>JAQSUU010000804.1:28425000-29791000 GCA_038087645.1 Saccharum hybrid cultivar R570
AGCCTGTTTGGTTGTGCGGCCTGGCGAGGCTGCTGGCCACTGCCAGGCAGTAGCCTCAGGTCATCGATTTCAGTTCAGTCGTCTAGCGGCTAGGATGAGTTGCTGGGTTGCCTGCGAGGCCACTAACCAAAACACGCCTTTAAATCCGTCAGCACAAACCTGCTGACTCCAACTCCTAATTTCTTCCTCGATTGGAAAAATGGAAAACGTCCAAAAAAAAAAAAGGGACGATACTCCTGCTTCTGTCGTAGCCTCGTAGGCCTCGAGCCCTCGACTGTTCAGCTCCAATGGACCGTAGGCCATGGCCCATAGGCCAGAGCCCATGCCTGCCAGTCGCCAAAATCTCCCCGCTCCTCTCCTTTCCAGTTTTCCACCACACAAAACAAAACGAGGAGAGAGAGAGAGTCCTCGAAACTGAAATCTTCGCCGTTCCATTCTTCCCAGCAATCTTTGCATTGCGAGTTGCAACCTTGGTGCTGTGGATGACGCTCGCAGTGAGCGCACTCTCCTGTCGCCGCCCACTGCCCTTCAAAGGTACTGCAATTTCGCCATCCATCTTCCAGCGTTCTTGGCCCAATTTGATTTTCTACATCCGGCTGTTTCACTTCGTGGGAAATCCATTCTCCACCAACCGTGGTACTCTTTTCCGGCCATTTGGCTGTTTCGGAGATAGGGATATGTACATGCTCTCGTGATGCAGGGTGATTGAATTCAACCATCCACTATTTCTTGGGGATGTTTCCTTTTGTTCAACCACAAGCATGGCAGATTGGCAGTGATTGGAGGAACCGAAAAATACTGGATTAATATATCTTCAAAAGTTACTGTAGCCAGGGGAGGAATCATTACTGCAAGCCATAGAGGGGGAGGTCATAAACTCCCATACCGATATACACCTAATACCGTGAAATCGAATACACCTAAGATACCCTAAAATCAATTTCAAGTTTTCAACGGAATCAAAAAGACATATATGGTAGAAACTGTAACCATATAAGGCTATCCGCACCGCCCCCATCTGCATCACGCACGCCAAAGGGGTGGGACCCACTTGGCAGAACGCGTACAGATGAGACGAGCTGCCGCGCGCCGCACGCTATCTCGCCCGCTCTGCTCCTCGCCCGCTCCGCCTTCTTCTTCTCACGGCGCGCCGCCCGAGCACAGCGGCGGGATCCGGCGGCTCCGCTAGCGCCCTTCTCCTCCACCTCCGGCGCCCTTCTCCCTCCTCCCTCCAGCGCCCTCCTCCAACTCCGGCGCGGCGGTGGCGGCTCGGCTCGGCGGCGGTGGCAGATCCGGCGCGCCCTTCTCTAACTTCGGCGCAGTGGTGGTGGCTCGGCTCGCGGCGGTGGCGGACCGGGCGCGCCCTTCCCCAACTCCGGCGCGGCGGTGGCGGCTCGGCTCGGCGGCGGTGGCGGTTCCGGCACGCCCTTCTCCACCTCCGGCGGCGTGGGGCCCGCTGCAGAGGATAGCGTTCCGCTGCGGCGACGCTACGGATGGCGTACCCCTGTAGCGAACGGTAGGATAGAGGAGCTTTTGCCGTGCAGCGGTGCGGGGCTTCAAACGCTGCCGGTGGCGTTCAGTCCGATTTAGCGCACCGCGGTGCGGATAGCCTAATACGGCCCCCTCATCCAGACACCACAATTGGTGCTGTAGTAGCTAGTCCATCACAATTTATGTTCATGTCAGTGTTAGGAAGGATGAACATAGGATTATTTCCCTTTTCTGTGTAAATTGACCTTCTTGCGTGTGTGTTTACTACTTGCGTTGTCACGTGGAAATGTCTGAATATGTCATTCTTTTTTAGACACTGTTGCATATGTCATTCTGGTACCCTTACATTGGCCCTGTTCATCTGGCTTATAATCCGTCTTATTCAGCTTGTTTTTTCAGCCGGAACAGTATTTTTCTCTCACAAAAAATCAGCCAACAGTGTTTTTCAGCCGGCTTATAATTCCAGCCGAACGGGGCCATTGACAGATAATACTTGATTAGGTTGGAATCTGCAAAGCCCAGTTGCTACATGGAAACATATGCAGTTTGGCCGACTTAATGTAAGTAATTTTCTGTCACATGAGTGACTTTTAGTTGCTCCCGATGTATGCATATGACAAGCATACATTGTTCGATATTGAAGGAGGTCATAACATTTGCGACAAAGAACACTAAGAGGAAAAGGAGAAGTTTTCAAAACGAGTCAAAAGATTCACTGTTGATAAGTGAGGAAGCTTCTTCGGGCAGTGGAGAAAGTGCTAGCACAAGCGTCGAGGTCAATAGCAAGGATGTTGCTACTGATGATCAAATTTCAGGTGCTCCAAGGAGTGCTGTTCTTCAGGCTTGCACTCTCACATCAGGCTTCCTGCTTGCTGGAGGGCTTCTGCTTCGCCAGGTAAACACTGTGAGTGTTCTCTAGAACAACTTTCAGTTCTTGAGACAGCTTTGATAGTGAATTCTAAATGTTGCTTTGGTGTAAGTTATACTAAACGCATATGAGTTTGTGCTCTGCTGTTACTCTTGCAGTATCCTGAACTCTTTATGAACCCAGATTGCTTACTTTTTGCCCTCTGTATCAAAGCCTGAATTTCATAATAAAAATGGCTGATTGTTTACCGCAGGCATCACACCTAGCATCTTTAAATGGATGGCCAATTGCTGATCCTACAGATGTTTCATGTAAGTTTTTTTCTATATCTTTACAAGTAAATGAGATTTAATGTGATATTTCTGACTAGGCAAAATGCCTTGTATCATATTATTAACTTAACTACTGCTTTTTCTGCAGTCAATTTTGAAACTTGGCATCTTGAGTTGGTTGTGGGACTTGTAATAGTAATCTCCTCTAGTAGATACATTCTGCTACAAGCATGGTCAGATTTCAGAGATTCCAGTGAAGCTGCAAATAGACAAGTATGTAACTATGCATACTTCGAATGTCTTTTGAGTTGTATCTTTTCTTGGATTTATTGGTTTCACATTTCAACATGCTGATAAATAACATAGTTCTAATATCTTATAGAGGTTCAGCATAATGAGAAGCGTTCTGTTAAAAAATGAGATCCAACCTAGGAGGAACTATCAGTTTTTCATTAAGAAGAGAAATAGGCAGAAATAGGAGCCAAGAGAGGACTTGGAATCTGGGTGGTTGGGTGGATGACCACACCTCCCACCCAACCAGTTGAGCTAAGCTCACTTCCTATGAAAAGCATTCTGTTATACACTGAAAGATATAGTTGTTTGTAAGTTTGGCAGTGCCTTGGGCCAACAGAGTTAATTATATTGGTGTGACAAAAAGAACTCTCTTTACATGCAGCCTTCCACCAACCTATTCTTTACTCCCTTCAATTTCTCATATTCGTGACTACCAATCCAGAGTTCCACACATGCAGGTGTAGGATTCTAGGATCTCTTTTCATTCTATGGTCAACAATTAGTGTGTAATGTCTTCCCCTGAAATTATTTTTGGACTCGAACCTTACAAAGCTTACTCAGTATTTTTAGATACTGCAAATCTCTTACTGAAATCCACACAATTATTTTATTTTCATCCATTAGATCCTTACATCGCTAGAGCCTCTGGACTACATTGTTGTTTCTTGTCTCCCTGGGATAAGTGAGGTGAGCTTATCAATGAAAAAATATTGCTTAACACTGGTTTGGTTAATAAAGTAACTTTTTTATGTACACTTTACATATAACAGGAGTTGCTCTTTCGAGGGGCGATGATGCCTATCTTGGGATTGAACTGGATTAGTGCCCTTATAATCGGAACCATTTTTGGTGTTCTTCACTTGGGCAATGGCAGGAAATATTCATTTGCAATCTGGTACATACTTTTCTGCAGTATTTTTTGCATGTGTGTAACAGGAAAAATTAATGTACTATTTCCTGCTGTACACATAAGTGTTAACATGGTGATAAGATTCAGATATGTTCTTATACAATTTATTATTGTTTTCAGGGCAACATGTGTTGGCTTTGCCTATGGTATAGGAACCATAGCTTCCTCGAGCATTATAGTCCAATGGCTTCTCACTCCATAAACAATATTATCGGAGGTTTACTTTGGCGCTATACAAAGAACTCACAAAAGTAAATGTACATAATGCCCTTAATAGTCATCCCTGTAAGATCTTGCACAAGTTAAGACTTTTTAGTCCTTAGCCTTAATAGTCATATAGTCAGTATTAGTGTCCATTATTGCTTCACTCATGTATTTTCTGTAGCTTATTGTAGTTTTTCATTTTTCTTATTTTTCCTACAACCATGTGGAAAATGAAGTTAAAGATGACTACTTGGTACTTACCTGTGAAAAACAGAATGTGGAGTCATGGACTCATGGTCTACAGAATATAAGTTGCAATGAGCTTGAAACTATTCTTTACTTAATGGTTACGACTTGTCAAATTCAGAGCTGTTGCTTCGATAACAAACATAAAAAACTATATCAATGAAATTTTCTTTTCCAGTGTTCATTACAAGATATATAGTCAGACTTCACTGGTAATAATAAAATGAGGAAGTTGCTGTGAAATCTGGCCCGCGTCGTTGGAGGGAGGCAAAAACAAATAACTGAAAACATATTGTCCATGCCATGTTCTTCATTGAGTTCAAATTATCCGCAACACCTTTCACAAACTGGTGGACAGGAGATTACTGAGCATGCTCTGGGAGAGGTTTTGGTTTAGATACTGGATATGATTGTTTAGATCTTCAAAGGCCCATATGTGTTAAAAAAACAAAAATGCTACGGTGAGGGCGTCCGTCTGCCGAGACACACTTTGACGGGCCTGCGGAACGGCCCAACAAGCCTGCTCCCTTCTACGAAATTAATTGGACGCTTCGACGGCTTCTAAAAAAAAGTGGACGCTACGACATTTCCCAACTCTGCCTCGTGGCGTTCTCCACCGCCACACCGCGCTACTCGCTCGCTGCAGTCGCCTCCACTGAGTCGGCGAGCCTCCTCGCCGCCACCGGGGTCTGGCTGCTCGCCGATGTCGCTGCTTGGCCGGGCCAACCCAGCAGCAGCCGGGCAGGCGCCCGGACGCCGCGTGTGGCTAGGCAACCAGGAGAGGGGGCTGTCGTTGGCCGTTGCCAGGCCGCGCCACCATCCTCAGCCGCCGGCTGGGCGGAACTGCCTGTTCCCCGCTCTGCTACGCGTCGCACGGAAGAAGGGTGAAAAAACACATATTGCAAGTGTACGTTTCTAAGTGTTTCAGAAGTACGTTGCAAGTGTTTTAGATGGTTATTGCAAAAGTAGATCGGGATGTTGCATATGTTGCAATGATTGTACACGTATGTTGCAAGCGTCTGTTCCCAATGTTTCATCTGTGTTTTTGGACATATGTTGCATGTGTGTTTATCTGGATGTTGTATATGTTTCACATAAATGTTGTAAGTGTTTTATCTGGATATTGTGTACTTCCTCCATCCCAAATTATAAGACGTTTGACTTTTTTAACTCCAAGTTTGAACATTCGTCTTATTCAAAAAAATTTAAGCAAATATAGTCAAATTTAAGTCATTCTTAAAGAACTATTATTAATAAAGTAAACCACAACAAAAGAAGTGATGTTTTGCAAAAAAATTTGAATAAGACGAGTGGTCAAACTTAGTGTCAAAAAAGTCAAACGTCTTATAATTTGGGATGGAGGGAGTATGTTTGTAATGGTTTTCAAAGCATTTTTCAGGTGTTTTTTTTGCAAATTTTTCAAAAACATGTTTCATTTGTCTTTAGACATATGTCGTAAGTGTTGCATCTAAATGTTTTAAAAGTATATTGAATGTTGCATATGGGATGCGCGTGGGAAAGCGTGAGAGGCGCGAGCGGTCCCCGCACACGGTCTGACGGCGCGGGGGCCATGTCCAGATGGCGTGGGGCCCACGTGGCAGCGCGAGCGCGGAGTGCAGGTGCGAGCACGGGGCGTGGAGTGCAGACGCGCGCGAGAAACAGAGTGCAGCGCGAGCATCTGTGAGGACATCCGGGCGTTAGCATTGCCGGTTAAAAAACTAACTCATGCCATTCAACTTGTAATTGGATCATTTGTTGTATCTTAATATATTGACGCGTAGTTCTCTTGTGTTGGGAAAAAAAATAACGTTGAGCCATTTGCAGTATTTGTCTTTGGTGCGGCAAAAGAAGGAACAAATGTAGAAACAGATACTCCCTCTGTCCCTAAATGTTTGTCTCTAGAAAACTGTATTTTCCTCACAGACACGCTTTCCGGACAACTAACATTAAGGGACGGAGTAGTAGATCCTATGAGAGTGTTACTGCTTTTTCTCCGGTAAGTACTATACAGAGCAGTGTTCGGTAAAAGCAAATAGAATTCCAAATGGAAAATGAAGTTACCTAATATTTTGTTTTTCACGGCGCATTTATGCAACTTCACATTGGGCCCATTAAGCCCACAGCCCAACCTGCACTCCCGCACCCCCCCGCGCTCCCAAAGACTGCCCTCCCCGCCGCCGCCCGCCGCCCGCCCCGGACCCCTGTGCCTGCGCCTGAGCTGCTCGTCAAATCCTCTCCGTCTCCGCCGCTCGCCCGGCCTTCCGTTCCTGCTCCTCCCTCAGGCCGGCCGTGCTCCACTGCCATCCCCACGGGAGATGGCGAAGCGCAAGCCCATGCCTTCCGCCGCCGCTCGAGGTACGAAGCCCTGCCCGAACCGATTCGGCGCCACCTCCTCCCCTCCGTTCGAGCTGTCCTAACGCGCTTTTTGTTCCTCGTGTTTCTGGTGCTGTCACAGGACCGAAGAACCGGCCAAAGAAGCCAAGGCCCGGGAAGCCACGGGAGGAGAATCCCCAACTGTCGGAGCACGATGACGGTCCGATCCTCTTCTTCTTGCGTTGGGTTCTTTAGGTCCAGTGAATAGCGGAAAATCCCTAATTGACTCTTAACTTCACGTGCAACTCCTCTGCGTGGCCCTCATTAGATTACGCATCTCCATTCTCCAATGGTCTGCATCTAGTAGTAAGAAGCTTAAGTTGCTAGCTTGTGCCACCAGAGAGTTTTATTGTGGTGTTACTCAACTGACAACATATTTAAACTCAAATTTCTTTGCATTGTGATGTGCAATTGCACCATCGGCCTTCCTCCACTTTCTCTCACTTTTTTTTTTGCTTCCTGTGACAAAATAGTGCTCACGCTCATTCTTACTGAACTTAAGCATTGTGTGTGGCAGAAATTGTAGATACTGAATCTGGAGCAGCAGAGACTGTTCAACGTGATAAGAAGGCCAATTGGGGCTTTCAAGGCATAGCACAGAGTGACGAAGATGACATACAAGATGAGTATGATGCTCCTAGTGGTGATGTGCCAGGTGATACGATAAACAATGGAAATGATTGTTTTGATGCAGAGACTTCATGGTTAGTGCTGCATATATGATTTGTTCGTTATCTGTCACCTTTATGGAGTATTATGGTTTCATGTTTGCATTTTCAGAATGTTAACTTTAGGTCACCCGTTTACTTTATTTGTTTTTGTAGTATACAATTTTGTATTGCCTTCGATAAGCAAATCAATCTTTTTTAAAATATTTTATGTACAGCCATTTTTATGTTAGTAGTTATCTTTTTAGACCGATCTGAGGAGATTAGCCCTCATGACTTTTATTGTCGGGATACAGTTGAACTGGCAAATTTTCTTTGAAATTCCGTCCATGGTTATCAGTAAGCAGAAGTGACAAAAGATGATTATCCTTTCTATATATTGGCCAGTTCTTGTTTGTTGTGTGCATTGTCACTCCTTTTTCAACACCGTCTCCATCTATCTGTTTTGCAGTTCATTTCATCGTCATGTAAGCAACATCATAACAAATGAACAAGTCAAGGTGTTGATGAAGAAGAACTATAAATTCAAGTGGGAAATGCCTGCTGTGGACATTCCAAGGTCTAAATGGGTTGGAACAGGTGAAAAACTGCAGGTAGAGTTTTGGTTAGTCCTTGTGTATGTATTTTGAAATTTATATGCTAGTCATCTGAATATTGTTAGATGATGGGGTGTACTCTCCAGTCTCTAGAGTCTAGATGTGCCATAATATGTTTCCAGTTCCGATGCTATATCACCCTGGAATAATAACTATGCCTAATGCTGCCGAGAAAAATAACTATGCATAATGGCAGTGCCCATTATAGTGGCGATCGGGTCATTGTCGAATTGTATACCTCTTTCATTGGGTTTCCGTGTTTGAAGGCTAAATTGAATCGCACATATCATACGAAATTGCAGGGGAACTTGATCTTTTCAGCCCTGAAATCTGGTCACTGAATTTATGTGAATTTGTAGCTGACCTTTCAAAAATTTACTACTATTCTTAATTTAAATCAGTTATTACCTTTAAGCGTGTTTTGGTACCTACTAATTTTTTTATAAGCATGTGAGTGAGTTACTTACAAAATAAATGCATTTGCATTTTATGTACTTTATACACTTTCTCAACTGTCCATCGCTCATCTTACAAGTTGGAATTGGCGAACCTTAGGGGGGGGGGAGCGTTGCTAATTTTCTGTGTCACAAGAAATACTTGTTTCTGTGATTTCTTAATATTCGTATGGTGCACATATTATGAAGTTTGGCAAATTTTGTTAAGCACAATACCCTCTAAAATATCACTCTATGTCTTGTTGATTGACTAAACTAAATGTCAAATTAGTCACTAGCTTTGTGATTTGGTTATCTTACCAATTGTGCATGACAGTTTTGGGATGATTAATCTTAAGGAGAACCTTGATGCTTTGTTATTTTAGGAAGCTTGTGATGATCATCTTCGAGATGTCAAAGGAAAGTTGAGAGACCATTGGCAACGTACTCTGTCTGATCATTTAAATTCTCGAATGAGCTTCTTCTCTCTTTGTAAGTTCTCTTTATTGCAATAAACAGCATCTCTTCCTTGTCTGCCTTAATCACAGCTGCGAAGGTCATGATTCTTTCTTGTTTTACACTTAGGGAGTCCTCCATTCCTATAGTATCCCAAAATACAGAGTTGTAGGTTAAAAATAAAGTTTTAAGCTTCTGTTTCCAGTCTTAAATGAGAACCATTATAGCTTACTGAGACACCAACCCTTACTCTTTTTCCAGGCTCCAACTCCACCTTCATGAATTTGTGAAATAGGTGGAGCTGGAGGTCTCCTGAATAGGCTTTATGGTTGCTGAGTTTCAGTGGCTCTAAACCTGTTTGCTTTAACTATTTCTGGATTATTTGTTACTTGCACCGTTCCAAATTGTAAGTCGTTCTGGCTTTTCTAGATACATAACTTTTACTAGAAAAGCCAGAACGACCTACAATTTGAAATGGAGGGAGTATTTAATAACATTATAACAGTTATCATGGCCTAGAGTGAATAAAGGTTTCAGTTATTGGTTTTTGTAGTAGAGCTCAGTAATACAACAACAACAACAACAACATAGCCTTTTGTCCCAAGCAAGTTGGGGTAGGTTAGAGATGAAACCCAAAAGAGACGATAAACAGGGAGACACATAAAGGGACATAAATGGCACAAGACAGAAAGAGGTCACGGTTCAGACACGTTGATTGCCACTCTCTAAGCGCTCCTGTCCATAGCTAAATCCTTAGAGATATTCCACTCCTTAAGGTCTCTCTTAACGGACTCGTCCCAAGTTAGTTTAGGTCGACCTCTACCGCTCTTTACATTATCGGCCCGCTTTAGAACCCCACTACGCACCGGTGCCTCAGGAGGCCTCCGTTGAATATGTCCAAACCATCTCAACCGATGTTGAATCAATTTCTCTTCAATTGGTGCCACCCCAACCCTATCCCGAATATCGTCGTTCCGGACTCTATCCCTCCTTGTGTGCCCACAACACCAACGCAACATACGCATCTCTGCTACACTCAATTGCTGGACGTGTCGCCTTTTTGTAGGCCAACACTCAGCACCGTATAACATCGCCGGACGAATCGCCGTCCTATAGAACTTACCTTTCAACTTCTGAGGCACCCTTTTGTCACAGAGGACGCCAGAAGCTTGACACCATTTCAACCAGCCGGCTGAAATTCTATGCCTAACATCTTCATCAATGTCGTCATCCTTTTGTAGCATCGATCCTAAATACCGAAAAATATCCTTCTTGGCTACCACTTGCCCATCGTGGCTAACGTCTCCCTCCTCATGCCTAGTCGCGCTGAAATCGCACCTCATGTACTCGGTCTTCGTCCTACTAAGTCTGAACCCTTTCGACTCTAACGTGTGCCTCCAAAGTTCTAACTTCCTATTAACCCCTGTCCTACTGTCGTCAACTAGCACCATATCATCAGCAAAGAGCATACACCAAGGGATATCACCTTGTATGTCCCTTGTGACCTCATCCATCACCAAAGCAAATAAATAAGGGCTCAAAGCTGACCCCTGATGCAGTCCTATTTTAATTGGAAAGTCACTGGTGTCGCCATCACATGTTCGGACAAACGTCACCACATCCCTGTACATATCCTTGATGAGGGTAACGTACTTAGTTGGGACTTTGTGCTTTTCCAAGGCCCACCACATGACATTTCTCGGTACTTTGTCATATGCCTTCTCGAGGTCAATAAAGACCATGTGCAAGTCCTTCTGCTCCCTATATCTCTCCATCAATTGTCGTAATAAGAAAATCGCCTCCATGGTCGACCTACCAGGCATGAACCCAAACTGATTTTGGGTCACACGTGTCACTCTCCTTAGGCGATGCTCGATAACCCTCTCCCAGAGCTTCATCGTATGGCTCATCAACTTAATCCCACGGTAGTTAGTACAACTTTGGACATCTCCCTTGTTCTTGAAGATAGGTACTAATATACTTCTCCATTCTTCAGGCATCTTGTTAGACCGAAAAATAAGGTTAAAAAGCTTAGTTAACCATACTATCGCTCTGACGCCTAGGCATCTCCACACCTCAATGGGGATACCATTAGGGCCCATCGCTTTACCTCCCTTCATCCTCTTCAAAGCTTCCCCGATCTCTGCCTCCTGAATTCTCCTTACAAAGCGTCTGTTGGTATCGTCAAATGAGTCGTCCAACTCAAGGGTAGGACCCTCATTCTCCCCATTAAACAACTTGTCGAAGTACTCTCTCCATCTGTTCTTGATCTCCTCATCCTTCACCAAAAGTCGATCTGTCCCATCCTTGATGCATTTTATTTGGTTGATGTCCCTTGTCTTCCTCTCGCGGATCCTTGCCATCCTATAAATGTCCTTCTCCCCTTCCTTCGTGCCTAGCCGCTGATAAAGGCCATCATACGCCTGACCTTTTGCTACACTCACAGCTCGCTTTGCAACCTTCGCTATTTTATAGCCCTCGATGTTGGCTGCACTCTTGTCATGGTGGAGGCGCTTGAAACACTCCTTCTCCCTAATAGCCCTTTGCACCTCGTCATTCCACCACCATGTGTCTTTCGCTTCCCGTTTGCCTCCCCTACTCACGCCAAACACTTCTGAAGCCACCTTCCGGACACATGTTGCCATCTTTAGCCACATGTCGTTGGCATCTTCTCCTTCTTCCCAAGGCCCCTCGCCTAGCATCCTCTCCTTAAACGTTTGCGCTGCTTCCCCTCTAAGCTTCCACCACTTCGTTCTCGCAATCTTGACCCGTTTGTCCCGGTGGACACGTACCCGAAAGCGAAAGTCCGTCACCACAAGCTTGTGTTGAGGGACAACACACTCCCCAGATAACACCTTACAATCAAAGCAAGCACGTCTATCTTCCCTCCTTGCAAGGATAAAGTCGATCTGGCTCGAGTGTTGTCCACTACGAAAGGTCACTAGATGGGATTCCCTCTTCCTAAAGAGGGTGTTCGCTATCAACAAGTCATAGGCCAACGCGAAGTTCAAAACATCCTCCCCCTCTTGATTCCTACTACCATACCCGAACCCCCCGTGCACCCGCTCGAAACCTACATTAGTCGCACCCACATGACCGTTGAGGTCTCCTCCTATGAAGAGTTTCTCGCTGATAGGCACGGTACTAACCATGCTATCAAGATCTTCCCAAAACTGCCTCTTGGTGTCCTCGCTAAGACCTACCTGAGGGGCATAGGCACTGATCACATTCAAAGCTGAATCTCCAACTACCAGCCTTGTTGGAGTGTGGATGTATTAGGCCCATGAGGCTAGGCCCATGTGGCCCTTGTATGTTACCTATATTGCTACCCTTCTAGGGTTAGCCCAAATTAATTGAGTCACTTTCCCTAACATGGTATCAGCAGCCTAGGATTTCTTCTCTCCTCCCTCTCCACCTCCCAGCCGCCGCCGCCGGTGGGATCTCTGCCGCCGGCGCCATGGCTGGCGCCACACCTCCTCCTCCCTCCCTCTTCAGTTCTTTCCCTCCCCTATCCTCCTCTTCCTGGGCCCAGGTGGTGGCTTCCACCGCCGCCACCCCTGTTGCTCCACCCGATACTGCCCCTGCTCTACCCGCCGCCGTTCCTGGAGCCCGTCCGCTCGGCACCGCCGGTCCTGGAGCACGCCCGCTCGGCACCGTGCTGCCTCCTGGCGCCACACCCGCTTCTGGAACCCGACCGCTGGGCCTACCCGCCGCCGTTCCTGGAGCCCGTCCGCTCGGCACCGCCGGTCCTGGAGCACGCCCGCTCGGCACCGTGCTGCCTCCTGGCGCCGCACCCGCTTCTGGAACCCGACCACTCAGCACAGTGCTGGCTCTTCGACCCCGCCCGCTCGGAACTGCAACACCAGCAGCGGCGTCCTGGGAGACGCCTGGGCCACCCGCCCCTGGCGCCCGCCCGCCCCTGGCGCGCCCGTCCGGGGCAGCAACGCCAGCAGCGGCTTCCTGGGAGACGCCTGGGCCTCCTGGACACCCAGCCGCGCCTCCTGGAGCCGCGCCGTCCACTGCCACCAGCGCCGCCCGTACTCTTGCAGGCCTTCCCGACCTTGGCGCGGTGCAGCAGACCACGGGGTGTGCCGAGCTGGTCCATCCGCCGCTGCCATTGCCAGAGGGCCGCATCCATCTTCCTCCTCTCTTTCATCACTGCATCCCTCCTTCCCCTTCGCGCCCTTCTCCCGCTACTACTGCTCACCTTGCTGGCCTGGGCGTTGGCTGGCACGCGGCCGTGCGCAGTACCACCGCTGCCTATCGTGCCATGTGCCGGCGCCGCGTCGCGCGCCGGGCCTTGTCGGCTCCCTACCCTCTGCCATCGGCTCCCTACCCTCTGCCATCGCCGCAGCCGGGCCATCTTCCAGGCGCCGCCACCACCATGGCCGCCACCGCTGGAGCCGCTGGCGCGGGGGGCCCAGGCGTCGCCAATCCCGCCTACTTCTTCAGCACCACCGCCAGCCCTGATTGGATCGCCAACTCGGGCGCCACTTTCCACACCACGCCCGATGCGAGTCTACTTTCCTCTCTTCGTCCTCCCCACCCTTCCTGTCCCTCTTCCATCATGGTCGCCAATGGCACTTGCATTCCTGTCTCCTCCGTGGGCACTGCCAGTTTCCATGGCTCCTTTCATATCTCTGATGTTCTTGTGGCTCCTGGTATGGTTCACAACCTTCTCTCTATTCGCCGTTGCACCACTGACAACTCTTGTTCGGTTGAGTTTGACCCCTCTGGTCTCACCGTGCGGGACTTGGCCTCCCGGTGTCCTCTGCTCCGGTGTGACAGCACTGGATCCCTCTACACACTTCGGTTTCCGGCGTCTGTTTCACCTTCCTCTTCACCTCCCATCTCCTCAGCCGCTTTCGCCGCTACTACTTCCCCCACTACTTGGCACCGCCGCCTTGGCCATCCTGGCCGGGATGCCCTGATGCGGCTCAGTCGTAGTTCCGACATTCGGTGCTCCCCGACTCACGATGATCACTTGTGTCATGCGTGCCAGCTGGGTCGTCACGTTCGTCTTCCCTTTCAGTCCTCATCCTCACATGCCCCTTGTGTGTTTGATCTTATCCATTGCGACTTGTGGACTTCTCCTGTTCTCAGCATGTCTGGCTATAAGTATTACTTGGTGGTGGTCGATGATTTCTCCCATTACTCTTGGACTTTTCCCCTGCGTGCCAAGTCCGAGGCGTTCCCCACTCTCAGCCACTTCTTCGCTTGGGTATCCACTCAGTTCGGCCTCACCATCAAGGCTGTCCAGTGCGACAATGGCCGTGAGTTCGATAACTCAACCTCCCGTGCCTTCTTCCTTTCTTCCGGTGTCCACCTGCGCATGTCTTGTCCGTATACCTCCTCTCAAAACGGCAAGGCAGAGCGCATGATCCGCACCACCAATGACATCATGCGCACTCTTCTGCTCCAGGCGTCTCTACCCGCTCGCTTCTGGGCTGAGTGTCTGCACACCTCCACCTATCTTCTTAACCGCCTACCTTCTACTGCTTGCCCAGCTCCCACGCCTCACCACGCTCTTTTCGGTACCCCTCCTCGGTACGATCACCTTCGAGTCTTTGGGTGTGCGTGTTACCCTAACACCGCCGCCACCGCTCCCCATAAGCTGGCTCCCCGGTCGACCCTCTGTGTCTTTCTCGGATACTCTCCGGATCACAAGGGTTACCGATGCTTTGACCTTACCTCTCGCCGTGTCCTCATCTCTCGCCATGTCGTGTTTGATGAGTCGGCGTTCCCTTACTCCACCACCTCTCCACCCAGACCTCCCGCTGACCCTGCGGAGGCTTCCTTCTTTCAAACTGACCCGGCGATTCCGCCACCCTTCTCCCTCTACCCTGCAGGTACTGCTCCGGCGCACTCTCCTGGTGGTCCCGCCTCGCCCCTGCCGGACTCGCACCAGGACCTTCCGGTGCCTGACACGGTCGAGGCAGCCCCGGAGCTTCCACCCTCGCTTCCTGTGGCTTCGCTGCCTCCCGTTGTGCCAGAGGCTGCCGTTCCGCTCGCGGGACCGAGCACACCGACCCCACCTCCTCCCGGGCGCTTCGGACTCGTCTACCAGCGCCGGCGGGAGCCGCGTCCACCCTCACCTCCTCCCGGACGCTTTGGCATCGTCTACGAGCGCCGGCGTGAGCCGGCTCCGCCGCTCTCGTCACCAGCGCCGTCGTCGCCAGTGCATGCTCCGCCGGCATCGCCACGCTCTCGCGCCGACCCGCCGGTGTACCACCCGCCTCTTCTTCACCGGGACCCTCGTCACACTCACCCGATGGTGACGAGGCAGGCGTCTCGCTCGCAGGCCCTCACCGCCGCCGCCTGCGAGCCGGAGATCTCTCCGGTACCCTCTTCCGTCCGCGCGGCCTTGGCGGATCCTCACTGGCGCCGCGCGATGGATGAGGAGTACGCGGCCCTCCTCGCCAACCAGACGTGGGACCTCGTGCCTCGTCCGCCGGGCTCCAACATTGTCACCGGCAAGTGGATCTGGATGCACAAGAGGCGGGCTGATGGTTCCTTGGAGCGCTACAAGGCTCGCTGGGTCCTCCGCGGCTTCACTCAGCGGCCCGGCATTGACTATGCTGAGACCTTCAGTCCCGTGGTGAAGCCAGCTACAGTCCGCACCGTCCTCTCCCTGGCTCTCGAGCGCTCCTGGCCTGTGCATCAGCTGGATGTCAAGAATGCCTTCCTCCATGGCACTCTGACTGAGACGGTTTACTGCAGTCAGCCGGCAGGTTTTGTGGATTCTTCTCGTCCTGACTTCGTCTGCCGGCTCAACAAATCTCTCTACGGGCTCAAGCAGGTACCCCGGGCTTGATACTCTCGGTTCTTTACCTTCCTGCAGACTCTTGGGTTCACGGAGGCCAAGTCTGACACCTCCCTATTCATATACCACTATTGGGGTGAGACTGCTTACCTGCTCATCTATGTGGATGACATTGTTCTCACCGCCTCCAGCGAGTCTCTGCTCCACCGCATAATTGCCTCACTCCAGAAGGAATTTGCTATGAAGGATCTTGGGGTACTCCACCACTTCCTCGGCGTCACTGTTGAGCCCCGTCCTTCAGGCCTGTTCCTCCACCAGCGGCAGTTCACTTGTGACATTCTGGAGCGAGCAGGGATGACCGCCTGCCAGTCCTGCTCTACACCGGTGGACACCCAGGGCAAGCTGTCAGAGGCTGGGGGTCCGATGCTTGGGCCAGCGGACTCCACCGCCTACCGGAGTCTTGCTGGTGCGCTTCAGTACCTCACTTTCACACGGCCGGACATCACTTATGCCGTCCAGCAGCTCTGCCTCTACATGCATGCTCCGCGGGAGCCTCACCTGGCTGCTATGAAGCGGCTTCTCCGGTACCTCCGTGGCACACTTGGCTACGGGCTGCTCCTCGGCCGGTCTTCCACTGCCGAGCTGGTTGTCTACACCGACGCTGACTGGGCGGGATGCCCGGACACCCGCAGGTCCACCTCCGGGTACGCGGTCTTCCTCGGCGGCAACCTGGTCTCTTGGTCGTCCAAGCGCCAGCCGGTGGTTTCCCGCTCCAGTGCCGAGGCGGAGTACCGTGCCGTGGCCAACGGCGTGGCCGAGGCCGCCTGGCTCCGCCAGCTCCTGGCTGAGCTTCACCGCCCACTCGCCAGGAGCACACTCGTCTACTGCGACAACGTCAGCGCGGTCTACCTCTCCACCAACCCCGTGCAGCACCAGAGGACCAAGCATGTGGAGATCGATCTACACTTCATCCGTGACCGGGTGGCCATCGGCGACGTCCGGGTTCTTCACGTCCCGACCACCTCCCAGTTTGCGGACATCTTCACCAAAGGCCTCCCTTCCTCGACCTTCTCCGAGTTTCGCTCCAGCCTCAACGTCTCCAGTGGCTAGTTGTGGCTGCGGGGGGGTCCTGTGTGTTCTGCTCTTTCTTTCTTGTTCAGCCTTGAACTCCGCTGCGCCGGTAGTTCAGACTGCGGGAGGGTGTTGGAGTGTGGATGTATTAGGCCCATAAGGCTAGGCCCATGTGGCCCTTGTATGTTACCTATATTGCTACCCTTCTAGGGTTAGCCCAAATCAATTGAGTCACTTTCCCTAACAAGCCTGACCAGGATAATCCGGTCGCCTTGCCTCCTAACATCAATGACTCCATCCTTAAGGCTCCTATCAATCAAGATGCCTACACCATTCCTACCCGATGTTGTCCCCGTGTACCAAAGTTTGAAGCCAGTATCCTCCACCTCCTTCGCCTTCTGGCCCTTCCATTTAGTCTCCTGAACACATAGAATATTTACACGCCTCCTAATTGTTGCATCGACTAGCTCTCTTAGCTTACCCGTAAGGGACCCTACGTTCCAGCTACCTAGACGAATCCTAGTTGGCTCGGCTAGCTTCCTTACCCTTCGCACCCGTCGAGGGAAGTACGAAGACCCTTGCTCATTTTTCACTACACCCGGGCGTAGATGTAGCGCGCCACTAAGGTTGCGACGGCCCGACCCTTGCTCATTTTTCATCGTACCCGGGTCACGATACGACGCGCCACTAAGGGGATGACGACCCGGCCCTTGCCCATTTAACACCACACCCGGGTTCCGATGTAGCGCGTCGCTAAGAGGGTTACGCCCCAACGAATCTCTTGTGAGTTTCAAATCCATGAGAGTGGCTGTTTTTTTACTGTTGGTTCGCCAGATCTTAACACACCCTCCTCCTTTATCCGGGCTTGGGACCGGCTATGTTGAGACGACTCAAGAAAGTCTTCCAGTCAACATAGGCGGAGTTTAGTAGAGCTCAGTAATATTAGAATAATAATTGTGTGCCTAAGTTTTATTTATTTGTGAGAAACAGCATCTCTCTGTCTTGATTGTAGCTGGGAAGGGTTCTTTTCTTTCCTGATACTTGGGGCTTGTATGGGAGAGCAGAGAGCTTGAAAGCCTACATCTTATTCTAATATGAGAACAGTAAGGTTCACTGTCACACACACCCTCAGTCTACGCCCTTGACACAGTATCATAGATTATTGGAGCTGGAGCTCTCCCAAACAGGCCCTTATGGCACCTCACATTGGTGACTTTAAAGCACTTTACCTTCGCTATTTCTGCATTTATATATTGCTTAATAAGGGATTATCTTAGCTAGAGCAAATATAGGTTTCAAAAAAGAATATCTTTTTTTGAACGTAAAGGCAAGAGCTCTGCCTTTCAATTAAGAGAGGGAAATAGAATTCTATGTACAAGGGAAACAAGCCCTCCTGGGCAGACAAACAGCAACAAGGAGAAATAAACTCCAGAACTCAGAAGATGGGCTCTATTCCCTCCCTACAATGGCTGTCTGGTTTTCAAAAAAGAATATCTAAGACAGGAGATAAGTTATCAGATTTTACAAAATCTACAATCTTCCATGAACCAGCTGTTGCCTGGTGAGTGGTGACCTTTTTTTACCACTGTTACTTAAG
Source organism: Saccharum hybrid cultivar R570 (assembly GCA_038087645.1). Classification (NCBI taxonomy): domain Eukaryota; kingdom Viridiplantae; phylum Streptophyta; class Magnoliopsida; order Poales; family Poaceae; genus Saccharum; species Saccharum hybrid cultivar. Next base: position 28,443,244 of record JAQSUU010000804.1, read on the forward strand.
TGTTGATCTTACATTTGGCCATTTGTGTTGCTTTTTGTATATGGAACAAGATAGCACTTTTAGTTGTTCTAAATCCCAAAGAGTGAAGTCTATTCACGGTGTATGTATATGGAACAAGATAGCACTTTTAGTTGTTCTAAATCCCAAAGAGTGAAGTCTATTCACGGTGTATGCCTATTCAATCCTTGGTCTGATCATATTGCGGAAAAGATGGGTTACTGACACAATTTTAGCTCCACCAGTCAATTCCAAACCCTACTTCTGTGATGCAGTAACTAAACAGCCAAATTAGGGCTGTATCTCGTTAAATTTGTTCACAGTATGATGTATGGTATGCTTTCTATTTTCCTTAATGTTAGATATAATTTTATTCTTCATGTATTACTGTAGGTAACAGTTATCGTGACATAATGCATTGCAATAAGAAGCCATTTTATCTGAAAAGTAATGGTCCTGATTGCAGTACCATGGACGCATATCTTATGCATGCTGTAAGCTTTACTATCTCTTTTTGATCATGTTATTATTCTTGAACCTCTTGATGGTGCTGGCTAATCTGCAAAGCGCACTACTTCTGCAGTTGAATCATGTTCATAGGACGCGAGATGTTGTAATTAGAAATGACGCGAAGCTTAGGAGTGACACTGACAGAGATATTTCGGATGATAAGACATACCTTGATCAGGGTTTTACGCGCCCAAAGGTATATCACATCAAGAATATTGGCATGTTGAGCACCTATTCTGTTGCCATGGATACATTAACTGAGATTACACTACCAGATATTTTTAGTTGTATTTTAGTGTGCTATCCTGCATTTGTTTTGCAATATTTTCTTTGTGATGTGTGTTGGCAAGAAGAAAAAGACATAATTATGCGAGGTGGATAGGTTATAAGAACACATTAAGCTGTCGCGAACATGTTCAACGGAGGCCTCCTGAGGCGCCGGTGCGTAGTGGGGTTCTAAAGCGGGCCGATAATGTAAAGAGCGGTAGAGGTCGACCTAAACTAACTTGGGACGAGTCCGTTAAGAGAGACCTTAAGGAGTGGAATATCTCTAAGGATTTAGCTATGGACAGGAGCGCTTGGAGACTGGCAATCAACGTGCCTGAACCGTGACCTCTTTTCTGTTTTTTGCCTTTTATGTCCCTTTTTGTGTCTCCCTATTTATCGTCTCTTTTGGGTTTCATCTCTAGCCTACCCCAACTTGCTTGGGACAAAAGGCTATGTTGTTGTTGTTGTAAGCTGTCGCGACAGTTGATTCCTGCGCGTTTACTCGCAATTTATTTGGAACTATGTTTTATATGCGATCTGTAGGCTCGGCTACATTATCCTTTTGTGTAATTATAAACCATGGCATGTCATGCTTCTTAAGATTCATGTGACCTTTATGTTGATTCCCTGATTTCTCAAATAGTGTTTCTGTTCCACAACAACTTATTGCCGTGTGGGCGTGGTGTGTGGAAGTGTGCCGGAATATTGCAACGAAAAATGCTTGGAAATGTGTTCAAACCCATAACCTCAGTCTTGAATGACATGGTAGTCCGTCCACTACTGTGCCATGCTTCTTTGATGACTTTGGTATGAAACTCTATATTTAAGCTGTTTTGAGCCAGTTGTCCAACCGTTTAGACCAGTCAAGGGTTTGACCAGTATGGTGTCCAGTCCAATCCCAATAACTATGCCCTTTGGGGATTTTTCCCACACCAAGGAAGCTCTGCAGGATATGAAAGCTTTTAATAGAGGATGTCCTGGTCTAAACAAATAATATTGTCCTAAACTCCAAGCAACAGTGGTAAATAAATAACCAATCAATAATATTCTAATTATTAGGGATAGGTTGCCAGTTGACTTGACTTAAGGTCATTAGGTCATGCGTCTCATGGTGTCCAGCTGCTGTGTGGTCTCAAGGTGAAGCCTTGGATGACTTTGAGTACATCTAAGCAAATAATATCTAATTGGACACTGCACATTATAGAAATTTATTATCCATAAATAATTGTGTTAGTGTAATTGTACTTCCAGTACAAAATAAATATTGTTTTGGATATGCAGTCAACCATTTCAAATTGTGTAGTTGGTATATCAGAAAATTGATACAGATGGATTTGTCTCAAAGTTTCATAACAGAATGCATTTGCTATACTTTATAAATATATTACAACAGATATTAGTAGTCAAAGTTGTGTTTTGCGGACCATGCCGATGTCCAAAATGTCACTTATTTATGACTAGATTGAATCCTTTTCTCATGCAATTGTCAATAAGTAAACTTATCTGGCATGCTATCGGTTTGGTACTTTGGTGGGGTCTGTACCATAAATCCAGTCTTTAAGATACATTCATATTAATCCAGTTTTCTTTTGTCTAAATATATTTTTAGGTTCTTTTCTTGTTACCTCTCAAAAGTTTTGCACGACGTATTGTGAAGAGATTGATCCAGCTTTCTCCATTGCCACAAAAGGTAAATATTCATTTTCTTATATTTATATGCAATGATTTGGGTTCTGATTTCTTCAAGATGTGAAGTAAGTTTATAAAAAAAAAATCCTTTTATCCCTATACATACATTTGATCCTTTTTTCTGCTGATACAATAGCTGATAGGGTTATGTACAGATATAACCATATCAATAGCTTGCTCTCATATGCTTTTATTTCTGGTGCTAAGTGATATCTTTCTCTTTTCTCTAGGATAGTGCCATGGGACAATTTAAAAAGGAGTTTGGTGAATCAGATGATGAGGGGATACCTGAACATAGCACAAAACCTGCAGACTTTGACCTTCTTTTTTCTGGAGATATTGATGATTACTTTCTTTTTGGCGTAAAATTAACGAAGTGAGTATTCTATATAATTACTTAACATTTACTCCCTCCATTCCATAATAGAAGACGCAACTACCTTTTCTCGTAGTCCCAGAATACTGGGTGGCAGCTTCTGGGCTCCCATTCCGCGCATGCAACATTTAGTGTGGTGTTGGATGGACACTCCTTGGCTCCCACGCCCATGCAGCTAGACACTGGCACAACATCCTCTCTCTCTCTCTCTCTCGCCCCCCTCCCTCCCTCCCTCCCTCTCTCTCTCTCTCTCGTACAGCATCTTGCATGAGGCAGCAGAAATGAAGCATTTTTCTTCGGAGCTGAGCAGGAGTAACTGCATTTCTTGGTCTACTGGGATGGAAGAGCATTAAGTATTTAAGTTGCTTATAATAATTTTCAGTTTCAGACTGCATCTTGTTTCTCTTCACTTTCCACAGATTATTATTCTATAGTTAAAATGGTCTTTCCCCCTTTTACCATATCATGACTGCAAATTGACAGTTTGGATTTCAATGTATATTGAGTTGTGGATCTGTAACTCTATATTTCACTACGTTCGCATTTCGAGTTTTAATCAGCAGCTTTTATTTTAGTCCTTTGTTGGAAATCTGCTCATGTCATAATCTTATTCTCATCATTACAATGTTCAGTACTCATCCATTTGCCTGGACTTCACTGAATTTCACCTTCTACAAAACAAGCATATGTCACATGTTTGTCTTTATCTTTTGCAATGGTTTGGTAATTTGATCTTCTATTTTCAGAATTTGGCATTTAAATTCAATTGTCCTAATTCGTGAAGCTCACTTTGCAAAATAATTTGATTCAAAAAGTCTTTGCTAAGTAACGCATCAGGTGTTATGGTGTTTTTAAATCAATATTGGCTATGGAATAGCAGTTATTTCACATTCTTTGTAATTTAATGATGCCGTTTGTTCTAGTCTATAATAGTATGGCGCCTTAAAGTAAAAATTGTTAGTCTATGATACTCATTTGAGTGGCAGGTGGCATATTCTGTTTCTCTGTACACAGCTACACACACAACCTAAGATCAAACTTCGTGAACTTTGAGCAACAATTGATCTAACAGTATGTAGATAATATTTATTAAGAAAAAACCATCGGATTCATATTTGAATGTTTTTTTTTCTTATGAACATGATATTGCCATTATCAATAATATGTTATAAGAGAAATTAATGCTCAAAGTTTAGTTTGGAGACTGCCACGAGTCATACCATGCCTTATTTTTTGAAACGAAGGGAATATAATCTTATGACCAAAATATAACTTTCAGAAACAGATAAGCTAGTCTTCCTGAGAATATGTGCTCTACTTATTTTTTTCTAGCATATTGATTACTGAGAACATCTAAATAATTAATGTTTGAACTAATGTTTCTGCAGGAAATCTATTAAGCTGTATAGTAACTTCTATTCTTCTGATATAATAGTTGCATCTCCTTTAGCACTGAAACGTGTAAGTATTTTTTTTTCAACAAGATTTCTTCATAGACTTCATAACCTGTACTTTCTCATGTTCTGCAGTACTCTTATTCTGGGCAGACCTTGTATGCTATTGTCCTATTGATCTAGAATTTGATGTACTTGTTGGAATTATATTCTCTATTGATTAGGCTAACCCTAGAAGGGTAGCTATATAGTGTAGCATACATGGGCCTCATGGGCCTAGCCATATGGGCCACAGACATATACTCCAACACCCCCCGCAGTCTGAACTACCGACGCAGCGGAGTCAGACTGTACACCAGGAAAAGAAAATACATACGAGCCCCCCCACAGACGCAACTAGCCACTGGTGATGTTGAGGCTGGAGCGGAAGGCGGTGAAGGTGGACGACGGGAGACCCTTGGTGAAGATGTCTGCGAACTGGGACGTCGTAGGGACATGTAGGACCCGCACCTCGCCGATGGCAACCCGATCACAGACGAAGTGAAGGTCGATCTCCACATGCTTGGTCCGCTGGTGCTGCACGGGGTTGGTGGAGAGGTAGACTGCACTGACGTTGTCGCAGTAGACAAGCGTGCTCCAGAGAAGAGGGTTATGGAGCTCGGCCAGGAGCTGTCGGAGCCATGAAGCCTCGGCCACGCCATTGGCCACGGCGCGGTACTCCGCCTCGGCACTGGAGCGGGAGGCCACCTGCTGACGCTTGGACGACTAGGACACCAGGTTGCCACCTAAGAAGACAGCGTAGCCGGAGGTGGAGCGCCGAGTGTCCGGACACCCGGCCTAGTCAGCGTTAGTGTAGACAACCATCTCGGTGGAGGAGGACCGCCGGTGAAGGAGCAGGCCGTAGCCCACCGTGCCTCGGAGGTAGCGGAGGAGGCGCTTGAGGGCAGTGAGGTGGGGCTCCCGCGGATCATGCATATGAAGGCACAGCTGCTGAACCGCATAAGTGATGTCCGGTCGAGTGAAGGTGAGGTACTGGAGAGCACCAGTAAGACTCCGGTACGCGGTGGGATCAGACACCGGGTTCCCCTCGGCCTCAGACATCTTGCCCTGCGTGTCAACTGGAGTGGAGCAGGGGTTGCAGTCGGTCATCCCAGCTCGCTCAAGGATGTCAAGAGTGTACTGCCGCTGGTGAAGAAGTCCAGCAGGATGAGGCGCAACAGTGACCCCAAGGAAGTGGTGAAGCACACCCAGATCCTTCATAGCAAATTCCTGCTGGAGAGAGGTGATGATGCGGCGAAGGAGTGACTCACTGGAGGCGGTGAGAACAATGTCATCAACATAGAGCAGTAGATACGCAGTCTCAGCTCCATGGTGGAAGATGAACAGTGACGTATCGGACTTGGCCTCCACAAACCCCAGTGATCGCAGAAAGACAGCAAAGCGATTGTTCCATGTCCAGGGCGCCTGCTTGAGGCCGTAGAGAGATCTGTTGAGCCTGCAGACCATGTCAGGACGCGAGGAGTCAACAAACCCGGCCGGCTGACTGCAGTAAACTGTCTCAGTGAGAAGACCATGCAGGAAGGCATTCTTGACATCCAGCTGATGCACGGGCCAAGACCGAGTGAGTGCGAGGGAGAGCACCGTGCGGACTGTAACCGGCTTCACCACTGGACTGAAAGTCTCATCGTAGTCAACACCAGGCCGCTGAGTGAAACCCCGGAGAACCCAACGAGCCTTGTACCTCTCGAGAGTGCCATCAGCCCGGCGCTTATGTGTCCAGATCCACTTGCCGGTGACGACGTTGGAGCCTGGGGGACGTGGCACCAGATCCCAGGTCCGGTTGGCGAGGAGAGCCGCATACTCCTCTTCCATCGCACGGCGCCAGTGAGGGTCTAGCAAGGCCTCGCGGACGGAAGAGGGTACCGGAGAGAGCTGCGAGTCACCGGGCATCGCCGCAAGAGCCCGGGGCTGCAGGGTCCCGGCCGCGTGTCGCGTCACCATAAGGTGAACATGACGCGGGTGTCGGTGAAGCAGCGGGGGGTGGTACACCGGCGTCGGGACACGAGCATCCGGGGACCTCGGCGGCGGTGTCGGTGTCGTCGGCGGAGAAGAAGCAGTTGGTGGTAGAGGGCACCCCGACGAAGAAGAAGCCACCGGTGGAGACGTAGGCGGCGGCTCCGGTCGTGCACGTCGCTGGTAGACGAGCACCGGCTGGGCGAAGCGCGCAGGTGCTGCCGGAGTCGAGGGCCCGGGCCCCGCGTCAGGTGTAGTAACGGGGGCTGACCCGGCAGGTGCACGGCGCTGGTAGACGAGCGTCAGCTGAGCGAAGCGCGCAGGTGGTGCCAGGGGCGACGGCCCGGGACCCGCGTCAGGCGTAGTGACGGTGGCCGGCCCGTGAGGGGATCCCGCTAGGCCCGGGCAGGGGGTGTCACCGGCGGGCTGCGAGCGAGGGCACGGTGGAGCAGTACCTGCGGTAGACAACCGAAAAGGTGGCTCGACCACCGCGTCAGAGGGAAACAAGGAGAAGAGGTCAAGATCCGGGGTGGACGTGGGAGTGGGGGTGGAGGAGAAGAGGAAGACAGACTCATCAAACACCACATGGCGAGAGATGAGGACCCGACGAGAGGTAAGATCATAGCACTGGTACCACTTGTGATCCGGGGAGTACCCGAGAAAGACACAGAGAGTCGAACGAGGTGCCAGCTTGTGGGGAGCGGTAGCTGTGGTGTTAGGGTAACACGCACACCCGAAGACGCGAAGGTGGTCGTACCGAGGAGGGGTACCGAAAAGAGCGTGGTGTGGCGTGGGAGCTGGGCAGACAGCGGAAGGAAGGCGGTTAAGGAGATAGGTGGAGGTGTGCAAGCTCTCGGCCCAGAAGCGCGCAGGGAGGGACGCCTGAAGCAAGAGGGTGCGCATGGTCTCGGTGGTGGTGCGAATCATGCGCTCAGCCTTGCCGTTCTGGGGGGAGGTGTACGGGCAAGACATGCGCAACTGGACACCGTGAGAGAGAAAGAAGGCACGGGAGGTGGAGTTATCGAACTCACGACCATTGTCGCACTCGACGGCCTTGATGGTGAGGCCGAACTGTGTGGACACCCAAGCGAAGAAGTGGAGAATGGCGGGGAAAGCTTCAGACTTTGCACGAAGAGGAAAAGTCCAGGAGTAATGAGAGAAATCATCAAGCATCACAAGGTAGAACTTGTAGCCGGAAACGCTGATGACAGGAGAAGTCCAGAGGTCGCAATGTACAAGATCAAAGATGTGGGCCGCCTGGGAAGAACTATGAAAAGGAAGACGGACATGACGGCCCAGCTGACACGCAAGGTACAAATGCTCACCGGGAGTCCGAGGACACCGAATGTCGGAACTCCGACTGAGCTGCATCAGGGCATCACGACCAGGATGGCCGAGGCGCCGGTGCCAAGTGGTGGAGGAAGTAGTGGTGGCTAAAGCAGCTGACAAAGGGGTCGGCGAAGAAGACGAAGGAGACGCTGGGAAGCGAAGGGTGTAAAGGGGCCCCATGTTGTCACACCGAAGCAGAGGACGTCGGGAAGCCAAATCTTTGACAGTGAGACCGGAAGAGTCAAACTCCACGGAACAGGAATTGTCAGCTGTAAACCGACGAATAAAAAGAAGGTTGTGAACCATAGAAGGTGCCATAAGAACATCAGGAAGACGAAAGGAGCCATGAGCGCCGGCGGCACCCACGGACGTGACAGGAAGACAAGACCCATTTGCGACCATGATGGACGAAGGGTGAGAGGAAGAAGGAGGTTGAACGGAAGAGAGTATAGTGGGGTCGGGAGTGGTGTGGTAGGTGGCACCCGAATCGGCGATCCACTGTGGCCCGACAGGAGTTGTCGGGCCCGTCGTGCTGAAGGAGTGTGCCAAGGCCGCCGAGTCCCAACCGGGCGAGGCGCTGGAAGGTGTAGCCCACTGGAATGCTGCTGGGTGAAACCCGGGAAAAGCAGCAGCGAGCATGGCGGTGGCTGGCGGGCGAGGCTCACCACCGGGAGCCCGTCCGCGTCCGCGACGACGGCGTCCGCCACGGTCCCCCCCACCCCCGCTCGGCCCGAGGGGAGAACCCATAAGAAACGACGGCGGCGTAGCGGACGGACGCGGAGTGGCGGTAGGGAAGAGGGGAGCACTCGCGCCGGCCCCAGGCATGCGTGGCAGGGCTGCCAGGAACGCGGCGTCCGGTGGTGGCATGCCCAAGCCAGCTGCGATAGCGGCAGCAGAGAACCCGGGGTGGGCAGCCGATGGAGGGGACGGGGCAGGGAACGCCGAGGACAGGCTGCTGCCGTACCCTGCTGGCCCTCCTCCGGCCCCGTACGGCGCCGGCGACACGCTGTAGGGCGGCAGGGCCGGGAAAGCTGCAGCCGCGAGGGCACTGTCAGTGGCGAGAGCGAGGGCCGGCTGCGCCGACGCTGCTGCGAAGAGTGGCGCGGAGGCAGATGGGGCTGGCGGCAGCGCCCAGCCCGGGCCAAGGGCCGCACCAGTGGGGGTGGTGGCCATGGCGTGCAGCAGCGCATGGGGCCCTCCGGTGGGGGCGGGCGGCGCAGTGGCCGCGCCCAGGGCAGCCGGCGCTGGAGGAGGGGCGGGCGGCGCTGGTGCCGCGCCCAGTGCCCAGTGCGGGCGGCGCAGGAGGGGCGCTGGTGCAGCGGCCGCGCCCAGTGCGGGCGGCGCAGGAGGAGGGGCAGCGCAGGAGGAGGGGCGGCGCTGGAGGAGGGGCGCCGGCGCAGGAGGAGGGGAGGAGGGGGCGGCGCTGGAGGAGGGGCGCCGGCGCAGAAGGAGGGGCGGGCGGCCGCACCCGCGCCTGGGAGCCCTGCGGCGGCGACTTGGGAGCCCTCCTCCGGCGCGGTCTGGTCCCCCCCCCCCCCCCCCACATCCGAGACTGGGGCCAGTGCCGGCCGCAGGGACGAGCTGGCCGCGGTAGGAGGCCGGCCCGCGGCGGCGGCGGCGGACAGCCCCGCAGGGGTCACGGCGGCGCCCAGCGCAGTAGGGGAAGCAGCGGCGACTTGGGCCCATGTGTTGTAGCCGGGTAGGGGAGGAAAGGTGAGGAAGGAAGGAGGAGGTGGGGGCCTGCCATGGCCGGCCATGGCCGGGCGGCGCGCCGGCGGCGGCGGCCAGGCAGATCGGGATCGGGATCGGGAGAGGAGAGGGGTGGGGAAAAGTTAGGCTGCTGATACCATGTTGGAATTCTATTCTCTATTGATTAGGCTAACCCTAGAAGGGTAGCTATATAGTGTAGCATACATGGGCCTCATGGGCCTAGCCACATGGGCCACAGACATATACTCCAACAGTACTCCATCCTGAAAAGTATATGGAAATTGCTAGAATACTTAGGATATGACACTGGTGGTGGTTAGCCGGTAGTATTGTGGGGAGATCCAGGTGGGAACAGCTGTATGCTAGCAAGAAGCTGGTTTTTTTGGGTGGTTTTGCAATCTTGCTTCATAGAATGTACAGTGTAATGGGAGGAAGTATGCAAGATGTGTCATAGTGCTGATGGCAGAACTTGTGGGTACAGGTAAATGTAAATGGCACTACACTTCTAGTGTGATGGCTTTGAGAAGTAGCCGCTTCTGTAGGACAGAATCTTTGGGAAAATGCTGGTTGAGGAAAATGCATTAATAAAGTCTTCATGGAGATTAGCTATTGGATTGGTCAATCTAAACAATACCTGTCTGATTGGATGAACGAAACAGTATTATCGAAAGCAATAAATAGCGTCATCAAGCTTTAGGCGTTTCAAGCATGATTGGAGATTTGTATGATATACTGAACTTTGATGGGGGTATAAAACACTGTCTGAAACCAAGCCATTTCAGCATCCCTGCTATGATCTTGTCAACCTTCATCAATAAATAGCGTCATCAAGCTTTAGGCGTTTCAAGCATGATTGGAGATTTGTATGATATACTGAACTTTGATGGGGGTATAAAACACTGTCTGAAACCAAGCCATTTCAGCATCCCTGCTATGATCTTGTCAACCTTCATCTTGTACCCATCCTTTTGTAGCAAACTCCATCCCTGCAAACAAGACAATCCAGCAGAAAATACTATGTTGTCTTAATAGAAAACTTCCTCTCAATGGCCCATCTTGTTCCTTGTTTGCCAAATTTGCTCACACGCTAGTCCTAGAAAGGTGAAAAAAATCAAAAGGCCTGACTGGTAGGTCACACCAAATTCTTTGGGATCCAAATAAACAAAAAGTCTACCAGCGATTAAGGTGGTTGTCCCATCTGAAAGTCTTCTGTATGCCACACCGTTAGAACTTAGCTATATAGCAGCCATAAATTTTATCTGTATTTTCTTTCTTTTTTTTATTGTTAAACGCCAATTTCTTTCATCTCAGCTCATAACTTTGTTTTCTAATTAATTACATTAAATTGAACTTCTGGAACATGTATGTTGTTATGGAGTTCTATTGTTCATGCTTTATATTATGCTTTTCTGTTATCAGAAAATTGATGGAGGAGAACATGGCAAGGAGAAGGATTTTGATTTCCTATCTTCAATTGAAGTTAGTTCCTTTGATCTTATGATCTATTCGCCACCTCATTACTAGATACACGTCTTTTTTGTTAAACCATAAAAAATATGTCGACAATCTAGATTCACATGAAAAAACGTATAAACTATATCTCTCACCCAAAGTAATCCAGAATATTGTATGTTGCAGGTTGCTAATGTATGTCTATTTGAACAAGAACTAATTCAAAAATTTGTATCTCAACATAGACTTGTATTTAGGAATGGAACAGAGTGCATTTTTTTCCTTCTGTTTCTCCTTTCTCCTTGTTTACTTATTTCTAAAATGGTTTGTATGCAGATAGTGGTGGTTGATCATGCGGATGTGATATCTATGCAGGTAAACTTCAAGGCTTATATATTTTTCTACTTACATTTGGTTTTATACCTTTTGGTACAAGTGACAGTTTATGCATGGATGTAGAACTGGGAGCATCTGGAGACTGTGTTTGAACAACTTAATCAGTTGCCAACAAAAGAACATGGAACCAATGTAATGCGAATTAGGCCATGGTAATTCTGTTTCCTTGAATATTTTTTAATGCTCTGATAACATCGACTCTCTGTATTGTGGACAGTCAATTTTCATGGCAATTTATTATTAACTATTTATGTGTATTCTCAAACTATATCCATATTAATTAAGCTTGTACATTGATGTCCAAGGTACTTGGATCAGCATGCACAGTACTATCGGCAGACAATACTGTTAAGCTCATACCTTACACCAGGTATGGATTCAGCTGGAATGTGGTTTTGACCTGCTCCCTTCCCTCCTCTCCTTTTGTTTTCAGTAACATAGAAACTGGTGCACAAGGCAACTAGTTATGCACAGGAACCACGAGACCTTGATTAGTTATTTGGTTGATAAATGATAATTTAATGATGCTATGCAGGCTTCTTTTGCATCTATTACATATTTGTCCATTTGTTTGTTCATATACCTATGTGCATTTCAAATTTCAATTGTTTTCCATGTTATGCAGAGATTAATGCTTTATTTAACGGATTATGCTTAAATTATGAAGGAAAGGTATGCCATGATTGAAATCACTGAGTTAGCTGTTTCTTTCCTCCCTTTAAGGGAGTACATGTATTGTTGAATTAATAGTTTTACAACTTCTACTAGATTAAAATGGTGACCGAGTATGCAGGTGTTCTTCCCAAAATACAACTTGAAGTGCGGCAGGTGAATGCTCTTATCCATCTTGATTCTGCTACGTTGCATATATAGTGAATAAAATTTAAATTTTAGTCATAGATATATTTGTGTAAAAAAGGTCTTAATGCCATGGATTCAGAATCCTCCTGAGTTATACTAAAGTTCATGCATAATTTTATATCTTATTTACCAAAACAGTTCTTGACTATTTTATTCCTTTTCAATGTGCAATTACTAAACAGGTGTATGAAAGATTTGATGCATCTTCTATTGCTGAAGCTGACGATGCACGCTTTGATTATTTCTGCAACAAGGTCTGTCCTTTTATGCTTGTATAAGATATCTTCCAATGTACTGGAGTTAGCTCAAATAGTACATGTCTTATAATGAAGGATTTACTAGTTACAGAATAGTCTGAGCAACTTTGTACTATCCTTCAGAGTGTACTTAGGCTAGTTCAAATTCTACAAACATCCTAGCAAATCGATCTATCTTGACAGTCTAGTCAGTAAACTTATCTGATAACCAGCTAACTGACCTTACCAACTTGACTAAATCTCTAAGCAAATATCTAGCTTACTTGACTAGGCTAGCTCAAGCTGAGGGAGGCTTATTGGCATGTGGCCTTTAGGTGTCCCCCACCATGACAGTCTCTTGGCTACATACTGCAGAAAATTCTGGAGTTATTATTTCATCATTTTTTGTGATCTATTCCATATATAAATATGTATTAATATATTATTTAATACATTTGTTCTTTTTATATTTTATGATGTGTTACAGGTATATCCAAAGATCCAGAACTTGGATGAGGTATGCTCTATTCTGTTATGTGCGAACATTCAGTTGTGTTTGATACTTCTGAAATTTTGTAGGAACTTAGTTTTTGATGCTCAGCATCTCCTGTAAATATTGATAATGTTCATGCTCCTACAATGACTATCTCTTGCAAGATTCGCTAATTGTCTAGTGCAATGCAGGGTGGATTGCTGCTATTCGTTAGTTCATACTTTGAATATATTCGAATAAGCAATTTCTTAAAATCTAAGGAAGCGTCATTTTGTCGAATTGGAGAGTGAGTAGACCTTCTTCTCATTATAGATTATTTTATTAGTTCAATTTTAAGTTATCTGCCCTTAGTATTAAGACAAGTGGTATTTATCTCAATGTGCTCCCAAATCAGGGCTACATCACAACAGGATATATCTCGTTCAAGACTCTGGTTTTTTGAGGGCAAGAAAAAGATTTTGCTTTATAGTGAAAGATCTCACTTCTACCACCGATACAAGGTAAAATTGTCTGAAGCATTACTTACTGTATTCTGCAATTCCTGTTGTTTGTGTTAGGGTGTATTGTCTAAGGATATTCGTCATTATTTCTTGACGTGCAGATCAGAGGAACAAAGCATTTACTAATTTATTCATTGCCAGGGAGAAAAGAATTTTATCCGGAGGTATTGACTAAATTGCAATTTCATTGCTTTGTCTCACGGTTTACTGTGAAGAGGTTTTGAATGTTAATGTCCCTTGAGTTTTTATCTTCCTTTCAGCTTGTAAATATGCTAGGCGAATCAGAAATCCGGAAGTGCAATGTCCTTTTTTCTCGTCTAGACCTTCTTAAGGTGAGTTCGCTATTTCACTTAGTTTGGTTCCATCATGGAAACTGTAATCTTGTCCCGCTATTAATTTCATGCTCTGCAGAAACATTCATTCCATGGAGTTTGTGATCCATTCTATCATGCAGTTCAGCTATTCAGTTAGCAGTATGAACAAATTTATTTTAATCTTTGTAGTTGCACTATCACATTTCACATAGTCTGGATTCAAGATGAAAATCACAAGCTTTTCAGGTTTTGAGCTTCTGTTTGAAAGTTTGTCTCACCCAGTTTTGGTTAATGCTCAACAGTTTCACATGCAGTTCTCTCCTAGTTATTTGTATATATCCAATTTGTTATGCTGTATCTTTTAGAAGGTCATATGCATTCCTTGACTCCATGAGTTAATCTCCACCAGCATGTTAGTTTATCCTTCATCTTCGTGTGAACTGACCTTTTTGCTAACTTGCAGTTAGAGCGGATTGTTGGGACATCTTCCGCACGAAGGTTGATTTCCTCCGACAAGGGCATGTTTGTCTTCTGCTGATGTAGCCATGAAGCAGCCTTGTAGGTTAACCCCTACTGTTGAGCAGACTGTCTACTTGCTTTTAGTTATCCACAAGCTATGTTTTGACCATACATCAATTATTAGCAAATCTACTCTGGGCATATCCATGTGATCTATAAGGTCCGCCAAAGAGTTAGGTTGGATGCACCGGAGCACTATGGGCTGTTTGGATGACGCCCTGACCTGAAGCGCTCACCCAAGCAACTAATTCTAGTCCCAGGCGCTGTTTGATTGTTGCCTGCTGGCCAACTTTGCAGCCAGACAAGAATCTGGGCCTTAGCCTAACAAAATCAAAATCCGTTTCACTACTAACAGATTTTATTTAAATGTTGGATGAATTTAAGATGAGCCATTAAAGGTAGGCTGTTGGATGTGTTTTAGGTATTCTTTTCTCAAGTTGCCAGACTCCTCTTGAGCCGTAGTCACCTCTTTGGCTCCGTTTGGTAGGTCTGGCCCCTCGTGTGGAGCAACTTTTTTTGTGAGTTATAGCCGTTTTAAAAACATTTGGCAAAAATGGTTCTAGTGACAATTTTGTAAAAATCTGTATTATGTTGTGAGAGACCACTTTTTTTTAACTGTCTTCTTAGTACAAAAACACAGCTCCTTCGAGCTTCTTGCAAGGAACAGTTTTTTCAGATGTTGCAAGGAGCCGCTGGAAACCAGAACCGGAGCCATGCTAAACTGGGCCAATGTCTATCTCCTCTCTGGAGCCATGCTAAACTGGGCCAATGTCTCTCCTCTCTGTTCTTGTCACCTGGTCTACTCACGCCGCTGCCTAGCTCTTGTGTTTTTTGCGTGACCTTGAGTCCTTGATGCTCATTAGTGTGCCTTCACCACCAAAATTCTTTCGATATTGATACGGCACCGGCGTCCATGCCGTGACTTGCATCCAGATGCGGCTCCCCCACCTACGCAGGGCCAGGTCCCATCTCCTGACCCCGAGGCCATGATGCAAGATTTTGCCTCTGACTTCGAGCGCGAGCGCTGCTGCCTCGAGCGCCAAGGTCGAGCTGCCCAAGAGGCACTTCGACGGCCGCTGCCCCGTGCCCGCGCCTGGGCTTGGCACTGGTCACCGAGCCGGGCTGCGTAGCCGCTCATCTGCTCGCTCCCTTCCCCTACCACGTGCCCGTCTCCTGCCGCGTGGTGCCCTTCCCCCTACCGCGCCGCACCCCATCGTCGCCCGTGCCGCGCCCCCATTACTCGCGAGCAGATGGCGCTAGACGACTACGACTGAGCGAGCAGCGGGGCCGCGTCGACGGGCGTGAGCCTAGGGCGTGAGCATGCGCGGGAGAATCACAGGAGGAGTGACGGGCCACGCTAACAGGCGCGAGCGTGCGGAGCGACATACCCCTGACCCGAGGTTGCTAGCTATCCCCACCAAGTAGGTCGTGGCTGCTGGCGACGCCGTGTTTCAAATGTTTCACCGTTTCAGACTTATGTTTCAAGTGTTGCATCTAGATGTTGCAAAAGTATATCTGAGATGTTGTATATTTTGCAATGACAATATACGCATGTTGCAAGTCTAGTTTCAGGTGTTTCAGACGTATGTTTAAGTGTTTCATCTTGATGTTGCATATGTTGCTATGGCTATACACGCATATTTCAAGTGTATGTTTTCGAGTGTTTCATATGTTTTAGACTTATGTTGCAAGTATTTCATCTGAATGTTGCAAAAGTAGATCTCGATGTTGCATATGTTGCTATGACTATACACGTATGTTTTAAGTGTGTCATCTGTTTTAGACGTATGTTGCAAGCGTTTTATTTGGATGTTTGGACCTCGAGAGTAGCACATGATGCAATTGCATGGTGCTGCTGCTGCGTGGGTCACCGCGGCACCTGGTGCTACGCGCATGCGGGCGCATGACCACGCCATCTGCCGGTGCTGCTGTTGTGTGTGTGCATGCGGGCGTGGATCACTGTATGTTTTAAAAGTATGCTGCTATTGCTGCTGCATGGGTCGCCGTGCCGCCTGTCGGTGCTGATGCGGAATGGTAATATCAAAGAGCACTTGATGCAGAAAATTTCTAGTAAAAGCTAACTGAATATTTGTTGATTCATTTGATGGTAGTATTGAACTGATTTAATCGATGATTTAAACCTTCCTGACAGGAGACAAAGATAGTGCGTAGGAGTACGTCGGGTACGCGTGCGCTTAGCTTCGTGAACACACGCGCATGGCAACCGAGCCTTGGTGTGCGTCTTCTGCAACATCCGCGTTCATGAACGATCGTGTCCGTGCGCGTGCACTGCCGACAATGCATGCAATCACATGGCCCCGGCTCGCCGGCCGGCTGCGTGTCTGTCCGATACCAACATATACCCCTATAAACTAGAATGACCCACAAAGTACCAAGAACAAAGTAGAATGACCCACATATACCCCTATAAACTCTGCAAGAAACATGCTGCTCAGACGTCCCGTCGTTGATACAGTGAGGAACGCCACCAGCGGATACATCAACTTGAACACGTCAATTGCTCAGATGTCTTGTCAGAGCATAGTATAGTTGCTTTACTAGGGTGCAGGACCTATATGCTACCTAAAACGACATTCTTTTTGGAACTAATTTTGAAACCTAAAATAATATTAATAATGGGATAGAGGGAGTATGTCATTCGAAGGCCTCGGCCTCGCCATGACCCTAAATCCCTAATATAACCCTTGGTTGGTACTCGAGTTAAATTCATTCAAGCGGGTCAAGTTTTAGATCATTGCTCCCGAGCAAGTATAGGGCTACATGTCAGCGGTCTCATACTCCGTCTCAAGTAGTGCCATGTAGGATTTTTGATGACATGAAGGAAAGAGAGTTTGGAGAGAGAAAGAGGTCGTTGTTTTGTGAAACAACCACCTCATAAGCTAGAATTTAGGACTATGAGATAACTTACACACCATTGTACAAATGGTTGTTGTCATGCAACTCAGATAGGCAAATTCTATGTCGTGAGAACCGTGAAACCCCCCATCGCGAGTTTGTATCTAAGCAAGCAATTAAGCATGTGTTATGTTATAGAAATAAACGATCTATCAATGCTGCATGCACGGTGGTGGCCTGGTGGGGTAACGAACGAATACTCGCACGGACCTTATCATCGATCAATTGCTGTAGGCGGCGGTTTGGTGTGTGCGGACGGAGGCTTTGCACGGGGGATGACATGAACGGGCGACAATCAACGCCGGACGGAGAAGATGCTGTGTCCAGCTGAACTGCTGGAGTCCGGCCTCCGCAGGAAAATCTCGAATCGGAGAGATAGCACATGCATGCTTGGCTAGATTTGTTACCATGCTTGGATAGAAGATGTGAACAAATACAATGCTTCATTTACGGACCTCGATCGTCTCTGACCGGGTTTAGCAAAATGGTGGCAGGATTTGTACAGTAGGCAGAGCGATCCAATGCGACATTGCGGCGTGATCCATCCAGGGGCCCAAGCCCCCCATCTTTTAAGCCAAATTAGTTTATGATTGGACACTAATTGTCAAATACAAACGAAAGTGCTACAGTAGACAAATTCTTTTTTTCATCTAAACACCCCTAAATAGTATGTACGGAGTACGGAGAAGTATAAAAAAATAGTCTCCGCGCTTGGCGAGAGTGAGACGACAGACAGGCTGCTCTGCTGACTGCTTGTCCTGGACGGACGAGAGCAGATCCAGCCGCCCGGCCATCATTCCGATGCAGATCGCCTTCCTATCCTTGCACGGTCCGGACCGGCCTTTTGCTCACCTCACGGCAACGCTAGCGCCAGGCGTATGGGGCCGCACATTGGGTCAGTAAAGTGTCTAGCAAAGTTGCCCATACTGCCAGGTAGCGATATAGACAATCGGTTTTGATGGTATGATGGTCAAGATCGCTGTCTAGCAGGTAGTACTAAGTTGCATGTTGTGTAGCGAACTAACCAGATACATGATGCTACAAGAGCAAAGCAAACGAGGCGGTAGCGAAGAGAGGGAGTTTATATGGGAGGGAGAGAGGGAGGAAGCAGTTCTAAAAAAAGGACAATTACTTAATTACCATTACCTATAAATTTAATTCAAATATTACCTATAAGCAGTTCAAATATTAACTAAAGGTAAACTAACATTAATGCCATTATAAGAAAACTAATTCTAGGCTTTCCATCCCTATCCATGTCAAAGCAGTTTGTACAAGGGTGATGCTTGAGACTGGTACAACAGATGCAATGGTCTTTAATTAGCTGTCCCTAGCGAGTTACTCCCTCTGTCCTAATATTATTGTTGTCCTGACATTTGTACCGGATACCAAGAACAAAGTAGAATGACCCTGTATACCCCTATAAACTCTGCAAGAAACATGCTGCTCAGACGTCCCGTCGTTGATACAGTGAGGAACGCCACCAGCGGATACATCAACTCCACGCCAATTGCTCAGATGTCTTGTCAAAGCATAGTATAGTTGCTTTACTGGGGTGCAGGACCTACATATGCTACCTAAAACGATATTCTTTTTGGGACTAATTTTGAAAGCTAAAACGATATTAATAATGGGACAGAGGGAGTATGTCATTTGAAAGCCTCGGCCTCGCCATGACCCTAAATCCCTAATATAACCCTTGGCTGGTACTCGAGTCAAATTCATTCAAGCGGGTCAAGTTTTAGATCATTGCTCCTGAGCAAGTACATGGCTACATGTCAGCGGTCTCATACTCTGTCTCAAGCAGTGCCAAGTAGGATTTTTTATCACGTGGAGGAAAGAGAGTTGGGAGAGAGAAAGAGATCGTTGTTTCGTGAAACAACCACCTCATAAGCTAGAATTTAGGACTATATGATAACTTACACACCATTGTACAAGTGGTTGTTGTCATGCAACTTAGAAATATTTCATTGTTATATCCATAATTTAAGGATTCTAAATTACTACGAGAAAACTTAAAAGACAATCCATTGTACCTGTTACCTCTTAATAAGTCGTCTCATAATTATGTGGCACTCACTGCATGAGACTACCTATAAGACAATACCAACACACTTGCCCTTTATAATGTTGGTTACCAGATAGGCAAATTCTTTGTTGTGAGAACCGTGAAAAACCCCATCGCGAGTTTGACATTAACCGTATCTAAGCAAGCAATTAAGCATGTGTTATGTTCTAGAAATAAACGATCTATCAATGCTGCATGCACGGTGGTGGCCTGGTGGGGTAACGAACGAATACTCGCACGGACCTTATCATCGATCAATTGCTGTAGGCGGCGGTTTGGTGTGTGCGGACGGAGGCTTTGAACGGGGGATGACATGAACGGGCGACAATCAACGCCGGACGGAGAAGATGCTGTGTCCAGCTGAACTGCTGGAGTCCGGCCTCCGCAGGAAAATCTCGAATCGGAGAGATAGTACATGCATGCTTGGCTAGATTTGTTACCATGCTTGTTTAGAAGATGTGAACAAATACAATGCTTCATTTACGGACGTCGATCGTCTCTGACCGGGTTTAGCAAAATGGTGGCAGGATTTGTACAGTAGGCAGAGCGATCCAATGCAACATTGCGACGCGATCCATCCATCCGTCTGTCTGATCCGTGAATCCGTCGTCAGGGCAGAGGGCCCCAAGCCCCCAACGTAATGAAAGCTCGCACTACTCCTCCAGGTAGTGATGAAAACGGATCGGATACAAACGGATATCACCGATATTACATTTGTTTTCATATTTTTGGTTGGATTCGGATTCGAATACGGATAGTATCAGCCATGCCGGATAGGATACGATTCGATGTCGACATCATAAATATATGATTTGAGTATTCGGATATGGATATGGTATCGGATGTTAAATATTCGGACTCGAATACGGACAGATCTGAGTCCCTCTAAACAAATTCGGCCTCGAATACGGTCGAAAAATATCCGAACCTTTTTTCATCCCTACCTCCAGGTAGTGGAGTCAGCGATATAGCACTAGATAGATATAGTCGGGATCCTAGCTAGTAGCTGCACTAACCATAGTCTAGAGAGATAAGTATCTGATTAATGATAAAGATGGCTTTGAAGCAAGCAAAGCACTAAAAAGCAAAGCAAAGCAAGCGAAGCGACCACCCAACCAACCTTCCCTCTCCTACTGACTGCAAGATAGAGTAGACAGCTGTAATGATTTCTTCGATTCAGTGCCCCGGCCCCCAAAACATGGCCCCGGAATGAACTCCATCGATCCATCGCGTCTCGGCTGCTCATGCTTGGCTTGTCTCCTTTTGACCTACAGTATAGTACTAGTATATGCTTGGTGCTTGGCTTTGGCGATCCGTGACAAGCCCCTGCTGCATAAGTATATACTAGTACTAGCAGTAGGAGTATAAAAGCATGCATTCCATCAAATTCTTCCATTCCAACGGCAGATGAGGAATGCATGAGATGATGAGTCGCCCCACCCCCACTAGCTTGAGATCGTGTGGTACCTTACCTAGTTAGTGTTCCCACATCTTTTAGGCAAGCAGCTTAGCTTTTTTCGGACAAGCTTCCATCGACTTTACACAGCCTCAATAATCGCAACCAACAAACATAATGCAAGGTCGGCAAGCAAAGCTAGCCTCACAATATGAATTCTTTTTTATATAAAAAATACTCAGCTTGCCTGCACATTCCAAGCTCGATCGAGTCAGTCATGATGGCACGCACAAGCACGGGGCTCCGACTCCAATCTCCATCGATTGATCGGCCGGCCGGACTTTTCATATCATCTCATCTCTCTCTGCTAGCTGCTACGTTTAGAGGCGTGCTGTCGGTAGAGTGTACGGCGGCTTCCTTGTACTGTATACATACTCCTTCCGTTCGAAAGTGTCGCCCGGGAAACGTGTTTGTGAGGGGAGCACGTTTTTCTAACGACATTTTCAATGGGACGGAGGGAGTAGTTGATTAATTATGCGTGCCGTGGCGTGCCCCGTTTAGAGGCGTGATGAATGATGATTAATTATGCGTGCTGCTTCACTCAACGGCGGTCCCGAGCCATTAATATAGTACTACCACTCCTCTCTGAACCCTGATACGGGATGGAACGAACGGGACACCGCGTGCGCCACCCCACCCCGCGCGAAAAACCACAGCAGTCAGCAGGGAGGGACGACGGAGGGATGGATCCGCTGCTCGCGACAACCAAACACCGAATCCCAACCCCAACAAGATGATGTACAGTACAGTACCATACTGCGTGTAGTATAGTACCCCTCCTATATACAACTACAAACAAAGGATGCACGTACGGTACGGCGCCATGCGGCAGGCAGGAGTACTCTCTGCTCCCAAGATATACTAGTACTACTGTAGCTCATTTAGTCCAAGATCCTGCGGGCTAAAAGTGAGTAGTAAGTAATGTTTAACCTGTCAGTAGTTAGTACTGTTCCACAAGTCAAGACTCTCTGTCTCGATCTGCAGGGGACGTGTTGTGTGTGACCGATGACGCCTTGTACGTACTCTGTTTATTTATTTCATTTAACAAAAAGGCTTTTACTGGGGGTGCTTGGACTGGGATCGGTCAATTATCGATGTGTGGGAGGAGGAGTATTATTATTCATTTATACTCCTAGGACTGACGACTGAGGTGGCGCAGCCGCAGCTGCCACCGGACCTGAATGAGTCGCTACTGTATTTTTAAGCCGGATGAATTTACACGGACAGGTTAGAAGGTAGTGCTAACTGTTAGTCTATGCATTAACGGTTAGTTCACTGGCCGATAGAAACGAGCTAACAAGAGCTACAAGTGGTCTCAACGGGCAAAAGGCCCTTATTCGGTTATTCCTGCCCTCTGTCTCTCCTCCTCCCTCGTAGGTATGGCTGATAGTGGAGGATGATGAGCTTCGTCGTGGATCCACACTGGCCGGAGTCGTTCCACGGGGCGGGGTGTCTGATGCGCCCTACCCTAGGCTCAGTGGCGGAGCTAGAACCAACATATTGGGGGGGGGGGGGGCAATTTGCCAATGAAAACCATATGTACTTAGGTCTTCAAGAAATTAGTCTTAGTGTTTATGATTAGATCACAGTTCAACAAATACAAATGACCATGGTCTATTTGTTCGTGAAGACCATCACAATACCAAATTAATATTATATTATATATATGCATGCCAAAATGGCTAAACGCATAGAATCAACCATAACAAATTGATGTACGCAGAGCAGCAGAGAGGCCAGACTCGCTGAGACCAGTACCGGAGAGGCAGAGATAGGAGATTATGCGTTTTTGGGTCGTGGACTTCAGAAAAATTAGAGAGGCAGGGGGGCCATGGCCCACTATATATGGCTCCCACGTAGCTCCGCCAGTGCCTGGGCTCCAAGCAATGGTTTGGGAGCGATGGGACGTAGAATTCTACGCCGCGCCCCCACGCTACGCTCCGTCGGAGCCCTGCCACCGAGGAGAGCATCCTCCTTCGATCCACCCACCTGGCCTTCGATTTGATCACCGGGTGCCTCGCCTCAACGACAATCGCCTTTGCCCTACTCTCCGCCATGGTCGTGGTGTCGCCTCCAACGTTTGGTGGTCGTCGAGCCTACCATTTCCACCGTGGACTCGCCTTGAAAGCTCTAGTTACCTCTATGGGGAGAGATGGAGAGAGAGAGAGGGAGGGAGATGTCGTGGAGCCGGGAGAGTGAAGGAAGAGGAAAAAGTTAGAGGTATTCTAGTACATCTGTAGATAGATATACAGTTATTAGCTATGAATCCAAACAGACATGAAATATCAACTAGATAGCTAATTTTTAGCTGGCTAATTTTTCGCTAAAAGCCTAAAACTAATAATTAGTCTAGCACAACCAAAACGGGTTAGACAAGGGCAGCCCTAGCTCTATCCCTCTATCATGATTCCAAGATCCTGCTATAAGTAACGTTTAACTTGTCAGTAGTTAGTAGTAAGATACTGCTACTGTTGTGTTCCACAAGTCTAGACTGCCTGCACTCACGCAGGGGGTGCGCATGTGACCAACAAGGGCTTGTTTGTGCTGTTTACAACAACGAAAAAAAGAGTTTTTAGTGCGGGTGGTTGGACTAGGATTGGTCAATTATCAGACTATCCGCACTCATGGACCTCTATATTCATCCTCTAAAAGGAATATTTCATCCTAGTCACCACAAAATATACAGTTTTCCCACACCCATCCATCCTCTATATCATCCTCTATCCACTGTGAGGCCCACTTGTCACTTTATCTAAATATATTCATGTGACATCTTGTTTTGAAGTATTTATTGAAATGAATTTAATGGTGCAATCGAAATTTAATTTGGTTTTTTGATTTATGAGTTATAATATTTTTTTGAGTGTTGAAATAGTGGGACCCATAGCACATGCGCTCTCTCTCCACCTTTTTCCCTCCTCTATCTGTCAGCCGGCTATAACTCACGAACGCCATCTCTCCAAATATAGCGGACCCGTCTGCATAGCGCGTGTTTTAACGCATAGCGGTGCAGCTGCATTTTTCGGTAAATGATCCAGCACCTGCTTTCCAGGAAGCTTTAGCGCACACCAGTGCCGGTAGTCTCAGTGTGTACATTATGAAATTCATTCATAAAACACGTGGCGCAGCTGCAGCTGCCGTTGAGGCGTAACGTAAGCCACCACGCAGACACTACACACTACTCCCTGGGGGCAGCTCTATCCCCAGGAGTAGGACTAGTAGTGTTCTTTACCCTGTCGAATCAATAATGTTAGTGGAGGGCGCAGAAAAAAGCCAGCCAGCCATGGGCCATAGCACAGTAGATGGCCAAATGAAACTGCGGCTGCCGGTCTGTGTTGCCTGTAATTTATATGATCCGTTCCTAATCTCATATGCATAAATTCTAATAAATTTTAAAAGCCCAATATACGTGTTCTCTACTCTAGTGGTGGGCTTTAATGTTTATATATACATATAAGTAGAGGTGAAAGATGCAACATCGATTAGTACCATATTGCTAGTTGACGTGGAGGTAGATGTTCTCCTTCCTATATACATATACCAATTCTCCTAGGGAAGACAAAAAAAACTACAATCAAGAAATTTCTAGTTAGGAAATTCTAAGGTAGTCAATTAGTTTTTTTCTCTTCTCGGTGATGCGTTGTTATCGTAGCTTTTCCATCCCCCGTGCACTGACATTTGGGATAGCAGGACTCCGAAACCCTCGTCCTTACGATCCAACGCGTCAGGACGTCGTCTTCGTCACCAGCAGATTCGTCGCATCATCAACGGCAACATTCCTCCACCGCTAGTTCGTCACATCAACGACGGCAACATTCGTCCATCGCTAGTTGATTATTTTTCGTCACCACCACCAGTTTCGTCGATAGTCGATCCGTCTCCAAACGAAAAAGGTACACGCAATGTGATCTAATCTATTATCACCATATGTCTGCTGTTTTGACCATGTTGTTGTTTATCATGTCGATGCCATGCTGTTTAATCTAACTAGTATGTTAGGCATACACATTCTAGTATTGAATATCATCATGATTTATGTTCTGCTCTGGTTTTAATCTTAAAACGGACTATTTTACCGATACATCCTGCTAAAAGTCATGGTCCTGTTTGGTTGGCTAGAAAAACAGCTAATGTTGATTTGTTGTGAGAGAAAAAATATTATTATTTTGCTGAAACGGTACTTTTGATAAGTAGGGCCATGTTTAACTTGTCAGTAGTTAGTGGTAAGATACTGCTACTGTTGCCTACATGCACTCTGCAGGTAGGGGTGTGCTGTGGCGTGAGTGTGTGTTTGTTTGTGCACTGTTTATACAACAAAAAGTTTGAGATTTTACCGGGGGAACAAAAAGTTTTGAGTTTTTACTGGGGGTAGTTGGACTGGGATCCGTCAATTATCAATGTGAATATTATTATTATTATTATTATGAAATCCATTCATAGTACTGACTGATGAGGTGGCGCAGCTGCAGCTGCCACCGGACCTTTTTTTTTTGTTTTGAGGGGAGCTGCCACCGGACCTGAATGAGAGTAGACAGCGGGGGCAGCCCTATCCCTCTACCATCCTGTCAAAAAAACAAAGAGTTATTCTGGCTTTTAAAATGTACTCCCTCCGTCCAAAAAACATGTAAATATCGTTTCCCGAGAAGTCAAATATTCTTAATTTTGACTGAATATATATGACAAAGTATTAATATTCATAATACGTAATAAGTATCATTAGATTAATTATAAAATATATTTTCATAATAAACATAACTGAAGATATAAATGTAGATAATATCTTCTAAAAACTTAGTCAAACTTAAGATTCTGTTGACTCCTCGTAAAACAAGATTTACATGTTTTTTTAGGACGGAGGAAGTAGTAACTTTTAATTTTGACCAAATATATTTAACAAAATATTAATATTTATGGTACATAATTAGTATCACTAGGTAGATCATTGAATATATTTTTATAATAAATTTATTTAAAGGTAGAAATATTGTTCGTATTTTTTATAAATCTAATTAAAATTAAAAAAATTTGACCAGCATGATTCCTCTAGGAACTCTATTTTTGACTATAAGGGAGTATCATTCTTTACCCAGTCAAATCAATAATGCAATAGTGCAGGTGCATGGACGCAGGCAGGGAAAAGCAAGGCACTACCCGATACTAGCACAGTGCACGGCCAAATCAAACTGCGGCAGGGGCTGCGCTTGCCACTGCAACACCCACACTTCAATCACGTGGACCCACCTGCTCCTCCGGCTCCACACCACCATAACCATCCATTCATCATCATGATTGCTCCCCCCTCCATTGCGTCATCGCCACCATTGTTCGTTCCCTTTTTTTTTAAAAAAAAAAAAGTCGTTCGTTCTTTTCGCAACATTTTTTTCTGCTTGAAACTATCATCAATCGCTTTAGGAGGAGACGCGGAGATTATGTTTGTTACCAGGCATGTTTCCATGAACATTAGGAGGAGACGTGGAGATTATGTTTGTTACCAGGCATGTTTCCATGAACATTAGGAGGAGACACGGAGATTATGTTCGTTACCAGGCATGTTTCCATGAACATTGGATCACAGCTAATCCTGTCCTCAAGCGAGACACTCTAATCAAGCATAATAATAGCTTTTGGTGGGAGGAGAGAAAAGAGTAACGAGCCTTTTAAACGAGCCACTCCAAGCTAAATACAGTAATGGTCATGCTCTCAAGTGAGCCACTCTAAGCAAGCATAGTAATAGGTTGCTGATGATGGACTATATCCTAAGATGGAGGAAAGAAAAGAGTAGCGAGCCATATATTCCAAGCAAGTATAGTAATGGTCCTGCTCTCAAGTGAGCCACTCTAAGCAAGCATAGTGATAGGTTGTTGGTGGACTACGAGAGAAAAGAGTAGCGAGCCATCTTGCTTTGAAACAATACATTCCAAGCAAGTATAGTAATGGTCTTGCTCTCAAGTGAGCCACTCTAAGCAAGCATAGTGATAGATTGTTGGTGGATTACGAGAGAAAAGAGTAGCGAGCCATCCCCCTTTCAAGCGAGCCACTCCAAGCAAGTATTGTAATGGTCCTGCCCTCACTAAGCAAGCATAGTAATAGTTGGACTATATCCTAAGCAAGCATAGTAATAGTTGGACTATATCCTAGGTGGAGGAGAGAAAAGAGTAGCGAGCCATCCTACTTTCAAACGAGTCACTCCAAGAAAGTATAGTAATGGTCCTGCCCTCAAGCGAGTCACTCTAAGCTTTCAAGCGAGTCACTCCAAGAAAGTATAGTAATGGTGTTGCCCTCAAGCGAGCCACTCTAAGCAAGCATAGTAATAGGTTGTTGGTGGAGTGGAGGAGAGAAAAAGAGTAGCGAGCCATCCTGCTTTCAAACGAGTAATTGGCGGACTATATCCTAATAAGGTAAAGGAGAGAAAAAGAGTAACGAGCCATCCTGCTTTCCCTACTTTCAAACAAGCCACTCCAAGAAAGTATAGTAATGGTCATGCCCTCAAGCGAGCCACTCTAAGCAAGCATAGTAATAGGTCCTTGATGGACTATATCCTACGGTGAAGGAGAGAAAAGAGTAGCGAGCCATCCTGCTTTCAAACGAGCCACTCTAAGAAAGTATAGTAATGGTCCTGCCCTCAAGCGAGCCACTCCAAGAAAGTATAGTAATGGTCCTGTCCTTAAGCGAACCACTCTAAGCAAGCATAGTAGGTTGTTGGTAGACTATATCCTAAGGTGGAGGAGAGAAAAGAGTAGTGAGCCATCCTGCTTTTAAACGAGCCGCTCCAAGCAAGTATAGTAATGGTTTGTTGGTAGACTATATCCTAAGGTGGATTAGAGAAAAGAAAGAGAAGCAAGCCATCTTCCCTCAAGCGAGCCACTCAGCCACCTGCGCTCAAGCGAGCGACTCAAGCGAGCCACTCCGAGCAAGTATAGCAATAGGTTGTTGGCGGACTATATCCTAAAGTGGAGGAAAGTGAGCTGTAAGTTTACTTGGTGAACTATATCCTAAGGTGGAGGAGATAAAAGAGAAGCGAGTTGTAAGTTTACAACACTTTTACACGAGAACCAAGAAATTTTACGAGAGAAACAAGTAATCCATAAATAAGTTAAGTACTTGAGTAATAAATTAGTGAATTGAATAGATTGTAAGAATGTCGTATTATTAGTCTTAGCTCTCATTTCTCACTCTTCTCTCACCCATGTACCCGGCTCTCCATTATCTTCTCACGCACTCTGCAATGAGATAGATAGTTGGGCAGGAGTGACTTTTTCGTCAAACTTTAGCACTTTTTAGTTCAGTCCCCGTTTCCTATTTACCACTAGTTGGCTAACAGTTCTTGGCTTCACGAACAATTAGTCCTTTTAGCTCATCTGTTTGAGTTCTAAATTAGTTAACTAGTTTGTCTCGCGTGAAGTCTTCATCTAACTTAAAATTTACATGGTTTTAGACAAATTTAGATGACTAAGAGCCTGTTTGGTTAGAGGTGTTAAAGTTTAACAAACACTGTAGCACTTTCGTCTTATTTGACAAAAAAGTTTCTAATTTTGGACTAATTAGGCTTAATAGATTCGTCTCATAAATTACTCCTAATCTGTGCCGACATGCATGCAATTAGTCTACATTTAGTACTCTATGCATTTGCCGCAACATTGATATGATGGGAGTTAAACTTTAACATTCATGAACCGAGCCTAAAGTTTTAGACAATCAGCATGCAGGAAGCCATAAAAGATGAGGACACCAGAGTTGGCAAAACATTCCATTCCACTAGGGACAGACACGGCACTCGAAAGCACATTGAGATTAACCATGTTTTTCTACCATGCCACCTCCATACCATATCGAAAGCACATTGAGATTAACCATGTTTTTCTACCGTGCCACCTCCATACACATCACATTCTCCATACATATCACATTCTCCATACATATCACATTGTGGAGCAAGAAGGGGGGCATGGAGCCATGAGAGCCACCTTCTTGAGCTACACCTCCATACACATCACATTCTCCATACATATCACATTGTGGAGCAAGAAGGGGGGCATGGAGCCATGAGAGCCACCTTCTTGAGCTACTACTATAAACTCATGAACAACCACCATCATCATGTCTTATGACCACCACTATTGATAATTACTACTATACCACCTTCGCCTTCAAGGAAGTTGCTTTTTTTTTCCTTTTGTCCAAAGAAAGTAAAGGTGAAAATAAAGCTAGAAAAAAGAAAGAGAAATACTAGTAGTAGTGAAAAGAAAAAAAGAAAAGGGGAGTGGGGCCATTCTAGCTACTGCTGCTACTAGCTTCTCATGTCATGTCTCGTGTATACTGAGATCCAATCCAGGGACTTTGTTTCAACCATGGTGACGCTGACCCATGATCGATCACCTTTTGACCTCACCAGGCCGCAGCGACCTTTGACATGATCACATCACCGCGCAGCTGTTGGGGTTCTCGTCGCTGAACATGTTGTCGTGCGGGTGCCGCTGCGGCATCGGGTGGTAGTAGTACGGCGGCGGCTGCGGGTACTGCATCGCCGGCCGGCCGTACCCGTACCCCATCGCCGGGTACCCGCCGGGGCCGCCGCCGTGACCATTCATCTGCTGCTGCATCATCGCCATGTACTGCTGCTGCTGCGCCTGCGCCATGGCCATGGGGTTCCCGGCCGCCTGCATCATCTCCGGCGGCCCGGACGGCATGCCACCGCCACCGGCTTGGTAGAACCCTGCAGCTCCAGGCATGCCGCCGCCGGCTGGCATGCCATGCACGGCACCGCCACCGCCAGGCTGCATCTGCATGCCATTGCCACCCCCACCCATGTGCTGGTGGTAGCCCATCGGCGTGCCGCCTATCTGGCCCATGGCCTGCCCCATGCCACCGGGGAAACCGGCGCCGCCCATCATGCTCGGCGGCCTCATCATCATGCCCGGGCCCGGCTGCTGCTGCTGCGGCGGTGGCATTGCCATGCCGCCCATCATCGGGGCGCCGGGACCGGCAGGCTGCCCACCGCCGCCTCCCTTCTTGCCCTGCTGACCCTGCTGGTTCCCGTTCCCGCCGCCCTTGCCGTTCTGCGGCGCCTGCGAGCCGCTACCGTTCTTCCCGCCTCCGCCGCCGCCTCCCTGGTTCTGCTTCCCGCCCGAGTCCTTCTTGCCGCCGCCGCCGTTGTGCGCGTTGCCCTTCATCTGGACGGGGATCTCGTTCCCACCGCCACCGCCGCCGCCGCCCTTCTTGCCACCCTTCTTGTCGCCCCCGGCGGCGGCCGGCGGCATGGCGACGGGCTTCATCGCCATCTTGGGGTCGCCGTACAGGTCGTCGTCGTCGAACCCGTCGTCCTCGAAATCATCCTCATCGTCGAAGTCATCGAACTCGTCGTCGAACTCGCTGCCGTCGTCCCCGAACTCGTCCTCCTCGGGGTAGCTGAACTTGACGGCCTTGGGGTCCTTGCCCGCCGCCGCCGGCGGCGGCGCGACCGCGGCCGCCGGGAACGGCGGCATCTTGCCGCCGCCCATGCTCATGAGGAGCTCGGGAGGCAGCTTCATGCCCTTCATCTGCATGAGCTGCTGCATCTGCTGTGGCGTCGGCTGCGGCATCATCATCTTCGCGTCTTTCCCGCCCGCACCGCCGCCGCCGCCGCCGCCGCCGCCACCGCCCTTGGTCTGCTGGCCCTTGCCGCCGCCACCCTTGGGCTGCTGGCCCTTGCCTCCACCGTCACCACCCTTGGGCTGCTTGTCCTTCCCACCGCCACTGCCGCCGCCAAGCTGCAGCTTCTGGAGCTGGCTCACCACGCCAGGCTTGGCGCCCCACACCTGCGCCGGCTTGCCGGCCTTGTTGAGCTTCTTGATGACGGTGGCCGGATCCATGAGGCCGGATACCGTCACCTTCCCCTGCTCCGCATCTATGCTGCTCTGGTACACACCTGCAGATCAGCCCAGCACTTTTCATTTCTCTTACTCTACTTAATAAGAGATTAGGGAAAAAAGAAGCTTTTTTTAAAAAAAAATAGAAGAAGAACAAAGCATGCAGCAAAGCTGAACAGACACTGGCGAGCAGCGAGCACAACTGCACAACAGAACAGAAGAGGAAACAAAAGAAATGAAGCAATTTGGCTTAGAAAAATGTTTGTTTGTTACCATCAATCTTGTGGAGGATCTTCTTGACCTTCTTCTCGCACCCATCGCAGTGAATATTCACTTTCAGCACGCAGGTCTGGGAACCAACCAATCATCCAACAGAATAAAAACAGAATGTTCAGAGAACTAACTGAACAGTGTGTGCGTGATGAAAATCGCAGCAGACACAAGAAACGACATGAACATGGAAGGTGTGTTCGTGTGTGCGTTGTGTGTGGTAGTTGAGTCGGCAAGAAGCAAAGCAGAGCAAACTCTCCACTCACCTGCACCTTGAGCACGTCCTCCTTGCTCATCTTTGAGTTGATGACCACCTCAGATGCTGCAGCCGGCAAACAGCAAACGCACAACAAGAGGCTTCATATCTGGAAACACTCAAATCAGGGAGCTACGAGAGGAACAAGAACAAAGAACAGCAACATCCAGGAAACATTTCCCATCCGTCTCTGAGAAGACAGCTCTCATTCAGTGTGCGTGTGGGTGAGAGAGGAAGAGGACTTAATTAATGGCTTTTGCAATAAAACACTGTCCCTTCACACAGACACTCACTCACAGAAGCATGAATATAGAGAGAGAAGAAGCAGTCCTTGTGGTTTTACAAAACCATGAGCAAGGCTCATGAAGCGCCTGCCTGCCTGCGGTGTGGTCCAGAGGAGGAAGAAGAAAGAAAGATGGTACTAGTAGACAGGAGGAAGAAGAGACTCGCTTTCGCCTCCAACTCAACTCAACTCTATCTACAACAAAGCTAAGCACATGGATGGTGCTTACCAAGCTTTTATTTGCTTTGAGAGAGAGATGGATCGCCTTTGGAAGGAAGAAGCCTTTGCTAGCTCTGCTTCTTCAGCGGCAGCTTGTGAATGTTGGTTGGTGCTCTTGTGCAAAAGACGGGGGAGCGAAAGAGGCCCGAGGGATTTAAATAGAGACCAGAGAGGCCTTGTTGAGCGAGGCTGAGCAAGCAAGTGAGGTACATGCTGTGGTACTCCTACTGCTCAGGTAGGAGTACGTATTATACTCCAGTAGAGAATACTCCTAGATATGTCGTTATACTACTAGTCGTAGTAGGGTCTACGGTGAGAGACCGATCACCGATGTTGTGCTGCATGAGCGGGGGCCACGGTGAGCAGAGGAGGCAGCACTGCATCAGGCAGGGGCAGGACAGACGCCATGTGACCCTTGTCTCCCGGCCGTCCTCCTCCTCGAATTCCTAGCTGCTGGCTGCTGGCTGCTGCTACCTGCTCCTCTCGTCTCTGCACCATATCCGCCGGCCAAAAGTTCCACGCTTTCCCACGAGAGCACAGGGGAGAGGCCGAGCACGCACGGCAATGCCAAGGTTTCTGTTCCTAACGGCCGGCCGCCGTCATCCTGTAGACATGGGTGTCTCATCTTCTCCTCTCCTCTCCTCTCCTCCCAAAGGTTTTGTTCAGCTTTCTTTCCTTCCTTCCTACATCCACATGAATGAAGAAGCACAAGTGGAATGGTGATCGATCAGTTTCACCCTCCATACTGATCGATAAAAAGGAGGCGAGGATAGATACATGATGCTTCCAGTTTTATAGTATATCCTCCAGCAGGAGCAGGGTACAGTGGTCTTCTGGGGGTGGTTTCCCTCTACAAGCTTGAGATTTTACATAGCAAAACGCTTCATAATCAGCATCTTTTCTGCTCACCTTTCTGCGGCATGGCATAGCAATGTACGTGAACAGGCATGGTAAAACTGTGCAAGCTAGAGCGTGCCTAGGATCCATCCATGAACGAACCCAATGATGCAGAGCATGTTCCTCTCCGGTCTCCACTCTCCACTGTTCCCATAACTTTTCTGGAAAGTCTTTCAGAGAGAAGCTGCAGTTAAAAACTCAAAATACTACCAACTTCTTCCTTCTACTCCCTCCGTCCCATTGAAAGTGTCGTTTGAAAAGCGTGCCCTCCTCACAAACACGTTTCCCGGGCGACACTTTCAATAGGACGGAGGGAGTAGTACAAAGGGGTGGTGGACATAAACAGGAACGGCAGTGCCGGACCTAGGATTTTGAGGTTTTCTGGCGAACTCGTCACGACGGCCCCCTCCAGACCATGTATAAAATTTTATATAATATATAGGTGCTAATTTTATTTGCAAAGCAAAAGCAAATCCAATAATATATTTTTAATTTAACTTGTATGATAAATATCAAGGAACAATTGTAGATTAAAAAAGCAATATATTCGTTTTATTTTCTCAGCCCCTGATAATGTTTCTTAGGTAACATTCTAAAATTCGAACACATATACGAGTACAAAGTACTCGAAGTCTGGAATACTATACAAATAATTAATTTAGATTAAAAATAAAAAGAAAAAATATCTTGGGCCTAAACAACCGATCGCCGATCACAATTCGCAAGAAGCCAATAATCAAGATGTCGTCGTCGTGGAGCCCTGCCTAGTCGCCGCCATCGTGCGCCGTGTCCGTGTCTCTGGCAGTCTAGCTCTTTGCGGCTGTGCAGCTCGCCAGCTCCGCGTGTGTGTGTCGACTCGTCACGAACTCACGATTAGAGTGTGCTGTGTGCAGCGTGGCTCCTCGCCTCCTCTCTGCATGAGAGCCGTGGGGAAGGGAAACTAGGAAAGAAAGGCTGATGTTGTCTTATTGGGCCACCTGGCTAGTTCTGTGCCTCTTTTCTCATTAGTTTACTAATGCCTAATGAACTGCCTGGGAGTTTGTATTCCTGGGCTTGGCCCCCTCCCCCGCCTGGGCCCTCGGCCATCACACCCCGTGCCCTCCCCCTAGGGCCGACACTGACGAACATAATAGGCTACATAAATGCTTATGGTTTGACTGTTGGTTTCAGTTTGTTTTGGTCACATAGACAACATATAAGTGGACGTGGCCAACACACCGCCGTGCATGTGTTAGGCTAACGTACGATCGTCTTCAACCTCGCGCACCCTTGTTCCTCGCCCTCCTCTTCTTTCTTCCTCCTTACTGGCAGCCAAGCTCTAGTCCTCACCCTCGCCCCCCGCCGCTGCCCCTTCTCGTCATCGCGGGTGCCTTAGGGTTTCGCCGGAGCTCTGCCATGGCCATTGAGCTCCCCCGCCCCGACCTGGCCCAACCGCCTCCACCGCCGCCAGGGCCTCTAAACCGCCCTCTAGCCATCCCTACCGTCTGGCTTCCTCGAAATTGGGGAAAATGAGTGAGAGAGAGAGAGAGGAGAAGCTCATTGGAACCCTAACTCGTAGATTTAAGAGGAGGACGTACCTCGCCGGCAACACCGGCACTGGATTTGCCCGAAGCCACGTCGTCCATGGTTGCCTAGGCCGGATCCACCTGAAGCCACGTCGTCCATGGCACAGTGGGACGCGGGCGCGGCCACCGGAGGTGAGGTCGCCGGAGTTGGGGCGCGGAACAAGCGCCGGGGAGAGAGAGAGGGGGCGGGGGTGGCGTAGGCGCGTGCAAGAAAGGAGAGGAGCTCAGCGTGCAGGCGTTGTGCAATGCAGGCCTATTCTCCATGCACTATAGTAATGATGATTTTTTTCATAGTTTAAATACTACTAATAATGCTGCTACTATCTGTTGTCAAAAAAAAAATGCTGCTACTATCTGTCTACCCAGAGAGCGCAGAGTACTAACAAATAACACTGTCTACGAGTAGTAATTGTGTCTGGTGCCAGGGTTATTTTACAGCCAGCAGCAGCGAATATCGCTATACTCCTACAGTATAGGAGCAGGAGTACTCCTACAGTTTGAGTAGGATCGTGTACCGGTTGTCCGGACTCCGGAGAGATTCTTCTGGTCCACTCGGCAGCCGGCATGGATGTATGCGTGACTGACTGCATGTGATGCATCCAATGGTTGACACGTTGTTCGTTTGAGCTTATCAGCGGAATCAGCAGCCATCTAATAATATTTTTTTCTTATAACAAATTAGTAAATAGTACTTTCAGTCACGATGCCAGTTTAGAATCCATACGTCCGCGCCATAAATTAGCTGGATGCGTCGCTTCACAGCCTCCAGGTGGGCCGGGGTGTCTTACTTGAGGCCCATGGGTGCATGTACAGGAACCAAATTAGTCAAAACTCGGCATTATTTGGCACGTCTTCAAACGGCTCTCGGTTGTTACTGTGGTGCCATTTAACTTAAGGGATTCTGAAAATCTAGATAAAAAGAATCTCAACAGTTTTATTGGATTTGGAGATTCTAAAAACTAGTAGAAATGTCCCGCGCGTTGTTGTGGGTCTGAAGTAGAAATATAAAGAAGTTAGACTAAGGATTAGAAGATGTATATGTATAGATGCATTAGCACAATTATGCATATTGTATCGATTGATTGACATATAGGTTTCATCAGAAGATTTTGCGTTACTTTTCAAAAAAAAATACTTGTTGCTACTATAGCACATTGTTTTTCTCATTCTCTTAGCTTTTGCTTAACTTGTCCTTACAAGATTTGTGATTCTCTGGTTAGACTTTGGACCTGTCCACAAATCAAATATAGATCGCTCAAATCTCATCCACCCTCACCACTCACCCCTACTATACCTGAGGGTCATCCCCTGTCCCAAAAGTTCTAGGAGTTTTTCTTCACAACATTCTCTTAGGTTTTGCTTAACTTGTCCTTGCAAAATTTGTGATTCTCTTGTTAGACTTTGGACTTGTCCACAAATCAAATATAGATCGCCCAAATTTCATCCACCCTCACCCCTCACCCCTACTATACTTGAGGGTCATCCCCTGTTTCAAAAGCTCTAGGAGTTTTCCTTCACAAAATCATACATGTTTCGGAGGACCACATGTAATCCATATGATTTGCAGTTTTGCTAGTTTTTTCTTAGAAACGGCAGTTTTGCTAGGCTTTGCTTAGAAGCGGTTTAAATGTTTGCAAAAAAGTTATCGAAATATATCCATGTGGGATCTTGTTTTGAAGAGTTTATTGCGAGGAACACCATGGTGCAATTGGATTTTAATTACGATACTTGGTTTAGGTGCTATGACTTTTTTCTATTTCAAAAGAAATAGCCAGTGGAGAGATAAATGGGGCTTAGTGGGCGCATGATGTCACTTAGTGGGCGGATGACATCACTTTTCAGGATTGGACCAATGAGAAGCTAGAGAATAGGCTAGTGGGAGTTTGCTTTATTAGAAGTATAGATCCGTGAGTTAAATTCCTCTAAAATCTAGGTCGTTTGGATGAGATATCAGGATTGTGAATTTTTCTATCCAGATTCTCATAATCTGAAGTATTCAAATTAATGGGGCCTATATATATTGCATGAAGGAGTTGAAGCTAAAGAAGCTAGCTAAAAATAATGGGCTCCTAGACTATCCTTAACATACTCATTAATTAGATGCCACGTATGACTTTTCACCGAAATGGCATGTAACTATTGAGAGATAAAAGTTGTATCATCGTGGAGATACAACTTAGGCGTAATATTCAAAGTTAGAAAATGTACACACTAATTGGACCCATTGTTATAGATAGAACAAATACAATACCTAATTTTGTTATAGAACAAATACAATACTTAATTTTGTTTAGAGGCTCTCGAAGAACAACACTGTGGTACTATGCATTGTATGAGGCAATTGTTATGACGTTGGAACCGGTAACATGATACATGCACTAGGAATAGTCTTATCTTCCGTCCATGGCTAGTTTGTCCACGATCATCACCACCTAGTTGAAACGACAAGCGACCCTTGAACCTGGGCCAATCATGCTTTATATAGAACTCATAGAGGGTCCGTTTGTTTGTGTTTATTCAACAAGCTTGGCTAGCAAAACAAAGGCTGGATAGTCTAAACCAGCATAAGGCAATGAAAGATATGTTATTTTGTTTATCTGTAGTACCTAAGCCTAACATAAGGCAATGCAAGCCTGTTGTTTATCTTGTTTGATTTTCTATATATGGACTTGGTAGAGTTACCTTATCTTTTATGAGGGTGATCTTTAGCTCCATCACATCCCACCTCCACCGTCGTCATCTCCCTCGCACCCACCTTCTTGCAGCTTTATTTGCTACTCCTTCCTTGCTTCTTTGGTAGGCCACTTGCGCGCAAGGGGCCTGGTGGAGCACGCATGGAGGACCCAGAGACAAGTGCGTGGACGAGTAACCAACGACGAACCACACGCGGACGACTAGCCTAGCAATTAACGTGGTGAAATGTGAGTGGACGAGGCGATGAGGCGATACAATCAGTTTGGTCATTTCTAGGTAGCTAAGCCCCAAAACCCTTTTTTGGCTTCCTGAAGCCTGACTTAGCAGTTAGACAGCCATCCAACCATCAAGAGGCTGCATTGCGATAGCCTGGGTACCCCTTAAGACACCCATCCAAACAACCCTCTAGATTTATGCGCCCTCATCGATGCTAGTTGTTTCTAACTCCGTTTATGCTAACACAATGATTTCACTTGCTTTTAATTATTGCACTTGATGAACCATACTCGCTTGTATATGACATTGTGTTAATTTAATTTTACGCCACTATATTTGTGCAGAGAGTAGGGGGATGCAGTGGCGGAGCTCGTAGCAAAATGAAGGGGGTCTGTTTTGACTATTATGAATCAACATATGCACAACAACACAAGTCCATACAGGTCATAATATAATTTGTGGGTGTTACGCTAGATCTTATTCTAGTAATTCAACTCCCCTGAACACAAGGGTATCTATTTCTTCTTGTTCATCCTACCTTTTGTTTCAGTTCCGTTAAGGAAAGCAAGGACTAGAGATTGCTCTATGTACTAGATTAGCTCTTTTCCCTATGAAGAATTGATAAATGCGTTTCTATTTAACCATTTGTAGTCGTCAATTTACCGCTCACCAGATGGATCGGATCAGGGATTTAGGACTAGACAGCCGGAGAGCTCCAAGCAAACTATGTACCTATGTCTAGACAATGGGGCGACTGCATGTGGCCTGCGCGCTGCTGCTGTTCTTCCCCAATCAGAAGGCCAAGACCTATAAGAGAAGTGCAGCATGCAGCATTTGACCCCTAGACTTGTGCTATGAAGCGAGTCACTCTAGAAATTTTTTCAAGACCAAGGGGGGTCCACTGCCCAGGTTGGTCGAGCCATAGCTCCGCCAGTGTGGGGGGGATGTTTGGTTATGGGCCATGCTGCGCTACGACTGAGTTGAGGCGAGTTGTAGCGGCAACGCCAAAAAACTTTGCGATAGAGTGTGGCGGTAAATGAGTGTGATGTCCTTGTGGCTGTCTTAGTCTACACGTAAACCAGACAGGAGCCTTACGAACTGTAACATCCCGGATTTTCGGGTAACCAAAAATACGAACTTTTTAAAATTTTTCTTGCAATTGTGT
Source organism: Saccharum hybrid cultivar R570 (assembly GCA_038087645.1). Classification (NCBI taxonomy): domain Eukaryota; kingdom Viridiplantae; phylum Streptophyta; class Magnoliopsida; order Poales; family Poaceae; genus Saccharum; species Saccharum hybrid cultivar. The sequence continues at coordinate 28,481,150 of JAQSUU010000804.1, forward strand.
GAAGCATGTAGATTCTAGGTTTAACCCGAGACTAACCCCTAACAAATCATGGCATACATTTAGAATTGTTTGTAGGAGGGTGTCGGAGTTCTTTAGTTGGTCTAGGGCTTTGTGTCGGAGTGCACAAATCCGTAGCAGGAGTTACTCTCAAATCTCTCTAGAGTTACATCTCAATTCTCATCCAAATCCTCTTTCAACTTTCCTTTGAGCTCTTCTCAAATTTTTCCTCGAGCTCTCTACTAATCCCATTTGAACTATTTTCGGTCTCCCTTCGAATTCTCTTGAAATGCCCTTCTCATTTCCTCCATGATTCTCTTTTGAAGCCCTTCTCAAAATCCCTTGAAATCTGCGTCCCAAGTCCCTTTTTGATTTTACCTTCAAATCATCTTGGCATAATTAAGAAGACCATCTTCTCTCTCCCCTTGAGCTCAATTTCCTTTTTGAAATTTCCCCTTATACTAATTAATGCCAAAATGAAAAAATACAACCTCATACCTTCTCTTGGGCCAAAGCCCTTCCTTCTCCCCTTTTTCCCGCTGGCCCAGCGCCACCCCTCCTCATTTCTCTCCTGGCCGCGTAGCCCAGGACTTGGCTGGCCCAGCTCGCCGCTGCAGCCCGACGGCCGAGGCCTGGCTTGCTCCTCCCTTCCCCCTCCGGTCCATCTCGTCTTTCATCTCGAGCGGCCCAGCATCAGGCAGCAGGCCCAGCTGCTCCACTCGCCTGCCCACGGCCCAGCTGGCCCGAGTCGCGCCCCAGCCCTAGGCGAGCCACGCCCGGCTCCCAGAACCACGCCGCAGCCACCGCTCGCACAACGCCCGCGCGTGGCGCCCCACCTCGACGTCAGCGCCCGCCTGCTCCCGTTCGCGGATGGACGACGCGTGGGCGAGGAGTGCGCACGCCGAGGCATCCACCGTCCACCCTCCTGGAGCCCTAGCCCACACGCCCTTAAAAGCCGCCGCAGCCCCTCTGCCATCGATCCCCTGAGCAGCCGCCGCCACCTTGCCCCTCTCGCCGCTTCGCCTCGCCACGCCGCTAGCTCGCCGTGGCACCAAGCCTCGCCACTGGACAGCAACCCCTCTGCCGTTCTCCGACGCCGTCCATGCCAAGCTGCCTGCTTGCGCCGAGGCAGCTCCGGTCTACACGAGCGGTGTCCGCATAGACACGCCGGGGGAGCAGCGCAGCCCGGCTCTCTCCTACCGCGTGGGCGCACCCGACGTCCCACAACCGCGTCACCACGCCACCGCAAGGTGCCACCGCGCCATGCTTCCCTACTTCGGCCGTGCCAATGCCGCAGCGTGCACCCGCTCCACCCTCGCCGTCACGACATCCTGCTTCATCACGGCCTTGACTCCCTCTCCGTCAAGCCGCGCCCGTGCAGCCTCGTCACCGAGCTGCACCAAGATGCGGGTGCCGCAGGCATCGCCTCCTCTCCGTCAGCTCATGACGCCACTGTCCTCTTCGGCCCGCGGCCTTCACCGCCTCCCTCTTCTCCGCGAGCAGCAGACCGTGCGTGACCTCGATGATGCCCGTCCTCGTTCCACATCATCGCGCCACCACGGGGCCGAGCCACCTCACCGGTACCTCCATGTTGGGCTCCTCACTAGCACGTCCATGACGCCGTCCTCCACGGCCACATCAAGTGGAGCCCTGCCACTGTGATGTCGTGACCCTGCACGCCTCGCTAAGGAACGCACCTAGGCCACGACCGTCACCGGAGCAGCTCCTCCTGTTGCTGGTGAGCACCCAAAGGGGAAAAGCCCCGTTTCTTTTTCCCTTGTTCATCGCTGTCACGCTAAAGCCGGCCCTTGTGCCACGGTATTCACCACTGCAGAGGAGCCGCTGCCGAGAATGTGGCCACCGCCCTCTACCCTCGGCGGAACGGACATCAGCACCACCTCACTGCTCGTTCTGGACTCGCGGCACCACATCATCACGTTCGCCAACTCACTGTCCGGCCTTCGTGCCGTGAATCTCTGTCTTGCAGGGAGGCCGCCAACTCTGCTGCCATGTTCCGGAACATGCGGCAACAGCCCTCCGCCTTCTTGGCAACAAGGTCAAGTCTTGGAACTTAGCGACGCCGTTCTCGACGTCGGTAAAAGCTCTGCATTTCTTTCTCTTTATTTGCTTATACATCCTTGTAATGTCATCTATCATATACTTGCTACTTGATCATGTTCTATCTTATACACGGTGAATTCTATCTATGACTGCTTGTGCCGTGCCTTCGTGCCGGTCTATCTCCCTCGCTATGGGTATGTGCTACTCCGAGTTGTGTCATTCTGTTCTTGTGTGGTCGTGTTCAGGTTCTCGTGTGTTTGTTTGCTTGTGGTCCGTGCCTTCGAGCCGGTCAGGGGTTCGTAGTTCGCTCGTCCATTCGGTCATGGGTTCGTCCCACCGTGGCCGCAATGCCGAGCCTAACTCGCTTCCCCCGTGTTTAGTTGTCTCCGTTCGGCAACGATCATCGGTAACCCGGTTCGGCTCTCGGATTTGGCCACTTCGGACTCAACAACAATGCGGCTTTTATCCGCACCTGACGAGCCCTCCGTGGCCGGTCTAGTAAAGGTGAATCGGGTAATGACAATCGCGAAACAATGGAAGCCAACTCGTTGAGGTGAAGCTCATGGTCGCGAGCCGCCTCACCATGACCATCGGGCTCTACCTCTTTTGTTCTCCTATTTTTATCCTAACCATCTCGTATGCTTGTGCCACTTGGACCGTATCATTCTTTCGGATCTAGTGATGATAACCGCATCGCTATGAACCTTGGGAATTGCAAAGTGCCGTTTTGGTTGCACGTAGGTTGTGGCGCCCTACGAGTGGGTTTGGATCAGGGGATCGTGCCTTTCTTCACCCAACCGTCACCCGTTCCATGACGAGTTGGATGAAAGGGTATGGATTCCATTGTCTCTTATCTCCTCTTTTTGTTCTCAACCCCTGTCGATCCAGTAAGATTTGGGTTGAGCCTCTTCGCTTGTTGGTGTTTATTGCTCCGTTGATTTCCATCCTTTCGATTTCCACCGATTTCTATGGCGTGTGGATCGAGGGAAGGGGAGTCCCGTGTTTCTTTTGTCCTTTGCTCTTCGTGCTCAAGCCCTCGTATGCTTGTACCTTAGTTGACCATAGCATTTCTACGGTTCTCGTGGTGACAACCGCACCGTCTCAGAACATAGAGATGTCTTAGTGCAGTTAGTGCACCTAGGTCGAGGTACCCTACGGGTAGATTGAGTGTTCGTGTTCTTTTATGTGTCTCCTCTTTCGATGCCCTGTCCTTTGCCATGGCATGTGTATTGGAAGAAGTAGACCACCTCTCTCTTCTCTCCCCCGTTCCACCCTCTCTCGGTTCTCATCAATTATAATGGCGCACGGATTGAGAGAGAACGAAACTTCTCCTGCTTATAGTCCTTTCGGTTCTCGTCAGTCTCCATGACGCTCAGATCGAAAGCCACGAGCCGTGGTGTTTGCTTAGGATGAGCTAGGGCCTATGCCATTTCTATTTTTAGCCATGCAGGTCGACATGATCGACCCAAGAAGTACTGGCTGGGCTAAGGCTTAAGCTTATGCTTGGCAAACCACCACTCCTGTTCTTTTGGCCCAGGGATCGGACATCCACCGAGAGGGCTAAGTCGTTCTCTCTGTTTGTGTTCTTTCGGTGTAGTTGTTCTTTCTTGCCTTGTTGCCTCTCTTTTCGCAGTCTTTCTAGGTTTAGTGGTTTGATTGCTCTTTTGCTTGTCGTTGTATTGAGGTAGTTGCATCGAGGTAGCGATGAACGAGCCAAGACCCAATGGAGGAGGGACATGCAGATGGAAGGACCTTGGAGGAGAACGACTACAAGTGCACCGAGGATCTCGGAGATGACATTCAACAGGTGCCACGTCCCACCCAACCTCGTAGAATCCTATTAGGCATGCTATAATGTAGATGCTAGTGCTTTACTTTTATGCAAATGAACTGTGATAGGATGCATGGTAGTTTGCTTGTGAGCCATTACCTCGTCGCAACCTATTCCCCTACACACCCGCTGTTAGGCTAGACGCTCGCTTACTATGTACTGCTTTACTCTTACTCGCATTATATCTGTGATGTGATGCTGATGAGCGAGAGGCAGAATGAGATAAGGCACGAGGTGCCGATAACCTGATAATAACCTGATAATGAACATGGGGAGATCTTGGCATGCGTTTTGGGTGTGTGGTGAGGGTCGAGTCGACCGAGCAGGATCTACGACAAGTCGTGAGGACAAGTCTTGCCGGGGGATGCTACCTGGGCATTTCCCATGAGAGAGGTACCTGTGGCGGGTACATGTGACAGGGAGAGGTCCCGGGGTGGAGTGTCTTCGTGGGACGAAGCCCCAGGATGGGAGGTGCTGTTTTAGCACGGGGCGCCGGATGACCCGTCGAGCGGGGCATCGGTTGCCCCTTGTGAAGATATCCTGCTTAGTCACCCTAAGGACTGATATGTTTGTGGACCGGGTCTTAGGAATCCTTACATGCCCACTCGCTTTTGTGGGGAGGAGACGGACGTTCGACTTGCTGGTACGGAGCCACTATTATTGGGAGGTTAGCGGATAGTGTAGGGAGGTACGGGTGTCGAGCGCCCACACCCTCCTAAGACAGCGTAGTACCTGAGGGGCCAAGTACTACGTCTCACAGTCTCAGTGTGCCGGTGTACGAGGTACTCCGACACGGCCCCAGTTCTGAGTGATAGGGTGGCACCGTGTCTAGTAGGAAGGCGGCCCGTTATCAGCCTAGACAACCCGGATCGTCGATGATGGTGATCTTGTGGGTAGTGTAAACCTCTACAGAGTTTTGGTTGATCGATCGATACATACGCCGACTTGTCGGCTATGGACCTTTCCTAAGTACAGCTTCACTTGACTAGAGAGATGAGTCCTTTCTACCTTCCCCGGGTTTGGTGTTGGTTTCCGGCTTTGGCCGTTGAGGCAAGGTACGAGCGGGAGTCGTCCTTGTCGCCTAGAGAGGGTGAGAGTGTGGTGAGATGTGTGTGATGGGGTGGGTGAACGTGTGCAGATGAGATGGATTAAAACTTGATGAATTATTATAAAATATTGATGAACTTGCATAGGAGACCTACAACCATATATAGGACTTTTTGCTCAACCCTTGCATTCCACTTACCACAAAGCATACACAAAGCATAGGGTGGGAGCCAGTGGCCAGTACAAATCGTACTGATAATTGTTCAGCAGGATTAGATGTCATCTGCGACGACAACAATGAAGACCTGATGGATTCGGATTAGATGGTCTCGTCCTACGCTCAAGATTGGTTGAGATGATCAAGCCTACACCCGCTGACATTCTACGCCAACTCTGATGATTGCCCGTGAAGGAGGAGCCTTCACACGCTGACGCGCTACGTCGACTCTGATGAAGATCTGTGTGCGTTTTCGCTAGATCCACGATGTAATTAGGTGGTTAACCAGTGATGTAATGACTTGTATCTTGTACTTCCGCGATGTATGACTGTGATATCAGCTGAATAAAGATAATGTGATAACTTGGTTTTTCTGAGATTATCACATTATGATGTAATCTGTGGATTTCCCTTCGAGGAAATCATGGATCGTTTCACGAACTGTGGCGAGCCACAGACTGGCGAGATGAGCTGTGGCCGCGATCCAAACATCCCTTAGCTAGATACTTAGATGTCAAAGGCACTCGAGTTTAATCTGATGAGTCTGAATTGAACCAGAGCCCGTACACCCATCGATCGAGCACCAAGGCAAGCACCTCGAAATCCTTATAAAATTCCAACTTTGCCTATGAGTTTGTCTGTGTATATACTCTAATGCTACGTGCTACTAGCACGCATTGTACTACTTGTTTTAGCCCGAGTAGATGGCATGTGAATATGTTTGTTTGGATGGTTTTGATGAGCACGCAACACACATTGTACTACTTGTTTTAGCCCGAGTAGATGGCATGTGAATATATGTTTGTTTGGATGGTTTCGATGAGCACGCAACGCAACTTCCTTCATTAAGGCTGTGTTTACTTCCTAAAAAAAAATACTGTGCAGAAAAAAGATTCCTCGTCACATCAAACTTAGGATACATGCATGGAGTACTAAATGTAGATGAAATCAAAAACTAATTATACAGCTTGGTTGTACTTTGCGAGACGAACGTTTTGAACCTAATTAGTCAACGGTTGGACACTATTTACCAAATAAAGTCAAAACGTGCTACAATACTTTTTTTACACCTTTTCACGGAACTAAACATAGCCTAATATATTTTTTTTTGTTCGTGTAGTACTCTGGAGTGAGAGTACTGTAGTCGGCGTGAGGGGATTTTGAGAGGCACGAGCACGAGACGTTTGGACAGGAAGATTCTCTGGCTAGGCTAGGACGCCCAAACGCCCGCACACACAGGGACAGAGGCAAGCACGGCGGCATGGTGATGTGAGCACGCACTGCACTTGATTGATAGTAGGAGTACCCATCCTTTTGGCGTGGCAGCCGTCTGAGAAGATGCTGGTCTGCCCTGCTGCTGGAGCAATGGCGCCCCGACCGAGGGCTCCCAGAGGTCAAAAAGGAGGGCTGGGCTGATGGGCCACCGCATCTGCATGCGATCCTGGGTACGGAAAGCCAGGGAACCCATATTCTCCGGCCTCACCTCGTTTGACGGTCGTTTGTCCCCCGCTCGCTGCACTTTTTCCAACCCTTTCTTCCACTGTTTACTGTTTGCAAGTTCACGTCGATGCCCCCTGGTGGTCGTGGTGGACCGTTTATTTACTCCTACGCGTTTAGATGCACGTCAAAAGTTAAGAATTTTATCACTTTCTCCATCGTATCAATCTTTGGATCCATGCATAAAGTAGTAAATATAGATAATAAAAATAACTAATTATACAGTTTGGTTGTAAATCATGAGATGAATCTTTTAAACCTAGCTAATTCATAATTAGATAATATTTGTCAAATACAAAAGTGCTACAGTGCTTTTTAACCCTCCAATTTGCAATAACGAGGCCCTACTCCGTGTCTGTCACTGTTTCACGTGATGATGGGTCAAAGTCAAACCGGACAGAATCTACGGTTTGTCAAACTGTCCTGACACACAGAGATACTCCGCCTCGTACGCACTGTGCATGCTTTACGTTTGGGAGCGTGCAAATACTCTACTTTTAATTCCTATAGAAAGAAAAATGACACCACGCTCAAGTGCACACTCATATTCCCTGTGTTCCAAATCACACTGTTAACCTACACGATCGCTTAGTCCATTCACGCCCTGAGCAAACGCTGCACATTGGCCCGTTGCGTTCGTTTAATCCGGCGTTTATCCCGTTTACTCATGAGTCATGACTATTTGTCCGAATAAATAGCAAATATAAGACATGTATGTATTTCAAAATTCAAACTTTATTATTTTTGACTAACAATTAGCCTGATTGTATAAAGAGTAGTTACTTTCTAATAATCAAACTTTTGTTACTGTATATTATATATTATAAATATGTCAAATATGCTTTTTATCTTTGTTGTTAAAGTATCGCCCAAAGGAAAAAAAATTCTACTTGGTTTTTTTTGAGACGAAAGAAGAATTATATTAGATCAGAGCTGAGTACATCATCACGTTACAAGCACTCTGGGATACACTACTATATCCAGAAAATGATTAACTAAATTGTACCCACGCTTTGTATAGCTCCAAATCTCAACTCCAAACCTGTATGACGATTCGTATGGATAACGGCACAGGCAAACACTCGGCAAAAGGCCTGAGAACAGATGCCCAACGAACGACGGCCAACATTCCTGCAGGCGAAGCGGAGAAACTTCTTCTTTCTTGTGTCATCCTTCTTCTTCCTTCTGCCACCGAAGAATAAGGAAGACTGATCTGAAAATTATTCTCCCTGGTCCTTCATCGTTGTCCGATCTAACCACAACAAAACGGAGAAGAGACCGGAGAAAATTATTCCATGGCAGCGACATCATCTCTGCCTTGATGTCGCCGTTCGAAAAGCCAAGTCTCCATGTCGTCAAGCCGAGGAAGTTGTTGACGCCGTTGTCGCCCTCATCTTCCACAGAGCCGCCATGGAGAAAACGAATCCACCCTGCCCTATCGCCGTTGCCGGGGAGGAGGAGAAGGAGATAAGTCCCCGGTATAAAGAAACTAGGCATGGAGAAACCCTACCCCTGAAAGACTTGATCTACTAGGAAAACTTATTAAAAACGATAGATCCCCACTCTCTTCGGCCTGCGGCTAGATGCCGGAGAGGAAGGGAGGGGGACCAGCGGGGTGGCGGCGGTGCTCGCTAGGGCGAGGCAGGTCGCGAGTCTACCTTTTTACAATGGTTGATGATAATACTTTACCATATCGTAAGTAACACATATCATAGTTTTAGACGTGACAAGTACAGCGCCAATGTTATATAGTTTTTTTTTCATGCCAAACATTAACGTAGCATGAGTGTGGCGTTCGATTTGTTTCCTCTACTTTTTGTACACCTAATTATATTTGTAGTAAAGTTAGACACCAATCAAATTACTCCCTCCTTCCCATATTAGCTGATGTTTTTTTTCATGCCAAACATTAACGTAGCATGAGTGTGGCGTTCGATTTGTTTCCTCTACTTTTTGTACACCTAATTATATTTGTAGTAAAGTTAGACACCAATCAAATTACTCCCTCCTTCCCATATTAGCTGATGTTCTAGAAACTCTCACGATAAACAATGCTGAGCCAAAAGACCAATCTCTCAAGGAGTATAGAGATGGAGATGTATTGGAAAAAGATACAATGTATTGGGAAAAGAAAAAAAGAGTTGAGAAGATCAACTATTTTGTGAACAAATTTGAATGTTACATGATCATCTATTTTGGGACGGAGGGAGTAGACCAAATAATGAACGTGTTGGGACAGCTTAAAATCGGACTTGTAAGGGCTTGTTTGCTTGCACCCCAGATAGCCTTATCAGGCGCTGCGCTCGCTCGTAGTTGTCCGAAGACGCCTAGGGTGAAGATTGCTACCTAGAGCCTGTTTAGTTCCAAAAAGTGAACCCAAAAAGTGCTACAGTACCTGTCACATTAAATCTTGCGGCATATGCATGGAGTACTAAATATAGACGAAAGAAAAAACTAATTACACAGTTTAGTTGTAAATCACGAGACAAATCTTTTGAGCCTAATTAGTCCATGATTGGACATAAATTGCCAAATAAAACGAAAGTGCTACAGTAGCCGAATCCAAAAAATTTCACCAACTAAACAGGCCCCTAGTCGCTATGCTACTTGGAAGGCTGCAAACCAAACACACCTTAAATGCTTCTTCCAGGCACCCGCATATTGAAATCAATGAAAAAAAACTCCACCCATTGGCCTTACGATGAACCCTTTGGACAATAGAATATAGCCGAGGAGGAGGACAAACTATGATTGCTTACCAACGAGAAAGATTCAATTTGGGATCTAGTCTAATTCAGCCTCCTCACCGTGGATCCAGGCATTAGTCATGCGATGAATCTAGCGGAGAGAGGGTCACTGGTGGCGGGCATGGGTGATGGGTATGGGGAGCGTCAAGCGGGGAGGAGGCTCACTTGTGTTGGTATACGAGGCTAGTGCACCGGCATCAGTGGAGGAGGTGGCCGCTCATCATCGGGCAGGCGTGATTCGGGATGAGACAAGGAGGAATTGCGTGGTGGGGATTTTTTTTTAATTTTAATCCTTTTTAATAAATATTTTAATATTAACCGTCCTAGAAAATATTTTGCATCAGGTAGCTCCTTTGGTCGCGCCAATCCCGCTGGCGCGACCAAATAACGTAGTCGCGCCACATGCGTTGGCGCGGCAAGATACGGCACATTCGACGGCGTTTCCGACATGGAACCATAAGCATATTCGTGCTGAAACTTTATATTATTTTCTCGAGCATCTTAACAATCTCAAATGTAAAAACTCAAAACTACAAAGTTGTAGATCTCATTATAAGCATATTCGTGTTCGTCGTCGCAGAAGTACTCTGACTCGGCACCTACAAGCTGGCCACCACAGACAGCAAAGTCTTTACCAATGCTTGGAACATCGAACAGCTACGTCGCCTCTACCCTTAGATTTATAGGATGTTCACATGTTTAATCTTGAAAGAATAAAAAGAGCGCTCACTATTTCTTACTTTGTCCAACTCTAAGTGAGACCCAACTCTACCTCTGGTTAGGGTCGGGCATCCCTTAGGGGCTGAAAGGGGAGGAGAACCCCCAACGCGGGGGAACCCCCAACGCTTAGAAATTTTCCCAATACTTTTCAAAAAAATTTCGTACCTGAGCCCTTGCGGCGTTGTCTAAGTAAGCAGACGTTTTAGAAAGCGAAAATCCCCTCGGGCTAGATCAGTCGGATTGCGAGAAACCTACACCCCGACGGTTACGGTGCCTTTGCTCACTAGTCTGCGCCTAAGGGGTCAACTCGCACTTCTAAAAAAAATCCATGAACTTAAACACAATGTAAGGATCGGGCAACCGCTTGAAAAATTTTACAAAAAGCTATCCGCCCGAGCCCTCCGACGGCGACTGGGAAATGCAGGTGCGTTAGAGCACAAGGATCCCTCGGGTCAGGCTAATCGGACTGCGAAAGGCCTACGCCTCTACTGCTATGGCACTTCCGCCCATTAACCCTAACCCAGGGGATCGAACCTGACTCTAAATGTCGTAGACCTAGGCTCGCTACAAGGATCGGGGTGAACACGTAAAAACTTAGAACGAAAGATAAACACAAGTTTTAAAAAGGGCCCCGAGGGCCACGGACTTGTTCAATATCCTAAGTTTTTATATGGGCACCTTACCCAACACTGTCTACAGATCCAAAGGCGGAAGGACGACCTCTTCTTTGAACTTGGCCGCCAGGGTCATTGCCGGCGCCAGCACCTCCTCATCAATAGCGTCAAGCTCCTCCTCGGGGACATCGACATAGCCCTCACTAAGCGCCTCCAGATTGATCTTCTAGTAGTGGGACCTGAAGATGGCGAGCGCACGCCGCATCCCAAGGTGAAGCGCCCCCTTCACTTGGGTCCGAGCCCGCTTGAAGGTGACCCCGAGATGACTTCGCAGTGAGCTCGCCTTGGAGCGCACCTAGACCACCCCGAGGGTCGCACACCAACTCGACGACGGCGCGTAGCTCGGAGTGCTCGTGCTGCTCCATCTTCAGGGCCTCCCACGCCGACAAAAGCTCTGCCTCCACTGTGGCAAGCTTGCCCTGTAGCCCTGGTCATGGCAGGGGATAAGAAGCAGATTTCGAAAAAACCCGACGATGGACAGGTAAAGGTACTTACCTTCTAGCTCCTAGACCCTGGCAAAATCCCGCTTATGCCCTTGGGCCACCGTGGCTCGGAGGGATTCCACCTCGGGCTTTAGCTGGCGGTTCTCCTCGGCAAGCTGAGAGGCCGCAAGTATAGCCTCCTTCCTTTGGTCCGTCATGGTGTTTTGCTCATTCCGAGCTATAATGCACTCTTGGCGAGCCTCGTCGCGCTCACCAAGAGTATGCTCACGCTCACGGCGGATAGATTCAAGCCTGGACTAGAACTGGCTCGAGGCCCGCAACAGCTTGTCGCGCTCGTTCCTCACCTTTTGGGCCTCCTCCTGGTCCTTACGGGCGCGCTCAATGAGGGCCAATAGCTTCTCCCTCGTCTCCTTAGCGTCGGTGGCCGCCACCTCATGACGAATGTGGAGATCTGCCATTTCGTCGTTGAGGTCGGCCACCCTCTGCTGGGCCTCCGCAAGCTGTGCCTCGGCCGCGGCGGTCCTTCGTGCCTCCTCTAATCGGCGTCCCCATGAGCCCTGCTCATGATGTAGAAACTCCGAATTCGCTGGGCTCCGTTCAAATAGCGCTTGCGCAAGGGGCCACATCAGGATCACAAAGAGAGGGAAAGACTAAATGATAAGCATTCCCATAGCTCAATGTACCTGGCCAGCGGGGCGGATATCGTCGTGCTGGGTAGACAACACCGAGGACAGGGTCTGGCACCCTGCCTGAAGCCGGTCCTAGTACCCCTGCTCCTCAACGTCGTCCAGCACGAAAACCGGTGGCGCCCCCGGTTGGTTCCAATCCGACCAAGTGAGGCGTGGACCACCCCACTAGTAGGGATCTCGCCCCACCGGCATGAGGGTCATGGACCCCTCAACGCGGGAGGGCTGAGCCACCTCGGCCAAGTCGAAAGGCTTGCCAGACAAGACCGATAGCACCTCCACCTCGGCGACATCGGGCTCACATGACGCCGCCTCCTCTGCCTGGGACCCACCTCCAGTAGCGGCCTCCACCTGAGCTGAGGGGTCCTTGGGCGCAGCCTCCTTCACCGCCTCCTGGGCCCCAGCGCTCGCACCCGCTCCTGCGATCGATCCCAACGCCTTCGTCGTCGGGGGTGGAGGTGCCGCACTCTCCTAGGGGAGCGCCCCCTTGAGAGCGGGGTTCGGCCCAAACCGCGGCAGCTGCTCCAACAACGCCATCCCCAACTGGACGGACTTCTCCACCTCTGCTACCGAAACTGCTGAAGGGTCGAGATGGCGGACTAGAGGGGGGGTGAATAGTCCTTTCTAAAACTTAAACACGTAGGCTAACCAAAACAAATGCGGAATTAAACTTATCGGTCTAGCCAAGATTACACCCCTCTATCTAAGTTCACAAGCACCTCACAAAGATCCTAATTAAGCAACTAAGGTGCTTTCCTTAGCAAGAGCTCTCCTATTTAATTCTAGAGCAAGGTCACACAAACCTATGCACTAGTACTTTGCAAGCAAGAGGGAGCTCCTACACAATTCTAGTAAGCAAAGCGCACAAAGCCTAAGCTCACTAGCAATGCTCAATAACAAGGCTACACAAGCCAAATTAGAGAGCGCAAACTACTTAGCTACACAAACTAAGCAATGTGACTAACAAGGTTACACAAACCAAATTAGTCACGCAAAGGGAAGCTTCTAGCTACACAAGCAAACTAGTTAAGAGAGCAACTACACAAGCACAAGTATATAAGAAAGTAAATATAAGCTTGTGTTGCACGAAGGCAAACCACCGAGAAGAGTAGACAATGTTGACACGGTGATTTTCTCCCGAGGTTCACTTGGTCGCCACCAAGCTACGTCCCCGTTGTGTCGACCAACACTTCGTGGTTCGGCGGCTAATCGGTCACACACCGAGCCTCTCAAAAGGCACCGCAAGAACCCACCATAAAGTGTGGTAGCTCAATGACACGCTCAACTAGAGTTGCTCTTCGCGATCCCCGCGGGGTGAGCACAATCCCCCTCACAAAGCTTCTCCGGAGCCTCGCACAATCTTCTTGCGAGCTTCGACGGAGCCACAAGCCACCAAGCCGTCTAGGAGGTGGCAACCTCCAAGAGTAACAAGCACCACCGGCTTGCAACACGATCACCTAGTGCCACTCGATGCAATCTCTCAAAGCAACGCACTAGAATCGCTCTCTCACTCGATCCGATGAACACTATCAAGCATGAGTGAGTTAGAGGGCTCCCAAGCACTACCACACAAGCCACCAAGGCCAAGGTGTGCTCAGCTGCCGGCCAAGACCGGCCACAAGGTCTATTTATAACCCCACGGTCAAATAGAGCCGTTACCCCACTTGTCCGTTTTTCCACGGGAGCACCGGACGCGCCGGTCGTGACACACCGGACGCGCTCAACCGCGTCCGGTGCCCCTGCGACGTCCACGTGACCACCGAATTCAAATTCGTCCGTTAGATCCACCAACGGTCACTGCGCGCCAACGGTCAAACGAGCCACCGGACGCGCTGTTGCGAACCACCGGACGCGCCGGTGCGCACAGTCACCGCGCGCGCGAAGACATCACCGGACGCGCTCCTCGCAACCACCGGACGCCACAGTACCCGCGTCCGGTGCGAGTCCAGTAAGCTCCCTGGACCACCGGACGCGTCCGATGGTGTAGGACCGGACGCGCACTGCGTCCGAAGACTCCGTGACACGCTGTTCGCCAGACCGGACGCGCCGGTCCCGTGGGTCACCGGACGCGCCGGTGTCAAACCCCAGCCCGCGCGCCTGACCCCACGCTGGCCACAGTGACCGCGTCCGGTGCAGCGTCCGGTGCTGCGTCCGATGCTGCGTCCGGTCACTTCCGTGACTGCGTTCGCCTCCGTTTCTTTTCCGACTTCCGGCGCAATGGAAAATAGGCATTTCACTTTTCCAAAAAGCGCCGAATCCCGCCTCGCAAGCTCGGCGGGAGGGAGAGAGGAACCCAAACCCTCTCTACCGCTCAAACTCCACCGCCTTCGCAAAAGTGCCAACACCAACAAGTGATCACCACCTTGTGCACGTGTGTTAGCATTTTCACAAACAATTTCTTCGAAGGAATTAGGCACTCAACTTGCCTCGCCACTCGATCCTAACACGTATGCAAGGTTAGATCGCTCAAGTGGCACTAGATGACCGATATGCAAACAAGTTTGCCCCTCTTAATAGTACGGCCATCTATCCTAAACCCGGTCATCAACTTCTCTACACACCTATGACCGGTGAAATGGAAATGCCCTAGGTTATACCTTTGCCTTGCGCATTCCACTCCATCTCCTCCGACATTGATGCAACACATGCACCAACCATATCACAAATGATATGATCCACTTCATATCATCATGTGACCTTGGTCCATTGATCTTGACCTCACTTGCTCTTCACCGTTGCGTCGGTCCATCGGCGCCAAGTCTTGCTCAAGCTTCACCGCCTCACGGTCCATCGCTCCAAAGCCTCCGACTTGCCCTTCACACTTGCAACCGGTCCGTCGAGCCAAGTCTCATCTTGATCTTTGCCACCTTGGTCACATGACTCCATGTCATGTCTCATATGCAATGAGCTCCTTCATGACACCATTACCTGTGGACTAATCTCCTGTGTATCTCACATAACCACATATTAGTCCACCTAAGTTGTCACTCAATTACCAAAACTAAACAAGGACCTTTCAACTGCGGCCCCGGCTGACGAGGTGGGGTTAGGCGGAGGTGAAGCAAGGGTGTCCGGCGCCTCTCGTCCCCCTACGGCTGCGGACGCTGGAGGGACATTGCCGGCCGCCTCCGAGGCAGAGGCGTCTGAACCCGCAACACCACCAGCCGAGGCCTGGCCTTGCCATCTTAGCGCCTTCTGTGGCGCGAGCAGGAGGACGTCGGACTGAACCCTCCTGCAAGAACGACGAGCGTCAGTGGCACCAAGTCTCAGCACAAATAAACAACAAAAAAAGACGCTTCTTACCTCTGTGTCGTAGGACAAGGACATTTCCGCACCAGTGCGCTGGAGTCCGACCCCATAGTCACGGGGTAGGGCCTCTTCCCGGTTGCCACCATCTCGATCTTGCTGAGCTGAGGGTGTGGCGGCGGCGACCTCGCTGTCTCCTGGGGTCAGGATCCCTCTGCCCCCTCGGGGTGGGCCGACCCCTGCGGCCTTGGGGGCTCTCCTCCTCCGCCTTCTACCGTGGCTCCCCCGAGGTTGGGGTCATCTGGCTCACGGAGCAGCAGCTGAGCCTGCGGCGTCCGTCCCTCCATCGAGAGGGACGACCCCTCGAGCTCTTCCTCCTCCTCGACCATAGAGTCCAGCCAGTCATACTGGTGGACCTCCTCATCATCATCGTCCTCGTCGTCCTCATCGAGGCTCGACTCCTCCTCCTTCTCTCTGTCCTGCCGTTGCGCCTTTTGGCACTTCTCGCGCTCCTCCCTCCTTTTGGCATTTGCCCGAATCCATCGTGAAAGCAGAGGGAGGATGCCGCGGCGAGAGGGGAGCAGAGAGGTTGCTGGCTGCTATGTGGAACTAAGAAGAGCCGATGGGCTCCCATGCTCCGCTAGCACTTGCATTTATAGTGCTGTACAGGGCAACTGAACGGACGCTGGTTGCCCATCCCCCCCACACGTGCAAAGACCAAGGCACCTCTCCACCTTTCCATGCACCGGGATGCAAGGCGTCGTAGTAATCGCATCCTAGCACAACGTCTCGTCTTTCCCAGACGGGACCACTCGATTTAAAGCCCTTGAAGGGATAACTCATCCCTCTAAGGCCTCGGGGGCTACACCCGGTGAGTGCGCTCACACGCACCCACTGGATGACTTCTCCCAAACCAAACTGACAACAGCCACCCATGTGCACTTGTCCTCAAGCCTCTGAAGGAGTGCTCCATTCCTCCACAGGCTTGGAGGCTACTGTTGGGTGTCGATAATAGGCATACCCAACCAAGGCATTAATAGCGTGTCAGCTGATAAGTCGCCCAAGGCTAGGGCTGGTTTCCGCCTCGCCCGAGCCCCCATGACGTCATCAAAGCGCCCGACCCTTGCACCTCATCGGGAAACGATCTCCGCCTCGTCCGACCCCTGCAACATCAGTACGGGAGTGCCTGACCCCCTTGGCATACTTTTGCCTCGCCCAAGGAACGCGTGGAGCCCTCTGGCAAGGCCGGGAGCCGCGTAGGCCCCCACCATGGTACCCATTCCCACTGATGGGATGGACATGACCGTACACAGTGGACGTGAGCATAGGAGCCGCGCTGTGATCCAACATGACTCTGGTTATTCCACCACCACGACGTCCATACCTCTACAGCGACGAGGGTAACGGCAACTATGCTACCTAACTCCCTCTCTACGAAAATTCAGGCGCACATGCCGCCCATCCTCGACGGTACAGAAGCACACAGGACGAAGCATGGCCACAGTGTGTTGCACCAGCAGATGGAAAGGCCAAAAGCTCAACGCCCATGATGCCTCTGCGCTGTAGGGTAAACTGTTCACACCGGATAAGGAGGAAGACAACCACACCCAATGCCATCTTTTTTGTTTTTCTCTTTCTTCTTTTCCCCATTTCACCTTTTTACCACGACTGTAACCCGAGCTCTCCCCTTGGGAACTATAAAAGAGGAGGCATGGGCCACATCTAGGGGGGACTTGGATTGAGTCACACCTCACTGAGCTAACACCCAAGAACACACACCATCAAAGAGACTTGGGATCTGTTCCCTCTCTTGAAAGCTTGTAACCCCTACTACGAGCACTCCGGTGCAAGGCAACACGAGCAGCAGCTAAATTCACTGGACGTAGGGACATTTTGGCCCGAACTAGTATAAGCCCTTGTGTCCGCATTGCACACCATCTGGGTCTAGACGCGCAGGTACAAATTTACTCTCTTAGTGTCTAGGGCGGTTCTAGACACCGACATACATAGTATATTGTCTTTAAGTAGTTTGTGTGACATTCTGAAATTTAAAAAAAATCAAATTCTGCATTTGTTGATACCTGAAAGAAGGGGTGGAATTTTGGTCTTCGCAAAATCTGGTGTTGGTGTAGGGAAGGTGGGCGTATATATACACATGTAAGCTGTGTAATTGCATCAAGCATTGCTCCAAAATGTCGACTTATTGTTTCTCCACTGTGCTGAAACTCATATCGCAAGGTCTCATTACTTGCATTTTTCGCTAGTGCATATAAGAATATAGCAATCTTCTCTTCTACTGAGATAGACCTTGAATCAGCAAGTAGTTGTTACTCACACAACTTATTGACCGAAGCTTGGAAAACACCAACTTCTATTGGGAAGTTCCTTTTACTTAGGCTCTCGTGGCCTGTTAAGATTTCATGAACACGCTTAGCTCCTGACAGTTTTGATGTATGTATGGGATTCTTACTAGATGATGGGTTTGATGAATCTCCTATTGTAAGGAGAACAAATAACACGAACTCATCATCATTCTGAGAACGACGTCGCTAGTTTGCATCCATGGCAAAATGTGATATTTGTTTACTGTACCAATGCCTGATATTTGAGGGATATGCAAGAAACAAATAAATTTTACTTTGAGTACTGAGTACTTACGTAGAGAAAGGAAGATTAAATCAGAGACTTGTACTCACCGTGTGAAGTGTCTGGGAGATCTGTTGACGTGTTTGGCGATGAGCAGATGGTGTTGGGGCTCTACGGAATGCAAATCAGGAAATACATACTTGCAACAGATATCAAATTGTGTTGGGGCTTGTACAAGGATAGATGTGTGTGTGTGTGTGTGTTGGCACTTGCAACGGATAGCTGTTGCTTTGAATGCACAACGGATCGCAGTTCAAGATTCAAAAAATGGAAGCATCTAGTTCCTGTGTTTCACCTTTGGTCCTGCCAAAGACCTTTTTTCAGCTTTCCTTTGTTTTCAATTCCCATGGGAATATGGAAACAAGCTTTCCGAGTTCAAAAAAAAAATTCCCATGGGAATAGAGAAACATAACATGTGGATTCCTAAGTTTTCCTATTCCTACGTACTTCCTACCCTGTGATCCAAAGGGGGCCTGACGGTGCGCCCATATACACAAGAAACATAGAAAATGGTATGGATAGAAGAGAGATAGAATTATAATGGCAGTTCTCAAAATAGACAAATTGAAATGGCGTATCTCCAAAGTTGAAAAATTGCAATGGCTTGGATCAAAAAGCCCTTTTTTTTACACTTTTTTCTATTTTCCTAAAATCACAGCCACCGCGTTCATTTGGGCCGCTTGAGGCACCGAGTGGGTTGTCCGGTGGACATATTGAGCCGGACCGGGCCGCAAATAAGTTGCAGCCTTGCAGGTGGCAGGTGCTACCCCAACATAACTCTGTACCCTCTGTTTCTTGGCTTGCCAAACGACCTCAACGGAACGGAACCGGAATCCGGTACGCAACAGCAACCAACGACCAACCGGAGCCGACAAGGACAGGAATCGACACCGCCACCGCCGCTCGCCCGCCGCCCATATTAACAACCACGCGGGCACGGTGAAGTTCTAGTTCCGCCGCGTCCTCGCTGCTCCTCGATTCGATTGGATTCGATTGGTTGATTCCGTCTCGACCTTCAGGTGAGGCGACCTTTCCTCTTCTTCAAATCGCTGTATTTTTCCCCCCACCCAGTCAGTAATCTGCAATCTCGCCGGCGATTGGTGGAGTTCTCCTCCCTTGATCGTTTTGTTGCTTGACTGATTGGTCCCCCTCCTCGGTTGCTCTCCGTTCCCCTGCCCTCCCTCGCCGATCGGCTTCCCAGTCGATCTCTCGGCGGGGTTGGTTCCCCGTGTTCTGCTGGATCTGGAAGGGGGCTGCCCTCGCCCCTCGGTTCCTGGCTAACCGAAATTAACTGGATTTTTTCAAGCTCTGTACTGTATGTGATGTATTTCTTCCCATGGCAGGTTGACAAGGAAAGCATCGCGAATTCACCATACAGATGGGTTACAAAGCGCCTTTGTGTCTCGCGCTCCTCTGGCTGCTCGCCGCCGCCTGGGGACCTGCTGCAGAGGCCAGGCGTCTTGTACCTGCTGCACAGGCCAACGATGCTGGTAACAGACTTGGCATCCTTATGTTGTGTTCTTACTCGGGGACTCCATATCAGCACCGTTGACTTACTTATGCTGCAAAACTATAATAACCGTTGGTCGCACTCTTTGTTACTACTGTTATTTCATAGATAGGAAATATCATCATGTCATGCTGGTTTGCTTATGTACAGTTGTACATCTCCTTTACCCAAAAGGTGCAGTTGCCGTATGTCTAGATGTTTAGGGTACTAAACAGTTAACATGATTACTAAATAAGTTGAAATTAAGCATGTTTTATTTTCTGATCCTCCTATGCCAATTGCTTGGGTGGCATATATAGATACTACATAACATAACATAGGCTCAGCATGGCATCCATCCACTGCAACCCATGAAACATCCTTTCCTTATTAGTAGCGCTGGATCTTTTGCCTGCAGATTGGATCATACCCAGTTTATTGCCTTCTCACTTTTTCTTCATCTTGTGCAGTTGAACTCCCAGATCATGGCTCGACCTTGAAGGAACAAATTTCTTCAACCAAGATTCCTGTCCATCTCAAGGGTAGCGGCCTACTATGCTCAGCCTGTGAAAACTTCACGAGCGAAGCTGTCAACTATCTCAGCGAGAAACAGACACAAGATAAGGTCATGGAATTCCTTCATGACGCTTGCTCTAAGTCATTCTCCTTTGAAGAGAAGGTGATCATCTTGAACATATTTTTGTTTATTCTTATATAACTATAGATGTGTATGTATTGTAGAAAATTAAAATATTGCCATGGTTGCAAGATATTAAATACATAAACATTTGGTTTCCATACTACATACCATGCTGGGAAGGTGCTGCCTAAATTAAATAATATACTATGTGGGTTTACTGTAATTTTCTCTAACAACTTCCCTATCTCTGCAGTGTGTTGAATTGATGGACTCGTATGCAACTCTCCTGTTTGCCAAGATTACTGAGATCAAACCAGAAGCGTTCTGCAAACAGTATGGCCTGTGCAGGGACACGGCTATTTTCTCTGGTGTGAGAAGTAACAGCACATGTGTGTTCTGCCACCATCTGCTTGATGAAATTATGTCCAAACTGAAAGATCCAGATGCTGAGGTAATTTACGTGTTCCCTTCCATGAGTTGCCATTCTGCATCTGACATTTTCCACTTGATTGATGTCTGCAGCTTGAGATAATTCAGATTCTTATCAAGGAGTGCAATAAGATCGAAGGTCATGTTCAGCAGGTAAGCTATTTGACTTTTGATGTGTGTAAACTTTTCAGCCCTCAACTCACAATATGTCCGATTTACTTCCCTGCCATATAAAAAATCTTAATGATTTGTGGAAACACTAATTCTTTAAAAAAAAACAGAGATGGGCATGCACAACTTATATTGGGAATCGTTTTCTTGCTCAGCTGATATGTGATGACATGATATGCAATGGCATGGGCTAATCTTGTTTTCGTGCTGGCAGTGCAAGAAGCTGGTCCTGCAATACATTCCCCTCGTCCTGGTGAACGGTGAGAAGTTCCTCGAGAAGAATGATGTTTGCGCGCTCTTACAGGCGTGTCCAGCCAGCCAGAAGAAGACTTTCAGCTCAGTCTTGCAGGGAGCGTTGCTGAGTGACGCTTGAATTAAAGGTTGGAGAAGAACACGCGATTACGCGAAGCGTTTAGCAGTGGTTGGAAATAGTGTGTCCAAGTGCCGTTGTACATATAATTGTCATATATAAATGCATGATGACGGACGTGTCTTGTGCCCTGCATTCTTTTCATCCTGTATCATAATAATCACGTCGTTGTATCATAATAATCACGTCGTCTTAAGTAAATTTTTATGGACATCCAGAGGGATGAAGGGTAAAAACATTTGTATCATAATAAACACATTTTGTATCCACATTGTCTTAAGATACGGATGCAGTCAATCAATTTATTATATCCAGAAAATTTCAGCCCTGGTGGCATGTAGATGCCGCAGTATTCTATTTTGTTTGCATCAAAGGTTGAGATTTCAGAGTGCGAACGAGAGATTTCAGAGTACGAACGAGAAATTTCAGAAACAGCAGAAACTCGACTCATTTCGTTCAGTGGTTGCTTCGATCAACGAAAGTATTGCTCCTAAAATGATGTCCTGATCATGCACTTGCACTTCGATGAGAGATTGAATTTTGGTCAATTTGGGCATAAACAATGGCTCTTCGAGACTCCCAAGCACATAGCCGGCCGATGCAGGAGTCATAGGACTGCGGATGCGGAAGAGTAGAGTCAACCCAAGCCGTCCGGAGAGGAGCAGGGGAATGGCGACGCCTCGCCGGCTCATCCGGGAGCGCGCCGAGGCGGCGGTGGCTTCCCTCGTGGCAGTCCGCCCCCACGAGATCCCCCCGTTGATGAGCGCGGCCGCCACTTTCTTCTTCGTAAGCCAGCCTTTGATCCATCTCGCCGTAGTCCTCGGTTTGCTGCAGGTTACGATACGCCATCTGAATTGTTTGTGCTGGAGGTGCAGATCCTGAGCGCCTACTTCGTGGTGCTGCCGCTGCGGGACGAGGGCGCCATCTCCCTGGGGCTCGACACCCTCCCGGGCCTCTTCGCCGGCTCCCTCATCCTCACCGTCGTCGCTGCCCCCATCGCCTCCCTCGCCTTCTCCCTCCCCTCCATCCCCAAGTCCAAGGTTCGTCCGTCCGTGCCACCTCCCTTTCCTAGCCTGGGGGCATCCATTAGTTTGGGAATCCTAAATTAGTTTGGGAATCCTAAAATTGATTTGTGGTTTCTTGTTTCACCTGGTCCGGTTCAATCATTTCCCCCACGATTGATTTGTGGTTTCTTGTTTCATGTACACAAAAAATAGGATTTTTCTAATTGTTTAAGCTCTAAAGATGGGATCTTTGTCTTTGTTATGTTGCGAGATGTAGATGGACTCCTGGCCCTCCTTTGTCTGTGGGATTCTTGCATTATTTGTGTGCTTTTGTGCGTTGCTGCTAAAAGTGACACTGGAACACTGACTTATTTGCTGCACTTGCTGTTTAAGTATAAAAAAAAATAGTGAAGTTAGTTGAATGATTATGGCCACTTTCTCTTAAAACATTCCCCCTTTAGTATTGATTGCCTGATTTTCTGGTTTTTTTTATTTTTAGTGAACTTTTCCATTTTCAGAATTCACATAATCTTGTAAAACTATTTACGTAGTAGAAATTACATGGAAATTTATTCTTTTATAAGGATACAAGCTAATTTTATCATGTGTATATCTTCTTTCAGGCTTTGGTGATGATACACAGGTTTTTCAGCATATCTCTTCTTGCATTTTTTGTGCTTTGGTATACCTCTACACCAGGGCAGTCTGGAACTACCTCCCAGGTAATAGATGCTGATAAACATTTGCTGTCCATATCTTTCAATATATTTTTTTTTCTCGAACACCATATCCATCAATATTACCACATTTCCTTGCAATCTTTGGAAAACTAACTGTCCAGGAATACTTCTTTCTTTCACTTCACCACTTCCTGTGTGTATCAAAATTTCTTTTATTGGAACCTTGAGCGACAATTCCTGACACAAAAGAGCTGTTGTCCTTTGTTCTCTTGTCTGATGATGAAGTCAAGTGAAGGAGGTTCAGATAAACCTGCAGGATGGAGAAATCAGAGCTGGTTCTACATAGTTGTGAGAATAAGTTTGTTTCTTTGGGTATGTCCTTTCCTAATAATGGCATGGTGCCCTTCATGTTTTCAATACTCAAGATGATAATTGATTTGAATAACTCTCTTCCTCTGAAGGTTGCTTTGCTAAATCTCATTACAATATCATCAACCTGGGCAAGGGTAATTGATGTCATGGACAGTGAGGTACCACTTGCTATTGCGCCAATAATCATGTAGTTGGTATTGCTTATTGCCTGTTCAACCCCTTTCTTGTTCTTCAGTTTCTTATTTCTCTTTTAGTTCAGTCAGGTTCAAGATTATTTGGTTTTATCGGGGCTGGTGCTACGCTAGGGCAACTTTTTGGTTCATTGTTTGCTGCAAGTATGGCGTGGCTGGGACCATGTATGTATCATTCATTCATTCATTCTCTTGAGTAAATTAATGAGTTAGTTTCTAATGTTTCATGGAATGTGACTTCACATCTCCCAATTGTTCCTCAGTTCTGCTTCTATTTTCTTCACTCTTGATGGAACTTGCTGCGCTGTCATCAAAAGGAATTTGTATCGATGGAAATCATGCTTCGGCTGAATTATGTCAAACAGGGTATTAAATCCTTTTGGACACTAATTACATGTTATTCATTCATCATCCTGATATGTTTGACCTGGGCAATTTGTATGTTTTATAGAACACATTTGTGGGTCGATTTCCATTATCAAACTGAGCCACAACCTTGTCCTTCAATTCATGATCAACTATTTCTTTGTGGCAATCTATATTGACAATTTGTAATACATACCTCTATCAGAAAAGTCGGCTTTTGCAATAAATATATAGGCTTCACTGATGGTTTTATATTATCTTTTGTTGCTTCCCATATTCATGGGTTGCAATCTAAGACATTCCAATTTATTGCTAACTGCAGGGCAGGACAAGCTCCTAATACCGTGGATGATGATGAAATGTCTTCACTGGTCACTTCACCTAGACCAGCTATCCAATCACAAAAATCGAAACCTGAATTTTTCATAATGTTTGAAGGTTTCTGGCTGATCTTGCGATCACCCTACCTGATATACGTATCTCTGTTTCTTTGGTTAAGTGCAGTTGTCTCATCTGTATTTTACTTTCAGGTACGGTTATTCTGTATTTGTGTATTGCCATGCATCATTGAGCTTGTTTCTTTATTATACATGTCATAATACAAATGAGCCATATTTTACTCCCAGTTACCTCTTCTCCATGATTTTCAGAAAGTGACGATAGTTGCTACTACAATATCAAGCCCAACGGCCAGAAGGAGAACATTTGCTCTGATAAACAGCTTTATAGCAGTTTTTATTCTTGCGGGACAGCTCACTTTGACGGTATTTTGCATCCACTGATTATTCTCAGTTCACTCTACTCCTGTAGTCCAAATACATTATGATACATCAACCAAAAGTGAAACTGATGAAGTCTAGTCCTTTTGCAGACATTCTTTTTTTATTTTATTAATTGTTGGTATGTTTTTGACAAATATTTCAGGGTCATATTCTTACAGTAGCTGGTGTCACAGTTGCTATCTGTGCATCTCCCTTTGTTGCTGCCTCAAATTTGGTTGCCCTTGCTGTATGGCCAACTTGGGTTGTTGTGGCTGTCACTGAAACAATTAGAAAGGTACCAGTTTAATAGCTATTTTTTCCACAGGTAGATGCCAACATGCTAACTATGCATCAAGACAAAATTACATTAAGGAAAGCAGAGTAGTCGTTATCATCTAGTGGTGAATATGCATATTCTGATATGCTTTAAATCTTGTCTTTTTATTTAGTTGTATAGTAGTATTGTAGGCATGATACAAAAGAGCTTGTGCATCTCATAAGTTGAGGGCAGTTGCACTTTAGCTGCAACCAATTTCTTCATCTATCTATGCCAGATTTTGGGCATGATAAAATAACAGATGTAGTTCAATAATTGAAGCCTGTTGTGTACCTCTATCAAATATTGTTTCTACTCCATCCTATCATTTAAATTCAGCTATATTCAAGAATACAATTAACCTTTGATTCTTTGCAGGTAACGACTTATGTTTTGACAAGACCTGGAAGGGAGTTATTATTCACTGTTGTCTCACAGGATGAAAAATACAAAGCAAAGGTAAAAAATGTTTCTTGGAACCTTCTAAAACCTTGATTGTAGGAAACAAAAGGGTGATGAGTTGGTACTTCCGAAATGATCAGGCACTGGTTTAGCCCATCTTTCATATTGTCATGATACAAAATAATTATTCCATATTGTTGTCAAAAAATGGTAATGCATCATAGCTTGGTGTGAAGTGATCATTCAGCATTGCAACTCCATGAGATCTACAGCTCTCTTAAGATAGAAAGCTACTCCCTCCAGGTCCCTAAAAGAAGTCGTTTTGGACAAGGCTTGGGTCAAACATTGGGAATATAAATCATGAGTAACTTTTAAGTTGTTGAGTTTGGAAATGTGAAAACCATATGAATAGATTTGTCTTAAAAAAAATACTTACATAAAATTATACAATATCACTTTTCAGTAAATATTTATGTAAAAATAAGAAGTCAAAGTTATGCTTTGGAGGCTGTGTTGCTGTCTAAAATGACTTCTTTTAGGAACCTGGAGGGAGTAATTGTCTAAAAAGCAGAAGTTACTAAATAGCAGTATAATAAACTAAAAGCCTGTTTTTAGAAACATTAGATATTAAGTGGAAAGAGTCAGTTTTTGCAATTGCCTACCTACCTTTTGAGCATCAGATCATTTAATAAGAGTTTCCTTCATATTGGTAAATCAGGCAACATTGTTCTTGCTTTGTACCCATCTTGCCATAATTTAGAAGAAAATACTTTTGATTTTTTATGTAGGTCTGTATAGATGTGATTGTCCAGAGGCTTGGTGATGCAACAGCCGCTGGAATTTACAGGTGGTTGTTCAGTAGCCTTGAGAAGAAAACATCCAAGGTCACCCTGTTTGCATTGCCGGTATGAATCGTATTGTGATCAGTTGATTACTTTGTTTCTAGTGCGATATATGTTATTTTATATTCTAAAATAGTGGCTCAGGGTGGTCCTCGAGCCTTGCATCACTTGATCGAATGGCAAATGGAATGTTCCATACTTCTAGGGAAATTTAATCAATGTATAATCCTATTCCTAGTGCCATTCTGTGGCAAAAAAGAAAGAAAGAAAGAAAGAAAAGGATTGATAAAGGTTGTTTATCACTTGCACAAAGTATTTTATACATGTGAAACAAGCTAGTGCTGAACTAGATCTACCTGAAAGGATTGATAAAGGTTGTTTGCACCCAGCATGCATTTTTTTTATTATTATAAGTTCTGGGAGATAGCACTTAACGGTTTTTTGTATTTCTTTTCAAATGTCAGCTCTGCTTCGTGTGGCTTGTCATTGCATTTCATTTGGGCCGGCTCCAGACTAATCTTGCCAGGCTTCAGGCTGCTTCTGCCCCGTCCTATTCCTGAACAGGTATATATATATATAGGGACCAAAAAATGGTGCCCCTTCATCTTTCATGTTCGTTCTTGTGCTCACTGCAAAGTCAAGAGGGTTCTGAGTTTTGACTGAACACAGGGAGACGCTGCGAGTGTCCTTGGAGATGCGTTTCCAGAACGTTTGAACAGACATGGCCAGAAGTTAGGTTGTCATCAATAGTTAGTTTACACGCGCTGCAGGAATTTCAGGTTTGATGGAGAAACCTTCAGAGTATAGTAGAGCCATTACTACACTACAGAAGAGTTTAGCATACAAGAGGGGAGAAATAGTAATACCATAGATTAGAACAATATACAAATTCAGTATTCCATTTCGATGTGCACTGCAGGAAATCGTAGCATGCAATGTTTTAGTTATTATAATGATGTAGTAGGGCCGGATCTGTTGGGCATTCTTCTGTCATCTGAAACTACTATTGTCCTGACAGACACAGCATTCTGCATTTCACCTACTTCCAGATCCCAGACTAAAAATGGCTGTAAACACAGATTGTGCGAGGTGGTGGTACACCTGACCTTCTTTCATATTATTCATAAAAATGCCTGCTTTCTGGAACATGAACACTTTTTGTCGACAGGAGTAATAGAACAATATCTCACGTTCTTCGTGCTAACCGTATAAGAAATGACACAGTAGTTAAACTATAAAGACGAGGCAGTGAATCATCGGATGGGCACAGACCTCTCTAGCTATTTAGCTGCATTTCATCTGCTCGATCGCTCCAGCGGTTGATCTGTAGCAAGTCATCAGTAGCAAGAAGGCAGCAGCAGCATCCATGGCGAAGTGCATTGCCACCGTGCTGGCCGTCGCCGCCGTGCTCACGTCAATGCAGCCATCGGTGGCGGCGAGCAACGCTCCGGACGCCGACGCGCTCCGGTTCCCGGGCCGCCCGGGCAGCAGGCCGCGTAACCCCGTGTTCCCGGGGTACCCGAGAGCCAGGCCATCGCCGCCAATGCCCGGCAGCTCCTCTTCCCCGGTGGTGCCGTCACCCATGCCCGGCGTGCCGTCGTCATCGGGTCCAGCGTCGCCGGCGCCCTGCGCCAGGTCCGTGGTGCCGCAGCTGCCCGGCTTCCCCGGCCTGGGTGGCAGCGTGGGTGGCGGCGGCTCTGGCGGCTCCGCGCCGTCGTCGCCGACCGACTGCGTGACCCCGCTCGCGGGGCTGATGACGTGCGGGACGTTCCTGACGGGGAGCGAGCCGGAGACGCCGACGCCGCAGAGCGAGTGCTGCGCGGGCCTCGGCGCGTTCCTCAACAGCTCCAGCTCCGGCGCGGCGGAGGGCGACGACCACACGCTGCGGTGCCTGTGCCCCGTCATCCTCGGCGACGTGAACAAGATGCTGCCTAAGCCCGTGGACCCCGTCCGCATGATGTACCTGCCCATCGCCTGCGGCGTCGTCCTGCCGCCACAGGTCCTCTACATCTGCTTCAGTGAGTCCTCTTCCTCCCTCGCTCGCTCCTCGATCTGTCTCTCTTCTTCCATGGCTGTTGCTTGTATGACTCGCTCCGTAGACGAGCATTACGTAACTGACTGTTGCAAAATTGCATGATGCTGCCATGGATGGATGCAGCTGGGCAGCAAAGCCCACCACTCGTCGGCCGCATTCCTGACGTCTGGGAGAAGCCGACTTCAGGCAAGGAATACTCTTCTAATTCTTCTTCAAGATTTAACGGCTTGCTTTTCAGTTCATGGTTCACATTATGTTACTGCTCGTGGAAGTAGTAAATGTCTGATCTTGTCTTCTCTGTTCCATATATGCAGCAGCCTTGTCGCCTTGATGATGAGCAGCTTGAATCTGAATGTGGAGGCCGGACACGAATGATTCAGTCAGCATCATATATAGTTGATATATAAGTACACAAGATCAAACTTACTAGCAGCTGCAAGCATGCCTCTCTAGAACATGCATGCTTCCATATATATATATATAGTTTAACATACATACATACATACACATATACATGATAGTTTCAAGTTATCAGAAATTAATAGGCCGTGGATGTAAGCACTTCAGAAATTTATTACCATCAGGTCTCATGTAAGACGATGATCTTTTACACGGAAGAATATATTTATGATTTATTATATATAATATAAGCGAGGTAATCGTATGTCTTTTGAGCCTATTGTTCCGATCATCCGCAACTAAAGAATACTGTGATCCAGTTATCTGAGGAAAGAAAAGAAAATAAATTTTACAAGAAATTGCAGGAAACAAACTTCTTATTGGAATGACATTTCTTTGTCGATGTAACTTGCTCATAAACACTCGGGGGCCTGTGGCGCGTATGCCATATGAGATAACAGCAGCAAGATGCAAAATGCAGGAATAGGAAAAACGTAAGAACAAAATGCCCTAACATCTTGAATCCTATGGATTGAAAAAACACAGAAAACTGCCAAATTGAGGTTCAACACAGGAACGTTTGGATGGAGCGCAGAAAAACCACAGGAATTCGATGAGGTTCAACCTCTTGATAAAACTCCTACAAAATTCCTATGAAACAAACCATTCCAATCCTCTAGAATTCCTCCATTTTTCCTTTGTTACAAGGGGGCCTAAAAATAAGAAGAAATAAACATTCAGTCGTTCCAAGGATCAAGCATAGCAGGCCTAAACTTATGCAGACCTTGCAGAGTGCTTCGATTTTGGTGATGGCTGCTTTCTGGTGCATGCATAGTCAAAGACACCGACCTGTTCAACTTGTTATGTTGTTCTTGCATGAGCTACCAAGAGTGAGAATTGCATCCTCTGTTTGGGCAGTAACGGGCAAGTGATCATCCCCTGTAGTCTGGGCGCACGCAGACTGATAGACGTACACACGCTCTCTGCATCTTCTGTAACTTGATTTATGTGCAAGTTTCCAGCTGCTTCCCCAAAAGTTGTGCAGACGTTTTCCGTTCATCTTTATTTTAGTTTCCTTTGCTTTTTTCAAAACATAAACTGCATGTTTCATTCCTTCCCAGATGTTTTGTGCATCCAGTTACGGAGGGACAGTTCTTCTTTCTTGCGGCGCCATCATACCAGTTGATTCGAGTTAGCATGATCGATAAAGGAACATCGCCTGCCGCCAGGACAGAATTGTTGGTGGCACAGCGGCTTCTTACCTGTTCCCAACCTTCCAGGAATGGCAATTTCTCTGTAGACATAAGTTAACCATATACTGCACAACAAACACACAGGGAGCATGCAGAGATAGTACTACGCAGCAAAGTAGAAAAAGAAACAAAATGAAAAAGTGAACTGCCAAAGAAATGGTACATTTGCAATTTGGCCATATCTTCGAATAAACTTTTACAGAAATGAATTAAGAGATGTTCCTAAAATGAATATTATACTGTGGCATACATCCACAGGTTTATTTACACAATAAACTTACAATTCGCTATTAACGGGTGGGCATCCCATTTGCAGTCACCACAAAGGTGAAGACATGAAGTGGTCAGCAACTAGAAGCTCATGTAAGGCCCTCTTTATTCCCTTCTTATTAGCTATTACAAACTATGAAACTACCCAGCAACAAATAAGACCTTGTATAAGCTTTATTGAGAGCATTTTGACCAAACTTCTTCATTTCAACATATAATGATCTGGTCATGAAGCCCAGTCCTTGGGAAGCTAAGTTTCCCTTCTTGATGCGTGAAAGGAGTCGCACTTGCAAAGTTATGCTGCTAAGGATAATTGGGTCTATCATGAGTTTACTATGCTTCCTGCCCTGTAAGAAGGTATTATTATTGGAATACAATATAGACCGTATGTGTAGTGTATTGCCGATGTACACTCACATTAAAGTGGCTATTATTTATTATTTTCTTTTGCTCATGCTTCACGAAGAGCACGCACCCGGTCCTGAATTAACTTCCTCTCCCAATCCGCAATGCCCTCAAAAGCATGCTCTGGAAGACTCTCAAAAGGCTCTTTCGATGGATCATTCTTAGCTAGATCATAGGTTGCGGCACGGATAGCTCTCTTATTGGGTCCACAGGGCCTTATGGAGGTTAGCTTCTTATAAGCTGTGTTAAGCTGCATGTAAAGGATAGATAAGCAATGACAGTTTTAGTCTTGTAGCACTCTGCATATGACGAGATGGAACAAACTTACATCCATATTCTCAAACCAAAACATGTAAGCAATTGCAACCGCAGGTGCTCTCCCAAGTCCAGCAGTACAGTGGACATAAACTCGCCCTTTGCGCTGCGATATAGCCCATTCAAGTGCCGAAACTGCTTTTGGTAATTGTGACCTCAATGAATCTGGATCAAAATCCACTGCCTGCAACCAAGCAATCGTAAGCATATAGGAGAGGCCAGGTGCTACTAGTGTCAATAACTGAGCTAATAGGAACACTAATTAGTATTTTTAAGTTATCAGAAATTCAGAAAAATCTAGGCATATAGAATTATACACACTCAATGGGTATAAGAAGCTCACCGGTCTTCTGATGTGCTGAATGCCAAGTTGTTTGCACCTATTGAGAATGGATTGGAAATCAATGCCCCAATATTCGATGTCCTTGTCCTGTTGTAAACAAAGAATATAGGCTACTCGCTCTTCATCTTTCAAGTGATCGATATCTTCAGGCTTCTGAGGCTGTGAGCCAACAATCAAGTTCTCACTTATCACAGCATAGTTCATACCTATATTCCAAGTGTAATAATTAATCCTTCAATCATTGCATCTAGTATAGCATCTTGTGAAAAAAAAAAGAAAAAAAAACTTAAGCCAGAGAAGAAGATGTAATTGACTCTGACAAAAGAGGCCCCAAATGTTTACAAATAAGTTGTTATCTTGCTACCATTTAAGTGAGAGTTCCACAAGAACTTGCCTGTGACGTTAATATTTCAGAAAAAGAGAAGATTTTGGTCAATGAGAAGTAGACTAAGTTAAGGAAAATGTATTTATTTGTATCCTGACATAGATGGCTATTCTGAACTACTAGAAACTTAATAAGAATAATGAGCACCAATGTTTATTGTTAAGACAAACAGGTCTAGGAAGCTATAAATTTAGTCGAGCATCAACAATAACACATTAGACGATCAATTAACAGTACTGCAAGATTAAGTTTTTTTTCCTTCAAGTTGGCAACAGTCTTTGTGTGTTCTGCAATATATATGCAACGATTTGGTAATACAAAGCTCCCAAAATGCCAATGAGCCTTCTTTATGCATCTTGTTGTCTTCTTTTTTTTTAAGGAAATCTGCAAGAGAGTGTACCAATTGTGTTGAATAGAGAAAAGTATGCATTTTTGTCGTGAATGGGCAAATCCAGATCACAGAATCTTCACAACAAGAAACAAGAAATCAATTCAAGAATTGTCCCAACTGCCACACTGATCAATGAAAAATGTGGATGGATCGTACAAAGCATGAACAAATATCTACACAACCAAATATACATTTAACCACCAATGCAGCAATTTTCAAGCACCCGAAAGCTCTGTGAGCACAGTAATGACATCATCTCACGATATGCGGTTTTAAAATTAGTTACAACTAATCTCGAAAAGAATATCATATACATTAAACTTGACCAAGAAAATTGGAGGCTATGTACCAAAGTCCAATCTTCAAGCAAATCCATTAGTAATTTCACCAAGTACCACATTAATTGCGTGGCATCACTAAGATGACTTCTGAAATCCTTATGGATAAGTTACTAGTAACAGGCAACATCACACGTCACAAAACAAGCTCCAGCCTTTACCCATTTTCCACATCTGTAGCAATCGACAAGGGGCCATCGCAAGAAAAGCAATACTAATGGAACGAGTCAGTACCGAGATCGTGGTGGTATTCGTAGGGGTTACGCATCATCCGCTTCATGGCGGTGTTATAGTCCTCCATCCTCGTGCCCCCTTGGGCTCCGGCCGTGGACGAGGATCGACACAGGAAGACCCCAAGGCTCCTCCGGTGGCTCCTGCTGCCGCCGGGACCGCATCTGACGGCCGCCATAGCTAGCCTCCTGCTCTTAGCGCCGATGCTGACGGATGGGAGGCCGCAGGGGGTGGGGAGCCGAGAGGTGTTCGCCATGGCCGCCATTGTTGCGGTTGCAGGATCTCAATGTATGGTCCGCGTGGAGTGAGGAAACGGGAAAGAGTCGAAGGCCACGTTTAGATTCCAAAAAATTTCAGCTCGATGAATAGTACCAATTTCGTTTTATTTGAGAAATATTGTTCAATCGTAGATCAACTAGGCTCAAAAGATTCATCTCGTAATTTTCAACTAAACTATATAATTAGTTATTTTTTATCTATATTTAATACTCTATACACACGGCTAAAAATTGATGTGTTGAACGGTACACATGGCTAAAAATTGATGTGCCGGACGGGGTGAAAAAATTCTAACTTTTTTTTTTTGCATCTAAACCAGGCCGAACAGAGGAAGGAGCTTGGGCCTCATCGCTTTCCCGTGAATGGCCTAAATAGAAGCCCAGAACCAACGGCACACATACGTTCTGAAAAATTTATCCTCTCAAAAAAATGTTTCAAGTTTTATGTAGGACTTTCGTTCATTTGCTTCCAAAGTGAATTTGTGAGAAAAAAGTGTGAAATACAAAGTTATGTTGATTTTAGATGAGAAATTCACTCGCAAATAATGGAAACGGTAATCGTGAATACTCTGTAGGTTCACAATTGTATTGGTTAGACGCCTACTTTAGTCACCTGAAAATTAATCAATTTCAGAGACAGGTAAGGTGAATAGAGATTCATGCTTCATTTTATCAATATATGTTTTTTTAAGAATGACAAAAACTTTGCACAATTTTATTAGAAAAGATTGACCTAGTTTTTAAGGAAAAAACGAACATGAAAACCTTACCACCATGAGATGAACTATATTCAACAATAACTAAAAACAACTCAACAAGCTTGCCACACTAAGGACAGCTAAAATATATGCTACCAATCAACTAGATAACTTACTCAAAAGATCACAAACTAAATAAGACCAGCCAAACACAAAAGCCGCAACAGAAGCTTCTGATTGACTGACAACTAGGAATCATGGTTTCTCTCGTGACTCTATTCATGAGCTTCTCGCCATCTTCATATAGGATTTTTTTTTACCCTTCCTTGTGGAAGTCACGTAGTATATGCTTATACTATATAAATCGCATCTTAATAAATTTTGTATAACTCGAATAATCGCTATTGCATTTCTTTGAGATGAACTTAATTGAACCTTGTTAAGAAGTGAATAAAAAGCTTTTTTCCTAAGCTAACAAGAAACTCTTTTGTCAAAATATAAACTGACATTATGTGCACCATATCTACTAGACAAGGTGTTACTTGACTACTTTTCCCATTACAGCGTGCACAACCTCTAAGTGAAACTTCCGTTCATGTCCTACATCATGTATTCATATCACACCGATATTTACAATAACTTTTTTAAGCTTTTCAGCAATTCTAGGTTAAATTTTGAAATGGAAAAAATCGATTAATGGAGGTAAGCACAAGGCTTATGAAAGTTATGGTATTCTTGTACTGTAATCATGTGTTAACGATGAAATTTGTATTAATTTGTACATTTTTTTGCATTTTCTCGGGATCAATTAGATTTAACCGAAATCTTGTTAGGAAAGTGAACCAAAAGTCTTTTTCTAACAACAATGTTTTTACATAACACAAATTGCCACAAGGTCCGCCGCACCGGCGAGGCGAGATGTTGTTGCGGTAAACATGTATGAGTTATGTAAAACTCATCATTTTCTATTTAAATTACGTCACTATAAGTTTTATAACTCTTTATGCTTATCAGTAATCTAAGTTACAGCTTTTAGTTGCAAACCAATTAGTGAAGAACTAGAGATAAACACAAGCGTTGCCATAAAAAAAAGAAAAAAGAAAACTTTCTCTAACAACTTGTTCCACAAAACATAAACTGCCATTGCATGCGCCACATTTGCTAGACGAGATGTTATCTTGGCAAACATGCAGGACTTATATGTGAAAATCATCATTTTCTAGTTTAAATTAGCACAAGTTCTATAACTCTTTATGCTCATTGATAGTAAGTTGAAGTTTTTAATCACAAACCGGTTAGTGGAGATAAACATAAGAGTTACCATGATAAAGAAAGAAAAAATGGAAGGTTTTCCTAACATTTTTTTTTTGCAAAAACACAAAATGTCATTGTGTGCGCCATATCCACTAGACTAGGCTTTATCTTGGCAAACGTGCATGACTTATATGTGAAACTCACCACTTTCTACTTTAAATTACGTCACGCACAAATTATATAACTCTGAAGTTTTTAACCGAAAACCGGTCAATGGAGATAAACACAAGAGTTGCCATGACATAAGAAAAAAAAATTGAACACTTTTTCTAACAACTTTTTCATAAACACACAGTTTGCCATTGTGTGCGCCACACCCATCTAGATGAGGCAAACATGTGTGCGGTGCACACAATGGCAAACGTGTGTGACATAACTGGTGTGTGACGTTTATCTTGGCAAATGTGCACGACTTATATGTGAAACTCATCATTTTCTACTTTAAGTTATGTCACACATAAGTTCTATATCTCTTTATGCTTATCGGTAGTCCAAATTATTTTTTAATAAAATATCGGTTATTGGAGATAAACATAAGAATTGCCATGACAAGAAAAGAGTAAAAAAATGGAAGCTTTTATTTACAACAACTCTTTCGCAAAATACAAACTTCCATTGCGGGCGCCGCACCTGCTAGACAAGACTTTATCTTCGCAAATGTGCATGACTTATATGTGAAACTTATCAGTTTCTACTTTAAAATAGTTCATACACAAGTATTATATCTCTTCATGCTTATTGGTAGTCTACATTAATGTTTCTATTAATCAAACCGGTTAGTGGAGATAAATGTAAGAGTTGCCATGACATAAGAAAGAAGTTGAAAGCTTTTCCTAATAACAACATTTTCATAAAACATAAATTGCCATTGTGTGCACTGCACCGGCTAGATGAGGCACAAACGTGCTCGGCTTATATGTGAAACTCATCAATTTTTACTTTAAATTAGGTCATGCACAAGTTCTATATCTCTTTATGCTTGTCAGTAGTCTAAATTAATATTTTTAATCGTAAACCAGTTAATGGAGATAAACATAAGAGTTATCATGACAAGAAAAAGACCAAAAGCTTTTTCTTAACAACATCTTTTTTCGCAAAACACAAACTGCCATTGCATGCGCCACACATGCTAGATGAGGCATTATCTTGACAAACGTGCATGCCTTATGTGTGAAATTCATTAATTTCTACTTTATATTACGTCATGTATAAGTTTTATATCTGTTTATGTTTATCGGTAATATAAATTAATGTTTTTATTTGCAAACCGGTTAGTGAAGATATATAAACTGCCATTGCGTGCACCACACATGCTAGATGAGGCGTTATCTTAACAAACGTGCATGACTTATATGTGAAAGTCATTATTTTCTACTTTAAATTATGTTACACATAGGTTTATATCTATTATGTTTATTGATAGTCTAAATTAATGTTTTTATTCGCAAACCGGTTAGTGAAGATATATAAACCGCCATTACGTGTGACACACATGCTAGATGAGGCATTATCTTGACAAACATGCACGACTTATATGTGAAATTCATTATTTTCTACATTAAATTACATCACGCATAAGTTTTATATCTGTTTATGTTTACCGATAGTCTAAATTAATGTTTTTATTCACATAACGGTTAGTGAAGATATATAAACCGCATTGCGTGTTCCACACATGCTAGATGAGATATTATCTTGACAAACGTGCACGACTTATATGTAAAATTCATATTTGCTTTCAATTATGTCACGCATAAGTTTTTATATCTGTTTATGTTTATGGATAATCTAAATTAGTGTTCTTATTTGCAAACCGGTTAGTGAAGATATATAATCCGCCATTGCGTGCGCCACACATGCTAGATGAGGCATTATCTTGACAAACGTGCACGGCTTATATGCTTACATGTGAAATTCATTATTTTCTACTTTAAATTACGTCACACATAAGTTTCATATCTGTTTATGTTTATCGATAGTCTAAATTAATGGTTTTATTCACAGAACGGTTAGTGAAGATATATAAATCGCCATTGCGTGTTCCACACATGCTAGATGAGATATTATCTTGACAAACGTGCACGGCTTATATGTAAAATTCATATTTGCTTTCAATTATGTCACGCATAAGTTTTTATATCTGTTTATGTTTATGGAAAGTCTAAATTAGTGTTCTTATTTGCAAACCGGTTAGCGAAGATATATAATCCGCCATTGCGTGCGCCACACATGCTAGATGAGGCATTATCCTGACAAACGTGCACGGCTTATATGCTTACATGTGAAATTCATTATTTTCTACTTTAAATTACGTCACACATAAGTTTCATATCTGTTTATGTTTATCGATAGTCTAAATTAATGTTTTTATTCGCAAAACGGTTAGTGAAGATATATAAACCCCATTGTGTGTGCCACACATGCTAGATGAGGCATTATCTTGACAAACGTGCATGACTTATATGTGAAATTCATTATTTTCTACTTTAAATTATGTCACGCATAAGTTTTATATCTGTTTATGTTTATCGATAGTCTAAATTAATGTTTTTATTTGCAAACCGGTTAGTGAAGATACGTAAACCGCCATTAGTGTGCCACACATGCTAGATGATGCATTATCTTGATAAATGTGCACAACTTATATGTGAAATTCATTATTTTCTACTTTAAATTACATCATACGTAAGTTTTAAATCTGTTTATGATTATCGATAGTCTAAATTAATAATTTTATTCGCAAACCGGTTAGGAAAGATATATAAATAAATAACATGAGAGTTGCTGAGGAAAAAAATGGAAGCTTTTCCATTTAGACACAAATGGAAGACAGCGGATGAAGCGTTATCTGGTTTCTCACCCTGTAGAATTTCTTCATCTCCCTTGCCTTGCCCACCGAGGCACCCTGAGATTAGAGAGAAAAAATTCAAGCAGGCAATCCAAGTAGGAGGAAGAGAAAGGGATTGAAAAGCTAGGGTTTTCGCCATGGCCATCGCCCACCTCGAGCTCTCCTCCCTCGAATCCACCCTTCCCACGCTCTCCTAGCTCCCGCATCTCGCATCTCCACAAAAAGCAGCCGCCTTTGATTCCCCTCCCCGGCCCCCGCTGCCTCGCCCCCATTCGAGGGTTTCCCCTCCTTCCCCCCAAATCGAATCGCAGCATTACCGACCGAGCAAGCAACCCACCCCACCCACCCGCCTTCAAGGGTCCGAGCCGAGCGACGGCGCTGGCGATCCAGCAGGGCGTGAGGGCGGCGGAGGCGGGCGGATAATCAATGTGTACGCTGTGCGCCGTGCAGCGCTGGTCGCGGCGCGTCGCCACCATGCTCCCGTGGCTCGTCGTCCCGCTCATCGTCATCTGGGCCGCCACCCAGCTGCTCCTCCCGGCCGCCTACCGCTTCGAGGTCACCTCCCCGCGCCTCGCCTTCGTCTCCGTCCTCCTCCTCACCCTCTTCTGGTACGAGATCCTCCTCCCGCGCCTCTCCCTCTGGCGCGCCCGCCGCTCCGCGCGCCTCCGCGAGGAGCGCCGCGCCCACGCCCTCGAGCTCCACAAGCTCCGCAAGACCGCAACCCGGCGCTGCCGCAACTGCAGCAACCCGTACAAGGACCAGAACCCTGGCGGCGGTAAGTTCATGTGCTCTTACTGCGGCCATGTCTCTAAGCGCCCGGTGCTCGACCTCAATTCAGCCGGGAAGGCCCCCACCGGATGGCCTTGTGCTCAGGATTGTGGATATTGGCTGGACCTGCGCTGCTCCTCTGGCAATAACAGCTCCTTCTTGGGATTCTCGTGGCGCTTGCTTTCGTCCTTTTGCTCGACAGCAATGAGGTGGTTATTGAGGAACATATTCAGATTTACATCCTCAGGGGATGGTGAGGGCTTGAGCATAGATGGTAAAAGGTTGGCAAAGAGAGGAGAGAATGGAGGAAAAGCCGAGGAGAGCAGGACCGAGAAGGCGAGAAGGAAGGCAGAGGAGAAGAGACTGGCAAGGCTGGAGAGGGAAATGCTGGAGGAGGAGGAAAGGAAGCAGCGAGAGGAGATGGCTAAGCTAGTAGAGGAACGCAGGAAGCTGAGGGATGAAAAAGCAGAGGCCGAGGAGCGGTCAAAAAGCGCTACCCCTGTTGGGGAGAAGGATGCTAGGAAGGAGGCAGAGAAGCGGCGTCAGGAGAGGAAGAAGAAAGAGGACAAGGGGTCAAGCAAGAGCAATTCAGATTGTGAGGACATTGATAGAAGATTGGGCCGAGAAGGTGATAGGAAGCGAGACTTTGACAGAAAGAGCGACTTGGACAGGCGTGAGGGTTACAAGCCTCATTACATTGATTCTAACAATCACAGTAATAAAACAGGGGAGAGCAGATCGAAATACTTTGGCCGTATGACAGGTGGTTTCTTATCTTCTTCAAGAGGGTTTGGCAGTGGTTCCTTCTTTGGCAGAAGTGCTCAGGCCCCTGCTCCT
Source organism: Saccharum hybrid cultivar R570 (assembly GCA_038087645.1). Classification (NCBI taxonomy): domain Eukaryota; kingdom Viridiplantae; phylum Streptophyta; class Magnoliopsida; order Poales; family Poaceae; genus Saccharum; species Saccharum hybrid cultivar. The sequence goes on from JAQSUU010000804.1 coordinate 28,520,103, forward strand.
CAAGCTAGCAAGGTTAGTAGACCTGTAGTTCCTGCAACTGACCAGGGTAATGCAATCAAAAGAGATGTCCAGCATGCAGCCACACAAGCTACAGGCAAATCTGCTACAGCTGGAGAAACTAGAAATGCATGGACTAATTTTAATCGACCTGTGAGTAACAAGGGCATTGATATTTTATTTTAAATTCTTGTTATTCGAACCAATTGCATTAGTTATTTTTTTACCTGAATTTCCATCTCAAATCTTCCAATTATGCTATATGCAGGTTAGTCCAAATGTGCAGCCACACTCTACTGGCCTTAAAAAGTCATGGCATCAGCTGTTTAGTCGTTCAGCATCAGTGTCCCCTTGTCCTGATGTTGCAACTTCAGCTCATGATGTGATTCGGAAGCCAGAACCAAATGGAGCTCAAATAAACAATGCTCATACATTTCTCTCTCAGTATCCTCCTCTGGACTACAAGCCAAGTTCAAGCCAGTCCATGCAATTTCCAGGTTTTCCACCGCTTAATGGAGCACCTCCCAGTAACCCACTACCTCATTTTCCTGCTGGACATATGCCCTTCTATGATGATGTGGAATCAACACTGCTTGAAGAACCAGAGCAATTTGAGGACCCATGCTATGATCCAGATGCGATTGCATTACTTGGGCCAGTTTCAGAATCTCTAGATAACTTCCCTCAGGACGTAGATTGTGGATTCCTCTCGAGTGACGTTATTAAAGAATCACATGGGAGGCCTTCACCAATTGAGTCTCCTCTCTCAAGATCTCGTACGGCTGAAGAAAAGCCTATCAAGCCCCCGCACTCATCAGTTGCAAGAGGTCCTGGTGGTTCCATTCTGCCTGAGACTAGCAGTGAACAAGGCACATGGCAAATGTGGAGCACACCATTGGTTCAGGAAAGTTTAGGTCTGCAAGGTCCTCAGAGTCAGTGGCTTCGGCAAAACACAAATCAATTCAATCATAGTGCCAACCTTTTCAGCAGCGGAGGTGGAGCAATAAGTTCCCTGGGTACTGGTTTGAATGACAGTGATCCATGGCTGCAGAAAGCACCTTTCCAGCAATTGCCACCTGATACACCAAGCCTGTTCCTTTCACATGAAATGCCTGGAAAATTACACAACGACTTGGTTTTTGGGTCTCCAAACAAATCAGCCCGCGAACACCCCTTCGGGCCGCCTGGTTCTTTGTGGTCCAAGTAAGTACTTTCTGATGTCCTTTTTCTTTTCAGAAAATTTTCTGCCACAAAGGCTTTCATCACTGCTGATCATCTTATACTGTTAACTTGGACTGGAAATTTGGTATAGTAACTCATTAAAGAATAGTGTTGTCCTTACCCCAGATGCAATGCTTGTTTCATGCTGTCATTCAGGTTTTCCACTTCACTGCTTAGCTCCATGTATCGATGCGTTTAAGCACCAAAGTATTGACAGTTTTTTATGATAATTATTCAATGTTGTTTGTGTGAATTTGTATATACATAGTTACACACACGTGTGAAATCTCCATGCCTAATTGTGGGATACTACTTATTTCAAACAAGGAATTTATGTATAGAAATGAGAGACCATTGAAAAGCAAAGTGCATTATCGTAGTATAACTGAGTGTTTAACTGATACTCATATTATTGAACCCATTTGAATGTGTGAGTTTGGATGATCCTTTCTTCTTTGAAAATTTATAGGTATCATGCTCTTTATTCTCCAATCATTAGGTTGAAGTTTACCATGTATTTTGTTTATAAGAAGTACATGCAGTTCGGGTTCTTCTAGGTTTTAGCATATGTTTCATGAATCAGTCAAATCAATTTTTGGTGTTTAAAGTTGCTACTAAAAAGTGTCTGACTATATTCTGGGCGCTACCATCCTGCTTGCACCTAATTGCCGTGTAGTCTATCCAAGCATCTGCTTAACCATGACTAGGGTCTAGACGCCACCCTGCTTCGTGCCTAGCACCTGAAGCTTTTTAGAACACTTAAACTGCAGATATGTGTTTATGATATTTCTCACTTTCATGGATCGTTTTTCCTTGATGTATGGACATATGGTATTAACAGTTCTACACTGCAGTTGAATTGACAAACTGCCATCATGAATAATTAGCTAGCTAGGATTGTGTCTGAGCTGATTGCATAATTTGGTCCACTGGTTGAGATTGCTGAACATAAACACAATTACACTAAATATAGTGAGCCAAGATTTTTGTTGCAACAATGGCATTGTTAACAATTGAGTTGGCTACAGTTTTGTTTCAGGCCTGCTAGAAATTTTGTGGTAAGCAAATTTTTTTTTTGTTAAGCTAATTCAGAGGCACATTCATTGCTCAAATGCTCAGTCTAAATTGATTAGTAAGAAGGGTACAGAAACCAAAGGCAGATGTGTAATTGTCATCATGAACTCTTGGATTGTTAGCTAATGTTCTGCCCCTGGTCATAATGTTGTGTTCTTCTGAAATTATATGTAGCTGTTGAACCATAATGCTCAATGCATTAGGGCCTGTTTGGATCACCTAGGAGGCTAGGACTAGTTGTTAGTCCACTAGGTACTGGAACTAATTGTTAGGTGACTAAAGTTTAGTCCTGTGCTGTTCGGATACATGGACTAGTAGCTGTCACCTATCAGTCCACTTCAGCTTTGCTTTGCCAACTAGTGAACTAGTTGTTAGTTGGGGTGTGGACTATTAGTCCATTTGTTTGGATGACCTAGGACTAGACTTTAGGTGACTAAACTTTAGTCCTGGTATCCAAGCATGCCCTTATTCAGATTCTAATGCTCTTGTCAAGATTTGTTTTTGAATAGTGACATTTGTTTTTCAATGGCTTCGGGAGTTCGGGTACTGAAGTGGTGAACTGTCGGATTTATCAAATCTTTGTGTTTACAATGAGAAGCAGACTGAATGCATTATTTAATGATAGGACGCACCCTGCAATACCATAGCCTTCTACATTCGTATCTTTCGTTGGCTGTGTTGGTTTAGTGTATTTTAATGTTGTGGGATTCGGGAAAAATTAGAGGCTAGAATTAGGTTGTGAAAAATTAGATCTTACTGCAGGCTAAGGCCTTGTTTAGTTGCTTCAAAGTTCCAAAAATTTTACAAGATTCCCCGTCACATCGAATCTTTGGACGCATGCATGGAGCATTAAATATAGGTAAAAAAAATAACTAATTACACAGTTTGGTTGTAAATCACGAGACGAATCTTTTGAACCTAATTAGCCCATAATTGGACACTAATTGCCAAATACAAACGAAAGAGTTACTGTGCTTCCAAAAATTTTACAGGGCCAACTAAACACAGCCTAAGCTGTTCTGTTGCAGACAATTTGTTGAGTTATGTATTGGTTGATAGGCTGCTTCTCTTGGGAAAAATCTAGGCTAGAATTAGATTGTGAAAAATTAGATCTCGCTGCAGGCTAAGCTGTTCTGTTGCAGACAATTTGTTATGTATTGGTTGATAGCAAGTGTTTTTTAGTTTAAATTTTATGTCTATAGTAAGATCGGGATGGTCTTGTGTGATTGTGGCCATGAAGACATGATAAATTGATAATATGAGCTTTAGATTGAATGAAACTCAGTTGACTCCAAGTCCAAAATGGAGAATTAAATATTGGCCTGTGGATTATGCAGTGCCACAATCCTTGAACATATGGTTTTTATTTATGGGGAACTACTGTTCTATATTTTGCCAAGGTTTAATGTTCTTATAGAAATATTCACTAGCGATGAACTGATGATTGGTGACTGCATCCTGTTTGACCTTGTTGTTAATGAGGCTTATTATAGGGTGTCAGTTCAATCTGTTGCTTCATTAGGTATGCAGTGGAAAATGTTTTCCAAGGTGGTAACTGTTAGCTTGTTTTTTTTTTTTTTGGCATGGGTGGGGCAGTCCCCTTTGATGTTTAAAAATGTAAAGGTACTGTGGCTCAAGAACATGTGGCCCAGTCCATGTATTATGGAAGTTTAGTCTAGTTAGGAACTAAGGATACAACTAGATTCCAGGGAGGATTCAAGGCAAGGCCCTATATGGGGTGTTCAATCTTATCCCATGGCTGTGACTGCAGGAGATACATGCATACAATTTACGCAAGTGGGCTGCTACCCACATCAAAATCTGGCTCAGATGAACAAAAAAACTGATGTTAAGTTTGCTGAGCATGGCCTGTTCATTCTAGTCTTGTTGGAATTCTAGTTCCTAGGGACCATGCTGCATGCAGGACTGAGGCACCTCAGTCTATCAGCAGGCTGCAAAATGGATAGATGATGGAAACATGGTAGAACTCGTTCAACACATGGACCACGGTCATCCCGTCTGTCAAGTTTTAAGTCTCATTTGCATGTTTTGGGCAAGGTGCAATATAACTTGCTTGTTTGTTTTTGAGTTTAGACTCAGTCTATTGGTGTTTGAATTTTCTTTTCGAGTTTATGGCTTGGCTTGCACCCCGGAACCTGTTAGCTTGAAGTTGGGTACATGTGACCTGCATGACACTATGCATGCCTGATATCTTTACCTGTTACCATGTGTGTTGTGCCCTTTTTGTGTCATGGTTGGCTATTGTGCAATTTCACTATACCTTGTAGGTGGAAAACTATGAAAATCAATTGAATGAGACAGGCTTTTCTGAAGGCAAGAGAAAGTATTCGAACATATGTAGATTTTCCTCTTGTTCCGCCTTTCTTTCTGTGATAGAATTCATGAAGAACCCTAAACTATCCATATCTTATAATCTGAACTCACATTTTTTTTTTCTTTTTACCATTGCTGATTGATAAAAGCGAGAACGCTAGAGCTCATGACTGTTGGGATTATGGTTTACGCAGGGAGGAACTGGCGCTGAATGGAGCTCAGGAAGGTGGTGGAGGGCATATCCTGTCGCCGTCCGGTACACATGTTGGCAGTGGTGCTGGCTTGTTTTCTTCAACAAGTCCTGATGTACAGTCACTGTGGTCATTCAATGAAACATTCAATGAAAAAGAGAGCATAGAATGAACAGACTTTATAATAGAAGGGAAAAAAATGTGGAGCCAAGGCTTCCTTGCCTCCTCTCTTGTAGGGTTTACTACCGTCTTACTGAGATAAGCTGGACTGTGTTCCTTGATGATGCAAAAAAAGATATGGGGTCATTTTGTTTCCTAGCGCTCACCCTCACGTGTTAACATGCGTCGACGCATTGCATTAGGCCTTGTTTTACCTGATGTTTTTTTTAACTTGCGCATTATTTCCGTCGTACTGACTTTGGGATTCAATGAAAAATGGGGATATGGGGACTTGTTGCGCACAGGCGATCCATCCATCCACGGCTGTAGTCGTCAGCTGTGTTTCTGGGTTGATTTCAGTTTTTATGTCGCCGCTAACATCCTCCATTCGTATGTTATTGTGTGTGTTGTTTCTGTGATATGTTGAAAGTGGCATGTAGTGGAGGCAGGCGAGAGAGGTGGATGCTGAATGCTGTAGTAGAAGAGAAGGGTTTATCATATCTTCTTGTTTTGCGACTGACAGAAGAAAGGGTTTATCATGCCATGCCATGCCATGGGAGAAGTGGTGCACGCATTACTGACTGATCCAGCTTGGTGCGTGCTTTATGGTAGAGTGTGACTAAGTGCAGAGAAATGTTGGACATCTTGTTTGACTATGCCTGGCTGGGAGGTGGTGCACGTTTGTGTGCATGAGGAGTTGTGTGGTGAGTGCGGCGGCCATGTGTGCTTAACTTGCAAGTGGCTCAGCCGTCAGTCACTGACTCACTGGTGAGCATCTACTGGCCACTGGGCACTAGCGACCACGCAGCCTGCCCAACTTGTTTGTGCTCTGGTGAAAACGTGCACCGACCGGTTTTATATGTTATCTGCACCCATTTTGACGAAGCCCATCCATTGGCATTGCCATTGGTTGATGTAGGAGGTATATGACGAAAGAAAGGTCTATCCATCCATGTGCTCGTGCTTGGCGGCTTGATTTTGCTGACTGACCTGCACGCTGCATTGGACGTCGTGAGCACGATGAAGCTAAACTATTCATTCGAGAATGACAGAACAGGAGTAGAATATCCTCTGGAGTCTGGTCATGCAAACGGCGCGGGCCAAGCCGCTAGCCCGCTGGGCTACCCGCGCCGCGAACCCGCATACAACCGCGCCGCAAGCCCGCAAGCCAGGTGCGGTTCGATGCGGCTTGTCCGCATATCCCAACGGCGCCGCAGCGACCCGCAAAGGATGCGAAGGCCGAAGGCGAAGGGAGGAGGAGAAGAGGAGAAAGCAGCCGATCCAAATGCGCGGTCCTCCTCCGCCTCCCCTGCTGATCGTGGGCATGGACACGCTCCTCCTGCCGCTGCCATTCTCCATCGCAGCAGCGGCCACAGCTGCTCACGCTCTATAGAAGGCAGCTTGACGTCGCCGGGTGTGACCCAGAGTCTGTCTGCATCACGCGTCTCAACGACCTCGCCGTGCTGCACAACCCCGAGCTGAGCCACATTCTCGGCGGCCTCTGGCGAGCCCGCTCCGGCACGGCCATCGTCTACGCTGACCTTGGCAGATTGGCTTTGTCAGTGTACTTGCCGGCGCCAACAGGTACTGGGCAGCGGCCGTGTCCTGCACCAACAGTTTGCTTTCAGGAGACATCGTCTAATTCAGACACGACATGACTAACGCTCGGCGACCTCATGCGGGTTTCCCAGATGTCACGCAGGTGAAGATCAGAAGGAAATAGCAGTTTGGGAGAGTTAACATTTGTGTGCAAATGACGCCATGCCGCTAGATGCACAATCACTGATCGTATATATTCCATGTTCCAGGTCGATTCTTGATTTCTTCGTATGGTTCTTCTTCCTCCGACCCCACGCAGATTTCAGGCACAACAGCACAAGCCGGCAAGCCGCTGGACGCGTGCTGTGGCTACGCGGCGCTATGCGGGCTGCCGCATCTGCCCGTGACCACCCTCTCGGCTGCTGCGGACACGGCGCGGGCTGACCGCCGCCGCGCCGTTTGCAACCTTAGTGGAGTCTGGAGTTTGGTGCAGCTCCATCGCCGTCGCCGTCGGGTAGGGCGGCTGTTCATGTTATCCTGCTGCACTCCACGTCTGCACACCACGGCCAGGCAGTAGCAGTACGAGCCATATATAGAACAAAAAAAGCAGACCATACGTCGAATCAGCGGGGATTCACCCGTTCCATCCAGTGGTTTAACGGTCAAATCGACCAGCGGTTTTCCATTTACCAAAATACAATAATTGTTTCTCATGACCTCTTATTTTTATATATATATATATATATATATATATATATATATATATATATATATATATATATATATATATATATATATATATATATATATACACACGGCAGCGCTATTCTACACCCTAGGTGTAGAATAACTATTCTACACCAAGACACAATCAGCCCACTGGTCCGCCCCGATTCGACTGCACCAACCGACCAACCAGCCCACCCCGATCCCGACCGCACCAACCAGCCAACTCGTCTCCCAAACCCACCCGATCGAAAAAAAACACCGTCTTCCCCAACCCCACCGAATCGCGCCGCCACCCAGTGAATGAAACTACGACGCCCCGGCCATCCACCTCGACTTCCACCTCCGGCCCCCACCCCTCCGACTACCTCTTGGCGCCGCCCCACTCCCCGGCGCCCCCACCACGGCGGCCTCCAACGTCTACCCCAACCCCTCTGACCACCTCGGCACAGAAGCACGGCCAGGGCGGCGCCAGCGCTCATGGGCAGCCGCGGCTGGGCCAACGCCCCCTCCCTCCTCTACCTGATCCGCACCTGCTTAGCGCTGCTAGGAGACAGGAGGCAGATCGCTAGAGGAAACAAACGTTCTGTTTGATTCTTCGTCAACCACAACTCCGTCTCCTGCAGATTTAGTATTGGTAAGTATTTGGTTCGGAGAATTGACGAATTGATGAACTACCAGATACTGTAGATTGGTTCAGAGAATTGTTCGGTATTGAAAAAGTAGATTGTGTCTCCTGCCCGATGATTTACTAGCAGTTGTCTCTCATCCGCTTATTCAGTATTGAATAATACAGAGTTTGGCATTATCGTTTCAGTGCTCATGAATAATACTGAATGCTGCTGAACACTACTGAATCAAATACTGAATGCTGCTCAGTCAAACACTCAGGCGCACTCAGCCATGACCGGCCAGAACACCATCAAAAAGCAGCGCCTGAGTGCTAGGTCATTGTGCAATGCTGTCGGCCATGATGCAAACCAATCGGCCATAAATAAAACACAGACAAAAAAGAAAAACGATACTGCATAGAGCAAACTGAAGGGGAGAATCATAATATTTTGTTCATTTCCATTGGTCCTAGGCAGTACTGACAACTACTCAAAGAAGTATTACTGGTACATATACTCACAACTACTTAGAGGTACTAGCAACTAACCGATTGTACCAACCTACTGACAAAAATATTTGAAGATACTGACAAAATTCTTGAAGGTACTGACAACTACTTAAAAGTACTAGCAACTACTGAAGTTATAATACTGGCTATAACAAGCTACTGACAAAAAAAATACTGACAAAATACTTAAAGATACTGACAAAATACTTGAAGATACTCACAACTACTTAAAGGTACTAGCAACTAACCGACTGTACCAAGCTACTGACAAAAATACTCGAAGATACTGACAAAAATACTTGAAGGTACTGACAACTATCTAAAAGTACTAGCAACTACTGAAGTTATAATACTGGCTATAACAAGCTACTGATAAAAATACTCGAAGATACTGACAAAATACTTGAAGATACTGACAACTACTTAAAGGTACTAGCAACTACTGAAGTTATAGTACCGGTTATACCAAGCTACTGATAATATACTTGAATATACTAATAAAATCAGTGTTATCCTAAACGTTAAATGGTAAACAGTCGGTCACTTACTGTTTAGCCCATTATTCGGGAAAAACATGTGTTTAAATGGGAAAAACGGTTGTTTAAACGGTCAAAACACCCGATTAAACGAAAACAGTGTACCACCGTGTAGCGTTTAAACGGTGTGTAAACGGGCTAAACGGCGAACAGTGGATAAAATATATGAAGATATTGACAAAATGCTTGAAGATGGTAACAACTATGTAAAAGTGTTGGCAACTACTGAAGTTATAGTACTGGCTGTACCAAGTCACTAACAAAAAATGCTGACAAAAATACCTGAAGATACTGACCAAATACTTAAAGGTACTAGCAACTATTGAAGTTATAGTACCGGCTGTACCAAGCTACTGACAAAATACTTGAAGATACTGACAAAATACTTGAAGATACTGACAGCTACTTAAAGATACTAGCAACTACTGAAGTTATAGTACCGGTTGTACCAAGCTATTGCAAGACATAATACTTGAAGATACTGAAACATATAAATACTGACACATGATCTACTAGCTAATACTAATAGTAGGTACTTAAAAATACTCTGAAGATTAATTAACATTGACATACTTTCAAACATTTTTAGTGTTTTATTAGTTGCATCATTTGTTTTAAAGAAAATAATAGAGTCCAAATATCAAATATATTAGCTACTATGCTTGTCACAATCACTAATGTCTGCATGCATCTAATGAAAATGGTGAATAAAATGGATACTAGATGCTCGTAATTAACACAGTGCTAATTATCATGTATGCATACAGCTAATGAAAAATTACGCCAGTGCATACATGCATCTGTACATAGTTCTATGTAGTACGGAGTACTTTCCTACGTGAGAGAGAAAACCAGTGCATGCATGTCTCGCTCATGCACACAGGTGAGACAGAACCACTGTAGAGCTGCATGCACACAGGAGTGGGAGCGGGCAGGAGTGTGGCCGCGAATCACAGGGTGCGTCCGCGCATGCTAGTGGATCGGGCCCACAGGGTGCGGTGCGCGTGGGGAGGATCAGGCGTGCGGGCTGCGATCTCTGGGTCGCGCGGGGCGGGGTCAGGCGCGTGGGGCGGTACTGTAGGAGTCGGTTAGGTCCGTTGGCTGGCTCATGGTGTAGAATAGTTATTCTACACCTAGGGTGTAGAATAGCACATGTATATATATATATATATATATATATATATATATATATATATATATATATATATATATATATATATATATATATATATATATATATATTTTGAGGATTATTAGTCTATCGCCAAAGCTGTCAAGTGATCAGTGGTTCAATAATGGCAATGTTTGGAACCGTTTAAAATCAAGTTGTCGGTGAAAGTAATTAAGAATCCCATCCAAACTATTGGATTCTTTCTCAATTATCTGGAAATCAGGAGGTGAAAAGAATTAGAGATTGATCTGGGAGTGAGAATCCTATTGTGCAAGGCTTGGGCCGTATTTTCCCCACTACGAGCGAATTTTCCTCAGGTGCCCCACCGGTCCACGCTCTCTCTTCTCGCTTCGTGTTGGAGGGGCAACTTCCGAAGGAGGAGAAGAAGGGCATAAACACTCTTTTACACTCAGGATTTTCAACACAACTCAATTCTTCATACTACAGATCCCTTATAGCGCAGCTTATAAACAAAATTATGATTGCAGTTGATCAATTCTTATATAAGCGGCGGCTTTCAACGGCTCAAAGGGGTAGAGCATACCTATTCATGAATACAATCCACATCAAACGGGTAGAGCATGGTACAAAATTATTTCACCACATGGGTACACGCATCGAGGATTGCTAGCTCCAACTCCTAGCACCTCTCCTCTGTTGGCTTGATCATTGTCCAGTGGATGAGTTTTGAGGGAGTGAGGAATATAAAATAATGACTAGTTTTTGGGTGTACGCATGCAAGCATGGATATGCCCGGACCGTCTCAGTGACAAGTAGGAGATGTATACTGAGGGTCTGAGGCTACGGGTTCACAGCGCTTTCAATCCTCCTCAATCCCCTTTGATGCACTTGGATTGAGAATGAAACGAACAGACCCCGAATCGGTTGGGGTCTACTCTGTTTTATTGTTGTGTATGCATGCCTAGAATGGTTCAAAGACCTCTTTGGTGATGAAGCAAGCAGCCAACCCATGTTAGCTATATAAGGAGTGCCGGGTTTGCTTGATAAGGGATTCATGAAACTCAGACATCTTCACATGTGGAGTCTCGGCAAAGCACCTCTTTGCCTTTATATCTTCACATGATCTCCACATGATCACATGTGAAAATATCTAGGTTTCAAGCATCGTGCGTCACCACTTGCTCGAAACATTCTCAATTTTTTACCATAGACTCCACATGCGATGTCACGGCATCTCGACAAGTTTCGTGATTTTCGGACTTCGTTTGCATTTTATATAATTTAAAATCAAATCGCACGCAAGTTGGTGGCTATGTTTTGTGCACAAGATGTTTGAATTTTCGCGTATGTCCCTAGATACGGCCTCACAATACGCTCAAAATCATGAATACCATTTTTTGAATCGCTAAGTTTCATTATTCCATCCACCTGCAGTTCAAATTTATTTTTTATGGAAAAATTCAAGTAAATGAAACAAATTAACTAAATATAGCAAAAAGAAACAAAAATGTACCAAATTTGAAAATTAAGCTCCTACTATTGTAGCAAGGTTGCAAAAAAAAAATTGGGTGTAAAAAGAAAAAAAAATTCTTTGCCGAGTGCCGGGTCAGGGGCACTCGGCAAAGTTTTTTTTTAAAAAAATAAAAAATTCTTTGCCGAGTGCCGGATCAGGGGCACTCGGCAAAGTTATTTTTTAAAAAAATAAAAAAATCTTTGCCGAGTGCCGGATAGGGGCACTCGGCAAAGTTTTTTTTTATTTTTTAAATAAAAAATATAAAAGCCAAGTGCCGGGTCAGGGGCGCCGGGCAAAGTTTTTTTTAAAAAAATAAAAAATTCTTTACCGAGTGCCAGATCAGGGGCACTCGGCAAAGCCCAAAAGAAAAAGGCCGGCCGGCCCACCCACACCACCCCGCGAGCCGCCACCGCCCCTCCACCGCACGCCGCGTCGCCGCGCCCGCGCCGCGCCCGGCCACAACCGCGCCGCGCCCGACCGCACCGCGCCGCCCCGCGCCCCCACGCTGCGTGCCACCGCCCCGCGCCCCGGCGCCGCGCCCGTCCGCGCCCGCGCCGTGCGCCGCTGCTCTTGCCCGGCCGCGCCCGGCCGTGCCACTCCCCACCCGCGCCGCGCGCCGCCCGCGCCGTGCGCGCCCCCGCGCCCGCGCCCGCGCTGTGCGTCGTCGCCCTTGCCGGGCCGCGCCCGCTCGCGCCACTCCCCGCCCTGTGCCGGCCCGCGGCCGACCGTACCCGCCCGCAGCCGCGCCACTCCCCGCCCGCGCCCGACCGCCGATGACCTGCCGCCGAGCCGCTGTTGCCCGTCCGCGCCTGTCTACCGCCGTCGGCCACCGGTGCTCGAGGAGGAGCGTCGCCCGGCCTCCCGCCGTCGATCGTCGCCGTCTCCCCAAGGTATAGTGGTGGTAGTAGTAGTAGTTGTGGTAGTAGTAGGAGTCGTAGTGGTCGTAGTAGTAGTAAAGTTTGGTAATACATGACGTATGGATTGGAAAGATATATGTGCTTCACGGCCATCGAGCCGTTGATATATATGTGGTTGTCGGCCTTCGTGCCGTTGTTTGTTGCAGGTTTTGGAAACCTCACCGTGCAGGGGAGGTGATGCCAAAATTTTAAATGGACACTAATCTCTTTGGTTTTTATGCAGGAGAGGGACCTGTCCGAGCCGAGCCGAGCCGGAGTACCTGGGCGACCTCGGTCGTCTTCGTCGCCGTGTGGGCCTGCCGGCACCGCGTCGCCTCGCCACTACACCGACTCGCTACGGCCCCGCTAGCCTGACTCCACCGCCACCCTCGGTATAACCCCTCTTTCCGTCTCATGATCGTAGGTCATGTAACCCAGTTAGACATCTCTCGTTCGAAAGAGATACGGTTAGAAGTATGCAGATCATTGCATATCTACGCTCGTATCTGTTTCGAATCGTCCAAGTTTTTTGGACGGCCTGCGGATGCGTAGATTGGTTAGTTTCCATGTTCTGCTCCGATCCGAGACAGAGTTTCGGCATCACCTCCCTGTTGTTCTCCGAATACACACTCTCCCTTTGTAGGACGTGTATCAGGAGAACAACGGGGAGGTGCTGCCAAAATTTTGTCTTGGATAGGAGTAGAGCATGAAAACTAACCTCATCTACGCATCTGCGAGTGAGATTAGGACCTATCCTCACCTATTAGACAGTAGGACCGCCCTGTAGATGCAGTTGATGGTTACTTTGCTAGCTGTTATATATGTTAAAGGATGGATGACCGTGAGTGGATGTACACAGGCCGCCGAAGTGCGGGTGATTTCACCCAAGAATGGATGATGAAGACCAATGATTTCTTGGAACTAGCATTTGGCGAGTCTGCTAAAGGAGCGATTCTAATTTTGTGTCCCTGCATGAGATGTGCAAAGAAATTTTCAAAAAAAAATATTTTCTTTGCCGAGTGCCAGGGTGGAGAGCACTCGGCAAAGATTTTTTTAAAATATTTTTTCTTTGCCGAGTGCCATGCAAAGGGACACTCGGCAAAGTTTAAAAAAAATAAAAAAAATTCTTTGCCGAGTGCCCAGCAGAGGGGCACTCGGCAAAGCATCCGTTAACGTGCCGTACGTTGTCACGATAACTTTTCTTTGCCGAGTGCCCGAGTGCCCGACAAAAAGCACTCGGCAAAAAGGTCTTTACCGACGAAATTTTTGCCGTGTACCCTTTACCGAGTGCGGCAGTCAGCAAAGCCTTTGCCGAGGGCAAAATGGCCTTTGCCGAGTGCCCCTGCGTTTCCAGTAGTAACGTATGCATGCTACTTATTTTTTTTCGGATTACATAAGTACAGACGCAGATGCTCAATACACACACTCATCTCTATGAACACACATACTCAAACCCTATCCCTATGAGCACCTCTGAAAGACTGTGCTGGCACATCTCGAGATTGACGAAGTCACCGCATACGCCTCGCTGTCGACGAGAATGTCGCCTACCACTGAAAGCACAACGCCGTTAAATTCTGGAATATCCAGAAAAATACGAGCACCCATGCCAAGTCGAGGACTTGAATTCAGGTGGGCAGGTTCCACCACAAGAAATCTAACCAACTGAGTTAGGCTTAATTTGCTCATTTATTTCCATGTGTGGCTATATTTTTAAGTCCTATTTAAAACTTGGAATTTTTTTTTCCTTTCCTTTTTTTTAATGTAAGATTCCTACACTCCAAACAGACATTTTTTTAATGTAATATTTTTAAGCCCTATTTTCACTTTTTTTTTGCAAAATTCATACACTCCAAACAGAATAATAAAACAAATAATAGCTACTGGTTACGGTGCTGCATTTTTGTTCACCAACTTTTTTATGGACGTTGTGTTCGTATCGGTACGTGTCTGTTCGGATATGATATGCCTGACGGCAGTTGGGGTTTGGTTGGGCTAGCACATGGGCTTGCCGGCCGGTCGGCACCGGATGAGATGAACCTCCACGCAAGCATGCCAGGACGACAGGTAGCTGTGCTTGATTCATTGAGGCCTTGTTTAGTTCTCCTAATTCTCTCCTAAATTTCACTATGTAAAAAGAAGATTTTCCGTCACATTAAAATGTTGGTAAATGCATAGAGTATTAAATGTTGATGAAATAAAAAACTAATTGCACAGTTTTGTTGTACTTTGCGAGACGAACATTTTAAGTCTAGTTAGTCAAAATTTAGATAATTTTTACCAAATACAAACGAAATGCTATAGGAATTCTGATACAATGTTTTTCTCCCCTATTCTGTGAACTAAACGAGGCCTGATGGTGCGCTCCATGTCTATTCTACTCAAGCTAATCACCAATAGTCGTTGACAATTTCCAAAATATATTTTTTTGCCGTATCTTGGTGCTCTTTTTTTTATATATAAAATTCGATCAAACTTAAAAATTCTAGCCTCTATCTAGGAATTGATATTGAGTCACGTAGTTTCTTGTCAATCTTCTGGAAGCGCAGTACCATATTGCTTGGCGCGAAAATGGACCACTTGTGGGATGACATTGACATGCATGACCCATAGGAGGAAAGCGTGGAAATAGGAGTTGGGTCCCGCTAACAGCTGAAACAGTCTTGAAGGGAAGAGGAGGAGTTAATTAACTAGGACATGAAATGAAAATAATGTTTGGTGTTTTTAGCAAAGATACGGTCAAAAATAAAGTTCAAGTGATTTTTTTATACACCAATTCTCATGTGTGGATTAGGAGATGACATTCAATTTATCCGCAATTCCGCATCATTCCTGCTCTAGGCGAGCTCTATAGCAAGAGCATGAGTAAGTACATATATAGTACTCCCTCCGTTCTGAATTATAAAACATTTTGATTTTTCTAGAATAAAACAATATCATTGGTAGAAGAAGCTCACTTGTAGTTGTATCTGTTTCTTTTAATCTTATATAAATCTTGAACCCTATCTAATGCAACTATGCAAGAAATGAAAGCTTGCTTCGTCGAGCTATTCAACCCGAATATTTCCGCCCTGAATCGGTTTGTGAATAAATTCCATCACATTATTGTGCATACACACATGCACACACGCCACAGCATTTTTTTTTACTGTCAAAGACGGAAAACGGCAAGCACACGCACGAACCGGGTCTCCGCGACCGCCGCATCGCAGCACGGCGGTCGTCACGGTACGGCCCAGTGACAGGTGGGCCCTGGAGGCGGAAGCCGTCAACCCAGCGCGTTTTGACGTGGCCTCTGGCCACCACTGGCAAGCGGGCCCCGCCAGCCTCTGCCAACCTTTCCACAACCACCACCAAGAGGAAGAAGGGGAAGGAAATATAAATGGGAACGCGCGGCGCGGCCGTCGTCTTCCTCCGCGGATCCCTCCTCATCCTCCCGCTGTTGTCCTTGTGGCGAAGGCAAGCAATAGCGCAAATCTCTCCCCCTCCTCCCTGGATTGATTGAGCTGCTCCTGCTCCTGCTCGTCCACCTCTGCTTCGCTCCTCGCCTTGCCATTTCGGAGCTTGTTTTTCCCCCTTTCGGTTTCTGTTCGATTCAATTGTTAGTTTATTGGAGGGAAGTTGGGCGGGGAAGGCGTTAGGTGGGCGCCTGCGTGCTCCGCCTCGGGAGAAGGTCAAAAGAAATCCCCACCACCAACCCAGACGACTCCTCCCCCAATCCGCCATTGCTCTTCCTTTGCTCCCCGTCGCCAGACGGAGCCCCCTGCTCGGAGCAAAGCAATAAAGCCAAAGGCGCCGCCTTTCCTGACTCCGGTTTCCCTCCACCCACGCCAGATTGATTGATTGTTCGATTCCTTGGTCGGGGGAGAAGGAGAAGAGAAGCGAGACATGTGCCCGCTGCGGGTGATCCTCATCTTCCTGTCCGCCACCATCGCCGGCTTCTTCCTCATCAGGGGGCTCAACTCCGAGCCCGACCAGTTCGACGCCGACGCCGACGCCGACGAGTCGGGATCCCCCAGGGCACCCCTGCCCCTGCATTCCAAGGTAACCAACCGACGCCTCTCCTCCTGTCGCTGTGGGCTGTGGCTGTCGCCCCCCTCCGGCTCCGTCCCCCCTATTCTTAGCAGCTTCTTGCTGGCGCACAAGGGGGATTTTGCAATTTCAGTTTCAATTTCGAGCTAGCAACAATGAGCTGCCGCTCCATGGCCTTCAGTTTAGGGGATTTTGCAAACGTATGCTTAGCCTCCAGCTAATCTTTAACAACTTCAGTTATCAGTTCACTGCATACAGACATTCCATGGACGATAAGCTAGCCTTGCTCTTCTTTTTGCACAGTACTGTATTTCCTAATTAACACGCTTAAATTTGCTCAATGTAACAACTGATTTGAGCAATGAGCAATCGATCTGCTTGGGTGGAGGCTTGCCAGCCATTGTGATTCGTGGGAGCCCACTCCCCATCCTCCCTCCTAAATTCAGCTAACCACCATTCTGTATCATGTGCACAGAGCTTTTGGATCTAGCGTCTGAGTTTATTTACAATATCACCTGCATAGAAACATGAGTCGAGATGGTCACTTGGTGTACTGTTTACTTGATTTTAATATTGAATCACCAGTTCATTGTCTCCCTTGTGTGCAAATTTCAAAGGCACAATATTGTTTCTTTAATAGTAACAATTACTTCAGAATCTGAAAGTTCTTTTTTTGTATGCAAATCTAGGTTGGATCGGCTGTGAAAACAGGCATCTGGACGATGGTCGACATGGCAAGTGGGCGGTACCTCTGGCGCACCCTTGTTGCCCAACCTGCGAAATCGGAATCCGATAAGGCCCGGTGACGAATGCTCAGTTGTTCATAAATTATCTCATCTTGCGGATGGAGTGCCACATAGGTGAAGACTGATACAATCCTGTTGTTGTTACATATTGGTATAATGGTGTTGGTGTGTAATATGGTGGCAGATGTTACACGGGGATCATATATTGAAGTAAATTTGCAAAATTATTCATGTGTTGAGTTGAGCCTTGTGTTGTGTAAAACTGGAAGTGGGTGCTATGCTGGAAGTATGTACTTTGGCCATGAGATTTGGGTAGAAGTTTGCAGGTTTTGTCTTCCAACTAAATCCACGCTTAAATGTGAGACTTGAAATATAGAATAAAAGTGAAGTGAGTACTTGGGAATATGGAAATTTGTGAAATAATATTGCTGGATTGCAATATGCTAATTTGTCAAAGAAGCTTGTTGAATGCAATTGTGCACCCTTGTTTTATTGAAATGGCGTGTCGTCGGTACCGTTGTTTGGAAGAACAGTTCTGATTCTCTATTTTGTTACCATGATTGTTAGTTCTCTTGGTGGTTTTTGGTATTTGTGATGCTACTTGAATAGGAACATCATTTTTCATCCTTATTACATGTCTGTGTTTGTTGATGATCTGATTTGTTGCTTGGTGCTCGGGTCTATAACTTCCAATGATGTGTACAGATGTTGGATGAATTTCTCATTTATTCAGCCTGTTTCGAAAGTAGTAATTTCACAGGAATCACACATGAATTTCACTGGAATCAATTCAATTTCATAGGAAAGCACAGTGCACAGGAACAAGATTTTTTTTTCCCTATGTTCCGTACAAGCTCTCAACAGGTAGGATTATAGATTTACAACAAGAAGATCAGGATGTTGAGACTTGAGAATGAGGAAGAACAGCTTTAGTTCACAGTCCACAGACGCAGAACTGTGGCTGCAAGCAAAACTATACTGGAAGACTTTTTTTGAAACGAACTATACTGGAAGACTTGTTTGAGTCCTGAATGGCACCGGCCGCACAAATAACCTTTGGCATCAGTATTGTGAAATGTCGACTAGATGGCCTCAGCTAAGCTCCTTAGAGCTGTAAAGCACCATTTTCTGGCTGCCTTGGTCTTCAGTTCTGAGCCTGCTGTTACTGGGTGGCATCCTCCAATGTCGAAACGGTGACGGATGCAGCCTGAAACGATATTACTTGTGCATGTAGTGTGCTTCTTTCATGGTGCAGAACCTGCTAGAATCTGAAAACTCTAGTGCCCATGATACTCTGGAGTCTGGACAATGATGCGAATTGCTGTTGTAGCTCACAGGTAGGATTTTGGGCAGAAACCTTACCTTCAGGCAGGAAGAGCCGAAGATCATGTTATTCGTCTTCCCCAGACCAGAAGCGTATGTCTGGTGGCTACATGCTTTGAGTGAAAACTGAAAAGAAAGAACACCTCATTCAAAGACCTTATTAGTAGAAAAAAAAAGAGCATGAAAACATCTCAAGTTGGGTCATGTACCCTTGATCAGGTCTAACTTCTGAACATTGTGTTGCAGTAACATGCTCTCACCCATGATTTCAGTCAGCCTCTCCTCTTTGGACTGAAGAATTGTATGCATCACTGCATAATTCTGCAAGAGGATAATATGGTTTGGTTGCATCTGCTACATCGTATCAGTCTATCAGAATGCGCCTCATTCTAATCAGGTAGAATACAAGCATCTAACTTGAACACAAGGGCTTGGAGTAGCTGTGGCTGTCAATCAACTCCAAGCAAATTGGATTGGATCGGTTACATCGGTAATTCGGTATTCGACGCATCAGAGCAGTACTGACTCTTGATGAGCTGTGATGAGTCAATTGGACTTGTACAATGAAATGAATTTACAGCAAGTTTTGTCAGTCACAAGGAGCAATGGTGAGTGACTGAGTCACTGAGTGCAACACAAGGCGCAGAGCAGAGCAAGCATATATGTTGCCGATGACTAGTGCCGCAATCTGCAGCCACCCGCGATTTCAAAAGATGCTTCTGCCTCCTTTCTTTGAACTCCTATCTCCGTTTTCATGCGGCCCAGAAGGCCTGAAGGCTGAAGCATCTCAACTCTCAAGTTGGGTCATCATCAACTGTTGATGGGCTTGGCTGGACCCAACTTCTGAAGATTGTGTTGCAGTAACATACTCTCCAGTTTCTCTACTCAATGAAGATATGTGAAGGTAGTACTGCATGCATCTGTGTTGCAAGAGGATAATATTCTTTGAGGTTGTATTTACGGAGTATAGTCTTTCTTAGCTTGATGTTATTCAGTTAAAAACACAATCTCTGAAACTCCAGTTTCAAATTTTGCTAGATTTCCAGTACAATGCAAAGTTCACTCTCTGGAACCCCCACACCAATCATTATTCACCATCTATGCATATGCAGTAAATAATGTACAAGAGAGCTAAGTAATCGACTCGCAGCTAAGGATTAGGTTTAGTAGGAGTAATATCCTTTTCTTCTTCCTTTTTTCTTTTCTTTTCCCGAAGGAGGTTTAGTAATATCTACTCATAGAGGAATTTCACCTCCACTTAGTAGTACATGTTTGCAAGCTGGAGTATCATAGTCAGCGCTAAGCATAATAGCATATCCTCGTCACCGACAGAACCAGCACCAGCTACAAATGAGCCAGGCCGTTGGAGAAATTAACAAGTGAATTGTTTGCATGTTGAAAACAGGCAAGATTTATCTCTAGCGTCAGTGTTTTGTCTCTTGTTTTTGGAGATACTTCGCATCAGGCATCTATCATGCCATGGCACCCTCATCTTTGGCAAAAGCATCTATTCTGGAGACTAGGAACCTAAAGAGTTTATCCCTTAATCATGCTACAACCTGGCATAACCGCTATTGGTCCGCTAGGACTAATCTGATTGGATCGACGTTTGCATCAAATTACTAATGTTATCTCTTGGAAAGTACTTCTGGTGGTTGATTAGGAATGTGAAAACTGAGCTGTTGGATCTATCCTGAATCCCCGAGATGATGGGGACAATCCCTTTTTTAGAGCAAGTGGACGAGTTAGTGGAGTTTAAATATTGCCCCAAGATTAAACTTATCAACATGTGATGTGCATTTCATCTTTTCATATGTTCTTTTGGTGGACCATATTTTACCTTGATTTCTTTGTTGGTCTAGTTTCTAATTTTCAATGAAGGTGCTACCTCTACCTCATTATCCCCAGTTTCTTTTTTTTTTCCCATTTCTGAATGTGCAGATTAACCGAGCAAGGAAAGTTAGTCTGGTTATAAGGAAATTGAGGTTCAAAGCACAGCACTAAGTATTGATAGGACCAAAAAGTTGATATTTATTTTTCTGAACAAACTCTAAACGAAGCATCAAGATCCTAATAAGCACAAGGTTCAGTGCTTTACATTTGGAATCAAGCAAACAGGAAAGAAGAGATTTGGGCCTTATGTGATAGCATACCACATTTCGAATTATAGTACACTTTCAGATCTCCAAGTTTACCTGTTGTCAAATGCTGTAACGGCTATGCTATATGCAGGTGCTAAGGTACACATAGCTTTTTGTAAATGTTTCGTACTATATTACATAAAAAGAAGCCATTAGAATAATGCAGGAAAGCTCACCCTGTTTTATGGGTCAACAACATTGTATTTCGTTTACCAAATGAAAATATTTTCACAATGTCACTCAAGAACTCAGCTCCTCAGCAACTATTGCTCAACAATTATAACCTAATGCTTCAGATCATCACCATTCACCTGGTGCTCTGCCAATACAAAAGAAAGAAAGAAAGAAAGAATATAGCTGCTAACGAACAAGACACGGTCGAAGAACAGAATCACTCTGAGCTGAAAAATCCAACGAATTTTCGGAACAAAAACCATGTAATGGCCGGATGTCCTACTCCAACAGTTTCTGTCCCCGTGCATAGAAACTTTTAACTGCACTTCATGGTGATCCAAAGAGTTTAACTGCTGTCTGTCTGTCGATCACCTTGCGCCCTTAGCATATCCCCACAGTTCCAACAGCACTCTTGTTTATGGAGATACATTGCATCAGTCATCCATCATGACACCTCATCTAGGATAAAAGCATCTATGTTGGAGACTATAGGAACCCAAAGAGTTTATTCCCTTAATCATGGTACAACTTGCTGGTATAATCATGACTGTTTACTGAAACTAATTTGATTGGATCTGCTTTTCAAATTAGTCTCCAACATAGACGCATCAAATTACTAATGCATCTTCTGGAAAGCTCGACTCTTTTTTAAGGATCAACAACATTTGTTTTCATTATTGATATTTACAGCCATTACAAAACTGGAACAATCTTCAGAATGTAACACAACTCAGCTTCTCAACAATTATTGCTAAACAAAATATAGCCTTAATGGTTCACATCACCACCATGCTCCTCCAATACATAAAAACAATGTAGCTGCTTAAAAAGATGACATCAAATGTAGAACAGAATCACTCTGAGCTGAAAATCCAACGAATTTTCAGAACAAAATCTATGTGAGACATCCGAAGCTACTCCTGCTTTTGCTGCAGATCATCTCCATGCCAGGCCCAGACTATGTCCTTCAGCCCTGGCCGGATGTCCTCTTCCAACAGTTTCTGGTACTCAACTGAATCACCACTTGTTTGTTTCATCTCAATGAGATGGTAGGATGGTGTAATCTCAAAGATCTCCGTGTCAAACTGAAGGACACCATTCCTCCCCTCCTTCCTCCCTTGAATCTTGACAATGCCATTATCCTTCTTCCTTATCCTGAGATTCAGTGCTTTTGCAACCTCTTCAAGCTTTGAGATGATGGCCAAGGCAGGCTTATCTGAAGTGAACCTTGTCTCCTTTCTGCACTCCTTTTTGATAAATAGACCAGACAGGTCCAACCCTGTTGAGAATGAGATAATTTCAAAGGCATTTAGGTTTGTGGCAGCCAGGGGCTTCATATCTTCGTGAGCAATCTTCTTGCGCCTTGTAGCAAGCACTGGGGCAGCATTTGTGGTGGCATTCTCACTAAGAATTTTATCCTTTACTGCGCGGATCTCCCCAGGACCCTTTCGGAACCAAGTAGACTCTTTTATCTTCTGAATTGAAATTCTTGTGCTCGGGTTGGGGTCCAGGATCTTGTACAACAGCTTCTTGAGCTTGTGTGAAAACCAACTTGGGCACCTGAAATCACCATGCTGTATCTTCCGATATATCTCCATCAAGTTTGGGCCCTGGAAAGGGAGATAGCCAGCAGCAAGAACAAACAGGACAACACCACAAGACCAGATGTCTGATTTTGCACCATCATAGCCTATCTTGCTGATCACCTCTGGAGCTACATATGCCGGTGTTCCACAGGTAGTGTGGAGCAGGCCATCTTGCCTCTTTGACTCTGAAAGTGCGCTCAGTCCAAAATCCGACACCTTGAGGTTCTCATTCTCATCCAACAGCAAGTTCTCAGGCTTCAAGTCCCGGTGATACACTCCTCGGCTGTGGCAGTGATCCACTGCACCAATGAGCTGCTGGAAGTACTTGTGTGCAGCAGCCTCTGTGAGCTTGCCACTCTTGTCAATCTTGTCAAAGAGCTCTCCACCTTTCACATACTCCATGACAATATAGATCTTGTTTCGTGTCGCCATGACCTCATGAAGATGGACAATGTTCTTATGCGCCACCAACCGCATTGTTGTGATCTCACGCTTTATCTGCTCCGAAAGCCCGACCTTGAGCACTTTGTCCTTGTCCATCATCTTGATAGCAACGCTTTGGTTGGACTCAAGGTTCCTTCCATAGTGCACCTTGCCAAACGTGCCTTTCCCCAGCAATCTCCCCATCTCATACCGCTCCACCAGAGTCTTTCCTCTGCTCTCCATATCTTTATTATCTTGAAAAGTATACAAAACACAGGGCTACCTTTGTGTTGCCAATCAGGTGGACAGCAAAGATTTAGCCCTCCTCCCCCATGTCATGGTCCATGACAGTGAACATCATTCTTATGGCTTGGTCGTGCCGGAGTCTGAAGGGTGTGGAGTTGATGCAGATGCAGGTGAGACGATCGCTCACATCAAGAGACGAGCAAGCCAGCAGACCTTGCGGAGCAGCGAGGTCCTTGATGTTGCAGCAGAAATCTCTTCTATGAAAGCACATCTTTCAGCATTCCCTGAGGTTTTAGCTTCTTGATATGGATGTTGTATTCTGCACTAGTAAGGAAAAGAAGCATTATTAAATTCTGCAATTGAGCACCACATGAAAAGATAACAGTTTTCTGTTAGCTAAGGGCCGGATAACAACAAAATCAACCAAATAAGTGCTTCACAAAAAAATTAAAAGTGCTGACTGCTGACTGTATGTATATCAACAAAAACAGTATAAAGTGTCAGGTAATGGAACAAGACAACAAGTTAGAAGAGGCCACTCAAACGACAGCATCACTCATCAATAGAAGGGGTAAAAAGAAGGTAAAGAGCAGGATCTAGGGAATCTGGATGTACTTTTTCTGCAAAGTGGTTATTTGGTCCCAGAAAAATGCTATTCTGGTTTCTAAGAAACCAAGGCACAGCACAGTATATGTAGTGACAACAGTTGACAGGGTATTAGGAAATCTAAGGCAACCACCACAGGATGCCAACACTCTACATTAAAAAATTCAGTCATTCACATCCACAACAACTTCGTTCAGTGAAAACTATGGAACTACTATGGAAGGAAAAAAAAAAGAGAACCGCAAGCTATGTGGCTAGACCATAACCGGAGAAAAATTTTGCCTTTCACAAACCTAACGCCTGGAAACATATAAGACTAGCTGCACCGCAGCCCTGTATAGCGTCCTGTAAAGAAGATAGAGGAGCACATAGCGTGTTATGCGCCTGCAGCGCTGAGCGCTATCCCGTCCGGCACCGGCGTCAGTCCGCCAAATTTAGCGCGATGGAGGCTGTATAGCGGACGTACGCTACCGGAGAGAGAGAGCGCATGTACAGCGGGCCCCATTATTTCTTTCAAAAAAAATGTTATAACTCTCAAACCAAAAAACCAAATTAAATTTCGATTGTACCATTAAATTCGTTTCAATAAATACTTCAAAACAAGATGTCACATTGATATATTTAGATAAAGTGACAAGTGGGTCCCACAGTGGATAGAGGATGATATAGAGGATGGATGGATGCGGGGAAACGGTATATTTTGTAGTGACTAGGATGGAATATTCCTTTTAGAGGATGAATATAGAGGTCCATGAGTGCGGATAGTCTAAGGCTGAACCGCTGCAGGAGTTTTATACCCACTACTAGGGTCGACTGAAAGTACAGTTTGGCATCAAGAAGAAATTGAATGAAAAGCCGCCTCCTTTTTTCGCCCTGAATCTAACAGGGGTGTGCTAGGTTCTTGGTACAATCGACGCCATGCCCCCTTACAGTTACAGAAAAGAATCCGTAAACAGAAGTGGAGCGCATGGTGGCGGCCGGCGGCTGGCATGAACCAAGACTGAAGTGCAAGTACATAGATAAAGAGACAGAGGGATGGATTGGTTGGTTGTTTACCTTGCGACGCCACGAAGACGAAGAGGACGATGAAGAGGGGAGTGAGGACGACGCGACAAGAGAACCAAAGCTTTGTGCGGGAGCTACACTTTTCTTTTTGGCCTCCGGAATATATGGCCATTGCCTGAGTTCCACTGAGCTTGGGACTTGGACTTGGGAGGGATGCGGCGACAACGAGGAGAGGCTCCTCCTCTTATACAGGGGAGCAGCAGGGCTACATCATAGGATTGACGATAATGACCCTGGCCGCTGCTGCGTTTCCTGCGCACCGCATCGCATGTCCAGGTCCGCCCGGATATTCGTCGTCGCTGCGAGAAGCTTGTACTACTCCGAGTCAGCGTCTGGGCAACAGCTAGGCCCGTAATGTCGCCATCCGGGTACAGCACAGAGCCTTGGACCGATTCGAGCTACCTACTAGTACTAACTAGCCTAGGCAAGCCACGTTTCGTTTTCTTCCTCACCTGCAATCAAGGCGGTGGTTTACAACAACAACAACCCCCCCCCCCCTCAACCCCAAGGAGGTTTGGGCCTTGTTTACATGGTACTCCCTCCGTCTCTAAAAAAGTCAATTTCTAAAATTATTTTAAGTTAAATTTTTTAAACTTTGACCGAATTTATAAAAAAATATACTAAGATTTATGGTACCAAATTAGTATCATTAGATTTATCATACACTATATTTTCATAAGATGTTTATTTTATGTCATAGATATTGATGCTCTTTTCTATAAAGTTAGTGAAAGTTAAAAAAGTTTGACTAGTACGGATTTTAGGAATTGATTCTTTTAGAGACAGAGGGAGTAAATTTTTTTGCCTGAAAAGTGCCGTAGCACTTTTGTTTGTATTTGGTAATTATTGTCCCACCATGGTTTAAATAGGTTCAAAAAATTCGTCTCCTAAATTATAGATAAACTGTGCAATTAATTATTTTTTTTACTTACATTTAATGCTCTATGCATACATGTGACGGAGAATCTTAAAAAGTTTTTAACTTTTCACGTGAACTAAACAGGACCTTGGTTTCGGTTGATCAGATTAGTAGCAGTAGGAGTAGAGCATTAACAGAGCAACGATGGTTAGTCGGGTCGTGAGTCTCACGACGTCATCCTCTGCTGAGCTGTGCCTGTTCCACGTACTACCTTGGACCACTTGTCTAGTTGTTTTGTCCTCCACCTATATGACTCATGTCCACGTGTGCTGGATCTCTTGCTATGGCAATCCAGTAATCTTATTTGTAACTACTTCTTTCGTTCCGCCTCCTAAACTTTAGTCCTGTCCCATCGGATGTTTGACACATAAAGTATTAAATATAGACTATTTGTGAAACTAAATACAAAGATTAAGACTATTTTGCGCGACGAATTTTTTAATCCTAATTAATCTATGATTTGAAAATGTTGTGCTAAGTAAACATGTGTTAATGACAGATTAATTAGGCTTAATAAATTCGTCTCGCAGATTACTGACGGATTCTGTAATTTGTTTTTTATTAGTATCCGAACACCCCATGCGACATCTCTATGTGGCACCTCCTAAACTTTAGTCAATAGATCCAAACACCCCTTAAATTGCAAGTCGTTCTAACTTTTCTAGATACATAGCTTCTATTATGCATCTAGATATGCATTATGTCTAGATACATAATAAAAAATATGCATATAAAAAGTTACATGGCAGATATACTTATCCCAGTATATAGATGGATCACCGTGTACCATCCAACCTCGTCCTCCAACCAAACGCTACAGACTGTTACTACTCGTGGGCTCGCAACAACACCCACCAACTTGCCTAATCATCACATGATTTGGCGATAATGTCCCTGGCTGACTGCTGCTGCCGACGATTCTGCCGCCGCTGCGTTTCCTACACACCGCATCACACGACAGGAGGACAGGATATGCTCTGCAAGCGCATCGCCTTCGTCCTGTTTGCATGATTAGCTTCATTCACACATGCTGCAACAGCTAGACTTGTCACGTCGCCGTCCGTCGGGATACAGTACACGGCACACGGTATTGCATTGGATCCAGGCAGCCACAACTAAGGAGTTGCTATTTCATCAAAATAAAAAATAAAAAAACAACTAAGGTAGTTGTTATTAATGTGATTTTGCATGATTTCGATTAGGCAGTAGGCACAAACACTGCATGCATGGCAAGTCTGATCCCCATCCTTTGCTGAGTCAGGCAGGAGGGGGCACCGCGCATATTTTGTCCCACGCAACGGATGGACCATGACACCATATGTGCTGTTGGATCTTTAATTTAATTATTCTTTCCGTTTCAAATTGTATGCCGTTCTGACATTTCTAGATACATAACTTTTATTATATCTAGACATGGTATATATCTAAGTACATATATAGAAAAAGCTATGTAAGATTTACAATTTTAAAAGAGAGTAGCAGCTCAAAATATCTCTAGCTCATTAAACAGGTGGACTGGATCATTGGACTAAATTTTAGTCATTTAAGGTTTAATCTTATATCAGGCCATCCGATCCAAATAGATGGACTAAAAGGTCTACTAATTTTTAGTTAAACTCGATTAGTTGTTGGTCCCTCTTAGTAGTTCATGTATCTAACCAAACATCATAGGAATGAACTTTAGTCATCTAAACTTTAGTCACCAAAACTTTATTTGAACTAACAAGTAGTCTAGGTCATCAATCAGACCCTTAGCCATCTAGTCAACTAATGGTTAGCTCATTTTGCTCGGTGTTTAACCTAGTTACCAAGAGCTAATGGGTGGCAAAAGATCAGTTTTGCTCTCTCACTTAACCCTACTCGGTCACATCCTAGTTGGGATATATACACTCGTTATCTTCTTTTTCTTAGCCGGGAGCCTCGACAACTCTCTCCACCTCGTGTCTCTCCACGAAGCATCTTCGCTACCATACCACTACACCACAACACTCTTTCACCGTCAGACATCTGACGCTAAATCTTTTTTTATGGATGGATAATCTGACGCTAAAGACTACTTAGAGACGATCTGCCGCTAAATCTTCATTTACCGATGTGTTGTCTGACGCTATAGATATCCAGATTTAGCGCCCAACTATCTGACGCTAAAACTATGTACAACGTCACTCTGTCTGACGCTAAAAAGAAATGGGCCCCACATAGCCCAAAGCTTACATTGGCCCCCGCACAAATATTGGCATAGCCCGCTTGAAGTTTTGGCCTGGCCCACGTTAACGTGGAAACCCTAAACGTTTCCTTGCCCCTGGCCAGATCGAGCCGCCCCACATCCCTCCCACATTTCGCCCGACCCCAGCCCCCTCCCACCCTGCGCCGCCCACCCTTGCAGGGAAGCGCACGCCGCCGGCCATCCACACCCCACGCCGTTTCTCGTCTCGGGCGGGCCCGCACCGCCGCCAGCGCTCCCGGGCCTCCGCAGCGCGCCGCATTGCCACGCCTGTCCCGTGGCCTGCACCGCCACAACCCGAGCGCCGACCTAATGGCCCCGTGCCCACTCCACCACAGCCCCCGCGCCAGCACTCTGGTCCTCGCCCCGCGCCGCCCGACCATCCCCTGGTCCTCGCCCCATGCCGCCCGGCTGCCTGGAGGATTGGACGGAGGAAGACCCGCCCGCCCCTGCTCCCTTCCTACGACGGCTGGAGGTCCTGCGCGCTCGAGGAGCCCCCCTACTCCCAACCTACGCCTTGCCTGGTGGATTGGATGGAGGAAGCCCCGCTTGCCCCTACTCCCTTCCTGCGTCGGCTGGAAGTCCTGCGCTCGAGGAAGCCCCCTGCTCTCTTCCTGTTCCTTGCCTGGAGGATTGGACTGACGAAGCTCAGGTGAGATAATTTTTCCCCTCCAGTCCCCTTCTTCCTAGGTGGTGGAATTCATGGGCGCTGGTGAGACTCGTTGGTCGGACTGCCTCTACACTGTGCAGTATGCTAGGAAGAATTTAGGGTTGTGATTTTGTGCAGTAATTATGTTCCTAGCTATTTATTAGTGATGTCCGTTCTAAATTTATGTATGTATGGTAGCAATTCTGAGGCTGCCTCGAAACAATGTCACTATCTCTGAAATTTTTACTGCATATGTGCAATAGTAACTAAGATATAAGTTGATTTGTGATTTGTAGTAGCTGCTGCAGCTATCACAACTCTGTGTTTAATTTCAGTATGTAACTCAGAATACTACCTTGGTTCTTATTTTCTTTGTGATTTTTTTTCACAACAGTGTGGCATACTGAACAAAATGATGGAGTTGTCATGGTTATCACCATATTTTTTTTTCTCTTCTTATGTTTGCAAATCTTTGTGTCACTTCGCTTTTATTTTCCAAATCCCATGTTTTCTGAACCTTCTTGTGAACAAAAAATTGCTTCTGATTATGTTACATGGCCTACCAGGGATAACTCGTCTGGTGCTCCAGCTAGTAACTTTGGAAGCAATATACACACCCTTCTTTGGTAAGTACGAGACTAATACTTTATATAGAATTTTGTGCTAATCTTTCTTGGATCTGTATAGTTTAAACAGGAAATAGTCTAAATATTTTACCACTGAATTAACCTGTAATGGAATAACTGAATTCAGGAAGTTCATATACTACAAATGTTACAAATATTAGAAGGGGCGAAGCGAGGTTGATTGATAGAAAATACAAGCAATAGATTAGTAGTTATTTTTTAAATGATAGTCATGCTTTGGTGCCTAAAATGTTGCCATGACATGGCTTTTAATCTACACTTGAACTCTTAATTTTCTCTCCAGTGCAGTGAGTACTGCATGGAGATAGAAATAGAATACATGTGGTTGTTCAATATATACTCAATTTGTAGTTAGCTGATTCAAGCTTTTGGTTTACGACTGACCTCAGCTTGATATGGTGGCAACTATATATCTTATTTTATCATGGAATATTTGATTTGACCTACATAAATTTTTTACCAATTCCAATCGCTAGTTTGATCCCAGCTACCTTGTGCATGAATTTCTTCATATACTCTATCACAACATTAAGTCGTGCATTAAGTCAGAACCTAAGTTGTGGTCAGTCTGTACAGACTTTTGCTGTTTTTTTTGTAGTTGTCAAACTCCAAATGTCATAGAACTATCAGATTGTGTGGCTAATGATTTTATTACTTCTGAAACTACAGGCAAGGATATCAAGTTGGATGGGAAATTACATCCAGTGGTGGCACAAGATCAAAAGGGAAGGTACATGCTCAGGGATCTAGTACTTTACTAAGTTCAGCTCCAAGTGGCTTCTGTATGCTCCTAACTAGAATATATTGGACATCCTTGCCTGAGAGTTTCATTTGATGAAATGAGCTAAAAAAAACAAAACCATCCTCGTGGGTATTGGGCTGCATGTTCTGCTCTGTTATGAACTTATTATTAGTTTAGTCTCGGCCAGCACCTGTCACCTGACGTCGAGTAGTATAGACATGGTGGCAATTATATATCTTATTTTATCATGGGGATGTTAAACAGACCCAAATATAGAGTTATGTTATATGAAGGAAATGCTAGTAATGGAACTGACAAGACTACACTTCGTGCAATTTTGTACTTAGTGTGCTTGCCACTAGCGTAAGTGAACTTGTGTTGCATTCTGTCACTAACAAAATTAAAGAAATGTCAAAAGCTTCTTTATATGAAGGAAAGTTAAGTTAGTGCCTCATGTAGCTTGCTGTTTTTCTAGCTCTTTGTTCTTTGCAGGTAGTACCCAGTTTTAGCATGTTGTCCTAAAGCTTGTTCCTCATCTCAGATTACAGCTATGCATATTTCCTTACCTATCAAGAGATTATCACCGGTCCTTTCATAAGCTTACCAACATGTTTATGCTTCCTTCAATGATCAAAAGGCTTACATTGTGAGTTTCTAACCATGTGAACTGTAACTGAACTTTATCAGTAGGCTGAATTTTGCTTTACTTGATCATGGATCTATGTTACCTACCATGTTATTGATTCCATTTAAGGTTTTGATTTCAGGGTTTGCTACGGTGCTAAGGTAGCAAGTTTGTGGATGACTTGAGCTGATTTAGGTGCTGGTTAATATCTTTTGGATAGTGTTGTGTGATGGTACTAGATAGTATGGACTTATCATTGATTAATCAATGTTTCCTATTTGTAATGGCTACTTTGATCAAATATATGTCTATGAATGTATAGACTTAGTCATGGATCAGGAATCCTATTTGTATGGAAAATGTGCATGATGATGTTATATTGAACTTTGATATATTAAATAGCAGCCATGTGGTCTTTTTATTTTTTTTAGTCCATCTAAATCATCCTGTTGAACTGTCTGACGCTATAAATACAGTGATTGTTGGATGGTCTGACGCTATATATATGCCAGCGGGATATCTGACGCAAAACATTACCAAGGGACTATCTGACGCTAAAAAAATCCACAGCAATGGACTGTCTGACGCTAAAAGTTTGGTCTGACGCTATATGTTTTTAGCGTCAGGACTTGTAGCATCAGCAGAAGTCTGACGCTATAAGTTTTTAGCGTCAGATTGTCTAACGCTGTAACCGCTTTTGGCGTCAGACCATCCAACGCTAATTTGGGTGTTGTGGTGTAGTGTACTCCAAGCAACTCCGCTACCGTATGTCAACATGAAGGCTATCCATTCCTTCCTTAACCGTTCACCTCCGTGCAGGGCTATCTTGCTCCGCCACTACAACCGCCATGTGATTCCTCAGCTGAAGACATCCTAGGTGGGGCCACGGTGTGCTGCCTTGGCGTGGGCACGACGACAAAGTCACCTTAGGCTGATATATCCTCTAGGCACCTCGAGCATGTCACATAATAACTTGTTGTAAATGCGAGCTCTCATGCTGTAGAGTTGGACATATGAATCGGATGAACGTGTAGGTTCCAACAAAAAAAAACTAACCGCCTTAGCTGTGCTTAGTTCATTGATCTCAGGCACCTTGAGCTCCCTAATATTTCATAAATTACGTCAATTATCTGGATTTTTTTAACCTCAATTAAGGTATATCTGTGTTTCATAGTTCTCGTATATACAAAATCATGCAGTGTAACATGCTCTCTCTAATATAGTAATATACGAGTAGTACAGACAGAAAGAGACGAAAGAAGATTATCACAATATTTCAAACTCAATAATAGAGACGTACTTTTCTTTCAAAAAAAATAATAGAGACGTATATACGTTAACGTTAGACGCCTGATGCTAGCAGCGTCGTGTCGCCACATGCAGCAGCAATTATCACCACTACTTATCTCATGAGATTTGAGAACCACCAAAACTACCCTATAAAATCAGATTAATCAACAAATTAATGGAAAAGAAAATAAATATTGTCACCATCTTACGAATATATGACGACAGTGGTATGGCGGCACAGAGTGAGAAACATGCTGCTGTCCCGCGATTACAACAGATCTTTGATGACAGCCATTCATTTATACAAGTATCTATCTATAGAAAACAAAATGAAAACTTGTAAGAGAACAAAAGAGAAACTTGATTTCCCCTATTGAACTGCATGCTTTTAAGTTGAACTACAATTTAATTAGCCGAAACGAACTTCGTTTTTTTAGACGAGCAAGCAATTAATTTATTAGCCACGGAAGAGTGGTACATAATTAAAGAAAAGAATGGACCAAAGTAGAAGCAGCTAAAAAATGTCTCTATATATTACTACGTGTGTCCCAAAAATTATACAACTTTATAAATTTTCTTAGGCCAGTCTCAGTAGAGAGTTTCATGGCGTTGTTCTCAAAACTAACATGTCATCTAGAATGAAATGAAATATAGATGAAACACACACTCTAAATGCAGAGTTTCATTCTATAGTTTCATAAACATTTAATTCCATAACTCATAGAGAGTTGGTATTCGTGCCAAGAGAGTTTCACACACATGTTCTTAAAAACATGGTCACATCATCATAAGCGCCTACGTGGCAACTTATTAAATGCAAATGAAACTCTGATGAAACTCCCACTGAGACTGGTCTTAGTCAAACTATTTTAAATTTGATTAAAATTATAAAAAAGATTGAGTATCAATATTTTTACTCCAAATGTTATGAAAATATATTACATGATGATGAACATAGTCATACTTATTTGGGAATTGTCTGAATTTTTTTATAGTAAAATTTGAGATAGTTTGACATAAAAATATGCTACTAGAGTTGTACTCTTCTGAGACAGAGGCAGTAGGGAGAAAGAGTCGTACATCATCTTCCACAATGATGGGTACAATGAAATCTATCTCATCTACTGCATTCTTTATGCTGCCTTACTTCGGCCGCTTATGATTCAATTATGTTTTCCTTCACACAAATACAGTAGCACAACGAATCTTGTCCAGAATGGCGGCACAATTCATCCCAGGATGCATGTGGTACACGGCATTTCCTTTGCACGATCAGCCTCATCTAGCCCAAGTTGTAGCTTGATTCGTCTCTATTTGTATGTCTTAGAGACACATGCAAAGATCAATCATGAAACAACCTGTGGTCCTACTTGCCCAGCTACTGGCGGCTCCGTGGCTATCTGAACAATGCCAACTTCTAAGAGCAAGTACAGCAATTATCTTATAGTCAAGCTAGTCAGTATTTTTGCTGATATCAATGAAAAAAAGAGAGGAAAGAGAAGAGCTTAGCTCTCATGCAAGCAATAAGCTGGGCATGGAAGCATAGGTAAAAGTGGGTTCCAATAGAGATGTATGTGAGGAGAAATAGAAAAGAGAATGTAAACATATAATAATCTATACCTAATAATAAAGAGGTAAAATTTCTCACCCCCATTTTTTTCATCCAGCCCTACCCTAACTACTCGGCATCACTCTTCTTAGTTTGGAATTGAAAAACTACTACTCAACATCACTCTTCTTAGTTTAGAATTGAAAATGAGAGAAGAGAGGAAAGAGAAGAGCTTAGCTCTCATGCAAGCAACAAGCTGGGTATGGAAGCATAGGTAGAAGTGGGTTCCAATAGAGATGTATGTGAGGAGAAATACAAAAGAGAATGTAAACATATAATAATCTATACCTAATAATAAAGAGGCAAAATTTCTCACCCCCATTTTTTTTCGTTCGGCCCTCCCCTAACTACTCGGCATCACTCTTTTTAGTTTGGAATTAAAAAACCACTACTCAACATCACTCTTCTTAGTTTAGAATTAAAAGATTATTCGTATTGTCTCTTTATTATTAGGTATAGATTTATAACAGATATAGACAAACCACCTAATTAAACCGAGTCAATCTCTCATTGATTTTTCCATACGGGATAATAACCACCTAATTAAACCGAGTCAATCTCTTCTTATTTTCCATACGGAATAAATAATTTAGTACAGATATTATTTATTATGGGCTTTATTAGTGTTTAATTGAAACACGGTTGAGCTAAGCTCAAGTATTCTGGCTCAAGCACGCTGGACAACGTCCATTTTAAAGAGACAAAATTTCTCTCAATTTTTTGGTCTAGCCCATTTTTCAATTCCAAAATAACAAGAGTGATGCCGGCATCCTCAGCCATCAAAGGTTCCTTGGAGGGAGCGTCGCTGGCGAAAGGCTCTTCCGTGGTAGTAGTGGTAGGCGCAACGTGCCACCTTGGCGCAGGCACGATGACAAAGTCACCCTATAGCTCGGCATTGCCTGGGTGTCTCGCTTTCGATTGGCATGTTTCATGTTTGGTGCCGTCAAATACCTAGCTGTAAATGCGAGCACTTATGCTAGAATTGGAGATCCGAACCAGTTGAACATGTTCCAGTAAAAATTCTAACTACCTAAGCTATGCTTAGTTCACTGCTCTCACCTGTGACCTCTCAGGGCATCTTGGCTCCCTATTGTTTCATAAATTACATCAATCACCTTGATTTTCTTAATGGTGTATCTGTGCTTCCTAGTTCTCGTATATACAAAATGATTCTGTGTAACTCGCTTTCTTGGTACTCAATAATAGAGAAGTACAGCCGTACACGAGAAGGAGATACTTGTATGTACACGTTAACGTTACTACGTTAGACGGCAGATGCTAGCAGCGTCTTGTCGGTGTCGCCACATGCTGACATGCAGCAGCAATTATCACCAAGCACCCTATTTCAATGAGGACCACCAACCACCCTATAAAATCAGGTTAGTGTGAACAGATGAAAACAAAAGGAAATAGATGTTGTCACTTGTCACCATCTTACGAAAATATGACGACATATGGCGCAGAGTGAGAAACAAGCTGTCCTTTGATTACATCGATCAGATCTTAGAATTTATTTATACAAGTATCTATCCATAAAAAACAAAGTACAAACGTGAAATTTATATGAAAGAAATCAATATTATATATGATCTAACCATTGGAATTGCCAATAATAATCTGCCACAGAATCAAAGAGGATATATTACAGAGGAACCATGGTTGTTGCCATGATGTGGTGGGAACTATGACTAACTACTCCCTCGGTATTAAATTATTGGCTGTTTTAAGCTTTTCGGGGTATATAGCTTTTGCTATACGCCTAGTTATAAGTTATGTCTAAATATATAGTAAAAGTTGTATCTAGAAAAGCCAAAACGAACTATAATTTGGAACATAGGGAGTACCATTTTAATCCCTCTTGAATTGCATCCTTTTTAAGTTGCGCTAGCTACAATTTAGCCTAAGGAATTTTATTTTTCTTTTAGATGAGGCAATTCATTATATCTCAGAAGAGTACTACATAATTAACCAAAGAATAGACCAAAGTAGAAGCAACTAGAAGTCTCTATGTATCACTGCCTCTCTACAAAAAATAATACAACTTCAAATTTTTCGTTACTCAAACTGATGAATTTATAGAAAAGAGTACCAATATTTTTACTTCAAATATGTATATCATGAAAATATATTCCATGATGGTGAATATAGTGAAAAGCTTATTTGGTATAATAAATATTTGTATTCTTTTATAAATTATTTTAGTCAAATTTTAGATAATTTGATTTAAAACTATGCTAGAGTTGTATTATTTTGAGATAAATTTATTGTCTCGATTAGTAGTGCAACGTACTTGGTTCGGTCCCATCATATGTATATAACATATACTCTATACATGCATCCACATTATTAATTATTAAAAAATAGTGGTAGATATCTACAGTGAGCAACTCCAAGAGGCTTTTTATAGAGATTTTGGTGAAAAATACCTTCCAATATCTTATTTAGTTAGATATTTAAATATTATCATTCTCTATTATTTTTCTAATTTCTGCTAGCCAAAGACGAAGAGCAAGGCTTACTCTCTAGAGTGTGCATAATATATAGAGAAGCTATTAGAGGGTGGTGAAGGGTCGAGATGGCGGACTAGAGGGGGGGGGGGGGGGTGAATAGTCCTTTCTAAAACTTAAACGCGTTGGCTAACCGAAACAAATGCGGAATTAAACTTATCGGTCTAGCCAAGACTACACCCCTCTATCTAAGTTCTCTAGCACCTTGCAAAGATCCTAATTAAGCAACTAAGGTGCTAAGCTTACCAAGAGCTCACCTACTCAATTCTAGAGCAAGGTCACACAAACCTATGCACTAGTACTTTGCCAACCGAGGGAGCTCCTACACAACTAGTGAAGCAAAAGCACAAAGCTCCTAAGCTCACTAGCAAAGCTCAATAACAAGGCAACTAATGCCAAATTAGAGAGCGCAAGTCACTTAGCTACACAAACTAAGCAATATGACTAACAAGGTTACACAAACCAAATTAGTCACGCAAGGGGAAGCTTCTAGCTACACAAGCAAGAAGACAACTAGCAAGCTACACAAGCAAACTAGTTACGAGAGCAACTACACAAGCACAAGTATATAAGAAAGTAAATACAAGCTTGTGTTGCACGAAGGCAAACCACCGAGAAGAGTAGACAATGTTGACACGGTGATTTTCTCCCGAGGTTCACTTGGTTGCCACCAAGCTACGTCCCCGTTGTGTCGACCAACACTTCGTGGTTCGGCGGCTAATCGGTCACACACCGAGCCTCTCAAAAGGCACCGCAAGAACCCACCATAAAGTGTGGTAGCTCAATGACACACTCAACTAGAGTTGCTCTTCGCGATCCCCGCGGGGTGAGCACAATCCCCCTCACAAAGCTTCTCCGGAGCCTCGCACAATCTTCTTGCGAGCTTCGACGGAGCCACAAGCCACCAAGCCGTCTAGGAGGTGGCAACCTCCAAGAGCAACAAGCACCACCGGCTTGCAACACGATCACCTAGTGCCACACGATGCAATCTCTCAAAGCAACGCACTAGAATCGCTCTCTCACTCGATCCGATGAACACTATCAAGCATGAGTGAGTTAGAGGGCTCCCAAGCACTACCACACAAGTCACAAAGACTATAGTGTGCTCAGCTACCGGCCATGGCCGGCCACAACGTCTATTTATAACCCCTCGGTCAAATAGAGCCGTTACAGACGACGCAGCGAAAATCGCGCTGACCGGACGCTCCGGTCAGGGTGACCGGACGCGTCCGGTCACTACACGACAACCGTGAACAGTGCGCGTCAGAACTAGCCGTTGCCCTGACCGGACGCGACAGTGCCAGCGTCCGGTCGCGTTCCAGTAAGCACCCGCTGCGACCGGACGCGTCCGATCGCACGTGACCGGACGCGCCGGGAACGACCGGACGCGCCGGTCCCGTAACTGACCGGACGCGCTAGTCAAGGCTGAATCGCGCACAACGAAACAGTGACCGGACGCGCTGTTAGAACTGACCGGACGCCACAGTGCCTGCGTCCGGTCGAAGTCCAGTAAGCTCCCTGGACGACCGGACGCGTCCGGTCGCCTGTGACCGGACGCGCCTCGCGTCCGATCAAAGCGCTGAAAACACGCGTAGACACTGGACACTGACCGGACGCGTCCGGTCAAACAGTGACCGCGTCCGGTCCAGCGTCCGGTCACCACTGTGACCTCCGTTCGCCTCCGTTTCTTTTTCCGACTTCCGGCGTAATGGAAAATAGGCATTTCATTTCCCTGAAATCGCCTGAATCCCGCGCTCGCACGCTCGGCGGGAGGGAGAGAAGACCCCAAACCCTCTCTACCGCTCAAACTCCACTGCCTTCGCAAATGTGCCAACACCAACAAGTGTACACCACCATGTGCATGTGTGTTAGCATTTTCACAATCATTTTACCGAAGGAGTTAACCACTCAACTTGCCACGCCACTCGATCCTAGCAACGATGCATAGTTAGATCACTCGAGTGGCACTAGATGACCGATATGCAAACAAGTTTGCCCCTCTTAATAGTACGGCCATCTATCCTAAACCCGGTCATCAACTTCTCTACACACCTATGACCGGTGAAAAGGAAATGCCCTAGGTTATACCTTTGCCTTGCGCATTCCATTCCATCTCCTCCGACGTTGATGCAACACATGCACCAACCAATCACCAAATGATATGATCCACTTCATATCATCACGTGACCGTATTGGTCCATCGATCTTGACCTCACTTGCTCTTCACCGTTGCCTCGGTCCTTCGGCGCCAAGCCATCACACAACTTGCCCTTCACCCTAGCAACCGGTCCATCAAGCCAAGCCTCATCTTGATCTTCTCCACCTTGGTCACATGACTCCATGTCATGTCTCATGTGCATTAAGCTCCTTCATGACATCATCACATGTGGACTAATCTCCTGTGTATCTCACATAACCACATATTAGTCCACCTAAGTTGTCACTCAATTACCAAAACCAAACAAGGACCTTTCAGGTGGAAACATATATAGAGAACGATTTTTATTTAAATGACTCTCGAGGTTTTTCGAGAGTTTAAGAAAAAGTCTTAGACATTGCTATGGGTACAATAAAAACTAAAAAAAGTCTTAGACATGCTATGGGTACATGAAAACTATCTCATCTACTGCACGCACTTGATGCTGCCTTATTTCGGTCGCTTGTGATTCAAGTTTCTTTCCTTCACACGAATATAGTAGCAGTGTAGCACAATGAATCTTGTCCAGAATGAGGGCACAATTCATCCCAGGATGCATGTGGATGTGCTACATTTCGAATTTGCACTGCACGATCACGTCTCATCTAGCCCAAAGTTGCGGCTTGATTCATCTCTATTGTACCTCTTAGAGACATGCAAAGATCAATCATGAAACAACCGTACCTATGGCCCTACTTAGCGAGTTCGTGAGCAGTTTTGAGTAATGTGTTCTAGATTTTGTATGGATTTGAGCCAAGATATGCATGTCTGGTTACGAGAACTGTAGTAATCACGTTAACTCCTGATGGTAATGCTTAGCTGATGGACTGGGGGCTCCCTCAAAAGAAAAAAAAGGTGAGCCTAAACCTTTAAACGAAAAGAAGACCCCATCCCATAGTTGAAACATGCTGCATCCACTCCTAAAAGAATGTAACTCTAGTTTGGTCCTTAGTCAAAACTATTTTATGGTTGACCAAATTTATAGAGAATAGTGTCAAAATTTGTGACTCCAAATATATATATTATGAAAACATATTACATGATTAATCTAATAATATTTATTTAGTGTTATAAATATCTATAGATTTTGTATAAATTAAGTAAAACTTGAGAAAGTTTGCCTAAGGACTATGCTATAGTTAAGTTGCATTATTTTTGTGGAAGAGGTAGCACATGCTTTCCCCACCACTTCCTAAGGGCCCTTTCGACTTTCCTTGTTCTTGGGGTGGTTTAGGAGAGGCAACAAAGACCCCTCGCCTCAAGAACCTTCCCCTTCCCTTGCTCGACCCGGCTGTCACCAGAGTTCTTTGCCAGAAGTCCGATCGGTGCAAGGATGGCGGTGACAAGGATATCCCTCGCCTAAGTTGTCATTTGGAGGCACCAACAGCCTAATCTAGGGCTTCAACCTAGATCTGGTGGATGCCTTGCCATCACAGTGGCAATGCGCACGGTGGTGAGCAGTGAAGGTGG
The DNA here is from genome assembly GCA_038087645.1 of Saccharum hybrid cultivar R570. Classification (NCBI taxonomy): domain Eukaryota; kingdom Viridiplantae; phylum Streptophyta; class Magnoliopsida; order Poales; family Poaceae; genus Saccharum; species Saccharum hybrid cultivar. The sequence goes on from JAQSUU010000804.1 coordinate 28,559,762, forward strand.
AGGGCGTCGAGCTCATGCCAATGAGGCTTCCAGTGCAAGATGACACATGGTGATGGGTCAATTCTAGGGTCTGCCACCCTACTCCAATGGCAAAAACTGAGAGTGTGGTGGCTAGTAGTGGTGGAGGCCAATGCCGAGTTCACGTAAAGGAGGCTGTTCGCATTGTGCGACACACAAAGGAGGCCCGACACTAGGGATACGATAGTGGTAGAGGGGTTACTCAACCGGTGTCCCCTACTTCATTGGAGGAACACACAATAGAGCCACTTCATTGGAGGTGTTGACAAGGCCTTTGCCACTGTACTGCCTCTTGGATCCACTTATTGCTTTTGCCAGGTGTTCGACATTCCTAGTCAAAGTTTGTGGAGGTGAAGTCAAAGTTGCTTGCTTGGCAATGATGATGCACGCCTGTTCATTCTGTTATGTTATGTTTAGGTTTTGCATATATTTTCCTTTAATTAACTGGGTGCCTTGTACGATTTTTGGGTCTAGTTTTCATCATAACGGGTCATTAAGTAAGCCTTGCAAAAGACACTTGTGAGCAGTGGTGCGCCTGGTGCAGCTGGGCAACCTCACTGACAATAATGCACAAGAGCAACAATTATGTACTTCCTTAGGTCCAATTTATAAGACATTTCGTGTATTGTCGGTGTTCGAACCCGAGGGGGTCCTAGACCGACGAGTAAATGCTGCGTGTCCCTTTCCTGGATGGTGATGCAAGGAGAACACACGGGGGTTTATCCTGGTTTGGGCAAAGAAGGCCCTACGTCCAGCGGGGGGGGAGAGAGGTTTGTATTTCCTTGCACCGAGGCGCTTGTGTAGGGGTTACAAGCTTGCGAGAGAGGGCGTCGAGCCCAAGTCTCAAAAGGGGAAAAGAAAGTACAAGATGATTGCTTGAGATGTTGATCTCGATCTTGTATGCGGTTCGTTGTTCGTCTTGTTTTCGTCCCCTCCCTCCTTGTGGAGCCCCGGCCCCTCCCTTTATAGGGCGAGAGGTGGCCAGGACGATGGGGCCTTGAAACGATGTTTTGTCGATCCTTGTTTGAGAGGACTGTAGAGGCGTGCCCTAGGAATGGAAGACCATCCCTGGGCACGTGATGTCGTAGAGGATGAGGCGCTAAAATGACCTAGAGTGCCGCGCCATACCGTCCTTCTTTTCCTGTTGAACTGTGCAGGGCGTCGAGGCCGGGTCGAGACCGGATGGATAAGTCTGAATCCCTGGGATTGCGGTATACGGGCCTTGTCGTATCCTCCCTCGAGGGTAACTGGTGACGTACAGTGTGCGGTAAGGTGGGTACAGTGACGTTTTTCACCTCCCATCACGGGATGGGCGGTAAAACAGTGAAGACTGACACTGGCATTGTTCCCACGTCGACCACACGCGCAGCCATGCCGGTAGGTGGTAGTAGGTGATTGCATTAAATGCTAAGGTTTTTGTCCTGGGGTAGGTAAAGAGAGGGGTCGAGCGCCTCGACCAAGGCTCACGCGAGTCGGAGTGCTCCCGGTGGGCGATCGAGCCTCGTTCGGGTCGGAGCGCGGTCGAGGCCTCCCGTCGAGGGGGCCTCGTACGAGTCGGAGACGGGATGAGGTCGAGGCATCCCGTCGAGCCGGCCTCATACGAGGCGGACCTGTCGCGTGTTTTTGAAGTGGGTTGCGCTTTGTCGTGGCTTAGTCGTTTTAGTTTTTTATTAGCGATGGATGTGGGTACCCCCGTACTATTGGTACCGACAGTAGCCCCCGAGCCTTTAGGTGAGTGTGCGATCACTCTCCTAGAGGCTTTTTTGCTGATGAACTGGAGTCGTAGCGTCGTTGACTTCTCCGGTGGGGGCGCGCGAGCGCACCCGCCGGGTGTAGCCCCCGAGGCCTCGGTGGAGTGTTGAGACTCCTCCGAGGTCTTTTATTTGTTTTATTGGGGAATGATTCGTTGCGGTCGAGCCTCCGAGCCTCGCGCGCACGAGGTCGATCAGAGTCCCGGCCGTCTTTTGTTGTGCGACCCTCACGCTCTTCCTTCAGGAAGGAGGAGGAGGGGTGGGGAACGCCGTACTACCCCGTTTGGGCGAGTTCCGACGATCCTCGGCGAGCTGCTAGCGGGTAAATTCGAGTGAGAGTCCGTGCTCCAGTCGTTAGGAGTCGGCTTGTGGCCCGGAGGCGCTCTCAAGAATGCCAAGGAGTGGTCGTGTGGATGTCGGTTCCCTTCGACAGGATCCGAGGGCTCGGTGCCTCCCCCGAGGGGATTCCTACATCGACCTCTTCCTATAGCCTCGAATACGTCTTGGGGTGCCTCGAGAGCGTGGCTCGAGCCCTGGCCATGTACGGGCGCACCCTTAGTCGTCCCTCGCTCCGTCGCTCGAGGGCGGCTGTCGAACCCAGGTCGAGGGCCAGCCTTCGCTCCCTCGAGACTTATGGTGGGTTCGGAGTTGCGGTCGAGCCCCCGAGCCTCGCGCGCACGAGGTCGATCGGAGTCCCGGCCGTCTTTTGTCGTGTGACCCTCACGCTCCTCCTTCAGGAAGGAGGAGGAGGGGTGGGGAACGCCGTACTACCCTCGTTTGGGCGAGTTCCGACGATCTCCGGTGAGCTGCTAACGGGTAAATTCGAGTGAGAGTCCGTGCTCCAGTCGTTAGGAGTCGGCTTGTGGCCCGGAGGCGCTCTCAAGAATGCCAAGGAGTGGTCATGTGGATGTCGGTTCCCTTCGACAGGATCCGAGGGCTCGGTGCCTCCCCCGAGGGGATTCCTACATCGACCTCTTCATATAGCCTCGAATACGTCTTGGGGTGCCTCGAGAGTGTGGCTCGAGCCCTGGCCATGTACGGGCGCACCCTTAGTCGTCCCTCGCTCCGTCGCTCGAGGGCGGCTGTCGAACCCAGGTCGAGGGCCAGCCTTCGCTCCCTCGAGACTTATGGTGGGTTCGGAGTTGCGGTCGAGCCCCCGAGCCTCGCGCGCACGAGGTCGATCGGAGTCCCGGCCGTCTTTTGTCGTGTGACCCTCACGCTCCTCCTTCAGGAAGGAGGAGGAGGGGTGGGGAACGCCGTACTACCCTCGTTTGGGCGAGTTCCGACGATCTCCGGTGAGCTGCTAACGGGTAAATTCGAGTGAGAGTCCGTGCTCCAGTCGTTAGGAGTCGGCTTGTGGCCCGGAGGCGCTCTCAAGAATGCCAAGGAGTGGTCATGTGGATGTCGGTTCCCTTCGACAGGATCCGAGGGCTCGGTGCCTCCCCCGAGGGGATTCCTACATCGACCTCTTCCTATAGCCTCGAATACGTCTTGGGGTGCCTCGAGAGCGTGGCTCGAGCCCTGGCCATGTACGGGCGCACCCTTAGTCGTCCCTCGCTCCGTCGCTCGAGGGCAGCTGTCGAACCCAGGTCGAGGGCCAGCCTTCGCTCCCTCGAGACTTATGGTGGGTTCGGAGTTGCGGTCGAGCCCCCGAGCCTCGCGCGCACGAGGTCGATCGGAGTCCCGGCCATCTTTTGTCGTGCGACCCTCACGCTCCTCCTTCAGGAAGGAGGAGGAGGGGTGGGGAACACCGTACTACCCTCGTTTGGGCGAGTTCCGACGATCTCCGGTGAGCTGCTAACGGGTAAATTCGAGTGAGAGTCCGTGCTCCAGTCGTTAGGAGTCGGCTTGTGGCCCGGAGGCGCTCCCAAGAATGCCAAGGAGTGGTCGTGTGGATGTCGGTTCCCTTCGACAGGATCCGAGGGCTCGGTGCCTCCCCCGAGGGGATTCCTACATCGACCTCTTCCTATAGCCTCGAATACGTCTTGGGGTGCATCGAGAGCGTGGCTCGAGCCCTGGCCATGTACGGGCGCACCCTTAGTCGTCCCTTGCTCCGTCGCTCGAGGGCGGCTGTCGAACCCAGGTCGAGGGCCAGCCTTCGCTCCCTCGAGACTTATGGTGGGCTCGGAGCCCGTTATAGGTATCTGGGAATATCCGTCCGTGGATCTCGCCCCGCCCGTTAGCCTGGCGCGTCTTTTTAGGGCGAGATCGGTGCGGTAGTGGGCGACGTGGCGTTCGGTTACGGCGTAGGGGACGGCCACATGCCTGGCTCCTGTAAGACGTGAGGGACGGTTAGGTGAGCACATTTAATGTGGGAAACTGTTCCTACCTTTTCGCGCGGCCGTTGGACTTCTTCCGGCCTATAAAGGCGAGACCCAGGGGTCTGCGTTCCCCACCGGTTCTTTGCGCTCTTGCCATCCCTTAGCCTCAAGAAAACCCTTGCCCTCTTGCGCTTTCCGCCCGCACCGCCGCCGCCGCCGCCGCTTCCTCCTTCGCTCACCCCCTTCCCGTCAGCGCCGATGGCCGGCAGGAGTCAAATCCTCCCTGCCGAGGACTGGGCCGCTTCCTCGGTGACGGAGAGGAAGTTGGAGGAGTTGGTCGAAGACGGGCTGCTGCGGCCGAGGACGAGCCAGTCGCGGCCGGAGTGGCTTGCGCCGCCGCCATCCCACCGGGAGCCAGCGCCCCCGGGAGGATACGTGGTGAGCTTCGTCTGTTTTCACGAGCGGGGGTTCGGCGTCCCCTCGTCGGTCTTCATGCGCGCGCTTCTCCACTACTACCGGGTGGAGCTTCATCACCTCGCCCCCAATGCCGTCGCACAGGCCGCCATCTTCGCGGCGGTCTGTGAGGGCTACCTCGGGGTGGAGCCGCAGTGGAACCTGTGGCTTCACCTCTTCAAGGGCGAACTCTTCGTGAAGAGAGCGGGGGAGAAGGGAATCCTCTACGCGGCGCGGGTAGGGAGCTGCGTTCTGCAGTTGAGGTCGAGCCGGGCGGATCAGTACATCCCGGCTCGACTCATCTCCTCGAACAGCGGGTGGCACGAGGGCTGGTTCTACCTCCGCAACGACGACAACCAGTTGCCGAAGTACACCGGCCGCGTGCTGACCGCCCGGGAGGACCGCTGGACATACGGAGTGCCGGATGCCGAGAAGCCGCGCCTGGATCCGTTGCTGGCGGCGCTGCAGCAGCTTCGCGCTCGAGGCTTGACGGCGGCGGCGGTAGCGACGGCGTTCCATCGCCGCGGGGTGATGCCGCTGTGCCGGCGTCGCCTGTGCCTCGACCAGATGACTCCGGAGGCGCCTCTGGAGGGGAGCCGGATGTCCCATGAGGCCCTCACCCTCGAGGAGGTACTTCGTCGAGCCCGTCGGATGGTCGGGACCTTCAAGGCGGAGGAAGTTGACCGGCTCCCCATGAGGCCCACTGAGGGGTTCGAGCCCGTGGTAAGTTCTTTGAGTTGGTACGCTTGTTTTGGTTTTGTTCGTTTCTTGGATCCCCTTAACCCGGTCGATGCCGGTGTGCAGGACTTGTCAGCGCTGCGGGAGACGCGACCGCCGGTACCGGAGGACCAACCTGCCCGGGAGGCTCGACGGCAGCACGCCTCGAAGCAGAAGGAGGTCAAGGAGTCGACCAAGAAGCGGACGGCCCGCAAGACCAAGGAGGCAGAGGCGCGGAAGAAACTCCGGCGCCAGCAGGCCCTCGACGGGCTTCCTTTGGAGCCGTCACCCTCCGAGACCATCTCGGGGGAGGACGACGACAGCAGCGGCGAGGATGATGATGCCTTGTCGCGGTACGAGGCCGCGATCGGGCTGGGGAGCCTCCCCGATATCCGCCCCCTGCTGGAGCCCATCGCAGGGTCATCCTCCTCGGTCGTCGTGGTCGAGGAGGTTGAGGAGGACGACGAGGAAGAGGAGAAGAAGAAGAAGAAGGAGGCGGGCCCCTCGGCGGGAGGGGTTGCCTTGCCCCGGACCCAGCAAGCGGGATCGACGGGGGTGCCTGCCCCGGCCCAGGCCCCGCAGGCTCGGTCGGGGACCGGGACGGTGGCGCCGACATCGTCGTCGGCGGCGCCACCGTCGGGCGTGAGAACCCGAGGCCAGCTGGCCTCGGAAGCGCAGAAGACGCGCAGTGGTGCGCCGGCGAGGGCCCCGCGGAGCGCCCGGTCTGCGGGTGGGGCTGCCGCGAGGCCGCCGTCTGCCGCCTCGGGCGGCTCGGACCATGCGGGGTCGAGGCCTTTGGTGCCGATTTCCGGGTGAGTTTTCGGGCTTAGGGGATTTGCCTTTTTTCGAATTCGTCGGCCGACCTCATTTTTACTTTACAGGCTGAAGCGGAAGGCGGAGCCCATGGGGCTCACCCCCGTGAAGTCTCTTCGGGCCAGCGCCGTCGTCCTCAACCGGTCGGCGGAGCAGGACGCGGCCTGGGTCCGCGAGGTCGAGGCCGCGAAGGAGCGTCGTCGACAGCAGCAGGAGGCTGCGGGCGCTTCTTCGGTTGCCGGCCCTGACCCCGCCGCGGCGAGGTCAGACCCGGCGAGGGCGGTGGCGCCTGGTCCGGTCGAGGCGGAGTCTGGGGCGCTGCCCTCGGCCGAGGCCACCGTCAAAGCGACCATGGAAAGGGCGGGTGCCGATGCGACCGTGGAGGAGGTTGCGTCGGCACCGGAGCAAGAGGTGGCACCGGTGAGGGGGCAGCAGCCACAGCAGGATCTGCCGGCGCAGCGGATGGGCACGGCGGAGGGCGAGGTCGTCGAGCTCCCTGCTGGAGCCCCGGAAGATGTGGCGCCGGAGGTCGAGGTGCCGGTTGCGGAGGCGCCGTTGGCTGGAGCACCGGTTTCCGAGCCGCCAACGGGCGAGGTACCGGCCCCGGAGGCGTCGACGGCGGAGGCGCCAGCTCCAGGGGTGCCGGTAGCCGAGGGGCCAGTCACCGCCGAAGGGCGGGTGCCCGTGGTCGTTGCCCTCGAGGACGCCCCCCTAGACAAAGGAAAGCAAATAATGGGGGTCGAGGGGGGCGAGGCCACGAGTCAAGCGGGTGCCTCGACGGCCGTTGAAGCCGCGGGAGCTGCGGGCGAAGTCAACGAGGCCGGCCCTTCGACAGGGCCGAGAGACGCCCCAGCCGCGTCGTCGTCGTCGTGGCCTGACATCACCGCGCTGGCGATAGCGCGGGCTGAGGAGGAGATCCCGAGGTGGGGAGGGCCGTCCCTTCAGTTCAGGGACGCTGCGAACCCCGACGCCGAGCCGATCTTCACCCTGAATGACAGGGATGAAGTGCACCGCTGGCAGTACCTCGAGGGCGTCCGCCGGCACCTCGATCGGCTACTCCACGTGGCGACTGACGCTGTCTCGCGGGGTATACGGGATGCCACCGAGGTATGGTCGATTCATTTAGCCTTTTTCGTGGTTCTTGGTGCTCTTTTTCCCTCGGTCTCTTTATTTTCTTGATTTCTTTGAATCGTGACCAGGAGCTGAAGGAGTATTCCCGCCGCAAGTCGCTCTTCATCCGGGATGAGAGTGGCGTGTGGGCAGCGTTGGCGAAACAACGAGCCCTGGTCGAGGAGGCTCAAAAGAGGCTTTCCGATCGGAACGCCGAGATGGTCGAGCTGCGTACCGCCTACTCGACGGTGAAGGAGGAGGCGATACAAGCTTGGGCGGCCGAGGCCGTGATGCGCACCGAGATGGACAAGGCGCGGGAAGAGGCTGCCCAGGCTCGCAGGGACCTCGAGCCCCTGTCGGCACGGGTGAAGGAGCTCGAGGAGGATGTCTCCCAGGTCAGTCGTCAACGCGACCTCCTCAATGTCCAAATCGGGCAGGTCTCGGCCCGTTTCAGCGTGTTGAAGGACGAGGTCACAACGCTGAACGGGGCCGTCCAAGAGAAGGACGCGGCCCTCCGGACCGCCCGTCAGGAGATCGAGGCGCTGAAGGCGACCATCCGTGACAAGGACAGCGCCCTCCTGGGGCTCGAGCAGTCATGCGGGGGGCTCCGTGACGAGGTTCTGGGCTTGAAGACCCATATCGAGGGTAAGTATAACAGTTATGGCCATGACGTCGAGGCCTCGTGTTAAGTACTAATTTATTTTGTCGTGTTTCAGAGCTGGAGAGTGAGAATCGGGTGGCCCACTCGTCTGCCAACTCCTTCCAGAGCCTCCTCGAAGCCGAGACCCGGAGGACCCAGCTGCTCGAGGGCGCGATCACCACCGTGTGTGACGGTCTGGGGGTCGAGCCCGACGCCGACACCGGGGAAGACGTTCCGGGGAACTCCTTCATCCGTCGGATGGCGGCGCTGGGCCGCCTTGCCCGGGAGAAGATACGGGATAGCCTCCACCACGGTGTGAAGAGGGCGCTGGCCGTCGTCCGTTCAGGGTTTGTGTTCGACATGGAGCTCGTCGCTGACGGCTTCATCACAGACCCGGATTGGACGGACGAGGACAATGAGAACACCTGCCTGGAGCTGATTGAAGCCGCCGAGGGGCCTGGAAGCCGTCTGGCCTCGCTCTTTGAAGCCGAGGTGGTCCCGCCTGCTGACGACGAAGGCCTGTGAGCCAAATCTGGGCGCAGAGGCCCATGTAATAAGTTAGTGTTTAAAACTTTGGTCGTGGCGGCCTCGGAGGCCTTGAAACGCTCGAAATGTAAACTTGTACCGATTGTTAAGTTTTGTTTCGAGTTTTTTCTTCCCTTTATCGCTTGAATCACGTTCTTGCATGATTTACTTAGCACGCGGTCGCGCCCTTTGGCGTAAGGGAGCGAGTGGAGGTACCATAGCCTCGGAGGCGTAAGTGATCTCGCGGTTCGCCTGCCCTCAAGCTTCAGGGTGCTCTTGCGGCCTTGCGGATCGTGTAAGAACTTGATTCGAAGCGACCGGGGATGTATTCTTTTTCAAAGTTACGAACCGTTACTAGGTCTACTTAGCGCGCGGTCGCACCCCTAGGCATGAGGGGTGAGTGGAGGTACCGTAGCCTCGGAGGCGTAAGTGATCTCACGGCTCAACGGCCCTTTGAGCCTTAGGGTACTTCCGCGGCGTCGTCGACTTAGGTGACAGTTCTGTTTTTTTGAAAAAGGATACGAATTTTTTTCGGGGACAGGGGGTTCCCCCCTTGCAGCCCCCGAGGGAGGGTCGATTCTGGGAGTGCAGAGTCGATCCTTCCTCATTGTGAAACGAAAGTTTGAACATCGCTGTATTCTTTATCGACGAAAAAGAAATTACAGAGCTTTGAGGCTTTTTAAGGAAAGAAGCGACGTAGCTGTTCAATGTTCCAAGCATTGGTGAGGATTTCGCCCTTCTCGTTGGATAGCTTGTAGGTGCCCGGCTTTAGTACTTCTGCGATGATGTACGGTCCTTCCCATGGTGGCGTGAGCTTGTGCCGTCCCTTGGTGTTCTGGTTCCGCCGCAGCACCAAATCGCCGACATTGAGGTCACGCTTGCGAACATGTCTGTCGTGGTAGCGTCGGAGACCCTGCTGGTACCTGGCAGAATGTAATAGAGCCACATCTCGGGCTTCCTCGAGCTGGTCGAGGGCGTCTTGTCTTGCGGCGTCGTTATTTCTTTCGTTGTAGGCCTTCAACCTCGGGGATCCGTATTCTATATCAGTTGGGAGCATAGCCTCAGACCCGTAGACTAAGAAGAACGGAGTGAACCCCGTGGCTCGACTCGGCGTTGTTCTTAGGCTCCACAGGACCGAGGGTAGCTCGGCAGCCCATCTTTTGCCATGTTTGTTTAGTTTGTCAAAGATTCTGGGTTTCAGGCCTTGTAGGACCATGCCATTGGCACGTTCCACTTGGTCGTTTGTTTTTGGATGAGCCACAGCTGACCAGAGCACACGAATGTGGTGGTCGTTGCAGAAATCCAAAAACTTTTTCCCCGTGAACTGGGTGCCGTTGTCTGTGATAATACAGTTAGGAACCCCGAAGCGATGGATGATGTCGGTGAAGAAAAGCACAGCCTGCTCCGACCTGATGCTGGTGATGGGGCGAGCCTCGATCCACTTGGAGAATTTGTCGATGGCGACGAGCAAGTGGGTGAAGCCGCCCGTTGTTCTCTTTAGAGGTCCGACAAGGTCGAGCCCCCAAACGGCAAACGGCCACGTGATGGGAATGGTTTGCAGAGCATGTGCCGGGAGATGAGTCTGTCTCGCATAGTACTGACAACCCTTACAGGAGCGTACTAGCTTGATAGCGTCGGAGACCGCGGTCGGCCAATAGAATCCCTATCGAAAGGCGTTCCCGACGAGGGTTCGAGGCGCTGCGTGGTGACCGCAAGCCCCCGAGTGCAGGTCGCTAAGCAGGTCCCTGCCTTCCTCGTTTGTGATGCAGCGTTGGAGGATGCCAGTAGGGCTGCGGCGATACAGATCCCTACTGTTGCCAATGATCACAAAGGTTTTGGCTCGACGAGCGATCCGTCGAGCCTCAGTCTTATCCGAGGGGAGGTCCCCTCGGATTAGGTAGTCGAGGTACGGAGCGCGCCAGTCAAGCTCGAGGTCAGATGGTGGGGTCGATCCTCCCACCTGCATGGCTTCAGCCCCGGTCGAGGGGGCTTCCGCCTCAGGTGGGGGGTCGAGTGACGTCCCATCGACCCCTCCATCCGACCCAAGGTCGATGGACGGCCGCTGGAGATCTTTTGCGAAAACGTCTGGTGGAACCGTAGTTCGACTGGACGCGATTTTCGCGAGTTCATCGGCGGCCTCATTATACCTGCGTGCGATGTGGCTGAGCTCGAGGCCGTGAAACTTGTCCTCGAGGCGCCGTACTTCTTGGCAGTAGGCTTCCATCTTGGGGTCCCGGCAGCTCGAGCTCTTCATGACCTGATCGATTACGAGCTGGGAGTCGCCTCGAACGTCAAGGTGTCGGACCCCGAGCTCGATGGCGATTCTCAACCCCGTGACAAGTGCCTCGTACTCGGCAATGTTGTTGGACGCAGGGAAATGAAACCGGATGACGTAGCGCATGTGAACTCCGAGGGGCGAGATGAAGAGCAAACCCGCGCCCGCCCCTGTTTTCATCAACGACCCGTCGAAGTACATGGTCCACAGCTCTGCCTGGAGCTGTGCGGGAGGGAGTTGAGTGTCAGTCCACTCGGCCAGGAAGTCTGCTAATACTTGTGACTTTATAGCTTTGCGCGGAGAAAGTCGACGAGCACGGCTTCCTATTTCGGGTCGAGGGTGGCGCTGACGTTCAGCGCCTTCCCGTTGGGATCAGCGGGGTCGAGGGGCACGAGCTTGACGTCTTCCGCGGGCTCGAAGCTGCCGGTGTGGCGCTTTGGGTCGGGAATCTCGTTGGCGAGACCGTCGAGGTCTGCAGCCAAAGTCACCGACTCCAAAACCGCCTCGCCGTGCTCGACGCACTCGACGTCGCACTCGTAGGCATGTTCATACGAGGGCCCCACAGTGATGACGCCGTTTGGGCCGGGCATCTTGAGCTTGAGATAGGTGTAGTTCGGTATAGCCATGAACTTGGCGTAGCATGGGCGCCCGAGGATAGCGTGGTATGTTCCACGGAATCCGACCACTTCGAAGGTGAGGGTCTCTTTTCTGAAGTTGGCCGGTGTGCCAAAACAAACAGGCAGATCGACCCGTCCGAGGGGTTCCGCCTGTTTCCCTGGCACGACTCCGTGGAAGCCCCCGACGCTAGGTTGGAGGCGCGCTCTCTCGACCCCCAGAAGGTCGAGGGTCTGGGAGTAGATGATGTTGAGGCTGCTTCCGCCGTCCATGAGTACTTTGGTGAGGCGTGTGTTAGCGATGACGGGATCAACAACAAGAGGGTAGACCCCCGGATTGGGGACGTAGTCAGGGTGATCATCACGGTCGAAAGTGATGGCCACCACAGACCAGTCGAGGAAACGGGGAACCGCCGTTTGTACGGAGAAAACCTCGTGCCGCTCTCGCTTGCGCTGGCGCGCTGAGAGGCGGGTCGAGGGTCCTCCGTAGATCATGAAGCAGTCGTGGATCTCGGGGAACCCTTCATCCTTGTCGTCACCCTTTGGGTCTTCCTTCTTGTCGGTGTTCCTGCCGCCCGCGCCCCCGAAGTACCTGCGGAGCATATGACAATCTTCGAGGTTATGGTTAGTGAGTCCCTTGTGGTAGGGACATGGTTCTTTGAGCATTTTGTCGAAGATGCCCCCGCCGGGGGGGCCTCGAGGCTTCTTGCGCTCAGTAGCAGCGACGAGCTCGTCGGCCGGGGCCTCGAGCTTGCCTTGCTGGCCTTTCTTCTTCTTGCGGTTGTTCCTCTTGGAGCCCCGGGTGGAGCTCGCGGGATCGTCGGTCTTCTGCTTCCCTTTGTCCTGCTCACCGCCGAAGATGGCGCCAACTACCTCCTCGCCGGAGGCAAAGTTGGTGACGATGTCCATCAGTCCGTTGGCAGTGAGCGGGGTGTGACGGCCCAACTCTCGGACCAACTCCTTGCAAGTGGTGCCAGAGAGGAAAGCCATGATCACGTCAGAATCGGTGACGTTGGGGAGCTCGATACGTTGCCTGGAGAAGCGCCGGATGTAATCCCGGAGGGATTCACCCGGTTTCTGCTTGCAACTCCGGAGGTCCCACGAGTTGCCGGGGCGCACGTAGGTTCCCTTGAAGTTCCCCTCGAACACCCTCACGAGATCATCCCAGTCGTGGATCTGTTGGGGCGGAAGATCCTCGAGCCAGGCTCGAGCAGTGTCAGAGAGGAACAGGGGAAGCTGTCGAATGATGACCCGGTCGTCGGTGGCCCCGCCCAGCTGACATGCCAAACGGAAATCAGCGAGCCAAAGTTCGGATTTGGTCTCGCCGTTGTACTTGGTGAGAGTCGTGGGAGGGCGAAACCGAGCCGGGAGTATTGTTTCACGGATAGCCTTACTGAAGACCCGGGGGCCCGGAGGCTCGGGTGAAGGGCTACGATCTTCCGAGCTGTCGTAACGCCCGCCCCTGTGCACGTGGTAGCCTCGAGCCACACCGTCACCGTGCTTGCGCGTGCGGCGCTCGACGATGTTGCCACGGGTGTCTCGAGGCTCGTGGTCATGAGTGATGAGCTCAGGGGCGGGAGCCATCCGAATCCGTCGGGCAGGTTCGGGATGAACCGAGGCCTCTCTCTCCTGTCGGGAGGGTTCTGCGAGCCGCTCCGAGGCGGGCTCGCGTCGCCTCGAGGCAGAGCTCTCGGCCTGCTGCAGGGCAGCAGTCTCGAGGAGCTCTCGGATCTCATCTCGAGCCCGGCGGGCATCAGGGTTTGACGGCTCGGGCATGTTGCGGAGGAGCATGGCGGCGTGGACGACGTTCTGGCTGGCTCGAGCGAAGACCGGGGGGTCGACCGCCCGATCCTCGCCGATGCGACGGTTAACGTCGCGAGCTCTCTCGTGAGCTCTCCCGCCAAATGCGCGTTCCGCACGCTCACGCTCGAGGGTTTGTTGAAGTAGATGCAGGTTTTGTCGTTCCTCGTCGAGACTTTCCTGCAACTCGCGGATTTGCTCGAGCTGCATTCCTTGATCCGCAAGGAGCTGAGCCTCGTCCTGCTCGGCAGGAAGCTCGACATGGATCGGCGTGTGCCTTCCTTCGTCCGACTGTTCTTCCTGCGATTCCGACGTGCTTTCAACATCGACGTTGAAGCACTCGCGGGTCGGATCGTAGGTGTCATCAGCCGAATCGGAGTCAGGAGCGCCAAAATAGTAGTATGACGGGGGAATGTTCGGCCGTCGTGAATCGTTTCTGGGATTGCAACGTTGGGAAGTGGTCACACAGGGCTCTGCTTCTGGTGTCTCCGTAGAGTCCAGATAATCAGAAGCCATCGTGGACGCAACGAGGTCCAGAGTGGAGCGTAGAGGGTGTCCAGGGAGTTCCTCATAAACACTCATACAAGTGCTTACGGAGGAAGCGTACACCTGGGCAGCCGAATCTAGCCCAAACGGGAACGGCGAAGGAGATGTGGCTGTCCACACCGGAGCGGGTGCTCCGGGTAGCGGTGTCTCACCGGGGAGAGAGGCGGGATTCTCCGTTGGCATGCTGTCCCCAGCCAAGCTTATCCTTCCTAGACCTTCCACGAGGAAATCTGGGCCGGCGCCTGGCTGGGGGGTGCCGGAACGGGGAATCCCATCACCCTCCACGAGGTGGAGACGATGGTTGCGCCGGGCTCGCCGCCGTCGGGCGGCTCGCGCCTGCCTGGAGCGGCGGTACCGGCGGATTGCTCCCCCAGGCTGGGAGAGCTCGTAGTCCTCGTCGGTAGGGTGCCTAGGCGGGAGTAGGACCATATCGTAGCCGTAGCCGAGCGACATGAACTCCAAACTTTCGAACCAGATCACCGTGGCCAACGGGATAGGGCGTTCGGGGTCAGCCATCCAGGAAAAAAGGCGGGAAAGCGACGTTGGCACGCAGCGATCCCCTACCTGGCGCGCCAACTGTCGGTGTTCGAACCCGAGGGGGTCCTAGACCGACGAGTAAATGCTGCGTGTCCCTTTCCTGGATGGTGATGCAAGGAGAACACACGGGGGTTTATCCTGGTTCGGGCAAAGAAGGCCCTACGTCTAGCGGGGGGGAGAGAGGTTTGTATTTCCTTGCACCGAGGCGCTTGTGTAGGGGTTACAAGCTTGCGAGAGAGGGCGTCGAGCCCAAGTCTCAAAAGGGGAAAAGAAAGTACAAGATGATTGCTTGAGATGTTGATCTCGATCTTGTATGCGGTTCGTTGTTCGTCTTGTTTTCGTCCCCTCCCTCCTTGTGGAGCCCCGGCCCCTCCCTTTATAGGGCGAGAGGTGGCCAGGACGATGGGGCCTTGAAACGATGTTTTGTCGATCCTTGTTTGAGAGGACTGTAGAGGCGTGCCCTAGGAATGGAAGACCATCCCTGGGCACGTGATGTCGTAGAGACCGTCCTTCTTTTCCTGTTGAACTGTGCAGGGCGTCGAGGCCGGGTCGAGGCCGGGTCGAGACCGGATGGATAAGTCTGAATCCCTGGGATTGCGGTATACGGGCCTTGTCGTATCCTCCCTCGAGGGTAACTGGTGACGTACAGTGTGCGGTAAGGTGGGTACAGTGACGTTTTTCACCTCCCATCACGGGATGGGCGGTAAAACAGTGAAGACTGACACTGGCATTGTTCCCACGTCGACCACACGCGCAGCCATGCCGGTAGGTGGTAGTAGGTGATTGCATTAAATGCTAAGGTTTTTGTCCTGGGGTAGGTAAAGAGAGGGGTCGAGCGCCTCGACCAAGGCTCACGCGAGTCGGAGTGCTCCCGGTGGGCGATCGAGCCTCGTTCGGGTCGGAGCGCGGTCGAGGCCTCCCGTCGAGGGGGCCTCGTACGAGTCGGAGACGAGATGAGGTCGAGGCATCCCGTCGAGCCGGCCTCATACGAGGCGGACCTGTCGCGTGTTTTTGAAGTGGGTTGCGCTTTGTCGTGGCTTAGTCGTTTTAGTTTTTTATTAGCGATGGATGTGGGTACCCCCGTACTATTGGTACCGACAGTCGTCCTTTATAAACTTTGACCAATAATTTAGTCAACATTTTTAACTATTATAATACAAACTTGATACAATTCGATTTGTAATCAAATGTATTAGGGAAAATTGGTTGTGTAGCATCGAAAGATCGCGATCTCCGTAAAATACCATCGAAAGGTTGCCCCCTGTAAAATACCACCGAAAGGTTCGACCGTGAACTAAAAGTACCATTCCATTAGCTTTTGCGCACAGAGACGTTAATCTGACCTAAAACCTAGACATGCAATTATGTATTTGCCCATGCCTTATCCTATCTCACCCATACGACACATGAAAAGCACGCACTCGAGTTACTCGGTTCCACGCGCGGGTCTCCGCTCGCTCGCCCCTTCCGCCGCCACCACCAGTCAGCTGCCGCGGGTTCCACCGCGTGGTCTCCGTCGGCCACCGTGACACCGCCTCCGCCAGGCCGCCAACCGGCCCTGTGCGGCTCCTCCACCAACCACCAGATGCCCCTACACAGTCGACCATGTAATGCACCAATCTAAGATCCTCGATGGATAAGAATGAATCCTTAGCTATCTACTGCATCATGGTTCGTAGTACAAGTGAAATTAGTTGCGAAATGCGATTGTTTGTGATATCCGGTTCATTTGTGTGTGTGATCTGGTATGAGGATGGTCAGTGATGAGAAAGGACTATTGGAAGCAGTGCTAATTTGCTTGCATTGCTACTATTTTAGGATGGATCCGACCAATGCATGTAGAGTAGTGTTGATGTTTCTTCCTACTCAACTGTTTGAGGATGATCGATCCGTGTACAAAAAAGACAGATGCGTGGATTGGTGGGTGGATGCAGAAGAGTACTCCACCATTGACATGGAGAAAGATGTTTTCAAGCACTTCAGTTGGGCTAGCTATCAGGAAGCAAACTTCTGGTTTGTGGGACAGAATAATCGAACAGTTCGCCTTTGTACTGACCTAGAGCTTCTCACTTTGCTGCGAGCTTCAAAAATGGTGGAGTTTATCATGACTGTAGATAGATGTCAGCATGCTGATATGGCTTTAACTGTGATTGAAATGGAGGATGGAAGACAAGTGCCAGATGAAGAGAATGACCTACAACTTCAGGTCACAGAAATGTTTCAGGGGATGCATGTGAGTGTAGAATTGGATGGTCTAGAATGGGCCTTGCAACCTCAACTTGGTGTTACAGCCAGTCCTTCCAGAGTAGAGGAGAAGGAGGAGGGTGACCATTATATGGAGCCCGGTGTTGACCATGAGGGATATGATCTAGTTGGAGCTGATGAAGAGTGGAGGTATTTCAATAAGGTACATGAAGTAGGAAGTAATGAGAAAGTGCAGCAAGAAAAGAAGAAAATGGACATCAGCAAATTTTTAACTGAAGACATAGATCTTGAGGCTGTGCCAAGTGATGAAGCCACCATGTTGCAGGATGCTCCGTATGTTCCACTCACTGCATATGACAGAGACAATCCAGATATAAAGGAAGGCTCAACATTTACTGATAAAAATGCCTTTATACTGATGATCAAGCAATATGCCATAAAAAGGGAGTTTCAAACATTTGTAGAGCACAGTGATAAATCAAGATACAGGGCACGATGTGCAGATTCAGAGTGTGGGTGGAAAGTTCATGCAAAGAAACTTCTTGGTTGCCCCACTTTCATGGTATATTAATTTTTTACTGTGCAATTATTTTTTTCATGTTTTGTCAATAATTTCAGACTGTGCAATTGTTTCTTTTCTTGTTCTGTCCACAATTTTAGATTGTGTATTTGCTTTATTTCTTGTTGTATCCACAATTTCAGACTGTGCAATTGTTTTTTTCATGTTTAAACACTAAATTCAGATCCCATGTCTGCTGTTATTTTTAGGTTGTGTCAATAGGTTCTAGCCATACTTGTGCTAGCACCAACCAAGTGAGGGGTAAAGAGGCTAGCAAAGCCTGGATTGCCGACAGAGCAACAGACGTACTCAAGTCTACTCCAGACTTGGGAGCAAACAAGTTGCAAGTTAAGCTTGAAAGACAGTTCCCGATCAAAATGCCATATAATAAGGTGTGAGAAGGAAGGCAACTTGCACTAAAAGGCCTACATGGCACTTGAGACGAAAGTTTTAGAATGTTGTGGAGTTTCAAAGCTGAGTTAGAAGCTACATGTCCTGGAAGCATAGTAGTGATTGATTGCAAGAAGAATAAAAAGGATGGTGTTTGTGGCCATCAAAGCATGTGTAGATGGATTTGTTGCAGGTTGCAGGCCTTATCTTAGGGTTGATTCAACTCACCTCACAGGTAAATATAATGGATAGCTAGCTGCAGCAACAACAATTGATGGACATAATTGGATGTACCCAGTGGCATATGAATTTTTTTACAAGGAGACAAAAGCTGATTGGACATGGTTTCTGAAGCAATTGAAGAGAGCAATTGGAACTCCACATGGACTCACAATACACACAGATGCTTGCAAAGGCTTAGAGATAGCAGTCTATAACGTCTTCCAAGGTGACGATGAGCATAGAGAGTGTTTTAGGCACCTCATGCAGAATTTTAGAAAGCACTTCGATGGAGATGTGCTAAAGTACATGTGACCTTGTGCTTGGGCATGTAGTACTAGGAGGTATCAATGGATTTGGGACAAAATTGGAGAGAATTGTCCAGCAGCAATTCCTTACTTGCAAGTAGAGCACAAACAACTTTGGTCTCGAGCTAAATTCTTAGGAGAGTGCAAGGTTGACTATGTGAACAACAACATATCAGAGTCCTTCAACAACTGGATTAAAGAGACAAAAGGGTTCCCTGTAGATGTCCTCATGGACACAATTAGGGGTATGATCATGAAAAAGATAGCTATGAGGCAGCGTATAGCTAACAAACTTGAAGGGTCAATTCTCCCTAGTGTTATAAATGAGCTGAAGATGAAGAGTAGAAACTTGAAGTACACAATTAAGGGAAGTGGTGGTCTCAAGGCTAAGGTATCTGAATTGACTAAGGACAACTATCCTTGGAGGCATGCTGTGGACCTTGAAAGAAAGACATGTTCATGTGGTCAGTGGCATATTTCTGGGAAACCATGTACCCTTGTTATAGCCTTTATAGGTTCCCTTAGACAAATTAAACTTGATGACTTTGTTCATGATTACTACTCAGTTCAATGTTTCAAGGCTACTTATCAGTTTAGGGTCAACCCAATGGTTGACAAGTCATAGTGGCCTATTGTTGATCCTGAGTTTATAATGGTGCCTCCAAAGCTTGAAAGGTTTTGCAGGTAGGCCAAGAGTGAAGATGTTCAAAAGTAAGGGTGAGCCAGGAAAAAGGGGTCCTTACCAATGCAAAAGATGCTTTCAGTTTGGGCATATTGAGAAGGGTTGTGGTGAGAGCCCTCTACTGAACTTGCTATTGAATTGCCATTGGCAGCTCCTACTAATTCAAGGTAAATTGACCCCCTCTCACTATTGCTGTAACAATTTCTTTTACTAAGTATGGCTGATACCTTCCCATTGTGTAGGAAAATGAAAGAAAAGGGCAGTACATCTAGCTCCAAAAGAGCTTAAAAAATCCAAGAAAGTATCTGCACCTTCTACTTCCTCCACACAACCACATGTTAGTCCAGGGCCAACAACAAGAAGGATGGCAGTTGGCAGCTTCTACTTGTAGTCCTCTCAGTCCAGGACCTATAACAAGGAGCAGGGCAGCAGCAGACATATCCCCTGGAGGAATTGCAATAAGGCTTATCATAGACTAAGCAATGGCTTTGTTAATGCAAATGCTATGTGTTGTACCACTGTTATGAACTAGTTAGACTATGGATGCATGTGTTGAACTACTGTATGTGTTAGCAGACATGTCACTTTGCAACTATTATTCTGTTGAAACTTGTCCTTTACTTTAAGTGTTGGGTGCATGTCTTCATTGCTCCCCATGAGAAATGGTTGTTGATAAGTGGCTGCTGTGAATGTACGTGCTCATATGTGCTTATATTGGTACTTAAATATATGTGTTTATGTATGTTTAAATGTTAAGGACATACTGCTGTTTATTTGGTTCTCACTGGGGGGTATTTTGGTCTTAGTTAACAGCTCTGTCAGTACAATTTAATAAAATGGTAGTTTTAGTTCAGAGTTCAACCTTTCTTTACGGGGGCGTAAACTTTCGGTGGTATTTTACGGAGATCGCGATCTTTTGATGCTACACAACTAATTTTCTCTTTAAGAGATCGTGTTATGTCCATACTGTGCCTTATAAATCAGACCAGATCGGAGAGAGTATGTATTTATTTATTACTAGTATATTACCCGTGCTAACGCCACGGTGACATTTAGGATAGCATAAATTAAACAACCAAAATGGTGTAAATGCTTTGGTGATTTGAAAAAAAATCATCAATCACATATTATAATATTAGAATTAAAAAACATGATTTTGATGACAACCTGATACCAAATAAAGATTACTTGCATGAGAAGAATGATATCAAAATATAGTGGATACATACACAACCTTCTAGTTTTTTACATACACCAAAAATAGTTTGACGAACACCGAGAATTTACATGCTGTAGCCCGTAGCCTCGGCGGTGCTTTAGATTTTACTCCACGCATGACAATCAAAATTGCACTTTCTGATGGCTGGGAACCTTGCTCCCATTCCCAGTGCCCAGCAGCCTTGCTGCCGCAAACAGCACCCCACTGCTGGAGCTTGGTGTTGATGGCTGGGAGCCCTGTCTAGCAGGCTTCTCCTTGAGGCATGCCACCGTCAACTTTGATAAAAATGCAAAGCAATGGCCATGGTAAATCATTGATTCATTTTTTTTCCAATCAGAACATAAGCTTATTATCAATCAGAACACAATCAGAAAATAAATCATAATCATAATCATAAAACTAAAATAAATAAAAAACTAAAAAATAAATCATAAAACTAAAAAAAATCAACTGATGAAAGAAACACAAATGCGAGTGCAAATCGTATGGATCAAAGCCATGCAAGCATATAGTCCAGATCATTACTGCTAACTATATAAGGTTAAATGATTAACAAACCAAAATAATTATTAATTAATTCTCTCACTAAAGAAGTTATACATGACATATCACCTACACTCCTATTGGCAAATACTCATCAGTGAACACAAAATGGGCACTATAAGAGAATTTTTTTTAGACGAAAGCACTATAAGAGAATTATCCCTAAGCATACCTTTATTTCTGTTCCCTGAACCCCAACAACTCTGATGTACAACTCCTGCAGCCAAGCCAATCAACATGATGTCAACTTAGCTTCAGTTAATGAAACCGTTGTAAGTAATATGCGTGCATAGGTAGCGTCTGAATTCAATTTGCAGCACCGCAGCAACAATTCAATCAGTTTTGCAGGATATAGTGGTTAGTATTAATTATGCTGGGGTACAATTTTGAAGCGTAATAATCGAGCAATGCAAATGAAACTTAAACTAAACCCTCCGTTTTAAAATGAAAAAAACCAGAAAATTCAGTAAAAAGGAAATTTCCATAAACAAAAGTCGGGTTAACTTCAAGCATACACACAAGAATCACAACCAATAGGTGAAAGTGCAGTAAAAGTGAGAGCTTGGGTCGAAAGCAAATTCTAGTAGTTATTTATGAAGCTATCTGAATGCATAAATACGTCAGCTTAACCCACTTGCATATTCTATGGCATCAGTTTTGGCAACACAGTAATAAAAAGATGCTATTCCATAGGAACCATCGTATAACATTTACTACAAGATAACTGTCTAAATTCTAAATGTTCGCCATCAAGCAGTAGCAAATAAAAGTGTTTAGCATGAAGCAGACACCTTTGAAACACTGAGCCCTCCAAAGCATAGCTGAGAAACTGAAGAGTGGATGTTTGATCCTGTGCGTCAAATGTCTCCAAGATATTGTTCTGTTAGAGTAAACAAAGGAAATGGTTCACCTGCGTCATTTTTGTACAAAACATACTAAAATGAAAAAAAGATGAACTGTTAGAGTAAATCATGATTACTCTGTTCAATATTGTTCAGGCCGGAGCATGTAACATAGATAATCAAAGTTTGTGATACTCGAGTGCTCTCATGCAATCGTCAACATCATTATATCAATTTCAAACAATGTTAATAATTACATTGTACCTGAAACATTTTTTTTTGTTTCTCAAAATGTACCCCTCGTTCTCTGATCCACCAGTGAACAGCACTCCATTCAGCAAACTCAGTTTCTGCAGGGAAGAGTCAACAAGGTAATATGTTAAAAGCAGGGCCAGCACAAGCAATTGTTTGTAAGCCAGTAGCCAGTGCGGTGAGAAGTCTTGACTGAAAATGAATGAAGAATGGTCAGTAGCTTGGGACGCTGGAGACACCATTCAGATCTACAATATACAAATACTCCTGAGTAGGGGCATCAGCTGAGAGAGATTCAGATTATTCCATTTCGAATTCCCATCCCGAGAATTCTTTGGAAATTTAATCAGGATCAGTACCTCACACCTAGAGGAGGCGCTCCTCGGGCTCGTTGTAGACGAGCGGGATGACGCGCGCCGGCGGCCTCGACGAACTTGACGTAGGAGGCGCCGACGTAGGAGATCGCGGTGGTGTTGTTGATCCTGCCGCCCGAGCCGTCCCCCATCGCCCGTGAAGCAGGTGGCCTCCTCCCGACGCGGAGACCGACCGTCTCGCGACGGCGGAAGCCAGCGAGAGCCCCAGCGCGGTCGCCTGGTGGGCCCAACTGATGCCGATCGCTCCGCCGCCCACCCGGCGGTGGCAGCTGGGGATGGGGCCGGCGGGCAGCTGGTGCAGGTGCAGGCACGGGCCACCCTAGTGACCACGGCGAACTCCATCGGGATTCTAGTCCAGAGGCGGCACGCCCCGCCGTGGTCTCGAACCCTAGCCGTGTCAGGAACCAAGAGCCGGCGGGGGAAGTCGCGTGCTTTTTTTCTTTCCGCGGTCGCTCAAGCGAAAAAAAGGCATAAAAAAAGAAGAAGAAAAAAGAGATAACATCAGCGATCGAACTGTGGCTGCGCGGGGCGCGGGTGTTAGGGGCTAGGTGCGGGCGTGGTAGATGAGAAGGAGAGGAGGATGATACACATAATCCTGACCCGTTCGATTTGAGTGAGTAAGAAGGGAGAAGACTAAGAAGTAATCTAGATGGTTGATTTCTATGGAGTTATTTTTCTAGGTATATTTTTTCGGGTGTACGGAGAGGCGGCATCTCAGCGGGGAGATTTTTTTTGGGTGAGTTTAGCAAAGAAAAAGTCGGTGTATTAGTAGGGTAAGACTAGTTTTGTTGAGGTCCTCCTGGATGTGTGATTGCCACGTCCTTAGAAACGACACCAAATCGTATCGATGGAGCTTCAGCTAATAAAGCCACGACACACGTACTTATTCGTTTTGGCCCTTGTTTAGTTTCAGATTTGGGTGCTAAATTTGCACTATGCAAAAAGGAGATTCCCCATCACATCAAAATGTCGGCAAATGCATGGAGTACTAAATATAGATGAAATCAAAAATTAATTATACAATTTTGTTGTACTTTGCGAGACGAACATTTTGAGTCTAATTAATCATTTTTTGGACAATTTTTTGCACTAAAAAACAAAAGCTGCTACAGTGTTCGGGTGGCCGAATCCTGGATCTAAACACGGGCTTGGTGAGTCATGACTCGGATGCTCATCACCACAGAACTGCCCATTCGCTGATTGGTACTATCGTAGTATACACATAAAAATCGAGAAAGATAACATTTTAATTTGTTCTTGTTGGATATATCTGCTCGTGGGCTCCATTTTAACAAAGAATTGATATGCTTTAGCATGCATCACTTTCTCGTGACCTCAGCTCATGATGACGTACGTGCGTGTGAGTGTGTCCCCCGGCCCGACCCAAGCACGCATCTACGTCGAACGTGATTATTTTATTACTAACATATTTGTGTTCGTTTTGGACAAACACCACATTCAATTCGTGGCGTGCATGGCTTAATTTCGTTTGGACACCTAGTATACTCTAGACGCGTTGTTTATCCGGCGGCTTGTTTTTTCAGCCGGAACAATATTTTTTCTCACAACAAATCAGCCAACAGTATATTTCAGTCGGCTTATCCGCACAGTCGAACGGGGCCTCTACTTTGCACGTTCTGGACACAAACATATTAAGGGTGCGTTTAGTTCGGGAAATTTTTTTTTTGAGTGTCACATCGGATATTTTGTGGGATGTCGGAATGTGTTTTCAATACTAATGAAAAAAAAACTAATTACATAGTTCGTCTGGAAACTGCGAGAAATTTATTAAGCCTAATTAAACCATCATTAGCATATGTGGGTTACTGTAGCATTTAAGGCTATTCATGGACTAATTAGGTTTAAAAGATTCGTCTCACGATTTCGCACCAAACTGCACAATTAGTTTTTTTCGTCTACATTTAGTACTCCATGCATGTGTCCAAACGCTCGATGTTACTGTAGAATCAAATTTTTTTTTGGAAACTAAACTAGGCCTAAGCACCGACGAAAACCTACAACAATTACAGTATTTTGTTTTTGTCGCGATCAAATCAGTAAACTAAAGGACGAAATGTCGCCATATATATATATATATATATATATATATATATATATATATATATATATATATATATATAACAAATAAAGTAGTCAAGTGACCTATGATAAACCTACAAGTTTCCACGGACAAACTTGATGATCATGATTACTACGTGGTAATATATCCAACGAATAATGTCGTCTCGCGGTATTATCATACCGTGGGGGGGGGGGGGGGGGGGGGGCACAAATGAGGCTGACTTATCGACAAATGATCCTTCAAGACGTGTGTGTAAAAGTGTAATGATCAAGCAAATTGGATAATTCACTCCGTCTTTGTGTTCTTCCCCGGCCGGCCCAGATGTTGTTCGACGATGTCTTTGTTGCCTTCTTTGATCCGCTAATTCCTTTTGTGCGTGTGGCCATCATTCTAGGTTTGAGTGTAACAACCAAAATACGTTTCGAGTGTTTGAAAGCGCAAAGTGGCAAAGTTTCAACGGGAGTTTAATGAGTGTCATAACAATAAAAATTTTATCTATTGCTAGGACGAACAATCTGCGACCGTGGATGCATAGATCTCGTCGAATACATTTTGTTTGACTACCTATACGTGTTGTTCAGAGTTTAGAAGAAGAAGCTATTGCCATTGGAAGATTTAATAGGAAGCAATGTTGCAAACAGTAATAGCGTTACTGTACCTCGCGGCTACAGTAGCCACGTCGGGTTTTCCACGGTCCTATCTTTCCTTATGTGCCTTTTCTTTTCCCCCAAATTGGCACTACCTGTCCAGCCCAACAGTCACGAAGGGAAAGAAAAATAGAGAGAAGGTAGAGGTGAGGGCCTAGGGTTTCGCCGCCACTGTCGTCGTCGCCGGTGCCATCCGTGGTGCCCGTTCTTCCTCCCCAAAACCAGCAAGGCATGCCCTTATCTCTCCGTTTTGGCCTAATTCGAGCGCCCCCCTGCAGTTCTTCATGGTGGGTGTCATGATGATTGGTATAGTTCTTGCAAGAGGTGTGACGAGATGATCGCCAAAAGCTGGAGTTGAAGGGAAGGAGGGGGACACCTAGGGGAAGACTCATCCACATTGAAGTCTTTGCTGCAAATTGGATCAAGGTATTAGTGTGGTCTTCCCCCTTTGGATTTTGGATGGATTAGGCCCTGCGATTAGTGTTAATCCCAAAGGTTTAAGCAGGTCTCTAGTTTTATCCGGTCTCTTCCAGCACCAGATTCGTGTAGTGTCTGTTGTTCTCTGTTTTAGACCTAATTAGAAGCCGAATAAAAATATAAAGTTTATACAGATTCTGTAGACGGGTTTCAGATCTTTCTAGCAATGTAAAGTAGGCCTCGATTGGATTTAAGAAGAGAGAGTTATGACTGTTTAAAGTTGAATGATCTTACAGTCTTGAAATTCTGAGCAGCACCCATTCAATTGCAGTTTTGTCCCATTTTCTTTCAGAACTGGAATTTTTTATGTACTAGAAGATCGTAGTGCTTTTCACAACCTTTCCAGAATGGTAAATTTCATCTTTATAGGGTTTAAGAAACTAATATAAATTGTGCAGTGAGTATGTTGTGCAATACCTGACAGATTGTGAGTCTAAACTTCTAACCAAGATTAGATCTTCTAAATGAATTTTCTAGAGGTACAAATGACTTAGACAGTTAGGGATAATGGACATGTCTACTCCATATAGAAATCTTGAAATTTTTGGATGAAGGGAATAGGAGGTAGTACAGTTTTAGTACATCTATATCAGTTTGGGACAGATTTAGATTAATCAGTTTATTACCGACTTAATGGCATAATTTCATCATTCGATATGAACAAAAGTTGTAGATAATGAAGCCGTTCATAGTATGGTATCTTTTTTGGAATTTTTTGGATGCATGGTTTCAAGTTTATGAAAAAAGGGAAGGGATAGTGCTGCTGTCATGAACATAATGTAGATGCTTAAATGTCGGGTTTGGACGTGCTCTAGTGCATATTTGTTTTACTTGCTTGCATGATGATTGTGTTGGTACTAACAATTGCTTGCGATCAGGTGGTAGCACTTCGGAACGTCGCTAGTGCTTTTGATCTTCTTCATTAAAGAGGCAAGTGAATGTAGCGGTGGTTTACTACCGTTTTGGCTTGTTATTTTCATCACCTACATCTTATTATTTATAAGAATGTCATATCACTGACATACAAAGCATGTGACCTTGGTTTATTCAACTTTAATTTAATTGTGGTCTTATTTAAGTATTCATGGTGATGTTCTTATTTCATATTGACATTTGTGGCTAGCCCACAACCCTGAAGTTGAAGTTGAAGCATCATTGGTGGTATATTAATTTTATTGCAGCATGCCAAGTGCATTGCATCATTCATTGGCATTGGAAGTTATGTCTTGACCTATGGTCACGACTGTACCGGTACGCATCATGGGATGCAGCTCCACACCTTGTTGGGTGTGCAGGCAGGAGACATATGCATTGCATTCATGAGAAGTATATTATTGAAGGGATTTTATCCATGTTATTATGAAGCTCTCTATCATTTGGCTATGTTCCAAATTAGAAGACTATGATTTTATTTTGATATCATGTCAATTGGAAACTTCATATTAAATTGATGTTTAATTCAACTTGTGGTTTAAATGACTTGTCAAAACAAGTTTGCTTGCTGAGATGTTTCATCTCACCCTTGCATTCCTCAATCCAGGTACTTGATGCTTGCATGGAAGGGAAGGGAATTAGTAGTACATCTTCACTGATTCACCCACACATAGAGTTATTAATGATGTGGCTTGATGTAATAAAATTAGCTTATCAGTCATGATGACCCCTCGTAGTTTAATAATATTGAATGAGGTGGAATATTTTTTAATAATGGTTTTTATTGTTGTTCTTACTTCTATGCTTTATTTTATTAATGGGTTTATGTTGCCGAGTTATAGAATTTGGCATGAGGGAAGGGACGTTAGTGACATCCTGGGCTTTTGTGGTGCCCGGGGTGTTACATTGAGCTTCCCCATGAGCAATTGAAGTGGCTTCGTGGGAATGGCTCGGGCATGCCTACGCAACAAAGCTCGGCAATGATGACAAATGATGGGCTCCACTCACTACTACCGATTCGATTTGTACAAACTGCACGTCGAGATCCTTTTGTAGAGGTGGCTGCCACGTCCGTCTCTACAAAAATCGCCTTCTCCTCTTGATCTAAACGCTCCTCCAACAGTTCTATATTAAATAATACCCCTACATTTTTAAATACATAGCTTTATTTTAGGCATAATGTATATCTAGGTGCGCATTGAAAAGCCCGAACGACTTACAATTTGAAATGGAGGGAGCAATGTATATAAGACAACAATCGTCCGGAAGGACGCATGAAAGGACTAGAAGAATGCTACTCTGCTGTAACTTAGCTTGGAGAATAACCTCCCTCTCCCTTGGTATTTTTTTTAAAAAAGAGAATAACCGCCTTGGTTGATGAGATGCTCTGCTTTACTCATGATCAAGATTATCATTCTATATACTCTTCATTACTATCCTTAATTTTATACACATTTATTTATTCAAACTGATTTGATAATAGTCAAACTGACGAAGGAGGTTTGCTTCGATTGAGTTGAACATCATGCCTGCATCTGCGTGGCAGCGATCATTTGTGACTCCAGCTGAAAGGCTAGCTTCTCAACCAACCGATCGAACCGTGTGTCTAGTTAATTAAGGCATGGCTTGCTCTTCGTGAGCAGGTCTGATCGATGTGATGTGCATGCCACGATGCTAATACAAGGAAAGGATAGTCTATATACAGTATATGGAGAGAGAGCCTACTATGCTTTTGTGGGCTAGCCCGCCCGTTTGCACCCACACGATCCAACAACAAAGGGCTGCTGTATGCGTCGCCCCGTGGCATTTTGTCTTGTTTTCTTGCCGCCCCTTTGGCAGGGCCGCTAGGATGCCCAAACCTCCAATTAACACTGTATACGGCCCAATGAGCACCAGAAGAGCACGGCGGCCTCTAACTACATACGCGTAGGCTTTTTGGAAACGGGCTTTCTAAATACTATCTTCCAGCAGTTTTTTTTTGTTTCTGTTATCTTCCACATTTGTACGGTGATGAGATTCGTGCTCAGGCAACCCCATTGCTTTCTGTTTTTGTGGACCGATCTCTGTTGTGTTTGCTAGTATGTCTTTGAATTGTCCAGTTGCTTTTGTGTCTAAAAAAAATGGCTATCACGCTGCTTGTTTTCCATTTCTGTGGTCTGGGAGTTGTAAACGTTAGCCGTGTCCTTCCCCTGCTCAGCTCGTCTCGTCTCGTCCGCCGCTGTCGCCCCTGCTCCGCTCGCCTTTGTCCGCCGCCGTCGCCCCTGCTCCGCTCGCCACGTCCGCATCTGCGCCTCTCCCTCCCGCGCCGCAGTTTGTCTGTTGTTCGCGCCTCGTCCGTTGCTGTCTCCGTCGGTTCGTGTGGTTACCCTCGCCCGCCGCCCTTTGTCCGCCGCATCCGCATATACTGATACAGGTGAGTCTTCTTCTCTCCCTCCGTCGTCCTCTGTTCTGTTGCATCTGTCTTCCCCAAATCTCTCCTTCCTTAGCCCCCAGTAGGCAATATGATTGTTGCTTGACCACAGATTCTTGCGTTCCCCCCTTTTTTCAGCAATTTTTTTTTCTTTTTGTTTCCGATGTTAGCCATTTGCGATTCCAAGGGTCTAGACTATAGGATTAGATTGCTGCACGGTGCTAACCCCGGGCTTGTCGGATTTGTACCCTTGAAGAAGGAAGCCCCAATACCTGTGCCAGAATCTAGCGTGCCATTCAGTGTTGCAGGCCCTGAAAGATCTTGTGATCGGTCTGTGTCAAAGCAATGGATACAGATATTCATAGCATCTTTCTCATTTAGAGTATTGTGATATTTGGTTTGCTTGTTCATTGATTGGTGGCGGTGATTTGACATCACCCGTGCTTCTGATCTAACCCGTGAAGCAAAGGGAAAAAATAATGGTTGAATTTCTTAATATTAGCCGCCCAAGAAATTAAAATGGCCACCTGCCCTGCTTATTCTGTTCGTTTCTGTATTTGTAGATTTTCAGATGCTAACTAGTGTCGACGGGCATTGTGTGTCCCTTTGAGATATTCTAGATGGTAGAGATGTAAACTAGCAGTTCTGTTTTTGGTGATTGCAGTTCAGATTCAGTTATAATCTATGGAAAACTGAATGGTAGTTGCCCTAAACTGCTGGTGGAATGATTCTGTTAGTAATGTCCTTTTGCCAAAAAATCTATACGCCTATCTTGCCTGAACTAGAGATGAACCGAATGACACTGGGTTCAGCTCAGTCCTAAAATATTTTTTCTGAAAATTGAATGGCTCTTGAATCATCCATTGTTGTTCTGTCAGGTAGTAATATCAGCAGCTATGGATATTAGTAATCATTGAAGACCATTATATATACAGATGATGGTTTATAATTGATGTGGATTTTTTTTTTGCTTATGCCATTTTGCCAGGTTGTATCATAGCTCTCCAAACATAATGCTATATTTCAAATTATGACTAGTAATACTACGATAATCGGTGATTGATCGATTTTTGCTACTCTATGTGATAACAAGTAAGATTTTAATGCGTTTGATCTATAACCTTTGTATATTTGAGCAAATTTCATTTACCCATTGTTTATTTAAATTTCAACACTATCATGTTATCTAAAATGTAGCATCCAACAATGATAAAATAGAAAAAAAAAATAAAACCAGTAGGTATGTTTATAGAACCACACGAAGAATCCATTTTATAATGGTCTGGTGTACTTTTTCTTTGCTACTCTTTCAATTTATAAGTTTCCTTGCAGTTTGTATAGTTCCTGTATTCAATTTCAGTGGATGGTGATTCTTTCTTTGGTTTGAGAAAGGTTTGTTCCTGCCTGCTTGTTTCAGACTCATGGCTTCTAGGAGGAAATGTTGTTATGCCAATTGTTTCAGTTTCTGAATTTTTTTTTCTGTGTTGGTGATTGAGTATTAGAAATGCGCTTACAATAATAGGTGTGTAGCAGGACTGGTCGGTGCTACCTTATCTCATGTGCTCCTCGATTTGTTTCACAACATTTTTGGTTTGGCTTCAAGGACGTGTCTGTGCCACTTAGAGCACAGCTTACTATTATTTCTTTTGTTAGCTACGTTAAAACTTAAAAGTATCTTTTAGTATTAGAGGTGACCGTAGAGTGAAGGTGCTCAGTTTAGGTGTTGGAATACTCTTCCTTTCAGCAAAATATAGCAAGTGGCATCCTTTTTCTACTTTTAGGTGCAAGGATTGCTGCCACATAGAATTGAGCTAATATGTATTATAGCTTATCTGTTTGTTGTCATGCGTTTCTGTTTTCACAATTTTAAATATTATTAGAAGTTATTCGGCTTTGCTATTAGAACACACACATAGAGTGAACTGGAAATATTGGCTTCATTTTGGTACTTTGGGGATTCCTCTCTACTGCTTGTGTTCATTAGATGCTAGAAAAGCCTTTCCTACTAGCGCTGGTTGTCTATTAGGAGCGAGCTTAGACTGGAAGGTTATTAATTTAGCTGCTATAATGCTCTTCATTTCAGAAAAATAGTGTCTTTCATTTGCTATTATTAGGTGGAGCGATATCCATTTCAGCAAAACATAGTATTGCTTCCTTTTTTCTGTCTTGTCATAGGTTCCTGTTTTGGTAAATTTTTGAGTATTAGAAATGCGGTTAGAATGGTAGTTGTTTGGTTTTTCTGTTTACATTAGCCGCTAGAAAAGCATTTTCCGCTAGTGCTGTTTGTGTAGCGGTTAGAATGGTAGTTGTTTGTTTTTTTGTTACATTAGCTGCTAGAAAAGTCTTTCATGCTAGCGCTGGTTGTGTATTAGAAGTGAGTAGACCAGAGGGTTCTTTATTTAGCTGTTATAATGCTCCCCCTTTCAGTGAAATAGCTAGTGTCATCCATTTGCTATTATTAGTTGCTAGTGGCATCCATTTGAGAAAGATTTGTTCCTGCCTGCTTGTTTGTTAGTGGCAAAGAGTTGGCTTTGGCTATTAGCGTCTTGTTGTGATATATGATTGATGATTTGATGCGCTGATCATATATAGAGAGTTTTGAGCTCTATATGAGTTTACATTGGTTTAAGTTTTTTTTAAAGAGAGTTTTACCTCAGCTTTTAAGAAAGCAAGTGATATTCAGATTTGGATTTTTGGTCAAGTACTCTGGGTTCCTGCATACTAGTTGAAAAATCCCCCAAATAAAAAGAAACTTTGTTGAGTGTTAAACTATATGGAACTATACTTTCAAAGAAATTAACAGTGAACAGAGTATGTGCTATTTTCCCTTCTCCTAACTTGGGTGAGCCTTTGTCTTTTAATCTTGTATATTTTAAATGCTTCCAGGTCTGGCTTTGTTGTATTGTGTTTGACACCCCTCTTTATTTGCGACTCAGTTGATAGTGGTTCAGTGAGTCAAATAATTGCTGAGTGTAGTTTCATTTTCTCTGCTATGTTTGTCTAGGCTGTTTTTTTATTCGAGTTTGGCAAGCGTGAGCTTCAAGTATTGTGTTTAATCAAAGTTGCCTTGTGTTTTTTTAGCTGTAAATATTTAATTTATTGCTTGCACTTGTGTTTCAGATTTCAGTTTATGTCAGTTTAGAGTTTTATGTTCAGTTTTTCACTTTTTCCTTCAAGGTTCAGTGATTCAGATTTAAGTTTTTGCTAGTTTACAGTTTGATGTTGAGTGTTTCAGTTGTCCCTTTCAAGGTTTAGTGTTTCAGTTATCAGTATTTCAGTCTTATTGTTTTCAGTATGTTGGCATTTTTTACTCTAATGCTCAGTGCAGCAGTAACCTGATAGTAGACACTGCCGAGGTGCATGTTCTTTTCATCAATTTATAGAAGAAGGGATCATCAATCATTTTTGTATATTTGGTTTTCTGAAGCAGTACAACTTCAGTTTCCAGTTCAGTGACAAGAGCTGGTTTGCACTGTCTTTTGTCTTTGTGCAGTCCAACACCATCAGTAATACCTGTGTGCTTAATCCCAACAGTAGCTTGCTTTACGACCTCTGATGGTAGTTTAGTAGCTGCACCTCAGTATTACATGTGTCTCTGTTTTCAGCTTTGCCCTTATTTCTAGAACAACATTTTGCATCTTCGATTTTCCCTAAGGAGCTGCTCAGTCAGTTTTCAGGTCCATCAGTAGTTTGTGGTGTTGCAATTTTCCTTCTCAATCAGTCTAACATTGTTTTGTGAGATTTTCGGTTATAGTTTTAGCATGTCTATGGTACCTTTGTCGCTCCTATGTTCAGTCTTCTGGCAGGTCATAATAGCATGTCGTTGTGCTTTTTCTGTTGGCCAGCTGCTTGATTTCTTCTTTGCTAATTAGCAGCTCGAGCTTGTAATTTATTTCAGCATCACATCGGTTTAGTGCTTTCAGTTTCTATCTTGTTATCACTGCACATATCTTTTTTTTTTTCTAATGTTTTTTCTAACTCAGATGGCTACGAAAAGGAAGAGTTCTACGAACCATGGTGATAATTCATTTTCTGTTCGAGTAGGCCAGCATAACAACTTTTTTAGGTTTGAAGATTTTCAAGATGATGAGAGTGTAAGTATATCATATGTAAATAGTCTATTTTTATATTTGTTTGTCAATTTTTATTATTATTGAGTTTGTCTTTATTTTTGAGGTTTTGCTGATGTCTACTCATTTAGAAATGATGCAAAAGTTTATTAACTTTTGTAAGGAGAAGGTATGTTAGTTTTGGTTTTCAATTCTCATGTTTTTAGACTTTTATTTGTCTTATTTTTGTTTTAAATTACTAGCAGTCCTTCAAAAGAAATGCATTCAAGGAGAAACTTACAATATATTTTGGAGAGCATTTGTCATCTACGTTGCTGGAAATGTGGTCTGTCTTGGGCGCTGGTTTTCTTTCCTTTCTTGTCCGTCAAATAGGTGGTATATGTATGCTGGATATGTGATGTCATTTGGCTGTTTTTTTTCTTTTTATTATTTTCTGGAAGATTTCTACAGCTGTTATCTTCCAGAAGATAACAACTATAAAAATCTTCCAGATTTTGTTTCATGTGACGTACATGCGCTGCTGCTTCTTTTCTTTTCTGTTTGTTTGTATCATGTGACGTGGCAATCACTGATTGGTTGAAAAATGTGGAAGACAACAAACAACAAAATCTGCCATAAGATGTGTAGTCAGTCCACTTTCGGAAATACAGTACTACATGGAGGTTGGCTTATTTCAGTTGTGATCACGAATGCAAATTTTTTGCTAGTAACTTGT
The DNA here is from genome assembly GCA_038087645.1 of Saccharum hybrid cultivar R570. Taxonomy (NCBI): domain Eukaryota; kingdom Viridiplantae; phylum Streptophyta; class Magnoliopsida; order Poales; family Poaceae; genus Saccharum; species Saccharum hybrid cultivar. The sequence continues at coordinate 28,592,750 of JAQSUU010000804.1, forward strand.
TTGGTTGTGAGCATTTCCAAGAGATTAGCTAAAAAGGCTATCCAAATTTACTGATTTAGCTACTATCTAAAAAATAGATCTGACAAAAAAATACTAGAGTACTCGAACAGACTGTAAAACTAAAAGGCTGGATGGCCAGTGAGATAGGCTATCCAAAAATAGAAAGTGAATCAGGTAGGCTATCCAAAAATAGACTCTTTGGAATGTTGGAAGCTTTCCTGTTTCCCTGTGTTTTTCCTGTGAAAATGAATTGATTCCTGCGAAATTCCCGTACAATTCCTATGAAATTCTTGCATTATAAAGGAGCCCTAAATTTTGAGAGTCATTTATAAAGTCTTCTATAAACGTTTTTTCTTTAATAATAACCAAATTTACCTTTAAAAAATGATTTGGCCAATCTCTTGAAGACGCTAGCCAAGCTTTTGGAAACTGTGGTTGTTCTTTTGACATTGTATAAACTGGCCTCCAGTGGACTATACCTAATTGAGGAGTGGCCGGGTTCCTCTCCATGGATGGCAAATTCCGAGTACAACTCCTTTTGTGTTTCCGATATCAGCACGGACTCCACTCAAAACCATCTATCTCTATATATATGCCGTACGTAGCGCACGCAGTCCACAAACCAACGGCGTCCAATATATAACAAGCGTACGTGTGCGACTTTTGTTTTTTTTGACAACTTTACGTGTGCGACTTGAGGAAGGGGTGCTCGTCGTCCATCCCGCTCTCCGAGATCCCATCCATCGTCGACGTGCGGCTATGGACCTCGACCTCGAGAACGGCGGCGGAGGCAACAACGACGCCGCCGTTGCCCTCTTAAGATCCCCCGACCCGGCCGACCCGCAGAGGAAGGAGCTACAGCCGTGCACCTGGCTCCGCGCGGCGCCCTACATCGTCGCCATGCTCGCCGGCGTCGCGCTCTTCGTCGTCGGCGCGGCGCTGGAAGATCGTTCCTGTTCGGTAGGTGCCGACGGCGAGACCATCAATAATGTGACCGCATGCCACTTGGGGATTGTGCTCTCCATCAGCGGGGCAATACTGGCGGCCGCGGCCATGGTGGTGCCGACGGCGGCGAACTTCGAGTGCAACCCAAGGTACCTTCCTCGGCTGGATCAGGCCGATGATTAGCCGTCTTGTCTTGTGTGGACGCAGAAATTAAATAGAGCAAATATTGAGTGGATGCATGCCGCGTAGAACCATAAGAGATAGGAGTGTTTGTTGAGATTGCACGAGCCAATGCGAAGAAAACTGAGATGTTGTTTGGATAGATGCAGTCTGTCTATTCTGGTGAATGGCATGTGGAACCTGGTTCGTACTCGTTGCATTCGTGTAGTCTTGCTCCAGAGATACCGACCTATTTGGCCGATTCCACCGAACCAGCATCTCCATGTATTTTACATCGCTAATACTTCGTTTGGTGAGGGCGTCCGTTCAGCGTGTCCCTCCGGACGCCCCATTCCCGAGTGACCGGCCCAACGGGCCCATTTACGCTTTCTTCTCTATCTACTTCATCTACACTGCGACAACCAACAGAAATCTATCCCCAACTCCTCGCTTCGCTCGTCACGGCTCACCGTGCCGTCCGCCTGCCTCAAACCGCCTCACGGCGGCGCCCCATCCCTCAATCAAGCCACGCCACCTTTGTCGTCGCACCGTGCTCCATCCCCCGCTGCGCCCACTCTGACTCGTCGCGCCATGCCCGTTCCCCGCCCCTGCGTGCCGTGCCCCGTCCCTCGCCGCGTCAAGTTGCTACCGACGTTGTCGTTCCCCACCAGGAGGTCGTGGTCGCTGTTGACGTTGGCGCCACTGCGATGCTCGACCCCAGCTCGCAACATCACGAGATTCGGAGTGGCTAGACCCGGAGCGGGCTTTCTCCTGCTGCACCTCGCGCTCCCTTCCTTCCTCGATGTTGCAAACATATGTTTCAAGTATTTCATATGCATGTTGCAATAGTTTCATGTGGATATTGTAAAACTAGATCGGGATGTTGCATATGTTACAATGTTATATATTTATGTTGCAAGCGTCTGTTTCAAATATTTCAGCTATTTCAAAGTATGTTGCATGTGTTTTATCTAGGTGTTGCATATGTCTCACACATATTTTTTTTGATGAAACGTCTCACACATATATTGCAAGTGTTTCATCTAAGTGTTGCATATGTCTTGCAATGGTTACACACGTGTTTTCCTTATGTTTTAGACGTATATGTTGCAAGTGTTTCAACTATCGACGGCGCTGAACTCCATGTGCAGCCTCTCCCGGCTTGATCAGGTCGATGATTAGCCGTCTTGTCTTGTGTGGAAACAGAAATTAAATAGAGCAAAAATATTAAGTGGATGCGCGCAGGCTGCGTAGAATCATAAGAGATTAAGAGAAGTGTTTGATGAGATTGCACGAGCAAGTGGCCAGGTTCCTCTCCATGAGTGGCTAAGTATACTCCTAGTACTCTTTACACCATCGTGCAAATTCCGAGTAGGCCCTTGTTTAGTTCCCAAATTCAACCCTAAATTTCACTATGCAAAAAGAAGATTCGCATCACATCAAAATATCGGCACATGCATGGAGTACTAAATGTAGATGAAATTTAAAACTAATTGCACAGTTTTATTGTACTTTGCGAGACGAACATTTTGAGCCTAATTAGTCAAAATTTAGACAATTTTTACCAAATACAAACGAATTGCTACAGTGCGCATTTAATACGCACTGTAGCTTACTGTACCAAATCGGGCACCTCCATTTGGGAACTGAACAAGGGCTAGATCGAACTTTTGCGTTTCCGATATCAGCACGGACTCCACTCAAAACGATCTATATATGCTGTAGCGCATGCAGTCACAAAAATACGATTCCAACACACAAGCAACCGCGTCCATCCAATAATTAATGATATCCCTCAACCACGAGTGAATCCTGGCTCCTATGCGCTCCAGCTACTATTTGACACTGTTTATGACGATGACGTTTGCACTGTTTATGACAGCGACATTTATTGTTTACTTTTCGTTTTTTTTCTCGGCCCTTATTTAGTTCCTGAAATATTCTGTGTAATGTAACTGTAACACTTTCGTTGTTATTTAGCAATTATTGTCCGATCATTGCCTAACTAGGCTTAAAAGATTCGTCTCGTCCATTTCGTCTAAACTGTGTAATTAGTTTTATTTTTTTATCTATATTTAATGCTTCATGCATGTGTCTAAAGATTCGATGTGACGAGAATCTGAAATATTTTGGGAAATATTTTGGGAACGAGAAAAATTCGCTGTTCACCGCCGGCGCGGCGTCCGCGCGGCCACCGTGCTAGTATATAACAAGCGCACGTACGAACCGCGAGTTGAGGGAGGCATAGTCGTCGTCTATCCCGGTCGCTCTCCGTGTGCAAGGACCGGAGGAGCTGAGGTCGATCGTCGTCGTCGACGTGCGCGCGCCGATGGACCTCGACCTCGAGAACGGCGGCGGCAACGACAACGACGCGGTTGCCGTGTTAAGACCCCCCGACCGGGCTTACGGGATGGAGCGACAGCCCTTCACGTGGCTCCGCGCGGCGCCCTACGTCGCCGCCACGCTCGCCGGCGTCGCGCTCTTCGCCGTCAGCCTCGTGCTGGTCTGTCGTTCCTGCACGGTCGCTGCGGGTCAGCAAAAGCCCAACAACGAGACGACCGAATGCCGCTGGGGCCTTGTGCTCGTCCCCATCGCGATAGTGGTGATGGCCGCCATCGTGGCCTTCACAGGGTGGTCCGTGGTCGTGTGCGTTACTGGACTGCCACCGCCGGCTTGAGGCCGATCGATGATTAACTGTCTTGGATGCATGGCTCGTGTGGAGGCACAGGCAGGGAATGTAGCAAACGCTGATAAGGCTCCGGAGATGCATCTATACACGCGCGGCAAGCAGTCAAAAGTTGTCCACGTACTATTAGAGATTTAGAGTTTTTTTGCTCTTGTAATTAATTTGTAATAACTAACAAACGTGCCCCTCTGTTGCAACGAAATCTATTGAAACAGAGCCTAAAACTTGTTAAAATCATCATCGTGATCGGGATGTCCCTCGGTCCCGTGGGTGGGAGTCAACCTCGCAGGTACATGACCGCCTACCTGCTATGGAGGCGCGCGCCGGCGTCGGCAGTCGCCCGAGTACATTCTGGGTTCGTCATGTGCGAAGCTGCGGGAGGAGGCGGTGGAAACGCCCGGCCAGGAGGACATGTGTGAGTACTTTATTGCATGCGGCTTGGTGCATCCATCCATATCTCTCAAACAACATGCGATGATTGAATCCGAGATGCACGCACTCCGCTACCTTATTCGGATCCCTGGTCGTTAAGGTCTAGAACTAGGATTGGCGCACGACGCCTTCGTCCTCTGACTGATGACGACGACCACCCAGCCCAGCTGGCATTTTTTTGAACGAGAAACAGGAGGGGTTTGTACCCCTACTGCAATTTTATTGAAGTTAAAAAAACAAAATGAGCCCAGCTGACTTCGATATATAGCGGTGATAGCAATGGATGATGACCCCCTACACATGTTGGGCACGGGGCAGCTGCCGGACTCTTTGGCTTCTGGACTGGGTAACCAATAATGCTCATGACGAGTTGTTGTGGGCTTGTGGCCGCAGTCACCTGTGCTTGGCTTCTCGCCCACTGAAGTTGAGCCCTCCGTCACCTTTCTATGTGCGGATATCGAGGCCCCTCTTGTGGGTGGGTATCCCTGGCATCGGGAGGATGGCACATGGAAACCACCATGGATGAGGCTAGGCCTGGTGTGGTCGGTCTGGAATTTGGTGATGTCGTCCTTGGGGCCGGCCTGGTGATCATGAGACCTCTAGTGCTCACTCTGCAGTTGAAGTCGAGTCCGTGTCCAGCTTCATAGACTCGCTTAAGCTTCCGGTCGCCGACATGTTGGTCGTGTTCCCCCCAAGGCTACACGTCTCTCGATGCAACGACAGTATGCTCGTCCCGAGGAAAAACGATTGGTTGGCAGCCAAAACATATACACCCTCCGTCCCTAAATGTTTGTCTCTAGAAAACCGTGTTTCCCTCACAGACACGCTTCCCGGGCGACAAACAAAAAGGGACAGACTAGTATGCAAGATAGGCACGGCCTTCTACTGTCGGTCCTGTAACCGGCAGTGATGGGCCTTTAAAAACAAGAGAGAGAGATGAGCACCCACCAGGACGCCACTCCAATGTGCCTGATCTTATGTCGCTGGCCCCGCCCCTGCCTCCATGGCAGATATAAGAGAGGGAGAGAGAGCACTGAATCCATCGTATGAGACCTCATGCCCCACGTCATTGTCGGGGCTAGATCCGCTCGCACGGTGTTGGGGAATTAACTTCGTCCAAAAAACTCAAACCCAAACTTTGGAGTGTGAAGAATATAAAAGTTTTCTAATGAAATTCACTTGCAGAAAAAAGTATAGCGAAGAATGTATTTCGACTTCGTCGTCAAGAATTCAACTTCGCCGATCGACTTCGTCGTTCAACTTCGCCTGTCGACTTTGTCGTTCAACTTCGCCTGTCGACTTCGTCGTTCGACTTCGTTGTTTAAACTTCGCCTATCGACTTCGTCGTTCGACTTCGTCTGTCAACTTCGTCGTCAAGAATTCAACTTCGCCTGTCGACTTCGTCAACATGAAGTTAACTTCGCTGGACGAAGAAGTAGACGACAAGCAAGAAATAATCTGAAGAAGAACAAGTTCATTGAACGCGAAGAAGAAGACTGAATCTGGAGGAAATGACTACTTCGCCCTTACATAGATGAAGGGTTGTAAATATTTAGGTCAGGGGTAAAATAGTCATTTTATGTAAAATACGAAGACTATGACCCTATAAATACCCCCTCTGACATGTATAGAAAGAACATGAAATAAATGCAACTTTGCATGCGATTTTATCCTGAAGTGAAATTTTTTCTGATGATTGTGTGAATTGTGTCTTCCGACCTGAACTTTTCACCCAACATCTGGCGCCCACCGTTTGTGCGTGCATCTAAAGATCTTCACGACCACAAAAAATAAAATGGCAAGACCAAACAAGAAGACCGTCAATGAAGAAACCGAAGACGAACAACCACTCAGAGAAGACAAAGGTCTTACAAAAGAAGTCTCTCAAGGTGCAAACTCTTCAAGAACGGACGAAGCTGAAGAACAAAGACTCAAAGAACTTGAAGAACAAGTTTTACGAAGGCAAAAAAAACTTGAAGAATGTCGTGCAAGAGCACGAGAAAAGACACTCAAACAAAGAATAGAAGAGGCCGAAGCTACCCTTCGCAATTTAAACGAGCAATTACAAAATGCAAATCAAGAAGTTATAAATCAAGAAGAATCACATCCAGCGACAAGAATCTCTCAACAGAGAAATATTCAGAAATCATTCATATCAATTGATACAACCTCCCCACTATCAACAAATTTGCAGCTAGCTCAATGGCCTATAGGGTACAAATTCAACATGATACCAACATTCGATGGTGAATCAGACCCAAGATAATTCTTAATGAGTTTTGAAGCCACAGTAATTGCAGGCGGTGGGGACGAAACCACACTTGCAAAGTCATTTGTCATGGCAGTAAAAGGTCCAGCACAACACTGGTATTCATCTTTAAAGGCAAGATCCATACATTCATGGGAACAATTAAAGACAAATTTACTTATTGACTTCCAAGGATTCCAACCAACTGGTCTTACAGACATGGATTTATTCAACTGCAAGCAACAGCCAAAAGAACCTCTAAGTTAATATTACAAGAGATTCATTCAAATCAAATCACAAATCACAAATATCCCAGACGAAGTTGTCATAATCGCAGCAATCAAAGGACTTCGGACAGGACAATGTGCAGCACACCTTACTCGAGAAAAGCCAACTTCGCTGGCTCAGCTTTACGAAGAAATCCAGAAGTACTGCAAGTCCGATGAGGATTACAGAAAAAGAATTGAGGAAGAAAACAGCTTCAGAAATCAAAACAAAAAGCAACAATTTTCATCCTCCAAAGCAAAACAACTTTGAGCGAAGACACTTCACCCAAGTCAATCAAGTTGAAAATAGCAGTTCAACTACTGAAAATACTTTTTCGCCTCAAAATCAATACAACAGTCAGTACAACCAAAGGACATTCGAAAGAGGTGGCTTCAATTCAAGAGGAAGAGGAGGACGAGGAAGAGGAAGAACACCCCTAAGACCAGAAGACATGTATTGCATCATTCATGGCAAAGGGGCTGGACAAACATAAAAAATGTGTCCAAAAGTAAAGAAAAGCATCGAAGAAATACAAGAAGAAAACAAAATCTCAAGTCAATCAAAAGCTGTCAACCATATGATTCAAGGCCAACAAAACTCTTATTACCCAATTCAGTTTGGACACTCCCAAGCAATGATTCCAGGCCCATCACCATCATATAGCTATGGACCAGTAGCAATGTACGACCCAAATCAATGGAGGCAAAATCAACAACAAACAAATTTTCAAATACAGTCCGAATCCTCTGTGGCAAATAGCAATCCACAAGGGAACAACAAACAAGACAACTCTCCATCAACTTCAATGGCAAGCAAAGGCAGAATCATGACAATCATTGGAGGAAACAGTATTGATCATGAAAATAACAATCAAAAGAAGAATTACTTTCGAAGAGTAAACTCTATCTCAACAGAAGGCCCATACAAAAAGACAAGATGGTCTCATCTACCAATCATATTCTTAGAAAAAGACTTGCAACTAAAAGACTATCCACACATGGATGCAATGGTAGTTGAAGCAAATATTGATGGTTGGGCTGTCTCAAAAATTCTAGTTGACGGTGGAAGTTCTGCAGACATTATATTCACAGCAACAATTGATTCCATGAAAATTGATCGCAAACTTTTAGGAAGAGCTGATCACCCACTCTACGGCTTCGGTGGGAAGTCAATTCACTCAATAGGAAGAATAATTCTTCCTGTATCATTTGGAACAGTAAACAATGCAAGAACAGAGCAAATTGCATTTGATGTGGTGGACATCCATTATCCCTACAACACACTTTTTAGAAGGGGAACTTTGAATGCATTTGAAGCAGTAATAAGCTACTCTTACTTATGTATGAAGATGCCTGCAATAAATGGAGTTATCACAGTCCATGGAGATCAAACTGAAGCAAGAAACATTGAAAAAGAATACACTCCTGGCCGAAAAAATGTTCATACAATCAAAGAAGAAGAGAAAGAAGAAACAAAAAATGTGAAGCCACAAGCAAAAGCTCAAGCTGTCGAAGAAACAAAGAAAGTGCCTCTTGACTCATTAGTCCCAGACAAACAAGTAATCATAGGGACATGACTTTCTCAAGAAGAAGAAAATAGACTCATAGAATTTCTTCGAAGCAACAAAGATGTCTTCGCATGGACGTCCAATGATTTAGGAGGAGTGAGCAGAGATATAATTGAGCACAAACTCGACATCAACCCAAATTTCAGACCCAAAAAGCAGAAACTGAGAAAGTTAGCTGAAGACAGAATACAAGCTGCAAAAGCCGAAGTCCAAAGATTGCTAGATGCTAAAGTCATAAGAGAGGTCCAATTCACAACTTGGCTAGCAAATATTGTCATGGTCAAGAAAAAGAACGGAAAATGGCGAATGTGTATCGATTTTACAGATCTTAACAAAGCATGCCCGAAAGACAATTTCCCACTATCAAGAATCGACACACTAGTTGACCAGGCAGCTGGAAGTGAAATGCTAAGTTTCCTGGATTGTTTCTCAGGATATCATCAAATTTGGATGAGAAAAGAAGATGAAGAATTTACAAGTTTCATCACACCATTTGGAACATACTGCTTTATAAGAATGGTAGAGGGGCTTCGCAATGCAGGCACAACATTTGTCAGGATTACTTCAACAGTGCTAAAAAGTCAGATTGGCAAAAATTTACTAGCTTATGTCGATGACATAGTTGTCAAGAGCAAGAAAAGACAAGATCATATTCAAGACCTCCAAGAAACATTCACAAATTTGAGAAAAGGAAATTTGAAACTAAACCCTGAAAAATGTACCTTCGGAGTTCAGAAAGGAAAAATCTTAGGCTGCATTGTATCAGCAAAAGGGATAGATCCAAACCCAGACAAAGTTCAAGCAATTTTGAACATGAGAATTCCTGAAAACATAAAAGATGTTCAAAAATTAATTGGAAGACTTGCAGCTTTAAACAGATTCGTCTCAAAATCAGCAGAACGAAGCCTACCAATATTTTAGGCACTCAAAGGATCCAAAAGAGACTTCGTCTGGGGACCTTCGCAACAACATACATTTGAAGAAATAAAAAAGTATCTACTACAACCAAACACATTGATTTCACCAACACCAGGAGCAGATTTGCTATTATATGTCTCAGCTACAGAAACAGCAGTAAGTGCAGTATTAGTCCAAGAACAAGAAACAAAACATTCAAAACAGCAAGTACCAGTCTACTATGTTTCAGAAGCATTATCTGGATCAAAATCATACTATTCCAAGATTGAGAAAATCGCATATACAGTTTTAACAGCATCAAGAAAGTTGAAGCACTACTTTCAGGCTCACAAAATCAGAGTTCTCACAAATTACCCTCTGAAAGAAGTATTACAAAGTTGCCAAACAACAGGAAGACTTGGAAAATGGGCAGCAGAATTATCTCAGCACTTTATAGAGTTTGAAAAAAGAACATCAATAAAATCTCAAGTTCTAGCAGACTTCATAGCAGATTGGACACCCTCCCAAAGTTCAAGCAAAGAAAAGGCACAACCAGAATGGACAATATATTGCGATGGCACATGGGGCTTCGCAGGGGCTGGAGCAGCTGCAATAATTACCTTGCCTTCAGGCATAAAGATGAAATATGCCGCAAGACTAGAATTTCAATGTACAAACAACATAGCAGAATACGAAGCCGTTTTACTGGGACTTCGCAAAGCAAAAGCAATGGGAATCCAAAGATTGGTAATCAAAACAGATTCGCAAATTGTAGCAGGACACATTGAAAAAGACTACAAAGCAAGAGACCCAGAATTAGCAAGATACTTACAATTCCTCAGAGATCAAGAAAAATATTTTGAAGGTTTCACAGTCAAAAACATCTCAAGAAATGACAATTCAGATGCTGACGAATTAGCAATAGCTGCAGCACAAAACACAAACCTCCCTCAAGATGTTTTCTATCAAATCTTGAAACAAGCATCCATCAAAGAAGTACAAGTTACCCCCAGAGAAGTCCATATAATACAAAGTAAAGATTGGAGAGCCCCAATCATAGCTTACCTTCGTGGGCACTATGAGCCTGAAAACGAAGTCAATGACATAAGAATGAAGCAAAGAACAAGAAATTACAAGATCATCAACAATCAGCTATACAAACAAGGAATATGTGCACCATTATTCAAATGTATATCAGCAGAAGAGGGGAAAAAATTACTATCAGAAATACATGAAGGAATTTGCGGCACACATCCTGGAGCAAGAACAACGTCAGGAAAAGCATTTCGTCAGGGATTTTATTGGCCATCAGCACAAAATGACAGTAAAGAAATTATCAAATCTTGTCATAATTGCCAAATGTCTGCAAGCAAAACAAAGGCTCCAGCAACAAACTTACAAACAATAGAACCAACTTGGCCATTGGCAAGATGGGGAATCGACATCATTGGAAAATTGCTTGCAGCACAAGGAAACCTTCAATATGCAGTAGTAACAGTAGAATATTTCACTAAGTGGATCAAAGCTAAACCAGTGACAAACATATCATCATTCACAATGAAAAAATTTCTTTGGCAAAACATCATTTGTCACTTCGGAGTTCCAAGGCACATAACAGTAGATAATGGAACTCAATTTGACAACCAAAATTTCAGAGAGTATTGTGAAAGCTTAGGAATTCAACTATGTTTTGCATCAGTGAAACACCCGCAGTCAAATGGTGCAGTTGAACGAGCAAATGGAATCATATACACAGGAATATCAAAATGCCTAGTGGGGCTGCCCAAAGACAAATGGGTGGATGAGTTACCTAAAGTTGTCTGGGTACACAACACTACAGTTTCAAGATCAACAAACTTTACCCCCTTCAAATTACTTTATGGAGAAGAAGCAATGACGCCTGAAGAGATACAATTTCAAGGCCCAAGAACAAATATCGAAATAACAGATGAAGACCAACAAATAACAAGCAAAGACTTACTAGAGGAAGAAAGAATGAAAGCGATCCAGAATCTTGAGAAATATCATAAGGAAACAAAAAGTTGGTACAACAAGAAAGTTAAACCAAGACAATTAACACCAGGAGACTTCGTCTTGAAAAGAAAAAGAAATGAAGACACAGTCGGAAAGTTTCAGCAAAAATGGGAAGGACCATATCTCATCATAAGGACTAACAAGCCAGGAGCATTTCACCTAGCAGATATGAGTGGGAAGCAAATTGATCACACGTTTAACATTCAAGACCTATGAAGATACTACCCCTAGATTTTATTTTCATTGTTGTACAAAATAGATTAGCTTTTACATTTCGAGAAATTTCAATTCAAATGTAAACGAGCTGCACTCCTTTTCCACTCAGGGGAAGCCCTTCGCAGGGTGAGTGGTTTTTTAACGAGGCAGTCTCTATTGTAAATTCTCATCAAAGTATAAATGAGAAAACTAGTTCCCCTAAAAATAATCCTATCAAAGGCCGAAGAGTATATTTCAAATATACTCGTGCATCGGCAAAACAACCAAAAGTAGGTAGCATCATTATTCGAACAAGAAAAAAACGATGCTAACCTATCAGAAAATTCAAATTCAAAGGTGAATTTTCAACTTCAAAAAAGAAGTCTACATGTTGTCTTCGCCAAAAAGAGCGAATAATATTTTCAAATTCACTAAGGTGAATCTTTGACTTCAAAAACGAAGTCTACATATTTCCTTCGCCAAAAAGAGCGAATGAATATTTCAAATTCACTAAGGTGAATTTCGACTTCAAAAAAAGAAGCCCGCACGTTATCTTCGCCAAAAAGAGCGAATGAATATTTCAAATTCACTAAGGTGAATTTCGACTTCAAAAAGAAGTCCGCACGTTATCTTCGCCAAAAAGAGCAAATGAATATTTTAAATTCACTAAGGTGAATTTTGACTTCAAAAATGAAGTCCGCATATTTCCTTCGCCAAAAAGAGCGAATGAATATTTCAAATTCACTAAGTTGAATTTTGACTTCAAAAAAGAAGTCCGCACGTTATCTTCGCCAAAAAGAGCGAATGAATATTTCAAATTCACTAAGGTGAATTTTGACTTCAAAAATGAAGTCCGCATGTTACCTTCGCCAAAAAGAGCGAATGAATATTTCGAATTTACTAAGGTAAATTTTGACTTCAAAAATGAAGTCCGCATGTTACCTTCGCCAAAAAGAGTGAATGAATATTTCGAATTTACTAAGGTAAATTTTGACTTCAAAAAATAAAGTCCGCATGTTATTTTCGCTAGAAATACGAAGTCAATTCATCATCTTCACTTAAAAAGTGAGGGGACGGTGTTTTTAAATTCAACTAAAGTGAAGTTTGATTCTACAAAATACGAAGTCAATTCATTGTCTTCGCTTAAAAAGTGAGGGGACGGTGTTTTCAAATTCAACTAAAGTGAAATTTGATTCTACAAAATACGAAGTCAATTCATCGTCTTCGCTTAAAAAGTGAGGGGACGGTGTTTTCAAATTCAACTAAAGCGAAATTTGATTCTACAAAATACGAAGTCAATTCATCGTCTTTGCTTAAAAAGTGAGGGGACGGTGTTTTCAAATTCACCTAAAGGGAAATTTGATTCTACAAAATACGAAGTCAATTCATCGTCTTCGCTTAAAAAGTGAAGGGACGGTGTTTTCAAATTCACCAAAAATAAAATTTGATTTCACAGAATACGAAGTCAATTCATCGCCTTCGCTAAAAATAAGGGGACATCATTCATTTTTTAACTTAACAAACCATATTACATAAAAATGTCTACAAAATACATACATAAAAACACTTTATTGTGTCAACAAATATACATATCAAATATTTTCTGAAGCAACAATAGCTGCTGCTTCATCAATCAAATCTTCAACAACTCTATCTAAAACATGATCCACCTCCGAACCAAGATAGTCTTTGGAAATATAGCTCGGCGAAGCACTTGAACACGAAGACTGAAAACACACAAGGAAAATGCCATCAAAATTCGCTTTCCAAATCTCTCCACATCACAACATAAGAACAAATACCTGAGAAAATTTGCTGCAATCAACAACACGAGGCAAACATCTCTCATTTTCAGCAATAGAGAAATCAGTCTCAAATTCTAGAAACAAGCACATCCCATCAGAAAAATATATACAAAAAAAAAACACAAACAGCAAAATTTATGTTCGCTTACGTTTCATAAACACATCAAAAGAAGATTTCACTTCTTCAGTAGCATACTCCAACCATAAAGTAGGCTCAGCAACCAAGTTACCTTTACACATTAACAAGGGCATAACCATAACTTCATCCTGTCCAAAAGTTCAACATTTACAAAAACATTAAAAAACTTTCAAAACCTCACCCCTCGAAGCTAAATCTAAACTACGACAAACTAAAGTACATGATCTCCAGCATCATCGTCCCTCGCCCTCTCTTGTTCAAGTCTTTCTTGTCTTCGCTCTGCCTCAACATCAGAAGCAAGTCTCTTCTCAAGCTGCTACAAAACAAAATAAAACGATAGATAAGAAAAAACACAAGAAAAAAAAGCGAAACAAAATAACACATAAGATAACATATTTTTTTCCATCTTTCGTTTAGCCTTCATGAAGGCATGCTCCCTTCCACCTTGGTTCCAGTACTCATGAAAATACTTCTTGCAAAGCATTTGAGTACGAGTAGAAACTTGGTTAAGAGATTTCACTGACGGAAATCTGTAACTTTTATCATACAGTTTTTCATACAAGGGATCATTAGCCTCCTTCATCAAGTGAAAAATAGCACGACTTGAATACATACAGCTCAAATCAGCCGAAGTCTGTAAAACAGTAGGCAAATCTTCATATTGGCGACAAAGCCAAGCAAAGAATGGATCAAATTCTCCAACTTCCCAGCAAGGATCTTCTGGCTTCGCACCAAATTTACCATAGCAATTCTTGCAAAGTTCCCACAAGCGATTGCACTTGTTATGAAAATTCTGATCCTTTTCAAGAGATTTTTTCTCAAGATAATTCTTCTCTCTCACAACTTTCTCAAGATCTTTCTTCAAATTATCAAATTCTTCAGTCTTCGTTTCAAGTTTAGCTCCGACTGAAATACATCTAGATTCCATATTATGAAGAGCCTCAACTGTTTCAATTCTCTCTTTCTCCTTAGCAGCAAGTTGAGATTTCAGAGAATTGATTTCTTCAACCAAACTTTTTTCACGAAGTGCAGCATTTTTTGCATCATCTTCAATCGATTTACGCAAACTCCTTTGCAAAAGTGCATTCTACATACGAAGTCAAAAATATATTACAAATCGAAATAACAAAAATAAAATTTACGCAAAAAAAAACAACAACAAAAAACAAAGAAAAATGAACCTTGTAAATCATGGAAACACTGGCATCCGCCAACTCAAGCGAAGATTTGCCAACAAGTTCGGCCTCCGCATCAGGAACTGCGAAGGCATCATCAATGCATTTTGACAACTTTAATTCTGGTTTCTTCGGCATAATACGAAGTTTGTCCAAAGCAATTCCAACAAATTTGAAAGTATCTAAGTTCACACCTTGAGCCTGGCAGTACTCCATACAACATTTATAAGCTTCAAGATTTACACCATCTGGAACCGTCTCCAAAACTTCAGCCGGAGTCATAGGTTCCTGGGCAACTTCTTTCATCTTTCCAATATCAACAGTTGTCTCCCTCTGAGAAGAAGAATCAGGAAAAAATTTCTCTGCGAAGACAAACAACAAGAATTAAAAAAAAATTGCGAAGTAAAAAACAAATCAAAACATTCACCTGTAGAAACACCCTTTTCAAGCTGGAAGGATACCCTCTCACCAGTATTCACATTGATAGTTGACTCAGAAAGACGAGAAACACGATCATGTTCAACCTCCTCGTCATGAACTTCATCATCAGATTCATCAAAATCAAGGGCGAGAATAGTGGTACCCTTAATTTTTCGTGCCTTCGCACCAGAAACAGCAACATCAGAAGCAATCTTTTCAGCACCAACTGCAGCATCTTGTTCTACCGGCAAAACATTCTCCAAAACTTCACAACCTAAATTAGCACCTCCAGATAAAATTATATCTTCAATTTCATCACCAAAATTTCCTAGATCATCCCGGGGAGTTTCAACATAAAATCTTTGAGAGGATGGCCCAGCAGTCTCCTGCGAAGCCAGCACCTCACCTTCTTCTTGTAAACCACAAGCACTGGCGGCCACCGTAACCGGAGAAGAAACCGGATTAATTGGATCAGAAAGAATATTTTCGCCAATATTTTGTTGTGACGAAGTCAAGATAGCTTCAGCAACATCCCCATGGGAAACATTGGCCATCAAATTCTGAAAATAGTTATCAAGTGGAGTCAACATAGGCGGAGTCAACCCACTAGAATCGAAAACTAAACTAAACATTCTCACCTCATCATCACAAGCCATTTTCTTCAAAGTTTCATCAACAAAATTTTCTGACAATTCAGAATCAGAAAAATCAACAGTCTTCGCTTTCTTCTTCGAAACTTTTTTGATAAGCGGAGGCCCACCGCTCTTTTTCCTAGTGACATTATCGATACCAGGCTTCGCACTTCTAGCATAAGCAGGAGCTGGCCTTTCTCCATACTCTATCTGAGCAATTTCAAAAACACTATTCAGTCTCTTATAATCTGAACCAAGAATTTTATCCATCAAATCTTTCTCTTTCTTCAAAAATTTCCTAAGAATTTCAACAGCTTTAATTTCAACAGCAGAAACAAATTCTTTGTCTTCGGTATACTTCTTTGGACGAAAAACTTCATTATCTGGAAAAATATAAGTTTTTCCTCTGACCACCTTTTCATGAAATCGAACAAAGCTCCAACCTTTCTTCAGAGGCCAAATCCGGGCGGCAATATACTCTTCGCAAAGATCTCGAGCACTTTGCAGACTTGCAGTAAGCTTATAAAACTTCTCGCAAGATTTAGAACTTCTTGAACTTTAAAATTCAGGTTTACAGTCAAAACTGTTCTTGTGCATCCTTGCAGCCAAAGGATACCTTTTAACAACCTTGTTAGCTTGATTCTTTTCTTCGACCAAAGGAACTTTATGATAAAACCAATAGCGATACCAATTTTCAACCCACTTATTTTTTGAAGCAGGAGCAATCTGTTTAGCACCACGAGTTGGCTTAAAACTACAGCATCCAAAATATTTGACAACATTTTTTCCATCAACCATTTTACTCTGAAATTGTGTATGCATCTCATGGATAGAACAAAAAGCTCCAATATCCAGATTTCCTCTTTGAGATTTCACTGCCCAAATAAAAAGAGCAATCTTTGCTATGCCATTTGGAGTCAAATGATGCATCTCAATGTTATAAGCCTTCAGAATTTCTTCAACAAAATCTTAACATGGCATACGAAGACCAGCCGCAAAATAGTCACGAAACACAACACATTCATCAGGCTCTGGCCTAGGAATTGTCTCATTCTGCGGAGGTAATCTAACATCAGCTTTTTCAAGCATTCTATTTTTCACCATCCACTGCAATTCAGACTCGACAAACAAAGATTTTCCAAAATTCAGAGACTTCGTATCATCACCAACAAGCTCCGACTCTGATGCAGAAACATTAAACAAATCTTCACCAGAAACGGAGTACTCAGATTCAGCTGGCGAAATTTCAGAAGCATTCTTCTCCATGTCTGACATCTGAATACAAAATATATATATAAATAAATATATATACACAAAACAATATATAAACACAAATAAGCATATGAAAATACAAAACATAAAATAAAAACATTATCCTCAAAATTTTTTACCTTCGCAACAAAAGAAGAAACGAAAGAATAAAGAGACTTCGGCAAAAATCGACTTCGCAGAAACTTAAAATGTCAGCAGCACCTCCCCGTCTTCGATCGAGTACCCTGAAGAAGGGAACACAGCGCAGTATATATAGGCGGCTTCGGAAAATAACCGTTAAAAAACATTGTTCATAACATAACGGTCATAAACGGCCAACTCCAAAGTTCGGGACGGTGTTTTTTGTGACTTCGTCTTATTAAATTCAAGATTCATGAATTTCAGACCTTTGGAGTAGGCCTTCATTCGCAAGGGGCTACTGTTGGGGAATTAACTTCGTCCAAAAAAACTCAAACCCAAACTTTGGAGTGTGAAGAATATAAAAGTTTTCTAATGAAATTCACTTGCAGAAAAAAGTATAGCGAAGAATGTATTTCGACTTCATCGTCAAGAATTCAACTTCGCCGATCGACTTCGTCGTTCAACTTCGCCTGTCGACTTCGTCGTTTGACTTCGTCGTTCGACTTCGCCTGTCGACTTCGTCGTTCGACTTCGTCGTTTAAACTTCGCCTATCGACTTCGTCATTCAACTTCGTCTGTCAACTTCGTCGTCAAGAATTCAACTTCGCCTGTCGACTTCGTCAACATAAAGTTAACTTCGCTGGACGAAGAAGTAGACGACAAGCAAGAAATAATCTGAAGAAGAACAAGTTCATTGAACGCGAAGAAGAAGACTGAATCTGGAGGAAATGACTACTGCGCCCTTACATAGATGAAGGGTTGTAAATATTTAGGTCAGGGGTAAAATAGTCATTTTATGTAAAATACGAAGACTAGGACCCTATAAATATCCCCTTTGACATGTATGGAAAGAACATGAAATAAATGTAACTTTGCATGCGATTTTATCCTGAAGTGAAATTTTTTCTGATGATTGTGTGAATTGTGTCTTCCGACCTGAACTTTTCACCCAACACACGGCCAGGCCACACCGGGGCTAGGGCCGGAGTCAGATCTACCTGCGCCAAATCCGCCCACACGGCCCCGCATTGGGGGGCCGCCCGTGCTGGGGAGCGCCTGCTTTAGGTAATAATTAAGGGAAAGAGAGGAGGAGAGCAGAGGTAGGAGATCGAGAAACTAGGTTAGGAGGGATAACGAGAGGAAGAGGGGGAAGACGGGATAGACTGTGCAGCTGAATAGTTAACTATGTTGCATGAAAATTTTGGGTCCGAGGATAGGGACCACTGTTGTTTGGTAATACAACGTGGCATCACGATACTAGTATCTTTCTGTTTACGAATCGATGGTGTGCTCCTATTACTGTTGTTTTAAAATTATGACAGTGATGGTCTAACATGGATTGTAGTTTTTTGTAGTAGTGTGTAGGAGTAGGAATGTACCAATAGGCCGTAAAAATAAATGATGGTTATGAGTTGGATTATATAGGATATGAACACGGACTCCGAGTAGAACTCCTTTTGCCTTTGCGTTATGAACACGGACTCGACTCAGATTCGACTAGACTTGTATACCGACATACCGTGTCGCGCGCACAGTCCACAAACCACAGTACGATTCCGACACACAACCAACCGCGTGCAGCTACATAACAATTAACAAACGAACGTGCGAGTTGAGGGAGGCTAGTCGTCGTCGTCCAACCTGCTCTCCATGTGCAAGGACCGGCCGAACGAGGTCGATCGTCGACGTGCGCCGCGCTGATGGACCTCGACCTCGAGAACGGCAACGGCGGCGGCAGCGGCAACAACGACGCGGTTGCCGTCTTAAGATGCCCCAACCCGGCGGACCCGCACAGGAAGGAGCGACAGCCGTTGACGTGGCTCCGCGCGGCGCCCTACGTCGCCGCCACGCTCGCCGGCGTCGCGCTCCTCGCCGTCTGCATGGTGCTGGGCGATCGTTCCTGTACGGTCGTCGGTGCTGACGATCAGAACAGGCCCAACACGAAAAAATGCGGCTGCGCCGTTGTGCTCGGCCGTCTTTTTTTTGTTTTTTTACTCTTTTTTCGAAAGATTCTCTCAAATATGTCTCTGGCGGAAAGATTTTAAAAAATAGACTTGGCGCTATAGTCGTCGGCGTCAAGGTAACACGACATGGCGCCAGGGTAACTGGCGCCAAGACCTTAACGCGTGGCGCTGACGTGGCAGGGTCTCGGCGCCGTGATCTTTGGCGCCAAGACTTGGCGCCACTCTAATTGGCGCCAAGCCTGGCGCCACAGATCACGACGCCAAGACTCTGTTTTAAGTACCCAAATTTACCGTGAGATGGACATGTTGGAATTTGTTAAGTCTTGATATTTACTAAGGTTTAGACATATGCAAATTGACCATGTCTGGAATTTTACCATGAGATGGACATATGCAAATTTTACTATGACTTGGATATTTAAAATTTTGGCTAAGTCTTTAAATTTACCATGAGATTAAGTCTTTAAATTTTGCTAAGTCTGGAATTTACAAATTTTGGCTAAGTCTTTAAATATCCAAGTCATGATAAAATTTGCATATGTCCATCACATGGTAAATCTGAAGACATTTAAATCATGTTGTGGATTTGGATATTTAAAATTTTACTTGGGGCCAAAATTTAAAGACTTAGCCAAAATTTGCATATGCCCATCTCATGGTAAAATTTGCATATGTCCATCAAAATTTTATCATGAGATGGACATATGAAAATTTGTTAAGTTTATAAATTTACTATGAGATGGGACGTGTTAGAATTTGTTAAGTCTGAAATTTTACCATGACATTGACAAATTTGATGCTATCCCATGGTAGTTGGTATTCTAACATATCCAGGCCGCAGCAAAAATCCTGACTACCTAATTTTACCGTGAGATGGACATACAAAGCTCTAAATTAATATGACTTGGACCCTAATTTTTCTATGAGATGGACATATAAAATTTTGACAAAGTCTTGATATTTACCATATGATGGGCAACCTAGAAATTGGCTAAGTCTTGAATTTTACTATCACTTGACTATGCTAGAACCCTAATTTTTCTATGAGATGGACATATAAAATTTTGGCAAAGTCTTGATATTTACCATATGATGGGCAACCTAGAAATTGGCTAAGTCTTAAATTTTACTATCACTTGACTATGCTAGAATTTCGCTAAGTCTGAATTTTTGTTATGATTTGAACATTGACAAATTTAAAATTTTACCATGACTTGGATATTGAAAAAGGGCTTCATGTTTTGGACTTGGATATTTAAAATTTTACCATGACTTGGACCCTAATTTTACTATAAGATGGAATTTTAAGTCACGTAAAAAGGACTTCATGTTTTGGACTTGGATATTTAAAATTTTACCATGACTTGGACCCTAATTTTACTATAAGATGGAATTTTAAGTCACGTAAAAAGGGCCTCATGTTAAGTTATGGAATTAGGGTCCAAGTCATGGTAAAATTTTAAATATCCAAGTTCAAAACATGACGCCCTTTTTTAATATCCAAGTCATGGTAAAATTTTAAATTTGTCAACGTGTAAATCACAATAAAAATCCAGACTTAGCCATATTTTCATCCACATCTCATAGTAAATTTAAAGACTTAGCTAAATAAATCTGGATTTTTGCTACGGCTTGAATATGTTAGAATACCAACTATCATGTGGTAGACATATAGAAAAATGGCTTTTTTACCATGACTTGGACATTTACAAATTTAAAATTTTAACATGACTTGGATATTGAGAAACGTGACTAACTCTAGAGTTTTTACAGTGACTTTCTGTTTGATCACTTAGAACAACCTAGAAATACTTAGGATAAAAAATGATATACATGGTAACAGGTCTGTGGCGCCAGGCTTGGCGCCAATGACGATGGCGCCAAGCTTGACACCAATGGTGACGGCGCCAAGGTGCTGCCACGTCAGCGCCAGCTCGGCGTCGTCGGCCAAGTGGCATGGGGACTTGGCGCCAATGTTAACGGTGCCAAGTTGTGTTATCTTGGCGCCAGCGTTGATGACGCCAAGCCCTGGGTCCATTTCCTGAAATCTTTTCGTCAGAAGCGTATTTGAGAAAATCTTTCGAAAAAAGGGCTTAAAAAAATACGGTTGTGCTCGGCCTCATCGGGGTACTGGTGGTCGCCATGACGGCCCTCATGGCGTTGTCTGCGTTATTCGACAGTGAGTGCTGCTGCTGCGTCCCACGGCTTGAGACCGATCGATAACTAGCCGTGTTGGCTGGCTGCTGGCTGCTGTGGCCCCTAAAATTTTGTAATGTTGTATCAGAGAAGAATATATCTATAGAGCGCGAGAAATATTAAAATCATAAAAGAAATGCGTATATATGTTTATTTGAATCTTTGGTAGATATATACATTGTCATCCAGTAGTAGTTGCATTATTAGTGAGGCATTTTATCAAACAAATAGGCGTGCACATATACATGCATGAGGAAAAGGTACTGCCTACGTGAAAATAAATAAACCTTGTAACAAAACACACACACATATATATATACTCCCTTCATAAGAAAGAATACAATTCTAGCACAGTGTCATGTTTTAATATCTTATAAATTTAACTAGTTATAGATAAAAAAATGTATCAATATTTATGATATCAATAAATGTCATTAGATTAATTACGAAATGTATTTTCATAATAAATTGATTTGGAGCCATAAATGTGAATACCATTTCATTAGAAACATGGTTAAAAGTGAACCACTTTAACTAGCACGCAACCTATAGTTGTATTCTTTTTGGATAGACGGAGTATATAGGAGGGAGAAAGAATCCAAACAACACTGACTATACAATACGGTGATTGCTACTTGACCGCGCTTAGTATACAATCCTGACCAGTCTTCACTACCGCCTACCAGAAACAGGGAGTCCCACCAGAGTGACCCTATTATCGACATGTAGCCATCCTAGGGCAGCGGTAGAGCTAGGTGCGCGCATGTCAACCATGGAGAAGAGAGCCACATCTTGGCGTGTGCTGTGCGCAGCAGGTGTACTACTACAACAACCTCCTTCTGCGCTTTTAGGCCTTGTTGGGTTACATATTCCCCACTCCAAGGGGAATGAAGGGGATTGAAGGGGTTAGAGGAGGTTTTGACTTTTTAGGGATTTAAACCCTCTCTTAATCCTGTCTAACCCCCTTGGATTGATTTGCAACCGAACAAGGCCTTAAGGTGATGGGATGGGTAACTGCTGGGATGATCGTTCGGACTGTTGCTGGTGCATTTATGATCGCATTTTAGCTCATGGGGATTATGGGTCACTGTGCCAATAACAGAACACGTGGAGGCGGAGTTGCGTTTGCACGTGGGCGGGTGTGGGAGGGAAGCAGGTCCTTTGTGGCATGGCTTCATCAAATTACAGAAAAAATATTTTAGTGGAATCCTTTATTTTTAAGTATAGAAGACATGTACTGTATATAAGTTAAGTCGTATTATATCAAGTTTCCTTATCCTTTTACGTGTTGGTCCGCTAGGCACAACTTTAGTTTCTCGTAGGAGCCAAGCTTCACCCCATTCTAGTTCATTTTAGTAGGAAACAACAAAATAAACTCATGAAAAAAATATATGTTAGTGGTACTATGGAGCTGGAGCTGATAGAACCCGTGCTAAATAAGACCTATGTTTGAGCTAGTGTGCAAAAACAGTCTCTCGTAGTCAATTGACAGCTGCCACTATTTTGCATTCTTCCTTTTCCCCACTGTTATTACCAGTAAAATGCATGTGCATTACAATGCGACCTAGAGTTTGTTGCGTGGTCATCTAAACGACTTGTAGTTTAGATATTTATTCAACAGTAGTGCTTGGAATAGGGGCGTCCCGGCGGTTCTCTTTCTGTTGGTCGCCACATCCACCGTTAGCTCGTCACAGACCTATAAACAAGTTATAGTTATCACTGCCCGTCGTCAACTAGAACTCTTTTTGCCTTTCTGTTATCAGCTATCACCGTGGCCGGACTGGAACTCTGTAGCGGGCGCAGTCCAAAAACCACATGCAATACGAGCGAGATTGCTCTTGATCGAGCACGATTCCAATTCCAACAAACAAAGCCGCCGCCGCGTCCAACTAACAAATAAACGTACTTTACGTACGTGCGCCGTTGAGGCTACTAGTCGTGCTACTACTACTGCTCTCGATCTCCCCTGCGGCGTGCAACCATCGGAGGAGGTCCTCGTCGCGCGGTGATGGACATCGAAGGTGGCGGCGGCGGCAACAACGACGACGCCGCTGTGGTCTCAAGGGTCCCCGACCCGGCTGACCCGCAGAGGGAGGAGCTACGGCCGATCACCTGGCTCCGCGCGGCGCCCTACATCGTCGTCGTGCTCGCCGTCGGCCTGGTGCTGGTCAGTCGTTCCTGTTCGGCAGGTGCCGACGACGAGACCATCAATAAAGTGACCGAATGCGACTTGGGGATTGTCCTCAACATCAGCGGGGGAATACTGGTGGCCACGGCCATTGCGGCATCGACGGCGCTGAGCTCCGAGTGCTGCCTCCCCCGGCTTGATCATCGATGAGGCCGATGCATGATTCGCGTCTTGTCTTGTGCTGAGGCATAAATTAAATAGAGCAAATGCTGAGACACCGGAGATGTGTATACACGCGCGACAAGCCAAGCTAGCAGCCACTGTCTTGTTCACTACTAGAGTTTTTCCGTGTTCTTGTAACTTGTAAATTAAATAAGATACAGGAGTATATATATATATATATATATATATATATATATATATATATATATATATATATATATATATATATATATATATATATATATATATATATATATAGCTGGCTATAAAATAACTTATTCTGTAGCCACTTTGAATTATGATAATTGCTATGCTAATTTACGAGATTATAGTAACTCTTTACTATGTGATTTACTATAACATTATGGTAAATATCCCCATGTGTTATAGTAATTCAACTATCGTAAATATATACTGACATTGTCGTAAATTAGTATATAAAATTATCGTAAATAGAGGTGGCTACAAAATAACTTATTTTGTAGCTAGCTATAGAGTATACTCTCCCTATATATATATATATATATATATATATATATATATATATATATATATATATATATATATATATATATATATATATATATATATATATATATATATATATATCACAAGTTTCTTGGTCGATCCCTTTATGTTTTGATCCCGTTTGGCATGATTCCAATTCCCATCGGATCTTCAGAGCCACTAATAAAGCCAAAAATACCGACTTCACTTATTATTCCTTTGATCTTCACCATAGTGTAGGCCAAGTTCATCACTTCATATCCATGAGACTAATAATTCATTCTATATTAGCAAACATTGTTACCTCATTGAGTATATTGTTATTCAACCACCAAAATCATTAATCCCTTTGCTAGGGTCCATATGTCTTACGACACGCTTCTCTAACTTGTATGGGTGTCGGAGGCTTGAAGATTTATCCAATAATTTTGCCATGTGTTCTAATAATTCATCTTGGGGTCAAACTTAGACATGGTTCTCTAACTCGTACGAGCATAGGAGAGAGTGAGACCGCCCATTAAAAAAACTATGTATTCCAATTCGTCTTAGGATTAGGGTTTGGCACCGTGCTTGCATTGAACATGCTGCTCTAACATCAGCACATGAGAGAGTATGAGCTTCGATTTCACTCATCCTGTCGACTGCAAGTATACTTCTGAATGGTCGTCCTAGGCAGCGATTTTTCATGCCAGAGGCCTTTGGCAGGGGAATCCACTATCCCCAATGCTCTTTGTGCTCGTCATGGAGGTCCTCAACACGTTGATCCTCCAAGTAAACCAGGAGGGCCTCTTTTAACCAATTGGACACGCAAGAATTTCTTGCAAGGCCTCCTTCAATGCTGACGACATGGTCATCTTCATCTGCCCCACAAGACAGGATCTGCTGTTAATGGCAATTCTAGAACAATTCGAACAAGCGGACGGTCTAAAGACTAACCTAGAGGCCACCCCAATAAATTTCTCACCGGAACAGAGCTCCCTCCCCCTGAATACTTTTGGCTTCTCTGAGGAGAATTTTCCCATGTCGCTACTTGGGAATTCCCCTTTCGGTGAAGAAGTTAAGACGCTCTGATGAGCAGCACATTGTTGACGCTATCTCCAATAGGATCCCGGCATGGAAAGGCAACATGCTCAATCTTGCGGGGCGGACAACGTTGGTTAAGACGACCTTGTCAGCAATTCCAGTATACAGCTCCGGTGACAGGCTTTTCTCTGTCGGGCTCGCAAAGTGTTGCTGGGGCAAGTGCAAGGTGGCCTGGCGGACAGTGGGTCTTCCCACAAGGATCTAGGCGGCCTTCGCATTGTGGACCTGCGTCGGCTCGGGTTCGCTCTTCGTCTTCGGCGGCAGTGGCTTCGGCACACTGACCCTGACCGATCATGGCACGCTCTGCCTTCTAAGCCGGAGCGGGTCATCCGATCCTTCTCCCTGTTTTTTTTTTTTTGGGTCCTGTCCTTCTCCCTGGTTGCGGTGCACGTGGAGGTGGGCAAAGACAATAACACCTTCTTCTGGACTGCCAGATGGCTCCAAGGCTGCACAATTTCGCACATTGCACTTGCTCTGTTGGCCGCCGTGCCTACCGGACGTCCTTCCGGACGAACATCCACGGCTCCTCTGTTTCCCGGGCATAGCGAGAGGATGGCATCGACCTCACCTTGTTACGGGGCCACTATGCGAGCATCGCGCCCGCCGTGGGCCCACCCAGGGCCACCACATTCGCGGGCATCGTGTTCGTCAGGCGTCTGCGTCATCATGCTTGCCGAGCTCGAACTGAAAGGGAGAGAAGGGAGGGGAGGGAGAGGAGAGGATAAGGCCAAGCTCGCTACACGAGGAAGGAGCCGAAGCCCTGCGGCAGGCCACCGTCTATCCGCCACCAGCGCCATTACAACATGTGCAACATCCGATCTACTTTTAAAATATTCAAATGGAACATTTGCAACATACGTTCGAAGATAGATGAAACACTTAAATATGCGTCTGAAACACTTGCAAAAAACCTGAAAACACTTGAAAAGCTATTACAAAAACATATGCAACATCCAAATAAAACACTTACAACATATATGTGAAACATATGCAACATCCAGATAAACACACTTGCAACATACGTATGAAAAACAGATAAAACATTTAGAACAGACGCTTGCAATATATGTGTATAGCAATTGCGACATATGCAACATGTCGATCTACTTTTGCAATATCCATATCAAATAGTTGCAACAGCATACCTTTGAAACATTAACATATACTTGCAACATGTGCTTTCAGCAAACCCTAGCAGGCGGGTGAGCAGACAGAGCACTGCATAGCGGGATGCGGCGCTACGTTGCGGTGGAGAAGAAGGATGGAGTCACGACGCCGCGGAGGAAGTGGGGTCCGTGATAGAGATGGCGACAGAGAGCACTCAGGGCCTGCCAGATGAGCGCAAGAGGAAGGAGGTGTGGTTGCAGGAGGGCGCGGGGGAGGCGGAGTGTGGTGCCGTGGATTGGAGCGGCGTGGACGGGACGTAGAGGAAGGCCGCCGGGAGGGCCGGCTCAACCGTCGGTGCAGGCATCGCGGCTGCCGTGACAAAAAGAACTACGCAACCAATGATTGGGCGAGGAAGAGAAATGAGTCCGTTTTTTTTTCTACATGGACTGTGAGAGGGAGCAGGCCGGGCTAGTCCGCAGGCGCAGAGAGGCGCATCTGAAGGGACGACACAATACGAGATTGCTCTTGATCGATCACGATTCCAATTCCAACAAATAAAGCAGCCACGTCCAACTAAAAACCGTTCCGTACGTGCCCATACCGCGTGCAACGATCGGATCGGAGTAGGTCGTCGTTGGGCGTTGGCTCGTCGCGCGCCGATAGATGGACATCGACGTCGACAACGGCGGCGTTATCGCCGCCGCCGTCGTCTCAAGGCCCCCCAACCCCACCGACCCTCAGATGAAGGACCCGCAGCCGTTCACCTGGCTCCGCGGGGCGCCCTACATCGTTGCCATGCTCGCCGGCGTCGCGCTCTTCGCCGTCGGCGCGGCGCTGGACAGTCGTTCCTGTTCGGCAGCTGCCGATGAGAAGAAGCCCAGCAACGCGACCGGATGCGACCACTTGGGATATGTGCTCGCCCTCGTCGGGGTAGTGCTACTGGCGATCGCGGCCGCGTTGGCTGCGGTAAACTTCGAGTGCTGCCTCCCCCGGCTTGATCAGGCCGACGATTAGCCGTCTTGTCTTGCGTGGAGGCAGAAATTAAATAGAGCAACTGCTGAGAAACCGGAGATGTATACACGCGCGACAAGCCAACCTAGCAGCCACTTTCTTGTCCACTGCTAGAGTTTTCCCTTGTTCTTGTAATTTTTAATAATATATGGGAGTATATCACTAGTGCGGGAATGGCGTATAGTCCCGATTGGGAATTCCCAACCGGGACCAAGAATCCCATCCTTTAGTCCCGGGTCACAAAATCAGGACTGAGTCACGGAATCGGGACTGAAGGTGGATTTTTAGTCTCGGTTGGTTATATCAACCGGGACTAAGAATTTTTCTGCCATAGCACCCGGCGCCTCCCACGTATCACACCTTCGGTCCCGGTTGGTAAATGTCTCTCTTTTTTTCTTTTTTATTTGTTTTTCTTTTCTTTTCTTTTCTTTTACAGCCTCTTATTATTTGTACAATCTCTTGCTTCGCAGCTATTGCATACGCACATATTAAGAGTGAAACTCATAAAGTAATAGCTTGTATATTACAATGATCATCCGCTCTAAATCATCAAGTTCATACAAACCATAGTAATTTAAACCGAGTCATTACACACTAGATGTCCCAGTAGACCCCAAAGTTCATGCAAACCTAATATGTCAAAAAGAGTAGGCAATTTGTCTTTCTCGCATTATTAAATCGGTGAAGTGTAGGTCATGCGGTATGCACATTCATCATTGACGTGGAGCAACGCATTAAGTAATGCACTCTCCCTTGCTTCACAACTACGACGACATGGTCTACTAACGACGATCAACGGTGGTGAAGTCGGTGGGTCAGGTCCCCTCATAGTCACATGCAGTTTTGCCTGAAATCCTTCCATAATGAGTGTTGGACATTCATGAACATATTTCCAATCATACCCCAATTGATGCATTGTCTGGTTTAGAATGGCTTCAAAACTGCACCCTGCGTAGGTTAAGTCACTGTCCTCATCCTGTAAGTGTTGACAGAAAAAATAGATGTGAGAACTAAACTTTCCAACACTAAACAACAAATCTCGATATTATGAATTCGACTTCGACTATACCACATCATCTCGCTTGTTTTGAGCAATCCTTGCACAAAAGCTTGCAACATCAAGACGCGAGTTCTTATTTATAGCTTGTATCAGCACGGAAGAGAGTGTAGGTATGGGAAACCCAATATTCACAAGCTTATTTATGCATGCCTTTACTGCTTATTTTTCTGCAATATCCTTCTGGAGTGCCGTTCTTCCCGTCTCTAAGATTTGTGCAACACCTGTACCGATCTTTGCGGGGATAGAGAATCCAATTCGACATTGGAAGACTAATGGCTCATTAGCTACAATAAAGGTCTCAATAGCATCCAATGCTTCAACATCGAAATATTTGAGTGTCTCTTCAAGCCAAACAATTAGATCAATTACCTACGGTACATTTAAGAATCACATATGTATACATATCAGAAAATTAATTTATACAAGGGTATTTGACACATATTATTTTATTGAAAACATATAGAGTTGCTTACTATGCCTGGATGATTAAACAGTACATGCTCCAACACCGGATAGAAATCCAAACGACTTACATAGCCGTCGGAACCTATGGCTTCCGGCGAAGGGAGACGACGTCCAGCTATCTGTTCTCACTAAAGTCAATGTATCAAAATTCATGTATATAAAATCTCCAAATACATATCATTTATATAGAATAAATATATCACTAAAGTTAATACATAAAAATTTCAAATGCATACCATATTTAGAGATTTAATTCAAAGTCTAATAATTCAATTTTTTAGGATTTTATCATGCTTCTATGATTTACTAGGAATTAAACAAGTTATAGCACAAAATAACATTTTCAGGAAAAGAATAAATCAAGGAAAAGTATTTTTCACCCGAGCCCCTGATACTTGCTGCCGCTGACAGCGGGCCCCGGTCAACGACGGTGGTTCCTCCACGCTGACCGGCGGGTACACGCCGCCAGCGAGGAATGATGCGGTGGCACGGGGGCCGGCGCGTCGGGGGCGCGGGTGCCGGCCGGTGCTTCGGGCCGCGGAGATGACGGTGTGCGAGTGATGAGGGCACGGCGGTGACGAAGGCGCGGCGGTGACGACAGCGCGCACGTGATGAGGGCGCGCGTCGGGGGCGCACGCTGTGGCCACTACGGAGACGGTGACGAGGGGGGCGCAGGGGGGGGGGCGCAGTGGCCGGCGATTTCGTCAATCGGTTGTGTAGGGGAGGAGAGGAGGAAGAAGGGGCATATATAGTGCTAGAACTTTTAGTCTCAGGTTGGGCTACCAACCGAGACTAAAATACCTCTGGTCCCGGTTGTAGTCTAAGACCGGGACTAAAGGTTTTCATTTTTAGTCCTAATCTTGGCCCCCAAATCGGACTAGAGGTCTTTTAGTCCTGGTTGGTAGTCCAATCCGGGACTAAAACTAAATTTTGGCACGCGACGAAAGTGCTGCTTAGCCGGCAGTTTCGTTTCCCGCCCATGCTAACAATCCATTTATATAAATAGGCTGAAAACTAGAAAATGCGTAGTTTAAAAAATATAGCTCAAAAGAAAAAGTTGTCAACTACAAAGTTGCATAACTTTTCGAGCACAACAACATTCGTTTAGGTTATTTCTCCATTTGAAGTCATTTTAAAAATTCAAATTTCAAACTCGAGAGATTCAAGCAAAATTTTCCTTGAAAAGATAACTTCAAATGAGAAAGTTTTCAACTACAAAGTTGTGTAACTTTTAGAAATCTACAACTTTTATTTTGATCATTTCTTCATCTGAAAAAGTGTTAGTGCACGTTGTTCATAAATTTACATCTCTTCTGCTTCTATCTCTCATATATTCTTATAGTTTAAAATTTTAATTTCAAACAGAATTTTGAAATATTAGATGATCTAAAATGAAAAAGTTGTCAACTACAAAGTTGCATAACTTTTCGAGATCTACAATTTTCGTATTGGGCATTCGATTCTCGGTTCAGTTCACTCAGTTACTGATGAAATTCGGTTCCTAGAAAATGGGAATAAGAGGTTCTCGGTTATTTCGATTCGGTTTCAGTTCTAACCAAACTAATCGAATTTTTTTTCGGAAGACCTCAAGACAACAATAAATATACGTGTTCTAAGGCAAATTTATGCAACACTATATTCATTTTTAATAATCATAATGTATAAGAAAAATAATAGCAATATAGTAACACAAATATATAGCAGTTCAAATATAAAACACTACACATAAACCAAACATAATCTTACAAAATACAAGTAAGTGAAGTATAATTCATGTAATTCGGTTCTTTTGGTTAATTCGGTTAACCAAGAGTAGAAACCGAATTTTCTTCGGTTATTTCGGTTCCTTAATATCAGGAACTAAATAAGGAACCGAAATTTTCGGTTTCGGTTCTTTTGGTTTCGGTTCTGGTTCTTTTGGTTCGGTTTTCGATTCTCGGTTATTCTTGCCTAGGGCTAGCCAACACCACCGACACTGCTCCCACCTACCACGACGCTTGAGCACCACTTATCCCAGCTACCACGCCTGCTGCTTAGCTTATAAAACCGGCCACCGAGCGCGATCATCTCCCAAGACAACATGCATGTAATGCCCGGTTGGACCCAATTCCATCCCAATTGATCCTTGTTGTTCGCCCAATTTCCTATCCACAAATATGGTCACTCTGTGGGAGAAAGCCCTCCACATACAAATTTTATTACGCGTAGTCAGCAATGATGCACACAAGATGTACTAGAAGAATATTTTTGAAGATGGAGCAACACCGATGCCTAGAGAAACTGGGTGGGACGCCCGTGCAATGTAATTGTTGCATGGGTTGACCGGTACCTTGATGGATTCATCTACTATGGATAGTCTGTCCATGCAAGGCATGAATGGGAGTTCGCAGGTTGATGGATCCATTCGTGGCATGAATATACTGTCTTCTCGAGAGGCATGGGTTCATCAGGGCTTACAGGCTTGGTGTAGTTCGTCATCCACCTATTGTTAGGTTATTGTTATTGTATATGTAATTTTTATGTACCCTAAATATTTATTGCAAGGTTCTCTGAGATCTTCATTATTATTTTGGATACATTGCCGGATGAAGAAATGACCAAAATATATGTAATTTTGTTTGTTTGCATTTATTATTCCGACAAAAGTTATTTCTGTTTTTATTCCAACCAAAATAGATGCATTTTAATCCTACGCAAATAAGCACACATACGTAATTATATGACGTCCATACAAATAAACCTAATGAAACATAATTAACTTGTTCATACAAACATACTTAAATTATCCATACAAATAAACCAAAGTAAAGCACGTCCAAACTAACACAACAGTACGAATAAACTAAACACAAGTTGTTACATGAAACCATACAAATGGACCTAATTAAAACATAAATGTTACAAACCGGCCGCAACTCTAGGGCGCCGCTCTCATTTGCAGCCATTCATGGTAGTGAATGTCCCACATTCTGTAACCACAGTCGTCGTCTAAGAAGGACAATGCACGTACTACTGTACTCTCTCATGCCTCACAATGCGGAGCACATGGTCGACCATAGATATAACCTACTGAATGCCCATTGGGCCCAGTAAGTTTCAGGCAGTAATGCCATCCTTCTATATTGAATTGGCCGAGGGGTCCATCGTACTCCCAGCTGTACCCCAGATGCTCCATAGCTTGATCTAGAATTGCGGCCAAGCCACATGTAGCATAGGTACAATCATAGAGCAAATGCTGCAAGTGGACAAACAAAAAAAACCAGAGAACATTAATAGAATAAAAACAACAAATGGAAATGAGTGAGGTAAATATCAGTGAAGACTTTACCATATCCATCACGTTGTTCCTCGCCATAATTTCGCTTACTTCCGCAACGGGGCGACGACCTGCACGCAATGCTACTACCTTGAAGTCCGAGTAATCATGGACCTCAATGCAAATGCATTTTAGTGCCACTAAACAGAGATGCACGGCATGGCGCTGGGCAAATCTCTTGCCCATCGCTGGTCACCCCGTCTGGTGGATAAGCTGCTGACGCATTGATGGACCCCTCGTAGGGATGTGAAAGCTAAGTTCACATGTCCATAACCGACCCTCTGCATCATGGGTCGTGTTCTCAACAATGTCCGACACATTGAACAAGGAAAGTGCTGACTGCAGCCACTCTACCGGGTCGATAAACTGCAACACATATATGCAATATATTATCAATGAATGCATACATATTATGAAACCGTACTAAAAGGTTCGAAAAAAAATTCATACAATAGCTGGACGAGGGAAGTCTGGAATGGCAAGCTCTGGAGCAAATAGCTCATCGCTAGGATGGTAACCTGTTGGGCGTGGTGGGGGAGGTCCATTGAAAATACCTGATAAACTCCAAAAATTTGAATATAAATATAAAATGCATATTAACAATGCGCAAAGTAAAATGTGTCAAAAAAATTATAGAATGCATATAGAACATGTAAAAGAAAAACATATGTATACCACTCAAATATCCAGGAGTCATGACAAGAACACATGGAGAGAAGAGTGAAAAGAGTGAGAAATGAGAGTGAAAAGTGAACAAGAACTTGTGCTCCCAAAACTCTGAACTTGCTCCCTCAAGAACACACACCAGCGCAAAGATTTGAAAACGACCACTGGTCGGGCTGCCGGGACCGTGGTCGTGTATTTATATTGTGGGGACATTATTCCCGGTTTGTAGAGCCGAATGGGACAAAAGGATTGGAAGGACCTTTAGTCCCGGTTTGAGACTCGGACCGGGACTAAACGTGGCCAGCTGCAAAAGCCTGCAGCTATGGCCGTTGGGCAAGGGACTTTAGTCCCGGTTGGTAGCTCCAGCGGGACTAATTCTTCCTTTACTCCCGGACACAAAAAAATGCCGAGACTAAAGGCAAAATCCAATGCGGACCAAAAGTTTATTCTCTACTAGTGTATGCATACATAAAAATTCGGTAGTGCTAGCGTCCGGACGTCTAGATGGATGCCCACGTCCTAACGCCGGCGCCTGCACCCCATTCCCTACCGTGACGCATGCAGCTCCCTCCGCCCCGCGCTCATCCCTCTACAGAGGCGGCGTCCATCCGAATGGAGCTGCCGCACTTGCGCCTTACGCACGCAACACCCTCGCCCTGCAC
The DNA here is from genome assembly GCA_038087645.1 of Saccharum hybrid cultivar R570. NCBI lineage: Eukaryota > Viridiplantae > Streptophyta > Magnoliopsida > Poales > Poaceae > Saccharum > Saccharum hybrid cultivar. The sequence goes on from JAQSUU010000804.1 coordinate 28,626,130, forward strand.
CCATCCCGCTCAGGTCAAGCTCGAACTGCCATGGAGAGATAGAGGAAATGGAAGGAAGGGGATGGAGAGGAGGGAGAGGTGCGCTGCGCGAGGAAGGGCGAGGTAGGAGCCGAAGCCCTGCGGTAGGCTGCTCTCCGCCAGCAACCGGCGCCGTGCAACACCTGATCTATCAACATACGTCTGAAGACAGATCAAACACTTGAAACATGCTTTTGAAACGTGTGTATAGTCATTTCAACACGTGCAACACCAACTTTTAAAACATCCAGATAAAACATTTGAAACAAACGTATGAAACACATGAAACAATTAAAACATAGGTTTGCAACATGCGTATATTGTCATTGCAACATATGCAACATCCAAAATTGACTTTTGTAACATTCAGATGAAACACTTGAAACGTATGTCTAAGACGCGTGGAACACAAACACGACGTCGCCGGTGGCCATGGCCTACCTGGTGGGGGACTGCGGTAGCCAGCAAGCTTTGGAGAACAAGGACGACAACCGCAACCGCAACCACAACCGCAAGCGTTGCCGCATGTCCTCGCACCACCACCACCACCAGGACGCAGAACCAGAGGCGGCACCCACTACCAGGGACCAGGAGCGGGACATGGCGACTGAGCAGCAGTGGCTCAATGACGAGATGGAGTGCCGCCGCATCCGCATCAAGGACAGTTAGCAGGAAAAGCCGCTGCGAGCAGCAGGCTGCCACTGGGCCCGGGCCTTAGGCGGACGAAGGTGCAGGGGCGGGGAAGAAATGGACCTTGGAGGGCGAGGAACCTGATGAGAAAGAGGATGGCACGGATATGATTTAGATGGAAGGGATAAGTCCAGTGGAGATTTTTTTTGAGAGAGAGAGAGCGGATGAGCAGAGGAGACGCGTCCAAACGGGATGGGCGCCCATGGGCAAGCATTATCGATAAAAATTACATTGTATTATATACCAAGTCTAGTTCCGATAGGATATTAGGAGTGAAGCAAAAAAAAAAAATACTACTTTCACCTATCCCAAGTCCATCACATCACTGCATATCCATGAGACCAGTGTTAATTTTAAATAACGGGCTATAGCACACAGCTATAGTGGCTCGCGCTAGTTTTTGCCGCTACAACACTGTTGTACTAAGTAGTGGCTATAGCAGCTAAACAGGCGTCTCTGCTAAATGCTACAGCCACAACAAATATTGTTAATCTCATTGGGTATGTTGTCATCTAATAATCAAAAGCACTAAACTTGCTAGGATCCACATGTCTTACATGCTGGTCTAGTTACTTGTATGGGTGTCAGGCTTGGAAATCTATCCAATAATTTCATCATATATTGCAATTTATCTAGGATCACACCTCACGTCGTGTTTGGACATGGTGCTCTAATAACTGGAATAAAATTCTATGCGATGGTGCCACAACTTGCATGTCGTTCGACACTGCTCCGATGACCACCACCTGTCCATGCTGGAAAACAGATTCTACCCATACAAACCATGAGTTTTCGGTTGAATGATCGGTTGTGGAACGTGCGTTGGGGCCAGGATGCCACATATTGGGGCGGTGTTGCACGCTGCTCTAATTTTGTCCAAGCATAGGAGAGAGTGACCGACCATGGAAAAATCTCTGTATTCCAATTCAACTCTTACAATCAGGCCCCACGCTGTGCCTGGATCTCTCTCACACAGGCACACATGTAACTTGTAGATAGGATTGAAGTGATTGGTTAGTGTAAAACTGATAGTTTGGCCAAAAGAATCAATCACTGTTGATCTATAGCTCATTATAAGAGATATGCGGCCCTCGCAAAGGGGTTCAGGCATCAAAACATTTTACCTCGAACATGTGAAGCTGATTACATGACACCTGAATCGGCAGGTATCTTTGCTAGGTGGGGCCAGCTGTGTGTATCTATACCATGTCTTGAGCAACAAGTGACAATTGCAGTTTAGCCCTACACAGGGGGCAAGTATTGTTGCGCGCCACCACAAACCAATTGGCAATGCAATCCCTGTGGAACTCGTGGTGGCAGATGGGCATCACGCTGCACCGGTCGCCGTCCTCAAACTGGCCCAAGCAAATCGCACAATCCTCCGACACCGACGCCGCCGCCGTCCCTGCACCCGCAGTCGTTGACGACGCCGTCGTTGATGACGCCGTCGTTGATGGACGACCGCCGCCGCCGCTGATAGAAACAAGTAAAGAGTTCCGGCGAGCTAGGGTACGTGACCTTGTCTAGCAGTAGCAGGATCTTCCTGACACGCGGCGTCCGATGCACGGCTGCCTCACGGCTGCAATTGTAGCAGGCGCGCGCGCTTGTTACGACGAGGAACAGAACAAGGCCGCTGGCCCAAACGAGGAAAATCACCAAGACTGGATCCATGGCCGCTACCTTAGGATTACGATAAACTTGGCCAAAGAACAGACTTGTACACGTATAGCCACCTATAGGATATATCTTTTCTTTCCTAATATTTGTTTTGTTCCTCCTAATAATATGCGAAGAGTTTCTTCGTCTTCCGTTCCGTGTGTGTGTGTTTTTTCGTGTTTTCTTTTTTCTGTTCTGGTGTGTTTTTTTTCGTTATTATCTTTCTTTTTTTTCGTGTCTTCTTTTTTACGGTACCGTTTTCTTTTTTTTTTCTCAGTTTTGTTTCTTTTGGTCATATATAGTAACAGAGGAGTAAAACGAAAGTCGAGAAGAGAGAATAATCTATCTTTCTTCTTTTCTTCTTCTTCTATCTCTATTTTCTATATCTATATCTATATCTATACTTAATATTAGAGCATCTCCAAGAGTTTGTCAAAATTCACTTGGCAAATATCGTGATTTGGCAACTCGCTAAAATATATGGCAAGTGAAAAAATAGACTCTCTCCAAGAGTTTGTCATTTGGACTTGGTAAAATAAGAAGAGGCCCGCTAAGCGAACGAAGAGCCCCGTTAAGAAACGAAGAGCCCCACTAAGAAACGAATAGCCCCGCTTAAATTTGCACATGAAGCCGGATGCGCGCTCGCGCTCAGCGCACAAATATGCGCGTGGAGGGGGGAGATTTGCCAAGTTGCTAAAATTTGCCAAGTTGGATGCCAAACTGTTAGAGCATAATTTTTTCTATTTTACCAAAAATAGATGGATGCCAAGTTGATTTGGCAAACTCTTGGAGATGCTCTTAAAGAGGCAAAATTTCTTTCCACCTATTTTCTTGGCCCGTCTCCCTTTAACTAACTCCGTGAATGTGAAAATTGTCTTTGGTCTATACCTAATATTAAAGAAGCAAAATTTCTATCCACCCATTTTCTTGGTCCATCTCCCTCTAACTAACTCCGTGAATGTGAAAATTGTCTTTGGTCGTCTCTCTACATCTCTCCTATTTTATATAGACAGGTAGAAATCATAATCCAAATTAATCCCCGATTCCTAATCCAGTTCCAAATAGGAAAAAAATAGAAATATATTCCTAATAATACTAACCACGGCAAGTTTCTTAGTTTCGGTTTTTTATTTTTTCAGTTTTTTCAAGAATGTTTGGACTTTTTCGTTTTTGTTTTTTTGTCGTAGGGACACTAGTGCAAGACTGGGTTTCAGTCTGGGTTGGAAAACCCCCTCTAGTCCTGGATTGGGAGATTTTAATCCCGGTTAACCAACTGGGACTAAAGGGGGGGGCCAGGCCGAGCCCACGGGCGACCACCTCCAGTCCTGGTTGGTATAACCAACCGGAACTAAATAACCTCCGGCCTGTTTCTTTTTCTTTTTCTTTTCTTTTGCAGTTTCTTTCCATTCAATTTGTTTTCGTTTTAAATAGTTTTCGTACACGTATTATATATGCTATACTATTGTACGTCATCCATAAATAAGAACGAAACTAATGAAGAGCTTAGATATATATTACAATGATCATCCTCATTCACCAAGTTCATACAAAACATCACAATTTAAAATAAGTCATTACAAACTAGATGCATGTCCAATACATCAAGTACACCCCAAAGTTCAACTACACACCAAGTCATGCAAGCACAAGTTGACTACATCGAATTATGTAGTTGAGTACTTCGTATCATGAACTCGGTGTAGTGTAGATCGTCGAATTTGTATCCACAAATATCATTGATGAAATCCGAGGTATTTAACAAGACACTCTCCCTTACTTCACAGGTACGAACACAAGGTCTACTCACCACAGTTAGCGGCAGTGAGTTAGGTGATCTCCTCTTAGTCGCATACAACTTTGTCTGAAATCCTTCCGCAGTGAGTGTTGGCCAATCATCAGCATATTTCCATTCATAACCCAATGCATACATTGTTTGGTTAAGAATGACTACAAAACTACAACCTATGTAGGTTAAGTCATACGACTCAACCTGTAATTAAGTGTTGGCAGAAAAAATGGATATGAGAACCAAGCTTTCCAATAATAAAAAAATCTAGATACTGCCAATGTTGGACTTAGACTTACCACATCATTCTGGTTATGTTGAGCCAACCTTACACAAAAGCCCTTAAGATCATGATAAGAGCCAGCATCAATAGATTGTATCTTCAAGGAGGAATAAGTAGGCAGGTTGTACCCAATAGTCGCAAGCTTATTTACACATGCTAGGACACCATATTTTTCTGTAACAGCCTTATTAGGTGCCATACTTTCCACCTCTGATATTTCTACAACACGGCATGTACCCCTCCTATCGACGATGGAAAAGCTAACTCAACATTGCTTCAATTGACCATTGTCTACCTCAAAGCATTCAACATTCATTGGCTGAACCCCGAAATGTATGAGTGTCTCTTCAAGCCAAATGATTGGGTCAGTTACCTATGGTACATTTAAGAAACACATATATATACATAATAAATCAGAAAATATATTTATACAAGCATATTTGACACATTAATTTATAGAAGAGTTGCTTACTATGCTTGGATGAGTAGACCGTACATTCGGAGGCACCACTGGAACCTAGCATTTTTGGCGGAGGGAGACGACGTCCAGCCATCTCTTCTCACAAAAGTCAATATATCAAAAATCATATCAACACATGACTATTCTTATGGTACAATAACATCATGCAAAGGCAGTGGAACAACATTTAACTAAGCACTGCATGAACCTATCATGCTAAGGTAGCAAGCAGATTAAGGTTAACACACGAGATTCAGGACAGTAGTATAGAAGCTACTTCATTTAACCATAAATTTTCAGATCTATCCAGAAATTCCATAGAATGGACATTTTTTAGGACTAACTTTGAACAGCCATATCTCACAAACCATTTGGCCAAATGCCATGAAATTTTAACACAAACAAGATAAGTAAGTTATCTACAACTTTGTTATAGACAAGAATCACAGCAAACATCATTTTCATCATGTAATTTGCTTAACAACAAAAATAGCCACTATAATTGAATTATAGAGCAAAATAATATTTCACTACATATTAAAAATGGAATCTGGGCACAACCGATGTTACCAACATTTTCTAACCATCACATACATGCTAGAAAACATCATGGCTATTTGAATAAGTATAGGAACCTCTATGAAAAAGACAAATTGCTATTGCAACAAAACATGTGAGAGCAAGATAAATCTAAAATTCTATATTTTCTGTAAACATATGGCCATATTATGTGTTCTTAGGTCACAACATCATCATGCAAAGGCAAATGAACCACATTTCACATTTTTGCAAACATAAATTATTTATAAACCATTTATCAAGCAACATGCAAGTTAAATCAATAACTCAACCATACCGTAACCAATGCCCTTGAAATGTTTACCACAGGACACACATAGTCTCAGTAGCCTACCATAGAAATTTCACAGCAATTGGAGCACTACAACTCTAGATATGAATTTATCCCTAATAAACATAGATAAATAAAAACAATAAAAACCTTCTACTAACACATATCATTTTATTACTCTACTGTGTAGATCTACACTTAAGGATTCCAAAAAATTTTCATTTAATATTTTATGATTTTTCTATAAATTACTATGAATTTCCAAAGTTTCAGCCATTTGAAAGCAAACATGTCCTTATTGGCACTATTTATCTGAGTCTATGTGTTTGCACTTAGGCCCTTCCCTTTGGTCGAATTTGAGCACGAGGTCCTCACGCAAATTCGGAGTAGGGAAGTGGCTCACCGTGGGGCTTGTGGGGGGTAACATGGCGGTGCGGTGGCGAGCTGCTACGCCGGTTTAGACGAATGGAGCGTCATCTCCGGCTCCGGCAGCGACTCGGTGATGGCGAATGGCTCCACAATGGCGGCACCTCCTTCCTTCTCCTCCTCGGCTCTCCTCTCTGAGGGACGAGGATGACGGTGGTGACGCCGGCAGCGGGGGTGAGGCAAGGCCGCGCGGGGATGACGAGGCGCTGCCGGCGGGGGTGACGAGGATGAGGCCGAGATGCGATGGCGCTCCGGCCGACAAGGACGAGCACGAGGGGCCGACAGCGCGGTGGCGAGGTCACGCGCGCGGGGGTGACGAGGCGCGGACCGGCGAGGACGCGGCACTCTGCCCCGATGAGGACAATGACGAGGAGGCGGGGGTGACGAGGACGACACCGAGAGGTGGCGGTTCTCCGGCCAGTGAGGATAGGGAAGAGGGTGGCGGCAGGCGATTGAAAGGAGGATGAGGAGAGAACCAAGCAGCGACATATATACTGCTGAATCTTTTAGTCCCGGGTTAAGCTACCAACCGGGACTAAAAATCCTCTAGTCCCGGTTGGAGGCCCAGACCAGGACTAAAGGTTGTCACTTTTACTCCCAGGTTGAGCCTCCAACCGGGACTAGAGGGATTTTAGTCCCAGTTTGTAACCCAACCCAAGACTAAAGCCAAATTTTTGACACGCGGCTAAAGGGCTGCCTGCCCAGCAGTTTCGTTTCCTGCCCATGCTAACATATCCATTAAAATAAATAGGCTAAAAATTAGAAAATGCGTAGTTCAAAAAATATAGCTCAAATGAAAAAGTTGTCAACTACAAAGTTACATAACTTTTCGAGCACAACAACTTTTGTTTTGGTTGTTTCTCCATTTGAAGTCATTTTAAAAATTCAAATTTCAAATTCGAGAGATTCATACATAATTTTCCTTGAAAACATGAATTTAAATGAAAAAGTTTTCAACTACAAAGTTGCATAACTTTTCGAGATTTACAACTTTCGTTTTGGTTGTTTCTCCATTAGAGGTCTTTTTAAAATTTAAATTTTAAATTCGAGAAATTAAAACATAGTTTTCCTTGAAAGGATGACTTCAAATGATGTAACTTTTCGAGATCGACCACTTTTATTTTGGCCATTTCTTCGTTTGGCAAAGTACATATGCATAAAAATAAATAATTTGTCCATACAAATAAACCTAATGAAACATAAATAATTTGTCCATACAAACATAATTAAAATATCCATACGAATAATCCTAATTAAAGTACATAACCATTCGAAATAAAGTACATACGCATAAAAACCAAAATAACACATAGATCCTAAATATCGCCGGCTGCAAACCTTTCCTGTCTCCATTGCAAGTAGCGTATGTCCTGGATGGTGTAACCACGAATAATGTCTATGTAATGCAAGGCCCGCACTATAGCATTCTCAACTGCCTCACAACACCGAGGACATGGCATGCCATAGATGTAGCCTATTGACGAACTACCGATATCCGGGTTCTGCCTCATTCTCACGCAATGTTGGTAGCCAGCTGTCGTCCTCTGGTCTGTCACTTCCACGAAGTCCTAGTAATACCCCAGTCATTTAAGAGCTTGCGTAAAAATGGGATGCAAGCCACATGTAGCATAGATGTAGTCATGGAGCAAATGCTGCAAGCGGACAAACAAAAAAGTATCAGGAAGCGCTCATATAATAATAAGAATAAATAAATATTACTCTCATAACATACACGCCGTACCACATCCATTAAGTTGTATGACACATTCCTTTCAGTTACTAGCGGCACATTCAGAGTGCGCTGAACTAAAGCTTGTATTTTCATTTGGGACCAATCAGGAATACGGTACCCAATCTACTCAAGTGCCTGCAAAGTAAGATGCACGGTATCGAGCTAGGCACCTACCTTGGTCACCGACTGTCGTCTAATCTGGACGATCTGCTGGCGCACCTGATTATTGTAACTAATGGAGATGTCAAAGGAGAGACTGCACGTCCATATCTCGCCTCCATTCGCCTCGTGACATGTCGTGTTCTCGAAGATGTCATACACCCTGATCAGTCATAGTGCATCTTCCAGCCACTTCACTAGTTTTATAGTTTGTAACATATACAATAATCATATTATCAATAAATATATATAAGCAAAAATTATATTAGCATACAAAACTTAAAATATTCCATACAACTGATGGGTCTGGGTTACGCATAATGGCCCTTTCTGACGATGGCTCGAATGGAACATCGTCAGGATGGAAACCTGGTGCCTGTGGGTGGGGAAGTGATCCGCCGCCATTCATCATAAATAAAAAACTAAAAAACATCCCAATAAATATAGAACCCCATATAAATATACCATGCAACATTATATATTAGAGAAACATATAAACAATAAATCATGAAGAGATATATGTATGCCAAGCAAACTTAAACATTTTTGCACATATTTTTTTGAATGATTATTAACTCTCATGAAGAAATAATGTTGCTAACAAAGATCTAGAAAACAACCACATATTCATAATCTAAAAAATATTAAAATCCACATATTTGAATATTTCTATGCTTATTCATAATCTAAAACAACCACATACTTGAATAATTCATAATCTTAAAAACCAACCACATATTCATAATCTAGAAAACAAAGATCTACAAATGATGTATAAATAAAAATAAAATCCACTACTATTATTCATAATCTGCAAAAACCACATATTTTAATATTTCTATGCTTATTAATAAAGCATCAAACGATCTACATTATTAGCAATGAAATATTAGAAGATGAAATGGCTAACCTTTGGAAGATTTGGAGATGAAACCGGCAACGCCCGAGAGCAAGAACTCGCTCCCCCAAACAAGAACAGGATGAACACAAGGGCAGGCGATTGATTTGACCACCTGGTCTCGTCCTGGGGGACAGTGCAACTAGATATATATAGGTGGAGACCTTTAGTCCCGGTTGGTGAAGCCTACCGAGACTAAGATGTCAACCTTTGGTCCCGGTTGGAGCCACCAACCAGGACCAAAGGTCGGCTGGGCCTTTTGTCCTGGTTGGTAGCTACAACCGAGATTGAAAGGCAATCTTTAGTCCCGATTTGAACCATAAACCAAAACTAAAGGTCCCCAACAGATACTGCTGCAAAAGCCTGCTGCACTATTCGTTAAGTAGGGGATTCTAGTCCCGGTTGGTGATTCCAACAGAGACTAAATCTTTCATCATTTCCGGGCTAAAATCTGGTCGGACTAAATCCAAAGATGAAAAGTCTATTATGTAGCAGTGAGGCCAACTAGAGGACAAGAGCTCAAGTCCTCGTCAACCACGGTTTTTTCTGATTCTTTTTTCCCAGTTCCGACAATTATATTTCTTTATTCATCACGTTCTCACGTTCAACTAAATACATAGAATCAGGTAGATAAATAATGATAAAATAATAAAAAACTAAAAAGACAAAACTATAGGCTTTGAACTCCATAACTATGACGGATGAGAAATAAATATTTTTACCAACATATTATTAATGTATTAAAAGCAAAAATTCATATTATTATAATCTGATTTAGTCGACAGTTTAAAATCAAATCATGATATTAAGTTGAGTAGTTTCTTATCTCTAAATATAAATATGCCTCCTGCAAGTATGCACCAGTGGTATCGCCGACAATAAAACATGGAAAATCGAGAACAGCCTTCTGTCATAATCCTCACACATAGTAGCCCTTGGTATCAATAACTAATTCCATGCTAACTTGAGTTACAGATTGTTACGTTTCTTCAAAAGAATTCGTAAAATTTGATATTTAACTGTACTAACAAATTATAAAAAATAAACTTAATTATATCCACGAGCAAATATTTTTGTGCTTAGCAATGCGAGAAAAAAAGTTTATTAGAATCTTATTTTAATTTGAAACAAGCTTAATTATATATTGTCATATTATTGCCAACATTTTCTTATATTTTGGATGTCTTCGTAGAATAAATTATAGCTCTCAAATTTTATGAAAAGAGAAAAAACATATAAATAGGTATATAGCACTTTCTCTTCCGTTGCAATGTTGAAGCACGTTTGCTAGTCTATCTATACCTAATAATAAAGAGGCAAAATTTCAGGCTCTTTTTTTTCGTCCAGCCCATTCAATTCGAGCCTAACTGCTGGCCCACTCGCTCGTGACTTCTCACATTCTGTCGCTGCAAGCCGGCCCAATTGCTCGGTTCACGCCCGTTCTCCTCCCATCGTTCCTCTTTCTCGATAAAGAAAAAAAAAATCGGCCGACTCCGTTGTTGCTCCTACCGTCGGGCAGCGCCGCCGTTCCAGCTCGCAGTGCCACCACAGCTTGAGTTTCCCGTGTAGCGCCGCCGCTCAGATCGAGGATTACGGGCGGCGTCGATCGGCTGGGCACCCGCGCCGGGGCCAGGGTCAGGCTCGCCATGGAGGAAGCGGAGCGCCGTGAAGTGGTCGTCGTAGGCGGAGGGGTGCTCGGGCGAGCGGCGGTAGTCAACGGGCAGCACGCTTAAATCCTAGCACCGAGGCCAACGCTCCTCCCGTCCGCGCGATGGATGTGCCCTTCCACGCACAGCGCCGCTTCTCCTGTCTCGCGTGCAGCGCTGACGATCAAATGGAGCTGTCAGCGCCTCCTCCTCCTCCCGGGGCCCTGCGCCGCCACCCCCGCCGCCGCTCGCATATCGGCATATGGAGCTGTTGACGACCGGGATGCGGCGTCGCCGTGGCCGTGGAATCACAGGATGCCTCACCACAGGACAAGTTGGAATCGGAATCGAAACGAAGAACAATCTCAGATCAGAAAATTACGTGGTATTTTTCGGCTCCTGCTCCTTTTTCGTTCCTATTTATATATCAAAGATCTTGGTTGAAGCTAAAATCGGTAGTTGTCAATCAAGCTCCTGATTTCACAAAAGGCGTCGTTATGCCGACTGTCTCCACCGGGAGAGCCGAGGCGTGTTGGCCACCATCGGCGTGCTGCCGCGGAAGAAGAACGGCAAGAAGTCAGACAGGTTGCTGGTGCGCAAGGTGCCCTTCGCACCACCGATCTGCCCTGTTCTCCACAACCTGCAGACAATCTTCCTCGGCACCAAGCTCGTCGTTCTTTTTCCCCACCGTGCCTCTCGCCATCGCCACCCAGTGCGTTCACATCGGTCAGGTACATACCCGTGCACCCCCCCCCCCCCCCCCCCCCCCCCCACAGCCTTCGGTTGCTGTGATCAATGTGAGGGCAAAAATCTCAAATTTTCACCATATTGAACAATAATACAGTGCATCTATTTTAGAGACACTTGCCTGTTTAATGGTATTGCGAGATTGATGGTGTTGGGAGAGCAGCGCTGAGTTCTTATCGCTGTTGAAGGGGCTATATGCTGCTTGTCAACAATGGGTAGGAGACAAACCTGTTTGCGTATGACTTTGAGTAGCAGTGATTTTTCTGATTGCATACAAGTAGTGCCGGGAACAAATATCCTCACAAGCTGATGCTTGTCCTGACCCCTTTTAAGAGCATTTTTTTTCTTTGGTTGATTGATTTGGTTGCTGACTATATGCCATGCCACTGGAGTATTTTGTGAAAGAGCTAGCATTTTACTATTTGAGTTATGTTGCATGGATCTATGGTAGTTGAAATAGTTCTGACTATATAACTCACTATTGTTATTATATGTAAATTTGTGAAATTACTACACTAAGAAAATATTTTTACAAACAAATTCAGATATTTTATTTTCATGTGATCAATTAAAATAGGTTTTCTTTAAGTCAGTGTCCAAAAGTTTCCTTGCAAAATAATATAGTTAACACTAAAGAAGAGATCTACACACACATGATTGTTCAAACCAAGATAAATTAGTAGCGTTAATGTATGTCACTTTAATTATATTTACCAGTGGAAACAAGGACATCTCTGGATAGCAATGTTGGTCGAGATGATTTACAAAGAAAAATTGTGAGGCCACCAGCAAATCAACTGGTGTTTGAAGGGGATTTGGTAAACTTTCTATCCCCTTTATTCAACTGCAAAATTGGCCAATTTTTACTTCTGTACTGAAAGAGTCACAGTTATTTATGTATTGCAGTTAGCAACATGTGAGGATATTTGTTCAAATTTCCTTCTGCTGGATCCTCGTGATGCACCGGCTGTTTTTTATTTTCTGCAAGGAAAACATTCTGGTAAACAAAATAGTGTGCCTCGTCAAGGCAGTTCAGTGCCTTCTAAAATCCAAGCCAATGTTTTCACTACCCCAAATGCAAGATCAGCGGGCAAAGATCGTCAATCGGCTGCTGGAGAAGTCCTAGGAGGTCTAGAACTCTAGATCCAACTCAGGAGAATCCTGAACAATTTTCAACTCAAGAAACCAGTCTAGATGACAAATATTGGTCTGATCCTGATGAACCTAACTTTGCTAATGATGTTGAAATGCCTCACCCAGATGATATGGAGCATCATGTTGGAGATTACTCTGATGATGAGGATCCATGGAAACCTTTGAATCCACATGAACCTGGCCACCTAAAGATTCGGCCTTACATGAGAGGTACAGGAAGCTGTTCTTTATGGATATATATCTTTTATTTAGTGCCTTGAAAAGCTATTTTGGTGACCTATGTATTGAACTATATTTACTGATCTGTTTTGGAGCAGTGAAAGGTTCTCCATGGGGGGGTTATTGGCACTTAGAAAAAAGAAAACTCTCAAATTTCTATTTCCTATGGCAAAGATGGAAGGTGTCATACCTCAACATGCTAAATCTTTTGAAGCACAGCCGTCTCAGCAGGAGGAACATTATTGTTTCTAATCACCCCCTCGTTTTAAAAAGGTACTCAACATTGTTACAGTGTCCATGTAAATTAGGCATGTCTAATCTTTTGACTTATTTAATTTACATCTTTTTGGTGAAATATAAATTATTTATTAACCATCCAACATGCAGTTTTTGAGATCATTTGAATTTGGATAAGGAAATCCCAATGTGTTTGGAGATTTGAAAGATGACAATGGATCAAATACTGGCATTAATTTTGATTATGATGATCCAGACATGCCAAACGACATAGATGTTGATCCTGATGTTCCAACGTATCTTGACGAGGTTTATTTTACTGACTTCTTTGTTTCCTGGTTGCTGTGTTTAGCTATATATCCAACATTTGGGTAATATTCATTTTCATTTTTCCTCTATTCATACTATTGCTGCAACTCCTAATGGTACACAGGATGACATAGATACACATGCAAGCCTCGACGACTTGTGTCGGTCACATCTGGTGAGTTTTTAATGGTTCTATAGTCCTTTTACATGTATGCCTTGTGCGGTTACAAGCATCTTGGTGCCCTGTAAGTCAATATGTTGACTAAATATATATTAGGTGTAAGCATGTCAAAACATGCTAGGATAAAGCTTATTATAATCAATTATTGCTGCATTAACTATGAAATTTCATTACAATCGCAATGAAATTTGGTCTCAACCGTTGTGGAAAAAAAGATTATTGCTGCACTGGACAAAATTTTGCTTGTATGATTAGTTGCAATATCTTCCCAAAAAATCTGATCTCGCATCTTTGTCATGTATTGGATTTTACAGACAAGTTTCTAGAATAAAGTGTCAGGAAGAACTGAATGTGTTGTAAATTCCCATGCAACAATTCTTAGCGCTAAATTAATAAAATATTATGCTGGTATATTTAATGTGCTTCCACCTTTCATGTGTGCACTGGTTAAGGGCTTAAGGCATGCCGTTTTGGCAATATGGTTGTTTCCCCAATATTGCGATTGAGAACTTTAATTTTGAGATGTGCTCTGAATTTGCCTTTTCTCTTCAACTTCCAAAACTGATAGATAATTCTTCATACAGAATGTTCCCCTTGCCAACGTCTCTGAGATTGAAAAGCAGAGTGTGATGGATGCTCGAGTTCAACATGGAAAAAAAAAGAATTAAGAATGCCTTGGAAGAGCAGGTTAGTTGCTGGCTTGAACTGCTTACAGTTTTGCATCTATGAACTTGTTTAGCGCTCACCCCTACATCCATGTCTTTTAGGATAAAAATCTACCTTTTGATATCGGTTCATATGGGGAGCAAATCCTTGACACACTTTCATCATGAACTGATAGAGAACTGATAGTACAAGAACTGCATCTTGTAGTGAGATTGTTAGTGGCAGACCAAAGTATGAGGTTGCCACAAAATTCTCTGCGCCAGCTGGTAAACTTCTGTTTTCCCTAATTTCATAATCTGGTGCAACCCCGAGCATTTTTAGACTCGTGATTGTTACAGGTAAACGACATAAGTGTTGATCTGGACATAGGACATGCCACAAATGAGTTTGTGTGTTACACAGCTGAGAATACATTCCACGTAAGGCTCATTGGTCCCAACCGGAGGCCAGAAATGGAGGCTCGCTTTGCTCAGAAGAGAATTAAGTGCCCACTGCAAAATCTAGGCAAGACAAATATAAAATGGTTGTGGCAAGCTACATGCTTTGATTTCACACAACTTGCATACAACAGCAGAGCTTATCAAGATGGCGCGTAATTGTCGAGACAATAAAAGTTATTAAAGACAATGATATATACACTTTGGACCTGATATTTTAAGTGTTTTACAAAATATGCAATATATAATGAGAAGTCTGTCATAAATCATGTTCATATAGAGTTCAAAAGGTATATTTATGAAATAATTAATAATTTCTAACATAATTTATTGTGTATTTATCGTTCAACGATTTGCTATTATACGTTGATGCAAAACTCATTTAATCTAAAGTCCAATAAAACTTCTCTTTGGAAACAATGAACGAGCGAGAAAAAAATAACTTTTTAAATGTATGTTGTACCCGTAGCAACGCACGGGCATATTTCCTAGTAATCCTAAAGAGGCAAAATTTGTGGCATTGAAATTTTTGTCCTGCTAGCCCAATACCGACTTAGCCTCGGCCACCCGCTCGGAAAATTGCACGTTTTTCTGGGTGCAAAACGTTCCCGTCCATATTGCTTTATGGGCAACGGGCTGAATGGAGGGAGCTGCATGTCTGATCACAGAGTCCAATTAGGATACATTGGTTTGCTGATAATCAAGGAAATCAAATCGATTTGTTTATTTGGTTCGGAATTGGATTGGGCAACATCTGCATGGAGCACGATACATGGTAGATCCAATCGTGTACACATATATATGGATTAGATCTTCATCAATACTACTAAATCAAACTACGTACTTGGTTGTGAGTCCACGTACAAGAAGTTGAGTTATGACAGACGTTGTTTGATTGAGATTACTGTATGAGTAAGAACACGAGTTTGTCTCATTGTTAATTACTAGCAAAAATGCCCGTGCGTTGCAACGGGACACATGGTTTAATGCAATGTCACTTATACGACTTTTGGCTCGAAATTTATTTAACTAAAGTGTCATGTGTTTTGATTCGCCTTCAGATGGACACTAACTCGTACGAGCATGGAAAGCTAAAGTGTTATGTGTTTCAATTCGCCTTCAAATTAATCGACTGTGTTTTGCTCTAACCCGTACGGACATGAAAAGATTGGAGATTTATCCAACGATGCATCATGTACTTTAATTCATCTTATAAATTGAACTTCTCAGGCGATGCTCATTTAACTTCAGACCAAATACTTATCTATAATAAAAAGCTAAGACATAAGAGTACCTCTTGTTTGAATGAAAACAAAATAGAAAACAATGCTAGACCTAGACAACGCAGACGTAAACAGCCTGAGAAAGCATGGTGCACTCAAGCTCCACCTTGTCCTCGCGGCTGTCCTGCGGCTGCGGTCAAGCTTCGCGCCTCGCCCTCGTAGCCTGTGGTCCGCGGCCGAAGCTATGCTTCGTCGCCATCGTTTGTTCCACACTATGCGTCGTTGTCGCGGCCCACAGTCAGCACCTGAGCTCCACATGGTCGTCGCGCTCGAGCTCCACCTCGTTTTGGCCCGTGCTCGCGCTTGTCCAGTCGTCCTCGCCGGCACGGGTGGGACCAGGCCTAGGGCCAGTAGGGTCATGGCCCTAGTCGTGGCACAAATTTTGGCTCAACAACAAACAGCACAGTAAGGAGTAGAGTAGGGCAAATCATAGAATCTCTCGGTGCCTCAGCCGCTGACGCCATCACGCACTGCTCGTGGCTCTTCTTCCTCTTCCCGCTTGCATCACGTGTTGTCACTCTTGCCTCCCGCTCGCATCTCGCACTCGCCGGTGCCGGCGCACGGCACCTAGCCCGCTCGGCCCCAAGCCCCCTGCCTGTCGGCGGCTGCCGTTGCCCTCACGGGCCGAGCCTCGCCCCTCGGCTGCTGGCCCTTGGCCCACCGAAGCACTGCCCGCCGCCCCTAGGATTCGCGCGGTGCCTACACCTGTGCTTGCCGGAGCCCCGTATCGCCGAACAGAGCAGCTGAACAGAGTAGCCGAGCATGCCAGCACGGAGCATCGCGGACGACTGATCGGCCATCCGCAGTGAGCTTAACGCGGCCACGGGTCCGTGTTCCCTGACAAGGAGTTCCAGCGGTGGAGCTCCGACGTGATTTGGACGCCATTAGCCGGATCAAGAACCACCCTCGGCTCACCTATGAGGCTACGACACATGCTGCCGGGTCGTCGTCGCCAAGGAGACCCAGTGGAAGCGCTATGGGCAGGTTCATGCGGACGGACTTCTTGGGCCGAGGGTTCGGCGTGTTCTTTTCCTCACCCAAACTAAAACCCCTCCGTTCTGATATAATTTTGCTGCACTGACCAGAACTTGACTCAAATTCTTATACGTAAAGAGGGAAACATGCACCGCATAAACCGGAAACACACACATAAAAGGAAACGGATTGAACCAGGCAACAAGGACAACTCCCATACGTTAGAAACGAGTAGAGCAGCGATTGAAACAAAACAGATGTGGAAATAAATACGGAAGAGTTGAACGAAATCTTTTTGTGGGCAGAAATTTTGCCTCTTTAGTTTTAAGTAAACGTGCCCGTGTGTTGCAACAGGACATAACGTGAGGACTAAATGTTGTATATTTGCCTAATTTTTACTCTTACTTTCCTTTTCTATTTAGATTAGGATTAGGATTCAATATCAAACATGATCAGGTCTATTTAGGTTAGGATTCTAACTCGTAAGAGCATGGATTGTATATATAAGTTCTGATGGAAGAAATTTTCCATTCTCCGAAGGGAGACAGACAAACAAATGGATGGACGAAAAAAAAGAGCCTGAAATTTTGTCTCTTTATTATTAGGTATAGATAAAGCCTACTTGTGTAGTTGTCCATTTGGCGTTTCCACAAGTACTTCTCCTCGACGGCAGAATTGACACAGTGCAAAGTAGCTCGTCGTTGGCGGCGCGGCCACCCTCTCAGGAAGTCCTCGCACCCATTCTTTTACTGTGGACATGTTCCCGTCCGTGTCCTTTGTCGTGTTCATTTTTCTTCCGAAGGGCCGGCACCGGGATGCCGCGTCCGGACACAGCTCCTGTGCCTCCTCTGTCATGCGTGCGGACGCAGCTCTCGCGCCCCCTCTGTCACGCGCACTCAGGGGAAACACCGCACTGCCAACAGTTCGCTTGCCCATGCCCACGCATACGCAAGGACCATCTAAGCCCCGCTCCGTTTCACATGCCCCGCATGCATGCGGGACCGGTCCCAATCACCTGCCCCGCATACGGATGCATGTTGAGGAGGTGTTTGCCAGCCTCAGGCGCTGGCAAGGTGACCCACAGTTGCAGAGTTGTCTGTCCACGAGCCACCGGTGCCATTGCAACATGTACTCCCCAGATCTATTTTTGAAACATCCATACGTAACACTTGCAATATACATCTGAAATAAATGAAACACATAAAACATACTCTCGAAACATGTGTGTATAGCCATAGCAATATATCTAAGATCTCAATCTAACTTTGTAACATCTGGATGAAATAAATTATGCAACATCCAGTATACTTCTACAATATCCTGATGAAACACTTGAAACATACGTTTGAAACAACTGAAACACTTGAAACGTATGCTTACAAGATGTGTATATAGCCATTGCAACATACGCAACATTCAAATGAAATACTTAAAAACATACACATGAAACACTTGAAACACGACATCGCCGGGGCCAGTCGATTCTGGCCGTCGAGGTGGGAGCCAGCGGTGTACGAGCACCACTAGCACCGGGAGCGCTCGTGTGTGCCCTTGGCTCGACCAAGGATGACCTGAGGCACCCGACACGTGCGCCCAGCGGCCATCGTTGGCAGGGGCAGCGGCAACGGCAGCCCACAGTAGCGAGGCATCCCGACGGCGCTGGGTTGGGGAAGATGTGGGGAGGCTGCGTGGTCAGCTTGGATGGAGGAAGAAGACAACGGTGGCGGCATGGGACTCTGCTGCAGCCAGCCGACACGAGATAAAGACCGAGAGATGGGGAGGGCAAGAATGGAGAGAGCGGGATTGGGTGCGTGGCGTGAGCGGGAGCGAACGGACGACGCGATAGTGAGTGGGAAATTTCTGCGGCGTGGGCAGGAGCGAGCTGAGCGAGGCGTCTGAAAGGATGGACGCTCTCAACCAAGCATTATCATTTTTTCTTCTTTTTGTCCGTTTCTGCTTTCCCACATTCAGTTCCATGACTTTTTCCCTTCTTTTTTGTCTCCTATTTTTCCTTTTTTTTAATCTACATCTATATCTATATATGTATTGAGATTCCGTTACAATGCATGGACATATTTGCCAATAAAAATAAAATAGAAAATTCTAATGTAAAAGCAGTAGAGAATTGAATCCGTGATCTTATTTTTGAACAACCACTAAACAACAGTTGTGTTTTTATTTTTCCTAAAAACAAATAGGTCATCATATTTGAGTGTTAGATAGTGGTTCAACCACCCTGCCTATATAATGACTAAGGAAATCAAACCGCTAAGCGATAAATCAAGCGGTATTTTACCTATCCATGTGCCGTACGATGAAAGGGCTGTGCACGTGGCGTCCATCCGGCTGGGGGGAGCACACGCTGCGCGCTGCGCCCGGAGTCCACCCAATTTTTTTCCTGGTTTGCTTCTCGATCGATCGTGTGTTTGTTTTCCGTGGCCGCAAGAGGGGGCCCTGTTAGTAATCCTTGCGCATGTGTTAGTTTGTTAATTAGTTGCATGATTTCGTTTACGAACGAGCACCGTGGATGCGGTCGCCGTGCGCGTAGGAGGAAGGCATGGCGAGAATAGCTCGCGCATGAACATGGAGTGATCGGCTGTGGACGCAGCTTCGTGAACGTGGGGATGGACACGTTCGAGCGCGATGAGCGCGGCTATCCACCCGAGAGCTTCTGCTCTTTGTAATAGAGAATAAAAGGAAAAGAAAGATCAGAAAAGCAGTGGTTCTAGAGCTGCACCAAACCCTGTGTGTTCCAAAGTGTTCGCGTTGTGTTTGTGCTGTGTTTGCTTTTGCGATTGTGATCGCGAGCTCGCCGGCCGTCATGAACGCCGGGAGAGCTCCAACCGCGCTGACGCGTTGCCGCCGAGCGTCGGCACACAATGGATAAACATTATCCATCTAGTTATGAAATTCCATGATCTCCATAGTTATTTTTTTTAGATCTTGTTCTTTGAGAAACTAGTGGACAAAACTTCCCCACTAACAAAGAAATAACAATGTTTTTTTTTCAATCAAGAAATAACAATGTCAATATATACGACACATTTCTAAGAAACGAATTCATATGTAATGATAAATAACAAATAATTTCTTTCGACAAGTACCGGATGGAATTGCTCAATTGATACATGAAGGCCTAGATCAGAAACAGGATGACCATCTGGGCCCGTTATGATTGCTCAATTGCGCACATATTATGATTGCACATATTATCTTCCCATTCGTTCGAAAAAGAAAATCGTGTTCATTTACCTTCCTCGTGTTTCTTCCGATCCATCTGGTTTGCGGTTTGCATTCTGGACATCAAAACATGAGCGATATTGTTGCGACAATGCATACAAAATCTTGCACCCAATGCGAAGAAAAAAAAAGAAACCAAGTGGTTACTGGTTAACATGCATGCTTGCAGTCATGCAAAAAGGTCTAGCAAAGTTTGATAAAAAAAAGGTGCATCTCCAAGAGTTTCCTCTAAAAACTTAGTTTTGCAATTCCTAAAAAGGTATTGGGAGAAAAAAAAAAGAAGGCCACCTTCAAGGGTGTCCAATAATTCACTCCCAACATCCTAGTGATGTGTCTGATGCCATCCTGAGGAAGGACACCAATGACAAGTGATCAAAGAAGTCCCTGCCGTGCTCCACCAGTTGGTTGGGTGGTGCTGATTTTGCTGCCCTGTCGCTATCTCGTAGTCAACCTTATGAAACTTTCTTTCTTCCAGCCTGCGTGCTGGCTAAATAAGTTCAGTATGCTGCCCTTGGATGTAATCAGTACTCTTTGGTTAAGTTATCCTTGCTATATATTTGGCTACTTCCTCTATCTTTTTGTTGTCCGCTGTTACTCTTATGATATTCTCGGTTGTGCGTTCTTCTTGCCTACTTCCTGGAGGAGCAGTGCCCACTTGTTTTGCTCCCCCTTGTATTACAATGAGTAATAACAAGAGTTTCAATATCCTGGTATGGAATGTCAGGGGTATCAACTCGAAGGAGAAATGGGATGCAATTAGATCTAAGATCAATGAGAGCTCCTGCCACTTTGTTTGTCTACAGGAAACTAAAAGGGACAGTTTTGACTACATATATTTGAAGAATTTATGTCCCAAGCACCTTAACTCCCATGCTTTCTTCCCCTCCGCTGGGGCCTCTGGGGGTCTAATCACTATTTAGAACAGTAATGTTTTTTCTGGTATAGAAGGACAAGCCTGGTGCAGTTGGTGAGTGCTAGCTCGCCGAGTCACCAGGTCCTGGGTTCGAAGTCGTCTCTCTGCAGAATTTCTGCGGGGGTAAGACTTTGCTTCGGTTATTCCTTTCCCCAGACCCCACTCGTGTGGGAGCCTCTAGCGCTGGGTCTGCCCTAATGTTTTTTCTGGTATAGTCGTTCAGGCAAATGCTTTTTGTGTTACTATAAAGTTCACTAATCTCCTGGATAATAGTTGTTTTCACCTGAGCAATGTCTATGGCCCTTCACATGCTGCTGGGAAAATGGCTTTCATCACCTGGTTCCTCAACTTGGACATTACTTATTTTGATAATTGGATTCTTGCAGGTGATTTTAACTTATACAGATCAGTTGATGACAGGAACAAACCTGCAGGAGATGCTGGAGATATGCAAATGTTTAACAGTCTCATTTCTGATCTTTAGCTGGTTGAAATACCCTTCAGTGGTAGAACTTTTACCTGGAGCAATATGCAGTTAGATCCCCTTCTGATTAAGTTGGACTGGGTTTTCTGTAACTCCAACTGGAATCTTAATTATCCATCAACCTCTGTGCAGCCCCTTTCAAAACCTATTTCAGATCATGTGCCTTATGTCATCACTTTTGGGAGCAACATTCCAAGATCAGGTTTGTTCAGATTTGAAAATCACTGGGCTGACCACCCTGACTTTTTGAAGATTGTAGATCTCCACTAGAACAGTACTGCTTTTTATGCTAACGCTGCAAAGACTCTGTCTGCAAAATTCAAGCAAGTGAGATCTGGGTTAAGGCAATGGAGAAAGGGTTTTCAGAATGTCAATAAGCTTCTTCATAATAGTGATTGGGTTCTCCTTCTTCTGGATGGGTTGGAAGAACAAAGACCCCTGTCTCACCTGGAAGCATCCTTGAGATGGCTAATTAAAAAGCACATAGCTAATCTGTTGGAACAGAAAAGATCTTATTGGAAGCAAAGAAACACTGTTAGATGGGTAAAGCTTGGGGATGAGAACAGTAGTTTCTTCCAGGCCATGGCTTCTCTCTCCCACAGAAGAAATGCAATTTCAAGCCTAACTGTACCTGATGACAATGGTGGCAACATTTTAACTTCTCATGAGCAAAAGGCAGGGATTCTATGGGAATCCTTCAGGAATAGAATGGGTATTTCTGAGTTCAGTGTAATACTCTATGACTTGTCTTCCCTCTTTCAGAGACAAGACTTGAATTGTTTAGTTTCAGACTTCAGTGAAGAAGACTTTAATAATGTGATCAAGACCATACCTTATGATCACGCCCCTGGTCCTGATGGTTTCAATGGAAAGTTCATTAGAAAGTGCTGGCCTATCATTAAAAGTGACTTTGTGAGATTGTTTTCTGATTTTTTTCAACAACTTTATTGATCTGACAAGCATCAACAGTTCACTCATTACCCTGATCCCCAAGAAAAGTAGTCCTGAAACAGTTGATGATTACAGGCCAATCTCTCTACTAAACTATTCTGTCAAATGTATAACAAAGCTTTTGTCTGCAAGGTTGCAATCTGTCATTCTCAAACTGGTGCATAAAAATCAATATGGGTTCATCAAGGGAAGGACCATCCAAGACTGCCTTGCCTGGGCCTTCCAATTTCTCCATTTTTGCCACCACTCAAAAAAGGAGATCATCATACTGAAACTTGACTTTGAGAAGGCCTTTGACAAAATAGAGCGTAATGTCATCTTAGAAATCATGAAATCTAAGGGTTTCCCAGAGAAGTGGGTCATTTGGATAGATGCCATCCTGAAATCTGGCAATTCATCAGTCCTCCTTAATGGCACCCCTGGTAAGCCATTTGCTTGCAAAAGAGGTGTCAGACAGGGTGATCCTCTTTCACCCCTTTTGTTTGTCCTTGCAGTTGATCTCCTCCAGTCTATCATCAACAAAGCTTGGCAAATAGGGGTTCTAAAACATCCACTGTCTGATGACTTTGAGGACTTCTATCCCATAATACAACATGCTGATGACACTCTTTTGGTTCTTCCAGCTGATGCAAGACAACTATTTATCTTGAAAGGCCTTCTCAGGTCCTTCTCTGACTCCAGTGAACTCAATGTTAATTTCAAGAAGAGCTTCCTTGTACCCATAGACATCAGTGCTGAAAAAAGTACACATCTAGCACAGACCTTTGGATGTGAGGTTGGAAGCATGCCCTTTACTTACCTGGGGCTACCTCTTGGCACCACCAGACCATCAGTTCAGGACTTTACACCTCTTCTGTCAAGGATGGAAAAAAGATTAGCTGGAGTGGGCAAATTCTTGTCCTACCAAGGGAGACTTGTTCTTGTGAACTCTGTCTTCTCTGCCTTGCCAAACTACTATATGTGCAGCTTGGTAATTCCACCAACAGTTATTCAACAAATAGACAGGTTTAGGAAACACTGTCTTTGGAGTAAAGGAGACATCAGCAGAAGAGGCACTTGCTTGGCTGCTTGGGAACCAATGTGTAGATCTAAGGAGGAAGGTGGTCTTGGGATCATCAATATCCAGAATCAGAATTCTGCTTTGCTCTTGAAATTCCTTGACAAGTTCTATAATCATGCAGATGTGCCTTGGGTTATGTTGACTTGGTCAAAGTTGTATCAGCACAGTAACATTCCACCTCATGCTAGAAGCCCTTGTGGCTCTTTTTGGTGGAAGGATATTCTTAAGCTCTTTGGAAAATATAAATCTTTTGCTACCTGTCTTCCAAGCAATGGCTCATCTGCCTCCTTCTGGAACGTCAATTGGTCTGGTCAAATTCTGGAGCTTAGTTTTCCACACCTTTTCTCCTTCTCTAGGAAAAAGAATTGCTCTGTTAAGTTCTTCTTGGATAATGACATCAACAGATCCTTCTTCTTGCCTCTGTCAGTTCAGGCATTTGATCAGTTAGTTGAAATGCAGCAGTTAGTTGAATCTGTGGACTGGGATCAAACTTTGCAGGACACCTGGTCCTACTCTTGGGGCCCCTTGTACTCATCTAAAAGGGCATACAAACACCTCCAAGGATCTTTTGAAGCCACCCCTCTCTTTAAATGGATCTGGAAGTCTGGAAATCTAGGCAAGCACAAGTTTTTTGCATGGTTACTGATCAAGGACAGACTCAGTACCAGAAACATTCTAAGGAGGAAACATATGCATCTAGAGGATTACTCTTGTGTACTATGTAACAATGGCCTAGAGGAGACAAGCTTCCACCTTTTCTTTGAATGCCCCTTTAGCTTAGCTTGTTCGCATAGTATCAATGTCCACTGGAATATCGCTCTGCAGCCCTTGGATATGCTCATTTAGGCCAGAACAGACTTTGGCAGTCACATCTTTAGAGAGATTTTCATCTCAGCATGTTGGATAATCTGGAAATCCAGAAATGGCATCATCTTTGATAACAGATCAGCCACCCTGTTGGATTGGAGAGCAGCTCTCAAGGAAGATCTTGGCCTGGTTTGCATCAAGGCCAAGAAGAGAATTGTCGACGCCCTCAATGTTTGGAGAGAGAATCTTTTATGATTTTGTACCTTTTGCTTTGGGCTTCGCAAGCCTTGTAACCTGTACAGTCTTCTTTGTTCTTTTGTACATACTTATACAAAAAAAATGAAAAAAATAGGTAGGGGGCTTCCCTGCCGGTTCCTCAAAAAATAATTCACTCCCAAAACGTGAAATTATTGGTCCCACACAATTTTTGTATGCTGTAGTTTTTTTTCCGTGCAGGATCGGGAACTTCTCCGTCGCTGCCCATCTCCCTGCTTATTGGACCGAACCCCATCATTCCCCTTGCCGGTGCCAGCCAGCAACGGCCGGCACCGCTGCTCGCTGTTGCGTTTCCCAGCTCGCACCTGGGGTGGCAGCGCGACCTTGGCCACCTCGGACTCGGTGTCGTAGGTGGCGAGCCCGACGCCGACCTCCGCAGCGGCGTACTTGAGGTGCGGCTCGCGATTGCGCGGGTTGGCGTAGACGATGGATGCGGTTGGGCGGGACGACACCGAGCGCGAGCACGGCCTCCATCTCGGCGCGGCTGGCGCAATTGAACCCGGCGCCCAGCGCGGCCAGCGTGCCCTGGAGCGCCGGCTCCAGGTTGCACTTGACGGCGCCGTAGTAGGGGCGCACGTCATGGAGCCCGCGGCGCCACGCCGAGAAGAGGTCGGCGACGGTGTTGTTGTGGAAGACGTGGAAGGCGCTCTGCTGCGCGGGGCTCGACGTGGCGATGATGGAGCAGATGAGGCCGGTGACGGCGTCCTTCTCGTTGGTCGCCGTCTTGTCCTTGACGCTGGGAGAAGAATCGCGGCAAAAGTCGCGCGCGAGGGAGAAGAATCGCCGCCAAAGTCGCGCGCGAAGGAGGACGCCGCGCGGGGAACTTGGATCCACCTGACCGACTCCGCACAAAGTTACGTGCAACGGGAGAAAAGTGCTTAAATTTTAGGGCGATGGATTAGGAGTTGTTAGAGAGGGTTTTTTTTCATCTTACTAAAAATCAAGAATTAAACAGAGATTTAGGGAACTCTCGGAGATGCTCTAACGAAGAGTTTTGTTTGTCAATTGTTAATGATTTTGTCCTTCTATTCTTGGTAATGCTATGATTAGGGCGTCTGTCCAGAAGTGTGCATCCGGACGCCGCTGTTCCTGGGCCTGCGCAGCGACGTGGCCCAATAAGTAATCGGCCTGCTTCTCTCTACGCTCTCTCCTCCATCTCTACCCCCATAATAGAATCTCCATCGACAGAAATCCTCATTCGCTTATGCTCGTCATGGCTTCACCGTAGCGGACGCCCACCCCACTCCACCTCACCGCTACAGACCGCTTCTACTACCATTCCGTGCCAACTCCTCCTACAGAACCTCGTCGACTCCCGCCCTACTCCACCTCGCTGTTGCGCACTGCGTTTGTTGCCATGCCGCACCCACTCTTCCTATAGAACCTCGTCGACGCCGGCGTGGTTGACGAGCCAGATGTCTTCGACGACGCGAGGGACGACCACGACGACTTCCTTCGGGCGCTCATCAATGCGGATCTCCCTGGTGGGGACCTCGATCTCGGCGTGTGGAAGCTCCTAGCCGCCGCAGCGCTCTACTTCGCCGGCGTTCCCATGCAACTCGGTTACCTCGTCCAAGCAGCAAGATGATATTGCATAGCGCATGTTGCAAACTTGCGTTTCAAGTGTTTCAGATGTTTCATCTGGATGTGTCAAATGTTTCATCTTGATGTTGCAAAAGTAGATCGTGATGTTGCACATGTTGCAATGGCTATACACTTATGTTTTAAATGTTTGTTCTAAATGTTTCATCTGATTTTTTAGACATTCATTGCTAGTGTTTCATCTGGATGTTGCATATATTTTACACCTATGTTGTAAGTATTTTGTCTGGATGTTACATATCTTTGCAATGTTTTTTAAGAGTTTTCAAGTGTTTCAGACGCATGCATGTTACAAGTGTTTCAACTACTTCGTACGTATATTGTAAGTGTTTTTATCTAAGTATTTCAAAAGTAGAATGAGATATTGCACATATTGCAATGTGACCCACCCTATCACAGCCGCCTTCTGCCACTGCTTGGGCGTCGTGCATGCGCACGGGGGAGCGAAGGGATGGAGCGCTGCTCAGCAGTAGGCGCGGGAAGCGGAGGGCGATAGCGGCAGGGGCGCAGGCGGTCCCCGTGCGGCATGCGGGTGCGGCAAGCAGAGGGGCGTCCGAATAGAGACGAGGTGGGGGCGCAGTTTCCTCGGAGCAACAGCGTTAGGCGCAGAAACGAACTGTCGCCACGGGCGCTAGCACTGCCGTTCTATTTTAACCACGTACTATCTACTTTTGCATTAAGACTTACTATAAGATTTAGAAAAGGTGCACCGGTGCACTTCGGATTATCGCCACGAGGAGCCTCACGAGTTTGTGCGGTGTGCACTCATAGGCTAAGATGAAACCCATAATTAAGTGCAACCTTCGACCTCCGTTTGGAAAAACTTTGCGGGTCTGTTTGAAACACGAGAATTTTCTTTTTTCCTATATTTTTTTATAAAATTAATTGATTCCTATACAACTTTTATAAAAATCCTACAAAATTCCTATGTTCCAAATAAGTCTTAAGGTTTTACTTCATCTGTTCGAAATTAGAAGACGTTTTAATTGTTCTAGACATATTGCATATCTAAGTAGTACATAGCAAAATCTACGTATCTAAAAATTCAAAATGTATTATAATTTAGAATGAATGGGGTAGTTTTTATTTGTATACAAGTCAAAATATCTTTAGTTTGACAAAATTTATACAATATTTATAACACCCAATAAATGATATGCAAATATATATGTTTCGTAGTAAATGTGGTCTTTTTTTACGTTTCGTAGTAAATGTGATCTTTTTTTTTGCGAGACCCAGTTACAGACGCAGACGCTCACATATACGAGCACACACCTCTATGAACGCACACACGCACACCCTACCCCTATGAGCACCTCCAAAGAACTGAGTTAGACGGGCCAATCTCGAGATTGACGAAGTCACCACATGTGCCTCGTTATCGACGGATATGTCGCCTACTACTGAAAAACTACGCTGTTAAATCCTGGAATAAATCTAAAAAAATGCGAGCACCCGTGTCAAGTTGGAGACTTAAACCCGGGTGAGCAGGTTCCACCACGAGGAACTCAAAATATAAATATTGTTTTTTTATAAACTTGATTGAACTTAAGATAATTTAGCTTAGGCCCTATTTAGATTTATCCTAGCTGGTTGTTTGAATTCTCTAGCTAATTGATGTTTATTTACCATGCTGTACTTAGTTTTGTTGAGCCCGATGTAGATACGGAAAAACCGAGGAGCAATTTTGTCTTTAACAATGCTTTAGTTGGGTTGGAACAGCTAAAAGAGATTGTGTATATTTTGATTCCTAGCTAAAGTTTAGCTAAGTTTTAGTTGTCTCCTTTTGGATCCCTT
This sequence comes from Saccharum hybrid cultivar R570, assembly GCA_038087645.1. Lineage (NCBI taxonomy): Eukaryota > Viridiplantae > Streptophyta > Magnoliopsida > Poales > Poaceae > Saccharum > Saccharum hybrid cultivar. The sequence continues at coordinate 28,654,073 of JAQSUU010000804.1, forward strand.
GCAGCTAAAGTTTAGTCCCTGAACCCAAATAAGGTCTTAATAACTAAGAAAAAAACTAAAACGTCGAAGTATTTCTATGACAGGAATATCGTGATACTAGCACTCATAGCTTAGGGCTAATGGGCTAACAACTAGTTTTTTTAAAAAAAAAAAACTAGGCCAACAACTAGTTGCTAAACTTTAGCCCTTGAGTATCAAATAGGAGGGCTAATGTGTGCACTGAAGTTTAGCCAAAACCATAATTAGTTATTAGTTTACTAGTTAGTAAAATCCTGCTAATAGGGCTAAAAGTGCTACAACTATATAAAAAAGACGCCTCTACCCCTCCTCAGCAATGGTCCGCCTCGATTGCGACGCAGTGCCATGACCCAATCGATCTCTGGCGCTCTGGCGCGGCCCCGCGCTCGCAGCAGCCTTGCTCTCATACGCTGTCCTGGCGCTCCGCGTTCCTGCGCCCGCCTCCGAGGAGCCTCCATGCCACGGGGCTTCACTCCGCCTCTGAGGAGCCTCCACGCCCATGTATGGACTAGCTATTTTTCAGCCATGACTAACCACTGGTTCTAGTCCATCCAAATGTGTCTTTACTCCAAGAGTACTCAACATTTTTTTCCCAAAAACATAAAGTTTTATAACTCTTAAAAGAGTATTAAAAGGGATAAAGAAGGTCATCTCCAAGAGTTTCTAATAATACACTCCTAAAATATAAAAGACAATTTTACATCAGGATTCTATACTATTTTTAAATTATTCTAACCACTTTTATATATTCTCTCATATACATTTGCATCATGAACCTTTTTCTATTCTTTATTCTTTTCACGCCCTTTCACCTTTAGATTGGCCAACAAACACACGCGGGGAGAGAAGATAAGCATGACTCGGAAGCGCGTAACACAGAACAGGGTGACTTTTCTGAAGTTCTAAAAGATTAAGAGGATGATTAGAGTTGTTGGAAAGGTTTTTTTTCTCATCTTGCTAAAAAAAGGATTCAGGGAATTATGTACCAAATCTGTACTGTTCGGGCAATGGAGTCGGAGATGGGTGTTTAGATGCAAAATCTTTTGGAATTTGGTTACTGTAGCACTTTCGTTTGTATTTGGCAATTAGTATCCAATCATGGACTAATTTTGTTCAAAAGATTCGTCTCGTGATTTACAACCAAACTGTGCAATTAGTTTTTATCTATATTTAATGCTTTATACATATGTCCAAAGATTTGATGTGATAGACGAAAAGTAAAAATTTAGAATTTTGAAGGCATCTAAACAAGTTTATTTTCATGAATCATGATTTTGGGAGCAGGTGGCCTGCCTTTCCAAATGAACACTCCTATGGATAGGATAGGATAGCAATCATTCGGATTAATTCCCCGCCACTTTCGTTCCCCCTTTACTTTTGCAGCCCCGGACCCATACACACAGAGAGAAACCCAACCTTTTGCTTTCGTTGTTCCCAATGCCATGTCGACTTGTCTTCACCACAGTAGAGTCTCGTTTAGATCCTAAATTTTCTCCCAAATTCTATTATGAAAAAAGAAGATTCACCATCACATCAAAATATCGACATATGCATGGAGTACTAAATGTAGATAAAATTAAAAACTAATTGTACAGTTTTGTTGTACTTTGCGAGACGAACATTTTGAGCCTAATTAGTCAAAGTTTAGACAATTTTTACCAAATGCAAACGAAATGCTACAGTACACTACAGTGTCGCACAGTAATTCAGCCGCCACCAAATCGGCTGAACTAAACACGGCCTAGTACCACTACCACCACTGGCCTCCCTCCCCTGTAGCCCTGCTTTCCGATCCAAATCCTGCATGGCCCGTGTTTAGATCCGGATTCGGGCGTCCGGATTCGGCACTATGCGCTACCGTGTTCCTGTCGGAACACTGTAGCGTGTTTTGTTTTTTAGTGTAAAAAATTGTCAAAATATTGATTAATTAGACTCTAAATGTTCGTCTCGCAAAGTACAACAAAACTGTACAATTAGTTTTTGATTTCATCTACATTTAGTACTTCATGCATTTGCCGGCATTTTGATGTGATGGGGAATCTCCTTTTTGTATAGTGAAATTTAGGAGAGAATTTGGGATCTAAACAAGGGCATGGACTTGCCGCCGCCGACCAGACGAAACTTCAGAACGTATCGAGTTCAGGCCAGGCAAGGCGAAGGCATCTGTCACTCCGATCTCATCTTCGGCGTCAGTCTAGATTAGAGTTCGTTAGTTCAACCGGCAGGCAGCAGCGGCAGGTTAGTACTTACTCGCCCCTTCTCTTCTTTTTTTTTCTTCTTCTTCTTCTTCTTCCCATGATTAACCGATAATTCTTCGCAGATTGGCTTTATTTATTATTGTTAACTTGTATTAGTGCCTAATGTGAAAAGATAAAGCCTAACCTGAATGATTTGTTTTGGTTGCTGTCTCAGTGTCTCCTCTGTGCCTGTCGTTTCTTTGATATATGCTGCATCTAGTTCCATCCATACAGATACAGCTTGTTATTCATTTAGATCCTTTCACTTGTTCAGTTACTCCTACCTCTGAAAGTTTTCATGTCAGCACCCTTCAGATCTATCTTGCTTGCAATGGTTTTTCTAGATGTGTAGTCCTGCATGAACTAATTAATCATTACTTACTAGGAATCTGCATTCTCCTGCTGGAAACAGTGGATATTCGTGTCCCAGAAGGTTTGCATGGTCCCAAGATGTTTTCTGTTAAATAAATAGTGCGGAACAAAAGAAATGTTTCTGCGTATTATATTCTGTTGTTCCTGAATGCACAAGTACAGTTTTGATTTCTTTTTTCCCCATGTATTCAGTTAGTTCAGATAAGAATTTTGATTCCCATCACATTCGTTCAGAGAAGGAGAAGATCTGATCATACCCTTTTCTGGATGCTGCAAGCAGTCCACCATCACCATCGCCATTGCCGTCGGCAAAACAATGGAGTCACCAGGGCCAGCAAGAAGCGCCAGGGCTCCACCAACTCCGACCTGCACCGTCCCGGGGCTCCTCGTCGGCCTCACAAAGCTCTTCAACCTCACCAAGGTCTGCGCAGCCCCAACACCGGCAGCCGACGACGGCAGCAAGTCAGCACCATCCACAAAGCCCGGACACGACCCCGACCCCGGCCCGGACCCGAGGCTTGTGCTCGTGAGGCTGTTCGACGCGGTGTCGGCGCTCAAGTCCGGCTACGTCAACCTGCAGCGCGCGCACTTCCCCTACGACCCCGACAAGGTCGCCTCCGCCGACGAGGCCGTGGCGTCCGAGCTCGACTCGGTCGCCGCGCTGCAGTGCCTCTGCACCTCCCGCCGCGGGATCGGCCCGCTCGTCGACGACCGGTGGGCCCAGGTGCAGCGCCTGGAGGCCCAGGCGAGGCGGAGGGACGCCCACATCGCCGCGCTCGCGAGGGAGCTCCGGAGGTTGCAGCGGGACAATGCCAGGCTGAGCAGGCAGGTCGTCAGGAGCAGGAACGAGAACGACCGTGGCAGGGCGCTGCTCTTCGTGCCGAAGGAGCTCGCTACGCCGGCGGCGTTGGTGAGCCAGTTCGTTGCGGCGTCGAGGTTGGTCGGCGGTTTCGCGGAGCTGCTGCTTGCTGGTACTGGTACCTGCAGCCTGACGGCGGCGGCGGCGGCGGCTTTGTCGCCTGAGCCATGTGCAGTCAGCGACGACGCAGATGCCGAGCAGGCGCGGTCGTGGAGGAGGTACTCGCTCGAGGCGCACGTGTGGCGAGCAATGCTGCTCGTCGGCGGCGCCGGCGCCGGCGACGAGGAGTGCTACGGGGCGGCGACGCTGGTAGCAGCTTCCGCCGGATCATGAAGCCCCGCGACGTTATCGACGCGCTGATGCAGTTCCCGCGCTCGGGGCTCTCGGCGTTCTGCCGGGCGGCCTACATTGCCGCCGTGCCGGCGGAGGCGGAGGCGGCAGCGTGCGGGAACCTAGACCACAGGGCCTTCGTGTCCCGCGGCGGCCACCCGAGGACGCCGCTCTACCGCGCGTTCGCGGCCGCCGCGAGGTCCGTGTGGGCGCTCCGGGTGCTGATGACGGCGGTGGCGCGCTGCTCGGAGTCGGAGCTGGGTGGTGGTGGTGTCAGGATGTTCTACGCGGGCAGGGGGAGCGTGTACGCGGCGGAGTTCATGGAGAGCGTGGCTGCGCTTGGCGCGGAAGAAGCTCGCCGCGTGGAGGCGGGTGATGAGGAGAAGCTCAGTGTCGCCTTTACCGTGACGCCCGGTGTCAAGGTCGGCGACACGGTGGTGCCGTGCAGGGTGCTTCTTTGTCGGCGCCGTGAGGGCTTCGTCCGGATCCGATGACGACTCTCATCAGCAAGCTAGCTTCTTTTTTAGTATAGTACATTTTGCTTTTCTTTACGCTCGAAATATGCAAGCGTTATAAGTTGGGGGCTGTTCCAAGAAATTTTGCAAAATTTTTCAGATTTCCCGTCACATCGAATCTTTGGACACATGCATGAAGCATTAAATATAGATAAAAAATAAAACTAATTACACAGTTTAGACGAAATGGACGAGACGAATCTTTTAAGCCTAATTAGACCATGATTGGACAATATTTGCCAAATAACAACGAAAACGCTACAGTAACGTTTTGCCAAAAATTTTGGCTTCCAAACGGCGCATTGATATTAGTACCCAAATGTACAAGTGTTATATGCGACGTTGATAAGATCATTAATCTGGACATAATCTGAAGTTTGATGGATGGATGAACTACTAAAAAGAAGAAAAATCCATTTTAAAAAAACTTAGAAAGGTCGTTCCGTCGATGCCAGTATGAGTGTTGAAAGCTTTTTTTTTATAATCTCGAGAACAGCAACGGTAATTTGTAAATTTTGTACCCCATCCTTTTCAAATTAAAGAAGGTTTTGACTTATCTAGATGAATTACTACTTTTAGTACGTAGGTAGGTAGACATAATGTATGTCTAATAATCTAGAAAATTAGCAAAAGGTACGAGAGAGACATGGAGTACTTAAAAACAAATTAGGAATAATCTAATAAATAAACCATGATATGTAACATTAAGGCTTTCCCAATGTACCAAGGTTAGCTTCATGGTTCTAAGGTCAGTCTCAGTGGAGTATTTTGTCACTGTTTTCAAAGCTCCCATGTACGTGTTCCTGTTCGGTTGAACTTATTAACCTGACTTATCTGTTATGGTAAAGTGTTTTTTTCACAATAAATCAGCGAACAGTACTTTTCAGCCTGGCTTTTCAGTAAAGCGTAGACAAGTTTTACCCTTATGAAAGTAGGGATGAAAACAGAACAGAAATATTCCGAACTGACCGTTTTCGTTTTCTATATTATGAACCGTTTTTTAACATGAAAAATTGTCAGTTTCAATTGGTTTCACAACCATTTTCAATCATTTTTTGTACTCTTTAATTGCTAAATGTAGAAATATCCCGAACCGACCGTTTTCGTTTTTCCATATCATAAGTCTGTTTTCGACCGTTTCCGACCGTTTTCATCCTTATATGAAAGGAACTCATTTTATCCTATGAAATTTTCATCATCATCTCTCTCTATCCTCACTTTTGTTGATCCACATCAGCTCATTTAGGGCTTCTCCAACGCTACCTTTTTATTTGTAGCCCCATGTGCCATGTAGGATCGGATAAAAAAAATAGGTGCTCTATACTTGTCATAGTGGCTTGCAGAAGCTATATATGCTTGGAGAGAGAAGACGGTCCATACTAAAAAAGAAGAGAGAGAGAAAATAAATGTGAGGTATGATGAAAGAAAAAAGTTTCTTTACAAACCACAAATAGTGATAGTTTTTATTGTGTGAATAGTAGTCTTAACATTTTCTAGTCTATATGGATCACTTTATTTGTACTAGAACCACTAGGAGTGTTAGCCTCCATTGGTGGTGCCCTTATTGTCCATAAAACTCTCAAGAAACCTTCACTGAGACCGGCCTAAAAATAAAATTCTAAGACTACCACCTATCTATCCTCACTTTTCTCCTAGCATTGCTCATATAAAGAAAAATTGCATGCATGTTACAGCATGTGTTGGCTTTTCTCCTCTATGTCATTTCTGAGGCCACCATTTTTTCTGAGCATTAGGGTGGGTTTAGTTGGTGAAAAGTTTTTGGAAAAATATCACATCGCATGTTTCGTGCGATGTCGGAAGTGGTTTTCGGATACTAATAAAAAACTAATTACATAGCTTGCCTGAAAACAACGAGACGAATTTATTAAGCCTAATTAATCCGCCATTAGCACATTTGTTACTGTAGCACTTTAGTGTTAAATCACGAACTAATTAGGTTCAAAACGTTCATCTCGTGATTTTCAACCAAACTGTGCAATTAGTTTTTTTTCGTCTACATTTAATGCTTCGTACATGTGCCGCAAGATTCGTTACTGTAGTTTTTCGTGAAAACTTTTTTAATCTAAACACGCCCTTAACTTGTGCTGTGTGTCGATTGAGCTCTAGACTACCCACAGTGGGTACTCTAAAACGATACTCTAAACCTTTAGAGTATGAATATAGAGTAAAAACTGCTGCACTGGGTACTCTAAAACGATACTCTATCCTTTCTCTCACTCTATATTTAGAGCAGTACGGTGCTTACTCTATACTCTATAGTGGCGGCCCCACTAGCTAAACAAAGGGAAAAAATGCTATAACTCATAAACCAAAAATCCAAATTAAATTTCGATTGCACCATTAAATTTGTCTCAATAAATCATCCAAAACTAGATCACACATGGATATATTTAGATAAAGTGACAAGTGGGTCCCACAGTGGATAGAGTGGATAGAGGATGATATAGAGGATGGATGGGTGCGGGAGAATTGAGTATAGAGGAGAGAATCTTGCTGACTAGGACATATAAAGGATGAATATAGAGGTCCATGATCGAGTGCGGGTAGTCTTAGGCTATCCGCACTCATGGTCCTCTATATTCATCCTCTATACGTCCTAGTCAGCAAGATTCTCTACTCTATACTCAATTCTCCCGCACCCATCCATCCTCTATATCATCCTCTATCCACTCTATCTACTATGGGACCCACTTGTCACTTTATCTAAATATATCCATGAGTGATCTAGTTTTGAAGGATTTATTGAGACGAATTTAATGGTGCAATCAAAATTTAATTTGGATTTTTGGTTTGTGAGTTATAGCATTTTTTTCCTTGGTTTAGCTAATAGGGCCCGCCACTGCGTACTATAGAGTAAACACTGTACTACTCTAAATATAGAGTAAGAGAAAGGATAGAGTATCGTTTTAGAGTATCCAGTGCAGCAGTTTTTACTCTATATTCATACTCTAAAGCTTTAGAGTATCATATAGAGTATGCCACTGCGGACAGTCTTAGGGCTTCTCCAACGCTATAGCATGGAGTACTGCCCCAAAGCCACGTCAGCTTTGGTCCTCCCCATGTCACGCTGAATGGTAGCTCCGCGGCGCGTCAGAGTATCTCGCAGCAGATAAAACAACTTCTTCTGACAAAAGTAGGAGCAAGTAGGCAGAAGCATGTTGTGATGCTGTGGGGCGGTGGTGGCTTGCTCTGCAAAGCGTCAGAAAACACTGAAGAGGGAAGAGAGATGTCGTGCACCAAGCCCTAGTATTGCGGCAGGTGGACTAGCAGGCTTGTGGTACGTACTTTGCATTGAGGCTTGACCTTCGTGTTTTTCATCAAGAGGGCAGGAAAGTTTAAAAGTCACACGACATCGATGAGTTCTAGCTATTCTACATCCGCTGGCAAGACACTAGCGTATGGAAGCAACCAAGAATGTTGACGCAAGAGCCTAGCAATTACAACACATTCTAAGAACTAACCATGCCTACGTATATTCCTACAGTATGTTCAAGCTAACATACTCAGGCCGAGCCCAACGCACCAGCGTGTACAGCTGCCCCGCATAGACACGCAGGCTCGGATGTCATCTATAAGAGAGAGGCACCGAGATAGTAGCTTCGCAGTGTGTCAGCGTGTCTTAAAGAGGAGTCGACGGCCTCGTCAGAAAAAAGCGGTGGTTTGACTAGAAAGGAGCCAGAGAATGAATGGGACTCCTTCCGTCCCTTTAAAAGTGGCGTTTTTAACTTTTGGGTATCGTGTTTGACCATTCGTCTTATTCAACTTTTTTTGCAAATTATAAAATAAATAAATCATTATTAAAGTATCTCTAATGATAAAATAAGTCATAGCAAAATAGATAATATTTATATAAAAATTTTGAATAAGATGAACGGTCAAACAAGATGGCATGGAGTCCAAAACGTTACTTTCAATGGGACGGATGAAGTATTGGCCAGTAGACTGCAAAAAGCAAGTCCTTGAAAGCGACGTTCGAAGTGAGAGATATTTATATAAAAATTTTGAATAAGTCGAACTGTTAAATAAGATGGCTCGAAGTCTAAAACGTCACTTTCAATAGGATAGAGGGAGTATTGGCTAGTAAACTGAAAAAAGCAAGTCCTTGAAAGTGACGTTTGAAATGAGAGAGGTAGCAGTGGGTGAGAAAATAGATAGGGCAGTGTAGTCTGCATTGTAGAAATTTACGGTCTCAACTTGCACGGGACCTATGTGGAGCATGAGTTTTCGGACGGGGCCAATGTTTGTGCTGCCTGCGTTGGGCTTGGCCTTAGGGCAGGGCCAACGGAGGCATATAGCAATAATGGCCTCAGCGTTACACGTAAGGTTATAAACTTTGAGGCATATAAAATCCTAACACGGGCTATTATCCTCTGGTTTCAAATGTCACTTTTAACTGTCCTCTCCTTTTCAACCTTTCTTACTGCACTTGCATGGTCCCCTAGTAAAAACGTCAGAGGCTACTCTCCTCGACCTCCTAACGCGCGCTTCAACTGCAGGCCTTGTTTAGTTACCAAAATTCACCCACAAATTTCACTATGCAAAAAGAAGATTCCCCATCACATCAAAATGTCGGCATATGTATGGAGTACTAAATGTAGATGAAATAAAAAACTAATTGCACAGTTTTGTTGTACTTTGCGAGACGAACATTTTGAGCCTAATTAATCAAGATTTGGATAATTTTTACCATAAAAAAACAAAAGTACTACAGTGCTCGGGGTGGCACTGTGCAGATTTGGCCACCCCCGAGTCGGGGATCTAAACGAGGCGGCAGTCTCTCCTTTTTGTCAGACCAAGCTAATGTCTCTTCTGCAGGATGCTAAGGAGCTCTACGAGACCACCATAAGACATGAGGATGTTCGCTATCTACGTGGTGGTTAGGGTAGCACGCCAGCTCATTGCGTTGGGGGAAACCCTCAGAGACTACTAGTAGCCACGCTGTGGCGTTGAGCACTAGCGATGCCATGTACTTCGACTCTACGAGGATGGGGCCGTGGGGGAGGACCGGAGGAGAGCACGGTGGACTCCCACCGGGTCCCGCAGCTTTTTTCAAAATAAAAAAAAACCGGTGCTTATGCTGTAGTTTGGGCGGCTTGGCTTTGTGCGGTCTCCCTCCGAAGTCCGAAAGTGTTGGGGGTCGATGGGGGCCGGGCCGGGCAGAAATGGCCATTGCCCATTGGGTAGTGGCGGCAAAGGGGACTAGGGCCTTGATTAGATCCGAAATATTTTGGAGAAAAATTTCTGTAGCACTTTCGTTGTTATTTGGCAAAATTTATCCAACCATGAATTAACTATGCTCAAAAGATTCATCTCGACATTTACAGACAAACTGTATAATTAGTTATTTTTTTACCTACATTTAATACTCCATATATGCGTCTAAAGATTCGATGTGACGGGTACTATACAAAATATTTTGGCTCTTTTTGGGAACTCAACAGGGTCTAGGACTTCTTTTTGTCTCTGGCACTGGCAGAATGGCAGTGGCTGTTTTGCAATGTCATGGGTTTCTTCGGCCCAGGATCATTTATTCAAGGCCTTGTTTAGTTTCCAGAATTTATCTATATAAAAAGAAGATTTTCATCACATCAAAATACCAGTATATATATGGAGTACTAAATATAGATGAAATAAAAAAAAATTAATTGTACAGTTTTGTTGTACTTTGCGAGACGAACGTTTTGAGCCTAATTAGTCAATGTTTGGATAATTTTTACCAAATACAAATAAAATGCTACAGTAGCACTGCAGTGTAAAATACCAACTTTGCCCATCCAAAGTTGGGATCTAAATATGGCCTAAGAAGGCCCACCACACCCACAAATTTTTATATTGTTTGATTAATATCGCTACGGAAATTCCATTTCCTTTTTTCTACCAACAACTCCTCTGTCCTCTCGTCACCACACACGGCCCGGATACCCTGTGACTTTTTCGTGTCTTGTGTGATGCACACGGTCCTCTTGGAGAGTCTATTCTAAGGTCTGGTTTGGTTTCACATGTTAAAGTTTAACTCCCATCATATTAATGTTCTTTCAAATACATAGAGTACTAAATGTAGACTAATTGCATGCATGTCGGTATAGATTAGGAGTAATTTATGAGACGAATCTATTAAGCCTAATTAGTCCAAAATTAAAAACTTTTTGTCAAATAAGACGAAAATGCTACCGTATTTGTTAAACTTTAACACCCAAACCAAATAGGCCCTAAGTCCCACAGTTCGCACAAGTAATAAAAATAAAGAGAAGAATCCGATGATGATGATGATAAATAAAATATTTGAAAAAGAAACCAGCCAAACCATGGCATTGTTTAGATCACCCTCAAAAGTTAGAATTTTTTTCACTCTCTCTTCATCACATCAATCTTTGGACGTATGCATGCAGCATTAAATGTAGGTAAAAAAATAACTAATTACACAGTTTAGTTGTAAATCACGAAACGAATCTTTTGAGCCTAGTTTTTTTTTGAAGAATCAGGAGGAGCCAGGGGCTCCTACTGCCGAAATTAAATTAACAAAAAAAACAGAAGTATAGAGTGACAAAAACATGCTGAAGGAAGGAAAAGCCCAAGAAGGCAGGCAACCTGACTACCTGAACATCTAACCTGACTAAAGGTTCAGGGAACCGAAAAGGAAAGGAAGAAGAGCCGAGCAATTACACAAAAGAGCTTAACCATGATTCTAAGAGGGGAACTAGCCTGACTTTAATTCTGCGCAACAGCAACAAAGCTTCTGAAGAAATATAATTTTTGCATGCATCCATTGACGGGTTCCTTCCCTTGAAGATAACATCATTTCTAACCATCCAAATACCCCAACAGAAGAGAATGAATAGGTCAAGGGCGAATTTTTCCTTTATAAGATTTTTCCAGACTTGGAAGATTTCTGAGGCTGAAAGCTGACCAGGGAATTGAAAATTCACTAAGCTCCAGCAGCCTTTTGCGAATGGGCAGTAAAAGAGTAAGTGCATAGTTGTTTCATCAATGTTTTGCTGACATAAAACACATTGGTAATCGTCAAGATGCATTCTTCTTCTTCTAATCACAGCCCTTGTACCTAATCTGTCTCTGAGAATGAGCCAAAAGAATATTTTGTGTTTGCCTTGGCATGAGGTTTTCCATAGCTTCTTGAAGATAGGCTCTGCCTGTGAGTGACCAATTAAAGCTTTATAGGCTTTAGAAGATGAGAAGAGAATGGATCCCCAGATGTAAGACCAAACATCAGTCTGGTCAATAGGGACCATTGCTGAGACTTCAAGTTGCAAGGCTTGGAACTGATTATAAGCTTCTGCAGAGAGTGGCAGGTTGAACAGTTTGGGAAAATTTTCAGTGTCCAGAACTTTGTTCAGACTTATGAATTTATTCCTTGCAAAAGAGTATAACTCAGGAAATTGCTGTTTCCTGACTTGTCCATTCCACAGATCATCTCATAGGAATCTTTTAAGCCTAGTTAGTCCATAATTAGACACTAATTACTAAATACAAACAAAATACTACAGTTCTAAATTTTTTCAACCTTTTAATCTAAACAAGGCCCATATCTATTTTTCACGCACCGAGCATGCTATTGTTATTACGCCGAAACGGCCGGTACGTGTCAGCTCGAGTTAGGCAGGGCAGAGCAGGGCAAACCGCGTCGTTCGTTAGTTGGCAGGTGCTGGGTCATTGTTGCGTTGACTCAGCTGCGCTGAGTTGAGCACACACGGACACGGTAGGGCGCGGAGCGTTACACTAACTGCACCGCATCCGGGATAGCCCCATCCTGTAAACGCTTGTAGCGTGAAAAAAAGCCTGCAGCGGCATCCGCTATCCCATACGGTATCGTCCCGGAGCTGCGTTCATCCGCTAAATCAAGCGGACGCAGTGTCCGTCCGGTACACGCAGAGAGCATGCGCCCGTGAGGAGCCAGCGGTCACCGCACACAGAGCGAGAGCGTGGGAAGGAGTGCAGCGATGGGCCCCATTTTTTCCGTAACAAAAAATGTTATAACTCACAAACCAAAAATCCAAATTAAATTCTGATTGCACCATTGAATTTGTTGCAATAAATACTTTAAAACTAAATCTCACATGGATATATTTAGATAAAGTGACAAGTGGACCCCACAGTGGATAGAGGATGATATAGAGGATGGATGGGTGCGGGAGAAATGAGTATAGAGGAGAGAATCTTGATGACCAGGCAATATAGAGGATGATATAGAGGATGAATGAGTGCGGATAGCCTTAGCGCGGTGAGCCGGTGACGACGCGGCAGCGTCAGCGACGACTCCATTGCTCGTCGTGCACACGTCTTCCTTCCTTGCTTCCTTTTTGTCTCTCTCGGGGAAATTTACAACTAGGCCCTTGTTTAGTTCACCTTAAAATTCCAAGTTTTTTCACTCTCTCTCCATCACATCAATTTTTAGCCGCTTGCATGGAGTACTAAATGTAGGTAAAAAAAATATCTAATTACACAGTTTAGTTCAAAATCACGAGATGAATCTTTTGAGCCTAGTTGGTCCACGATTGAACAATATTTGTCAAATAAGACGAAAGTGGTACTATTTATCAGGTTGAAAAAATCTTCAATCTAAACAAGGGCTAGGGCCTTGTTTATTTGGAAGAAGTTAGAAAAATTTAGAACTGTAGCATTTCGTTTGTATTTGACAATTATTGTTCAATTATGGATTAACTAGCCTCAAAAGATTCATCTCGTGATTTACAATCAAACTGTGCAATTAGTTATTTTTTTATCTACATTTACTGCTCCATGTATATGTCCAAAGATTGATGTGATGAAGAAAGAGTAAAAAAATTCTAACTTTTAGGGCTCATCTAAACAAGGCCTAGGAGAACTTGGAAGATGAAAGTCCACGCTCTTTCTCTTCCCACCAGCTTCCATTGCATTTGCTTCACACGTCTTTGATCCGATATGTATGCCTGCTTCTTCCTTCTATCCTTGGAGATACTGCTATACAAATACAAATCACAAATTCACAATGCAAGCTAAGCTAGCAAAAGCACTTTACTAAAGCAGAGCCCGTGTTTAGATGGTGGAATTGGGAGGAGAAGTTGGAATAGTGTAGGTCACGTCGCACTATAGCAACTTTTGTTTGTATTTGGTAAAAATTGTCCAAACTTTGACTAATTAGGCTCAAAATGTTCGTCTCGCAAAGTACAACAAAACTGTGCAATTAGTTTTTAATTTCATCTACATTTAGTGCTCCATGCATGTGCCGACATTTTGATGTGACGGGGAATCTTCTTTTTGCATAGTGAAATTTGGGGTTGGATTTGGGAACTAAACAAGGGCAGAGAGACCAATGGAAACGCGCGCGGCTGGTTATACAAAGCCACACGGCGTTCACTCACTGCCACGTGGTTTCGTCCCCTTCATTTCGATCGGCTCCTTGGTCTCCACGCCACCGCCAGTCCGCCAGTCAGTCTCCCTCCACCGCCGGTCGCCGCCTATATAAATCTCCTCTCCTGTACGTCTCCTACCTTACCTTCTCCCGCACACATTCCACTTTCCACCCAACGACGACCACCCGCCTCTCTCTTCAATTTCTCCACTTCATCCAAATCCCCGCACGCACCAGCTAGCAACTCCTCCTGACGACGACTCCACCGCCGGCTCCGGCTCCGGCAGCAGCGACTCGCAGTAAATGGCCTGCACAAGAACCCAGCAGCAGCAGCAGCGACTCCGGCTCCGGCCGCCCCGCGGCAGCAGCAGCTTCGTCCTCGCCGCGCCCACGCTCCTCCTCCTCTGCCTCTTCCTCGCCGTCTTCGCGCAGCCTTCCAGCTGCAGGCCTCTGCCTCTCGGCGTCGACGACCACCACCCGAACAACAACGGCGTCGTCAAGGCTGCGGCCGCCACCACCGACGTCATACTGCTACCTCTACTACCCGCCGACGCCGAGACGACGACGATGGTGGTCGCGGCACCGTCGTCGTCCGGGCCCAGAGAGGACTACGAGGACCGTCGGCGGCATCAGCTCGCCGGCAGCCGCCACCAGTGGCTGCTCAACAAGAAACCCCGGGGGAAAGCGCCGCCCTCCGCCCCCAGCAAACGCACCAACTGATGATTTCAGTTCATCTTGAGCACATATGCTTTCTTTCCAGCGAGGCAAAATGTTTTTCTCTTTTCCCTTTTCTTTTCTTTTCTTTATTATTTATTTATTACTTATTAGGCTCTGTAACTGTCCTGCGTGCCTGACATGAGAGGAGGACGCGGCAGATGACACACACTGATAGTAGTTTTCGTACGTATTCCATTCATTTTTTTTCTTTGGCTTGAGTACAGTCTGCAGGATGTAAATATAGATACAGATACATGCATGCTATAAGTTAATATGAGTTCAAAGTTTTTCTGCTCTTCTGTTTCCTTATATTACAGGAGATGTGTAAATGATTGCCACAGTGTTCAACTTAAACTTACAGAGGATCGCATCTTCATCGATAAGCAACCCTGTCTTTAATTTGTACCACGTAATTAATCTTATACGGCGTCCTTTTTAGCGCTAGAGTAACTTTTATTTAATCTTGCCCGGTAAACTTTTTCCTCCTCACCTAGCTAGCCCACGATTGTAAATTTATATATACTTCATTCGTTTCAAAAAAAAATTATACTTCCTTCAGTCAAAACAAATTTTATGCACACGTTTCTGCTATAACTTGTATAACTCTGAGATCTGCATCCATTTTTTTTCTTCTTCTAAATATAGTTTGCTAATATAAGACTGGCATGTTAAGTACATTCATTATAAAAAAAACAAGTTTTTAAATATATAACCATTTTAAACTAAGACCATACATTGTTATGTGTTGTTGGGAGTTGTGACCTTACGTTAACAATTTGATTTGATTTAGATAAATTTATTAGTTATAGACCTAAAGATGCACGCAGCGGCAGCACGCATGTTCCTGTTCTTGGATCAAGCGAGAGAGACCGGCAACTAAGGGAGGGGAAGGCATTCCGTCAACCATTTTGACCTCTGCATGCATGGCTGACCTACGAGACACGCAACGCAGGCCCCTCCTGGCCTCCACCACCACCAGGGCACCACCAGCCGTGCCGGTGCCGCAGGAAAGGGGCCGGGTCCGCGCCGGCGGGGACAGGACAGCGAGTCGACGGTGCGTGGGCGTCAATGAGCCGCGTTTTACGCGCTTTCCCTTTTGCGTCCACGGGTATATGTCCACCATTTATCCTACAGAGTGGGGCGTGGCTGTGTGCATGCTGCATGGATCAATTATTTATTTATTTATTTATTTGTTTGTCTTTCTTTGCTTCTTAACAAAGATTTCCTTTTCCTCTGCGCGAAGAGAGCGAAATATTATAGTTTATGTTAGCTTTTCTAGGTATATAATTTTTACTATATATCTAGATAAATGTTATGTCTAGAGATATTAGAAATACTAAAATGACCTATAAATTGAGCAGAAAGAGTATTAATGGAGGAGCTGAAAAGTTACGATCATATATGGTTGGGGAGCTCACTCACACATACCTTGGAGCCTGCAATTCCCCATAGAGAGTTAGCACTCAAAAGTACTCCCTCTGTTCCAAGAACGAAAGTCTCTCTGTCCTTTTAGGTATATATAGCTTTTACTACAAAAGTTTTCTACAAATCATTTTGCAGGTCTGCAGCACGGAACAAAATAATCACAAATCACAAACTAATCGAGTTAAAATGCACTCTCGAATCAAATGAAGTGGACTCTTCCTATGCTCGCACCTGGGACGTCGAAGGCACTTGCCAGCCACCCTGTCGCATCACGCCACAACCACCCCTCCGCTTGCGCCGGCACACTCCATGAAAATTTTACATTTTAGTCCTTTCTAAAAACATTTCTACAAATAGACTCCTCATAAAACTTTTTTCATAAATAGACCAAAAGCTCGACATTAAATAATAAAACGCTGAGATCTTCGCATGGGCGCAATGTCAGACGGCGCCGAAGTCTGTCACGTCAATGCCAACGTGGCGTGTCCAGGCCAAACCTCGGCGTATGGTCAAACAACGCCGACATTCACACATCGGCGTTTAGTCCTCTCACGCCGAGATCTGGGCACTTTGAAACGCGAGACCGGCGATTTGCAGACATCAGTTGGTTTGCTTCCTGGCGACTTTCTATTTGCGCGGGCAGGGACTTCGGCGATCTGCGCTGTCTATCACGTATATTGCCTTCGTGCATGCATAATCTTTCCTTCCATAATGACTGATTTGACCCTTCAACCATGCAAAACTTTGCACATTTAGCCTGACGAGATTACTTGCTGCGCCTGATGCCCTGACACTGATGCATAATAGATTAATCAAAATACTTCTTAATGATCTATTTATCTTGTTCACAAATTAACCTAGCCATTAGATATGTTTCAGGCTTTCATCGGCTAACAAACAAATACTTAATATTAAAGAGTCAAAATTTCTCTCCACCCATTTTTTTCGTTGGCCAATCTGTTGCGAATTGTTGCCTCTGTGTCCTTTGGTGGATTTTTTTTTCATTTTTTTTCCGTTTCCACTTTCCTCACGTTTAATATCTTGACCATTTTTTTTCTTATTTTTTGTCTCCTGTTATTGTTATATAAACATAAAAAATAAATAATAATGATAGTATTATGTGTCTTTGATCTCTAATTTATCGTTTCCTAATAAATAGATATTTTTGTCACTAATCAATCTAGATCAGCAGATGGTACAACTATAATAACTAATCTAAAATAGTTTTGTCATCCAAGCTAATCTATATCTATATACTGATGCTTCTATACCTTAACAATATAAAAAAAACACCCAAAATTTTATCTTGTTTCTTTCTACACCCTAACTACCGGGATATGACTCATATGAGTTAAAATAGCTTCTAGCCATGATGAATACATGGTCTCATTCCAATACGTATTGGGTTACGTCCTCCATATCTCATATTTGACCCGGACTTGTGACCCCCTCTACCAACTCGAATCTAGCGGTGATGCAATGTTCGGTTCATATACATATTGGACTCCGTTGCAACGCACGTGTACTTTTGCTAGTAAGATATAAAAGCTGATGTTTGGGGGAGGCGCCCCTAGCAGGCCACCCCGCCTGATGTTTGGCCTTTCTCGGGGCCCTCGCAGCATCTTCGCTGCCGCACTAACCCCTTGCGGCGAAGGTTTCCCCGTGTTCTCTTCTTTTAGGCATTCGCAGGGGAGATGGCCGAGGCGAGGGTGATGCTTGATGGGAGAACACGAAGCCGACGGAGGCCCGGAGGACCCTCGATGGGCTCTGCGACGGGCGGAAGGTTTCTCCAACGGTTTTCCAAAAGTATTAGCCTATCATTAATTTATATGTAGTTGATTTGTTAATTTTTTAAAAAGTTATTTTTTAAGATATACATATACCTAAGATATACTTTCTCCTAGTGGCCAAAAAGTATTGGGAGCACCAAATAAAGGTTTCTTCAACGGTTTTCCAAAAATCACTCCTAAAAGGTTGAAGGTGATTTTACATGATCCCGAACTATTTCTAAATCACCCTAGCCAGTTTTATACTTTGTTTATCTCTTGTACATTTATATCAGGAACCTGTCCTACTTCTTATTTTTCCACGTCCTTCAACCTTACATTGGCTCGATGGATGCGCGCGTATTTATCCGCGCAACTGGGTCGATTTTTCCATGTGCCAAAAGTTTGGGAGGTGTGATTAGAAGTTGTTGGAGATATATTTTTTAATGTTGCTAAAATTATGGCATGGTAGATTGTTTTGGGAATTAGATGCTCTCATGTCTCGGAAGCAAATATACTTCCGCAGGTGTCCTTGTTCTCATCAAGAGAACTACTCAAGATCAAATATCTAACTTATTTTAATCTTCTAAAAATATTTTAAAAGTGTGCACAATATTTCTTTCGGCAAGTTAGTTAGCTTGCATGGAATACTCAACAAATTTGGGTATCTACGGATCTACCGGAAGCGTTAAGAGAGAAGAAGCTACTGAGAAATCAAGAGATCAGGTTACGTACGTATCTCCTGGCCAATCCCAACCTGGAACAGCAAGTCGCCATGAAGCAAACCGATGCGCGAGTCGCCGGTTTTTGAAGTGCCTGATGGTCGGCGACTCGCCAAACCTTATACAGCGCGCGTGCGCTCAATGAGATTGCGACGCGCGCCTTCCTTTTCTGGCTTTTCACGTCTCCTTGCGTCCAGTTCCTTTCCATTCCCATCACTTTTTTATCGCACTCTGTCTAATTGCGAAGTATTACACCGCGTCGGTCATTTAAAGAAAACAAAACAGCACCCGTTCCTTTCCCCTTCCTCCCCACTCAACGCGTTTGTTTTGTCTCCTTCGAGGCGGAGGTGGAAGCGAGCGGCGACGCCGACGAGGCATCGATTTTGGGCAGCACCAGCTGATCTCCTCCTCGTCAACATCGAAGCAGAAGCCTCATCGACGCCGCTGCAGCCCTCGTCGACCGTGGAGGTGAAGGTGCATCCTCGCTGGTGCAGGTCGATTTGGGGCGGATTTGTCGGCTCGGCCCCGATTCAAGGCGGAGGTGGAGGAGGATTGGAGCGCGCTGAGGGCTGAGGAGCGAGGGCCCTGACGAGTCCGCTGCCCATCGAGATCTGGCAGCTGCAGTAGGAGGAAGGAATCCAAACCCTACTGTGACACGACTACCGGCTGCGCGGCTGCGAGGACGTCGACATCGTCACCGGTGACGGTCTCCAACGAATCCAACTCCTCTAGGTAGGCGCCGCTGCCCCATCCGCCTGCCCTTTCTCCGCTCTTCGTCCCTCTGCTCCCACCAGGTCCATGTGCGAACTTGTGTGCAATGTCAGCTGTCGTGGCCGGTGGCGACTCGATTTGTGGAACCGAATATGAGGTTTGGCGATTTGTCCTTCTGATTTTGCTATCACAGTGATGCATATTGTTAGCTCATCTCCTATGTATGTTTTTGATGTATTAATTTTTGCATGCTACCTGACAAAAAAATTACCTACGGCTGATTTGAGTTTGGAGTATTTGATTTAGCGATTTCTAGGTTGCATCAATTTATGATTTCTATATATATTTGCGATGTGTAGGTTTCTTCTAAGGATTTGAACTAGGCATGTATTTTTCCTTGTTTGAGTTCTGTTTTTGCATGTCTTGGATCGGCTAGCAGATTGATGGATCTGTCCATGTAGAAGCAAAACATTAATGATCAATATTCTTTTTATTTGTGGTAATAATGCTTTTACTGTAAGACTTGGTGTTTTATCATAAGTATAATTGGGCTAACAGATCTAGAAGCTAAGAGCCTAAGACATGAATAATCAATATTTATGTTTTTGTATCATGGATTCTGATAATGATACCATTTGAATTAGCGGTGCAGATATCATACCAACCAATAAGTACTTTTGACTTGTTTCAACTTTAAGGCCAAATTAAACTTGGGAGTCAGGAAAACTTTGGTAACTAGACTTACCATTGCCAGTTTTTATAACTCGCTCTGCTGCTTTCAAAGATAGGCGAGGCACTAGCAATATTGCTATTCTGCTATTTTGTTCCACACAGTTCATGTTGTATGACATAATAGCACCAATAAAACGTTTGTTGGCTATTAGTTCCTCTCAACTTGAAGCAAGTCATCCCTGGATTGTTTTGATTGATTGTTCTAACATCTGATGGTTTGTGGGATTTATTTCTGGTTCATCAAGGATGTTGTGTGTATGGGTTCATGGTGTAATGAAAGGGTCAGAGGGGGAACATCCGGTAGTCTGCTACTCTTGATAGCGATTTTTTACTAATTGTAATTTATTACTGCTTTAAAAGATGAGATGAGATTTTGGCCGGCAAGCTTGAGACAATCCCCCTCCAGCCTGAAGGTTATAGCCTAAAGCGGGATATGGATGCAATTTGTTTCTAGGTCAGAGAGAATCCGAGAGGAATACTTGACCACACGGCTCACCTTGCATGTTATACAATTATTGAGTCTCTATTTCTAATCTAAGCACACCAATGCAACTATATAATTATAGTCTCCGTTCCCAATTGGAGATTGAAATATTTTTATTAGAGTAGCATACTATTCTTATTCAGATCAGATCTTATATTAGCAGAGAGGAAGCTGAAGATTAATACGTACAAGGTACATAGGGAATGCGAGCAGCATAAAGGGACTATGAATCTGAGTTTCTTTTGGTGCGTGGTTCTAGTTGCCGGTGTAGCTTCTCTATTATCTGCATTGCAGGCACACAAGCAGACAACTCTAGTTATGTTTTCAGACTCAAAGACACATCCAGAGTTCAAAATAAAGCATTGCTTTAGCCTATCTTAGTATCTTAAAGTCTCTATGAGTTTATTATTTTTTATCTATAATAAATATTATTCACTCCAGTATAAAAAAATATGACCTTACCACATGTTAATTTGTTAGGATATGATGTCAGTATGGCTTAGTTTTATTTACATGATGGGATCTCTGCATTGTTAGGAATGATTTATTAGTCTGCTACGCAAATTACAATAATTTAATGGGACTTATTACTGAATGTGCTATAAATTGTACTGCCTATCAAAACTCTATAGCTATCTATAGCTCTACAGAGAAATAACATTGTTAATTAATTGTCATGGTAGATTTTTTTGCTTTTTGCTGTTGCACTACTTAGACTAATTGTAGGTGTGTTAGGAATAGATTTGTAGCAACTTTTGAATCTCAGTTTAGAGTTTGAAGCAAACAGAGATTGTAGCCTGCCGGTAAAGAAGTCGTCCATCAGTATCACACACCACCATTAGTATCAAAATAGTATCTGCTTAGTGCTTGTTTTTTGTCTTGGCATGCCTACATCCATTCATCGTGTTTCAGTTTGCTTTCAATGTTATTCTTTTTTGTCTTCTGTCATCTATGTAGGAACTCCTAATTTCATTCTGTCAGTGTGGGAGACACATTTAGTAGACACTAGTTGGTTCTGTTTTCTATGTGAACTCTGAAAAACTAAATTTTCAGCACTTCGCTTGAGGAACACCTTTTTTAATTTGTGGGAAATATAAATTATAGATGAACTTATGTATTATTATAAGTGCAAAGTTTAAATTATGAGTGTAAAGATTTGAACCTAGCAGTACAAAGTTTTATAATATAGTGTGTTAGTTCAAAGTTTTCCAACCTAGCACTACAAAGTTTGTAATATCATAGTCCAAAATTTTTTACTAATTCTGTATGTAAAGTTTTGAAGCTTGGGCTACAAAGTTTATAATGTGATAATTCAAAGTTTTGAAACTAGAGCAATACAAAGTTGGTAATGTCACAAATTCAAAGTTTTATAATTCCGGAGTGTAAAGTTTTGAATCTAGCACTACAAAGTAAAGTTTGTAATATGATAGTTCAAAATTTTGTACTTAGTGATACAAAGTTTGTAACGTGGTAGTTCAAAGTTTATAAATTTTTTGTTTAAAGTTCTTAACCTAACATTATAAACTTTTTAATGTGATAATTTAAAGTTTTCAACGTAGCAGTACAAAGTTTGTAATTGGATAGTTCAAAGTTTTATAAATTCAGAGTGTGAAGTTTTGTAGCTAGCACTATAAACTTTTTATCATACAGTGTGTTAGTTCAAAGTTTCTCAACCTAGGAGTATAAAGTTTGTAATATCATAGTTCAAAGTTTTTTTACTAATTCTGTATGTAAAGTTTTAAAACTTAGGCTACAAAGTTCATCATGTGATAGTACAAAGTTTGAAACTAGAGAGTACAAAGTTTGTAATGTCAAAATTCAAAGTTTTATAATTCTGAATGTAAAGTTTTAAACCTTACAAGTTTATAATTTGATAGTCAAAAGTTTTGAACTTAGTGATAGAAAGTTTATGACGTGGTACTTCAAAGTTTATAAATTCTTTATTTAAAGTTCTTAACCTAGAATTATAAAGTTTTTAGTGTGATAGTTTAAAGTTTTCAACCTAATGATACAAAGTTTGTTATTGGATAGTTCAATGTTTTTATAAATTCAGAGTGCAAAGTTCTATAGCTAACACTACAAAGTTTGTAGTGTCATAGTTTTAACAATTATAAATTCTGGATGCAAAGATTTGAAGCTAACAATACAAAGTATACATTGTGTTAATCAAAAGTATTGGAATCTAGAATTAAAAAGTTTGTAATTTGATAGTTTAAACTTTCTAAATTTCTAAGTGTAAAGTTTTGAACCTGACACCACAAAGTTTATAATGTTCTAGTTTAAAACTTTTGTACAAGTATTTTTTAGCTTCTGATGTGGTAGTTGAAAGTTTATTAATTATGAGTTCAAGGTTCTCAACATAGCATTATAAAGGTTTTATAAATTCTGAGTGTAAAGTTTTTGAGCCTAATAATTCAAAGTTCATTATGTGTTAGTTCAAAGTTTTAAACCGATTATGAATTTTATAAATTTACGCATTTTTTAAATCTGTTTACCTTTTTTGTCTTTTTTTCAGGATTTTCGTGGCAATTTTTTTGGTACCGAAGAACAGAACCCACGTGTGCTTTTTATTTTTAGCTATTTTTGCATCTTCAACAAATATGATGTACTTATTTTTGTTGGATTTTTTAAAACTTGATGACCAAGTTTTTATTTTTTTGGTACTGGTTGAATTGTTAATCTCGTATAAAGTATTATGGAAAATAAGATATATAAATTCTGAAAATAATACTTTTATATCTGTTTAAATTTGAAACCATTCCCCGCCCTTTTCATCACCCACGACCCCGCCGTCCCGAAAGAGAAAAAAAAGCTTGTAGAATGGGCCGGCCCAAATAAAACTAGATAAGAGAAAGGAAAAATCCTAATGGGCAGTCCAACGGAAACTAGAAAAGAGAAAGAAGAAACTGTGTTGGCCCAAAACATACGCCGCTTCCTCCTTTGCGCGGGCGCACGTCGGTCCCCGTGAGGGCGCGCGTGCGTTGCCATCGTTGTCAGCGCATGCGCGTGGAGGAAGAGTCCCGCGGCGACTCGGCGTGGTAGGACCAAACACCTATACTTGAGGGTCGGCGTGGGATAACCACACGCCGAGGTCTCGTGGGGACAGGCCACGTTGGCTCTGAGTTGGCAGGCTTCGGCGCAGTCTGACACAACGCCGATATGAAGACCTCGGCATTTTATTATTTAACGCGAAGTTTTAGTCTATTTTTGCAAAAAGTTTTCTAAGGAGTCTATATATAGAAATAGTTTTTAGAAGGGACTAAAATGCAAAAATTTCACGCACACTCCCTAGTAGCCCCTCCCGTGGCCTCGCTGAATAAGCTGCATGCTGCAGGCCGCACCTAAGCTCCCGCAACAACCATCAGCATCGGGGTCCGCTAATCCCGACAACTTTTAGCTAATCCTCTATATATTAGGCTCTTGTTCAGTCATAATTCCCAATAAAACATCATATCACAGTAGCTTCTTTGACGTTGACCCTGGTGCCAGTCATGTTGTTCGCCTTGCCCAGCGCTCATGCCGGCCATGCCCACACCACTTTTGTCGCACCAAGCTCGCCTCGTGTCATCCATAAACAAGGAGAGAGAGATGTGTGGGGAAAATATGAGGGGGGGGGGGGGGGGGGGGGAGAAGATGATGGAGATAAAATGTTTAATATGGGCCTATGTAAAGAAATCGAGCATTGAGGGATACAATTTCTAGATGGAGTTTCTTAATGATATGGAAGCTATAGAAACTATATTTATAGTTGCAGGTTAGGACTGCCCTGAAGATACCAATACTGATAAACTTATTATTTAATATTAGTAGCAGGCTTGCCAGCAAGTTCTAAACTCACTAAGTTACATTAGAATATTACAATGGGGCTCCTCACAACTTGCTTCCCAAACACCCAAGTGAAGCTTCCTTCCGCATGCTTAATTTTATTGGCATCCCAACTTAAACTCACAACAAATGTTTTCACCTCTTTCGCCTTGGTAAATTCTAGCTTATTTGGTGAAATCGATGCTGTCACTCCCTTCGGCATATCAATCTCCACATTGTAGGTTGAACTTGCCTCGCCTACATTGGTGACCGTCCGATTCACCACAAGTTTGCCAAGTTTCGCATTGACCGCAATTGAAGGATAGTTCAGCTCAGCTTCGGTGATTTTTCTTCCTTTCCTACAGGCATCCTTCTGATGTGTGACTGTCTCAACTTCAGAATCTGTGTAGCCAAGTCCACATAGGTACAAAATATATTGCTCCTCGTTAGTGTCATAGATTAGACCTGGATTGATAGCTCGAGAAGGGTTAACATGCCCAGCACCTATGCTGAAATGACCAGCTGGACTGAATTTTTCATCTAGGATCGGCTTCTTGTTACCATCTACTGTGTAGGCTGTTGTCATGATTACTGATTTGATTGCAGCAGGTGACCAATCTGGATGAACACTCTTGATAATAGCTGCAATTCCACTGAGGTGAGGTGCAGACATTGATGTTCCAGAAATGGAATTGAACTTCGCATAATGTGCACTTGTTGGTGGTCCAACTTTGAATGGCCAAGCTGCAATGACATTCACTCCTGGTCCAATGATGTCAGGCTTAAGAACACCAGGGCTTGCTGTGCTTGGACCACGAGAAGAGAAGAAAGCAACTACAGGAGCTGGAGTAGTTCCCAATGATGTTCCCTCGTAGACAATTGAGGCTGTTGGCTTGTTGCTAGAGTTCTTAGCATACTCTCTAATCACAGCAGCATCTATTGGATTCACATAAGATGCTGGGAGGACATGTGGTTCAGAAAAAGTATTGTGCCCACTCACTTGTTTTCCAAATACTATCATCCCAGCTCCGCCAGCTTCCCGGACAGTTTTTCCAATTCCGATACCAGAGCTACCAGAACCATCAAGATCACAAGCAACAATCTTCCCTTTAACATTCCCAGAATCTAGCTTATACGCTAGTGGCAAAGAAACAAGGTTAGAGGGTTGGTAGGCTGACTCACCAACGAATGAGCGGCCATCACCTAGCTTGACAATAGCTTTCATCTGTTGGTCCATTGTACTTGCACCAACCGTCAGGACCCAAGGCGCCTCATTTCTTACGGTGCCAGGTGATGGACCTGAATTTCCTGCAGAACAACTGACAAATATCCCTTTCCGCATGGCAGAAAATGTGCCAATTGCCAGTAATTCTTGATGGAATGGTCGTGACCGACCACGACCACCAAGTGATATAGACAATATGTCAACACCATCAGAAATTGCTGCATCTAGCCCAGCCACTATATCTGAGTTCCAACATCCGAATTCGCTGCACACTCGATACATAGCAAGGTGTGCATGTGGGGCCATGCCAGCCGCGGTACCATTTCCATTGCCAAGCACACTTGCACCTTCTACGAATTGTCCGGCAGCTGTGCTTGCAGTGTGTGTACCATGGCCAACATTATCCACAGGAGGCACATGACCTCTAGAAAATGATCTGCCGCCAATCAACTTTTTGTTGCATTTGGCATCTCCAAAGTCACAAGAACCGCGCCACTTTGCTGGCAGTGGCTTCATTCCATCATCATGAAACGAGGGATGTGACATGTCTATCCCTGTATCTAGTAAGCCTATGATGCTTCCCTCACCCATTCCTATGCTATTCCAAGCTCCTCCATTGGACCTTAGCCCTAGGAATTCAGGTGTATGGGTTGTCAAGAGTGGTATAAGGTAATCCTCGTATACATTAAGGACCCCATCTCTTTTTGTAATGTACTCTACCTCAACTTTCGTGAGGTTCACAGCAAAGCCGAGAATGGCTTCTCTATAGGTATAGATGAATGGTGTATGAGGCCTAGATGCACTCATCGATGATGGTGGGAGGAATGATCTATACCATGTCTCAAGGTTTGAAGAGCTCATATCAGGGGAAAAGTTTGGTGGAGGGCGCACACGCACAATATATGTCCGTCGGATAGAAATTTCAGAATTCACATGGGTCGGTGTGGAGTAGACTAGAAGGCCTGCAAGAACAAGCACTGCCAATGGGAGTCTTAGATTAAGATCCATGGCTGGCCAAAAGCTAGAAACTAGATGTGAGGAATGTGTCCATAGGTCTTTGCTACCGACCTATTTATAGAAAATTTAAAGCATCAATATGTGTTCCACTTAATAATTTCAATCATTTTAGTATCTTTGAGTTTTTTCTTAACGATAATGGTTGCAGATATTTTCTATTAAGAATGATGGTTATGGATATAGTTGGAACTTATTTTTATTCCATAGCTTCTAACATAATCTGGCCATATATTTTTCTAATATATGGATACTGCTGATGTATTATAGTGTTTCATATTAGAGAAATATATTTTTGTATATCATTTTACTAATACAATGGCTACTAGAAATATTTTTTTCTTTTGTTCCTGCTTAAAATATGCTCATATTTATTACTACAGGAAGAATTTTAGTATATTTGACATTACTGATAGCATTTATAACTATATATGCATTTCAGCATTACCTATTTCATATCCTTGGAAGTTGTAATAATATTTATCACAGGAGATAGTTTCATTAATAATGTTATGACCATGGATTCATATGGCATTGGTTCTAGAACTATAGTTGATGTTAAAATAGATTTATCACTTAACACAAAGTATGCATTGGTGCATTGGATTGCTATGCAATTAATTTGAATATTTATCAGAAAACATATACATAGGTGGATTCTTTTGCATCCTTTTACCATTCAAGCTATTTACGCCTTTGAAATCAACATGGCAATTAAAACATAACTATATGAAAAATGAACACATAGTTATTAAACACAACAAAATATGTATTATCATCATGTGTCTTGTTGAATTTTTTTTGTAATGTAGAGTTTTAAAAGCATCAATATGTGTTCCACTTAATAATTTCAATTATTTTAGTATCTTTGAGTTTTTTCTTAACAATAATGGTTGCAGATATTTCTATTAAAAATGATGGTTATGGATATAGTTGGAACTTATTTTTATTCCATAGCTTCTAACAACATTTGAGCATTTGTTACTAGAGATATATATGTCTTTCTAATATATGGATCCTCTTGATGTATATATTATAATGTTTCGTATTAGAGAAATATATTTTTGGATATATCCTTTTACTAATACGATGACTACTAGAAACATTTGTTTTGTTTTGTTCCTGCTTAAAAGTAGTAATGCTCACATTTATTACTATAGGAAGACTTAGTAGATTTGACATTAATGTTAGCATTTATAACTATGCATGCATTTCAACATTGCCTATTCCATATCCTTCTTGAAAGTTGTAATATCTATCACATGAGATAGTTTCATTAATAATGTTATGACTATGGATTCATATGTTAAAATAGTTTTATCACTTAACACAAAGTATGCATTGGTGCATTGGATTACTATGCAATTAATTTGAATATTTATCAAAAAAAGATATACATAGGTGGATTCTTTTGCATCCTTTTATAATTCAAGCTATTTTTATTGAACGCCTTTGAAATTAACATGGCAATTAAAATTATAACTATATGAATTGAACACATAGTTATTAAACACAACAAAATATATGTATTATCATCATATGTCTTGTTGGAATTTTTTTTGTAATGTAGAGTTCTTAAGCCACCGCAAATATCTAATTAAGTAATAGTGTACTATGACTATTTTTTGTTTTATTTGTTCTTATAACTAACTAGTACTTACAAATGTAGGCCGACTTTGCTTTTTAATAGATTCAACATCACTATTGGTATTTATAACTACATAAAACTAGATGATACCCCGCGCGTTGTTGCGGGAAATTTACGTAGAGATCTGTAAATAGTTCTTCTAGATTGGTGTAGAAGTTTCAACAATTATGGTGTAACTAATTTCAAAATGAGTGTATATAAGAAAAATATAATAATGGTTTTGTAGGATATGGAGATAAACAAAATCCATCTAAAAAGGGATAAGTCATAGTTGTGAAGATACATCGTTGGATCACCATGTTAGGAGTAATAATGAAATTTCTTATTGTAATAACCAAATATATTTCTAATTTTATATATGTTGTAGTAGAGGGAGCGTTACATGCATTGTTTACGATGTCCTGCATGTGGTGGGGAAAATCGGAAAAAACACCATTAGTGTTCTCTCGTTGCGTTTGAAATGAAGTAATTAGAAAGCATGAGAGACAACACGACTACTTACCATAGTGATCCTGGCGGTAGCGGCTTCGGCATGTCACCACCGGCAACATCGGCTCGACGGCATCCAATATAAGCGATCATCGTCGTCGACCGGCGGCAGCACAGACTGAGCACATTCCCCAAGCCAAGAAGAAGCACCTGCTGCTTCCCATGCATGGAGGAACTTAGGACACAAAGGATTTGGAGATCCTGGGTGTGTCGCTGCAGTCCAAGACAGTGTTCGCTGATGTATTCCTTGACAATAAGCCGGAGGCTTGAGGTGCCTATATGGGGTGTTAAGAATTGCTCCACAAACTCTATCGTGAAGCAGCTCCAAAAAAAACTGGAGTTTGTGAAGTACCTTTTTAGGTGCTCTCATAACTCCACTCTTTTTTCTCGAACGGAATGCGTGGAGTTGAAACCGTTTAGCTAAAAAAATACGGAGCGAAACTGAAAATGTAAAACAGAGCAGTTCCCAACACCACCGTAGATAGGGTCATACCTATCATCAGACTCCGTGTTTCCATAGCCATAGCAGATCAATGGATGTCACCTATTAGGGCGTCCCCAACAATTGGCGAAGTCGTCAGCTGACTAGGACATAATCCGACGTGGCACATAGAAAAGGAGGAGAGAGAGCGAGCAAATCGGTAGGCTATTTCACGTGCATCGAGAACGTGTGTGAGCGGTTAATGCGGGTGCTGGTCTGCTGAGTAAAAAGAGAATACATAATGGCTGTGTTTAGATCCGAATTTTGGAGTGCCAAAATACACTGTAGCATTTTGTTTGTATTTGGTAAAAATTGTCCAAATATTGACTAATTAGGCTCAAAACGTTCGTTTCGCAAAGTACAACCAAACTGTGCAATTAGTTTTTGATTTTATCCACATTTAGTACTCTATATATGTATCGCAAGTTTGATGTGACGGGGAATCTTATTTTGCATAGTGCACTTTTCGATGGAACTAAACACAGCCAATATTAGTTTTTTAGTCTTCCGACTCCACGTCAGCTCAGCGATTTGACTAGCCTGTTAAGGACGGCCTTAGAGCAGGTACAACAGTTGTCGTATTGTCAGGATCTTGTCCAATCTGATGGAGAGAGAGAATAGGGCCTTGTTTAGATTGAAAAAATTTTAACTCGATGAATAGTATCACTTTCGTCTTATTTGGTAAATATTGTCCAATCGTGGATCAACTAGGCTCAAAAGATTCATCTCGTGATTTCCAACTAAACTGTATAAT
Organism: Saccharum hybrid cultivar R570; assembly: GCA_038087645.1. Lineage (NCBI taxonomy): Eukaryota > Viridiplantae > Streptophyta > Magnoliopsida > Poales > Poaceae > Saccharum > Saccharum hybrid cultivar. The sequence goes on from JAQSUU010000804.1 coordinate 28,683,743, forward strand.
TAGTTATTTTTTTACTTACATTTAATACTCTATGCAAGCGGCTACAAATTGATGTGATGAAGAAAATAAAAAAACTTGGAATTTTGAGGGAACTAAACAAGGCCTATGAGACGAGGTTGCTCGGCGCTCCTGCGGTCGACTACCTGATCACGGATTTCCAAAAGAAAAGCTGCTGCCTCTAACGTATCTGTGAGGAGCAGGGTAAGAAAGAGAGTATGGTAAGAATGAATGGTGGACCCATATTAGTGCTAAGAATTATATATTAAATAGTTATAGCAAAGAAAAAAATTATTGTGATATAGCTTGTCTTATAGCTAAGCACTTGTCTCAACTATTGAACCTGCTCTTAGAGCATGGTTAATAATAGAGCCAAGTGCTTGGCTATAAGTAAATCATACGAGCCAAAATATATAATAGTTGTCTTCTATTTAGTTATAAAAAGTTTTTTATTATTATGTAGTACCATGTTTTACTTTCTTTTTTCTATTCTTTTTCACGTATACTTTTGTTTGGGCCCACAGATACCTATACTTTCGTGTCCAGCTTGTTGTTTGTATGAAAACAAAGCTCTCTTCTCTCTTCTCTTCTCTCATCTACATCAGCAAAAATGCTGACCAGCTTACCTGCTCTTATGTATTGGATCGGAAGTCCGGGATTTGATGAGTGTTGTCGTCGCCAGATCAGAAGTTGAAACTCGATGTTGGATTGGAAGGCGTAGGATCAAATTGATTGTTTAATTTACTGGCACCTGAGTTGATCAGTGTTGTCGCCAGATCAGAAGTTGAAACTCGATGGCCGTGTTTAGATCCCGGGCGTCCGATGCGTACTGTAGCAATTTGTTTGTATTTGGTAAAAATTGTCTAAACTTTGACTAATTAGGCTTAAAATGTTCGTCTCGCAAAGTACAACAAAACTGTGCAATTAGTTTTTAATTTTATCTACATTTAGTACTCCATGTATGTACTGATATTTTGATGTGATGGGAATCTTCTTTTTGTAAAATAGAATTTGAGGATAGAAATTGGGAACTAAACAGGGGCGATGTTGGATTGGAAGCCGTAGGGTCAAATTGATTGTTTAATTTACTGGCACCTGAGTTGATCAGTGTTGTCGCCAGATCAGAAGTTGAAACTCGATGTTGGATTGGAAGCCGTAGGGTCAAATTGATTGTTTAATTTATACTGGCACCTGAGTTGCTCAGTGTTGTCGCCAGATCAGAAGTTGAAACTCGATGTTGATTGGAAGCCATAGGGTCAAATTGATTGTTTAATTTACTGGCACCTGAGTTGCTTATCCACTCGATACGTCATCATCAATGCGTTTCTACTCCGTTCTCTCTCTCTGCTGATCCGTTTCACGAAAGTTATTGGAAGGTCTCTTCGCATGGCTGAAACTATGGTGACTTTGGTCAGTACTCCCTCCGTCCTAGAAAAAGTGTCGTTTTAGGTTTTTCAGACATCGTGTTTGACCGTTCATCTTATTCAAAAATTTTGTGCAAATTACAAAATAAATAAATCATTATTGAAGTATCTCTAATGATAAAATAAGTCATAACAAAATAAATAATATTTATTAAAAAATTTTGAATAAGACGAACGGTCGAACACGATGTCTGAAAAACCTAAAACGACACTTTTTCTGGGACGGAGGGAGTACATAACTGGGGTACCCAAGGCGTGCTTGGAAAGTCCCTCGGGGGGCCCAGCTGGCCATGCCTAGTAAACCATGACCCGTCTCGACCACTCTTCCCCTGCGACGTACGAGGCCTGCCTCAACCGCTCTCGCCTCCCGACCATGCACCGCGCAGCCTCCTCGACCACCTCTAGTTCTGACCGACTCGGGAAGGATGGGAGGTGGGTAAGTCATTAAATGCACATGCCCAGATGGCACGCGCTAACGCACTTACACTCCTCCAGGTACAAAGAAGGACGACCACCCCTCAGACCGCTAGGTCCTGGGGCAGAGCATCACCCCTCAGGCCGCGCCCATCTGACGGACAAGACAACACCAGGCCTCGCTACGTCACCACGCGTGGCTCAGCACTGTCCAAATCCTGCCTAACTTGATAGATAGGCGTACGATCATACCCACTATGGGTATGGGACTCACGACTCGGAGACATCTCTCACCAAATCAGCCGGATCCGATGCCCCCTGATCTGACCACAAGAGGTCGGAGCAACGCGGCCACGACCAAGGAAGCAGGTAGCCCGCAAGGGACAGCCGCTCAGCCCGTATGATGACACCACGACGCCTCCCTGGGATAACGAGCGCCAGGACGGAGACCATGATGCCACTCACGCTACATAGGGCGGTAGGTGAACAACCACCATTTGCATAGTGCCGCCAAGACAGGCACAGTGAAGCCACAACACGCCATGCCTTGATGTGAGGAGCAAGAACCATACCCCCCATTATAAGTCTTTTGGAGCACTTGAACCGAGGAACATGAACTCTCATATCTCCACACTGGACGTAGGACTTCGTCCGGAACCAGTATAATTCCCTTGAGCAATGCGGCGCTAAATTTACTAGTCGGTTCACAAAACACCGACATGACCGTTAGATACATTATTTGGCGTCTATTCTCAAGTTACAATTGATGTTCTTATTTATCACAAATATAAAGTTTGTTGTTTTGGTTTGCATTAGATCAGTGTTGGGATGAAAACGAATGGGATCGGTAGGGATAAACCTCTCCCATTTTCACTTTCACATTTTATTACGAAAATGAAATCGAAATCGGGATGGCCGGAAACAGAAAGAAAACAGGATTCACCAGAGATTGAAACAGATCAATTCGAATGGAAACATGTCGATAACGGTCAAGATACAGAAAGACAAAATGGGAACGTTGACACTTAGAACCAAGGAACATGACTTCACATAATTCTAGTTCATATTGTAATGTTCATAAGACTGCAAGGCAACCAGCAGTCTACCATAGACAATGTTTTTTTTTGAACTTACCATAGGCAATGTTGTTGCGGTGTGGCATGCCTAACTGTGTTGCATTATTGAGCTTCGTAAAACAGAATATCTTATGTGGGTAAAAACGAGATATCCCGGCAAAAAACAGAAAAGCAAAAACAGTCTGCCATATTGTTTTTGTCTCGTTTTCATATTTATCAAAAACAGAAAAAATTAAAAATGATCGTGATGACCATCAATATGAATTCAAACCGATCAAATATAAAAATCAAAATGAGATTTGTCCCGACCATTTTCATCCTACCTACAGGCGGCCAGGCGACCGCCAGGACATCAGCAGGGACGGCCAGCCAGAAAGGTGAGCTGACGGCCGGCCTGGCAGCCAGCCAGCGGGCTACCCAGCCCAGCCTCAAGCGCTCTTCATAGGTATGCCGTTCCTGTGTTAATTTGCCACATGGGCAATTTTGTACTTTCACACGGTTAAGTTAGGACTTCAGGAGAAATAAAAAAGAAAAAAGAAGAAAAAAAGGTATTATATATAGCATAAAAAAGCAAGATGAACTTCTTTTGACCGACAACTTTACAAAATCAATGTGAATTTACGAAGCTCACTCTTTGAACAAATAGTCAATTTTCCTGACCGGAAGGAGTCTTATACATAAAAAAAAAAACAATTCATCGGATCTGCCTTGGCCGCATTATTGCAGTTGCGGCTTAATTTAGGGTGTGTTTAGTTGGTGAAAAGTAGGTGAAAAGTTTCTGTAGCACCTTTTGTTGTTATTTGACAAATATTATCTAACTATGAAGTAATTAGGCTCAAAAGATTTATCTCGATATTTACAGACAAACTGTGCAATTAGTTATTTTTTTACCTATATTTAATACTCTATGCATGCGTCTAAATATTCGATGTGATGGATGAAAGAGGAAATATTTTGGATTTGTACGGGAAGTGAACACACCCTTACAGTGACAACCCGCTGCATGCACTACGTTGGTTGAGCTCCTCCACCAGCGTCCGGTCCGGTGCAGCAGCTGGCTCCGCATGTCCACCGACCACCATAGACCGGTTCCGCGGCATCCGGCGCCGGTGCTCGTCGTCCTCGCGCTCCCGCCGCCGCGGCCGCCAGGCGTGCGGCCATGGCGACACGCTGCACTGCCGGTCTGCCGCTGCAGGTGGCTCGCGAGGGCGCTGCCGCCGTCGTGCTCCCGGTTCCCGGCCGGCCGTGCCTGGTCGTCGTCCTGGGCTTTTGCTCGCGATCGCGCTGGGCTCTCCTGGGCCGAACGTCGTGTTCTTGGCCTGCAGGCCCGCAGCCTTTGGGCAGCAGCTGGTGGACCCTCCATGCTCAGGTGATTGGGCCTCTTCGGCGTAATGCAGGGCAGAGTATGATGAGTAGTTACCGGTCCGGAACAAAGTTTCTTTTTTTTTTCTTGTTCAGAAACTCACGAGAATGCACACAGTAAGAAAATGATAGGCCCTCACGGGAGACTGAACCTCTGTCGTCCTTAATTCACGGCGACGACAAACATGCCAGCACAGATGATGGCGCCGCACCAGCTGCCGCAGCCCACGGCCATGGCTTTTTTATCAAGGAACCTTGACAGGGATGAGGTAGCTCGTATATATATATTGACTACTAAGCAGCCGGGTGAAAGATCCTTGCGTAGGTGCGTACGTGTTAGTTTTGTTGTTAGCGTTGTAGGAAAGGAACCTAAAAGCCTTCATATATGACCATCCGTGAGACCAGGACCGTCCAGCGCTTGTTTTCAGACTTCAGACTAAGTAACTAACATCAAAAAATTAAGGAATATATTGTTCGCAAAAAAAGGAATATATGAAATATACCATTTTGCCCCTTGTTCTTTGACGTCCCTTGAAATTTTAGTGCTAATTGCATGCACTTGTCCATAGTGTCCGATTAAGATTCGTTTGGTTTAGTGTTAGCGTGGGATAAAATGGTCTCATGTCCTTGGTTTTAGGATATAATTGCCCTATTTCATATTTGGTTGGAGGAAATAATGAATCCTGTTTTTCTATTTGATTGTACATGTAAGATCAAGCATCATATATAAGATCAGGTCACTGCTTTCCATTCTCTATCTTGATCTTGATTTCTTCCACTTGCAAGCTAAAAGTATCAATATCCAGCTAATTAATAGTTCTCCTAGCTAAACTTTAGTGGGGTGTTTGGCTGGGTTGAAACACACTACTACATTAATCTTTACTGATGCGGGCATTTTTTATTTTCCAAGGCGGGCAACGAAAACGCCCCGGACCAAAGGTCACGGTAAATCGAACCTTTTCCGAGACGGTTTGATTCCCGCCTCAGTTAATAAAATAAAAAACAAAAAAAGAAAAATACATGGACAGGGCCGTCGAGCCCATCCACGGCTGCAGCATCCGCCCGTGCGCGCCGCCGCTCGTCGGGACCGCTGGCAGGTGGTGCAAGTCGCCGGATCCGTGCCCCCGCAGCCTCCGGTGGCCAGATCTGCTTGGTGGTGGCCAGATCCACCGCCAGAGGGTGCCTCCCCACCGGATCTGCCGTCGGAGGACTCTACCCCGCAAGATATACGCCAAGGACGGAGGAGAGGAGGGGCGCCGGTGCTGCTCGCCTGTGGGAGAAGAGGGAAGAGTGAGGAGATGAAGAGAGGAACATTACTACATAAAATCTTTTGGGAGGCGTTTCCATTTCTTTCGAGGTGGGCAAGCCTGCAAATCGCCTCGGTTAATGCCTGGTATTAACCGAGGCGGTCATTTTTATTAACCGAGACAGTTACAAGAAACGGCCTCGCAAAATCCATTAACGGAGGCGGTTATCATAAAACAGCCCGCCACAAAAAATGAACCAATTTTCTGAGGCGGGCCTCTTACAACAGCTGCCTCGATTAATATGGCCAAGCCCACTCCACTTTAGAAAAGCCCATCTTGGCCCGCTTTATCCTTCAAAGTATATATATGAGACTCTAGGGTTTCATCACTCACACTCTCTCCCTCTCTCAACTGCACCCACCCCGACTCCCTCCTCCCTCTCTTTCGTGACTTCCACGAGCAGCAGCGGCACGGATGCCCAGTGTCGGCCTCCTCCCTCCCTCCCCCACGCGGTGTCGTGCCCCAAGAGGAGGTGGCGCACGCAGGTGTGGAGGCCCCGACGGCGCGCATGGAAGCCCTGACGGCGCCCCGCCCCTCCCCCAGCCAGATCCACCCCTCCTCCGCTCCCGTCGACGCGTGGGGCGGCCATGGCGAGGGGTCGGGCCACCACGGCGGCGATCTCCCAGCGGCGCGTCCACCAGCAGCAGCTCCTCCAGATCCGACAACAGCGGCGGCGCCTCTTCCACTCGAAACCCTAGCGGCGGCACTAGGGTTTCCCTCTCCTCTGGCATGGCGGCGGTGGCCCTAAGGCCGGATCTGGTGGCCGTGAGGCCGAATCTGGTGGCGGGGAGACCGGGCCTGGTGGCGAGCGACGGTGGCGGTGGTGACCCATGGATGGGCTCAGTGGGCCTGTGGATGGGCTCGTCGGGCCTGTTCATGGATTTTTTTCTTTGTTTTGTTTTTTTATTGGATTAACCGTGGCGGGCATGGCAACCGCCTCGGTAAAGGTTACGATTTACCATGACCTTTCATCTGAGGCGGTTGCAAAAACCGCCTCGGTTAATCACTTCTGCCCGCCACGGTTGCTTTTTTTCTGTAGTAGTGGAAGAAAGGGAGATGGGGAACTACCTCGACGCTGTCGCGCCACAACAAGTGACCTCCATGCCGCCGCACCGCCCGTCGATGGAGAGGAGAGGGAGAGGGAGGAGCTGCTGAGGGAGAGGGAGAGGCGAGTGAGGTGCCGGGGTGGGGCGCTGACCGGGCGAAGGAGCAGCTGAGTGGGAGGGGCGCAGTGTGGGAGTGGGAGGGGCGTGGTGTGGGGAGGGCGAGGGGAGGGTTGCGACTGGGGGCGTCGAGGGCGCGGCTCTGGGGGCGTCGGGGGTAGCGGCTAGGGAGTGGGTGGCAAGGAAACCCTAAACTCTAGTATATATACAATCAGTTGGTTATCGGGCCGAGATGGATTGCCTTCTGGGCCACCATTTACCGAGGCTGGCTCTATAGTGTAACCACCTCTGAAAATGGATTTACGGAGGCAGTTGTTATAAGGCGACCGCCTCCGAAAATAAACTATTTTTTGAGGCGGTTGAATTAAGATGACCACCTCGGTAAATTGATTTTGCGAAGCGGTTGTTTGTGACCGCCTCGGTTAATAAAAAGTGACCGGCTCGGTTAATCTGGGTCATTAACCGAGGCAGTTCAAAATCCTGCCCGCCTCCGAGCTTGTTTTCAAAAGGTCGCGATTAATCTTTTTTTAGTAGTGATAGCTAAACCCATCTAAACTTTAGCTGGGCCGTATGGATCCCTAGCAACTAAATTTAGCAAGCTAAAGTTTAGTTGGTGGATTCAAAAAGGCTCTTGGTCTGGATTTCATGTGGACTGGCTTGAGCATCCTATGCAATTGGCACAGGGCCATGTAAGCTTTCCCATCTAGTTAGACCTTAAATCAAAATACCTAATGTAGAAAAAAAATCGTTCTCTAGAATATATAATGTTATATTTTGGAATAATTTTCTTGTGAAGCTATACCTAAATCATTTTTTTGTGAAGTTGGGACTTTTTTTTCTCATGGACCTAGATTGGTTTCCTTGTGAAATAATTCTTTCCAACATGTAACATTTTTCTCTACAGCTGCAACAGTTTTCTTATAAATCTGGAATATTATTTTTATCAGTAAAATAAGTGTCCCAGACCAATAAGAAAAATGTTCTTTTTGAAAATGTCATCAAAATTACTGAAGCAGGTTCGTGTTTCAAAGCTTTATTTTGTCGCAAAAGAAACATGATTGCATAATTCAAATTTACTTATGGTATTTTTGTGAACAGAACATAGCTCAGTGGGTTAGGCTCATTGTGGTGAACCTGTTCATGTGGGCTTAAGTCATTGGCTTAACGCTGGTGCTTGTATTTTATTGTGGAACCTGTCCACCCATGTTTAGTCCTCAACTTGATGCGGTTACTCGTATTTTCATGAATGGTGCTAATCTGTTAGTGGTAGATGACAATGCCCGACAACAAGGCATCCATGCTAACTAGGCCAGTCGGGATATGTTGGCTCAGCCTTTTAGAGGAGCTCATATCGATAGGGTGTGTTCCTATATATGTTCATAGGGTTGAGATTTACAAAAAGAAGCTATGGTATTTTTTGACGTTCGATGCTGCTGCCGGCCTGTACCCTCCCCACTTGAGTGTGTAACGGCGCCCTCCCCCACTTGAGTGTGTAACGACGCGGACACGGATTAATTAGTCAAATATTGATGCTGGAACACAGATTAATTTGTTGCATGATCATTTTGTTGTTAGCGTTGGAGGAAAGCAACCTAAAAGCCTTCATATACGGCCATCCCGTGACGTGTTCACACACTACTGGATTCAGGCGCTTTGCCGAGTGCCTAATACACTCGGCAAAGGCTATTATGCCCTTGGCAAAACCTTTGCCGAGTGTAGCACTCGGCAAAGAGCCTCCGGTAAAAAATGCGTCGGCAAAGAATTCTTTGTCGAGCGTCTTTTATCGGGCACTCGGCAAAGACTTTGCCGAGTGCAAACACGGCTCTCGGCAAAGAAAAGTGACTGTGACGGCGCCGGTTCCGTCAGCGCATGCTTTGCCGAGTGTCATGTTAGAGGCACTCGGCAAAGATTTTTTAATTTTTTTTTCATAATTTCTTTGCCGAGTGCCCTGCCAGGGAGACACTCGGCAAATATTTTTTAATTTTTTTTCGTAATTTCTTTGCCGAGCGCCCTGTTGGGGAGGCGCTCGGCAAAGATTTTTTAATTTTTTTTCGTGATTTCTTTGCCGAGTGCCCTGTCGGAGAGGCACTCGGCAAAGATTTTTTAATTTTTTTTCGTAATTTCTTTGCCGAGTGCCTTATCGGAGAGGCACTCGGCAAAGATTTTTTAATTTTTTTTTCATAATTTCTTTGCCGAGTGCCCTATCAGGGAGGCACTCGGCAAAGATTTTTTATTTTTTTTTGTAATTTCTTTGCCGAGTGCCCTAGACCTGGCACTCGGCAAAGCTGGGAATTCTGCCAGCTTTGCTGAGTGCCCTGGCCCTGGCACTCGGCAAAGCTGGAAAGAGGCTAATTTTTTTATTCTATATTTACAATCACATCGTATAAGAGATATATATCACATATGTGACATCACAAACACAATATAGCACATATATATCACATCCATCTCATGACAAAGGCAATACCACATATATATCACATGTCGATCACACAATATCTCACATACACGACATCACAAACATAATAGGTCCAATATCCATCGAAACAAGTCGATAGTCGATCATAGTGCATCACATGTCCATCAAGCGGTGAAAAAGAGATACAAACTAAACGTGCGGAGGAAACTGAGTGCCTGGTGAAGGAAAAGCGCCGTCGCCTGCTTGCGCCTGAGATGGGTTATTTGAACCCGCCGATGGAGGCTGCATAAAGGACAAGAGATTGCATGTGTTAGAGTGGTCGTCTAATGAAAGCACTAGTCGAAGCAATTTGGTTTCATACTCACAGGACTAGCTACAACTGGCGGCGGTGGAGCGAACTGCGGCACAGGTACACCGTTCACTTGCCCAAAGTTCTGTAGGAACATCGTAATGTCCGCCAGCTGCTTGGCCTGCCTTTCCCGCTCGGCCCGCTCGGCCTGTCTTTCCCGCTCGGCCTGCTCGGTCCTCGCCACCAACTCCCGCAGCTCCTGAGCCATCCTCTCGTTCTCGGCCTATAACATTTCAATCGAATGTTTCAGTAATTCAAAGGTAACTAAGTTATGTAAAGATCAATGTACGAAGAGTTAAACGGGAGTAACCTGGAGTGCGTCGACCCGCTGCTGTGAAGAGGACGGCCGTTGGAGAATGGCCGGACCTCCGCTCGGGGTCTGTGCTCGGATCTGGGAGAGGGAGGGAATCTCGCTGGGCTCGAGGATGCCATCGCCAAGCCAGTACCGCCCATGCTTCTTGCCTTGTCCGATCCTCATGACCATCGTCCCATCAATGTCATCGGTGCTCGGATCCCAGTCTGGCCCATGGACCGACCTTGCCTCCGACGCGTACGAACTGATGTGGGTGTGGACGCTCGGGTTGCTGTAGGACTCGGGCGGGTCATCCGGGGTGAAGGTGACATTGGACGTCGCCTTACCCTTGCGGGCCAGACCATATGCCATGAACGTGGAGATGGATTGGCCACCGTGTGACGCCGACTACGAGAAAGACAACAAGATGATTAGAAGAAACATGCAGAATGGAGCGTCAGAATACTAAAAATTCACGTACCCATGCTTGCTTGTAAGCGCCGAGGCTGCGGCTGCCTTGATGGTGTGTGGGGCCTGTCGCTGCCAGACGCCGCTCCCGCCCCGCCTCGTGGTCCTAGATGTAACCCTCCGTGAACCACCTATCCACGATCATCTCCCAGCACTCCCGATACGACTCGCACCACCATGGAATCATCTACATGTCATAAAGAAGACCAAATTAAAGCTACTTAATCTCAAAATGAATCAATATTATTCTTCTTCATTTACCTCAAGGTACTGCTCCCGGGTCAGCGTACTCTGTCTTGCCTGTGTCTTGGTGATCTTCTCACCAAGTTGCTTGGCGTAGTATTTCACGATGCAAGTGAGGCGCTCCTCGTAATGCATGTCGGTGATTCATTTTCTAGCACTTTTCACCATCACCTTCTCCGCCTTGTCCTCCTGTCCCTCTTCACATCTGAAAAAAGTCTGCACATAGACACAATGTATCAATTCATTATGTCAAAAAAAGTCAAATGAATGTGATATATTGATCAAAGTTGTGCGAGCGAGACTTACCCAAAACTCTCTCCTCACCCGCTCCTGCTTGTCTCCATAATCTACGTCGGGGGCATCTTTGTAGTGGTCCCACGATTTGGCCAGCTCAGTGTTCCCCTTGTGCGTGACAATGCCGGGGTAAAAGTGCCTGCACACAAGACCTAAGATGTGGTTGGGGTTGCGTGAGTCACCAGGTGACACAACCAACCAGTGCCTGCACAAGTTAATAACAAACATTATTAGTTTCTCTGACAATTTTCAACAGGTTATATGAAGTAGCTGTGATAAAATCTAAAGTTACTTACCTGTCCCCCTGGGGGCGGATCACTGGGCGTAGGGGAGGAAGCGGAGGCCCAGGGAGTTTCGAGGGACCTCGCAAGTAGATGCTGGCTGCAGCAGAGGAGCCCGAACCAGCTGTGCCTCCAGCCTCACAGTCCTGCTGTGCCTTGTCTCCCTCATCGTCCGACTGTCGAACCAGCTCCTCGTCCGAGGAGTCCGGGGTACGGCGCTCCTCCTCCGGCACGTCACGCGGCCTGACTAGAGGAGGTCGGCCCCTCCTGCTACCGCTGCCGCTGCTCCTGGCCCTCTGCCTCCTCCCGTCCGATGACCCCTCTTCTGCATCCGCATCTTCATCGCGTGGCCTTTGGTACCTCGAGTTCATGTTCCTTGGCCTACGACTGCCCGCCATCTTTATTCAATCACCTGCAATTAAAAAGAAACAAACAAAACATATTATTACATGTATTAGAAATAGATGCTAAATAAATAAACAAAACACGATTACAAAATAACATAGTATTACATGTATTAGAAGTAATCATCATTATTGGGATTATCTGGATGATATGTCTCATCATTACTATCAAAATTGTCCAAATAAACATCATTGTCGGAAGGTTCATTGTTGCCTTCATCGTCATTGTCTATATGTAATCGCTCAAGCATTTCTATGTCCTTGGCATTTTGCACCTCATCTCCTTCTTCCTCGTCATCGACCCTTTCATTGTCTACTTCCATTCCGATCACCTCGGTTAAGTCTATCACCAACCTCCCTTGTAGCACATCTTCTTGATAGAACTCTCCATCATATGTGCTTGGGTTAAAGTTGTAATCTTCATCGTTTGGGACAACTAGTCTACCATGTGGCGATACCTGGTGCACAATAGCCCAACCCTTAAGAGCCTTGTTACCTTGGCACGCGTATGGCAAATAATAAACCTGCACGGCCTGGTGAGCCACAATAAAGACATCTTTTCCTTGATAGATGGAATCTTGTCGAATCTCGACTTGACCAATATTAGGGCTCTGTTTCGTTAGTCGAGGATTGAACCAGTGACATTTGAACATGACGAGACGAAGAGGTTTCGGACCATAAAATGAAAGTTCATAGATTTCTTCAATTATGCCATGATACTCGACGCCATCAGTGCCCGGAGTACAAACTCCGTTGTTTGTGGTTTTTCGATGGGGCCGAGCTCGCTCGTAGCTTGCTGTGTGAAAGCGATATCCATTCACATCATAACCTGAATAAGCTTTCACCTTATTATCGAAGCCATTTGCAACTTGTCTCAATTCCTGACTCATAGTTGCATCGGTTTGGGCCTGCAAGCGCAAGAATGAAAGATTGTCGGACTAAGTATGCGAAACTCGGAATCTAGAACTAGGTACAAGGTAAATTGGACAATACCTTCGTTTTGAACCAGGAAATGAAATCGGGCCTCCCTGCTCCCGGACCCTGTGAAAGAAGGGTATCGGTTTGCCGTGGGGTAGGACCCCTTGGTTGATGCCAGGATTCACGAATAAATTCCCTGTCCAAACGAGAAAGAATCAGTTGGATGCCGAATGGTGACGACGTATTGAAACAAGTTCTTTGAGAACTTACTCAATGAACGGCTTCGCCTCAGGTAGGTTTTGCAACACATATAGCATGATACTGCGCCACTCTTCGTTTTCCAAGCTCTTATTGATCGATCCACTTGCGCTTCCGAGTTGCCCTTGGAAAAGGCTGAGGTTGGATTCATTCTCGTCAGCATTGTAGCGAGGCAGTGGATTATGCATGCTAGGAAGGTTCTGTGTGTAGTATAGCTGTGTGAAGTTTGCCACCTCCTCCAGAATGAAAGCCTCTGCAATGGAAGCCTCAATTTTGGCTTTATTTCTACATTTTTTGCGAACGGCCTTCAGACATCTCTCGATTGGATAGCACCAACGGGCCTGTACGGGCCCCCCATACGTGCCTCATACGGGAGGTGCACAATCAAATGCTGCATCGACAAGAAGAAGCCGGGTGGAAAGATCTTCTCCAACTTACAAAGCAACTCAGGTGCCACTTTCTCCAAATTTGCAACCACGGTCCGAGATAGCTCCTTGGTACAAAGCTGACGGAAAAAATAGCTCAACTCTGCCAGCACTAGCCAAACATGCTCAGGAACATAGCCTCGTACCATCGCCGGAAGAAGCCGCTCAATCCATACATGGTAGTCATGACTCTTCATCCCGTTGATTCGCATAGTGCCTAAGTTCACTCCCCTGCTCAAGTTCGCTGCATACCCATCAGGGAACATTAACGCCTTGATCCATCGTAGTACTTCCCTCCTTTGTTCGGGTTTCAAGATGAAATCGGCCTTAGGCCTTTTCCAGTTCTTGCCATTTGCAGGAGGCCGCATCTCTTGCTGTGGTCTATCGCACAACGTCGCCAGGTCCACTCTAGCCTTAGGGTTGTCCTTAGATTTGTCAGTGTCCATGAGTGTTGCCCAAAGTGCCTCGGCGATATTCTTTTCAGTGTGCATTACATCAATGTTATGGGGCAGTAGGAGGTCATCGAAATAGGGGAGCCTCGTCAAGCCAGACTTATGAGTCCACATGTGTTGCTCACCATATCCCACAAAACCACCTTCTTCATTAGGCACGAGAGCATCTATCTGAGCATGAACCTCGGCACCGGTCTTCAAGTGCGGTCTAGGGTCCGTGACTACGACACCTTTCCTAAAGTTCTTGGTGTCTCGTCGGAATGGATGGTTGGAATCTAGGAATTTACGATGTTGATCGAACGACGAATACTTGCCACCCTTCTTCAACCAAATGAACCTCACAGCTTCCTGGCATATTGGGCATGGAAACTTCCCGTGAACACACCAGGCACTGAATAACCCATATGCCAGGAAGTCATGCATGGAGTATTGGTACTAGACGTACATTTTGAAGCTTTGCTTTGTAGCTCGGTCGTATGTCCATACCCCTTCATTCCAAGCTTTGACCAACTCATCAATCACAAGCTCCATGAACACACCCATATTACTCCCTGGGTGTCCAGGAATTATCAACGTCAAGATCACATTATGTCGTTGAAATGCGACGCCAGGGGGGAGATTGAGGGGGATCACAAACACGGGCCAACATGTGTAAGGGGCGGCCATCATGCCATAAGGATTGAACCCATCTGTTGCCAGTGCGACACGTACATTACGAGCCTCATCGGATTTCTCATGATGTTTGTCATTAAAGTTGATCCATCCTTCACCATCAGATGGATGTACCATCTTGTCAGGATTGTACCGTTTGCCATTCTTGTGCCACGTCATCTGTTTTGCAGTTTCCTCGGTCATGAATAGCCTTTGAAGCCTCGGCACAAAGGGAAGGTGCCGTAAGACTCGGGCGGGTATCTTAAGCTGTCTCTTCTGACCACCACCATCACCAGACTCTACCTCCAGGAACCTAGAGGTTTTACACTTCGGACAGTACTTTGCCTCCTTGTGTTCTTCCCGAAATAGGACACACCCATTCGGACAAGCATGTATATGCTCATACGGCATCTTTAGTGCTTTAAGGAGCTTGTGTGCCTCGTACATGGTCTTTGGCAACACGTGGTTTTTTGGAAGCAGGGTGCCAACCACGGCCAACACCTTATCGAAGCCTTCTCGACTCCAGTTTAAATCGAACTTCAACCCCATCAAGCGACTAATGGCATCCAACTGAGAGACCTCAGAATGAGCGTGAAGGGGTTTCTGTGCCGAGTCCATCATATACTTAAACGCATCTACGGCTGCCTGCATCTCCGCCTCCTCACGTCCTTTAGCAAACTGTGCTTGGTGAACATCATCTACCATGTCTGCTACCCCGGCATCAGCATCGAAAGCCTCGACGCGTTGTCTCACCACCTCCTCTCTCATACGATCGGCTTCACCATGGTGGACCCACCGGGTGTAGTTCGACGTAAACCCATTCTTGTGCAGATGTATACCCATGACTTCCTGGTTTTGCATTCTCCTGTTACCACACTTGCTGCAGGGACACAAAGCCATTTTCGGGTATTTAGCGGCCTTGCCAAATGCACGCTTCAAGAAACGCTCGGTCTTGTTCATCCATTCAATGCTGGCATCACCCTGACTTGTCCGGCCCGTGTACATCCACTGACGGTCCTCCATCCTCTAGCATATATAACATCTCCACAGGTGACCATCAATTACATCTACGCGGTGTCCCTACTCTCTAATAGGTGAGGATAGGTCCTAATCCCACCCGCGGATGCGTAGATAAGGTTAGTTTCCATGCTCCGCTCCTAGCCGAGACAGAATTTCGGCAGCACCTCCCCGTTGTTCTCCTAATACACGTCCTGCAAGGGAGAGTGTGTATCCGGAGAACAACAGGGGGTGATGCCGAAACACCGTCTCAAATCGGAGCGGACCATGGAAACTAACCCATCTACGCATCCGTGGGTTGTCCAAAAAACGTGGACAATCCGAAACAGATACGGTCGTAGATATGCAAAGATCTGCATACCTCCAACCGTATCTCTTTCGGACGGGAGACGCCTAACTGGGCTACACCGATCTACGACAAACATGCGGAAAAAGAGGTGATTTATACCTGGGGTGTCGGTGAAGTCAGGCTAGCGGGGCAGTGACGAGTCGACGCAGTGGTGAGACGACGCAGTGCAGGCAGACCCGCGACGCCGACGAAGACAATCGGGGACCTCTGGGTCACCTCCGACAGGTCCTGCTCTGCAAAAGAAGAAACACGAGACTATAAGCGCAAAATTTCGGCAGCACCTCCCCTGCACGGGGAGGTTTCCAAAACCTGCAACAAACAACGGCACGATGGCCGACAATCACAATGGCACGAAGGCCGATAAGCACAGCGGCACGAAGGCCGAGATCAGCCTAGCCCAATTTTCAGGTCTCAAATTAACTGCCCATAAATACATGAATTTTTGGCCTATTAATTTTTGCAATCTCAGATTATAAGCCCAATCCATATAGATAAAAGATTAGCTTAGCTTATTTAACATCACATGAAAGCCCATGTCATATATTAATCAACAATTCAAATACACAGGCCCTACACGCAGCATCTTCATCTACTGTAGCTTCAAATACAATGCCCATGTTATATTGGCTGTAGGTTCATGCAGTGAGCAGGCTGATTATTTACAATATTATCACATTTCAGGAATGGCTGAACCAAAGTAACAACAAATACATTTTATATTCTATTAACACTACTTCCTATGTAAAACATCTGCAACAATCTTCCATCTCATACAACTCAAGATACTTGCACTAGTGTGGCAGACGAAGCAGAAAAAATGACAATCACAGATAGAGAGATTAGAGAGATAAAAGAATGATTGGTTTAACATGTGGAAATGTTCAGCCCAACAAAACAAGGAACGCCGAAAAGTTACAGCGAGCCCGACAGTAAGGGAGCCCATCTCCTCTCCTCTCCGTTTGTGATGTGGAAATGTCTACCTAGTGCGGTCAACCGTGCCTGTTAGCGACATGGAGAAGAAGATGTGGCTTCTGACTGACTTATTGTGGTTGCAGCTGCTCTATGTAGTCTACCATGCATGAGGTAGCAGGCAGGGAAGGGAGACAGACACAGACAGGTTCAGGTTGCTCCGTGCCGAAAGGGAAAGAACAAACGGGGAAAGGGAAGGCTGTGCCTGTGCGGTGCCAGCCACCGGCTCAGCTCAAACTCAACCACACGAGTAGGAGGAGCACAGTACTTGGTGAGTCCGTGGTATTCCGACACGGACACGACGACTCGCCATGCTAGCTAGGTGTGTGCTGCTATCCAGGCGCTCAGCCTATTCGAATCCGGGTGCCGGGCGGTACACGATGACACATTAGCGAAGTCGACCATTGCTAGTTCACTCCTTTTCTAAACCAACAAAACAGCACAAGAAAAAGAAGAAGAATCGACCATGATTACTCAATCCCCACGTCCCAACCGGTGGCGACGTACATCAGTACATGTACACGCATGTGCCTAAGTTCTCGTCCATCTGTACGTGCGTGTGGTCCACGTACGTACGCCCATGCTGCTGTGATTTATTATATTTCTGGTATCTGAATTTTTAGATGATCGATTTCAGACGATAATCTTATGTACAATCAATTACTGTAATTAAAAGAACAATATATAGCTTGCAAAAGTCTCTGCCATTGCCAAGGTCAGGTCAGGGCCAAGACATGCATGCATGCATGTCTCAAGAACGACCGAGCATTGCTACGTGTACTACTAGCTTCGCACAGAGCTACAGATACGGGCACCCTAATATACTCTACGAGCAGGTCACTGGACGGACCACAGAGACGGACGGACCACACAGGACGGGAGCACCATACCGACCACGCAGCACAACAGCACGGTACAATACACAGGCCCGCATTGAATTTGAATTGATTGGAGAAGCTAGCAAAAACAGCTGAATACGGAATACCGTAGCACTAGCATAGTTTCCGTGCCGTTGTTCGTACGTGCGACGAGAGTTTATAACTACTACCAGTACAACAAGCTGCAAACATATCATTTTTTGTTTAAATAGAAAAAATACATTTTAATCAAAAGCTAGTCTCATACATACAGTATATTTTTAGCTTTATCGGCTCCTTTGGCAAACAGAGCTTTATTTTAAACTGGGCCAAGCAAGTTCTTCTTGTGCCTACTGCTTCCGTGCGTATGCATGCAGTGCGGTGCAGGGAAAGACAATGCATGATTGCCCCGTGATGGTATGCATGCCAAGTTGCCGACCATGTCAAGGCGCATATCTACCCTTACCCAATGACAGTGGCAGAGTCCCACAAGCACAAGCACAAGCACAAGCACAAAATTATAACCATAAGAAAATACTTTCAGATGTGAATCCAATGATATAATTTTCATACTAACAAAATGTTTATCTTTTGAGGCTAATTGTTGGTTGAAGATTACAAAGTTTGGCTTAATGCGTACGAGCCTGAGTTTAATGCACACAAGGCTTTATAAAATGAAGTGGAGGGAATAGCTACGACTACCAAGCAGTGGCACAGTTACCATGCATGTAAGCTGCAGCTTCTCAACCAAATAATTAGGATTAGGTTACGTTTCTCAGGTGAAGACCAGATTTTGGTTCTAACATCTTTTATGCCGTGTTCAGTGTTTACAACAAGGCAATTCTATGTATTAAGCAGTGCCATGCCATGTGATTTACATTTACATCTAATTAACACTGTTAAAAAAATTCTACTAACACATCTAAGCAGCTGCAGTGTCAATTCTCTAAAGAGGGACACAGGCACCATTTGCCTAATTTACTGATTGACCCCGCACAAACGAGATGATCACCACCATTATCAGTACATCCCTAAATTTCCTTATTAATAGAAGGTAAAGTTTCATAACAAATGAACTGCAAAAAGAAAAGGGCAAGAAATTGATTCAACACAAGCAGCCGACCGACAGTTTGGATTCAGTAATGGTTGCATGACCCTACCAAACAAATCAAACAAAGCATATATGTAGTTGTACAAACTACAAAGTAATTGAATTCCAATCCAATAAATAAATGAAAGCTACTGTATAATCATCGATGTTCATGTTCATGGAATTCGTGGAAATCATACAGTAGCCAGTAGTGTGGGTTTGAGTACTCACCGTGAAGGTGCTGCTCAGGGGAAGCGTGCACGAGCGGATCCGGCTCGCCGACGGTGAAGACGGTGTCGGAGAGCTCTAGATGCGAGGCGGAGCGGTTGCGCGGCGGAGCGGCGGACACGCGCGGGCGGCCAGCGAGCGCGTGGGAGCGGCGCGCGCGGGCGGGCTGGGGCGGCGCGGGCGGGCGTGTGCGGCGCGGCCGGGCCGGGGTTGCGCGGTGGAGCGGCGGCGGCGCGGTGGAGCTGTGGCGGCGGCGGCAGGCGCTGAGCCGAGCGGGGTGGGGGCGGCCGCGCGCGCGTGATAGGGTTTGGGGGGGAGGGTGGGGGATTTTGGGCCAGCGGCCCAATTTCTATTCGGGCTTTGCCGAGTGCTCCAGAAAGGGGCACTCGGCAAAGATTTTTTTTAATTTTTTTTAAAATTATTTGCCGAGTGCCCCATGACCTGGCACTCGGCAAATTATTTTTTTTTTGTTTTTTTTTGCCTCATTTTTTCTGGGGCCTTGCTACAGTAATTGAATCTCAATTTCAAAATTTTGGGCAATTTTGAGTATTTTTACTGTATTTTCTTAATTTTTTTTGTTTCGTTGAATTTTTTCGAATATTTCAAATTTGAACCCAAATTTGAAATATTTGAAAAAATTCAACGAAACGAAAAAAATTAAGGAAATACAGTAAAAATACTCAAAATTGCCCAAAATTTTGAAATTGAGATTCAATTACTGTAGCAAGGACCCAGAAAAAATGAGGCAAAAAAAACAAAAAAAAAAATAATTTGCCGAGTGCCAGGTCATGGGGCACTCGGCAAAGAATTTTAAAAAATCTTTGCCGAGCGCCAAACGGTGGGGCACTCGGCAAAGGCTAACGACAAGTGGCCGCCGTCACGCCGGCCACCTTTGCCGACGGCCAAAATTTGCCGAGTTCCCAGCCCTCGGCAAAGGAAAAATTTGCCGACGGTCCACCTTTGCCGAGTGCCTGGCACTCGGCAAAGGCTGCTTTGCCGAGGGTATTTCTTTGCCGAGTGCCTCTGGGTCTGGCACTCGGCAAATATTTTCCGAGGAAATACGCTCGGCAAAGAATTTTGCCTTCGACAAAGCAGCTGTGTCCTGTAGTGACACTAACATGAATACCATTTTCTCCTTTGTTCTTTTGTTGTGGTTACCTGTCCATGTGGCCTCAAAGTCATTTGCTTAACGCGGATGCTCGTTTCTTTTTTGTAGAACTTGTCCCCTCAGATTCAGTTCTCGACTTGATGTTGGTGCTTTTATTTTTTTTAGATTTATTCTAGTATTAAATAATGTTATTCTTTTAGTGGTAGGTGACATAACGTGCTCGTCGATTACAATACGTTTGTGGTGATTTGGTCAGACTTGAGATACATACTAGCTGAATCTTTTAGAGGTGCCCATATTAGTAGGGTGTGTGTATGTATGTTTATATGGTTGTGATTCACAAAAGAAAAGTCATGGCATTTTTTTTAACGTTCCATGCTGTTGGCCTGCTCCTTCCCCACATGAGTGAGTAACGACGCGGACACGGATTAATTAGTAATGATGCGGACGCGGATTAGGCAGACATTGACGCAGGAACGTGGTTGGTAGTGGAAACTAGCATGATGTTTGGTTTAGTAGTTGGCCCAATATTCATGGGTTGGTTCCATGAATTTTCACGGAACCAACTAGTTTGTGCATATTTGGAGTGAGTATAGAGAATGTGTTGATGGCGGATAGATGTGGTCATGCCATCACTATGGTATATCTGACCATAACTGCAGCAGGGCTGGTTGCTACGAGCACCTCAACCACTCCAACAACAGCTAGACCAAGTCGTCCCTCCTGCTCCTGCCCCTTTCTTCAGAGATCACCTCCTTCGTGATCACTGTCAGCTTGCCAAAGAGGCCCAAAATCAAGGAGAAGTTGGCCTACGTACGATCCGGCATGGCATCCGACGACGGTTCATAATCGACGAACGAGCCGCCGGAAGAGGAGGTAAGCACTACTAACCTAGCTAACCTCAATATTTCAATACTATAATTTGCGCTAATTTTTAGCTCAAATTAGCCCAAATTTCTCTTGCGTAGTCCTCATACCGTGCCGATGATTGTCCTACTTCACAGTTCACTCACTCACATGACATAGAGATGGTGGATCCCAACAAAGTGTTTGAAACCGCTGCAGGGGGTAGCCTTACACTTGTCATCAAGAAGTTAGCCTGCCTGACAATCGATCAGCTCTCCCAGTTGCGGGGCATCTCAGGCAGCATCGAGTGGTTGAAAGAGGAGCTCGAGATCCTCCATGCTGTCCTCGTGGATCTGTCCCACGAGGAGCATCTCACTGAACAAGAGAAGCTGTGGAAGAACAAGATGAGAGAGCTCGCCTACGACATAGAGGATGCCATCGACAGCTTCACGCTAGCATCCAACAACACACCCGCGCAGAGGAGAGTCCAAGAAGCCCATCAGGACCCAAGCTTCATGGATACAATCATGGAGACCATTCAAAGCTGCACCGACCGAATCAAAAGATTGCCATCGGATTATGGAATGGCCACAAAGATCGAGCTCCTGAAGCAAAAGTTATCCTCTATGGAAGAACGGTACAAGAGACAGAAGATAGGGGGAAATGGTGATGGCCCAAGCCATGATTCCATTGCTATACGGGATGTTGCGCAATATGCGTCTCCAGCTGACCTCGTGGGCACTGAAAGCCCGACTAATCACATCGTCCGCTTGCTCACTGAGGAGGCCGGCTCCTCAGCACGTCCACGCAAGGTGGTGGTTATCGTTGGATTTGGAGGCCTAGGCAAGACAACTCTTGCCAAACAGGTTTTCGATAATATTAAGGGAACATTTGATTTGAAGGCATTCGTGTCTGTATCACGGAACCCTGATTTGAAAACGATTCTGTTGAATATACTGGATAGTTTTGGATTAGGTAATGGCGAGCTACACCATCTAGGGCAGAAGAGTGTGGAACGAATCATAGACAAGCTCAAAGAATACATTGGAGCAAAGAGGTATATGACAAGCCTTACTATTTCATTTCTGGGTCTTGTGTTTTCTTACTATTTCATTTCTGGGTCTCGTGTTTTCTTACTATTTCATAATACAACTATTGCCTTGTTGCTGATTGTTTTTTGCTATACAAATAGAAACATCATAGAAATTCTCACAAAAGAAGTAAAAATTTCAACCATAATATACTATAATCATCACTAATCATTAACAGAAACTAATCCATCTACCTGTGCTCTACATGGATAGAATCTTATAAGACATAAGCATAAGAAGTTCACAGATAAATTTAATACCTACAATGAATCAATTTTAAATTGCAATTCTTTACATGCTCTATTGTTCACAGTGCCTATATAGGCACTCTATGATCTCTATCTTGTGGTGACAGATTTACTAATTACTCTATATGTATTTATACATCTTCACAATTCTATCCCTTTGAATCGCACCTATATGCACCTATAATATGTGTTCAGCTAGTTGAAATATTAGCTTAAGTTATATATTAGCTGTATATTATTATAGCTCATGTGTTGTGACGTCATTAATCTAAAAATTGTATTACTTATTGTGCCTTTTATTCCAGGTTCTCCTTTTGTATTTTACTAAAGGAATATATTCTAGATCAGAATAGATTCTAGATCTAGACTCTACGTTTTGTAACTATAATTGCAAAACTGTCATCTCAACATTCTAGATGTTGAGTTTACTCTATCAAAGAATTATGCGTGTATTAATATTTCTTTTATAAAAGTAGAGCACTTACAGATATATTATAAAAGTTGAGACTCCATTAGGTTCTCCAATTGGTAGTAAGATAGACGTTCAATCTACCATGTCTTTAAATTACTCAATCTATTATTGATCAAGGTGACTAAGAGGGGGGAGGGGGTTTGAATTGTGCTAATCTAAAATTTTCGCAGAAATAAAACCTTACTCTTAGCCCAATTCACCCATACTGCCTAACACATGTTCTATGCCTATAGAATAAAGTTTTTCACCATATGTTCAAACCCTAAACTGGTATGGAAGTTCTAAAAATTTAAGTTGCATGAAAGTAAACACGGAAAGTAAAAGGGTTAGAAACACGATGATGTTTTTCTAAGGTATTGGAGAGTCAGCACTCTACATTAGTCTTTGTTGGAGCACCAGCGCAAGGGAGCCTCTCCCCTTGATCCATGTATGGACCAAGTTCTCTCTATTGGTTGATCATTCTCCTCTCCAGAACGGTGACTCACCATGATAGTGTACACTTGTTTAGGGCTCTCACAATCATCTCTGAGAGATCACCAAGAGCACTAACATCAACAAGCCATCTAAGTGATGTCGATCACCTAGAGTAACGAGCACAAACTCTCGCTTGACCAAACCAAGCCAAATGAGTAGAGTGGATGCACACCTGTATAGGATCTAAGGAACCAGCTAGACGGGGGTTGAAAAGACGATGACCACTGAAAACACAACACTATGACAAATTTCATTAGAATAATAAGAGACCCTAATAATGCTATTTCTAGCTAGAGGTTTGCAGCCTAGGGTGACAAGTCAAGCAATTCAATTTAGGAATATAAACTAAGTATAGTTAGAATTTAATAGAGATCAAGAGATACCATACAAAGAGATGACACATGATGTTTTCCCCATGGTATTGGTGACTTGCCGGTCACCTTTAGTCCACGTTGAGATGAGCTCAAGGTTCACCGCTCCTCTTTCAAGCTTCCAACCCCGTAAGATTATCTCAGTACCTTGAGTGCCTAACCTTGAGCCGGCTAGAACACAAGGAGAAAAAAGAACTTAAAAGACTCTAAGTGCCTGTCAATGCTAAATGATACTTAGAACTAGCTCACTCTTAGCCTTCACACATATCCTTTGAGAATTGATCGAAATCTATCATTAGGGGCGTGAAAACCATAATAGCGCAATCAATATGCATCATTGTGACCTCAATAAGTAATGCCACTGCAAAATGCACGTTAGTCGCAATGATTATGTTGTCATTAATCACAAAAACCGAATTAGGGGCCTCAATGCTTTATGTTTCTAAACTTCCCACTTCTACCATTTCAAATATCATAAATGTGAAGAAAAACAAAGAAAATTAGTTTTGTGCAATACTTGGATTTATAGTAAAATAATACAGCAAGAAAACATAACCAATATATGTACATCAAACGTCTCTTAAAATGCCTAAACCATAGATTTCTCACGAAATTATAGTACCCATTTATCTGCAATTATTGGTATCCCGAGTAGATGCACAGGTTGAGGTATTAGTATTTCTAGTGGTACACTCAAAACAATATGTGCGACCGATAAGAAATTAATAATTACTAGTCGGCAATTCATATATAGAACATTTTTTGACGTACTGCATCCTGATTAAATATTCTGAAATTAGGATTCCTTGGAATTTAATTAGTTCAACAGTTGCTGCATATATAGTTTCTGGTTAAATTTGTAAGCATTATAATAACGCGAAATTGCACTGCAGGTACTTGGTCGTTGTTGACGATATATGGGACGAAGATGCATGGACAACTCTTAAAGCCGCACTGTTCGATAATAACTGTGATAGTAACATAATTGTCACGACACGCAAGGATGAGGTTGCCACAGCAGCATGCTGCTCTTCTAACCGCAATCATGTCTACAGAATGCAGCCTCTAGGTTCTAAAGAGTCCGAATTGTTGTTTTTGAAGAGAACATTTCATGGTAAGGAATGCCCTCCTAACCTGAAAGAGGCTTGTCGTCAAATCTTAAAAAAATGTGCTGGGTCTCCATTAGCAATCCTGGTGTTGTCTGGTTTGTTGATTAATAAGGTGACAGTGTCGCATTGGACATATGTGCTAAAAACTATGAGTAGTGGAGATTCAAAATACGATGTCGTGAGAAGGATAATATCTTTGAGCTACTTTGATCTTCCTCTGCATCTCAGAACATGTCTGATGTATTTGAGCATATTTCCTGAAGATTTTAAGATCTCCAGGAAGCGCTTAGTAAACAGATGGATTGCTGAAGGGTTTGTTAGTTGTATAGATGGGATAAGTATAACTGAAACTGCAGAGCAATATTTTGGTGACCTCATCAGTAGAAACTTGATCCAGGCGGTGGACATAAAGTATGATGGCGAGGCACGGGCTTGCCGGGTTCATGACACCATTTTGGATTTCATTATATATAAAGCATGTGAGGAGAATTTCGTCTCAATTAATGGTCCGCAGTTCAGATCAGGTAACAAGGTACGTCGCTTATCTATTCAAAATTATCAAGATGCCAAAGAACGACTTGCAGCAGTTGCAGCAGAGGATCTGTCTCATATCAGATCGATTACTCTTTTTGGATACTCTGAGCATATGACTTGTCCTCTTTCTCTTCGGGGTTACGCTAATCTGCGAGTTGTAGATGCAAAAGATGTTTTTCCCTATCACAGAGCTGCAAAGAGTTTTATTGATTTTGATGTAGCATGGCTTCCTCACCTGAAGTACTTGGACCTATCTGTGCCTAATCATTGGCTCTGTTCACTTGAGCTTATCAGCCAGAATCAGCCAGCCATTCAGCCATGTTTTTCTTTCACAACAAATCAGCATCAGCAGCAGCCGCAGAAACCATCAGCCGAACAGGGCTATTGTCAATTGCCGAAAGAATTTTACAACCAGAGGGTCCTAACAGCGATTGGAAACCTGCAACATCTAGAAACATTAGATTTAAGAGGTACAAAAGCATTCGACCTACCGACTGATGTTTACAAACTTCAACGGTTAGTCCGTCTGTTCATTAGCAAATACATGAGACTGCCCGATGGCATTGGACAATTGAAGGCGCTGGAAGAGCTGAAATGGGTTTGGATCTCGGATTGGTCTTCACTGGATTTCCTGCAACAACTAGGCCAGCTAACCAAGATGGGTTCTATGCGTATTTGTATAGCAAATGGTGATTTCAGCGATGAACAGGAGTTAGTCTTGGTATCTTCGCTTGAAAAATTAAGCAACCTTCGTTCACTTAGGATTGATCTGGATGACATACCTGGCTTTTTTCAATATGGCATCTCCTGGAGAGCAGCTCTACAAGGTCTCAGGAAGTTGACAATCTCGGAGGAGCAGGATGTCCATAGAATGACAAAGGTTCCAGACTGGATGGGCACACTCAATGGCCTTGAGAAACTAATGTTGCGAGTTGAAGAAATAGAGCAGAATGATCTGGATATTTTAGGAGAGTTGCAGAGCTTACTGTACCTCAAGCTCTTCTGCAGCAATGACGAACGAAGGCTATTCATGGACAACAAAGGTTTCCAAAGTCTGAAGTATTTGTACTTTACATATGGAGCTGTGACGTTTCTAGCTGGATCTGTGCCGAGGCTTGAACAACTGGATTTTTCAGGAGATTGCAGCACCGTACCTGACGGTAATGTTCTAGAAGGTATTGAGTACCTTGACTCGCTGACAACAGTTAGCGTCGCCATCTATGGGGCTCGCCAGGCGCCGGATACTGCAATTACCTCCATGAATGCTATTACGAATGCAGTCAACCAGCATCCCAACAAACCCACACTCACTATTCGTATATGAATGCCAATGATGCTATAGTGCAGGTGATAATACTTAATTCCATTCCAGAAACAAAAATTATGTGTATACTGTTTTTCTGACTTCTTTGCAGCACTATCTTTACATTGCATATGTTGTCACAGGATATATACATATATTATGTCATTTGTCACAGGATATATTGTAGAGTATCTTTACATTGTATGCAGTATTATTAGGAAACGCAATGCACAACGCACAATATGCAGTATTTGGAGATATTTCAGTTTATTTTATAACGACGGCATATGCGTGTAATTTAGAAGTAAATTAAGTCGGCTAATTTATGTTATCTTGTACATGCATCAGGCGCACTGTATGGATTTCCTGTTCTGCATTACTGATACATTCTATTTCATCTGGTGCAGTTCTGGAGTTCAAATACATATCTTAAATAAATTGTGCCGATCAAGGTGGCGCCGTGCTTCGATCAAGAACCAACTTCTACTCTTTCAAGTTCCCGGCCACTGTGTGTTTTTGTATTGTACCTGATGATGTGCGGGTACTCTGTGTTGTCCTAATAAATCAAAACTGTGAGTTTGTCTGCATGATATTTGAACACTTTAATTAAAAAGGGTATCCTCAGCACGTCTGTTTATTTCTTTCAGTGTATTACTGTGTGTTCTCTGCCTGTACTTGAACATGGTGTATACTTCCGTTAGCCTTCCGGCCTTGTTTTTTAAACACATTATTGTGTGGTTTCAGCATTGATGTTTGATGAGGATTTATTTAATTTCAGTGTATTGCAACAAATTAGATTGTTTTATGGTGTCTTACGTGGACTCACGAGGATGCATGTGCTCCTTTCTGTGCTAGATCGACTAGACTGCTAGTGTTGGATTACTCGTGACAATGATAGCCCGTTCGCTTCGCTAAAAAGTCATGGCTGAAAGTACTGTTCGCTGATTTGTTATGAAAGAAAAACATTGTTCCGACTGAAAAAAAACAAACTGAAAAATATGGATTATAAAACAAGCGAACATGACCTATATAGTCATAAGCTATACATGTCGCAGGTTTGCAAAACTCAATTCTGTAGGAATGTTGGATTACTTGTACTAACTAGTATATTTGCCCGTGCTAACGCTACTGGCTACGCCC
Source organism: Saccharum hybrid cultivar R570 (assembly GCA_038087645.1). Classification (NCBI taxonomy): domain Eukaryota; kingdom Viridiplantae; phylum Streptophyta; class Magnoliopsida; order Poales; family Poaceae; genus Saccharum; species Saccharum hybrid cultivar. Next base: position 28,711,146 of record JAQSUU010000804.1, read on the forward strand.
TGTTCACTTGGTTGATAATCCATGGCTGAAAGTACTGTTCGCTGATTTGTTGTGAGAGAAAAACACTGCTGAATGGCTGGCTGATTTGGCTGATATACATTGAATCCAAAGTTAATTCTATTCAAATTTAATGTGCAGTTTTCTAAACCCTGTATCTGAAAACTGACAATCACCCTGCTCCATGAAAAATAAATGGGCACATATCCATGAAATTTTTACAAATTCTGAGAGTTAAACTGCCTTGATAAGCTCATGTCTCCACCAAAATCATCGTCTCTGCCGATATATCCATCTGAATATTCACCAGTAGCCAGCTAAGGCCATGTCGCATCTCCACTGCACCACAATTGACACATTCACCAGTAGCCAGCTAAGGCCATGTCGCATCTCCAGTGCACCACAATTGACACGGATTAGATTCACAAGAACATCTGACGGCGAAATTGGACATGCTCATTACATTTCCAAGACCGAAATTGCAACAGGATAGCGAACAAAGGGTGAAAAATCTCTCAAATCGCTATCTCACCTCACCACTGAGATAGCAGATGTTGCCGGAGGAGATGAGTGCCGTGTCGTGGAAGGTAGACCTTCCCAGGACCTGCACCATTCTCTAGAGTGGTCATTTTTTCTGAGTGCTCCCAGTCATCTTTATCAAAGGGCTGCTCAATGGAGACAAGTGGGTACTCTAGTGTAGAAAGTGGAGGGAAGAAATCAACGAACTTGTGTTTGTATGCTTCATGAAACTAAAATATGTAGAAAAAATAGAAAGCTGATGCCAAACCACAATTCAGGGATACCTGAACAAAGCTGGCTATAGATCAATTCATTGTAACCTTTGACACTCCGCTTCTGCTTAATGAAACACGTGTCACAATGACACGCTCTCAAAAAAAGCTGGCTATAGATCCAACTGTACCACAGGGAAATTAGATCCAACTGTAAGAACAAAGGCAAATGGATAATCTTACTTCCTCATGAACTGGAGTCAAGCAACAATAGTCCGAAACTTTCTGAAGAAATGATGGACCAAAATCATCAACATCAGATCCCAATTCAACATTTGATGTATCACTTAACATGCCCTGCCACTGAAATAGGCAAATATAGTAGTAGTTTAGAACAAGAATCCAAAAAAGCAATTAACTTCTTGCAATACTACTAATGAAGGCTGTAATTTTAGAATGTTACTTTCATTTGTTCCAACCGAAAGGAAGAGCTCCTTATTTCTTCCCCCTCACAAACAGGTTTGAATTCCCTCACACATCTAGCTTCCAAGTTGTGGATCAGCTACAAATAATATATCTATCAGTACATAGTTAAGGACAGCATCTAGATGAACTATTTTCAGGTAAACAAAAAACAGTAAAGGGCACCTTCAATATATATGGATCATTTCACTGTCTGAATTTGAAAAGAAGAAATTCTATTAATCAGTTAGAGCTTCTCCCATTACGCTTGACCAGACACCGACTATGCCAACAGCAGGCTTTATAATAATCAAATTGAAGTCGTAGAATAACACCAGCTTGTCCTTAGTTATCCATCATACTGTAAAAAAGAAAAATCAATTTTGAAACATTTGGACAAAGACTTGGAACGTATAGCAAGCAAAAAAACAAATTATGATGGACTGTGATACTTAGTCTGAACCAGCTATTTAGTCAGTTGAAGGCTCGTCACGGGGATACAAGGAAATCATGTCCGACCACCATTGCTGTTGAATTGAAGTCATCATGGAATAATGGTAGTAATCTAGATGGGACGGTGTTCACTAACGTTTGGAACATGATTGCCATCAAGTCCAGGTCATATACATGTATGCAAACAAACTAAATTTTCAGTCAAAAATTGACAGCCACAGGCTCCTGCTGGAAGAAGATGCAAGAAGGCATCGGAAAGCTACAATTCCATCACGGAAGCAGTCTTAAAATGAAGGCACACAAAACTACAGTTGAAGGGAAAAATCCAAGAGACAAAAAAGGTAATCAACGCTTAATCATTCGCACTCGCACGACATGGCATTGGCGAGCTCACCTAGCATTGGGCGTGCGCCGCGGCATGTTTGGTTCGAGGTCGACCGGGAGGCCGAGGAAGCCGCCGAAACGGGTGAAGGCGAGTGCGAGATGTGCCGCACGTTCGTGGGCCACCCAATCTCGATCCGCTCCTCGTCGCTGTGCTCGTCGTCGACACCCATGGCGCCGGCGCTGCACATCACCAGCGACTCCGCAGCTCCCCACGACGGTGCCCAGCAGCCCTCCCCCTCCTCCTACCCTCCCTGCCCGAAGCATCATCTCTCTTTTGTTGCCTTACCTTATCTGTTCGCTCGTGGAGTCGTGGTCCAACCGCACGCAGGAGTAACTGTCCAGCCTCGCGTATCTTGTACTTCCGGACGCTGCGCCCATCCCGCCGCGCCTGCGCTCGGGAGCGCGCCCGACCATGGGCCGACGGTGGCACCGCGCCGTCCCCCACCTCATCCGATCCCCCGGCGATCTATGGCGCCACATCTTCCTCGCCTCCGCCCGGCCGCGCCACGCGCCGCTGGCGGTTCGGCCGCTCGGTCTAGGGCCCCCGCCGCCACGTCTCCCTCTACATCACCGGCCCCTGCACCTCCTCACCCCTCTTCTTCTCCTTAAATCACGCCCCCTCCCTGCCTCTCGGTGTCAGCAGCAGCTCCCGTCGTTGGAGCGGGGAGGCCAGCGTGGCGGCGGATCAGGCGCGAGGGCCTTAATCCTGGCGGGATCGGCGGCGGTGCGGGGTTGGGGATTGTGAGGTGCAGCGGATTTCTGGGAGCGAGGGATAGGAAGGGGAAAGGTTACGAAGCGGAAGAAAAGAAAATGGGACATTCGCGAGGTGCCGGGGGTGGGATTCGATCCTTGGCCGCCGAGCGAGTGTGGGGGTGGCGTGACGTTGGGGCACGTTTGAAGCCACGTGACGAGGCGGAGGGGTTTGCGGCTGCGTTTGAAGCCTGGCATCAAACATCTAACAGCAACCATGGTATTTGGATTGAGTGGTTCTTTAGCCTTTAATATTAATAAAGATGAATTTCTCTGTGTATTTTTTTTTACGTATAATGGTTGAAGGCTCTCAATGAGGACATTTTTCTGAGGAGATATATTAGAGATAATGTACACAGTCATAAGTTATACATGTCTCATCACGTTTGTAGCGAACTATAAATACTGTAGCTGCATGCACTACATCTCTGCTAGCTCCACTCTCGAAACTTATACACCCTACTGGAAACCAGGACTTTGCCGAGTGTTTTTACACTCGGCAAAGAGCCTTTTGCACTCGGCAAATGCTTTGCCGAGTGTGGCACTCGGCAAAGTCCACTCGGTAAAGGGACTTTGCCGAGTGCTTTTTATCGGAGCACTCGGCAAAATATTTTTATATTTTGCCGAGTGCCAGGCAAGGCACTCGGCAAAATATTTGGGCCGTCATGCCAGCTTCCGTTAACGGTCACTTTGCCGAGTGCCCGACCAGCACTCGGCAATTTTTTTTTATTTTTTACTTTGCCGAGTGCCTTTGGCCCGGCACTCGGCAAAGTGAGATGGTTATTGTATGTGGAGATGTGTGCGTTTTTGTCATCCGACGCCTCAACTTCCTCGAAACAATCTTAAATTTTTACCACACCCTCCACATGCGATAAGACGACGTCTCGCTAAGTTTCGTGATTTTCGGACTTCATTTGGATTTTATATAATTTTAAATCACTTTCCCCGCAAGTACTTCGACATGTTACGTTAACGAGGTGCTCAAGATTTCATTTGACCTCTTGGACACGGCCTCAACATACGCTAAATATCATGAATATTAATTTTGGGATGACCGAATTCCATTATTCCATGTACCTGTAGTTCAAATTTGAAATATCCGAAAAAATTTGAGGAAACGAAATAAATTAATAAAATATACAAAAAAGTCAAAATTGCCCCAAACTTTAAAGTAGAGTTTTAAATATTGTCACAAAGCTACACAAAAAAATTTGGACCTAAAATAAAAAAAATAAAAATATTTTGCCGAGTGTCAAAGTGGGGCACTCGGCAAAATATTCTTTGCCGAGTGCCGGGCCCAGGGGCACTCGGCAAAATACATTTAAAAAATTAAAAAAATTTGCCGAGTGCCAGCCGTAAGGCACTCGGCAAAATATCGCTGCAGGTGGCCACCATCACGGGTCAGGCACTGTTTGCCGAGTGTAAACTTTGCCGAGTGCCACGGCACTCGGCAAAGTAACGGTTTGCCGAGTGTCTTACTTTACCGAGTGTCTGACACTCGGCAAAGTCTGCTTTGCCGAGTGCTATATTTTGCCGAATGTTTTTTATCAGGACACTTGGCAAAATATATATTTACCGAGTGCCCCGATAAAAAGCACTCGGCAAAGTCTCGGACACTCGGCAAAGTCTCAGTTTCCAGTAGTGACACACGTGTTTTGTGGACATGAATGTGATGCATATGGTGAATAATTGCTGCACAACTGTACAGTACTTTCCGTGATTCTTCATTCAACATGAACAAAAAAAGATCAATATGTATCAAATTTGATATACTGCACGTACAACTGTATTTACGACAATGCATGGCTTTTGCGACCTTGCACGCGATGCTTATTTACGGTAAAACTATTTTCAACTGTATTACAACTGCACGTACGTACAGTATTGTGATTCCACCTCCACCCACACAATGCAAACCACCCCAAAAAAAAAGTCAAGATATTTCTCAAAGCATATAATGTACTGATGATGCTTGTTATCGTCGTCCCTGCACCTCCTGCCGCGGTGATCGACACGGCCACGCGCCGCCACCGCCGCCGAATAAGCCGGCGCGCGGAAGCCGATGTTCTCGACGGCGGCGACGATGTTGAAGTAGAGGCGCGGCGGTTGAGCTCCTCCACCAGCGTCCAGTGCCGTGCAGCAGCTGGCTCCAGGCTCCGCACGCGGCACGTCCACCATCGACTTGTTCCCCGGCATCTGGTGGCGCCGGCGCTCGTCGTCCCCGCGCTCCCGCCGCCGCGGCCGCACGGCGTGCAGCGACGGCGACATGCTGCACTGCCGCTGCAGGTGGTTCGCAAGGGAGCTGTTGTACTGTTGCTGGGCCATATATGATTTCCTTGGGCTTTGGTTTGTGCTGCTATCTGGGCCGAATCTGGTGTTCTGGGCCTGCAGGCCTGCCTTTGTGCTGCAGCTGGACTAGTCTTCATTTTCGGCTGAATGCTTTAATATGATTTCATTTTCGAATTCGTTTTATAATACATGTATATATTATATATATCATTACATACTCCTACATATTGTTTGACAAAAATAATTGGTGTTCAAGTTCAATCGATGAATACCCATGATTGAAGTAAGCCTGCTGCTTTCAGATGAAACCATTCTTCAAAACTATAAATATGACAAATTAAGGAATTTGCAAATCGTGCACACCGAAATATTGTGTCGATAAATTATTAATCTAGTCATGAAGCCGTGGTTACCGTTGCACCAGCCACTGCCATGTGGGCCAGAGAAGCCTCCCTAGGTGTAGGGCCCCACCCCGCAGAGAGAGCCTTGGGAGGAGTTGGGAGAAGAAGAGAGGTAGCAAAACGGAGGACGCTCCACGTTTTCGTCATCGTCGTCGTCGCCGCGTGCGGCGTACGTGTACTCGTGCTGCTGCTCTCGCCCGGGCACCAGCCTCTCGATATCCTGCTCGATCATGGCGGCGATCTCTGATGCGTACCTGTTCGTGATGTCCAGGTCCTTCACCATCTCCTCCGCCACCTCCGTCGCCGTGTCGCTCACCATGTCGAACGGGAAGTAGATGCATGTTCCGCACGTGCCCTGTCTCATCGGCGATCTGTGCTTTGAGGAAGATGGTGTCCTCGTCGGCGTTGAGCTGAGCTTGCCGGTGATGGTCATGTCAGTCATCACCGCCGCTGGCTACGCCACATCCCGCTCGGTCGCTCCTCCTCATCCTGATCATCCAACGACGACGACGCATCGGAATGGCAGGTCGACGGTGGCATCACGGCACAACCAGACGTCAGCGGCGGCGGCGCGTCATGACAATGCTGATGGTGATGGTCGCCGCCGAGGAAAAGGGTCCAGCAAGAGCTCCGTGGCAGACGGGCGCTTGGATGCCGCGGCCGCGACGAGGCACCTGCCGACGAACCGGCGTGCATCCTTGTCGCCCACCCGGTGGAACGCGTCGGGGAGATTGCCGGCGGTGACTTTCTTGTAGATCTGCGCGGGGTTGGAGCACTCGCTGACACTGTAGGGGTACTCGGCGGTGAGCATCTCCAGCACGCACATCCCGAACGCGTACACGTCCACCCGCTCGTCGTACTCCTCGTCGTACATCACTACATCTCGGGCGTCGCGATGACGCTGCGCGCGACCTGCCCGGCGCCTCGGCGGAGGACGGCGGCGAGGCCGAGGTCGCCGATCTTCACCTGGCCCCCGTGCCCGTTCACGAACAGGTTGTCGCACTTGAGGTCGCGGTGGATCACTGGCGGGTCGATCGCGCGCCTGGAGGTAGGCGAGGTCCCGCAGGACCTGCCGCGCCCACGACCGGACGGCGCAGAGGCTCATCCGCGGGTACCGGAGCCGGTAGGACCGCAGCGTGCCGGAGGACAAGAGCTCCGTGATGAAGTTGAAGCTGCGGCGGGGGACGACGTCCACCCACGACGCGTGGAAGCCGATGATGCCATCGTGCCGGAGCGAGCTCAGCAGCGGCACATCCGAGTACATGCGCTGCACGGCGTCGGGCGTCCAGAGCACGTCGCCGAGGCTCGCCTGGTTCCACGCCACCTCCACGCCGCGCTCCTCGTCGAACCCACGGTACACCGACTTCATGGCTCCTCTGCCAAGCAGCTCATCGAACTGCATGCATGCATGCCGCACACAAATGAAAAATGTTTCGAATTACTACTGGTATAGTAATTATTAGCATGCAATAATTAATGCATTGTATATGTATGATGTTTCTGATGAGAAATGATTTGTCATTGTTTTGGCTATGGAAAAAAATGTTATTTGTCTCTTGTGAGTTGTCCTTCTAATTGTAATAGTTCATTTTTGTGAGTTGTTGCCCGAAAATTCTCAAAAATCAGGCACCTGAAATATAGTAATTCCCCTTGATAAATGATACCACTAGAAGAAAGGATGAACTACCATATCTTTTGGATGTGACAGTGCAGAGGCATATCCTTTTGAAGCTTTCAAAGCGTCTTGTTATTGGCATCATGACACATGGAGAAAACCTAAATCAAACAGTTCGGCAAACCCAAGTTGGGAAAGTTCAAATACCAATCAAACACCAGCTCTCAAACTATTGGATAAAGCTAGCACTCTTTTCTGATTGGAAGTGAAATCACAATCAGACTCTCTCGCTATCTGAAATGTAATGATCCTCTAGTTGACCAACTCTAGAATATTGGTATTATATATCTTCCTAACAGAAGTTATTAATTAATTTAGTATTCTTCATATGATGCCATCTGTGGATCCACTTGATGAGCAACTGGTTAATTTAGTGGTTTTTTTGTGGCTACAATCCCTGAACTAAATATATTTTGATAATATATAATACTGCTCATCAGTATCATGATGATCCCACCTTTCATGCATGTTGCAGATTAAGGTTATCACAAATATGTTGTAGCGCCACTCATCAAAGAGAGTATAATAAGATTACTTTTGGGCAATCAAGTAAACAATGAAGCATGTAAATTGATTCACTTATTAATTATTGTATTGCATAATATGAAAATATTACATAGACAGGAAAAGAACACAATAATTATTAATTGGCACAGAATGAAAAAGAAAAAAGAAAAAAGAAAAAAAGAAAAGCTGGAATAAAGATGTGCAGTGCAGCAAAAGACAAATGGGAACGGAATAGAAAGAAAAAAGGATCAATAATTGTGTCCTTTTTTAGAGAGGTGCTCTGATATGCACGTCGCAACGGAATCCATATCCTTAAATAAGTGATTAAGATGAACACTATAAGCTTAATAATGAACTTAATGTCAATAGTTGTTAAGAGTATGCATGTCCGGCACAAAATTTCATTTTTTTTGCAAATTAAATTAAAGCAAATTGCATAAAACGGCCATGTTCGAATCATCAATCTGTTGCTATCTCCTGGACGGACATTGGCCGTTCTTCGTTCGCCTTGGTGGTGGTGTTTGGCAGATGCAAGTTTAGACTCTCTGAAGCTTCTGTTGCCTCTCTCCTTTAGGCCACCATTGGGGGCTCTGCTTCTCATTTTCATGTTGTTCATCATCTTGATCGGACGTTCAAATTCTTTGTGGCCTCCAAGTCGGTGGGCTTTTTTATTGCCAATCTACGATCCTTCTCTTGTGATTCTTACTTGCTCACATTCCACCTCTGGGGGGAATGGTGGCCCAAATTGGATTGCGGAATTCAACCTCTACCAACAAGAGGAGAGTTCTTGGACCACTGCTAGGACTAAGACTTCTTTGGTCAATGGTAAATCGTTTGCTGATGTGGTCAAGCAAAAACCCTATCTGGTGCCAATGTTGTTCCTCTTGGCAGCCAGAAACCTCCTCTTTCTGGTGCTAATGCCATTCCTGTTGGTGTCGGGCTCAATTCAAGTTCTACTGCTACCAGTTCTCATCCTCCTCAAGCCCTGTTTCCTTTGCATTCGTCCTCTATGCGGGGCTCTGTCTTTGACCGTATTCAGTTTCCTCCTCGCCCTTCCTCATCCCTTAACTCTGGCAGATTTTCAAATCCTAAGGGCAGTGCTCTGGCTCTGGCCTACAACCGTTGCCTAATCAGTGGCCACCGCCGGGTCAATTGTAAACGACCTATCAGGTGTCACGCGTGCCATGGCTGGGGTCATGTTGCCGCCTCGTGCTTTGGCTCCAAGGGCAATACGCAGTGACAAGATATCTTGGGTGGTAATGACGGGAAAACTGCAGCAACTAATCAGGACACCTCTGGTGCTAATGGCAGGGAAGCCACGACAGCTATCCCGGGTTCTCTGGGCAAAGGCAAGGCAGTCGTTGCAGTTAATTCAGGCTGGTTTACAGTTAACAGTAATAAGCCCGCCTCCTTGCCTCCGACCTTCAATTCCTTTGCTGATTTGTCTCAGGCCTGCTTCCCCTCTTGGGCCGATGCGCTAGCCATTACTGTTCCTTGGACGCTGCAGCCCACGCGCGCCACGCAGTCCTCCAACCGGTTGGCCCTTGACCCTTTGTATTGGACGCTAAATGCCCCTTCAACTTCCTCGTCTTCTACCTTTCGCCTCTGCGCGGCAACGGTGCCTGGTGCAAACCCCCCTGCGTTCGATAGCATTTTGCATCCGTCACCTCCACCTTCTCCTCAAGCTGCAACCATGGCGTACTAGCGTGCCAATCCTACTCCCTTCATTCCGCACAACATGCAGCTCCAAGAAGTGCCCAACAGGGAGTTCATGACTCGTGCTGTAGAACCAATCACACCACTGGTGAACAATGAAGACCTCGCCATTGCCGTCTTCGATCCTCTTCCGGGTAATGATCTTCAGTTTGCTGCTGTGTGGGCTGTCCTTAGAGATTTCTTGCGTGATGAAGTGCATGTTACCTTCCGTGATATCCAACCCACTCACCTGGGTCAGGCTCTGGTTAAGTTCACCCATGTGTATGATAGGAATACGCTGGTGCTTGATAGCCCTCACATCTTTAGCAATGTCAGTGTTTCTTTTGTCAAACATAATGAAGGTAGAAACTGTCGTAGGCTTCAGTTCAATCAACATTACTGGTTGATTTTGCTTGGTTTCCCTAATGACTACCACATTGAAAGACATTCAGAATGCTTTGGGTAAATTTGCCAAGGTTTTACTCTAGGAAGAAAGTGAAGGTCACATGAATCGTTTGTTGGTTAGAGCTCGTGTCAATGATATGCAGAAGGTGCCCCAGTTCATCGTTTATTCTGATCCTGACACGTTGAATGGAGACTCTTGGACCATTCAATGTGAGCTTCTATTGCATCATCCTCATGAAGGTCCCCCTCAAGAAGATCCAATCCCTGAACAGATTAACTTTGAGAATGGTATGCCTTTTGATTTTTTTGGGCTGGGTCGGCTAGTCAATGGAAATCAAGGAGATGAAGATCAGAATCCAGTAGCTGAGCTGTTTGGGCAAAATGGGCAGAATCAACAGTAAGGGCAGCAGCAGGAGCAAGATCTGAATGTATGGGATCCTTGGCCAACAGAGCTCCAACCTATGCAGATTGATATAGCTCCTCCTCTGGGTCAGAACCTAAATGATTTGCCTGTTCTGAAAACCAAGAACTGGATCTTAACCAGCCAGCTCTGGACTTGAACCTACACCTAGTAATCCTAAATCCAGTAGCACCCTTGAATGGAGACCCTTTTGATCTCAATGATCCTCAGGTGAACATGATGGAGCATCATCTGCTTCAGCTTGAAAATGAGGTTTATCTTGCAAATCCAGTAGAGGAGGAATTAGTGGAGATAGCTGATGAAATACATCAGGAACAGTTCCAAGTGCAACCTCACAATCCCCCAGCTATTCCTCAGTCTCCCATTGATTACCTGGGTGATGAAATTCCATTGGACCAATTAGTTGGAGAAGAGGGGTTCCTTGAAGAACCTGTGGAGCCTATTGTTTAGGAACCACCATTGGCTACTTAGATGGCTGTTCTAGGCTCGTCTGTCTTGCGATTGCATCCGTCCATGGCGGCGGCAGAGTGCTGCGTAGCGGCATCCCGCTGGGACTCGCCTGGAGTAATTGCGCAACCACCTTCGGGCCCACCGCTGACATCAGACAAGACAACTCGTCCGCACACGGCTCAAGACAACTCGGTCTTTACTGCTCACGCTAGCCGCTGCGAGGGGATCCCCGGTTTGCTGGACAGCCGAGCTAATGCACGTCATGTCGTGATATTGTATGTTTTCAAGAAACCAAAAAGGACAATTTTGATCTTGGCTTCCTCAGAAAAGTTCTACCAGTTAACTTCGATGCCTTTGTCTTTGTTCCCTCGGTGGGTGCCTCTGGTGGGCTCTTGATTGCCTGTAAATCTAGCCTCTTTGATGGTTCCATGAAATTCTCAAATGCTTTTGCTTTGGCTGTTCAGTTCATTTCTAAACATAATTGCTCCATTTAGAATCTGATGAACATCTATGGTCCATGCACCAATGAGGGGAAGACTGAATTCACTGATTGGTTAAAAGCTGCCAACATAGAGCATGAAGAGGACTGGATTTTTTTTTGGGGGATTTCAACATGTACAGATACCCTGAGAACAGAAATAGGCCAGGAGCTGATTTAGCTAATATGTTCTTGTTCAATAGCACCATCAGTTATCTGGGGCTAACTGAAATTCCCCTTCAAGGGAGAAAATATACATGGTCCAATATGCAAACTCCACCTCTCCTGAAAAAACTTGATTGGGTCTTCACAAGTAGCACCTGGGACCTTTCCTTCCCTGTCACTGCCTGTCAGGCTCTCACAATGTAAGTGTCTGACCACTGTCCACTGGTCATTGCAATTTCTACTGATCTGCCTAAAGCTCATACATTTAAGTTTGAGAATTTTTGGCTTCTTAGGCAAGGCTTCCAAGACTTTGTCACTGGTAACTGGTCTCTTCATGCTCCCCTCCTTGACAAAGCTCTAAATCTCTAGAAAGTTCAAAAACCTTAGGGCAGCTCTTAAGGTTTGGAGCTCTTCTTTCTCTAATATGAAACTCACCATTGCTAATCTTTCTCTCACCATTCATTTCCTTGAAATCTTGAAAGAGTACAGAGATTTGAGTCTAGAAGAATGGAATTTTAGAGACATTCTTAGAGACAAGCTGCTTTCTTTATTGGAGCAGCAGAGAGTCTACTGGAAACAAAGGGGTTCTATCAATGGGGTCACTCTTGGGGACGCAGGCACTAAATTCTTTCATGCTAATGCAACCATTAAGCATACAGGAAACTTAATTGCTAAACTGATAACTGAACAAGGTGTGGTTATTACTTCTTACCATGATAAAGAAGTCCAAATTTGGCATTCATTCAAAGAAAGGCTGGGGATCACTGAATATAATGAAATGCTCTTTGATTTATCTTCTCATACAAGAGCATCACAATCTTAACTGGTTGGAGGAACAATTCACAACCAATGAAATTGATGAAGTAGTAAGGATGCTCCCAAATGACAAATCCCCTGGCCCTGATGGGTTTATCAATGAATTCATTAAAAAATGTTGGCCCACAGTCAAGAATGATTTTTATGATTTGTGCTGGGCCTTTCAAAATAACAATGCCTGTCTTCAGAGTATCAATAGCTCCTTCATCACTCTTGTTCCCAAAATTCAAAGCCCTACTTCCATCTCTGACTACAGGTCAATCTCTCTCCTCAATAGCTCCATGAAGCTTATCACTAAGCTTTTGGCTAACAAACTTCAAGCTACCATCGCTTCTCTGGTCCACAAAAATCAATATGGCTTCATTAAGAATATAACAATCCAAGATTGTCTTGCATGGTCCTTTGAGTATCTCCATCTATGCCATCACTCCAAAAAAGAGATCATAATCCTTAAACTCGATTTTGAAAAGGCCTTCGACAAAATTGAGCACTCTACAATACTGAAATTGCTTCAGGCTAAAGGCTTTGGTGAAAAATGGCTTTCCTGGATACAGAATATTCTTTTCACTGGAACTTCTAAGGTCCTCCTCAATGGAGTACCAGGGAAAATAATTCATTGTAAGAGGGGTGTTAGGCAAGGATACCCCTTATCCCCCCTCTTATTTGTCATGGCTGCTGATCTGCTGCAATCTGTCTTGAACAATGCTAAGGACAGGGGCTTTCTTAATTTACCTATTCCTTTAAGCTCCACCTCTGACTTCCCTGTTATCCAATACGTCGATGACACTCTGATCATTCTTGAGGGGGACACCAGACAGTTTTTATTTCCTAAAAGCCGTTCTTCAATCTTTCACCGATTCTACTGGCTTGAAGGTTAATTACTCGAAATCTGTTATGCTTCCCATCAACCTTTCTGAGGAAAGATTTAATCATCTGGCCAACACTTTTGGATGCTCCAAGAACTCATTCCCCTTCACTTACCTTGGGCTTCCCCTGGGTCTCACTAAGCCCAAAGTAGATGACTTCCTTCCTTTGGTGAACAAAGGTGAAAGAAGACTTGCCTGCTCCTCAACCTTTCTTTCCCAAGCAGGCAAAATTGAGCTTACCAATGCATTCCTTACTGCCCTACCCACCTTCCATCTTAGCACTCTTGCTCTTCCCAAGGGTGTGCTCAAGCAATTTGACAAATTTAGAAAACACCGCTTATGGCGAGGCTCTGATCTCCATTCTAAAAAACCTCCTAAAGCTGCTTAGGAGATGGTCTGCAAACCAAAAGAGGAAGGGAGGCTTGGAATTCTTGATCTAAAGAAGCAAAATGAAGCCCTTCTAATGAAAAATTTAGACAAATTCCTGAACAGGAAAGATATTCCATGGGTGTCACTAATCTAGGAGAAACATTATGCAAATGGGAAACTGCTTAGCCACATAAAAAAGGCTCCTTTTGGTGGAGAGATGTCCTTAAGCTTTTGGATCCTTTTAAATCTTTCTCCACTGTCATTGTTCAAAATGGTCAAACCTGTCTCTTTTGGCAAGATACTTGGGTGCAACAGCCTCTTCACTTGTAATATCCTGAATTATACTCTTTTGCTAAGAATAAGCTGATTTCAGTGGACTATATGCTTGGGCAACTTTCTTTGGTTGATCAGTTTAACCTGCCACTTTCAACTAAAGCTTATAATCAATTTCTTCATATTGAATCTCTGAGAAACCACTTTCCTCTAACTGAGCAGCAAGATTTGCAGCAATCAGTTTGGGGAAACTTTTCAGCCACAATAGTCTACAGATATCTGATAGGCCATACTCAAGTTCATCAAGCTTTCAAGTGGATTTGAAAATGCTGTTGTCAGCCAAAGCATAAAGTTTTCTTTTGGCTTCTCCTTAAAGACAGACTAAGCACAAGGAACATCTTGAGAAGGAAAAAGATGCAGCTGCAATCTTATAATTGTGTCATGTGTAACCTGATGATTGAAGAAACCTCGACACATCTCTTTCTAGAGTGTCCATTTGCAAAGAACTACTGGAATTCTCTTGGGTTTAACTTTTAGAATAACCTGAGCCTTACAGATGCAGTTACCCAAATAAGATTACAAGGCAATCCAAGATTCTTTATGATCTCTGCAATCTTAATGAGCTGGGCTATCTGGACTGTCAGAAATGGCTTCGTTTTCAATAATATTCAGCCTCAAGTTGAGCTTGCAAAGGAAGTCTTCTTAAAGGAATTAAATCTGTTGACGATCAGGGCCAAAGCAAAGGACTCCAATTTCTTCGACTTATGGATTCAAAATCTATTGTAATTTGCCTCTTGAGTTTTATTTTCTTCGTCTCCTTTTTTGTTTCTTGACTTCTTCCTTGTGCTGTTTGTTTGCTCGTTTTGAACTGAACCTTGTTCTTTGTTTTTAACCTTTTAATAAAATCCCTGTAGGGGCTTTGGCCCCTCCAGTTCAGTAAAAAAAACTTATCAAAAAACAGCTTATACTGATAGTTAAGAATTTACAGCCTCACACTACTTTCTATAACAAGCAATGACTGAAATTTAGTTCTACACAATTCATTGCTGCAACGTGGCAAATACCAATCGAAAAATGCACCACCATCAGGAAACAACAGAGGCACTATAGAACAATAGCAAATACCAATCGGAAAATTCCAGCTACCCCGCTCGTTGGTTGCATGTCCGCAGTTTAGAATAGCCTCCCTGCATTGCACACACACAAGACAGCTTCTCAGGTGCAGTTCGCTGAACACGTTCCAAGCACCACCAAGCGCAGCAGTCAAAGAACCACAACAACTCAACAAGCAGCATAGCTCACCGTCGATCTCCGCGATCTCCAATGCCTCCTTGGACTCTTTCATTGGAAACACATGGGGAAGAATAAAAGAGGTAGTCAATTAACCTGGTAATGGCAACGCCAACGCTGTCGACGAAAGCAACGTAGGACTCTTGCCCTGCCCTGTGCGCACCTGCTCCGGCGGCAGGATCTTCACCGCGACGTACTTCGACCTTCCGGTATCAATCCTCTTGCTGCTGCAACATAGCTGCTGCGTTGGGTGGCGGGTACTTGGACCTTCTGGCAGGAAAGGGGCGGGCGGGCTCGGCGGCCAGACCAGAGGGCGTTGGAGGAGGCGTGCGGCGTCCGGCGTCAGCAGCGTTCGGCGTCGGCAGCATCCGTTGTCGGCGGCGTCCGGCGTCGGTGGCGTCGACGAGCGCCTGGCGTAGAGCACCTGGCGTGACGAGGGATGGGGCAGGACCTGAGGAGGGAGTGGCGGGCAGGGGTCTAGGCGCGATAGGGCAGAGCAGCGGAGGCGGCGGGGGAGAGGCGTGGAGGCGGACGGGTGCGGATGAGGCTGCGCCGACAGCACGGGTGGGAACGACCTGGACTGTATGGGTTTCGGCGTGTAGGGGCTGGCGGCGCCGGCGTGCAGGGCTGGGGCTGGCGGCGGTGTCGGAGTAGGTGTGGCGTCGGAGCGTGGGGTCGTGGAGAGGCTGGGGCATGGCAGTTTTGTTTTCGGGGGGAGGCTCGAGCGGTGCGAGGTAATCAGGCGAAGTGGTCCGATGAGTCTGATCTGACGATAACACATGATTCTTTTTAGTTGTATATATGTATATATAATAATAATAATATAGAAGAGATTCTTCTTTGAAAAAAAATGTGGATCCGCCTTATACTCCAGCTAGGTCGCCGTTGGAAGCAGGCCTCACTTACCAAGGCCCCGCGAGCAAGCCGCCGTCTGTCACCACCTACACGAATTCTCACCGGGTGCCAGTCTCACAGGTCAGCCGCCGGTTAAATCGTACTACAGGAGTAGTTAATAATAATAATTAGCGTTTGGCTGATGAGCAAATTTACTATACCGTATGTATCTGCCATTAATTCTTCGTCAATATAATGTCATGTGTCATGGTGTGGCTGTGTACGACCTCTCATCATGGTGCACGCCGGCATCCTGCAGCCTTCGAGTTGGAGGTCAACATCTACTACAAGCGGGCTCGATAATAAAATCAAGCATTTGACTATTAGCCCAGTGGTAAAAGTCAAGCTATATAATAGTGGTCTCTTATTTATATAAGAATTTTTTATTGTTATTTTTACATATGTCTATATCTTCTCTTTTCTAATCTCATCTCACATTCACTTAATGTACAGGCGTCCGTGCCCAGCTTTTTTTTTTAGGAAGTCAGGCGGGGAGGCCCTACCTAATTATATTAATATTAAAAAAAGAACTGTACATATGCAATGCCAAGGTAACAAGGAGAGTAGAAGGAGAACTGCAGAGAAATAGAGGAGAAGAAAATAGAAAAAGAGAAAGAAAAAGAGGTAGGAAAAGAAAATAAAAGAGAAGGTAAAAGAAGAAGAAGAAACAAAATACAATCTAAAACCGCTTGATCATCTCAGCTTGTTGCTTGCATGATATCTCTCCGCTCTTCTTCCGTCCACTCCACGTTAGCATTTATTTGGCTATAAGCCAATTATCGTACTTGCTCTAATGTAATCTTCTTCCGCTGAGTGTCACAGCAGGGCTACTCACCCGCGCCACCCGCCGCAAATGGAGATGCCCGCCTGTATCACGTCGAGACAGTGGAGCTCGTCGATCGCACCGCCCATGGATCCACCCAACAGCAGAGCTCTTCTTCGCCTGCGCCACCCGTCGAGCCGACCGTCAGCCAGACACAAGAGATGTACTCACGCGCCAACGCCTAGCGGGGAAGCTACCGACCTGTTCCTGTCAGACCATGCTTCATGCTGGAGAAGGCACCTCACGCCGCGCAAGTGGGACGTCCCTGTCCCTTGGTTTCGATTCGAATATGCATATGCCTCTGCTAAATGACCCCGTTCCTTATCACCCTCAATCCAAACATCGGGAGAACAGGTACCGTACGTCCCCACTTATCCGTTCCCTCGTCCAAACACATGGCACATGTAAAATTGTCACTCATTTTTAGTGGCATGTAGGTAAAAGTCTCTGGTAATGTCAGAAGCCGGTACTCATATTGTTATAGTCCCCATGTTCGGCTGAGCTTATCAGCACGGCTTATCAGCCGTGGAACAGTGTTTTTCTCTCACAGCAAATCAGCCACAGCCGGCTTATAAGCTAAAAAACAGCCTGCCGAACAGGGCCAGTATCTTCCTACTTAAGCTTACAAGCGAGTCAGCACGTCATATTTACCAACTCTATGATGATTTTTCACAAAGTGATTGCATTGGACGTTTCCTGAAAAGGTGGATATTTGTGTAATTTTGTTTGGATTAGCGTCCATGGGGGCTTGGAGAATGTTTTTTTTTGGGTGCTCATCTTATTGCATTGAAAACTTTTTTGCCATTGCAACACAAGGGCACAAACCTAGTTCCAATCTAACGTGGACAGAATTTTTCGATTCATTACTTTGAGCACTATTGCATAAAATTATATTATTTTACTAGATATATGCCCGTGCGTTGCACGGAGGACCATGAATTTTTACGGGCCACAGCGACACATGTGGCCCTGTGCAACTTATGGTTATATATCTGGTATAGGTAAAAATATTGATGCTCGTGATATTAAATAAATATAGTATGAAACTTTATTTCTTTACGGATTTAATGGTATATATTTACTATGATAAATATTAATATCTTTTATATATTAAAATTTGACATACGAAAACATGAGTACAATGTAGGGCCAGTAACTGTCAGGATGTCCAGAGGGGAGATTTGTATTGTTCTTTTTTATTTAGAGCTCTCAGATCAGAAAATCTCATACGGCCGGGCTGGATGTACGCCAATTAGACATGTAAACGTAATGTTCTCCAAAAATATTGTGTTAGGTCTTCTTAGGCTTCTCAAGTACCTCGAGTACCTCGCAGATGTTCTCCGCAAGCCTGTCCTCCTCGAGTACCTCAGCCCCACCGACCTTCGCCGCTTGCTCGCCTCCGTGAAGCTCGTTACCACGCTGTTCCAGAATCGAGATCACCGGTAGTCTCCCTTGCCGACATCGTTTCAGGTTCAAACGCCACAGTCCTCGTGGCGTCCAGAGTTCTAAGCGCCAGCGGCCGCGTCAACATCACCCGCATCCTAGCCGATGTGGGCGCCTTCAATGTGGCGGTGTACATGCTCAGTGCAGGGTTCACGTTGTTTAGTTTTCACCTAAAATTTTTTTCATCCCGTTACATCGAATGTTTAGACACATGCATGGAGTACTAAATGTAGAGTCTATGAGTAGCCTTAAGTGCTACAGTAACACATGTGCTAATGATGGCTTAATTAGGCTTAATAAATTTGTTTCGCAGTTTCCAAGCAAGTTATGTAATTAGTTTTTTTAAATTAGTATCTGAAAACTCCTTCCGACATCCTATAAAACATCCGATGTGACACTCAAAAACTTTTCACCTACCAACTAAACACCCCTTAATAGCTCTACCATCTCCTTCCTCTCAGTCTGCACTTTCCGTCTTCCTAAGCAGTGTCCCTCGTTTGGAAAATCTCTGTTCACCGTTATCCTTGGCTGTCGTAGCTCGTAGGACCCCAGCGACATGCAACGTAGGAGCCGATACGGTGTCGGTTTCGCACGGAGGAAGAGCGGTTGCGTAATAAATCTGGAAACCGTATATTGATAAAGTTTATCATTGGGTCTATTTACTTATCAAATTGGTATAACATTAAAAAAAATTAGACAATAGACCACCATAGCTATAAATCCTAGCTACGCCACTCGGGCAGCCACGCGTGCCCTCAGTGGCTCGCCGAGCACCGGCTTTGCACTCAGCGAGCCAGAGAAGAGGACAGGAGAACGGCTGCGATAGCAATTCAAACAACCAGGCGTGCGTCAGAGTGGCGAGGACCAATGCCAATGCCATATGGCAACCAGCTAACCACGGTGCTAGTGACAAGAGAACAGGAACAGGTACGACGCTAATAGGCTGCTTGGTTTGAGGAATGCATTAGTTCGGGGAATGAGTTAGTTCATCATCTTGTTACTCTTACTTTTTTTTTATTCGGTTTGTGGAATAAAATGGGTTGACCCATACACCACTTCATCTAGAATGTCTTTCCTCAAACGCCAAGTGAACTTCGGTAGCAACCTGAAATAGTCTGTTTCTCTTTTTTATTACATCGATTGGTTTCTACTACATCCAACACCGAACTTTCGCCGCACCCATGAACTAATTCTAAATGGTCGGTTAAACCGATTGAATTGAATTGGTCAGCTAAACCGCCATTGATAAACTATCTATAAAAAGAAAGATACTTGCACTACTACAGAATTTTTTTTTGGAGGAGGACGAAAAGGATTAACCGAGGCGGGCATCATAATCGCCTCGGTTCAAAGGTCACCGGTAAATGGATTTTTCCCGAAGTGGTTCAAATGCCGCCTCTGTAAATCAAATAAAAAGGGGGAAAAAACCTGGACAAGCTTACCGAGCCCATCCACAGGCCCGCCGAGCCCATCCACGCCGCTCGGTGCATGGATCCGCAACCGCTCCCGTCCGCCAAGATTTGCCGCCACTGGATCTATGGAGCCGCCGTCGCATCGGCCACGGATCGAAGCCCTCAACTAGATCTGGCGGAGGAGGTGGTGGCGCCTCCCTTCACTGTCGCCACAGCTGCTTGCCACCGGATCTGAGCGGGCCCTCACTGCCGGAGATGAGCAGCCACAGCCGCTCGCCTCCTCGCCGAGAGCGGCCCCCGCCGTGGCTGCTTGCCTCCTCCTCGCCGGAGTTGAGGGAGGGAGAGAGAGGCGTGTGCTAAGGGAGGGAGAGAGGAGCGCGTTCTGAGGGAGGAAGAGAGGAGTATGGCTGAGGGAGGGAGAGAGAGATGCGGTAGAAAATCCTAAAGTCTGGTATATATACGTGTGCTCGGAACTGGGGCCTCTTGGGCTTTGCCTGGGCTCGGATTTCCAGAGGCGAGCCTTATAGTGTGCCTGCCTCCAGAAATGGATTTACGGAGGCGGGCGTCTTAAGACGACTTCCTTCCGAAAATAAACCAATTTTTAAGGCGGTTGTCTTAAAACGATCGTCTCTGTAAATCAATTTTGCGAGACGGTCATTTTTTGGTGCCTCAGTAAATAAAACAACCGTCTCTGTTAATCACCAAGTATTTTACGAGGCGGTTGGATCTTGTGACCGTCTCGGTTAATAAACGGTCATCGCCTCGCAAAATCATTTGTGTAGTAATGTCAGTATCAACTAAATTGAGTAAATATCTGAATGTGAAATCGAATATGAAATATCTATTTTGTATTATACTCTCTCCGTTCAAATTGTGAGTCGTTTTAATTTTTCTAGATACATAACTTTTCTTATATATGCATCTATATATGTTTAGCAAAGGTCATGTACATAAAAAAGGCAAAACGACTTATAATTTGAAATGGATGGAGTATTTGAGAACATTTGGAGTCATATTCATATCTAGATTTCCCAATAACAAATAGTATATGAACTCTATCAGTATCTGTTCCATGTCTACCCCTAATAAAAAATGTACTAGGTTTATTAAGATGCACTAATGACTAATTAGTTGGCTTTTGAATTGTTGCTCAACAACCTGCAGCATCCTTAAAACATACAAATGGATTTTGCCATCAGTGCTGCGCAATGGGTGTTGGGCAAGGCGCTGGCTCCCGTCATGGACGGCATGCTAGAGGCATGGGCAGCCAGCAAGAATCTCGGCCTCAACATGGACGAGCTCAAGATGGAGCTGTTGTACGCGCAAGGCATGCTCGACCATGCGCAGGGCAGGGAGATCCATAGCCCTGCACTGAAGGAGTTGCTGCACAAGCTACAGCAGCTGGCGTATGACTCCGACGACGTGCTGGACGAGCTGGACTACTTCCGTATCCAGGACGAGCTGGAAGGCACCTTCGAGGCCGCCATTATGGCAAAGCTGTCCGACGACTCTACGAACTTGCTCAACAACAACAGCTTAGGCATCCAAGACACCGCTCTCCATGCCAAAGCTGTTGTTGTTGAGCAAGTTCGTAGAGTCGTCGGACAGGACTCCCCTGATGATCAGGAACAAGAACATGGAGAAGCGAGAAAAAGGCAGAGGGCTCAGCCCAAAGAGAAGTCTGCAGGAGGCGTGCGTAGGCTTGCTTACAATGCTCGCCATACCATCGGTAAACACTTTCTATGCTGCACTTGCTCCCCTCCTGTCCAAGCTGATGGTGACTCTGGCACCATGGAAACCACCATGCCAGCGCCACAGCAAGAGAGCGTAGTAGATGCCCCTACCTCTCCTGTTCAAGCTGGTGGTGACTCTAGCACATTGGATACCATCACACCAGCTGCGCCACAACGAGAGCGAGGTTACGTACTAGATTCACAACATTGTTCACCTAGTAAACTGGAGTTTCTAAGGGTGAATATGTCGAGTAGAATGAAAGCTATAGTTGAGGAGCTGAAGCCACTGTGTGCTAAGGTCTCCGTCATCCTTAAGCTAGAGTTACTGCAATCCAGCCGCAGCATAGCCCAGGTCATTGCTGCAGAACTACGTGCTGCTCACTTGAAGGAACAGGGTAATAATACACTCATCATCCTCCCCAAAAATGATGTTAAGACCCGACCCAAAACCACATCATATGCATCAGAACCTATTTTCTGTGGGCGGGATGTCGAGACAGCCAATATTATGAACATCATCACCGGAGACCACTCCTCTCACAAGGGCCTGATTGTTCTTCCAATTGTTGGTCTAGGGGGTATGGGGAAAACAACACTCGCACGACATATTTACAAAGAAACTGAAAGATACTTTGATGTCAGGATATGGGCATGTGTATCAACTGATTTTAGTGTGCCCGGAGTGTTGAAGAATATTTTGGAGTCTGAGTCCTTAGATAAACTCAGAGTGGAGTCAAAGTTAATAGGTACACCAGAGGAAAAGATTGAACAAATATTAGCATCTAAAAGATTTTTACTTGTCCTGGATGATATGTGGGATACTGTTAATTATGATGGATGGAACAGGCTGTTGGCACCATTTAGAAGAGGGCAAGCAAAGGGTAACATGGTACTGGTCACAACTCGGTCTCCATCCGTAGCACGAATTGTTAAAACAACAAATAATACAATACAGTTGGAAGGTTTAGATCCAGAAGCATTTCGAGTGTTCTTCCAGTCATGTGTATTTGGTGATGATAATATGTCAAAAGAAGATAACAAAGAATTAGATGAGATTGGAGAAGAGATAATGAAAAAACTCAAAGGCTCCCCTCTTGCAGCAAGAACTATAGGTAGACTACTGAGGAACAACCTGGATCATAATCACTGGAAAAGAGTCCTAGATAGTAAAGAATGGGAACTACAAATTGGTGACAGTGACATTATGCCTGCATTAAGGCTTAGCTATGATTTTCTTCCTTTTCACCTGCAACGCTGTTTTTCCTACTGTGCCTTGTTTCCAGAAGACTACATGTTTACTAGCCAACAACTCATTCACTGGTGGATAGGTCTAGGTATTCTACAGCCTGATCCACCAAACAGAACCATCGAAGATATGGGATTGGTCTATTTGGATGAGTTGGTTAATCATGGATTCATCAAAAAAGATAATATAAGCAGTACAATTAATCAGTATAGTATCCATGATGTCCTACATGATTTGGGACTCAAGGTTGCATCACGCGAATGTCTTAGCTTAAATTCCTCTAATGTGGTGCCAGCAGAAATTTGGCCATATGTACGTCAGATCACTTATGTATCATCATAGATGCTGTAGATGATGGAAAGATTGCCGATTTTATAAGTGGTCTAAGAGAACTACTATTAGGGAGAAGATTGAAGATTGATAACTTACAAACTTTGATGGTGTTTGGAAAATTTGATGAAAGTTTCACTGTTTTTTTGGGATATTTGATAAAAAAAAAAGCAAGTGGTCTTCGTGTTGTTAACATGGAAAAGATGCAGTCTGGCATGGATTTTCCAACACTATGCCATCTACGTTACCTAAGGCTTGGGTGCAAACGTGATTTTGGAATTCATCTACCAAGCATGCTTTCTAGGTTTTATCATTTGAGGATTCTTGATCTACAAGAATCATCTCATTTACCCAGAGACATGAGCAACCTCAAAAAACTAAGCCATTTTGACGTCCGCTATGATGGTTTGCACTCCAACATTTGTAATGTGGGAAAGCTACACTTATTGCAAGAGTTAAAGAGATTTGAAGTCAAAAAAGAAAGCACCGGGTTTGAACTAAAGCAACTAGAAAAATTAAATAAGCTAAGAGAGCTGGGAATTTATGGCCTTGAGAAAATAAACACAAAAGAAGCAGCAGCTGAAGCAAAACTGATAGATAAACTATGGCTGAAAAAGTTACAATTGGTCTGGAGTATTAGTAGGGTGCACGATGTGGAAGGAGAAGGACTGGTTCTTGAAGGGCTTCAACCACCAAGAAATCTTGAAAGCTTGCACATTTTTGGCCATGGAAGTCACTCTTGTCCAACATGGTTGGGTAAGCAGCACTCCCTCAAAGCTCTACAGCTTCTTCATCTAGACCGTGTTGACTGGGAACTGTTTCCATCACTAGGGCACATGGAAATGCTTCGTGATGTAACACCGAAGTCTATGCCCAGACTTAAGGAATTTGGTCCAGGGTGTTTTGGCAGGACGATAAAAAGGCTAACGCTAATTGGCTTGACGAGACTGGAAAACTGAGTTCCAGGAGACAATTGTCATTTGTTGTCTTCACTGGAAAGGTTGACAATCCATGGATGCTCTCCCCAAGTGTCGGGACACCCTCTCGTGAGTAGGGATGAAAACGGAACAGAAATATTCCGAACTGACCGTTTTCGTTTTCTATATTATGAACCGTTTTTTAACATGAAAAATTGTCAGTTTCAATTGGTTTCACAACCATTTTCAACCATTTTTATACTCTTTAATTGCTAAATGTAGAAATATTCTGAACCGACCGTTTTCGTTTTTCCATATCGTAAGTCCGTTTTCGACCGTTTCCGACCGTTTTCATCCTTACTCGTGAGTCTGTTCATTCAGCATTCCTCAACCCTAAGATGGTTGGAGACAGATGACTTCACTGGAGCCCTTGCTGGGCCCACCTGCAGCATCCTCTCATCCTCCCTCACCAGGCTAATCCTTCATGGAAGCCAAGGGGTGGACCTCTTCACGTCAAAAAAAAAGAGGTGCAGCGCTTCACAAAGCAGCAAGAGGATGCCCTTGTGCTCCTCACCTCTCTCCAGTACCTCAGATTCAATCAATTTCACCGTCTTCTGTGCCTACCTGCTGGTCTGCATAGACTCGGCAACCTCAAGACTTTGGACATCTCCAGTTGTGGTTCCCTCGGGTCGCTGCCCGAGGACGGTCTGCCAAGTTCCCTCCAGGAGTAAATTAGCAAGTTCAATTTTCAGGCGCTAAACACGGCGTGCATAAATTACACCCGCGATCACCCTGGGATCAACCTACGAATCTTGGAGCGCCCTAAGGAATCCTATAATTTGTGTAATCTTGGTTCCAGTCCCCACTCAGCTTAACTGAAAGAAAAGTCCGGTAAGTACGACAAGCTAAATCTATTTTTTGTGCAGTCAAATGTCCTCAATTTTATGCATCTTTAAATGATTGCTTTTCCTACTTGTGGCTTCTGTCTTTCCACTTAGATTGATTTGAGGGTGTATGCTCTGAATCACCATAAAACTGCTTTTCTCTTCAGTTAGAATTTGATGTGCGACATGATTATATATATATATATATATATATATATATATATATATATATATGAGTTGTTTCTTGACCCTGCAACTTGCGGAATCAAGAGAGAAAATAAACTCCAGCTTTTGAAACATGATAGATAAGTTTTTGTTGTGCAAGAACATGCTCATTGTTGCAACAATGTTCATTGTAGTAAGATTTTCCTTTGGATTCAAATAAACAGCTTTTGGAACTGATGAAACTCATCCAGCAGTTCAGTTCAGAGAATTAGTAACTACAGTTTTAGTTTTCCTTTTTCTGTTATGAGTTCTGATTACTATATATGACTGCCATTTCTATTTTTGTTTGCTTCTTTTTACCCAACGGAATATTTATCATTTACTTTGGTCTCTTCTGCAGAACTGTCAGTGTTTGGCTACTTTCCAAGCTCAGGCTTAGGGGAGAAAAAGAGCTTGGCATAACTGTGCAATCAGCAGCCACAAAATAAATCAACCAAAGAAAAATGGCAAGTGAGAAGAGATTCATCAGTCTGGCAGTTGCAGTCAAATGAGAGTGATATAAGTTATGCACAGTATTTGACATGCAAAATATCTTGAAAATTGGTTCAGAGGAAAAAAAAGATTTGAAAGAATTATCTCCTTTCAGAGTTGCACTTTCAGTAATAAAGAGTATAGAGACAACGGAGTGGTTTCATGAAATTTCCTCAGTCTCCGGGTACTGCAGTGGTTCAAGGAATTTTCTCAGTTGGCAGGTTCAAGACAGTGTGACTTGGTGATGACTGATGACAGTGTTCATTGGGTCTGAAAACAGAGGGATCATATGGTTTTGGTACTTAATGCTTCCGTGGAAGTCTTTTATGGTATTGGCATTTCCATAGACCAAGGATATGATGCTATATGGTGGTCATGCTTGTATGCTTTCCAAGTGTGATCACAAAAAACTCTATTGTACATATGTGTGGATGTACCTACCATTACTAATAATGCAAGACATAGAAACGGACCGTGTTGGTCCCGTGGTTTTTTACTCCTCATGTTGACGAGGTTTTTCCACGTAAAATCATTGTCATTGTGCACTGAACTTTGAATTCTTGTGGCTTTTCTATCGCCTGATTCATTCATGCAATATTGCCTAACAAGGAGTAATAAATATGCAAGAATGCCCCATATCTTGACATGAATGGAGTCAATTTAGATTTTTCGCTACTACTAAAAGCATGCACATTCCCACTAGAATTTTGCATCACTTATATGTGTTCTTTATATGTAAGTTACCCCAAGTTATTGTTTCATGTTACTTCTAAAAAACTTGCATAATCAGGAGAACAAAGACAAAAAATGACACCCGAAAGAAAGAAGCATCATAAATTTGCCTACATAACATACATAATGCCACAAGGGTCCACGTTCATTTCATTTGTGACTTGTGAGCCCAGTGCTTCTATAAAGAATCACCTTTCAAGAAATTGAATGTCAAAATTTGACATCTGACTCTTTTATTCTAAATGGAGCAAGTTTTTTTGTTTACTGTCCATACTATCGAAAAGGTCATATAGGAGGAAACATATATATTGGCCCTGGTAGGTTATTTTTTCTTTTGCTGGGGTATGTAAACCAAATGAACCATTGTGCATGACTCGGTCCCACATCTTATTCTGCCTCCGAAGTGAGCATAATGGAAGTGCCTACATACCGTGGGTTAGCGTGACTTCAATCTGAACAAGAACATTTACTATTTGTTTGCTATAATGTGATATCTCATATAGAGAATAAATAAACATAATTATTGGTCAAAATAATTACTACTACTATTTGTTATCTATAATGTGACATACTATCATATAAAGAACAAATAAACATAGTTATCGGTCGTAGGGTCCGATGAGAAAGACAATATCATTGAATCTAATGACAATCGAGGAAAAATTCACATAGATGTGTTTCTATAATATATCTCACACTAGATAGGTTCAGGTTTTTTTTGTCACAAGAATCCTGTATGGGCTAGTACTTAAGAGTTAGTACCATACATGATAAGCAATGCACGCCCCGTATTCGTATCCAACAGGATATCTAAAAATACCCTATAAATTAGTAAATTGAGTGCTTTTATTTTTGCACTTTTATATTTAATTTCATGAAAGAACTTTACTACTGCCTGCCTGCGCACCCGACAGCACCCTCACTTTCTACCTTATCTTCTTCCTCCATGTTCTTTCTCCTCCCCACCCCCGTCTCCTCCGGTCCTCCCAGAGCGTGTTATGTTAGTCTATCAAGACACCTGTCGTGAAAGCGACAGATTGCCCTAAACTACTGTAGATAGTATGTCTATTTTTCTATCTGCGCGCTGCCAAGCAAACTGGGTCAAGACTGAGAAAGGACATAGACCTTCCCTGATACACTTTGTTTCACCGTGTGGAAACAAAGATGAATCAATTCATAAGCACGGACAGTCTTGCGGTTGCAGTGCACTTAAGTATGCCTTAAATCTTGTTAGGCTCGCAAGACAGAATCCTTGTTTGTGAAGGAAACCTTTTTTTCTCTTTTCTTTTTTTAGGGAAACAAAGATAATCACATACTACTTCCCTATCTTCTGATACATATAGTAATCACATAATACGTTTACGGGCCATTTGGATTCCTTCATTTTGGGGGAATAAAAATCTACATAATGGATTAGGCTATTTAGATTTGAATTTGACATTCTATATCTTTCCAAAGCTCACAAATAAGTCTATCTCAAATTCATAGGGTGAGAGATGAAATAGATTCTATAGATCACTATATTATAATTCTACTCTCCAACTCACTTCTCTACAATAAAAATGCAACATATAAATATGTCCCTTACATAACTAACAAATAAATATATAAATATATTCCATATACAACTATATTAGTTTAATTAATCTATAGCTAAATTATAATTATTAGAATGAATTCAATTCCAAGGATCTAAACAGGCCCTTAGATGATTTGAACAACATTTTTCCCACTTAAGACACCATTACCTAGCATGAAACTGAAACAAATTCCATAGACTACTGGCATGTGAACACATTTTCTCTACCTAGCCATTTTTCTTATGGCAAAGACTAAATACTTCAATTTTGACTGTTAATCTGAAATATTCTGCCTACCTAGCCATTTTTGAAGCACCTAAAGTTACTTCAAACAGCGGGGCCTTTCAACGCAAGACCTCCCCATCCAAATGCAAGCAGAGGCTACAACACTATTCTCATTACATACACAAGGACATGGCGAGCTTCAGCTCCCCAATCATCCCTTGCTCAAAACAACACAACCAACTAGCGCTCCAACATATCTCTTCCCTGCATGTAAAAAGAGGGTCTTTTCCCAGTAAAAAGAATCTACACGTCACCAAGTCCAAGCGCCCCCATCTTTCTTCCTTTCTTCCTTTCTTGTAGACCTTTTTCTTCTCTTTTGCCAAATGAGGATGTAAATTCAGTTACAGAAGCACAGGCTGATTTACAACATGGTGTCTAATTTCACGAAGCAACTCGGTGCCATTGCTGCGGTGAGCACAGACCATTCATCGGTATTTTTTCTTAGTGGTCAGTACGGCGTTGCCTGTCATACAGTGTATCACCATCAACATTCAACTAGATAGTGGTGGGAAGTCACCGCTGTCCTTGAGGCGATATGATTGAGCAATCCTGTAAATTGTACAGTGCAGGGTCAGACATTGGAAACTCTGTAAACTGAGTACAAAACCTACAAGATGAATGGGACGAGGGAAAAGGAGTGCATTTTCAAGCTGAACTAGCATGCTTTCTGCCTTGAAAACATGTGTGGCTAGAGTAAATCAAAATAAAGTGTCGGTAGGTCCATTTCCCATAGGTTTGAGATATGCACGTTAGTATCCCCAAACATGATCTAGACATATATACATCATTACGCTTAAAATGGTAAGCTAGTAAAATCTGCATTAAATCTGAAAAGACATCAAAATCCAAGGACATCAATTCTTTGTTGATTTACATGGTAATAATAATGTGACCAATGGCAACTTGAATTGTCTCCCATTATTAGTAATTATCAATCACAAAGGATTGAACCTCAACTGTCCTCAATTATACAAGTTTAGTGGGTACTAAGGGGTTCTCAAGAGTCAAGACCAAGGAACCCAGTAAGATATACTCAAAAGTTTTAGGGGTTACGATATAATTTACTTCATATATTAATGCCCAACAGTGAACATCACAACCATCTAAATAACTATGCAGAAACACTAAACTAACGAAGAGTAAAACATCTAATTGTTGTAACATGGAAATGTTCGCTAAATTAAATATCATTTCTGTCATACAATTATTGTTAGTGCTGGCAATGAAAATAATACGCCATACCTACCTCATTCGTTGGAACCTGTTTCAGGGAGGAGAAACAGTACTCACAGGTCCAGAAACTTGATTGCTGGAAGCAGATTCTGATCTGCTAGCATGGTCTTTGGAGGTAACTTCCAAAGGTAATGCCCCCAAGGTCCCAGACTCAAGTTTACTGTCAAAGGTGCCAGACTCAAGTTTACTGTCTTGCGGGAGCATGAAACCATTGCCATGAAAATTATCCCTTCGAACCTGGGAAGATGGAGAATGAGCTGGTACCTTCAATTGATGTCTTGTAGAGTTGGGAGACAGATGGCATTCCATGATCAGTTGCACCATGAATATGTGTCTGTGGTAGCTCATGCCTAAATTCCTGACCAGATCCCATATCTGCAGGCATATCTGTTCTGACATGGTGATGAAACCTTTAATAATTATTTGAAGTGAACTGATTTCTTCCTCTCTCCCCATGTCCAGCGGGTGGCCCGTCCTTGCACAATTTCTATAGCATCCAACAAGGCAGACAAAATTATCACGAAGACAAGACAAAGCTGCCCAAACAATACAAATTTGATGCCTAACCAACCTAAAGTAATTCTACTATGTAGTAAACTCATAAGCATAATGGAGACATCTTCAAGGTTATTGCATATGAAAAAGGATAGTAACTCTAATAACATGATAAATAGATTAGAAGAACATTAATATGTGCAACATGTACATCATTTGGAACAAAAAGAACACATGGGCAAGTAACAGATACAGATTATTCAGAAATGTTACTTTAAATTCTACAAGCATATTTAGAATGTCCATGGAGGGAACATACTGGGTCAGGAAAGTAGGTGCCTGTTCCATGGGCCCTCATAGCCATAGGATCATCTGGTTGAACAAATGGCCTCCACACAAGATAGCCAGAAGGATAAGGAGGACAAGGGACTGCTCCATTCATGCTAGCATATGCATGTGGATTTTTTCTTCCTTGACCATTTGAAGGGCGCGTGTTCTGATATTGCAAGGGTGGTGGAGCAAGCCTTCCATAGTAAAACGGGTTTTCTGGATTAACTTGCTGGAACCCTTGCGCATACTGAAGATTATGGAAGTTTGTCTTGAAATCTCCAGTGAGATCTTTCAAGATGTTATTAAACTGATAAGACAGATCACCATAGCGATTGTTGTATAAAGGTGAACTGCTGTTGTTGACTCTTCTCCTATCCAAGCCCAGTGACAAGGAATCATTGGTGGCATGATAAGTCAATATACCATCATCAAATGAGCTCACTAAAACGTCTGGTCTGAACCCAGTATGATTTCTCTTTAATGTGTTCGAGAAGAACTGATTCACTTCATTGACAGTATAACAGACAGGCATTTGAAGAATCTTCCCAAGCTTACGAGCACCAAAATCAAATGTGCTACGTATTCGGTAAAAGTTTCCTGCACATGGAATAGTACAATTAAGCTTGAATCTTTTTAGGAAATCACCAAGTACCTAATTAGTCCCTACTACCACAATTCAGATCTAGAGGCAGAACAATACCTTTGCTGACACTGCGTCCAAGATTATTACTCTGTTTCAGTGGATCAACAATATTTAGAAATTTTCGAGAAAACACTTGTGCGTCTCTCTCAGAGTTTCTAGGAGGGGCACTAAAAGCTTCTGCACATTCTCTGAGAAACTTTTCCCGTTGAAGAAAAAAATCATCATGAATAGCTGGCAGATGCGGGTCAGCTGTTGAATAAAAGCCATGTCAATGATCAATAAATTTAAGTTGCAACAAGCAAACATACTGCATCATTCAGAGTTCATTTACTTAATAACTACATCAGGTAGTGAAGATAAGGAAACATGACCAAACAAGCTGATTCCCTTGGTATCCCAATCAAAATTACTATAGAAATGGAGAAACCTATAGAGGACCTGCAGAAGGGCAGATAGTCATTCACCCCTGGGAAGTACTCTATCTTGAAGAAATTTGATAAGGTCACAAAAAACTGATAAATGCAACAGCAAAATTTAGGCCAAAACTTACAGATAATGGACCACTCAAGGTCCTGTGGAAGATATGGAAAACGTACAGAACTAAAACCTCCAAGGCATAGGTAGATAGCAATCCATGGTGAGCACCAAGGATGCGACTTTCATAGTAACACCACACTTTAATAAGCACTATGCTTCGTTTCAACAGGTGTTTTTTTCCAAAATTTTCATCAACCTGTAAATGAAGGCATATAAGCAACTCCGAACAAGGCAGGAGTTCTTTTTGTTTAATAAAAAGTTTACAGTGGGGGCCTCCCCTGCTGTATTTTCCGCTCAAAAACTACTCCCTCCATTTCAAATTATAAGATGTTTTGGCTTTTCTAGATATGTAGCTTATAATTTGGAAAGTTAAAGCGTCTTATAATTTGGAAAGGAGGATTATACAGGTACCAGATCTGAGGTTTAAGGAAAGACAACAGCAAGAACCAAACAACATTGAAATATTACCTTCTCCAGAAAACAGAGCGTACGGAGTCCCCCAATCTGATTCACAGATATATCTACAACAATATTCTATACTAGACATTTTACCAGTTTGACCTGCCATAGCCCATAAGGAAGACTTATCATAGGATAAAAATACATGAAACAACATTCTCACCTATAGAAATAGAGGCACATTCATATGCTCCACCGATGTCATAAACAAGACAGAGTTGCATTCAAGTATAGAGAAATGGGAAATTCCTTTTTTTTACATAATGTACATAAATGGATGCTGATATGTATGAGTGCAGGGAATTCGAAGTATGTTAATTAGACAAGTGGTGCGCATACGAAACAAACACCTCTAGTAAAGTGAAAAATCCAAAAGATGATATCAAGGTTAACCTCTAATTGCATATATATGCATTCGAAGCACAGAGCAATATGGTAAATTGAAATACCTCAGCATGGATATACTGGACATCCTTGACATCAAATTCAGAATCTTTCCTATGCTCTTCTGATCTTATAATAGCACAGACTTCATTTGCTAGATTCTCATCAGAAATCGCGGGGCCGAATGCAGTCAAGTCGATGTCTCCATCAGGAAGATATGTTTTCAGTGGAACAGATCCAAATGGGAAGACCTATGTTTTACAAACATAAAGGTTAAGTTTGCAGTACAATCCCTCTGATGTGGCATTAATATAGCATTAAGACAGCACCAGAGCAGCATCAACCTTGGTAAAATTATGATATCTCACTCAGGCGCATGCAGAGAAGTGGCAATACTAGCTAAACGTACACGTGTGGAATACCATCTGGTAGAAGCAAACAAGTAATCCACTAAAACATGCCTTGGTGGCTTATTAAATAACTGAATTTATCCCTGTAAGCCTTGTAGCCAATTTACCTCAAATTGTGACACATGTTTGCCAGATCTATGTGTCCACTCATATGAACAGCAATCCAAAACAACCCAGATCTATGTATCTCCTAGATTTATCTACCGATTCACTCATAGATAGGAATAGGATCATAGTTTGGTACAATCATCACATTACAACAATTGTAGCATAAATTTGGTAAAACTATCATGGCTATTTAGATATAATGCTTGCACGATACAATCAATCCTAGCAACTATTTATGAGTAATTAAGTACAAATGCAGAAACGCCTCTCAATCGCAAAGTTCCATCTTTTACTCAGTTACATATTCGATATTTGTATTTGTACAAACACAAAGATCATTGATTTGTACCATAATTTACAATTCTTCTAGAGCACAACTTAAGAATGTACAATTAAAGAAATACATGTTATATTCAAATAATGTATCTTAGACAGAATCAGGTTGCTAGGATCTTAAATTCTATAATACGATCCTATATTAGATCTTAACATATCATCTCCAGTTCAATTTAAGATGTCATGACGCCTTGACTGAGGCATAACAAAAGACCAAAGCTGCTCCTTCAAAATAACATGAGCAATGTTTGAAGGGACACGTCACTAAAACAGACACTAAGATAAATGGCATGCCCAGACCTCCAATACACTATCAACAGTTTCGCTGTGTTTAATGCGGTACCCGAACAGGCGAACACATGCCAACAGATAGTTCACGCTCCCATTAAAGGTCATACCCACCAAATCACGTGGAGACTCAAGTGCGCTACCGACAAAGTATATCCATACCGTTACACATTTATACTCATCACCAATAAACACTTGACACCTAAAGGACCCCAGCAACAAATGACAAGGATTTTAAAGAAAGAGC
This sequence comes from Saccharum hybrid cultivar R570, assembly GCA_038087645.1. Taxonomy (NCBI): domain Eukaryota; kingdom Viridiplantae; phylum Streptophyta; class Magnoliopsida; order Poales; family Poaceae; genus Saccharum; species Saccharum hybrid cultivar. The sequence continues at coordinate 28,744,468 of JAQSUU010000804.1, forward strand.
TCATTATATACCGATTTCGCACCAAAAATCACATGCCAGCAATTATTACAGTACATTAAAATGAAATGAAATGAAATGAAATAGCAAGCATCGCACCAACCAACTCCGCAGCAGGAACACACCCAGCATGTTTACCCTAACTTCAATTCCATGACCTAAAACATGAACAGGGGCACTGAAACAGTAATGACTGGTTCATTCTAAAGCACCCAAACAGCCATTGGAGTGATCTGAAGGATATGACAAGCACTGAGCACAGCAGAGACTGATGAAACATCTAGGTTTTGTATGCCATTAAAGGTCCTGGTCCTACTCGCCAAATCACATGGAGACTCAAGTGCGCAACCGACAAAGTATATCCATACCGTTACACATTTATACTCATAATCACCAATAAACACTTGACAACTCAAGGCCCCCATCAACAAACGACAAGGTTTTCAAAACAGGAGCTCTTATATATACCGGTTTCGCGCCAAAAACCACATGCCAGCAATTATTACAGTACATAAAAATGAAATGGCAAGAATGGCAACAACCAACTCTACAGCAGGAACACACACCCAGCATGTTTACCCTAACCTCAATTCCATGACCTGAAACATGAACAAGGGCACTGAAACAGTGATGACTGAATTCCTCCTAAAGAACCCAGACAGCCATTGGAGTGATTTGAAGGATATGGCTGCTCATAGCACAGCAGAGACTGATCAAACATATAGGCTTTGTATGCCATTGTCCATTGATGCATAAACTATACTAGAACACTAGGACCGCAAACAAAACTATAGCCGCAGGGAAGGTAGCTGCAGAGCAGAGCAAGTAGAGTACCTGAACCCCGGCGCGGGAGCCCAAGAGGCGCTGGAGGTAGTCGATGACGGCAGAGCGGAAGTGCTCGGAGCTGACGGTGGGCTGGATCTTGTTAAGCACACCAAGCGCGGCGCTCTCGAAGCGCCGCCAGGCGTCGGGCGGGATCGACGAGGGGTCCGGGTGCGCCGGCGCGGGCTCGGCCTCGGGCTCGGGCTCGGGCACGGGCGCCGCCGGGGACGCGTCGACGATGTCCACCATGGTCGCCGGAGCACCGAAACACACTACGAGAGCGGAGAGCCTCTCTCCCGGCGGTGTCAAGCGGCCAACCGCTTACAGGAGGCGCTTCCGGCGCGCGAGGAGCTTGCGCTACGGAGGCGATCGGCGCCGGCGCCGGTGCGATCTGGGCGCCGCCGGCGGGGGAGGGATTAGGGTTGGGAGCGCAGGAAGGATTGGGGAGAGCGCAGAGGGGGGAGTGCCGGAGCGGGGGATTATAAGGTGACAGAAAGGGTCAGTTTTTTTGTCGCTCTCCCCCTCTCGTCAGCTCATCAGTTTCCACTTCTGCTCTTGGTGAGTGAGTTGGTGTGCACGTCTGCCCTGCGCGGCGAGAAATGGCGGCCACGGGCGGGATGGATGGATGGATGGATGGATGGACGCGCGCGGCTTGACGATCCTGGGATTCGGTTCGTCGCGGGCCGCTCAACTCAACCTGTGCGGCCGGAGGGAGAAGACGAACACGGGGAGGAAGAAGAAGGTGAGGAGGAGGCGGCGGCTTCAAGGTGCAGGCCGCAGCTGCGCCCACAGAAATTGAAATTGAAATGGCACTTGCCCTCCTCAATTTGGCGGCATCTTGAAATACATCCCTCAGAGTAATGATGATGACGTTACTAGTTATTTAATTTGATGATGTTTAGAGTTGGTAAAATACATCCCTCAGAGTATGTCCTATGTACCCATTACCTAACCCATCGAGAGACTTTTACAACGGTCAAAAACTGTGACGCTAAAAATCATTGTTTTCGTGAAAAAAAAATAAACTACACGGTGTGTCAATCTCCCTTCAGAGCCGGATTAGTTCATGTGGTCAGAAGATTAACGGGTCTGGTCCTGTAAATTTTGCTCTAAAGAATCTTTTGGAGTTCGTCCTGAAAATCTTAGAGCCAAGTTGTAGCCTCTAGGAACACAAGGTTAGCAAGAGTAGATATAGATAAGACTACCAAAGTAGATATAGATAAGACTACTAGTCTCTTTTTGTTCCAAATTATAAGTTTTGTCATTTCTAGATGCATAACTTTTGCTATGCACTTAGACATACACTATGTCTAGATACATAGTAAAAGAAATGTATCTAGAAAAGCAAGACATCTTATAATTTGAAACAGAGGAAGTAGCATATAAATTTTCTTATGCTATATTTTTTCTACAAATTATCGTGGGACAATTATTCGTCTTAATTACGATAGAGGTACATGGCAAAGACTTCCACGCTATTTATGTCTTATGAAATGATGTGCATCACGGATTTGTATCATGACTAAGGAGATGTACTAAGATATATTAAAGTCTCTTTTCTTTGGGATTAAAAGAAAGGCGAGAGCACACTGTCCGTGGGTTGTAATCAGATTGCAGTGGATCAATGAACCTAAATTTTCTATAGAAGCTTGGGACGCAGGAGTCATGGTCTCACTTCATTTCACAAAATATAGTCATAAATGATGTAGTAAACAATGTATGGTATATTCACTATACCTTCTTAGGTTTCCAATTGTACAAAAGATCTTTGTTTCTAGTGCTCCACTTGTATGAAAGATAATAAGCTTATCATCTGCAATATTTAGCTTACAAAACCTAATATCATGTAATAAGTAATATGCAAATTTAAGACTACTCGATTACTATGTTAATATTGTACTCGGGAATTATGTTGTTGGTGTTATTCACTTTGCTAAGACTATTGTCATTAGTCATTTATTAGTTGTGAACACTCAAAAAATATGAGGATTGAGTCATATGTATAATAAATGGTTGCAAGGTAGCTATCCAAACTAAGAACATCATATGTATATTTTGTAACAATGCAAGCTAAGCAATCACCATTGCAAGTTAGGGGAATGCATCACTGTCTAGGGTCCACTATCTCACAAGTTGCTCCATCCACCCTCCGCCATAGCATGCTACTACTGATGCAGTTGGCTTCTCTAGTAATATCACAGCTTCCCTATCGCATCGTAGTCTCCTCTTCATCCACCAATGAGCTAGTAGCTCCGGCAACATCTAGGCAAACCATTGCCACCTCTTGTTCCTGCACACTAGGTTGCCACAAATATTTTTATCACTACACCTTTGCTGCATAATGGCCTCCTAACAATTGGCACCACCCTTTTATATTGCTTCCTAGACCACCACCGCTAATTTCTTAGTTGCAACTTCCATCCCTCCCCTCTCCTCTAAGAATATTAGCGATTAGAACCATACATGGAAAACCCCTTAGCCGCCCTAACCCTGACTACCTCCATCATCGCCATCGGATTCGAATCCGTGTGGTGTCATCGGTTATCCAATCATTTTCTCACAAAGTCCCCATGGCATCCATTGATGAAGTTTTCTAATACTCGTATCTTTATTTTTTTAGACCATAGACAGATTGGCCCAACTTTATATAGAAAGCAATTTTTGTTGGGACACTAGCTTATAGGGTTTGGTTGTCGCACAAATTTATGAAGCAAACGTTATCTCAAGCATACAGAAACTCCCTCTACATTAAAACTATATTGAAGAAATACCATAGAAGATGCAATCAGTACATAATTAGGACACCAAAACACACCCACTACAGCCAAAACACACCCACTACCGAAGAAACTTTTTTGTCCCAAATACTTGTTTATGAGCAACTTACAATATGGACTATTGTCTCCCTATTCCAATTTGTAGGTCCGTTTTGCTAGAAGGCACTTATTCATCACTCTAGTAGTGTAAGTAAAGGCAAGTCAACCATATGTTTTGGTGTATCCATGATATGTCATTTCAATATATGATGCCTTTTTTATTCCTTGCCCATGCTACAAAAATTTTGCTCTAGAAGTTTCCATTTGTGCACTCCTCAAAAATGAGCATACCCATCATGTAGTTAGGGATTGAACTTAGGCATGATTCACACAAAAGTATTTTTCCCTCCATATAGGATAGCATAGAACTATGCTATGTTGGTCTCTCTTCTCTACTTTCTGGTAGACATATCCAATCTTCTCCATATTCGTATAATACATATCAATTAGAATGCTTAGGTATTTCATAAGAAAGTGCCTTGTTTTATGGTTAAAAACATCTACGATTTTTCCTACTCGGGTTCATTAATTCCTACTATAAACACATTCATTTGATAGTTGATTTTTAGACCAAACATAGCCTCAAAACAGCATTATAGAAATTTGATGTTAGCAATACCTTCCATCATTTTCAATAAAGAAAATGAATGTATCATCTGCATAATATAAGTGTGATACCTCCATCTATATGATGGGGGTCAATCCTCTAATATGTACAAAATCCCTGACATCGCACAACAGGTTAATAGAGCATCTCGCACAAGGTAGAACATCAATGGAGAGAGTGGATCACCCTGTCTCAACCCCTTAAAACAAAATTGCCATGAATGCCATTGATAGTGATACCCATTCATCTGCCTTAAATAACCTATTTCATCCAAGCTCTCCATTCCCTAGCAAAGTTTTTACTCTCTAGCTCTTCCATATGAAATTCCAATCTACCTTATCGTAAGATTTCTCAAAATCTAGCTTTAAATAATAAAATTGTTTCACTCTTAGGGCCACTTTGGAACACAAGAATTTCACGGGATTCACATAGAAATTTTACAGGAATCAGTTCATTTTCAAAGAAAAACACATGAAATGGGAATAATTTCTGCATTCCAAAGGTATGAAAGTTCATGTAATATGAGCACTCCCTTTGAATGTATGTGTTGGGTATGAAAGTTGTTTGAGATTGATTAATGATCTTCTCTACTACTAGTGCTAGTTTGCGAATAATACTTTAGTAAACCACTTGTGATCCACATTGAGTAAGCATATCGGCCTATATCGTTTTATAGTATTGGCCTCCTTTAAGTTTGGAGTTAGAGAGATTTGACCATATTTAAGTCTCCCCAAGTTGGGCACCTTGCTATATATATAGTTTGAACATTTATAACATCACCTCTTTCACCTAGTCCCAATACTCTATGCAAAATACCACATGCATACCATTAGACCCTAGGGCAGAATGGGGGTCCATATCATCCAATATTAATTTCTTTCAAAGAAAATGAATTGATTAATTCCTAACTCTCTTCATCGTTAATGATCCACCACGAGTCAAAAATCATATGTCAAATGTATCTCTCCTCTCTGTGTTCTTTTCCAAACAACTAGTTGTAATTTCCTTTTTTTCATTCACATTTATGAACTCCCATTCTTTTTTCTATTTGTGTTGGGTTATCTTCTACACCCACTCATCATTAACAAGTAGTAGACATGCCGCCTCCCTCACTGGAGCCCTACACCGCTGCCACCGGCCACCAACTACATGGAGGGTCCAGAAGATGATATCAGTTATTTGATGAACAGGGTTGGTAAAATCAATGTTTTGTGTAGCCAATGAAGACAAACATATTGGTTAAATTATGACATTAAAATCATTGATACACAAGCTATACTTTGTGTCTTGCCCAATTTCCCTTCAAAGTCGGGTCAAGTTAAAAAATGTTGGGTCAAAACTTTTGGCCCAAGCCAGACCCGATGCATGACAGGTCGGGTTAGGTTAGGCTATTTCTCAGGGTTTTCTACTTTGCATTACATTTTTTTAGGTTGGATTGGATCATGAGTCAAAAATTATGACCCAACCCTAACCTGATGCACTGGCGGGTCAGGTTTCTTTTGGGCGGATCAAAATAGATTGGTCATGTTGTGTGGCCCATAATCAAGTCTAGTTCAACTCTGGATGGTATGACCAGAAGATGGGGTGCATAGGGCATGTTCGTTGCATCTAGCCCCAAGAATCTTTTTGGGGTTTGTCATTCCATCATAGAAGCTGGAGTTGTAGGCACATGAGGTTAGCTACTGTCAATATGGATAAAATTGTTAGACATATAAATTTCCTTTTGCTACCTTTTGTTATTTACAAGTTTGTTGTGTATAATAACATATTATCATTAGGTAATCTTACAACATAGGTAGATTACAAAGACTTGCACCGTGTTTAAATGTCAGAACATGTGTCAAAACTAAGGATATCTACCATGATATATTGAAGCTTCTTCGAGGTTGAAAAAACAAGAGCACACTACATGTGGGTTGTAATAAGTTTTCCATGGATATAGGTGTTTATAAATGATGTATCAGTTGTGCCAATGTATATATGATATATTTGTTAGCTTCTTAGTTTTTCAATTGTATATATAAAAGATTTCTTTACCTATCTTTTTAGTTTTCCACTTGTTTTGGAAAGCTGGTACTTAAAACCATAGGATATATCATTTTAAGACCGGTCAATTATGTCAAAGAATTAAGACTCCTATAAATTATTACATCAACATAGCAAGCATGAATTATGTCTTTGGCATTATTATCTTTGCTAAAAATATTGCCATTAGTCATTTTATTTGTTCTGAACACCAAATAATAAATATGTACAATGGTTGAAAAATGACTACAACATTGTTGTCGATAGGAGAGAAATTTGTACATATTTATAAGGGCAAACTTGGGAAACACATCACTTATTGAATGCTCCCTTCCACCCTCTGCCACCTTGGATATTCCTGTGTTTTCTCGGTTACCCTGCCACATCACCATAGCTCCATTCTGTACCAACAACTAGTTGTTCTTAGACTCCTTAAACATCCACACCGCTTGTTGGTCCGAAATATTTCTGCAGCCACATCCTTGTTATTGATCTTGATACTGCTTGATACTCGATGACACCCCTTGTTGCAATCCCTCCCTCTCTTTGCCTAAGCTACTGGTGACTAGAGGACGATGCTATGTGTAGCGTGGGGAAGGGGGATGAGGGGGAGGGGGCAAATCCAAACATAAAAATAATAATTATGATCAAGTTTTCACTATATATATACCTCTCTAATATAAATATAATTCTATGTATCCATATGGCAGATAAATGAACCCCTCTAATTTGCTCTTGCTCTTCCTCTGGCCATACCTCATAAATCCTAGAACCCTAAGCACCTCTAGTTGTCGTCATCACGTTTGAACTTGGTAGTGACGTGCTTTTAAGCTGGTTACAAAAGTCGCGTTGTCATCCACCAATGGAGTTTTCTAATACTCCTATCTTTGTGCTCAATAACACGATTGCACACGTGCATGGCACTTGAATTTTTTTCAATTTTGAAAGAAATTGAGCTTCTCTTCAATTAGTATTGGTATATAAGGGTATAGACAATGTATCTTACCTATATGTGTGGATAATAGAGGTGTGAGCCATGTGTCAGCCGCTAGTAAATTTTTGTAGAGGCTTTACAGGGCACTAGGCAACAAGATGGGGCCCACATGAAAAAAATGCTGCAAACTACCCCTTCTCCTTTCCACTAAATCACCAATCCATCTCCACGTTTCGCCTTCACCCCCATAGATCCCACCTTCGACCTGCATGACCTCCACTGGTGATGGCCTCGCCGGACCAATGTCGCCTTCGCTACCCCCGCCTCGCCCGCCACCATTGTCATGGTAAGCCTGGAACTCGACGACAGGCCTGATACTACTGTCAATGTTATTGAGCATGGCCATGGCGGTCTCCGCGCTCACTGTGGTGGACCCGTAGGATGGCCGCCACCAACACTGCCTGGATACTAGTGGTGGTGGTGTTGCATGCCTCGTTGTTGCTGCAGGTGGTGGTGCTGCTACTGCTGCGAGATTGGCATATGTTGCTATTACCTACTTTTTCTTTATGCTTCACATTGTATCTTGCTAGTAGCAAGAGCTTATTGCCCCCCTCTTACCCCAGTGCAGACAAGAGTTTGTATCCTATGCTCCCATGCTCCTATTTTTTTTTAAAAAAAATCATCATTAAAAAAATAAACCAAAAATGTGTATGGGTACATGATGCAAAGTACATGTTCATACGAAGTTTTAGGTTCAACAAAGTTTTGTGCTAGGAGAAAAAAAGATAATCAGCCTGCAATTGGGTTTGAGCGAAATGTTCATTTGGGCCCGCGATATGTTTTTATTACATGCTAGTTTTCTCTCTTTTTCCTCCTCAAATAAAACTTTGTTAGATCTCAAATTTTGCATGAGCATGCATTTTTTCATCATGTATCCGTACTTTTTTTTAAAAAAAAATCATGCACATTTTGATGGTCTTTTTTGAAATGGGAGCATGGCAGCATGTATAATGGCATGGAAGCACACAGCACCTAATGTACTCCTAGTAATCTTCTGGGCCCACTCGTCGGGACAAGCAGACCACAGCCCAGTCTCGTACTGTAGCTGTAGTGGACCCACGGCCCACCAGCGATGCGAACAGCAAGCCCATGCATTCACCGGCGCCACCTGACCCGTACACTCCGGCCGCCGTCATCAGCCTCCTCCGGCGCCTCCCCCGCCGAAGCTGCGCCGCCGCCACAGGCCACCAACTCCACGCGCTCCTCGCCAAGCTCGGCCTCCTCCACCACCCTGCCTGCCTCGCTGCTCTCCTCTCTCACCTCCCGCCCATCTCCCCGTCATCCCTCTCCCTCCTCCTCGCCGTGCCTCCGTGCGTCCTCTCCTCGTCCCTCTTCTGCCCCGTGATCTCCTGGTTCTCCTCCTCGCCCGCCCCGTCTGCCTCGCTGACCCTCTTCAACTACGTCTCCTCCTTCTCCCTCCCCACCCCGCTCCCCGCTTTCCCCGCACTCCTCAAATCCTGTGCCCGCGCGTTCAGGCTCAGCCGCACTCGCGCCGCCGTGTTTGCTGCCAAGGGCGCCGAGCTGCATTGCCGCGTCTTGAAGCTGGGATGCGGGCAGGATCGGTACGTGCAGAACGCGCTCGTGTCCATGTACGGCAAGTTCGGTCATCTCGGGGAGGCGAGAAAGGCGTTTGATGAAATGCCTGTCAAGAATGCCGTCTCCTGGAATGCACTTGTCGTGGCTCATGGTGTCTATGGAGACTTGCAGGGCGCGGAGCGTGTCTCCCAGGCAACGCCAGCAAGGAACATATCATGGTGGAACTCTGAGATCACGCGAAATGTGAGGCTCGGGGATATGGCTGAGGCAGCCAGGATTTTCAGAGACATGCCTGAGAGGGATGCCATATCTTGGAACTCATTGATTAGTGGGTATGCAAAGCTCAGGATGTATGACCGAGCAGTAGACATTTTCCGAGATATGCGGAAGAATGGTGTTGAACCAACGGAGCTGACAGTCATGTCAGCTCTTGGGGTTTGTGCGGAGGTGGGCGAGCTAGAGCTGGGGAGGGAAATCCACGATTACCTTGAGAGCAAAGGTATTGCAGCTGATGGGTATGTTGGCAACGCGCTGGTTGATATGTATGCAAAATGTGGCAACTTGAAGCTCGCCAGACAAGTCTTCGACAGCATGTCAATCAGGGATGTTACATGCTGGAACGCGATGATTGTTGGGTTGTCAGTCCATGGCCACTCGCATGATGCCCTTAAGCTGTTTGATCTTATGAATAGTGAGCCTGATCATGTCACGTTTTTGGGCATTCTGACTGCTTGCAGCCACAGCGGCCTGTTGAATGAGGGGAGAGTGTATTTCAGGAGCATGATCGAAGACTACAAAATTGTGCCAAGCGTGAAGCACTATGGCTGTATAATCAATATGCTCTGTCGCTATGGTAAAGTTCATGAAGCTTATCAAATGATCGATGATATGCCCATCAAGGCAAATTCTGTGCTGTGGAAGATGGTTATGGCTGCATGCAGAGTGCACGGGCACTTTGACCTTGCTGACAGAGCTGTTCACAGAATGCATCAGTTGATGCCAATGGATGATGGGGATGTTATCACAGTATCAAATGCGTATGCAGAAGCAGAGCGGTGGGATGATGTTGAACATCTGAGAACAAAGATGATAGGATGCAGCAGTTCAAAGCATGCTGCGCACAGTCAAGTTCATGTAAGATAGAGAACCAAATACAGTACAGTTGCCACAGACTGCATGGAGCTATGACCAGTCTGAACTGCAGGAGCCCCTCTTGGGTGCTGGGTCTTATCGCTGAGGGATCGTAGTTCCATTGGCCGCATTATTGGTAATTCTTCATTCCTTACTCAACTTTGTTGCAGATCTGAATATTACTTTATATGTTCTAAAGCAAATTTGCTCTTATGTTGTAGGCCACTACTACTTGCAGTCCTCTGGAGTGCATACTGTTTCACACTCCTATCTTTGATTGAAAAAAAAGAAACGATTGATGACAGACGTTTCTATTCCCAAAGGATTGTCTGAAGTCCTACCTACTTTAGCTCTACTAGTGATGCTATCTCTTGTACTCAATGCTTACTTAATTATAGTTGGATTATTCTCTGTAGTCTGTAGAGCAAAATCTGTGTCTATCTCTGAAGTGAAAGTGCTCAAAACAGGCCAAATTATGTTCCCACCGGACGCCGCAATGTCATACATTTTTTTCCTCTGTTCTGCTTGGAACAGCGTTGTCAGATCAAGAGGAGTCGCGCTTGGAACATTGGAACTTGAAAGTGGAAAAACAGCCCAAGTCAATCAGCAGGACATTCACGTTGTGATCGAGAGTCACAGTTCATGGTAGTAAAAATGTGCTCAAGAGTTCAGTGAAGTGGGCTTGGAGCCATGTACAGAAAGGATTGTCCTGAGAACAAACTCCGAAAGCTATGAAGATACGTGCTACTAGTTGTCTAGTTCATGCGTGCGTGCATCGTCGATGATCTCGATATTTTTCAGGATCGGAGCGCATTGATGCATATACTATATGCATGTGTGGTGTACGTGGTACCATTCCATGTATTTAAGCTAGCTAGGTCTGAAATGTTAGCCAACTGAACCAAACAAGCGTCCAGCCACTGGCTTTTGCTACCTGTGGCATTCTCTTGCCGATGGAGGACATGTCTGGACGTGCATATGTCCCACACTGACGGATCGGAGGTTGCACTCCGGCTTGCAGTACCGTCCGATCTGAAGCAATGAAGCATGGCCTGAAATTTGCAGATCATCCAGGCCATGATGGATGTGCGCATCGATCGATCGTCTCAGGTAACCCGCAAGGAAATGTTGATGCAATATTCTTCTTCAGTTTATTCATCGTAGTATCTAGCTAGTTACTGGATGAATGATGATGAGATCAGTAGATGAAATGAAACGTGCATGAGTTCATCAAGCTATTACCACCATGGACTGACTCTCACAGTCTCGCGTAACCTGATTGCAACTGAAAGTCTGAAACTGAAACTGGATCCATCCTTAATCCAGGGCAGAACTCCCGCCCTGTTTTAGTCTTTTATTTCAGAAAAAAGGGGAAAAAAGTGTAGCCTGCCCCACCCAGATCCTACGCCATCGCCACCAACTTTAGTTCTGAAACGCTCTCCAGTCACACACTACTTTAATCCTCCAAAGGTTTCACAGAAAATTAGTGCTTAGTGGTAAATTAAGGCCATATTTGGATCAATTAGCTGCTAATAGTTAGATAGCTAATATTAGCTATAGTTAACTATTAGCTGGTTTTGATGAACAAGTGAGGTAGTTATCTAATAATTAGTTAGACCTGTTTGGATTCAAACAAGCTAATTATTAGCAGCAACAATAATAACAACAACATAGCCTTTTGTCCCAAGCAAGTTGGGGTAGGCTAGAGATGAAATCCAAAAGAGACGAGAAACAGGGAGACACATAAAGAGACATAAAGGACACAAAACAAAAAGAGGTCACGGTTCAAGCACGTTGATTGCCAGTCTCCAAGCGCTCATGTTCATAGCTAAATCCTTGGAGATATTCCACTTCTTAAGGTCTCTCTTAACGGATTCGTCCCAAGTTAGTTTAGGTCGACCTCTACCGCTCTTTACATTATCGGCCTGCTTTAGAACCCCACTACGCACCGGCGTCTCAGGAGGCCTCCGTTGGACAAACTAATTATTAGCAACTAAATATTTTTTTAGGAATCATTAGCATCTAAATATTAGCTATGTGGATCCAAACAGGGCCTAATTAGTAGGTTTCGTTGTTAAATTAAAGATGGTGCGCCTCACTAATCAGTAATCACTGCCTTAACCTCACTCATCAGCATAAGCAGAATCCCACACGAAACCCACTACTAGTCTCTCCCAACTTTTCATCATCATCTACTGCGTGGTCAGATGAATCGACCTTTGGCCATGGCAGATTTCCATCCTCAGTCCAAGGCAGAGACCGGTAAAACGGGGAGATCAGAAGTTACAAAACGCTCCCTAATCATGGAGACGTTACGCATGAGATTAAGGGTTTTGTTGCTAAAGAAATGATGATAACATGATGCCATCCATGAATACACACACCCGTTAACTTGAAGGACCGGATGCGTTCTTTTCTTTCCATCCAAAGTTAAGGAAAAGAAATGAAAACGCCTCCACTTCTCCCTATATAAACCCTACTAGTCCCCTACTAGCTCACTCATCACTCATCAGAAGCACCCGGCACACACTCAAGCTAAGGCTAAGCTAAGCTACTTGCATTTGCATCCATCATCCCCTGTGTGCTCAGATCAGATCAACCGTGATCAAGAAGACCGTATGGCTCGCCCTGTCTCTGCCAAGCAGCAGCAGCAGCTCGCGGCAGCCGCCGTGCTGGTGGCGCTGCTGCTGGTGTGCACCGGCACGGCGCCCGCAACGGTGAGCGGCGCGGTGACGTGCGCGCAGGTGGTGCGGGACCTGACCCCCTGCATCAGCTACGCCATGGGCGCGGGCGGGGCCACCACCGCGCCCGGGCAGGACTGCTGCACGGGGATCAAGAGCCTGAACGACGCCGCCGGCACGGCCGCCGACCGCCAGGCCACCTGCACCTGCCTCAAGCAGGCCACCGCCAGCATGGGCGCGCTCAAGCCCGACGTCGTCGCCAGCATCCCTAGCCAGTGCGGCGTCGCCATCCCTTACCCCATCAGCCGCTCCACCGACTGCTCCAAGTACGTAATTAACTGTTGTTTGTTAGTTTTTCATTGCATTGGTTAATATCCATGCATCATCCTCAACGATCGTCGTCGTCCTTGCTGGACATTTTTGTTGTGATTGCAGGGTGCAGTAAGATACTAGTAAGGAGCATGAGAACAATAAATAAATAAAGCTCGATGCATAGATACATGGAGGAGCTTAGTACTCACTATTTGTTTCCTCATCTGGAGGAAGACGACGGAGCTGATGAGAAATTAAGTAAACCCATAGAACGCTGACCTTGTACTTCTATGTACAACCTATTTCAAATATATGAATCAAAAGTACAGGTCTTTTATCATAATTCATGCATATGCATACATCCACATGCAAGCCATTTCTAAGTTGTTAACTACAGTATGTATGAGGTTTATTAGTTTTGCTATGTCAAAACTCAAAACCCGTGCGCACGGCGCGAAGCCGATGGATCGTTTCATGGGCCAACTCTTTTTTTTTCCCACGGAAGGCCCAATAGTAGAAGAGGTGACGGGTAAGCAGCAATTACACTTATAAACACAGGAAAACAATAAGTAGGACCAGCCCACAACTCCATGGGCAACAGCCCAACTGAGGCCTTCATCGCTCAACTCGACACTGTTTATACCCGGAATTCCATGTAAAAAGAATTAATTCCCCTCAAAAAAGTAAAAAGAATTATTATTGCTCAAAAAAATGTAAAAAGAATTATTATCTCTTTGATCCAAACTGGGCTTAAAGGAGACGGACCTCTACCGCTAGCCATATGGGTTACCAAGCCCGTTGCGTGTACATAGACTAGTTTTAGTTTCACGCACGCCCGTATAGCATGGGTTACTAAAAAGGGGGTGTTTGTAGAGCTCATAGAGGCTCTAGTCCAAAACGTCTCCGAAGCCCTACCAAGCATTCCCTAAAGAAATCAGACGCTAGTAGATAGGAAAAGTGGTTACAAAAAGCTGTTGCTCGTTCTACCATATAAGGGTGGTGATCTCCGTCCTCGTTGCTCATATCTGACCTCGACTTTCGGATCTAACATGAGGCGCATCAATAGCATGATGATGACAACCATGTTGTGCGCTATGCTTTTCGGACAATCGCTCAACTCGACACTGTTTATACCTAGAAATTCCATGTAAAAAATAATTCATATTTCTCAAAAAATGTAAAAGAATTAATGGCTGAAAATGAATGCTTCTTTGTTATACTCCTAGATTCGAAGGCCTGCATTTAATTTTTTTTAATTGCAAGATGACACACATACACAAACAACACTCCAAGAGACTTTTATATCCTTCATAATTAATAGAAATAAAGATTTTGGTAAAAAAATACTCTCCAACAATCTCTTTAACTGGATCTTCAAATTCAGATATATAAACATCATCTATTCTGGATTTATCGCTAGCTAAAGATGAAATTAAAAGCAAGGATGAATCTCTAGAGTGTGCACAAGATATAGTAAAACAGTAATTTTTACTCAAATTAATCTTTAAATAATGATTTAGATTGCAAATTTTAAAAAGACTCTTAGAGAAGCTCTTGCACCCGCTAGCACGTGCCACAAGTTAAATTAAACCAGTACTAGTTGGTAGCATGGTATCCTCCCTTCTGTACGCCCACACCAAAAAAGTGTGATTCCGATCCCCATATATATGATAGAACTTTTAATATAACTAAATGAGTAAAATACACTGGCGGCCCTCTAACTTGGCAAGGTGTGTCATGTAGGTCCTCAAACTTATAATATGCACATCTAGCTACACAAACTTGGCTCACGATGCGTCGCAGGTCCAAACGGGTCTCGGTCAGACCCGCTTGCTGATGTGGCAGTCGAAATGGATCTGTTCGCTCCCTGAGTCCCCGGCCGTGCCTGCCCTTGCTACGACCTGGCGTCGTGAGCGTCGTTCCTCTTGCGCGCCGATGCAGTGTAGTCATCGACCACAGGTGAGTTTCGGCTGCGGGACGTGTGCGCCACCGCATGCATGGGTGGAGAAAGGGTAGTGGCTGTGGACGACAGCACATGGATCCGCGCCGTGGGTGCCGTGGGCAATGGCGTCGTGCTGCATGGGGCGTGCTGCAGTTGCACGCACTTGCGGACGCCAATGGCGTCACCTCGGTAAGCGGCGTGCGCATGGGGCTCGGCAGCGGCAACGGCAGACCAGACGCATGGGCCACCGCTGGAGGCATGGGTCGACGCAGGCCCGATGGAACAGGTGGGCAGATGGGGCAGCAGCACGCCTGCACCGCCGCGGGCGGTTCCTCGCCTCCGCTTAGGCCACTGCTGGGAACGCCTTGAGCGTCGCCTCGTCGATGCCCCGCTCGACGTCACGGCCGTGGCGCCGCTGCGGACACGGGCATGGAGCTGCGGGTGAAGAAGTAGATGGTGAGCGCGATGGTGGTGACCATGAGGAGGATCGCTCGACACGCCGACGCCATAGCCAAACCCGCTGATGACGCCGGATACGAATGTGCCGGCAGCGAGCTCATTGCTGTTCTTTTATTTTCAGATATTTTTTAAGTTTTTGTTCAATTATTTGAGATGGATTGTAAATTTGTGCACGTATGAGATGCAAGTTAACGTGACTGAATCTGCTAGCTATCTTCTCAGTGTCTTCTGACTAGCGGACTGCGTGGCCGCTACCATGTTGAAGGCGGAGCAAGAGCTCGAGCAGAACACGACGCAGGCACGGGCGCCTCCACGGCAAGGTACAGGGCGGTGAATGGCTGAACACGTTGGCGAGGCCCGCCTGCACGCCGAGGTATAGGGCGGCGGAGGCGTTGGAGGAGCCCAGGAGCGAGATGCAGTACCATGTCCGCGCCGTCGTCGGAGACGTAGCAGGTCAGCCTCCGCGCCAGGTAGTCCGCCGCGCGAGCACCGACAGGATCACTGGACCGTGTTCGCCGCCGCCAGCGGAGGCTCCGACGTCCCGCGCCCGCCACCGTCACGAGCGCGTCCACGCTGCCTAGCCGCGACAGCTCGCCCTCGCCGTCCTTGTCGTCGTACCTTGAAGCCAGGCTGTCGAGGTGGGTCTCGCGGTCGGTCGGGCACAACTTCGGGAGCTGCGCGACGAGCCACGCGAGGGCGAGCCAGAGCTCACTGACGAGCGTGGCCAGCCATAGCCTGGGTGGGTGACGTGGCGAAAGAAAGCGGCGAGCAGGACCAGGAGAAGCGCGACGGCCACGTGGTACAGGAATTAGGACCCAGGTGACACGGTCAGCCAATTTTTGGACCTAGATGACAACTTTGTTAAGTTTAGGGACTGGACGACTGGTCTAGCATCACATGTGCAAATGTGGACCGCCACATCAGCAAACGGGTTTAGTCTGGACCCGTTTGGACCTATGACGTACCGTGTGCCAAGTTTAAAGATCTAAATATGCGTTTTAAGAGTTTGGAGATCTATATAACACCCTCTGCCAAGTTTAAGGACCGCGAGTGCATTTTACTCTAACTAGATTATATTTATGCCCGTGTGTTGCATGGAGCCACGCAGATCGAATGAGACAATCAATTATCGTTTTTTTATTTTTTTTATAGATCTGCGTACATGTACGTATATGATTGTATTTCTTCAATTATATATTTTGTAGGGGGAAATGAGTCACTAATGACATCACATCGACGTGGCCATGCTTAGACGTCGGCCACCACGCATCAAGTCAATGGCGCCTCGTCGTTGCCGAGCTTGTTGCGGAGGGCTCATGTTGTTGGAAGCCACCGCGCACAAGGTCACATGTTGTTGGAGGTCTCGTTAGGGTAGCCGATGCGGGGCGGCGCAAAGGGAAGCGCTGCGCGTTGATGAGGCATGACGATTGAGACGTCGCGGCTGCTGCTGCCGTGGAGAATACCAGGATGCGCTCGCCACAGAAGCCCCGTAGCTGCACCATGCTGCGGTGGTTCACGTGCGACAACAGCAGAAGCTCCGCGCGGAGCGCGCTGTGCGTTGAAGCGATGACGTCGTCGGCCACCTGTTGCCGCTGCGCTCTGCCACCTCGTGCCTATATGGGAGCTTGGCGCGGTACATCAATCCAAAGGTGCCGCTCCCGAGAACCCGTCGATGAAGCGTGATAGTTCCCCTAAGGCGTGGAAACAGAGAGAATTATTAGGAAAACAAAGATCGGGGAAACTAAGAGCATCTACGAGAGTTCTTCATATTTTGTTTCCTAAAATATGGTATTTGCCAACTCCTAAATTAGTATGGGAAAGAAAAAAAAGAAGTCATCTCTAAGAGTTTCCTATATTTTTATCCCAAAAGTTTTTTTCTTGGTACTTTTTCCTACGACTCGGTCTCATATTTTGTATCAGGAACTCTGAATTCGTTTCTGTACGCGTTTAATCCCTTCCACGAGATCTTTTTCTCTTACACTTTTCTTACCTAGAACCCTGTCTTTCTTCATTTTTACTAGACGGGCTGGGAAACTCCGGATACGCGCTCCTAGGCCACGCGCATATTTCCTTTTTACTAGACGGGCCAGGAAACTCCGGATGCGCGCTCCTAGGTCGCGCGCATATATGCGTGCTCCTAGGTCGCGCGCATATATGCGTGCTTGAGATAGATTTTTACAAGGTTGGGAAAGATGGAGAATGAGGATGCCAAACTATTAGAGAGAATTTTTTTTCATTTTACTAAAAAATTAAGGATGAAAACGTCGGATAATAAACTGTCAGAGATGCTCTAAGCGGGGCGATAGCAATGGCTAGCGTCCGGGTAGCATGCAAAGCGGGGTCTGTTTTATGGACTGGATTAGCACGGCAGAATCACCTGAGCCCGTACGAGGTTTTTTTTTAGAAATAAATAAACGGCAACATAGTTTTTTGAAATAAATAAACGGCAACGTGGCTGGCAAGGCTGTGCTTCCAGTCCGCTCCCGTTTCTAGGGGGGACTTCGGAGACGTGGTTGACTGGTTGGGAGCCGCGGAAGGGAGCGAGGCGAAGGCTAGTTGATACAATGATGACCATACTTATTTTTTTAGGTGTATAGATAGATAGATGTGACCCCTCCGTCCCACACAAAGATATGATTTATAGCTTATTTCAATAAAATTAATTGTGAAGAGAAATGACCTCACTGACCTCGGTAATTAACAGTACCTCCAAAAGTTCCTGTTATTCGTCTCTCTAGAGCTAAAACTAACCCAGCTTGATAAAACATTTTGCGAGATACTGCCTAATCATGTGAATACCGCCTTATAAGGTTTATGTAACAAAAGTCATCCTCTGACAGTCCTCTTATTCAACATCTTATATATTGGTATTCTAAATTATCCTTTCCGAGCCACCTCTTCTATATCTAATAATAAAGAGGCAAAATTTCTCACCCCCTGATTTTGGTTTGGTCCGGCCCCCTCATACGTGGTCTTTTTAAGGTAACCAAGACAGGTACGAATCCAAATCCTAATCAAATAAATTTCTTTCCTTTTTCCGTTTCCTTCGTCTGCGTTCCCCCACCCTCCCCAAATCACGGCAAAAAAGGGCCGGCAAAAAAAATAGACCGGAAAAAAAAACGTAAAAAAATATCTCTGTTTCCAATCCCCACCCACGTACAACTCCAAGTTTGTTACGAGTAGTACAAGTCGACGTGATCTAATTCACAAAGCAGTTTGTTACGAGTACATGAGTCGGCCTCATCACCCTTATATATACGGGAAAAAACACGACAAAAAACTCACAGCAAAACAAAAGGCTGGCAAAAAAAAAAACATAAATAACACCATCCCTGTTTCCAATCCCCACCCACGCACAACGGAAAGGAAACGGGGTACATGGGCATTATATTATCGCGGGGTGTTAGCGGGATTAAGCAGACGATAACATTAGAGATATTTTAGGTAGTAGAGAAAACACTCTTATGGTTGGCATGGCAAAAAAAATTAATAAATAAAACTATGAAAATGTGGTTTTGCATATATCATATGTAATAATGTTTTTTTTATAAGCGAGTACTTTGCTGCAATTTGATAATCAATGGCGTGTTTAAGGTATAAATTAAAAGAAAACCTAAATGATTCCATTACAATGTATGGATACAATTACTTCTTTAATATTAAAGGAGGACATTCCTTATCCGACATTGCACACAACCATCTACAGGGATCTGATGGATGGTTGGCAAGACAAAATAAATAAATAAAGATATGAAAATGTGGTACTGTATATGTTAGAATAAATGTGGTATTGCATATATTACAATTAAAACACTCTTATGGTTGGCATGCGAGTGCTCATAGAGGTAAATTTTGCGTGTTTGTGTTCATAGGGGTGAGTATGTGTGCGTGTTGTAAGCGTCTACGTTGTACCGTGTAATTTTAAAAAATGAATTAGATTATAGAGTGTCTTCATTGTCTATCACCATATAAGTTAGGATAGCATGTGACCAGACATAGTACAAAGTCTAATTGCAAAGTGAATACAAAACACATGATGCGATCATTGAAATAAATCTTCTAACCATAAGTGGTTTAAGTAATCATACAACAAGTTTTCGTTACAACGCACGGGCATATTTACTAGTAAATTTAAAATGCCATGTTGTCCATCCTATATATATTATTTGAGATATGGTAACGGTTGAAGAAGAGAAATATTTAGAGATGATTTTCTGTTAGAATGTACCCTATGTAAGGATTTAATTAGGAGAATTAAGTTCAGAAAAAAAAATCTTGGAAATGCTCCAAGTACCTCGTACGGAGTAGCCGATGCAATCAATTTAGGACGCTAAAAGCGGTTGTGGGAGGGAGGTTGGTCAAGGGATTGGGTGGATGGATTTGTTGGTGTACTATATATGGTTTGAGATTACGAGAATAGCTACGGTTAGTGCAAGAGGTTGGGAATGGGTTGAGAGACAAGTTTAGAATGTTAAAAAAATGTACGCTTCTCTTTGTAGAACGGAGAGAACGAACGTACAGTAGTTGGTTCATGAAATGCTTGGCTGGCAACTACCTCACCAGAATTTTCAGGCTATCATCAAGATGTGAACATGTTACACGTTAAATGCAAAGTAAAGAAAGTAATAAAAAGGTGAACTTAATTGCGTGCTTTGCTCTATCAACAACTACAATTCTATCGATCTATTGCATGCGCAGCAGCACGATCGGCGACGACATAAGAATTGAAGGCAGTTAATTGCTAATAGTCTGGGTCATCCGTACGTGTTGGCACGTTCGATCAGCTAGCCTAGCAGTATCAGTATGTGTAGTTGCAAAATTGAACACGTCTTACGTTCATGCGCGTGACAGACCGAGCGAGCGAGCGAGGATGTTACTTGTTACGACGATTACGAATGAATATATGCAACAAGCTTAAAAGCATATCCACATCATTTGCATCGTGTACATGCGGCCGGCAGTCACAGGCACCACAGTCCACAGGGCTGGCGCAGGCTATGCATGCGTGCATGCATATGTCGTGTACGGAGTATATCAATATGCAGGGCCCAGCCGGTAAAATTTAGGGCCCTGTACCAAACTATAAAATGAGGCCTCATCTCTTGATAAATAGAATTATTATCAATTCCACATACATATCTTGTACACGTATTAATCTCTTGGAACACTACACATAATCATATACTATATATATGAAGGACAATTATAGTTCATATAATGATTGTTCGGAAATGCATTAGTTCATATAATGTTATGAAGGATAGTAGAATTCAAATTGAAGGAAAAGATTAGAGTTGCCTAGCACTCTCTCCGTCCAAAAAAAAATGAAATTCTAGCACAGTAAAGAGTTAAAATATGAAGTTTGACTATCTATATATAAAATACATTAATATTTATGATATAAAATAAATATTATTAGATTTTCATGAGATATATTTGCATAATATGCTTGTTTGATATTATGAGCAAAACTATTTTTATCTATATATTTGGTCAAACATTAGACATGTTAACCAAGAATGCAACTAGAATTTCATTCTTTTTGAGAAGTAGTCACCGGCTCTAGGCCTACGGGTCCTGCTTTGTATTCCTCACTCTCATAGGTAAGTATCCGCTAGTGTTCAGTGCTAACACATCAATTAACTCCGTGCGCAGGCGTAGCTGGTACTAGTCACTAGTAGTACTAGTTTTGCATGCGCTTGATAACAAACTACATTAGTAATGGCTGGTAGCTGACAGAGTATATCACAGGATTTGGGGCCCTGGAAATCATGGGCCCTGTTCCCACGAACCGCTTGCACACCCCTCGGCTCGGGCCTGTCAATATGCACAATGATGAACGTTTGCAGGCTTTGTTCATGTGTACTACCAAAAGTCCGAATGCAAACGAAGCAGGTTCACGTGCTTGCATTCATCGCATCTCATCAAACGTACGATCGATCGATCCCCTGGTTGGTGCGTGCTCAACCACCGCTGTCCGCTGCAGTAACACTGTACCTGCAGTCCTGCACTCACTCGTCCGCTCGCCAGCCGGCCGGCACACTCCAAGTGATGAGTTGCCAAGGCCCTATTTATACCCTACCCCTGGCACCACCTTCTTCATTCACCACACACGCTCGCTCTACCCTTCACTCACCACACACCACCAGCTCATCACCTAGTGCTCTGTCCTGCAACTGCAAGTCTGCAATGCCTGCTCCACGCCTCGCCCTGGTCGCCGCGGTGGCGGTCCTGGCGCTGCTGGCAGCATCCAAGACGGCGTCGGCGGCGGTGAGCTGCGGGGATGTGACCTCGTCGGTGGCGCCGTGCCTCGGGTACGCGATGGGCACCGCGTCGTCGCCCTCCGCGGCGTGCTGCAACGGGGTGCGCTCGCTCAACAGCCGCGCGACGTCCACGGCGGACCGCCAGGCGACCTGCGCCTGCCTCAAGAGCATGACGAGCAGGCTCGGCGGCGGCGGCGGCGGCGTCAGCATGGGCAACGCTGCCAGCATCCCCGGCAAGTGCGGCGTCACCGTCGGCGTGCCCATCAGCCCCAACGTCGACTGCTCCAAGTACGTCGGCCGATCGAGTCCACTGTCCATTAATTAATGTCCATGCATCCATGCATGCACACTGATGTATGAGTAATTTTCTGCTAAGTGAAGTGCTAACCATGGATTAATATCTTTTGTGTTATGTACATGCAGGATCAACTGATGGGCCGGTCATGAGGAGGTAGCTGCTGTGCATGCATGCTCGTTGGATGGCGAGCACAGCATGCAGTCGTTGTCGTAGCAGATGGACTCCATGGATGATGAGATAGATACATAAAGGAGTAGATAATGCACCCGTTAGTGATCACTCCGTTTAGTTATTTACTATTTACTACCTTTAATTTACACCACCTCTGTCGATGTGGCTGTCGTCGTGTACCTCGTGTGTGTGTGTGTGTGTGTGTGTGTGTGTGTGTGTAGCAGGCTATCTAGCAGAGCAGCACTTAATGTCCTTGGGTTTGCTTTCCTTTAAGCTTGTTGCTTTGGCACACGTTTCTGAATAATGAATACTAGCTTTTGTGTGATGCGTTCAAGTAATATATGCACGCGACTATTTGCTCATTTCATCTGTGTGTGGGGCTGTGGGCTCTCAGTGCCTCTGCTGCTGGCTGATGCGCGGCTGCGGCTGCATGCCGGCCGTGTCCTTGTCTGCCTGCTTCAGTGATTCATTACTCATTGACCTTAACCGCTCCCGCTCTATATATGCACCATGCCATCATTGCAATATGAGGCTGGTTTAATTACTGAAGTAACAGAATCCGGACTTGCTTGTAACTTATGGAAACTGTAGGATTAATTTCGCTGCATGCATATTGCTGTTGCATTTGGGTGCTCTGCACGGATATAATAATGACCTGTGTGTGGATCTTTCCTACCACTATATCTATCATGTCCCTAGCTACGTCTTTGTTCTTTGCCATACAACCCCAGCCCACCTTTGCAACGACAACCAGATGCATGACAGCTGTTCTGTACTCCTACCTAGGATTTTATGGCATGGAGTGAAAGATAAAAGATAAAATGGGGGTCTTTAGATTCCATCATATAACAGCATACTGTACAATTTTTAATAAAAATAATTATAATAGGCATTAATGCCAAAGGAGTAAAGGACAAATCTATCTTACCGATATGTTTTTACCTTCTGCCGCTCCTCTAAAGAGCATCATTGGTTGTTTAGTATTCTTTGAAACGTACGAAATCCTCTTCACTGAACCAGCAGACAATGCAAGAATGCACCCTGGTACCCTAATTCAAAAGTTAGATGATAATGGTAATTGACAGAGCATGTCGGTGGGGAAGCAAAATTTAACATGCAGCTGGAAGGACTGAATCATTGGCTGACCAACGGCAGCCAGGAGGAGGAACTCGTCGCGGCACCGGCAAGTGCCAGTCGATGTCGATGCCACGTGAACGCATAGAATAGAAGACGAGTGGGCGTAGTGGACATGGAAGTCGAATCGAAATGTCATGATGGATCAGAGTCACGTACGTTTTTCTTTTTTTTTTTTTGAGGGAAATCAGAGTCACGTACGTGATCGGTGAACTTTTTTTTTTATGCCTCAACTCTTCAAGTAGTACAGGCTAGTATCTGAACTCCGTGATCGGTGAACTGGGGCAAGAAACTGAACCGGCACTTACGTACACTAATTCGGCTGTGTATAAGCCTGCATCGCAGGCCTGGTTATGGTCCACCCGAGGCATATGTGGCCATAGCTTTAGCATGGGCCAACACTACATTATATGCGGCAATACCAGTTATTATACACTCATATCTGCATCCTAATGGTGTATCGGATTCCTTGCCTCCGAAGGCATCATAGCTGTTTCAATTGCCCATTTATGGCCCAATTCTGTTTGGCCAATATCCGTTTTGGGGCCTAATATTCACGAGCCATTTCATGTATGGTATCGTTTTTTGATAATGCTCCTTAGCGGACATCCATCCCGCATTGGACACGGCTAGCTGGGCCTAGCCACCGGCCCACATACAAAGTTCCTCAGCAACGAATAAAATAGCGGGCAACGTCGTTCCTCATTCGCATCGCTGCTGCAAGCTCGTCCACCGCACACCGCTTCTTCTCCACTGCTATGGCTGCGACCCTCTCTCTCCCACTCCATGGTGGCCACTCCCCCCACTCTATGGCGGCTCGAGCAAGCCTCCTCTCCTCCCCTCCATAGATCCAGCCACCCCTCCCCCACATGCATCTTCCTTCAAGTCCGGCGGCATCCATGGAGTCCCCTCCCCCCACTGGATGACGGCGGTGGCTCCGATAAGATAGGTCGTTCCTCCTCTGGATTCGAGCCTTCCTCCTTCTCGTCCTCCTCCTCTGGATTTGAGGGACGCGGCAGTATGTAGGGTCGAGATGGCGGACTAGAGGGGAGGGTGAATAGTCCTTTTTAAAACTTAATCGCGCCGGCTAACCGATACAAGTGCGGAATTAAAACTATCAGTCTAGCCAAGACTACACCCCTCTATCTAGGTTCTCTAGCACCTTACAAAGATCATAATTATGCAATTAAGGTGCCGAGCTAGCTAGAGCTCACCTAATCAATTCTAGTGGCAAGGTCACACAAACCTATGCACTAGTACTTTGCCAACCGAGGGAGCTCCTACACAATTCTAGTAAGCAAAAGCACAAAGCCCCTAAGCTCACTAGCAATGCTCAATAACAAGGCAACCAATGCCAAATTAGAGAGTGCAAATTACTTACCTACACAAACTAAGCAATATGACTAACAAAGTTACTAAAACCAAATTAACCACGCAAGGGAGCTACTTCTAGCTACACAAGCAAGAATGTAACTAGCAAACTACACAAGCAAAACTAATTACAAGAGCAACTACACAAGCGCAATGTATATGAAAGTAAATACAAGATTGTGTAACGGGGATGCAAACCAACGGGAAGACAAGGATGACACGGCGATTTTTCTCCCGAGGTTCACGTGCTTGCCAACACGCTAGTCCCCGTTGTGTCGACCGCTCACTTGGTGGTTTGGCGGCTAATTTTGTGCTAGGAGAAAAAAAGATAATCAGCCTGCAATTGGGTTTGAGCGAAATGTTCATTTGGGCCCGCGATATGTTTTTATTACATGCTAGTTTTCTCTCTTTTTCCTCCTCAAATAAAACTTTGTTAGATCTCAAATTTTGCATGAGCATGCATTTTTTCATCATGTATCCGTACTTTTTTTTAAAAAAAAATCATGCACATTTTGATGGTCTTTTTTGAAATGGGAGCATGGCAGCATGTATAATGGCATGGAAGCACACAGCACCTAATGTACTCCTAGTAATCTTCTGGGCCCACTCGTCGGGACAAGCAGACCACAGCCCAGTCTCGTACTGTAGCTGTAGTGGACCCACGGCCCACCAGCGATGCGAACAGCAAGCCCATGCATTCACCGGCGCCACCTGACCCGTACACTCCGGCCGCCGTCATCAGCCTCCTCCGGCGCCTCCCCCGCCGAAGCTGCGCCGCCGCCACAGGCCACCAACTCCACGCGCTCCTCGCCAAGCTCGGCCTCCTCCACCACCCTGCCTGCCTCGCTGCTCTCCTCTCTCACCTCCCGCCCATCTCCCCGTCATCCCTCTCCCTCCTCCTCGCCGTGCCTCCGTGCGTCCTCTCCTCGTCCCTCTTCTGCCCCGTGATCTCCTGGTTCTCCTCCTCGCCCGCCCCGTCTGCCTCGCTGACCCTCTTCAACTACGTCTCCTCCTTCTCCCTCCCCACCCCGCTCCCCGCTTTCCCCGCACTCCTCAAATCCTGTGCCCGCGCGTTCAGGCTCAGCCGCACTCGCGCCGCCGTGTTTGCTGCCAAGGGCGCCGAGCTGCATTGCCGCGTCTTGAAGCTGGGATGCGGGCAGGATCGGTACGTGCAGAACGCGCTCGTGTCCATGTACGGCAAGTTCGGTCATCTCGGGGAGGCGAGAAAGGCGTTTGATGAAATGCCTGTCAAGAATGCCGTCTCCTGGAATGCACTTGTCGTGGCTCATGGTGTCTATGGAGACTTGCAGGGCGCGGAGCGTGTCTCCCAGGCAACGCCAGCAAGGAACATATCATGGTGGAACTCTGAGATCACGCGAAATGTGAGGCTCGGGGATATGGCTGAGGCAGCCAGGATTTTCAGAGACATGCCTGAGAGGGATGCCATATCTTGGAACTCATTGATTAGTGGGTATGCAAAGCTCAGGATGTATGACCGAGCAGTAGACATTTTCCGAGATATGCGGAAGAATGGTGTTGAACCAACGGAGCTGACAGTCATGTCAGCTCTTGGGGTTTGTGCGGAGGTGGGCGAGCTAGAGCTGGGGAGGGAAATCCACGATTACCTTGAGAGCAAAGGTATTGCAGCTGATGGGTATGTTGGCAACGCGCTGGTTGATATGTATGCAAAATGTGGCAACTTGAAGCTCGCCAGACAAGTCTTCGACAGCATGTCAATCAGGGATGTTACATGCTGGAACGCGATGATTGTTGGGTTGTCAGTCCATGGCCACTCGCATGATGCCCTTAAGCTGTTTGATCTTATGAATAGTGAGCCTGATCATGTCACGTTTTTGGGCATTCTGACTGCTTGCAGCCACAGCGGCCTGTTGAATGAGGGGAGAGTGTATTTCAGGAGCATGATCGAAGACTACAAAATTGTGCCAAGCGTGAAGCACTATGGCTGTATAATCAATATGCTCTGTCGCTATGGTAAAGTTCATGAAGCTTATCAAATGATCGATGATATGCCCATCAAGGCAAATTCTGTGCTGTGGAAGATGGTTATGGCTGCATGCAGAGTGCACGGGCACTTTGACCTTGCTGACAGAGCTGTTCACAGAATGCATCAGTTGATGCCAATGGATGATGGGGATGTTATCACAGTATCAAATGCGTATGCAGAAGCAGAGCGGTGGGATGATGTTGAACATCTGAGAACAAAGATGATAGGATGCAGCAGTTCAAAGCATGCTGCGCACAGTCAAGTTCATGTAAGATAGAGAACCAAATACAGTACAGTTGCCACAGACTGCATGGAGCTATGACCAGTCTGAACTGCAGGAGCCCCTCTTGGGTGCTGGGTCTTATCGCTGAGGGATCGTAGTTCCATTGGCCGCATTATTGGTAATTCTTCATTCCTTACTCAACTTTGTTGCAGATCTGAATATTACTTTATATGTTCTAAAGCAAATTTGCTCTTATGTTGTAGGCCACTACTACTTGCAGTCCTCTGGAGTGCATACTGTTTCACACTCCTATCTTTGATTGAAAAAAAAGAAACGATTGATGACAGACGTTTCTATTCCCAAAGGATTGTCTGAAGTCCTACCTACTTTAGCTCTACTAGTGATGCTATCTCTTGTACTCAATGCTTACTTAATTATAGTTGGATTATTCTCTGTAGTCTGTAGAGCAAAATCTGTGTCTATCTCTGAAGTGAAAGTGCTCAAAACAGGCCAAATTATGTTCCCACCGGACGCCGCAATGTCATACATTTTTTTCCTCTGTTCTGCTTGGAACAGCGTTGTCAGATCAAGAGGAGTCGCGCTTGGAACATTGGAACTTGAAAGTGGAAAAACAGCCCAAGTCAATCAGCAGGACATTCACGTTGTGATCGAGAGTCACAGTTCATGGTAGTAAAAATGTGCTCAAGAGTTCAGTGAAGTGGGCTTGGAGCCATGTACAGAAAGGATTGTCCTGAGAACAAACTCCGAAAGCTATGAAGATACGTGCTACTAGTTGTCTAGTTCATGCGTGCGTGCATCGTCGATGATCTCGATATTTTTCAGGATCGGAGCGCATTGATGCATATACTATATGCATGTGTGGTGTACGTGGTACCATTCCATGTATTTAAGCTAGCTAGGTCTGAAATGTTAGCCAACTGAACCAAACAAGCGTCCAGCCACTGGCTTTTGCTACCTGTGGCATTCTCTTGCCGATGGAGGACATGTCTGGACGTGCATATGTCCCACACTGACGGATCGGAGGTTGCACTCCGGCTTGCAGTACCGTCCGATCTGAAGCAATGAAGCATGGCCTGAAATTTGCAGATCATCCAGGCCATGATGGATGTGCGCATCGATCGATCGTCTCAGGTAACCCGCAAGGAAATGTTGATGCAATATTCTTCTTCAGTTTATTCATCGTAGTATCTAGCTAGTTACTGGATGAATGATGATGAGATCAGTAGATGAAATGAAACGTGCATGAGTTCATCAAGCTATTACCACCATGGACTGACTCTCACAGTCTCGCGTAACCTGATTGCAACTGAAAGTCTGAAACTGAAACTGGATCCATCCTTAATCCAGGGCAGAACTCCCGCCCTGTTTTAGTCTTTTATTTCAGAAAAAAGGGGAAAAAAGTGTAGCCTGCCCCACCCAGATCCTACGCCATCGCCACCAACTTTAGTTCTGAAACGCTCTCCAGTCACACACTACTTTAATCCTCCAAAGGTTTCACAGAAAATTAGTGCTTAGTGGTAAATTAAGGCCATATTTGGATCAATTAGCTGCTAATAGTTAGATAGCTAATATTAGCTATAGTTAACTATTAGCTGGTTTTGATGAACAAGTGAGGTAGTTATCTAATAATTAGTTAGACCTGTTTGGATTCAAACAAGCTAATTATTAGCAGCAACAATAATAACAACAACATAGCCTTTTGTCCCAAGCAAGTTGGGGTAGGCTAGAGATGAAATCCAAAAGAGACGAGAAACAGGGAGACACATAAAGAGACATAAAGGACACAAAACAAAAAGAGGTCACGGTTCAAGCACGTTGATTGCCAGTCTCCAAGCGCTCATGTTCATAGCTAAATCCTTGGAGATATTCCACTTCTTAAGGTCTCTCTTAACGGATTCGTCCCAAGTTAGTTTAGGTCGACCTCTACCGCTCTTTACATTATCGGCCTGCTTTAGAACCCCACTACGCACCGGCGTCTCAGGAGGCCTCCGTTGGACAAACTAATTATTAGCAACTAAATATTTTTTTAGGAATCATTAGCATCTAAATATTAGCTATGTGGATCCAAACAGGGCCTAATTAGTAGGTTTCGTTGTTAAATTAAAGATGGTGCGCCTCACTAATCAGTAATCACTGCCTTAACCTCACTCATCAGCATAAGCAGAATCCCACACGAAACCCACTACTAGTCTCTCCCAACTTTTCATCATCATCTACTGCGTGGTCAGATGAATCGACCTTTGGCCATGGCAGATTTCCATCCTCAGTCCAAGGCAGAGACCGGTAAAACGGGGAGATCAGAAGTTACAAAACGCTCCCTAATCATGGAGACGTTACGCATGAGATTAAGGGTTTTGTTGCTAAAGAAATGATGATAACATGATGCCATCCATGAATACACACACCCGTTAACTTGAAGGACCGGATGCGTTCTTTTCTTTCCATCCAAAGTTAAGGAAAAGAAATGAAAACGCCTCCACTTCTCCCTATATAAACCCTACTAGTCCCCTACTAGCTCACTCATCACTCATCAGAAGCACCCGGCACACACTCAAGCTAAGGCTAAGCTAAGCTACTTGCATTTGCATCCATCATCCCCTGTGTGCTCAGATCAGATCAACCGTGATCAAGAAGACCGTATGGCTCGCCCTGTCTCTGCCAAGCAGCAGCAGCAGCTCGCGGCAGCCGCCGTGCTGGTGGCGCTGCTGCTGGTGTGCACCGGCACGGCGCCCGCAACGGTGAGCGGCGCGGTGACGTGCGCGCAGGTGGTGCGGGACCTGACCCCCTGCATCAGCTACGCCATGGGCGCGGGCGGGGCCACCACCGCGCCCGGGCAGGACTGCTGCACGGGGATCAAGAGCCTGAACGACGCCGCCGGCACGGCCGCCGACCGCCAGGCCACCTGCACCTGCCTCAAGCAGGCCACCGCCAGCATGGGCGCGCTCAAGCCCGACGTCGTCGCCAGCATCCCTAGCCAGTGCGGCGTCGCCATCCCTTACCCCATCAGCCGCTCCACCGACTGCTCCAAGTACGTAATTAACTGTTGTTTGTTAGTTTTTCATTGCATTGGTTAATATCCATGCATCATCCTCAACGATCGTCGTCGTCCTTGCTGGACATTTTTGTTGTGATTGCAGGGTGCAGTAAGATACTAGTAAGGAGCATGAGAACAATAAATAAATAAAGCTCGATGCATAGATACATGGAGGAGCTTAGTACTCACTATTTGTTTCCTCATCTGGAGGAAGACGACGGAGCTGATGAGAAATTAAGTAAACCCATAGAACGCTGACCTTGTACTTCTATGTACAACCTATTTCAAATATATGAATCAAAAGTACAGGTCTTTTATCATAATTCATGCATATGCATACATCCACATGCAAGCCATTTCTAAGTTGTTAACTACAGTATGTATGAGGTTTATTAGTTTTGCTATGTCAAAACTCAAAACCCGTGCGCACGGCGCGAAGCCGATGGATCGTTTCATGGGCCAACTCTTTTTTTTTCCCACGGAAGGCCCAATAGTAGAAGAGGTGACGGGTAAGCAGCAATTACACTTATAAACACAGGAAAACAATAAGTAGGACCAGCCCACAACTCCATGGGCAACAGCCCAACTGAGGCCTTCATCGCTCAACTCGACACTGTTTATACCCGGAATTCCATGTAAAAAGAATTAATTCCCCTCAAAAAAGTAAAAAGAATTATTATTGCTCAAAAAAATGTAAAAAGAATTATTATCTCTTTGATCCAAACTGGGCTTAAAGGAGACGGACCTCTACCGCTAGCCATATGGGTTACCAAGCCCGTTGCGTGTACATAGACTAGTTTTAGTTTCACGCACGCCCGTATAGCATGGGTTACTAAAAAGGGGGTGTTTGTAGAGCTCATAGAGGCTCTAGTCCAAAACGTCTCCGAAGCCCTACCAAGCATTCCCTAAAGAAATCAGACGCTAGTAGATAGGAAAAGTGGTTACAAAAAGCTGTTGCTCGTTCTACCATATAAGGGTGGTGATCTCCGTCCTCGTTGCTCATATCTGACCTCGACTTTCGGATCTAACATGAGGCGCATCAATAGCATGATGATGACAACCATGTTGTGCGCTATGCTTTTCGGACAATCGCTCAACTCGACACTGTTTATACCTAGAAATTCCATGTAAAAAATAATTCATATTTCTCAAAAAATGTAAAAGAATTAATGGCTGAAAATGAATGCTTCTTTGTTATACTCCTAGATTCGAAGGCCTGCATTTAATTTTTTTTAATTGCAAGATGACACACATACACAAACAACACTCCAAGAGACTTTTATATCCTTCATAATTAATAGAAATAAAGATTTTGGTAAAAAAATACTCTCCAACAATCTCTTTAACTGGATCTTCAAATTCAGATATATAAACATCATCTATTCTGGATTTATCGCTAGCTAAAGATGAAATTAAAAGCAAGGATGAATCTCTAGAGTGTGCACAAGATATAGTAAAACAGTAATTTTTACTCAAATTAATCTTTAAATAATGATTTAGATTGCAAATTTTAAAAAGACTCTTAGAGAAGCTCTTGCACCCGCTAGCACGTGCCACAAGTTAAATTAAACCAGTACTAGTTGGTAGCATGGTATCCTCCCTTCTGTACGCCCACACCAAAAAAGTGTGATTCCGATCCCCATATATATGATAGAACTTTTAATATAACTAAATGAGTAAAATACACTGGCGGCCCTCTAACTTGGCAAGGTGTGTCATGTAGGTCCTCAAACTTATAATATGCACATCTAGCTACACAAACTTGGCTCACGATGCGTCGCAGGTCCAAACGGGTCTCGGTCAGACCCGCTTGCTGATGTGGCAGTCGAAATGGATCTGTTCGCTCCCTGAGTCCCCGGCCGTGCCTGCCCTTGCTACGACCTGGCGTCGTGAGCGTCGTTCCTCTTGCGCGCCGATGCAGTGTAGTCATCGACCACAGGTGAGTTTCGGCTGCGGGACGTGTGCGCCACCGCATGCATGGGTGGAGAAAGGGTAGTGGCTGTGGACGACAGCACATGGATCCGCGCCGTGGGTGCCGTGGGCAATGGCGTCGTGCTGCATGGGGCGTGCTGCAGTTGCACGCACTTGCGGACGCCAATGGCGTCACCTCGGTAAGCGGCGTGCGCATGGGGCTCGGCAGCGGCAACGGCAGACCAGACGCATGGGCCACCGCTGGAGGCATGGGTCGACGCAGGCCCGATGGAACAGGTGGGCAGATGGGGCAGCAGCACGCCTGCACCGCCGCGGGCGGTTCCTCGCCTCCGCTTAGGCCACTGCTGGGAACGCCTTGAGCGTCGCCTCGTCGATGCCCCGCTCGACGTCACGGCCGTGGCGCCGCTGCGGACACGGGCATGGAGCTGCGGGTGAAGAAGTAGATGGTGAGCGCGATGGTGGTGACCATGAGGAGGATCGCTCGACACGCCGACGCCATAGCCAAACCCGCTGATGACGCCGGATACGAATGTGCCGGCAGCGAGCTCATTGCTGTTCTTTTATTTTCAGATATTTTTTAAGTTTTTGTTCAATTATTTGAGATGGATTGTAAATTTGTGCACGTATGAGATGCAAGTTAACGTGACTGAATCTGCTAGCTATCTTCTCAGTGTCTTCTGACTAGCGGACTGCGTGGCCGCTACCATGTTGAAGGCGGAGCAAGAGCTCGAGCAGAACACGACGCAGGCACGGGCGCCTCCACGGCAAGGTACAGGGCGGTGAATGGCTGAACACGTTGGCGAGGCCCGCCTGCACGCCGAGGTATAGGGCGGCGGAGGCGTTGGAGGAGCCCAGGAGCGAGATGCAGTACCATGTCCGCGCCGTCGTCGGAGACGTAGCAGGTCAGCCTCCGCGCCAGGTAGTCCGCCGCGCGAGCACCGACAGGATCACTGGACCGTGTTCGCCGCCGCCAGCGGAGGCTCCGACGTCCCGCGCCCGCCACCGTCACGAGCGCGTCCACGCTGCCTAGCCGCGACAGCTCGCCCTCGCCGTCCTTGTCGTCGTACCTTGAAGCCAGGCTGTCGAGGTGGGTCTCGCGGTCGGTCGGGCACAACTTCGGGAGCTGCGCGACGAGCCACGCGAGGGCGAGCCAGAGCTCACTGACGAGCGTGGCCAGCCATAGCCTGGGTGGGTGACGTGGCGAAAGAAAGCGGCGAGCAGGACCAGGAGAAGCGCGACGGCCACGTGGTACAGGAATTAGGACCCAGGTGACACGGTCAGCCAATTTTTGGACCTAGATGACAACTTTGTTAAGTTTAGGGACTGGACGACTGGTCTAGCATCACATGTGCAAATGTGGACCGCCACATCAGCAAACGGGTTTAGTCTGGACCCGTTTGGACCTATGACGTACCGTGTGCCAAGTTTAAAGATCTAAATATGCGTTTTAAGAGTTTGGAGATCTATATAACACCCTCTGCCAAGTTTAAGGACCGCGAGTGCATTTTACTCTAACTAGATTATATTTATGCCCGTGTGTTGCATGGAGCCACGCAGATCGAATGAGACAATCAATTATCGTTTTTTTATTTTTTTTATAGATCTGCGTACATGTACGTATATGATTGTATTTCTTCAATTATATATTTTGTAGGGGGAAATGAGTCACTAATGACATCACATCGACGTGGCCATGCTTAGACGTCGGCCACCACGCATCAAGTCAATGGCGCCTCGTCGTTGCCGAGCTTGTTGCGGAGGGCTCATGTTGTTGGAAGCCACCGCGCACAAGGTCACATGTTGTTGGAGGTCTCGTTAGGGTAGCCGATGCGGGGCGGCGCAAAGGGAAGCGCTGCGCGTTGATGAGGCATGACGATTGAGACGTCGCGGCTGCTGCTGCCGTGGAGAATACCAGGATGCGCTCGCCACAGAAGCCCCGTAGCTGCACCATGCTGCGGTGGTTCACGTGCGACAACAGCAGAAGCTCCGCGCGGAGCGCGCTGTGCGTTGAAGCGATGACGTCGTCGGCCACCTGTTGCCGCTGCGCTCTGCCACCTCGTGCCTATATGGGAGCTTGGCGCGGTACATCAATCCAAAGGTGCCGCTCCCGAGAACCCGTCGATGAAGCGTGATAGTTCCCCTAAGGCGTGGAAACAGAGAGAATTATTAGGAAAACAAAGATCGGGGAAACTAAGAGCATCTACGAGAGTTCTTCATATTTTGTTTCCTAAAATATGGTATTTGCCAACTCCTAAATTAGTATGGGAAAGAAAAAAAAGAAGTCATCTCTAAGAGTTTCCTATATTTTTATCCCAAAAGTTTTTTTCTTGGTACTTTTTCCTACGACTCGGTCTCATATTTTGTATCAGGAACTCTGAATTCGTTTCTGTACGCGTTTAATCCCTTCCACGAGATCTTTTTCTCTTACACTTTTCTTACCTAGAACCCTGTCTTTCTTCATTTTTACTAGACGGGCTGGGAAACTCCGGATACGCGCTCCTAGGCCACGCGCATATTTCCTTTTTACTAGACGGGCCAGGAAACTCCGGATGCGCGCTCCTAGGTCGCGCGCATATATGCGTGCTCCTAGGTCGCGCGCATATATGCGTGCTTGAGATAGATTTTTACAAGGTTGGGAAAGATGGAGAATGAGGATGCCAAACTATTAGAGAGAATTTTTTTTCATTTTACTAAAAAATTAAGGATGAAAACGTCGGATAATAAACTGTCAGAGATGCTCTAAGCGGGGCGATAGCAATGGCTAGCGTCCGGGTAGCATGCAAAGCGGGGTCTGTTTTATGGACTGGATTAGCACGGCAGAATCACCTGAGCCCGTACGAGGTTTTTTTTTAGAAATAAATAAACGGCAACATAGTTTTTTGAAATAAATAAACGGCAACGTGGCTGGCAAGGCTGTGCTTCCAGTCCGCTCCCGTTTCTAGGGGGGACTTCGGAGACGTGGTTGACTGGTTGGGAGCCGCGGAAGGGAGCGAGGCGAAGGCTAGTTGATACAATGATGACCATACTTATTTTTTTAGGTGTATAGATAGATAGATGTGACCCCTCCGTCCCACACAAAGATATGATTTATAGCTTATTTCAATAAAATTAATTGTGAAGAGAAATGACCTCACTGACCTCGGTAATTAACAGTACCTCCAAAAGTTCCTGTTATTCGTCTCTCTAGAGCTAAAACTAACCCAGCTTGATAAAACATTTTGCGAGATACTGCCTAATCATGTGAATACCGCCTTATAAGGTTTATGTAACAAAAGTCATCCTCTGACAGTCCTCTTATTCAACATCTTATATATTGGTATTCTAAATTATCCTTTCCGAGCCACCTCTTCTATATCTAATAATAAAGAGGCAAAATTTCTCACCCCCTGATTTTGGTTTGGTCCGGCCCCCTCATACGTGGTCTTTTTAAGGTAACCAAGACAGGTACGAATCCAAATCCTAATCAAATAAATTTCTTTCCTTTTTCCGTTTCCTTCGTCTGCGTTCCCCCACCCTCCCCAAATCACGGCAAAAAAGGGCCGGCAAAAAAAATAGACCGGAAAAAAAAACGTAAAAAAATATCTCTGTTTCCAATCCCCACCCACGTACAACTCCAAGTTTGTTACGAGTAGTACAAGTCGACGTGATCTAATTCACAAAGCAGTTTGTTACGAGTACATGAGTCGGCCTCATCACCCTTATATATACGGGAAAAAACACGACAAAAAACTCACAGCAAAACAAAAGGCTGGCAAAAAAAAAAACATAAATAACACCATCCCTGTTTCCAATCCCCACCCACGCACAACGGAAAGGAAACGGGGTACATGGGCATTATATTATCGCGGGGTGTTAGCGGGATTAAGCAGACGATAACATTAGAGATA
Source organism: Saccharum hybrid cultivar R570 (assembly GCA_038087645.1). Classification (NCBI taxonomy): domain Eukaryota; kingdom Viridiplantae; phylum Streptophyta; class Magnoliopsida; order Poales; family Poaceae; genus Saccharum; species Saccharum hybrid cultivar. The sequence continues at coordinate 28,780,129 of JAQSUU010000804.1, forward strand.
TTTTAGGTAGTAGAGAAAACACTCTTATGGTTGGCATGGCAAAAAAATTAATAAATAAAACTATGAAAATGTGGTTTTGCATATATCATATGTAATAATGTTTTTTTTATAAGCGAGTACTTTGCTGCAATTTGATAATCAATGGCGTGTTTAAGGTATAAATTAAAAGAAAACCTAAATGATTCCATTACAATGTATGGATACAATTACTTCTTTAATATTAAAGGAGGACATTCCTTATCCGACATTGCACACAACCATCTACAGGGATCTGATGGATGGTTGGCAAGACAAAATAAATAAATAAAGATATGAAAATGTGGTACTGTATATGTTAGAATAAATGTGGTATTGCATATATTACAATTAAAACACTCTTATGGTTGGCATGCGAGTGCTCATAGAGGTAAATTTTGCGTGTTTGTGTTCATAGGGGTGAGTATGTGTGCGTGTTGTAAGCGTCTACGTTGTACCGTGTAATTTTAAAAAATGAATTAGATTATAGAGTGTCTTCATTGTCTATCACCATATAAGTTAGGATAGCATGTGACCAGACATAGTACAAAGTCTAATTGCAAAGTGAATACAAAACACATGATGCGATCATTGAAATAAATCTTCTAACCATAAGTGGTTTAAGTAATCATACAACAAGTTTTCGTTACAACGCACGGGCATATTTACTAGTAAATTTAAAATGCCATGTTGTCCATCCTATATATATTATTTGAGATATGGTAACGGTTGAAGAAGAGAAATATTTAGAGATGATTTTCTGTTAGAATGTACCCTATGTAAGGATTTAATTAGGAGAATTAAGTTCAGAAAAAAAAATCTTGGAAATGCTCCAAGTACCTCGTACGGAGTAGCCGATGCAATCAATTTAGGACGCTAAAAGCGGTTGTGGGAGGGAGGTTGGTCAAGGGATTGGGTGGATGGATTTGTTGGTGTACTATATATGGTTTGAGATTACGAGAATAGCTACGGTTAGTGCAAGAGGTTGGGAATGGGTTGAGAGACAAGTTTAGAATGTTAAAAAAAATGTACGCTTCTCTTTGTAGAACGGAGAGAACGAACGTACAGTAGTTGGTTCATGAAATGCTTGGCTGGCAACTACCTCACCAGAATTTTCAGGCTATCATCAAGATGTGAACATGTTACACGTTAAATGCAAAGTAAAGAAAGTAATAAAAAGGTGAACTTAATTGCGTGCTTTGCTCTATCAACAACTACAATTCTATCGATCTATTGCATGCGCAGCAGCACGATCGGCGACGACATAAGAATTGAAGGCAGTTAATTGCTAATAGTCTGGGTCATCCGTACGTGTTGGCACGTTCGATCAGCTAGCCTAGCAGTATCAGTATGTGTAGTTGCAAAATTGAACACGTCTTACGTTCATGCGCGTGACAGACCGAGCGAGCGAGCGAGGATGTTACTTGTTACGACGATTACGAATGAATATATGCAACAAGCTTAAAAGCATATCCACATCATTTGCATCGTGTACATGCGGCCGGCAGTCACAGGCACCACAGTCCACAGGGCTGGCGCAGGCTATGCATGCGTGCATGCATATGTCGTGTACGGAGTATATCAATATGCAGGGCCCAGCCGGTAAAATTTAGGGCCCTGTACCAAACTATAAAATGAGGCCTCATCTCTTGATAAATAGAATTATTATCAATTCCACGTACATATCTTGTACACGTATTAATCTCTTGGAACACTACACATAATCATATACTATATATATGAAGGACAATTATAGTTCATATAATGATTGTTCGGAAATGCATTAGTTCATATAATGTTATGAAGGATAGTAGAATTCAAATTGAAGGAAAAGATTAGAGTTGCCTAGCACTCTCTCCGTCCAAAAAAAAATGAAATTCTAGCACAGTAAAGAGTTAAAATATGAAGTTTGACTATCTATATATAAAATACATTAATATTTATGATATAAAATAAATATTATTAGATTTTCATGAGATATATTTGCATAATATGCTTGTTTGATATTATGAGCAAAACTATTTTTATCTATATATTTGGTCAAACATTAGACATGTTAACCAAGAATGCAACTAGAATTTCATTCTTTTTGAGAAGTAGTCACCGGCTCTAGGCCTACGGGTCCTGCTTTGTATTCCTCACTCTCATAGGTAAGTATCCGCTAGTGTTCAGTGCTAACACATCAATTAACTCCGTGCGCAGGCGTAGCTGGTACTAGTCACTAGTAGTACTAGTTTTGCATGCGCTTGATAACAAACTACATTAGTAATGGCTGGTAGCTGACAGAGTATATCACAGGATTTGGGGCCCTGGAAATCATGGGCCCTGTTCCCACGAACCGCTTGCACACCCCTCGGCTCGGGCCTGTCAATATGCACAATGATGAACGTTTGCAGGCTTTGTTCATGTGTACTACCAAAAGTCCGAATGCAAACGAAGCAGGTTCACGTGCTTGCATTCATCGCATCTCATCAAACGTACGATCGATCGATCCCCTGGTTGGTGCGTGCTCAACCACCGCTGTCCGCTGCAGTAACACTGTACCTGCAGTCCTGCACTCACTCGTCCGCTCGCCAGCCGGCCGGCACACTCCAAGTGATGAGTTGCCAAGGCCCTATTTATACCCTACCCCTGGCACCACCTTCTTCATTCACCACACACGCTCGCTCTACCCTTCACTCACCACACACCACCAGCTCATCACCTAGTGCTCTGTCCTGCAACTGCAAGTCTGCAATGCCTGCTCCACGCCTCGCCCTGGTCGCCGCGGTGGCGGTCCTGGCGCTGCTGGCAGCATCCAAGACGGCGTCGGCGGCGGTGAGCTGCGGGGATGTGACCTCGTCGGTGGCGCCGTGCCTCGGGTACGCGATGGGCACCGCGTCGTCGCCCTCCGCGGCGTGCTGCAACGGGGTGCGCTCGCTCAACAGCCGCGCGACGTCCACGGCGGACCGCCAGGCGACCTGCGCCTGCCTCAAGAGCATGACGAGCAGGCTCGGCGGCGGCGGCGGCGGCGTCAGCATGGGCAACGCTGCCAGCATCCCCGGCAAGTGCGGCGTCACCGTCGGCGTGCCCATCAGCCCCAACGTCGACTGCTCCAAGTACGTCGGCCGATCGAGTCCACTGTCCATTAATTAATGTCCATGCATCCATGCATGCACACTGATGTATGAGTAATTTTCTGCTAAGTGAAGTGCTAACCATGGATTAATATCTTTTGTGTTATGTACATGCAGGATCAACTGATGGGCCGGTCATGAGGAGGTAGCTGCTGTGCATGCATGCTCGTTGGATGGCGAGCACAGCATGCAGTCGTTGTCGTAGCAGATGGACTCCATGGATGATGAGATAGATACATAAAGGAGTAGATAATGCACCCGTTAGTGATCACTCCGTTTAGTTATTTACTATTTACTACCTTTAATTTACACCACCTCTGTCGATGTGGCTGTCGTCGTGTACCTCGTGTGTGTGTGTGTGTGTGTGTGTGTGTGTGTGTGTGTGTAGCAGGCTATCTAGCAGAGCAGCACTTAATGTCCTTGGGTTTGCTTTCCTTTAAGCTTGTTGCTTTGGCACACGTTTCTGAATAATGAATACTAGCTTTTGTGTGATGCGTTCAAGTAATATATGCACGCGACTATTTGCTCATTTCATCTGTGTGTGGGGCTGTGGGCTCTCAGTGCCTCTGCTGCTGGCTGATGCGCGGCTGCGGCTGCATGCCGGCCGTGTCCTTGTCTGCCTGCTTCAGTGATTCATTACTCATTGACCTTAACCGCTCCCGCTCTATATATGCACCATGCCATCATTGCAATATGAGGCTGGTTTAATTACTGAAGTAACAGAATCCGGACTTGCTTGTAACTTATGGAAACTGTAGGATTAATTTCGCTGCATGCATATTGCTGTTGCATTTGGGTGCTCTGCACGGATATAATAATGACCTGTGTGTGGATCTTTCCTACCACTATATCTATCATGTCCCTAGCTACGTCTTTGTTCTTTGCCATACAACCCCAGCCCACCTTTGCAACGACAACCAGATGCATGACAGCTGTTCTGTACTCCTACCTAGGATTTTATGGCATGGAGTGAAAGATAAAAGATAAAATGGGGGTCTTTAGATTCCATCATATAACAGCATACTGTACAATTTTTAATAAAAATAATTATAATAGGCATTAATGCCAAAGGAGTAAAGGACAAATCTATCTTACCGATATGTTTTTACCTTCTGCCGCTCCTCTAAAGAGCATCATTGGTTGTTTAGTATTCTTTGAAACGTACGAAATCCTCTTCACTGAACCAGCAGACAATGCAAGAATGCACCCTGGTACCCTAATTCAAAAGTTAGATGATAATGGTAATTGACAGAGCATGTCGGTGGGGAAGCAAAATTTAACATGCAGCTGGAAGGACTGAATCATTGGCTGACCAACGGCAGCCAGGAGGAGGAACTCGTCGCGGCACCGGCAAGTGCCAGTCGATGTCGATGCCACGTGAACGCATAGAATAGAAGACGAGTGGGCGTAGTGGACATGGAAGTCGAATCGAAATGTCATGATGGATCAGAGTCACGTACGTTTTTCTTTTTTTTTTTTTTGAGGGAAATCAGAGTCACGTACGTGATCGGTGAACTTTTTTTTTTATGCCTCAACTCTTCAAGTAGTACAGGCTAGTATCTGAACTCCGTGATCGGTGAACTGGGGCAAGAAACTGAACCGGCACTTACGTACACTAATTCGGCTGTGTATAAGCCTGCATCGCAGGCCTGGTTATGGTCCACCCGAGGCATATGTGGCCATAGCTTTAGCATGGGCCAACACTACATTATATGCGGCAATACCAGTTATTATACACTCATATCTGCATCCTAATGGTGTATCGGATTCCTTGCCTCCGAAGGCATCATAGCTGTTTCAATTGCCCATTTATGGCCCAATTCTGTTTGGCCAATATCCGTTTTGGGGCCTAATATTCACGAGCCATTTCATGTATGGTATCGTTTTTTGATAATGCTCCTTAGCGGACATCCATCCCGCATTGGACACGGCTAGCTGGGCCTAGCCACCGGCCCACATACAAAGTTCCTCAGCAACGAATAAAATAGCGGGCAACGTCGTTCCTCATTCGCATCGCTGCTGCAAGCTCGTCCACCGCACACCGCTTCTTCTCCACTGCTATGGCTGCGACCCTCTCTCTCCCACTCCATGGTGGCCACTCCCCCCACTCTATGGCGGCTCGAGCAAGCCTCCTCTCCTCCCCTCCATAGATCCAGCCACCCCTCCCCCACATGCATCTTCCTTCAAGTCCGGCGGCATCCATGGAGTCCCCTCCCCCCACTGGATGACGGCGGTGGCTCCGATAAGATAGGTCGTTCCTCCTCTGGATTCGAGCCTTCCTCCTTCTCGTCCTCCTCCTCTGGATTTGAGGGACGCGGCAGTATGTAGGGTCGAGATGGCGGACTAGAGGGGAGGGTGAATAGTCCTTTTTAAAACTTAATCGCGCCGGCTAACCGATACAAGTGCGGAATTAAAACTATCAGTCTAGCCAAGACTACACCCCTCTATCTAGGTTCTCTAGCACCTTACAAAGATCATAATTATGCAATTAAGGTGCCGAGCTAGCTAGAGCTCACCTAATCAATTCTAGTGGCAAGGTCACACAAACCTATGCACTAGTACTTTGCCAACCGAGGGAGCTCCTACACAATTCTAGTAAGCAAAAGCACAAAGCCCCTAAGCTCACTAGCAATGCTCAATAACAAGGCAACCAATGCCAAATTAGAGAGTGCAAATTACTTACCTACACAAACTAAGCAATATGACTAACAAAGTTACTAAAACCAAATTAACCACGCAAGGGAGCTACTTCTAGCTACACAAGCAAGAATGTAACTAGCAAACTACACAAGCAAAACTAATTACAAGAGCAACTACACAAGCGCAATGTATATGAAAGTAAATACAAGATTGTGTAACGGGGATGCAAACCAACGGGAAGACAAGGATGACACGGCGATTTTTCTCCCGAGGTTCACGTGCTTGCCAACACGCTAGTCCCCGTTGTGTCGACCGCTCACTTGGTGGTTTGGCGGCTAATTGGCATCACCCGTCAAGCCCGCACGTCGGGCACTACAAGAACCTACCCACAAGTGAGGTTAGCTCAACGACACGCCTTACTAGAGTTGCTCTTCGTGGCTCCCGTGGGGCGAGCACAATGCCCCTCACAAAAGCTCTTCTCCGGAGCACCGCACAAGCTCCTTGCGGGTTTCGACGGATATCACGCCACCAAGCCGTCTAGGAGGTGACAACCTCCAAGAGTAACAAGCATCACTGGCTTGCAACTCGATCACCTAGTGCCACTCGATGCAACCTCACGATGCAATCGCACTAGAATTTCTCACTCACTCGATCGGATGAACACTATCAAGCTCAAGTGAGTTAGATGGCTCCCAAGTACCACCACACAAGCCACCAAGGCTCTAGTGTGCTCAGCAACCAGCCCAAGGCTGGCCAAGGGGGTATTTATAAGCCCCCACATGAAATAGAGTCGTTGCTCTAAAGATTCCCTTTTCTGCGAGGGCACCGAACATGTCGGTGTGGCACTGGACATGGGGTGGCAGTGCCCCTCCAACGATCATCCAACGACTAGTTTGGGGCACCGGATAGGGTAGCGGTGGCACTGCCTCTAGGGTGGCGGTGACTACCCGGCCAGTTGCCTGAGAAACCCTACTCTCTAGAATTTTATGGCGGTGGCATCGCCCCACCAGTGGCGGTGACCAGGCGGTGCAATGTCCTGTCAATGGAGGTGTACACAGTCACGTCCGGTGATAGCCCTTCTGCTGCTACTCGAAACCAAGTCCAGGTGGGCACCGCCCTAGGGGTGGCCGTGCCACCCAGGCAGCACTCCGAGCCCGGTTTCGCCTCCTCTTCTTCACCTTTGCAAATGTGCTAACACCACCAAATGATCACCACCATGTGCACGTGTGTTAGCTTTTCACAAACTTTTTTTCCAAAGGATTAGCACTCTTTTCACCACGCCACTCGATCCTAACAAGTATGCAAAGTTAGATCGCTCAAGTGGCACTAGGTGACCGATATGCAAACAAGTTTGCCCCTCTTAGTAGTATGGCCATCTATCCTAAACCCGGTCATGCACTTCTCTACATACCTATGACTAGTGAAATGGAAAGCCCTTCAAATATACCTTTGCCGTGCGTATTCCATTCCATCTCCTCCAATGTCGATGCAACACATACACCAACACGATCAACAATGATATGATCCACTTCATATCATCACATGATCATATTGGTTCATCAATCTTGACTTCACTTGCTCTTCACCGTTGTGTCGGTCCATTGGCGCTAAGTCTTGCTCAAGCTTCACCGTCACACGTGGTCCCACGCTTTAAAGCCTCCGACTTACCCTTCACACTTGCAACCGGTCCATCGAGCCAAGTCATGTCTTGATCTTCTCCACCTTGATCACATGAATCAATGTCATGTCTCATGTGCAATGAGCTCCTTCATCATCACATGTGTAAGCTTTGCAACAACTCCGAGCTATTTTTACCGTCATGGCATATGTTGCTTACTCACATGTACCTATGGACTAATCTCCTGTGTATCTCACATAAACACAGTTAGTCCACCTAAGGTTGTCACTTAATTACCAAAATCAAACAAGGACCTTTCACGGTGGCTAGGGTTTTGGCAAGCTCTAGGGTCCTATTCCCTCCTTCCTTCAGCGAGCTCGAAGGTGATGGGCCAGGGCTGGAGCAGCCTGCACCTCGAACCCATCCTCTTGTTGTTGGTACGTCCTTTGCTATTTCTCCGTCTTGCAATGGGTTTTTTAGGATGTTGCAACAGATGATTTTAGAATGTTGCAATGAGATTTTTGGGTTGTTGCAACAGATGATTTTCGAATGTTTCGATTTCCATGTTTCATGGTTGATTCTTGTGATGTTGCAGTACTACTGTTTGCGATGTTGCAGTACATATTTTTCGACGTTGTAGTATATGTTTTTCGATGTTGCACTCCATATTTTTGTGATGTTGCAGTATATAATTTTCGATGTTGCAGTACATATTTTTTGATGTTACAGTACATGTTTTTACGATGTTGTACTACATATTTTTGCGATGTTGCAGCACATAATTTTCGATGTTGTAGTATATAATTTTTTGATGTTGTAGTACATATTTTTCCGATGTTACATTACATATTTTTCGATGTTGCACTACATAATTTTGCGATATTGCAGTATTTATATTCTGATGTTGCACTACATAGTTTCTCCATATGTTTACGATGTTGCACTTGAAGTGTTTTCGTGCTCTTGGGACAGGGGCACGGTGGGGGAACAGGGTGCGACGGGGAAGCGGAGGACGGTGGGGGAGTGGAGGACAGGGGCGCAGTGGACACAATTTCTATTCCGTTCTATTTTGATACATGGGGGCGGGATTCTGTTCTATTTCCGATACGCGGGGGCAGGCGGTTTTATGAAGGGGAGCGGCGTCCGGACATCCGGGCTTTAGAAGCGTCGATCATTTTTTCATAAAAAAACTTATGGTATCGTATAAGGCCCAACGATCTACAGGCAGGACCATTATGCCTTCTCAAGGCTGATCTCGATCTAGGTAATGTTCTAAACTTCCGTAAAAAAGGTAATGTTTTAAACTCCCCTAAAAAAAGGTAATGTTCTAAACAAGGAGATAGGTATACTTAGGACATCTCTAAAGGTCAACTCTAAGCTAGTATCAGATACCACGTGGAGGGGAGAGTGTAACACCCTCGGTGTTACCGCGTTAGCAAGTCACTAAACATTTCATGAGCATCATGTTTATGTATTATTGTTTGTGGCAAAATGGGAAATTAAATTTTGTTGCACTAATTCTTAATTTGAGCTCTAATTTATTCCTTGTCCAAGTTGTCCTTCCAGCACGTCATCTCTCTCCATGTGAGAGCTCCTTAGCCACAAAGTCATATGATAAATTATTGTCATTCACTAATTATTAGCATACCACTTGGCAAGATTTTTATCTCCATCAATCTCGCGACGCGCCACTGTCATCTCTCGTTGTTCTAATTATTCCGCCTTTACTTCGCTTGCTAATCACCTTGCAAAATCATCAGTGCACGACGCGCTACCACTGCCATAGTGTGTCGCACACGCTACGCATTAATCTCACTCACAAGTTCGGTCGCTGAGCACGCCGTTCGCTCACTGCTCTGAAAACGCAGTGCACGCACCCTTCCTCACGTCAGAGCTGGAGCAGCGAAGAATTTTCCATAAGTAGGCACTGTAGCAGCACAGAAATCACTGTTCACGTGTGGAAACCCTGTTCACGCGTGGAAAACACTGTAGCTCCAAAGAAGACACTGTTTATCCACAGCAACATGTCGCTCTCGCGCCGTTTTTTTACCTTTAAGCAAGCTAGTTTAGCCACTAATCTTATGACGCGTCGCTGTCGCGTCTTTGCTTCTCCATTCCTGCGTCTCCTGTCTTTAAAAGGATACGCCGAGCTATTTCGCTCCGCTGCTCACTTGCTTCTCTCGAATCAAGTTTATCTGTTCTTACCCGTGAAAGCTACGTCTATCGATTTCTCCTGAGCTGCAATAATCAGCTGAGGCAGCTAGTCTATAATTGATCTTCTTATTCTCTAATGTTTCCTTGACCTGTGGTCTCCTCCTCCATTAATTCCTTGACCTGCATGAATGAACCAGCACCCCCACCCGTCGCACACGGTATGCTCGCCCGCCGTTGTCCTGCTTTCAGGCAAAGACTTGACTGATGGATAGGACACGGCAAGCATCATCAGAAGTTCAGAATCTCCCTTTCACATTTATGTCGGGTTGCTGATCACAAACACAGCCGAAGGCACTGGCTCTGCTTTGACTTGTTAGGTGACGAAACATTGTTCACATTTCCATACGGATCCATTGTCAGCACGGTAGCGGTACGAGCATGACTAACCGTGACCGCGTGCAACGAGCCAGCTTCTCCCTCCCCGCGTCTTTTGCCTTTATAAGGACATGCCAAGCCATCGAGCTGTTTCGCTCCACTGATCATTCACTTCTCTCAAATCAAGTAACCAGCATCTCACATCCGATTCACCGCTTCGTGTTCTACCTTTTCCAAGAACACGCAAAGGTGCGAATAGATCAGTTGGTTAATCAAGCTAATTGGCCTCCTCCAATAATATCGTTTTCTTCATCTCTAGAGCTCTTTTGAATTTATTTTTTGATTGTGAAATAAATTTTGTTAGATTCCTAAATTCATGATCTATCTGTTAGTGTAATTAGTTCGTATAGTTCAGTGATACCTTTAGGGTTACTTTATTATTTTGAAATGCTTATTATGGTTGTTTAGAGAATAAATTTTTATGATGCATGGTAACTAGCGCTCCTGGTTTTATTATATATATAGTAAATTGATTTTAACAATAAGGATGCCTTTAGTTGCTAAGATAATACATGAAATGTTTCATACTTGTTTAGTGGGAATAATAGGTAACTTTGCGTATTAGTCATTAGAGTTAGCTTGTAGCTTGGTAGATGTATTCTTATTTTAAGAGTTGCGGTTGCCTATATATTAATTATTGCATCATCATCACTGCATGCATATAGAGGACGAGCCACTGGAGATCGTGACATTTGGCGAGCAGGAGTACGACGAAGTCATCGAAGAGTACGAGGAGATCCTCGTGCAGGAGGACGTTCCAGAGCCACCCGTCACTGACTTTGCTGACACCGCGCCTGCCCAAGGCAAGCCCCGGTGCATAACCCTTATTTTGCAAATTATTATATATATATATGTTGTGCAATTACGTTGCAGGAGTTTTAGGATATCCACATGCATATATATATTTACCCATGAGTCTTACTAGTACAGGATCGTGTAGCTGCTTTGCTTAGGTTTATCGGTAGCGTGAGTAACCTGTCGTTACTCACAATAGGTGGTTATTATTATTATTATTATTATTATTATTACACTAATGATGAAATGATGGAAAAGGAAATGGTGACCGGGCAGGGATATGGTATGGGTATTGGTGGGTGTAACAGGTTGTGTCCCGCGGCCACGGGGCATATCTTGGTTGCACTATTTCCCTGTCCATGTCGATTAAGGACCGTTCGTTGCACTGGATCCCCGGTCAAGTCACAGATTTATTATCCCGAGCATATACTAGCGGATGGGGGCTAGGAAGACTTGTTACTCTCTTGTCATGGGCTCCGGCTCTTTCCGGACCGACTGATTGGAGGCGGGGATAGGTGGAGGTCTTAGCACCGTATTGAGGCCGGGCCTCAAGTATGGGAGCTAGGAGTCCAAGTTTGGATGGGGACCTGGAAACCTATGACAGGAGGGGAACGGGTTGGTCTTGCTTGTGCCTGGGGTACAAGCGAGGCGTGTGTTTTTCGGGGTACCAAGCTGGGCATATTGATTCGCGAATCGCCGTTTCTACGTGACGGTACGGCTTGACTGCACTCTGGCACCGTAGTAAGAACTGGCATATGAAAGATGGAAAAATGATTCTGATTGCTCAACCCTTGCTTGATGATAGAACAGGTGCTTACATAGTAGGTTGGATAATGAATTTAACATGGCTGTTAATAATTTAATTAAATAAGGACTCACTCTTAGTATTGTTTTCCGCAAACAAGAACCCACAAGCCATAAAGCCTATCATAATCCTTGAGAGTCGGGAAATATATTCCCAGTCGGGTAAGTCTTGCGAGTACATTGTGTACTCAGGGTTTATTTACCCTTGTTGTAGGTGCTGCTTGAGAAGCTAACTGTTGTGTGGAGGATTCTTCTGGTGGGCACAGACGGATCCTTATACCGCTCCGCTAGATGTTGTTTTATTCCGCTGTTTAATTTATCGCACTCTGAACTTTGGTACTGTAATAAAGAATTTCTGAGACTCTTTGTTGTATGAAATGGATTAAGTATTATAAGCTTGTACTCATTATTGGATCCCGGGTGTAAAATTGTGGAACGCTTCGAGTTCTCCCGTTGGGTGTGCTCGACAGAACTGCTTGACTTGGCTCACTTTTGGGGTGCTTAGTGTCTAGTGGAAGACAGCGCCTCTAAAAGTGTGTTAATTCAGGCAGTTCTGCCACAGTTGGTACCAGAGCTAATAATGAGTTTACAAGCTTAATCATTTTTTTTTCAAAAACTTAAAACTTTGACCAACAAAAGTTTGCGAAAAATAGGATGCGGTAAAATCTGCGTAAATAACTATAAGCCCTAACAATATGGTCTATCTAGGATAGTGGCACTGGTTTTATCTAACCATTTTCTGCAGGTACACTAACTTACGCTACGTAAGAAAGCGCTAGTGTTCGGAAAGGAGTGTACGATGTGCCAAAAATTCAAACGAGTGCCGCTATATTCCGGCTTGAGTGAACGCATAGGCCGATGCATGCATTATAAGAAGAAACTCTGTTAAGCTAAACCCCTTCATGTATAATTTTGGATAGTTAAGATGATAGGGTAATAAATAAAAAGAAATGCTTCAATCCTTAGTAAAAGCCTTGTCATTTCTCTAAGTCTCTTGTTCCTAGTCTGGAGGTTCCCTAATGGTTGGCTCCTATCTGGTCGCAGATGGATCTGAGGTCCCGTCATGTGGGCACTGGGTCTGGTCGTGGGAGCACCAGTGCCGGTGCGGCCCGTGGCCTTGGTGAAGGTCATGGTGAAAGTGGTCGCGATAATGGCAACAACAATGCCAATGGACAGAGCCGTGAGGCCCCACTCTTGGGTCCTCCTTCCCCGCCACCACCACCGCCACCTCCGATGACTCCTGCGGAGATGATGGCAGAGATGTTAGCTTCACGTCAGGAGACAGCCCGTGCCTTGGAGATGATGGCACAAGCTCTTGGTGGCTTCGTCCGTGGAGGCCACGGTGGCAACGGCGGGAACGGGGGTGGTGCCCGCGGTCTTGAGAGGCCCTGTTCTTATCAGGACTTCTTGAAGACCAACCCGCCCATGTTCACGCCGACTGCAGAGCCTCTAGACGTGGAGCATTGGCTTCGTGTGCTGGAGCAGAAGTTTCTGCTGCTCACGGTGACCGATGAGCAGAAGGTGCGCTTTGCCGCACAACAGCTTTTGGGATCTGCTAGCGCATGGTGGGATACTTTCAATGCCATGCAGCCGGTGGGTCATCCTGTGACTTGGCAGGAATTCACCACTGCCTTCCAAGAGTACTACATTCCTGCGGGTGTTCTGAACCGGAAGCTCTCGGAGTTCTTGGACCTGAAGCAGGGGAGTATGTCTGTGATGGACTATGCCAATAAATTCAACCATCTGGCACAGTATGCCGGGACTCATGTTGACACAGATGAGAAGAAAAGGGACCGTTTCTACCGCGGCCTCTCTTGTATTTTGCAGAAAGAGCTTTATACTGGGAACTATCAGACCTTTGGTACTCTGATGAATGCTGCCATTGCTATGGAAGGACTGCAACGTGACACTCAGGCTGAGTGGAAGCGCAAGCGGGGAATCTCTGGGTCTTCTAGTTACCCGCAGTCACAAAAGATGCAAGTTGTCAAGAGGATGTCCTACCATCCCCCAGGTGGACAGCCGTCTCGGCAGCCTCAGCAGACTCGGCAAACACCGCCGACTCAGTACCGTGCACCTACTCAGCAGGTGCAGCAGCCCCAGGGACCGCAGTTTCCGCCTCGTCAGGGGCAGATGATCAAGTCTACTGCTTGTTTTAAGTGTGGCAAGGAGGGCCACTTTGCTCGGGAGTGTCCCGAGAATCGGGTGGCTCAGCCTTCCCAGCCGTCTGCCAACTCTCGCTTGATCAAGAGGACGATTATTAAGAAAAAGGTGCCAGTGAGTCGCTCGGGACAGGTTAACTACACCGAGGCTGAGGAGATCCTACAGAATGAGCCTGTGATGGCTGGTATGTTTACCATTGACTCCCACCCAGCATTTGTGTTATTTGATTCTGGAGCATCACATTCATTCATGAGCATGGGGTTTGCAGAAAGACACAATATATCTCTTATGGCTATTCCTTTTGCCTATAAAATTAGCACTCCAGGTGCGCAGATGTGCATAAATACTCGGACGGACACAGTCAGCTTAGTGCTGGCCACTCACACTTACCGTCTCCAGTTCATGTTGCTACCTGGACAAGGCATTGATGCAATCCTGGGCATGAATTGGTTGAAGGTTTATGGGGTAGTCTTGGACCTTAAGAGGAGAGTTGTTGAGTTACGACTTCCTTCTTCTGAGGATAGGATGTCTCTCCGTATCTCTCCAAATTCCGCTTCACCAGTCGCCGCTAATGTTGAAGCTTCTCCTGATCTTGCCTCTATTCCTGTGGTTTGTGAGTTTCCTGATGTCTTCCCTGAAGATTTGCCTGGGTTACCACCAGATAGAGATGTGGAGTTTATCATAGAGTTAGAGCCTAGCACTGCTCCTATTTCACGGCGTCCTTACCGCATGGCTCCACCAGAACTAGCAGAAATGAAGAAGCAATTAGAGGAATTGCTGAAGAAGGGGTTTATCCGTCCTAGTTCTTCTCTATGGGGTTGTCCAGCTATTTTTGTGAAGAAGAAGGACGACACTCTGCGGATGTGTGTGGATTATCACCCTCTCAATGCGGTAACCATCAAGAATAAGTACCCTTTGCCTCGCATTGATGCTTTGTTTGATCAGTTGGCTGGTGCTAGAGTGTTTTCCAAAATTGATCTTCGTTCTGGGTATCACCAAATAAAAATTCGGCCCCAAGATATACCAAAGACAGCTTTCTCTACTAGGTATGGGCTTTATGAGTACCTAGTCATGTCTTTTGGTCTCACCAATGCTCCTGCATTCTTCATGTACCTCATGAACTCAGTCTTTATGCCGGAGTTAGACAAGTTTGTAGTGGTGTTCATTGATGATATTTTGATATATTCTAAAAATGAAGAAGAGCATGCACAACATCTTCGCACAGTCCTGGCCCGATTACGTGAGCACAAGTTGTATGCCAAATTCAGCAAGTGTGAGTTTTGGTTGGATAGAGTGCAGTTTTTGGGACATGTGCTGACCCCAGAAGGTGTATCTGTAGATCCTAGCAAGGTGCATGATGTGCTTAGTTGGAATTCTCCAAAATTGGTACATCAGATCCGTCAGTTTTTTGGTCTTGCCGGGTATTATCGACGCTTCATTCCTGATTTCTCCAAGATAGCTCAGCCTATGACCAAGTTGCTTCAGAAAGACTCCAAGTTTGTGTGGAGTCCAGCCTGTGAGGAAGCCTTCCAAGCTTTGAAGAAATTTCTTACCTCTGCCCCTATTCTTGCCCAACCGGATATTGACAAGCCATTTGATGTGTATTGTGATGCATCCAAGACAGGTCTTGGTTGTGTGCTTATGCAAGAGGGACGGGTGATAGCTTATGCTTCCCGTCAACTGAAGAAGCATGAAGTGAATTATCCCACCCATGATTTAGAGCTGGCTGCAGTGGTGCACGCTCTAAAGATTTGGAGGCATTATCTATTGGGAAACAAGGTGCATATTTATACGGATCACAAGAGCCTCAAGTATATTTTCACTCAACCCGAGTTAAATATGAGGCAAAGGAGATGGCTTGAGTTAATCAAGGATTATAATCTAGAAGTCCATTATCATCCTGGAAAAGCCAATGTGGTGGCTGATGCGTTGAGTCGGAAGTCACATTAGAAAGATGAAGAGTCCTTACCTCTCTCTCACTCTGCAGTTTTAGCTCACATTGCTCTAGTCTCAGATTTATTGGAGCAAATTATCATTGAGCAAAGGCAGGATGTTTTGGAGATTCCTCATATCAAGAAGTTGATTGCTGAAGGACGTGGTCCTCATTTCAGCATTGATGAACAAGGTGTGGTGAGATACAAGAATCGGTTGGTGGTTCCCGGAAGTGATGAGCTTAGAAGAAAGATTTTGGGGGAAGCCCATAGTTCCAGGCTATCCATTCATCCGGGAAGTAACAAGATGTACCATGATTTGCGCCACTTGTATTGGTGGTCAAATATGAAGCAGGATATCACTAAGTATATTGCAGAATGTGATATTTGTGGAAGGGTGAAGGCAGACCATATGCGTACGCCTGGTTTCCTACAGCCTTTGCCAATCCCAGTGTGGAAATGGGAGGATATTTCTATGGATTTTATTACAGGATTTCCTCGCACAGTAAAAGGGCATGATTCTATTTGGGTTATTGTGGATCGTCTTACAAAGTCTGCCCATTTTCTTCCTGTGGATGGAAGGTATACAGCCATGCAATATGCTAAGTTGTATTTTGACCGCATTGTAACTCTCCATGGAGTCCCTCTCACTATTGTTTCTGATCGTGGATCGGTCTTTATGTCCCGCTTTTGGACTCAACTCCAAAAATGCCTTGGAACTAGTCTTCTCAGAAGTTCAGCTTATCATCCGCAGACCGACGGCCAGACAGAAAGAGTCAATCAAGTGCTGGAAGATATGTTGAGAGCTTGTGTCATTTCTTTCCCAGAGAAGTGGGATGAGTGCTTGAGATTGGCTGAGTTTTCTTACAACAATAGCTATCAAGAAAGCATTCGAATGGCACCTTTTGAGGCTTTGTATGGCAAGAAGTGTAGGACACCGCTCAACTGGGTTGAAGTAGGAGACCGTGGTTACTTCGGGCCTGACTTTATCCTTGAAGCAAGAGAGAAAGTCGGAATTATTCGGAGTCATTTGAAGGCGGCTCAGAACCGTTAGAAAACCTATGCGGATAAGAGAAGAAGGCCTTTGCAATTTGAAGTTGGTGATTATGTGTATCTTAAAGTGTCTCCCATGAAAGGTGTGCATAGGTTTGGTGTCCGTGGAAAATTAGCTCCTCGCTATGTTGGGCCTTACAAGGTTTTGGAACGGCGTGGTACTGTTGCTTACCGCATCCAGCTCCCAGATATATTGTCAGCCGTCCATGATGTTTTTCATGTGTCTCAGTTGAAAAAGTGTTTGCGAGTTCCTGATGAGGCAGTGGAGATCGAAGGACTCCCTCTCCAACCTGATCTTTCTTATGTTGAGCATCCAGTCAAAATTTTGGATGAAAAAGAAAGGGTGACAAGAAACAATGTGGTGAAATTTTACAAAGTCCAATGGCAGAATCACTCGGAGGATGAAGCTACTTGGGAACTTGAGAGTTATATTTTGAAGAGTTATCCTCATCTCCTTCCTAGCTCATCAATGTAATTATCGAGATTAAAAATTTATTTCTATCTCTTTTCTCACACTAGGCACGTGAAATCTCGGGTCGAGATTTTCTTTTAGGGGGGTAGAGCTGTAACACCCTCGGTGTTACCGCGTTAACAAGTCACTAAACATTTCATGAGCATCATGTTTATGTATTATTGTTTGTGGCAAAATGGGAAATTAAATTTTGTTGCACTAATTCTTAATTTGAGCTCTAATTTATTCCTTGTCCAAGTTGTCCTTCCAGCACGTCATCTCTCTCCATGTGAGAGCTCCTTAGCCACAAAGTCATATGATAAATTATTGTCATTCACTAATTATTAGCATACCACTTGGCAAGATTTTTATCTCCATCAATCTCGCGACGCGCCACTGTCATCTCTCGTTGTTCTAATTATTCCGCCTTTACTTCGCTTGCTAATCACCTTGCAAAATCATCAGTGCACGACGCGCTACCACTGCCATAGTGTGTCGCACACGCTACGCATTAATCTCACTCACAAGTTCGGTCGCTGAGCACGCCGTTCGCTCACTGCTCTGAAAACGCAGTGCACGCACCCTTCCTCACGTCAGAGCTGGAGCAGCGAAGAATTTTCCATAAGTAGGCACTGTAGCAGCACAGAAATCACTGTTCACGTGTGGAAACCCTGTTCACGCGTGGAAAACACTGTAGCTCCGAAGAAGACACTGTTCATCCGCAGCAACATGTCGCTCTCGCGCCGTTTTTTTACCTTTAAGCAAGCTAGTTTAGCCACTAATCTTATGACGCGTCGCTGTCGCGTCTTTGCTTCTCCATTCCTGCGTCTCCTGTCTTTAAAAGGATACGCCGAGCTATTTCGCTCCGCTGCTCACTTGCTTCTCTCGAATCAAGTTTATCTGTTCTTACCCGTGAAAGCTACGTCTATCGATTTCTCCTGAGCTGCAATAATCAGCTGAGGCAGCTAGTCTATAATTGATCTTCTTATTCTCTAATGTTTCCTTGACCTGTGGTCTCCTCCTCCATTAATTCCTTGACCTGCATGAATGAACCAGCACCCCCACCCGTCGCACACGGTATGCTCGCCCGCCGTTGTCCTGCTTTCAGGCAAAGACTTGACTGATGGATAGGACACGGCAAGCATCATCAGAAATTCAGAATCTCCCTTTCACATTTATGTCGGGTTGCTGATCACAAACACAGCCGAAGGCACTGGCTCTGCTTTGACTTGTTAGGTGACGAAACATTGTTCACATTTCCATACGGATCCATTGTCAGCACGGTAGCGGTACGAGCATGACTAACCGTGACCGCGTGCAACGAGCCAGCTTCTCCCTCCCCGCGTCTTTTGCCTTTATAAGGACATGCCAAGCCATCGAGCTATTTCGCTCCACTGATCATTCACTTCTCTCAAATCAAGTAACCAGCATCTCACATCTGATTCACCGCTTCGTGTTCTACCTTTTCCAAGAACACGCAAAGGTGTGAATAGATCAGTTGGTTAATCAAGCTAATTGGCCTCCTCCAATAATATCGTTTTCTTCATCTCTAGAGCTCTTTTGAATTTATTTTTTGATTGTGAAATAAATTTTGTTAGATTCCTAAATTCATGATCTATCTGTTAGTGTAATTAGTTCGTATAGTTCAGTGATACCTTTAGGGTTACTTTATTATTTTGAAATGCTTATTATGGTTGTTTAGAGAATAAATTTTTATGATGCATGGTAACTAGCGCTCCTGGTTTTATTATATATATAGTAAATTGATTTTAACAATAAGGATGCCTTTAGTTGCTAAGATAATACATGAAATGTTTCATACTTGTTTAGTGGGAATAATAGGTAACTTTGCGTATTAGTCATTAGAGTTAGCTTGTAGCTTGGTAGATGTATTCTTATTTTAAGAGTTGCGGTTGCCTATATATTAATTATTGCATCATCATCACTGCATGCATATAGAGGACGAGCCACTGGAGATCGTGACATTCGGCGAGCAGGAGTACGACGAAGTCATCGAAGAGTACGAGGAGATCCTCGTGCAGGAGGACGTTCCAGAGCCACCCGTCACTGACTTTGCTGACACCGCGCCTGCCCAAGGCAAGCCCCGGTGCATAACCCTTATTTTGCAAATTATTATATATATATATATGTTGTGCAATTACGTTGCAGGAGTTTTATGATATCCACATGCATATATATATTTACCCATGAGTCTTACTAGTACAGGATCGTGTAGCTGCTTTGCTTAGGTTTATCGGTAGCGTGAGTAACCTGTCGTTACTCACAATAGGTGGTTATTATTATTATTATTATTATTATTATTATTATTATTACACTAATGATGAAATGATGGAAAAGGAAATGGTGACCTGGCAGGGATATGGTATGGGTATTGGTGGGTGTAACAGGTTGTGTCCCGCGGCCACGGGGCATATCTTGGTTGCACTATTTCCCTATCCGTGTCGATTAAGGACCGTTCGTTGCACTGGATCCCCGGTCAAGTCACAGATTTATTATCCCGAGCATATACTAGCGGATGGGGGCTAGGAAGACTTGTTACTCTCTTGTCATGGGCTCCGGCTCTTTCCGGACCGACTGATTGGAGGCGGGGATAGGTGGAGGTCTTAGCACCGTATTGAGGCCGGGCCTCAAGTACGGGAGCTAGGAGTCCAAGTTTGGACGGGGACCTGGAAACCTATGACAGGAGGGGAACGGGTTGGTCTTGCTTGTGCCTGGGGTACAAGCGAGGCGTGTGTTTTTCGGGGTACCCAGCTGGGCACATTGATTCGCGAATCGCCGTTTCTACGTGACGGTACGGCTTGACTGCACTCTGGCACCGTAGTAAGAACTGGCATATGAAAGATGGAAAAATGATTCTGATTGCTCAACCCTTGCTTGATGATAGAACAGGTGCTTACATAGTAGGTTGGATAATGAATTTAACATGGCTGTTAATAATTTAATTAAATAAGGACTCACTCTTAGTATTGCTTTCCGCAAACAAGAACCCACAAGCCATAAAGCCTATCATAATCCTTGAGAGTCGGGAAATATATTCCCAGTCGGGTAAGTCTTGCGAGTACATTGTGTACTCAGGGTTTATTTACCCTTGTTGCAGGTGCTGCTTGAGAAGCTAACTGTTGTGTGGAGAATTCTTCTGGTGGGCACAGACGGATCCTTATACCGCTCCGCTAGATGTTGTTTTATTCCGCTGTTTAATTTATCGCACTCTGAACTTTGGTACTGTAATAAAGAATTTCTGAGACTCTTTGTTGTATGAAATGGATTAAGTATTATAAGCTTGTACTCATTATTGGATCCCGGGTGTAAAATTGTGGAACGCTTCGAGTTCTCCCGTTGGGTGTGCTCGACGGAACTGCTTGACTTGGCTCACTTTTGGGGTGCTTAGTGTCTAGTGGAAGACAGCGCCTCTAAAAGTGTGTTAATTCAGGCGGTTCTGCCACAGAGATCGGCCAAAAACCTTTGAACTAGAGGGAAGAGAAATTGAGAAAAGCTATGCTCTTTTGCACATACTAAATTATATGAGAGACATGGATTATCTATCTCTCTTGACAGGAGAGAATATATAAATAAAACATATGGCACATATCTATACGATGAGATGGATCTATTAGAGGTGCCTTCTCCAGCAGGACTCCTACTTGAGCCCTCAAAACCAAATTTGATAACCAGAAAAAAAGCTCCACTAGAGCCTCTACTGGACCCTAAAAATGAGAGGGCCCCCTCAAATCTCCCTCCTAGCCCTCATTTTCTAGGGACCCTACTCTAGGCCCTCAACCGACACTTGCTATTGTTTGCCTCCCAGCACGCAAGAGGAATCATGTATGTCTGTCCACATCTGATGTCGCCTGCATGCTCCATCATCCCTGGGAGGTCCTTCCCTCGCCCCACCCCCGAACGAGGCCCCTCACCTTGGTGGTGTGACTACCCTCGCTGCGGTGGTGCGGCCCTTTCCTAGGCGGGTCTCCCTCCCTGCGGCGTGGCTCTCGCAGTGAGGTTGTCCGCTTGTTGGTGAGATCCTTCCCCGGCACAGCTCCTCTCCCTAGCGCATGTCCCATCCCTTGGCAAGGTTCTTTCCCATCCTAACGAGACCCTTCCTCGATCCTTCCCCGTCCTAGCGAGATCTTTCCCCAGCGCGACTCCTTTCCCAGTGTTTTGTCCCGTCCCGCTGTGAGGTCCTTCCCTGTCCTGACAAGGTCCTTTCCCGGCGTGGCTACTCTCTTGCGCCGGCTCCTCAGCCCTAGGCGAACCCCTCCCTAATGAGGTTATTGACACTCCTCGACATGCCAGCCATAGCTCAGTTGATTGGAGCAAAGGTATATATGGCCACCGGAGGGATGAAGAGTGGATCTCATGTGTCAAGTAACTACTGAAATGAATTTGAGAGCTGTTATTATAGTTGATGAAAAAAGGAGAACCCTCCGATCAAAGGTAGGAACCCTAATTTAAGTGAAATTGCTCTCATAGACATTACTAAAAGCTAACGCTAGCATCTAAAATAGAATGTCCTCCGCTAGACACAATTGGATTTATCTAGTAGTAGCAGTACTATTATCTGGCGTGAGTGGTGGCTCTAGCATGGAGGAAATAGGATCGCTAGCCCTTGTGTGGATGATCCACCTGCAGCAGGGGCGTCCCTGGGACGTGCGGGCTGGACGTGCGGGCTGTGCGACCGAATATGACCCCAAAAATCATGGGCCCTAAGATTTACAAAGTATTCTAAGTATATATAATAGTTTTGGGCTTTGTTTTAATTAATAAATCAGCCACAGCTGTCTTCTTTGACCAATAAACGTGGTCTGCTGGAGTATAAGAAAGACTTAATGCATTGGCGTTAATAGCACTTAAGAGTGACATGTTGAAGAAGATTGATTATGAATATATCATTGAAGATTTTATTTCAAAGAATACTAAAAGAATATCGCTTTTCAAATTATGGTTATACAATAGGTATAATCCTTGGTCTACACTGCTGTGCTTAGCAATATAAGTATATATTGATATTTGTCATTATTTTCTTATTTTGGCACTAGATATTAGTCCTCCACTTATGGTTTCGAACTGGGCCTCATATTTTGCCGGGACCCGCCCGCCTGCAGCTAGCTCCATGCTCCTCCGGTTGCAGTCGTGCAGCTGCTCCTACTCTCGTAAAGTTAGAACACATCGTTGGGCAGGGCAGGGCAGCTCCATGCTCCTCCGGTTGCAGTCGTGCAGCTGCTCCCTGCGTACATACAGTACGCGTGTCCTACAGTGTCCGGGACCGCTGGGTGATGGTAGTTAGGTAGACTTGTTCGTGTCACACGACGACGACGAGCCTCGCCGGCATTAATACCACTACCTGCGTGGCGTTGGGGAGGTTGGCACTTGGCAGCAGGCCGACGACGGCGGCCGGCCAACGGTGGCTAGCTTCCCAAAGGTAGCCATCCACCGACAGCAATACGTACGTATGGTGTCTGCGTAGGCGAAACGCATGCGTCCATGCCTCTTTCTCTGTGTATAATATAGTACTGGCATAGCGAATATGCTCATATATATGCCGCGGTAACACCACCTATATAACTTGTTGTGTGTGTGATTATATGGATTTACCAAATTAGATGATAATAAAGTAAATATTTTTATTAAAATTATTAATTTAGATTGAACCAAACCTTACTTTAATTAAAGCAAATATATTCCAAGATCCATAATAAATAATAGGTGTAATGAATGACTAATCCAGTATGTAAAATAAACTAGTGAATTTGTGACTATTGTATCCGGTTGTATATCACATACATGCATGCGCGGGCTCAAGCTCGGCCACAACACAAGTGTCGGTCTGTCCCTCCATATTGAGGATGATCTTTTGAGTCCAGCAAAGCAGCCGAAATGTAGCTCAGAGGCCCAATTCTTGGGAGGCGTTGATTTGGAGATCGATCTTGAAAGATAAAAATAAAAACCCTAGCCTCCATTGCTTTCAGCTGTTGTAGCTAAGAGAGAGGGTGGGGATAGTAAAACATAAGAACACGACAATGTGAGAGAAGAGAAGGAGAAACAAATCTGTCCAGATTTGATGTCTCTAACCGGCCATCTTCAAGGCGACTCAAACATGGTTGGATTGGCACCAAACTTGGTGATGAGCTTGTTATGACTTAAAGCACTTTGAACTGTTCAGTTGGTTTTAGGATTGGTGGAGTAGAGCACCAGATTTAAAAGAGGTTTTGTTAGTTCGGGTTACTATAGTTTCAGGACAGAGCAGTTTTGACAGATGGTTGTTTTGGGTGGTGAATCGGAGTCCGATTGAGCTAAAACTTGGTCAGTGGTTAGGGGCCTCGTGGATCTATATGCCTACTAAAATTCGTGCATAGTGGAGCTATAGTTTGTGCGAACACAAGGTTGATATGTACCTTTGTGGTTCGTTTTGTGATGAGTGATTGTCAACGTGATCCACGACCTAGGTTGAGTTTGTGACTAAGCATGGCGTGAGTTGGGTTGTGCGACATGTCTCTTGGCTTGTGGTGTGTAGGTATGGAGCTTGGAGGCGGTGGTCGACGGCGAGGTGAAGGTCAAGTAGGGACGTGCCGTGTCGATGGATCGGGAGCGGTGAAGGACGGACGTGAGGCTTGGACCGAGGGACCAGAAGCCGCGGTGGCTGACATCTGGGACATCGACAAGCGCAAGTGTACATGAGAGTGACCGTGTTGACCGAGTTAAGACAGCGGACGTACGAGTCGAGCGGGGCTTTGGAGGACTTGGCGGCCGGCCGGTCGTGGACGGCGGTGACACATGTCGAGTGGCAGGGGACGCGTATGGAGTACGCTACTCGAGGCGGTTTGGTGGTTTGGGCCTCAAAACCATCGGTGGCCGATTTCGCGGGTTTGGGCCTCAAAACCCGGGCGGAGGTTCTGAGGAGAAACGGACGGCACGTGGCGGTATCGAGGAGTTCGCGTCGAGGCGAAGCTATCTCATGAAGGGCGCGGTGGCCGTCGGATGAAGATTACCTCGGGTTGGACCATAACGCCCTCGGGTTATGTAGTTCGACTCAAAATATCTAAGGCCAAAACTAGGATTGTGTAATAGCCCTGTTAAATAGGATGAGGGAGCTTTCATCTCCCTCACCTCTTTCATTTTTCATCATCCTTCTCTAGGTGTTCCCCTTCCCCTTAGGTTTTGCTTGTGAGAGAGGTCCACAAATTGAGAGATTTGTGTAAGAACCAAAGATTGCTGCAGGAATAGAGGCCCTTACCTCCTTGTGTCCTCCGGGATTCGATTTGTGAGTTACTTTTGTGAATCGCGTTTTTGTTCTTCATGTTCTTCCTCTTCCCCTTTCTTGTGTGGCACGATTCATCATTTTGACATCGTTTTGATCCGTTCCTTTTGTGCTGAGATGAACTAGGACGTGAGTTGAGTCTTTCCACCGAAGGATTTCATCCAATTCCTCACGAGTTCATAGATCGGAGCGAATCAAGTTCATGACCTAGCTTTTGGGCGTTTTTCATTCCCCTTCGATTTTCCATTGATTGGCTTCAAACTGAGCGATGACCTCTTAGAGATAGCTCCCCTATTGTCTTGTGATCACGTGTACCAAGTTTGGTGGCAGTTGGTGTTGATTTGGCCACAAATCGGGTGAATCTTTGTTCTTGGCGATTTTCGGGCGAACTGTTTCGCGACTCATGGACAGACTGCGGTTCATTCCCGGACAGTCCGGCCATTGGGCATAGTTTCAACTCGTTTGCGCCTGCACTGTGACTAGACTCGCGGATAGTCCGGGGTTCATGTGTGGACAGTCCGCCACCCAGCGCAAGTCATTTCCAGAAGCTTTTTCTCTCGGTGGGGTTTCTGATTTTTGACCCGTGGACAGTCCGTCGATTGGCCTCGGACAGTCCGCCGCTGTAGTTCGTGCCCTATCCAGAACTATTTACTGTCTTTCAGTTTTCGGGAGTTGTACGCTAGACAGTCCGGCCTTCAACCACAGACAGTCCGGGACTTGCTCTGCGGACAGTCCGGGCTCCCTACACCGGACAGTCTGGGATCCTGCAGAGTGTGCTGTTTTCACCCGTTCTTTTGAGCTCTTGTTTCCATCGGGTCTTGATCGTCTTGCGGTACTTCTTGGTCATCACCGGAGGTACCTAGCTACCTGTTGGGTTGTAGGTATCTCGCTCTTGCTTGCGTTTGATTTTGGGGTTTGTTTTTGGACAATGGCCAAATATTTCGTAAGAAATTTGAGGCTTCCATTCAACCCCCTCTGGTCGCCGTTTCCGATCCTTCAGTTTGTGACATGTGAATTGATATGCCGAAGGAGGACAAAATATGTGACTTCTCTATTTGGTTGTTGTCATTCGTCTTGTTAGAAGATTGTAGTTGTAGTTGATGCCAAGTTTGTAACTTGATAAATGCGTTGTTGCTAGTGTAATCTTCTAGATTCTCTAGATAAGACTCTTTATACCCAATTGTTAATTATAGTGGAAGCTTAGAGTGAATCGTTTGGTCCCATAATTTTTACTCCTTACCTTGAGGAGTTTTTTTCACGTAAGTCACTGTGCTTATTGTGCGCGTGATTGTTGATTCCGCTGCTGATCTGATAGTAGATGTTCTTCATGATGACTCATCGTAAGATGTGGGATTAATTGTGTATTGTTTCTATCATCTTTCATCCCAACAATAAATGCTGCCACGGTCAATGAAGGTCTTTTCTTGACTTCAAGCAGTAATCGCTGAGGGATGGGAGAGGGCGAGGGATGAAAGAAATTTTGCTTCTTTTAATATTATTATGGTATAGATTAGATTATTATCTAAAAATTTATAGATAGGTTTATATGATTATATGTACACGTAGTACACGTAGAAAGGTAGGACGACATGGACGATGGTGAGCGGGAGGTATGGGCGTGCTGTCGTCCACTTGCATGCGCGCGCTACTACAAGTACGAGGAGTACCTAGTACGTAGGTAAGTGCTACATGCATGGAATAGTACATACTATGGGGTGGGCATCTCAAATTAATGTAAGGTATATATGGGAAAAAAAAATTGGAGCACTTGAAAGCAAAGCAGAGGCATGTGTGGCACTGGAACCACGAGCGAGCGAGTCTCATGCATGCATGTGAACACAAATGCATTAATTCGTCCAGGAACATGGACATGTGAAGACGTACCGAGGAGTGGCGCACGTACGGAGTAGCATGCTATAATGTCTTGTACGTATTCAGCACGTACGTCACGGGGTGCAGTGCAGTGAGGCAGAGGATGATTTTAGGCCTTCCAAATTCTAAATTTTTACACACTCTCTCCATCACATCAATCTTTAGACATATGCATGGAACACTTAACGTAGGTAAAAGAAATAACTAATTACACAGTTTGGTTGTAAATTACGAGACGAATCTTTTGAACCTAATTAGTCTACGATTGGATACTAATTACCAAATACAAACGAAAATGCTACAGTAGCAAAAATTCCAAATTTTTTTTTGCATCTAAACACCCCGTTGATATGATTTCCGGCCGTAAGGATACATGCACGTATGTACATATACAGTACTTTCTCCATCCCAAAATAGACGTCGTTATGGGATACGTGCGGGTCAAACTTTCTCAACTTTAAATAGACTTGTAGAAAATATGTATAACATTTATATCTCTAAATAAGTTTATTATAAAAGTATATTCAACGATCTATCTAATAATACTAATAATGTATTATAAATATTAATATTAATATTTCTTTAGATATATTTAGTTAAAAGTAAAAGCGTTTGATTTTTTGGAAAACGAAAATGATATCTATTTCGAGACAGAGGAAGCACGTGCGACGTGCGTACGTACAGTATCGTAGCAGAGAACTAGAGATGAATATGATGGCCGCTCTGTACCTGTACGTTGCACTTGCACCACTTTCGTCACTCGTGCTCAGAAGCGTACGTGTGCGTGCCTAGCTGTCGATCGATCGGTTTTTTTTTGTTTTTACGCCTTTTATTTGGTACAGCTGTACATCTGTTCATACACACATACGCCTACTCAACACACGCACACTACACATTATCTGTGTACAAACAAATCTACAACTACACTCAAATCTGAAGACCGCGTTCTTCTTGAGATCACCGAAATTCTCTGATTTCGTAGGCGACGGACACGTCATGATCCCTTTATGACTTTACACGAGAGAGGCAGATGCTTGAAACTCAGGCTGTGTTCAGATCCGAAATATTTGGGGAAAAAATTCCTGTAGCACTTTCGTTGTTATTTGGCAAAATTTATCTAACCATGAATTAATTAGGCTCAAAAGATTCATCTCGATATTTACAGATAAACTGTATAATTAGTTATTTTTTACCTATATTTAATGCTCTATACATACGTCCAAAGATTCGATGTAACGGGTAGCAGAGGAAATATCGTGAGAGGTGAACGGGGCCTCACCAAACAGAGACTGTTTAATTTAGAAAACTACTGTTTCGGATGAGACACCAGTGTCGAAGCACGGCTTTGAACGCTGGCGGGCAAGCAGGCACCCACCGGCTCTTGTCACCCGCACTGCGTGGGGTCCTCGGCTTTTTTTTTTTGATAATTGTTGATCGATCGATTGATACATGCATGCAGCTGAGCAGCTGGACCATCGTCACGTCCCGTCGCATAAAGAGACGAGCACTGTAATAATGTAATCCTTGTACCCACAAACGGGGCCGGGAAGCTCCTTCAACTCCGTCATGAAAAGGCCGTAATTCTAAGTATTCATTAACGCTTATGATGTGAAAATATATATCCTAAACAATCTAATGATAATTTATATCATAAATATTAACAGCTTTCTATATGAAGTTAATCAAACTCAAAAGGTGCGCTAGAATTGTACCCATTTCTGGACGGAAGGAGCATAATTAACAGAAATTATTTAAGAAAATACTGATAAAATGACAGAGATTCAGAGAGCGTGTTAACGTTCACATGCAACTAGGTGTGTTTTGTACAGATTCTCCGACTGCCCCCGCCGGAGCTAATTCTACGAATTCGTCTACCAAACGGCTGAAGAAGTTATTGCTCCTCGTGTGAATATATCTCCTTAAAACTCATAAGCGCTCGGGGTCCAGTGAAGCGGAAAAAAGTGGCTTCACTAAAGTCACGCGCGAACAAATGGCGGAGGCGGATCGGATCGAAGTAGCCAGGGCGGGGTGGATCGAGTTGTTCAGGCACGAGCGGCGGAGTCACCGGCGGGAGGTGTGGATAGGGGCTGCGGCATGAACGCCAAGGAGAAATATATGGTAGCCGGATGAGAGGATGAAGAAGGTGCAGAGTCGCCATGGAGGTGGACGGGGTGAGGCACCAGGGATAAGCGGGGGGAGGAGAAATGGATGGTGGCCAGATAAAGAAAAAGATTTTTTAATAGGACATGAGCCTTTAGATTGGTGATGAGGAGGCGGGCAGCCTTAGGTCGGCTAGCCAAGAAAATAAAAATAAAGAAGTATTATAGTTATATCATTGTTTTTAAGAACAAGAAGAGCGGTTTGACTTAAGGCTTTTCTAAAACAACTCTAGCTCTATTAGTGGGGAAAACTGGCATGAAACAGAGCCATAACCAACAGAGCCTTAAAGCTATACTACCTGTTGCATAAACATATGTATTCAGTTTATGTTTCTTGGTTTTTCTTGCCTTTCACAGTTTGACTTGCATAAGCTTGTATACACTGTATAGTATACCGATCGATGTACGAGTAGCTAGCAATTTGAGGCCATTTATTACTCCCTCTGTTTCAAAAAGAAAATTAAAATTTATCTCATAAATGCATCATTATCTCATAGTAATATATACGTATCTCATAATTTGGGAGTATATATGTAGCTTTTGAAGTTTGGAAGGTAGAAGCATGCAACCGATTACTCATGCGTCAACTAATCTTTCCATATAAGAATTCATGTCAATTACTATTTAAATTAAGCAATGAACATGGTATTTGGCAGGACTTATTAAGGAACAAATATATTAAAGATATAACCTTGTCACAGGTTCAGAAAAAGCTTGAGACTCTCATTTTTGGATGTCTCATGAAAAGAAACTTTCTTGAGTTTGGCAACTTTCAGGTTAAAGAATGGTAACCAAATCAGGTTCTGGGAAGATACCTGGTCAGAGAACCAACCGCTACAATCCCAATATCCAACTTCATTCAACATTGTTCATAAGAAACAAGCAAAGGATCAAGATGTATTAAGCTTAGTTCCACTTAGTGTTGAGTTTAGAAGGGCATTAGTGGGAAACAAGCTACTATAATGGAACCACCTAGTAGCAAGGATGGCTAATATAACTTGCAACAAGGTACTGATAGTTTTGTTTGGATTTTACATAAAACAGGTTTATTCACAGTTAGCTCGATGTACAACTACCTAATCAATAATGGCTTAAAAGTATCACAAGTAGTTTGGCGACTTAAGATCCCTTTGAAGATTAAAATCTTTATTTAGTTCTTTAAAAGAGGAGTTATTCTCACTAAGGATAACTTGGCAAAGAGGAATTGGAATGGAATAGGTCCTCCCATTTTTATAGCAAACTTGAAACCATCCAACATCTCTTTTTTGATTGCTCACATGCCATGTTTTTATGAGCAGTCCATATGGTGTTAGGATTTAAACCACCTCGGAATGCCCATTACTTATTTAATGGATGGTACTCTTGGAAAGATAAGAATTTTCGATCACTCTTGCTGATTGGTGCGGCAACCATTTTATGGTCAATCTGGATAATAAGGTACTAAGTTGTTTTTTTGACAATTGTCGACCTAATTCTCTTTTGCAGGTGTTATTCTGTAGGACCCATTGGCTTCAATTCTGGGCCCAATTGCAACGGTGTGAGGCTCAACGAGCGCTTATGGTGGAGGCTTGTAAGAACTTTGAAGACCGCGGCAATTAGCGATGAAAACGGACGAAAAAAACCCTATTCTACTTCCGTTTCTATATTTTTTGGCGGAAACGGGATCGGGTTCGAAAAATGCGGGTTTGGAAACGGAATCGGGATATGCGGATGCATGGAATCGAACAAATACGGATGGAGAGCCAGAAAATTAAGTTAGAATAATATGATTAAATATTCATGAATATACATGAGCAAAGTCACAAATTAATATACACATACGAAGTTATTGGTCTAGTATTCACTAGCATGCCATATGTTAACATGCATAATTGGTGATTAATATGTTTATGAACATATTAATTTCTACACATCTCATATAGATTTAAAACGGGACGAAAAATGGAATAAATACGGGTCAATTTCGGGTGAAAACGGGATCCTGTGAAAACGGACGGAAAAACCTCTCTCCTATTTCTGTAAATACGGAAACGGGCCTCGCAAATACGGAAACGAACGGACAAAAGTGGAAAACGGAACGGGTCGAAACGGAAATTTTTCCGTCCATTTTCAATGCTAGCGGCATTAAGTCTCTTTGTGTCCTATGAATAGTCTTCTTTGTTTAGAATTGGGTTTTGAGTTGTTTTCTTGCAAGAACTTTGTTTATCCCGTGCTGTTATGTAAGTTGAAAGAAGTTGGTCTGATCCCTCTTCAACGGCGATATGAAGCAGGATACTCTTTCCATTATTATTATTATTATCTTAAAAAACACACTAATCTATTCGAGATTTTGTAAAATAATAGTTTTTTTTTTGGAACGGATCGAGGTAGCAGTATTTTGCTCTAGTGGTCGAAAGATGTTTGTTTTTGAATAAAAAAAATGAGAGATGTGGTTTTGGACAGTCGGACATACGAGTTTTGGCAAGCGTCGGTGCGGTGGTTCCTGCCCTTGCAGGTAGGGGACGGGATGGATGTGTAGTACGTGGCGGAGCTTCCGATCGAGACAGCGACTTGCTGGACAACTTAATCGCTACCACTGCTGCTGCTTTAATTTCTGAATGTGCATGTAACCTCCTGCACTGTTCTGCTTGCTGTACGCGTCCGTCCTCAATCTCTGTTCTTCTGGTTGTGGGAGGAAGGGAAGAAGACTACTGGAAGGATCCATGGATGGACGATCCTAATTGATGTTTTAATGCTGGAGTATATGTGTTTATTGTGCGATAAGCACTCAGATCCAACTGCAAACTACCTCACACTGACACACTGAGAGAGAGTGATGAATGCGCGCGGCCTCCAACTGCAGCAAATGAAGCACGGGCTCATCAGGCTGCCGCCATCACCCTGCGCTCTAAGTCGTGTTAGGCGGCTGCTATTGAAGTTGCTATTGCTGCTGCTAATGAATTCACTCTGCCTCAACTAACCACTGTTGTATCTGTATGTTTATGGTTATGTGCATCCACATTCATCTGCCTGCTCCCAACACCCCACCACCTCCTGCCCAGCTCTTAACTTCCACGGATGGCGACGATACCGTCCACCGTTCATATGCATGCATCCACCATTCCACCGACTGCATGCAACACCATGCATGCACATCTGTCATCAGCAATGGCAAGCTACTACTGTAGCTCACAGATCGATCGCAAGCCTGCCTATTTAAGGAGCGACACTCCATTGCAATCTCCTCACCAGCCAGCACTTGCTCTCACTGCATTCCAAAGCTAGCACTAGCACACGGTCGTCACACACACCCAGGCACTCAGCACCCAGAACATCGATCGACATGGCTCGCATGCAGCTTGCGGTGGCGATCGCCGTCGTGGCGGCGGCGGCGGTGGTGCTGGCGGCGACCTCGGAGGCCGCCATCAGCTGCGGGCAGGTGAGCTCGGCCATCGCGCCCTGCCTGTCCTACGCCCGCGGCCAGGGCTCCGCGCCCTCCGCGGGCTGCTGCAGCGGCGTCAGGAGCCTCAACTCCGCCGCCAGCACCACCGCCGACAGGCGCACCGCCTGCAACTGCCTCAAGAGCGCCGCCCGCGGCATCAGCGGCCTCAACGCCGGCAACGCCGCCAGCATCCCCTCCAAGTGCGGCGTCAGCGTCCCTTACACCATCAGCACCTCCACCGACTGCTCCAAGTATGTACATCTAGCTAGTACAAAGTGATGATCTGAATTTTGAATGAACCACTGCCACTTGCATGTACTGACTCAACAAGCAAGTCGTTTAACTTGTGCTTCGTCTTCCATGCAGGGTGAGCTAAACCAACGACAGCCTGATGATCGATCGATGATCCATTCTGCCGTCGTCGTCGTCGCCGGATCGGAGCATCGACCGACCATGCATGAGTATCTATCTATCTACGCGTGATGATGAGTTGTCTACTGCTACGTCGTACTACTGAATAATAAAAATCTCTCCGTATGTACGTACGTGTCGTCGTGTACGCTGTGATACGCTTGCATCGTAGCGTGTATGTACGTCCGTGTGTACGTGTGTGTGTGAGAGAGATGCCCTTTTGCTTGTTGTTGGGTTTATTTTTGAGTGCATGCAGTGTGTGTGCGGTGTTTGTATTTATTTCCATGTACGACGTTCCTCGCTCTCCTCTGATCCGTTCTCCGTACGGTTTTGGAGGAGACCATAGTTTGTACTCCGTTCGATCACTGCTACCTTATGATACACACACACACCTTTTGTTTGCAAATTATTGTTGTTATATATGCATGCAAGAGCAGAACGCGCGCTGCTTCCGGGCAAGGTTTTGGGATTCGTTTTGGGGAAAAATTCGGTCCTAACTAATTTTAGAAAAATTTGGATGAATTTTGGACTCAATTCGGTGAATTTTCGGAATATGAAACGTCAAATTCGTTTCAGACCTCACTGAAATGGACGAATTTCGCTGAAATTTAAACTAATTGGGTTGAATCCCAGAACCTCGCTTCCGGGACGGTCCCCCAGAGCAATAGGTGCGGGGAGGGGCGCTCAATTTAGCGTACTGTTTGGTTGGATGATTTGTAACGGCATCTGATTACGGTGGCAACTGATAACGTTAGATTCTGTTTGTTTTGCTTCCACTGTAAACGCATCACGCCGTAAAGCGATACGGGCCAAGAGAAATCTCATATCGCTCAAACCTGGCCGTAATCTGTTCGCCTCATCTTCCCCACGACGTCTTCGTCCAGTTCTTTCCCAGCGCCGGCGCCGCCCATCCCCCACTGCCTCTTCGCGTCCTAGCGTAACTCCACCCCTTCCCATCCTCTCTGCCTTCTCCCATCTTGGCCTGCAGAACCGCGCCGCCCGCGCCGCAACCCCAGGTGTTCTCATGACCTTTATCGGCCGAAATCTTCTGATATTTCCGATATATCTTGTTTATCCGTAGGTGTCGATAAGAAATAATCTATCTTTTTCATATAAATTTTGTTTAAATTTATTTAAATTTAAATTAAATTTTATTTAAATTTGGTCCGATATATCCTGTTTATCCTCTTTATCTATGACCTCCGATAAATTTTAATTTCCAAAAATGAAAACCTTGTTCTCATCTCGTCGAGGCCGTCTGTGCGGTGATCCACTCCGCTGCCCAGAAATTCCGGAAGTCCATGGACGATGTCGTCGCCGGCGAAGAAACACTGTCACTTGCTGCACACCGTGATGGCCTCATCGAGCTAGGCGAGCGCCGCCGCCACCTGCTCCGGCACCAGCGAGCGCCGCGGCCATCTGCTCCGGCACCAGCGAACGCCTCGTCGACTTACTGCGAGATGATGAGCGACTCGCAGACCAGCCTCCCGCCATGGACGAGAACGAGGTGGATGCAACTGGCCGCGGCGTGCATCCTCAACTCCATCAACAACGCTGCATCTCGAGTTCCCACTCGAAGCAGACACGCAGCGGCGCCGA
The DNA here is from genome assembly GCA_038087645.1 of Saccharum hybrid cultivar R570. Classification (NCBI taxonomy): domain Eukaryota; kingdom Viridiplantae; phylum Streptophyta; class Magnoliopsida; order Poales; family Poaceae; genus Saccharum; species Saccharum hybrid cultivar. The sequence continues at coordinate 28,814,036 of JAQSUU010000804.1, forward strand.
GCATGAAGATCTCCGTCTCGCTGTTTATCCAATTCCTTTACGGACACGAACCAAACAAAGCCAGTATTCGCTTAATTTGTTTCCATTTGCGGCGTCTTCCATTACCGTTCACGTTTACGTTTGCCGGATGCAAACCAAACAGCTCCTAGGTTGTTTTGTTCATCAGTGTGTAGCAAGACAAGGCAGAGTAGGCGTGGCGGTGTCAATTTTGGTTGTTTGTTCATCAGTGAGTAGTAAGACAAGGCAGAGCAGGCGTGGCGGTGTCGTTGACCCAAAGGTGACGCTCTTCTATCTCGATACAATGATACGTAAGTCTTTTACATATTCGGGAAAAAATGACTTTGATGCACAAGTCTTATATTTTTGAGGAAAAAAAATGACATTCGATTCTGCTTCATTCGCTATATATCTGCACCAGTGGTTTTACCAATTTTATTTAAGTGCTTGCTACTCCCAAACGCTTGGTAAGGGAGTTACCTAACGGAAAACTGGATTGCAGACTCGAGGATTTGAAGACGGGATTGTGATTTGAAAAAATTAAAATGGTTTTATTTAATTAACTCGCTCGTCACTTGTGAAAAAAGTACTCGCACGGTGGAAATTAAAACGAGCACCTAGCTGGCACGTTTTTCTCATGAGACGACGACACGCACTACTCTTCAAATACCGAATTCATCTGTGAAACGAATACACAAGACAAAAACTAGAAAACAGAGCTGTGTGCTGCGGTGAGGGGCTCGGTAGCAAAAAGATGTATATTACCACCCTCTATCCTAAATTATAGATTGTTTTTGCTTTTCTAGTTACCTAATTTTTTTATGCATCTAGATACAGGGGCGGACCCACGGGGTATGCCAGGTGGGCCACGGCATACCCTGTGGGGCAGCCATTGACTACTTAGCATGGATTATATCTCTTTAGATAGAGATATTTGCAACAAAGGTTACTAGTTCGTACTCTTGTCCCAGTGGTAAGTCTCTTGTTCTAAAATCCAGATGTCGCCGGTTCAATCCGTGGCAGCCTCACATTTTTGTTTTTATTTTCCATTTTGCATTCCTTTGCGGCAGCCTCACATTTTTTTTTTCCATTTTGCATTCCTTTGCGGCTATGTACATACAACGCCGTTCTAAATTTCCATTTTCTTTTGATCTTTTGACCCCTTTAAAATTAAGTATAGATAATATACTTCATTCTTTAGTTTTTCTATTTTTTATCCTCTCTTGTTGTGTCCCATGAGACCTCATGTATCTCTATTTTTATTTTTTCAATCCCCACTAGATATTATAACTATAAATAATACATTTCATCCTTTATTTTGCAATTTTTTCATCCCATCTTATTGTGTCCTGTGAGATATACACACCATGAAATGGAATGGAAATTGGTAACTATGCGTAGTTCCGTGTCCACTTTACAAAGTCTGCACTCCAACATTTGTTGTGCATCACGAAATTTTTTTAAGCGGCATACCCTGTGATAAAATTTTAAATCCGCCACTGTCTAGATATATACTATATACTATATATCTAGATACTTCAAAAAAGTTGTCTAGATACATAATAAAATTTGTGTATCTAGAAAAATCAAAATGACCCATAAATTAAAACGAAAGCACTACTAAGCGTATGCACCTATATGATATATATCCTCCATTCCAAAGCTCATGTTTTGTTAGACATGGTTTTAACCAAATACTTGCAATTTTATGGTAGGAAATTGATGTAACTAGATATTTGTATTCAAAAGTACCTATGCTTTTATATATATACTAGGTTCGTGCCCATGCGTTGCACCTAGTTGCCTCATCAAGGATAAAAGTGTCACACACGTCCTCTAGCTGCCAGTCAGAACACCTTCTCACGCCGGAAACAGCCGCCACAGTGCGGGACTGTCCGCCGCCATACCACGCAGGTCATCTCGGCAACTCAAATCTGCTGGCCACCATCTCCCACGCCGGCTTCCTCGCCAACTTCGTGGTCGCAACTGTCGTGCGGCCCCACCAAACTGTCACCCTCCACTGCCAAGCAGATGCAAGGCCCTCCAATCGCCACGCCAACGCCCTCTTCCTGACCACCCTCCTCCGTTGTCGACACCGCAAACTTGAATCCTCAACTAGGCCTCCACCTTTCTCACCACGACGCTGGCCGTTGCAGCAGATTGACCGAGCACGAGCTTACAAAACGACGCCTCCAAGGAGGAATGCAATGCCACTGGCGCCGCCGTCGCTTGACCAGAAGATCAAGGTTTTCACCCAGGGAAGACAAGCTGCACAAAGGGAAGAGGACCGATCGATTGACGCTTCCAAGGAAGAAAACGGCGTCTGAAGACGTCGCCGTCATCGGCCCCAGAGGGCAAAGCTTTCGCCGTGGCAGCTCAACCCCGTGTACAGCAAAGGTCACGGCCTCTCCGCTGCGCCAGCCACCGCAGCAGTCGGGCACGGAGGAGACCGACCCTCACTAGATCCGGCCTCATCCTCACCGGATCCGGATGCCGTGGTCGCGGATCCGCGAGCCGACCGCCAGAGTAGTCACCACCATCGCGAGGAAGACAAGAGCACAACTGCCAGGGCGTCGGATCTGCTACCCGGAGCCATCGCCACCAAAACGGCGAGTAGCAGCCCCCAACGGCGCCTCCAGCCCCGGGCCACCGGATCTCCACCCGCAACGTGTTCACCATCTCGTGGCCCGCAACGCCGTCCTGGCGTGGCCGCCTGCCAGACCCGCCGGGCCCACCCGCTTGGTCGTCCCGGTCGCTGAGCTCCATCTCCGCACAGAGGTGGTCGCGAACTTCCTAAGTGAGAGCCTCGCTGCCGCCATCCTTGGGGACCGCACGGGCCTCCCGGCCGCACCCTCCAGTGGCGGCGAGGGCAGGGGATGTGGTGGTGGTTGGTGGCAGCGGCGGCTAGGGTTGTCGCCCGAGCCGCCCGTGCGGGTGGGCGACACAGGCGCTATCTTACGCTAGGAAAAGCTTCAACAATAACCTTTAATTTTGGGTCTGACCGCAATACAGAAAGCAATGGTGAAACAACACTCTCGACCGACCTAGATACAGAAATGATATACTAATACTCGTTTTTTCCAACTACACGCAAATGTCGGGCGAAGGAAAACATATATAAGCATAATTCACAGTTAGAGGGGGTCTCTCAACGTTGTAAAACAAGGTCGCTGTTGAGTTCTTCGCCAAAGCTGTAGGAACAAGAACAAGGACGTAGTCAATCAGTTGGGAATGGGGTTACTCTTTGCATAACCTTAATGGACATGTCGTTTATTACAGAGCAAGAGCTACTTAGCATAATCAAGGAGCTTCCGCTAAAAAAAGCTATATCAGTTGAGCTAAACTCTGTGTTTATTTCCTGTTTGGGTTTTTTTTTGCCTTATAGCACTTTTGTATCGTGACACATAGTTGTGTATCATTCCCAAATGGTAGAAGCTGGAACTTTGTTCCCTTATCTAAAAAAGAAAAAGACCTAGGACCTTATCGGTATCTTCTAGAAGCATAGTTGGGAGACAATCAAGAACGACAATCACAGAAACAAAAAATGCAGCTGTTGAATGAAGCAAATATAGTTCTACTCGCTAAGAAGGAGGAAGCACAAACAATGTCCGAGTATAGACCGATTAGCCTAATTAACATTCTCGTAAAAATCATTACAAAAATCCTTACAGACTAGCTCTATATATGAATGAGCTGGTTTCACATGCTCAGAATGCATTCATCAAGAAAAGGTTTATACATGACAATTTCTTTAATGTACAAAAAGTGATTCAACTTTTGCACAAAAAAGTCAACACTCTTTGTAAAACTGGACATCTCCAAAGCTCGGCAGATGCTATCACATATTAGGGTTTGCAGAATAAGAGTGGGAAGGAAGGGACCCCTTGCCCTCATGCTCATGGCACTATGGGGGTGTTTGGGACTGCTCCGCTCCCGTTTTCGCAGCTCTGCTCCAGCTCTGCATTGCCAAACACTCTCAACTCCAAGAACTCTGCTCCAAGAAAAAGGTGGAGTTTAAAACCAACTCCACATTTTTTGTGGATCACCTCAAGAGGTACTCCATGATTTAGACTTTTATACCTCCTCATGGAGTTAGAAAGAAATTACCCACACTTGCCACTCGTTAATGCAAGAACCAATTTGCTTTCCGAGCCTATCTCACGTACGCACACCTGATTAGTGACCATAGTTTTTTTTTTTCTATTTCTCTAGCATGCATGTTCACATACCGGTTACGTGATAATTCTAATGGCCATGTATTTTTTTTATTTTTCTGGCATGCACGTCAGGTTAATGCATTCGAAGCCTAGCTTAGAGTATAGTACATACATGGATGTATATATACGCAGCATATATATATATATATATATATATATATATATATATATATATATATATATATATATCCATGTTTTAAATAGCGAGCTAAGGCTAAAGTGTTTAGCGTTTTATAAACCGTAATTAGCGGACTTTAGCGGCAAAATAGCGGCAAAATTGTGCATGAACGCAAATAGCGGCACAATTTTTTTCAAGCTATTTCGGGCTATAGCGGCAAAAATAGCGCGCTATTTAAAACCATGATATATATATATATATATATATATATATATATATATATATATGGATGTCAATGTTTTTTAATATATGTTTTTAATATAAGTATTTTAACATCATATTTCAATTAGTAAAAGCAAGCATACACTTATATCCCAGAAAGGTATAACAAATATGTAGCCCCAACAAATTTTCTCTCATTTATTTTCTATTTTTCTCGGAAAATATCAAGTGCAATTTCAATCAAGGACATAATGGACCATTTGCATGTAAATCGCCCATTCCTGGAGCTAAAGCTAGGCTGTGTGTCAAACGGTACCACCTGCTCCACAAACTTCACGGTGGAGCTGCAAAAACGGGAGCGGAGCAGTCCCAAACACTCCCTATATATTGACAACGACAATTTATAAACGCCCCCTTAGTGAGGTTGGGTTTTACATGTCACTCTGATGACACTAGTTGGGCCTCTTCTTGTGGGACTTGGCCCATATGAATATAAGCTCCCCTAACATGCAGCAATGGCTACTCTAAAGAATCGACAGGATATGGCAGCGTAGTTTTCTTTGGCAAGGAGAAACACCCGAGAACGTCATTGGAGGACATTCGTTGATCAACTGGCCCAACTCCTGCCTTCCCAAGGCGAATAGCTAGCAATCCTCGAATTAGAGAGGTTTACTAGAGCTCTCCGATTGAGATGGTTATGGTTTAAGTGGAAACAAAAGGAAAGAGCGTGGAGCAATATGGAGATTCCTTGTGACAAATCTGATCACGGGCTCTTCAATTCATCAACTATAGTCACCGTAAGCAATGAAAAACTAGCCTCTTTCTGGACATCGACCTAGATCAATGAAACATCGGCCAAGGCAATTGCACCCCTGTTATATCAAAAGACTCGGTGTAAAAAATATTCACAGTTCAAAAAGCTATGGAAGACAATAGATGGATTGGCCACATATACCGCCCTAATCCTCAAGATGAGGTCTCAGATTTTGTGAGCCTGTGGGAGACCATCCAGGACATTCGATTAAACAGTGAGGCGGATGATGAGATTAAATGGCCCTAATAAGTCGTGTTAGGCGGCTGCTAGCTACTATTTATTAAGTTTGCTGCTGCTGCTGCTGTTAATGAATTCACTCGATCTGCCTCCACTCTGCATCTGTATGGGTATGTCCATCCACATCCTCCATCTGCCTCCTGCCTCCAACACCCAACTACCTCCAGCCCAGCTCTTAACTGTACGATGATGATGTTCCACCGAAAGAAACTGCATGCACACCATGCATGACATCTGTCATCAGCCATCGCTAGCTACTGTAGCTCACAGCTCGATCGCAAGCCTATTTAAGGAGCAACATTCCACTGCACATTCTCCTCACCAGCTAGCACTTGCTCGATCTCACTACATTCCAATTTCCAAAGCTAGCACTAGCACACAAGAGAGGTCGACATGGCTCGCAGCATGCAGCTCGTGGCGATCGCCGTCGTGGCCGCGGTGCTGCTGGCGGCGGCGACGACCTCGGAGGCCGCCGTCACGTGCGGGCAGGTGAACTCCGCGATCGGCCCCTGCCTCGCCTACGCCCGCGGCTCGGGCAGCAGCCCCTCTGCGGCCTGCTGCAGCGGCGTGAGGAGCCTCAACTCCGCCGCCCAAAGCACCGCCGACAAGCGCGCCGCCTGCAACTGCCTCAAGAACGCCGCCGGACGTGTCAGCGGCCTCAACGCCGGCAACGCCGCCAAGATCCCCTCCAAGTGCGGCGTCAGCATCCCCTACACCATCAGCACCTCCATCGACTGCTCCAGGTACGTACAACCGTACGGTCCAAGTCAAGTCATCTAACTCGATCAACAAGTACGTACGTCGTTTGATTTGTGGTTCTCTTCCGTTCCATGCATGATCCATGCAGGGTGAACTAAACCGAGCTAGACGACGACGACGACGGCGGCGATTCCGCCGTCGGCGCCACCGGAGCATCGATCATGACTTCATGAGTACCTATCTACGCATGATGGATGAGTCGTCTACTGCTACGTACTACTGAATAAAAATCTCACCGTCCGTACGTGTCGTCGTGTACGCTGTGATACGCCTGCATCGTAGCGTGCACGTCCACGTGTGTGTGAGAGACTGCTGTTTTGTTTTTATTTCCACATGTACGCTTGATCGCTCCTCCGCCGATCCGTCTCCGTACGCTTTTGGAGAGGAGACCCGGTTTGTACTGTGTTCACTGCTGCTACCTTATGACACACGCATCTTTTTGTTTGCAAATTGTGTTATGCATGCATGCGCCATAGCCATATACAACGTAAACAGGAAACAAAGAACTACGTACGACGACTAGGACAAACTCTAACAACACCATCCCACTCGCAACACCAGCACAGGCACAAGATACCAATGCCAACAACCAAAAAGGGAAAAAAAGTCTAAAGAAGAGGCAGAGAAACCTTCCAACTAAGGATGGCAACGGGTCAGGTTTGGATCGGGTGGAGTCTCCGTGCACTCAAAACCGAAACCCGAAATTGAAACCCGAACCCGAACCAAAAATCGATTCGGGTGGAAATCCATCACCAAAACCAAACCCGCGGATACCCGAAACCCGAATGGATACCCAAAACCCGCGGATAAATATACACATATTCACATGTATAAATAAGAGGCAATAAATAATAAATATTTTCATGAGTCAATTTTGAATAGATTTAATAATCTAAGTAAACAAGTTATTATTAGCATATTATAAAACATGAGTTTTAATTCCAAATGATTTATTTTGGATATCCATTGGATATCCACGGGTGAAAAACCAAACCCGAAACCGAATCCGATACCAAACTCGAAACCGAACCCGAAAACCATGGGTGAGAAACCATCCCCAAACCCAAACCCGCAGGACCTGAAACCCGCGGGTATCCGACCCAAACCCGATCCGCTGCCATCTCTACTTCCAACAAGCTCCAGATAAGACCTGACCTTTTAACCCCATCAAAGGCTTGAGAAGTTCTGGCAGTAACAATTCTTTTAAGCGGTCTACACAATCTTGAATGACACACATTGAATGATTTCTACATGGTTTGAATGCATGGAAGTGAAGATGTGATTGCTTGCTCATCGTACACTCGCGAGCTGCGACCCCACCGCGTGCTGCCGCAGCTATTGCAGTGCTTGCACCCGACGCCACACAACGCTCTAACACAGGAACGCACCCTTCGTCTGTAAGCTAAAACATTTCACGGAAGCTTAAAGAATCGTATTAGCACAAATTGATTTAACCAAAATAAAACACCTTTACATATGTGCATAGCACAAATAGACCGTTCATGTGCTAAACAAAACAAACCCACCTTGCGCCATGTTTGCTCCTTGCATCTTGGAAATATTTCTCTCCCCTCTTCCTTCTTACCTCACTCGTTCTCTTGATGATAAAAGAACTATAATACTTCCATGTGTGTCATCCGTAACCTTTTCTCTAATGGGAACCATCTCTTCCCTTGTAGCCTTCTTCTATTTATACACCCATACCAGGTGCTTCAAAGCTCACAAGCCATAGGTAGGATGAGAAAACGCCATACATCATGCATTTAGATACTCCAACCGACATGCACATGACATGCATGATAATGCTTGGTGCATCCTATTCCATCGGTGGCAGCACTAAAACAACCGTTTCTTTAAGCTAATGACTTCATAGTGATTAATCCATGGCCAATTGATATTGCTTCTATCTAGTAACTTACATGCAGCCACTAATCCACATTCATTTATGCATGCAATGCATGCGTGTAACACACAAGCAATTGACCTTTGGGTCTTAATACACATACTAATTTGATTTGAAGAGAGAGGAGAGGGCATTTCAGCCCATCATTCTTTTTCTTTAAGTCTGGCAACCATGGTCACACTAAGACATTTAATAATAAGAATAATTTGCTCTCATTCATGGGCCATATTTTAGTTAAATAGTCTAACATCGTCTGCCGCAAGCCACCGTGCTATGCTTAGGGTTGGGTTAATCTAGAGACTAGAAAGGTTGAGCACAAGGGATTGGGCCTTGGCCTGCCAAGTGCTACTACTGGGTGTTTAGTTTTATTGTCTCAAATTGGATTGGTTAGCCCAAGACCCTCCATCTTTAACCTCACTCTAGCTTTAGCAGCTTCTCACAGGGCATCCATGGAAGAAACTTTTGGCGGAGGCTAAGGAGGGGGATACAATGGCCAGCAATGGTAGGGGGGGCTCAAACACCTCTGCCCCACTGTTGGATTCACCCCTGTACAGGGTGCTCCCACAAGTAGAGCTCGAGCAAAAAGCTAGTTAGGCTGTGTTTAGTTCCTCATGGAATGCAAAATGCAAAATGTCAACTACTTTGGAATGATGAAATACAAAATGCCAAAATTTTCATGGGTGTGTTTAGTTCCATCCAAAATACCAAATTTTTCATGAGATGGGTGAGAGCTTTTTGGCTTTTTGGCTTTTTTGGCCTCTTGAGGCCAAAATCCAAAATAGAGAATGAATACCTTTTGGCAAAAATTTTGCATGGTGTTTAGTTCCATTTTGCAAAATGATGGGTCAAAACCCAAAAATTTTTGGATGAAATGGGGAACTAAACACACCCTTACTAGCAAAGATGAAGCTCGAGTGATGGAGCGAGCTCGATGACGGAGGTAGGTGCTCAGAATCGTTGTTACTACTAGCTAAGTTTGAGCTTGAGCCGAGGGATGCTTGAATGGGTGGGTGAGTTCACCACCCGTGGGAGGGAGTTCATGGGGTGAGCGAGTTTATCAGTGTAGCGGCAAGGGTGCATCATGCATGGAGGAGGGAGCAGATGCGAAAAATGCAAGTGCTGTCACGACACTAATCAATATGTTGCAAAATGGTCCATGCAAAGGAAAAGTGGGTTGGACTGATTCTCTATATATCAGCTCATGACGGCTAGGTTGGCCAGCCACGAGAGGTGCAGCGTCATAAAAATACAAAAGCAGTAGCAATGGGAGGAGTGTGGAGAAACCAGATGGCGAACTGGCGGCGAGCTCACGCTCGAGGTGCATATGCTCTAGCACTACAACAAATATGGCTTTCTATGACGATTTCGCTATGAGAACAAAGCAAATTTATCACTAAATCATTCCATTTATGACATTTTCTAATAGCTGGTATAGATTAATGAAGAATATCTAGCAGGTGTCAGAGAGCCCAACACAAAGTCGTCATAGCCTACTTCAATGTCATATTTGACAATACTTTTTTTTAGACCAAACATATTTGACAATACTTGTCCATCATAATATTGTTTAATTATCTTATGCCCTGTTCGCTTGGCTGATAAGCCATGGCTGAAAGTAGTATTGGCTGATTTGTTATGAGAGAAAAATACTATATCATAGCTGATAAGCCAGGCTGATAATGACATGCGAGGATCCGGAGGTCAAGAGCAAAAGGGAAACTCAATAGGATATAAAACAAGGAATCAACTCCACTGTAAGGTGGTCTCCATTATTTACATTAGTTATAGGGGTATTTACGGATGAAAATTAAGTTTGAATTCCAAAACTTCAAAATAAATAACAGATTCATTTCTAGGCATATGTGATACTCATGTATTTTGTTCGTCCAACTATGCTAAAATCATCCATAAAATCCTACAAATTTGTGATACTTTCGAACTTGTAATTAGTGATAACCTCAACAAAATTTTCAAACCTTAGAGCATCTCCAGGAGTCTTTCTTAAACTCAATCTTTAAATTTGAAGAGTCATTTGAACAGAAGTCACTCTCTATATCTTTCCACTGGTCAGCAACTTTTCTGTATCTTGTGCACACTCTAAGTAAACAATCCTGTTGTCCATCTTTAGCTAGCGAGATTCAGAATAGAGGATGCCAATATTTAAATATCAAATTAAAGAAGCTGTTAGAGGGTATTTTCACTAAAATCTCTATTTTCTATCAATAAGGAAGAATATATAGAGGCTCTGCTTGGAGTTGATCTTAAACCAATTATGAATACTAGCAAATATGTCTATACGTTGCGATGGGAGGAAAAACCTATTAAATATTTATGGGAACGACAATAAGAATGGTACGTATTATTTATGTTTCACCATTTATAAATTCAAAAATTTAAAGTTACAATTTATTTTGTGATGGCCATGATATTTATAATATAATTTATTGTTGGCAACTATGACAATAACTATTAAGCCTATATTGAACTAAAATGCAATTTTGATGGTTTTTTCTCCTCCTGCAGAGCACATAAATATTTAGATATAAATACATCATAACTTTAATTTTTGTTCTATATATGTGCTGGTACTGGTATAATGAAATATCGAGTTCTGTGACCTTTGAGGACCCATAAAAATTTATCAACAAGGAGTTAGTTACTGACGTGTCGAAGATTGGTCTATCCAGTGATGATTATGATGGGAGACATCTCTCAACTTTTCACATGCTAGCCCTCAATGTGGTGTGTAGAGATATATTTATTTAGACTAGATTAGATAAGTAATAAAGTGCTCAAGATTTCAGTTCATGTTTTGATTAGTTGAACTGTCGGCTAATCTAGATTTCAATAAGACATTACAATTTGGTATTAGAAATCTTTATTTTCTTTGAGATTGCAAAAAGTCAATGGTTTAGGTATCCATAATATTATATTGATTGTTTATTATTTATTTTACTGGAGAAAGAAAAAGATAACCTGAGCGGATAAACAAACAACCAATAAACAACGAAAAGATCCAAAACAAAAATAAATTGGAGGGAAACTAAAATGTACAGGAACCAATGTAGGAAAATAAAAAATATGATTTATTTATTGGACCAAAATCGAAGGGAACACTAGGATCGGACAGACACAGAATTGACTTTAGAAAAAAAAAAGTTGCATGATTATGGAAACCGAGCCACTTTACGATTATTAGGTTGCACGAAAATTTATTTGTGGCAGAAATTTTGCCTCTTTATTATTAGGTAGGTATAGGTATATAGATATTTTTTTTGAGAAACAGGTATATATAGATATATAGAGTAGAGGTATCGATTTTACAAAGTGTAATGAATTTTTAACATGACGGGCCGTCATTGCTTGGCTGCTGTGAACGTGGCCCAAGTCGGCATTGCCGGTGACTGTTCCGCTAGGCCGTTCGTCGAACAAGCTGCTGGACTGGTGCCACCTAAGCCGTGAGCGCCGTGCGGCCTGGCCCGCGTAACGCCTGAGTGGACCGGCTTGTCACGCAGTGTGACACAGGAGGCCTGCTGGTCGTTTGAGGGAATTGCTTCCCCAACTCGTACTTATCTTGTCAAAAAAAAAACTCCTCGTACTTATTATTATCTCTTGAATTTCTGCTTAAAAAACCTATCCCTTGAATTTCCTTTCTTTTATTTATACCAGGTTAATTCAAAAGAATGCGTCCTATTCGATTCACAATTGACATATGAGCCAGGTGATTAGTGAGCCCAAGTTACCGGTGATTAGAGCGAGTCTTCACACTATTGAGTTGTGAGCTCTTCTTTTGCCGTGGGCACCAGGCTGTACACTTTTTTTTGGAATAACTAAAAATATGAACTACATCTGTGGTAAAAAGAAATCTTTAAATTACAAAAAAAAAACATACATGCATCGACTCTATAATCAACACCAATAGTCATTCAACATTCAATAATAAACAACTCAATAATTTTCAATGGTTTGTTACATTATTTATTAAGTAAATAACACAAGGGCAGCATATACTATAATTAGCTACAGTAAAGAATGAATATTTGCCTAATAAGTCAGGATTAGTGGCACTAAAAAGTCATAGCTAAGCCAAATAGCTATTCTTAACAAAGTTAAAGTGTCCTTAGCTGCAATAGCTGAACAATTTGCGATATTATAACAACATGTCCTCTTCAAATCTAGAGCGCACTAACACAAAAACGGTTTTAGAAGACTACTCCTTTCGTTTATAGAGGCTGTCTTAAAATGTTGGTGTCTCCAAAAGTAACTAAACAATTTTAGAGTCGGCGGAAATTTTTTTGGAGATATTGCCACCTCTATAAATCTATTACAGATATATTTTTTGAGGTGGACCTATTAAAATACCTACCTCTACTAATAAAGCCAAGGCCCGATAAGAAAACTCTAGTCCATTGTAGGCAGCAATGCACAACCCTAAGTCCCCCCTCACTCTCTTAGCTACACAACTGCTCCTCTATTTGCCCTCACAAAGCCACACCCTATCCTTCCTCTCCTCTTCCTCAACTCCCTCCATCTCTCTTCTATTCTCACATCTGGCAACGGTGGTTGAGGTGCCTCACTAGAGGCGTCGGGCGCAGCGAGATCCATGCTTGGGGGGACTGGATCTGGCGAGGGTGAGGTGCAAATCTAGCAGTGAGGCGGTAGAGGATTTGGTGAGGTGAGGAGTCAACTTCTCTTCGAGTTCACACTTTGCCGGTGCCACTCCTCATGTCCTTTTTCTCTCTATCTTGTCAGGCAAGCGTGTCAACCAGGGGCGGATCTACAGGGGGGCTGGGGGGGCTCCAGCCCCCCCTACCGCCGCCGAGTCCATGGAACCCCTTCTCAGCCCCTCAAGAATTTCTGCCATGGGAGCACCGTCTAGGAGGGGCTGGAGCTGAGCCAGAGGTTGAAGACGATCTGTACGCGATCTGGGCAAGTACCATGACTCGTATGTCTAATAATCTTAGCCCCCCCTATCATCTTGTTCTAGATCCGCCACTGGTGTCAATGCCAACATGCTTGGTTGCAAGCTTGGGTGCGACAGTCTCTATGGTGGCTTCTTCTTTCATGTAACCGATAGCCTGATCCAATTGGGGCGAAGAAGATTCGGACAGTGGCGGCCAACGTGCACGGCCCATGTTCTCTCCTTCCTTTGGCAGCATGCGGGCAAAGTTCCCTATGTAGCGGTGGCGCGAAGTCACTGCACCGCAGGTGACCGCGCGATGTCCTATATATCCACATGTGCAGTGTCACGGGCTCACCAGCAGACCTACAAGGCAGGCTCGGTGGTGCCCCTTTTTTGTTTTTTTGGATTTACTTAGGCGGGCATGTGGCCGTCTCTGATTAACACATACCACTGCCACTTTAGAAACCCATTTGGACCATCTCTTTTAATCTCTTCTATGCTAGTGAGCAGTGACAGTGCTATTCTGCTATGCGGATCGGACTATTTGCAATCATGCATGGAACTCGTGACTTAGTGTTGAAAAATGACGGCCTACACATATGATCTCTCTCCCTGGACTGCTATAATATAAACCCGCATACCCATGTAAATTATTTTAACTACTACTCGTACCAATTATCGTGGTAATTTGTAGGAGAGTCTTTTATTATTTTCCAATCGCCAACACGAAGAACTAATTCTTGATGAGTTCTTTAATTTCGTCACTTGCCTAAACTAATTTGAAGATTAATTAGTAACGGGCCAACCAATTATACGGCGCCAGACACACTAGCATCGATCATATATGCACATGATGTCAAGTTGGTTGGATGTGATGGAAGAGAAGTCGTGGCTGAGAAGCATCCACGGGGTTACGTATCGTCGGGGAGACCCATGATAATTTGGGCCTGGTTCTATAAATTTTTTTTTGGTTCACCCCTCACATCAAATATTTTTTTAAGAAAAGAGAATATATTAATATTCCAGCTTCTGCATCGACTAATGCATATAAATGTATGTTTGACATATGCACGGAGTATTAAATGTTGATGAAAAAAACTAATTGTACAGTTTAGTTGAAAATTGTGAGACAAATCTTTTAAGCCTAATTAGTTCATGATTAGCCTTAAGTGCTACAGTAACCCGCATGTGATAATGACGGATTAATTAGACTTAATAAATTTGTCTCGCAGTTTTTAGGCGAGCTATGTAATTAGTTTTTTTTAATAATATTTGAAAACCTCTTCCAACATCCCATAAAACATCTAATATGACACCTGAAATTTTTCTTTTTGCGAACTAAACGCAGCCATCACGGGAAGGGAACGATAGATGTCGCTCGTGATGGATCGATCGTGATCTCGCGGGTAACCTGGCTATATAGAGTATAGACTATAGCATGTTGACAAAGACGTGCCAACAGCGCCGTCCCTATAATTTTGAGGGCCTTTGGACGAATAAGACATAAGGGCCCTTTAAACTAATTTTTTTATATGATAGCTAAATTACATAGTAATATAACATGTAATGTATATTTAGTTCATATAAAAGATACGATAACTATTATGATTATCTCAAATAAAACAATAATGCTTCAGTGATTTGTAAAAAAATTGTCTTTGTGTATTTTTTGATTCAAAATATGCAAGAATAGTATCAAGTATACTGTCCAAAATTTTCTTACGATGCTACACATAGCCAAGCCATTAAACATGTCCTCGCATGATCTCGTATCGGGCTCGCAGCTACGTCGGGTCGGTCTGAGATATCGAGTGCCAATCTAAGTTGGCGTCTCGCAGTCTCTGCATTTGGCAATGGCAAGAGCTGAGAAGGCGAGAGGAGTCGCGTCAAGGCAGAGCGTCGCCGCATGCCGCATCGGGCTCGGGCGATTAGATGTCGCGGCATGAAAGGTAAAATGTCGATGCTTGCTAGCGTAGTACCTACATGAATAGAAACCGTCGGCAATGCACTGGGCGCTAATTGTTGAGCCTCCAAAATGAAATCTGCCTAATATATATCCTTTTTTAGTGGAGCCTAATATATACCTACTAATTAGATATATGTTGATGGGCCCCTCTGTCCCATGGGCCCCGGCGGTCGCACCGGCTGCCCCTCCCCTAGAGCCGGCCCTGCGTGCCAACAACAGAAAATTTAAAGCTGCCACTATTAAAGATAATTGATCGATCCATCGAAAAGAAGGTCTTGCA
The DNA here is from genome assembly GCA_038087645.1 of Saccharum hybrid cultivar R570. NCBI lineage: Eukaryota > Viridiplantae > Streptophyta > Magnoliopsida > Poales > Poaceae > Saccharum > Saccharum hybrid cultivar. The sequence goes on from JAQSUU010000804.1 coordinate 28,829,452, forward strand.
TGACCTCTGCTGTCTAGCTACCTAGGTTAGTTGCTCCAGAGTAAAATTGTGCGTAACTCAGATCATCTGGCTCGATTCTTTTGCTTGTTGCATTTTTCTAGAAATATTCTATAATTTATACTTGCGGAACTACTGTACAAGCAGTAGGTGATTTGTCTGTCGACAATATGACTCCTATACTGAATTTATTAATCTTCAAACTCAACTATTTAATATTTCGTATGTGTCTCGTAAAAAATAAGATGTTGCACGTGTGTTTATAGAGGACAATGAGTTTAAGGGCATCGTTGTGGTACTCCCTTACCTTCTGGAGGGTAATATCTTAAAGAAATTACAGCACTTGATTTTTTAGAAAAAAAATAAAATAAATAAAATAATCTAAGTAAAAAAAAATCCTAGAACCTCAGCATCACTGACGCAATAAATATTTGTGTCCCCTCCTTGTTCGCACCGACATGATGATCAGGTAGAGAGAAAAGAAATCCCGCTGCTTCCATGTTTGGCCAACTTGAACTCAGATCATGCACACGGATTGTTTTTTTCTTTTTCTTTATTTCTTTCAATTTTCATGAGTAAGTTTGAGTAGTAAAGCAAGAGCATAATGAAACTACAAAGCCAATTTCATTGCCGAATCAACGATCAGAACTGTGAAGAACAAGAACTGCACCGCTTCCATCCTTTCGTTAGTTACATCTAAACAACTTTCATGCATGACAGGGTAATTTTGCGCTTAACTGCCTGCTCTTAATCACACTTTTGCAAATCCCTCCTCCCACTCCCCCCTCGCGCCCCCTTGATCAACATCATGTGACCCAGATTATAAGTTTGCACGGTTGCACAAAGAGATTGGTTTGCACCAGATATGTTGCCCACTGAAGGTAAAGATTTTTATGTGGTACCTTCGAAGGGGAGTTATTTTAACAAAAGATAATTTAGTAAAATACAATTGGCAAGGCAATGAGAAGTGTTGTTTTTGTCACGAGAATGAGACAATTAAGCATCTTTTCTTAGAATATCGATTTGCACGGGTAGTTTGGAGTTGCATACAAGCTGCGTTAAATCTCCCTCAGCCCCGCAGCATTTCCCACCTTTTTGGGAGTTGGCTTCGAGGGTTTCAGAAGGATCTCAAACCTTTAATTTTGTTGGGTGCGGTGGTTACTTGTTGGTCGCTTTGGTTATGCAGAAATAACTTGGTATTTGAAAAAAAACATGTTTACTTTCCCTTGCAGGTGGTTTATTCGGTAATCTATTGGCTGTGTACATGGGTTATCCTCAAAAGTCTTACGCACAGGCTTTGGTGCAGAAGGCATTGCAATAATTGATGCAAGTGGTTACAGTGTTTTTCTCCTAGGCACATGGGTGACGATCTAGTCTTAGAATTGATTGTCACTAGAGTGTCAGGTAGAAGCCGGTTTCTTTCTCTTAGGCTTTGTGTTTAGGTAGAAGCCGGAAGTGAATTCACTTTTATTGTATCAACTCGATGTAATGACTGTGAATTAATAACCTTACTTTATCAAAAAAAAGTTAAATACATGTTTTTTCTTCAAAGTTTTCACACCTGATGGAAGTTTTTCTTTTCACGTAAAAATATCGTTGCAGGTCACCGTTTGAAAACGTTGTGGATCACGTTCTGTTTTCGTAAAGTTGCTACATCTCTAGATTTTTTTTACAAAATAAATATGTTAGAAGAAACTTTAGAGTTTATCCGCATGTCACGTTACATTAAATATGAATGTTGTATTATGCATGTATACTAGATCTAATAGGGAGATAGTTTCCCTATTTCTTCTTCTACCATCAAGGAAGTAATATAAGATAATTAACATTTACGCTAATGCTCTCTACTGAGCGTCCGTCCAGACGCGCGCTTTTGCTGGGCCTGCGGACCAGGTCTGACCGGCCCAACTCCTCTTATGGCTTCTCCATTTCATTAAAAAAATTTGGACGCTTCTCTTTCCTATTCATCCGCTACGGCCGATTCCACCAGGACGGACCCGCCTCGCGCCGCGCTCCCCTGCGCCTCACGCCTCGCCAGACCTGCATCGTGTCGCGCACCCCGCCCATGCCTTGCGCGCCCGCGTCTCGCGCTGCGCTCCCCTGCGCCATGTCAATGAGCTTTCATTGGGCGGCAACAATTAGATGAGCATATGTTGCAAACGTATATTTTATGTGTTTCATATGTATGTTGTAAAAGTAGATCTGGTGTTGCATATGTTGCAATGACTATACACGTATGTCGCAAGTGTATGTTTTAAATGTTTTAGCTGTTTCAAACGTATGTTGCAAGTGTTTTATCTGGATGCCGCATGTGTTGCACTGGCTATACATGCATGTTGCAATTGTATGTTTCAAATGTTTCAGCTATTTTAAATGTACATTCAAATATTTTATCTGGATGTTGCATATGTTACAGTGCCTGTAGACATATGTGACGAATGCCGCAGCAAATTATTTTTGTTGCAAGTGTTCCATGAGCAGACGCGGGAAGTGGGCGCAACGGAGGTGGTCCCCTCGGACGCAGTGGTCCCCGCGTGCACGGGAAGCGAAGCGAGCATGGTGGCCCCCACGTGCATGTGCAGCCGCAGCAGGTGCATGCTCACCGCAGCCGCAGGCGGGCCCGGGCCGGCATGCGCAGCAGCAGCAGCGTGCGTGCGGGCGAGCAGGAGTTGCATGCATTGTTCTTTGATCTCCCTGTGATCACACGGTAAAACCCAAGTCCCACTAGCCTTTTTTTTTGTCTAATTCAAGCAGCGTGTGGGTGGGCAATAGACGTGGGCGTCCGGATGTCCGGACGCTAGTCTCTCCCGTAACATTTAGATTGACGGTCTATAGTTATCTGGGAGTACCATAGCAAAATCTGTAAAAAAAATAGTTGCTTCGTAACGTACACATGAAACGCTTGAAAACTACTTGTCATTGAGTATTGCTTCAACTTCGATTTGCATTGCGTATTGTAGTAGGACATCATCGATCGACGACTCACGATGGCAACTATTCTTTTATCTTTTAGAAAAAAGTAGTGAAATAAATATCCTGACTGCTCAATCCGGAAGTGTACATCCGTTGAAAATAATTCAATGTTAAATAGTAGGAAAGGCAAGTACTGCTGTAGTTATTAATTGGAATGTAGTAGTATTATGTATATATCATCTTTATATATCCTTGAATCTTCACTCACTGTTGAGGTACCGCTTCTTCTGGGAATCGCAGAACATGCCACACATGTACACATCGTTACTTGTCCAATTAACCAACCAGTACTTCTTATGAATGAATGAATATATAATTCCATATAGTTTCCCTCTAAGTCTCAAAAATCAGTACTGTATAAACTAATCGTCTGTCTTACTCATGCATGCGGAGAAATGTTGGAGCCCAAGCTGGCCCCGCGTCGCTGGGCTCTGGGTCCGCCACTGATGAACATATTTAGATGATTTTTGACAGTTTTTGTTGGGACTTTTCTATTGGCATCAACGTGCAGACGAGAACGGCTTCTGAAGACCAAAACAATTCAAAAACAGTGAAGCGCAGGCTAATTTTCTCAAAAACCGAAGGCATCAAAACATGACTTTTTTTGGCTTTACAGTTTTTGGAGAAGTCCAAACCCTGCTAAAGAGAACCATAAAATAGTTTATTAACTTAGAACATATTTAAGATGAACTTATATATATATATACTTAACACACTTAAGATGTGTCATCAGCGGATACCCTTCGATGGTACCCACTTAACTTACTGTTGAGGTGCGGCTTCGTCAGGGAACCGCAGAACACGCCACACGTATAGCTATCAAGTAATCAAGTTGGCAACAGCAAGAAAGCTCAGTTGCCGTCGTGAACATTCCGGAGACGGTTGTTTTTGCCTTGAAGAGAGGGGAAATCAATCTCGAGAAAGAAATCCTCTTGGTACCTAGCCGTGTTTGCATGCAGAAACGCCAACTGTAGTTAGTTAACAAATTTTGTCTGATACAAACATTTTCCACAGAGTTGGACTTGCAATTGGACTCTGTAGCTGGACTGAGAGACCAATCGAGATCAGCTGGTAAACACATAATGAAAGTGAAAATCACAGCACTTAACAGCAGTACAGGACCACACCTAGTCCAACTGCCAACGACCTGGCAGCGACGTTCTTGAATTCATCATTCAATGCATACATTCATGCGAGATGGAGCTAGCAGTGTTTCGCGTTACTGCGGTACCTCCAAATAACTGTGAGCTGTCGATCTAGATAATTTTTATCACATATTACCTTCTAAGAGGTAATAGAAGGAGAAGAAAATATTTTCCAATTAGATCTAATTCCATATCCTATTAGATCTAGCTTGCATGCATGATGTAAATTGTAATCAACAAACTAATGTTCCTTTGTTGGTGACAACGTGACATATCATGCTAAGGTGATTTTTAAACATTTTTTTAACATTTTCTTTTCACATACGTTTGCATGTACGTCACTTGCTAAAATACATGAATATGCATGCTTAATCTTTTTGTGCTTATCCCTTTTATATAACGTACTCTCTCCGTCTTTAAAAAAGAGTCGCTATGAGAATCGTGCTGGTTAAACTTTCTCAACTTTGACTAGATTGTAGAAAATGCGTGCAACATTTATATCTCTAAATAAGTTTATTATGAAAATATATTCAACGATCTATCTAATGATATTAATCATGTACCATAAATATTAATATTTGTTAAATAAATTTGATCAAAGTTAAAAGTTGTTGACTTTTTGGGAAGCGAGAATGACTCTTTTTTTAGGGACATAGGGAGTAGTTTTAATCGAGTTAGCATAATATAAACACTTAAATATGTAACGTGTTAGCGTGCAACATGTTTTAGATCGCCAAAGTTCACGGCTCATTTAGCGTGTTAGATGTTGATGTTCTTTATGTGTATAATACATTTTTTTAGTTGAGTATGTGAAATTAAAATGGATTGTTCGAATTCATATTTGGATCTATGCGCAATTTTTGTAGGACAAAATAATTACGCACAGTTACGGAATAGAAAAAGGAAAGTAGCAGAAAAAAGAAGAAGATTGCGGCAAGGAGGGGCCACATGCGCTTGTATCTCCCGTGATCTAGGGGATTTGAGAATTTTTCTTTTTTTAGGTTAATTAATTAATTAATTTGAAAATCTAAAAAAATCAATGGCCTAGATTAGTTTGAAGTATTACCACCTAGCAGGTAATAGGGGTACCGTAGCATTGCCCTTCAGTGTTTGTCATCGTCTCCACGGAGCTGAACACCTCATGTCATAGGTCGCTCGATCGCTCGCTCTATTTAAACCCTCCAAACCCTGCTCATTCCGCAGCACACAGAGTCACCCACCACTAGCTACACTCCACACTCACACACGTCTCGGACTCTCGGTCAGGGCAACGACGACGACGACGATGGCTGTGCTGAACAGCAGCAGGAAGACGGTGGTGGCCCTGGCCGTGGTGGTGGCGGCGGCGGCCCTGCTGGCGTCTACCGCGTCGGCGGCGATCACGTGCGGGCAGGTGGGGTCGTCGCTGGCGCCGTGCATCCCGTACGCGACGGGGAGGGCCAGCGCGCTCCCCTCGTCGTGCTGCACCGGCGTGCGCAGCCTCAACAGCGCGGCGCGGACCAGCTCCGACCGCCAGGCGGCGTGCCGCTGCCTCAAGAGCCTCGCCAACAGCGTCAAGAGCGTCAACATGGGCACCGTCGCCACCATCCCCGGCAAGTGCGGCGTCTCCGTGGGCTTCCCCATCAGCATGTCCACCGACTGCAACAAGTACGTAATCATCTTGCTATATATCATCGTCCATCTCTGCTTTCATCAATAATCTTGCTTGCGCATCATATATATGTATATATGTTTTTTTCTCAACTATATTCTTTGGCGCATGCAGGGTCAGCTAAATGATGAAATCTACGACGTTAGTACCAGCGCACGTGATGAAGCTAGCAAGCCAGGAAAATAAAATAAAAAGTTGTCGAAACAGGAGGAGCAGCATGCAGTATCTGTATTGTACTATTACAGTATTATTATGTAACCGTGTGCACTGTGTACGTACGTGCGCATATACATGGCTATATGTATGTGTGGCTTGCAGTGCTACCTAGCTAGCTTCTCATCATGTGCTCAATTGCTCATGTATGCGGGTGTTGTGTGTGTGAACAGCCAGTACACTGTTGACTGTTCAGTGGCTTCGATGATCGACCTACTTGTTCGGATAGTTAATGGTTTGCTATATAGTGGTGCTTGTTATTAATCAATATGCCTCTCCTTAAATGCCGGCCGGTGCGTGCATCTTAAAATATATATACTAACCCTACCTGGCTATCTACTTCAGATAATGTAATTACAAAGACAGAACTTGAAAACTGTGTTACTGTAGAAACACGGAAATCAAGTGGCAATGGTCTACAACATGTACAATACATAAATTTTTCCCACATGAACATAAGGGCACTCTTCTGGTGGTCAGCTCTAAGATAACTTTTCTTGGACGACGGCTTCTCTGAGTGATCAGTGGAGGGAAAGAGTGGTTACCCGGAGATACCAGAGATGTCACCTTTGAGCTGGCGGGGAGAGAAGAGCTAAACTCCTCTATCTCTCTCTCTTTGACAGAAGAGACGATAAATCGATAATATATGACTAAAAAAACCTCAAATATAAAACATATATACATGATGATATGATACTTAAGGGTTGATACCTCACTCTCTTGCTATTAGAGGTGCCTTATTAACAGTATACACCATGAAGCTGCTGACCCACAACCACCAAAAAGTTTTTTTCTTCGTGATTGGGTTTGCGCCCATATTTTTTCATTAAGGAGAAGAGAATTTTGTTACATGTCTGTTAATAGTCTGAACCTCCCACGACATTTGCGAGTGGCACTCAACACGGGCAAGCCAAACTACAACAAACCACTCCCAAGACTACAAACGGTGTACTATATGGCTATCCAATGTTGCGACATTAGCAGCAGCAGCAGGCTCATTCGTCAGCAACGCAACCAAAGCACCCCGGCCAGACTCGAGAAGCCGGCGTCCAACCCACTCTTTCCCTTCACTGATCGCTCGAGAGGCGGTCTCCGCAGCGTTGGTTGCCATGCCTCTGAAAACCCTTGTGTTACGCTCCTTCCACAAGGTCCATGATAGCAAATAGTACCAGGGAGTCCAAGCCCACACGCTCCGGCTTAGCCACCAAGTGACCAGAGCGTCATCAGCGCGTTCACCAGCAGACCGTCCAGGCAGAGAGGGTGCAAGAGTTCGACAGCTTAAATCTAGTTCTATTTCAATATAATCGGGCTTAAATGTTATACCTTAAGTCTAGTTCAACATGTAGTCTTATGGTTCACTTTGGATTTATCCTAAATCAATTTTTTCTAAATTTGAGTATGTTTTTTTATAAAATATATTAATATCTACAAGTTCAAACAAAAGCTCAGCCAAAACATATTTTATAAAGAATCTAACAAAACTAATTTGATGTTCTAGATGTTGGTGTATATTCAAAGTTAAATAGATCTGATTTAGGATAAAATCAAAGTGAATTATAATTTAAAATAAAGGGAGTATCAAACAATTGTGGAAACTATTAGTATTTTCCTCCTTTTCCTTTGTTCACAAGGAAGAAAATATATAGGAATTTTGAAGTGAGAGAGAAAAAAAGTCAAATACACTTTTGTGAGAGTTCGGTGTTTGTATTAAATTCAAAACTCCCACGTATTTCCTTTCGACAATCTACAAATACTTGTACCATAAGCACGACCTATGAAGAAGATTAACCCCCTACTGACTTTAACCAACAAATAGACAGAGGTGTAGGGGCACACATGGTGTGCCCACGTGCCCTTAGTGGAAATGGCCAGTACCACGCAGAGGATCCCCAAGACGACTAATTGGATGACGCTCCAACTAAAGAGCTGCGCTTGGCTGGGGAGCTCGCCTATATATACCTCCATTTACGAATGGGGGTGCTCCATTGGACTGGATACCAGGCTTGAGGGTTGATGTGCTGTGGTTTTCTATAAAGACCGGCAGGAAGTATATCAAGCATGATGTCGTAGAAATCTCTCTCTCTCTCTCATAGCGAGGCGGAAGAGTTCACATTCATCGCTTCCTCTCTCTCTCTCTCTCGCTCTCTCTCTCTCTCTCATAGTGAGGCAGAAGAGTTTGCATTCATCGCTTCCCCCCCCCCCCTCTCTCTCTCCCCATGTCATGTATCAGATCTGTTATTTTACGTCCCTCAGTTCGACTCATCTGCGGAGTTTGATTTCTGGTCTGATAGTGACGGTTCGTATGCTCTAGTTCGTTTGGACCTGCCCACAGTTTGATTTGGAACAATACTGGAGCTGCTCTTAACAGAGAATACTGTTGCAGGTTGGTTTGAGGTTAGGAGCCAATAGAGACTGAAGTTTAATATCAAGGATCGGGTTTATCTAAACATGCATGGTCTACACAGTACACATTATTCAATCGACACATTAACATTTTTAGCTATGCTAGATAGAGGAGCGAGCCACACAAACCTCTAGTTTACATATGAGCGATACACCAGCGTTTGTTATTTCGGCGGCCATTATAATTGTTAAAACATAGAGTGCTTGGATTAGAAAAAATTGTAAATAGTAGATGGCATGTCGATCGTGCACTGTGCTTAGGCGTTGGCCGCCTTCTCACTGAACAACAGATCCGCGTACGGCATGAAGTGGCATACCGGCGCGCCGCCGTGCCGGAGGTTCAGCGTATCGAACGCCGGGTGCGCCGGGCTCCAGCTGGAGGTGTCGAGGACGGCCACCATGTCGACCGTCGAGCCGCCACTCATCCCATGGTGGAGCTGGAGGCCCCGGCCCGGAGCGTGAGCACGTACGCCTCCTTCTCCATGTGGCACCGGTAGACGGCGTACGGGAACGGTTCATCGTGGCAGGTAACATGGCGGCCGCCTCTACCGCCGAGCGGGGCCACCGCGGCGACCTTGTACTCCTGCCGCGGCAGGCCCTCGCGCGGCGTCAGCGCCGACGCGGCCACCGACAGCCTCGCCGTGCTGTGCTCGTACCCAGCATGCGCGCGGCGGCGCGCGCGGCGCCCTCCAGGGACGTGGCGCAGGCCTTGCGCTCGGCGGCGCCTGGCACGCGCTTAGGGTTCCGCGCACCATGGACTCCTCGGCGGAGCCCGGCGCGACGGCGAACGTGGCCAGCACGCGGTGACGTTGGTGAAGGGGGCCTTGTCGGCGTCGGCGCGCGGGAGGATGGCGGGGAGGTCGACGGGCGGGAAGTGCGCCGTCATGACGCTGCCGAGGGCCACGTTCTCATGGCGGAAGAAGACGCCCGTCGCTGGTACGGCTGCGCTCGGGCTGCACGTACGTGATCCGGTAGCTGTAGCCGAGGCACCAGTCGGGCTGGTACACTTGCGGGGATGAGGAGGAGGGCTGCTTGAGTGGCGAGTGGTCGGTGCCTGCACGTAAGAATGTACGATAGATCATCAGAACGTCAGAAGGCCACGTCAGCGTTCAGCGTGCATCGCACTGCAGAGACGTGGAGCAGAGAGAGGGAGTCTACACTTGGAAACTTGGGAGCACTGCTTCATTGCAGGTACCTACCTTTGTGGACGAGTTCCGCGATGGTTGGCGGCATGGGCGTGCCCGGGAGGACCTCCTCCCATAACCTCGCCGCCGGAGTGGTAGCGCCGGCGGCGCAGGCACGGCGGCGACGGTGGCCACCAAGATCTGAAGAAGCGCTGACGGATGCATAATGCGTGATGCGTCGACGACCTAGACGTCGACGTGGACACGTGGTGATGGTGAGCAGAGCGTGGGAGACTGGGAGTGGGAGGGATGAAAAGGAATGAAGCTGTGAGGTCGCTCACGCTGTGCGAAGAAGATGGCTCCCATAGATAGGTCCACTATATATAGCCGGCCGTACTAGCTCTCCTGAACAAAGCGCACGTGTCAAAATATTTGCCCTACTAGCTAGTTGCACATTGACTTACACTGCATCTGCAGGCATGTGGGTGTGGTCGATCGTCGATCCTGGTCAACCCACTTTGACCGTCCGTGGAAGTTTCTCCGGTCGTGCATCGAAGAAATTAAAGAATAATAATATATTTTTTTTGAAAGCATATACTCCCTCCGTCCCAGAAAGAAAGACGTTTTCGCTTCCCGAGAAACAACTGCCGGCAATTATATATTAAAATATATAAATATTTATGCTAAGTAATTAGTATCATCGGAAAGATCTTTAAGTCTAGTTTTTTAATAAATTTATTTAGAGACATAAATGTTGCACGCATTTTATACAAATCGAGTCAAACTTGTGGCACGAAAACCCAAAACGTCTTTCTTTATGAGACGGAGTAGTATATACTAATGTAATCTAAGTGCATGCATCATGCATGCAGTGCAGGGAAGTTGAGACGCCGATCTGAGATGGCTGGCGATGACAGTAGTCAGTAGTGTGAAGGAGGAGCACTAGCATCACTACATGATGCAAATTGACGAATACAGTAGAATCCACGCCTGCATCTGCATAGTTATGGATGAGGAAGAAGGAGAGAACGAAAATTCTCTGCACGTCGGTCGGTTCGTTGGCGGACACTGTGCCGATCGATCAACTTGTTGCATTGGCGCTGCAGCTCGATCTATCGATCAAAAAATACTGGAGTACGTACGTACAGGCAGCCCTCCTAGAATCTTGTGTGTGAACGCGTGTGCGTACGCGCCGACATGCACGCACGCGGACGTACGCCTGAGACTGACGTTGATCGATCATCAACTATTCAGCTTGCATTGGCGCAGCCGGGCTTAAGTTTAGTTTGTGCGCACAGTGCCACAGTCGTCCACAATAATGGCGTCGCACCTTTTGCGCCGCCGGCCGGCTCGCCGGAGGCGGATCAATATAATCTCCTCTCCGTATGGCGTCACCAAGGCTCGTTTGGGAGTGCTTCCGAGGGCGCCTGCTGTTCTCTACCGCATAAAAAAAATGAACAGAGGCGATGAAGTTTACAAAAATTGGCTTTGGCCTCCGTTCGGCACAACTCTCTTTGATTGGTGGAGCAATTTTTTTCTTTGGCTTCACGAGTAGTTCTACTATTATTAAAGCTAAATCTGTTTTCTTTTAGTAAAACATTTGTCTTCTCCCAATAGATAAAAGGGTGAAATATCCATAATGCAAGCGAACGCTAGTCCAGTTGGTCTAGCTGTGCGCTTTGCACCCTGCCGGCCAGAGTTAAACCCCCTCGGGGGCGGATTTGATGGTCGGAGGAGGCGCAGTTTATCTGCGCGTTGAAAAAAAATCCCCTCGTCTGTCTCACGCCAAATCACAGGTCTAAGGCCGACCCAGTCTCACGGAAGCTGCGGTGCCGCTGTGTACGGATGGGGCATAGGTTCGGGGGTTTTCTCGACCTGCGTGAGAAAATCTTCTTTTTAAGCACAATGCTTGGGGCTGTCTTACCCCACGGGTCGAGTTTTTTTTTTAAATATCCATAATATATTTATCTTTCTTCTTTCTTTCTGTATTTATTTATTTCCTCTCTCTCTATTTCCTCTTAGGGCTCCTTTGGATTGGAGGAGAAACGCAGGAAAAACACAGGATTTCAGATCCTAAGGATTTGGCTACTGTATACTCCTTTGGATCGCAGAAAATCACCGTAGGAAAAATGAAGGAAAGGTTCTTATACCAATCATTCCCTAAGGAAAAACGGAGGAAATCTTACATCCACTCCGACATCTTTTTTCCATTCCTGTGCGCTGAATTGATGATAACAACGTGCCTGAGCTCATCGGGAAAAAAAAACTGCAGAAAGAGCTCGACGCGCCGGCCCGCCACCTGCTACTGGTGCTCGTTGTCGGCCAGCCGCCCGCTCGCCTAGTGCGAGCTCGAGCTCATTGTCCCCCGCCAGCCATTCGCGTGGGAGCTCGAGCGCCTCATCGCCTGGGCTGCCGCACCGTGCTTGCCGCTCGAGCTGCTTGCTGCATAGTAGCTGGAGTGCCTCATATGCCGCGTCCGTCAGCTTGTGGCACCACCGCGCTGCGTTTGCCGCTCAAGCTTGCAGCCTCGCGCCGCGTCCTGCCTGCTGCCTGTCATTAGCGCTGAGAGACGGGGCTTCAGTGGGATGAGCGGATGAAAACGATGCGGGAGGGGATAAGGTCGAGTCGTTGTGCTGGCATCGCACAGCTAGCTGTGGATAGAAATGATCAGGCTGGTGGCTAGGGCCTGGGGGTCATGAAACAGTAGATGCGGTAATTTCCTAGTGGCCCACTTGTAAGTGGCTTCTTTATAATTACCTTTGCAATTTTTTAATGACATTGGCAAACAAATATATTATTGGCTAAAGTAATTTTTTCCATTCCTACGGATTTCTTGTGTGCATCAAAACAACATTCATTCAAAGTTTCGTATAGTTTTTAATCCTATGTTTTCCACTTGCAATCCTATCCTATTCCTACATTTTTCCTATTCCTATGTTTTCTCAACCCTGCGTTCCAAATGAGCCCTTATCATCTTCTTCATCCAGCTCTCAAGGTGGGATCTCTCCTAGCTGCAGCCTAGCAATGGAGAAGTTGTTGTAGGTCTCGGGATCTCCTTCTTGGCCTCCACCCTCCTTTCTCCTTCCCTTCTCTTGCCTCCTTGGGTTCTCCTAGCTAGAGAGAGAGAGAGGAGAGGTGTGGTGGTATGTAAGGCAGGGAAGGAGATAGAACGAGTGCTTGTCATGTATACTGGAGTTGTGTGCTAGTGCCACATGCCCTGGCAAATGGGCCCAAGGTGTGACGTAGATGGACACCTCACGAAACTATAGGTGTCGGTGTCCTTACCAAAGCACGACTCCGACTGAGCAACAAAACATCTGTAGGACTGTTCGACTGCTCAACCAGACCATCCGTCAATGCACATAATTCCTAGTTTCAACTACACACATATAAAAACACATAGATTTTGCATATATCAATTTTCATGATACAATGTTAATGATGATAATGCTTATGGACACAATATAATGCACACTATGTCATTACACTAGCAATATCATCTCAAATGTGCACATCCAGAACACTCTAGACTCAATACTAGGCCAAGCTACCAGCTCTAAAAATTTAAATGCAAATAGCCTATCCCATGCCATTCTACTCACCCACTTGGACGGTTAGCTCCTGGGACCAAAAATATCACACTATTGAGGACACCTTAGGGCCATCAAGCTAATGTCCTTAGGAAAGTTTATACTAAGAAAAAGATCCTTAATTACGGAAAGTAAACCTATAGTCAAGTACATGTACTCTAGCAAGGAGAATAAAACCTAGTTGTCACACAAATTCATGCACACAAACAGGAGCAAAGTATAGTGCTAAGCTAAGAAACAAGAGTAATTCAAGAACAAAAGAAATGCAAAGAGAGACAACACTGAATATTGTATGTTGTTTTTGTTACTACCCTCTCATCTGTCTTGGAGCACCGAAGAGTCACTTAGACTCAGTCTTCTTCCTTGAGTCATCAAGACTCAGGTACCCACTATTGAGTACCCATTCTCCACTCCGGATTGATGGGTCTCAAACCGAGCATACTAAAAGCATCTAGGCCCCTAATTCGGTTTTGGTGATTAATGATGACACAATCATTGTGACTAACGTGTGTTTTGTAGAGATATTACTTTAGTGAAGTCACAATGATGATTGGTTGATGGGCAATCATTGGTTTCCATGCCCCTTATTAATGGTATTCATTTTGCTTTTTAAAGGATGAGCGTTGCAAATATTAAGTATCGACTAGTTCTAAGTGTCGATGGTTCCAAGGGACACTTAAAGTAGTGATAGGATCTTTGTTTTTCCTTTGGCTATACTATAAGGGGGTATGAACGGGTAGCTTGACCTAGTTGAGTATAGTGACTGGATGTGGTGCACAATTGTGAAAACTAGTGCTAGGTAGATCAGATGAAGCCCAAAGATGATTGGAATCTAAACCAAACTCAAAGGTGTTTGATATGGAAGAGTTTGTGGGGTTTCTGAAGTCACCTACGAACCAAACATGTCCGGTGGTGCACCGGATTGCAAGGGTGTTGAGGATGCTCAAAGTTGATGATAATCAATTGGTTATAATCTTTTGAAGAGGAAGTATCTTAGAATGAAACATTTCTCACAGTTTGAGCTATTTGCAATGGGTCTCAGTTCTGAAAGGGATCTATGAGAAGTCTGGAGTATACTGAACCAGATCTGTGTACAGGAATAGAATGTTTAGAGGTGTTGTGAACAAGAGGATGATCAAACTCTTGAAAAACAAAGCTCCAATGAAAATTTGAGTTTATATGTGGATGCTCATTCAATATAAGTTGCAAATTGGGGTAAATCTGAATAAGAAGAAGTGGAAAGGTGATAGAAATTGTTGTCTATGTGGGGTACCAGAAACTAATGAACACATATTGTTCAACTGTATCGTGGCTAAAACTGTTTGAATGTGTTTCAAAGAGGCTTTGGGTTGGGACAAATGCCTAACACACATTAAGGAAGTCTTTGATCGATGGATTGCTTTGCATTCTCATAACTATCATATTAAGTTGTTCATCTATCTGTTATAGAATAACCAAAATAAAATGTGTATACAGAAATTCTTTTTGGGGTCATCGAATGAAGCATTAGACAAGTTTTCTTCTCTGTTATGGAAATGGTGTATACTTTTGAAGGGGGAAGATGCCAAGTGCCTGGAAGACATGCTCAGGAGAATGAAGACGTGGTTATAGGATTTCTAATGGCAAACTGAGAATTTAGAAGTTTTTGAATCATCAGCAGGGGAGCCCCATACCCATTTTTTGTTTTTTAATAACCCAGCCCAAAAAATTCATCCCTATGGGGGTTTGAGATAATTTGACTAGAAGCATAGTTTTATCTTTGCTTAGAGTTGTAGACTCCATCAGTTATCTCTGGTGGCTTATTATTGTTAGCTTAGTTGGCTCTTTTTGTTTTCAGTTGGGTGCGGCTTGTTTTCTCTCAGTGGCTGTTTGTGTTGCAAGTGTGGTTGGATCTGGTAGGATCTTTCTGGCCTGTGTAGTGTTGTGGAGTTATTGAGTAGTAGTTGGCGCTTGCGCGTAAGCTGGCATCCAATCGCAACATACTTAATGTTTTGTGTTGCTTTATAAAAGAAGGGTTTTCCTTCATAAAAAAAATATCATCAAGCATTGATTTTTTTTACAGCCAAGATTTTTCTCTGCCTACTACTTCAAATGGAGTAGCTATATATGACAAAATGTATTGGGATCCCAAAAATTGTGCAGCCCAACTTGTCTAACTTTGACTAAAAATAATAATGGTGGCCTACAATGTCTACTGAAGGCTGATAATATAAAATATTTCTTTGACTAAAATTAAGATAATACCTTACCAAACTTCCAACCAAGAGATGCAACCACCCCCATGCAGGCATTGATTTTGATGATGAGCATATTAAATGCTAGTGAATAACTTCATTGACGTCTTCCTCCTTGACCCCCTACATAAGATGCGCCAGCACCCCTCAAAGCACCACAACAAAAAATTATCAAAGGGGCAAGGCACAAGTCTTTCATCTTTTAAATCTTCAGGTAATCGATAAGCATATGATCTTCCATAGCCTAATGTGATAAATATCTATTTGTGTTCTTTCTCCTACATAGTTGAATGTCTTGTTTCACCAAACATGATATATATCTCATGGCGCCTAATCAATCTTGGTCTTGTGGTGTGTGCTCAGACATGAGCTGGTGGAGGAATGATAACAATGGCGGCTCTAGTGGCAGTAGTGCGAGGAGTACACCGTTGGATCTACAACTACGCCTGGCACTACCCACAGAGAGGATAGAGGTTGACCGTGGCAATGGCAGTGAATTGTCTTTATCTAGCTCATGTGTATCATCAGACATTTCATCGGATGAAAGCTTGGTGCTGGTGCTTGGTGGCTGTAGATGGTGCCGGAGCTACTGCATGGTAAGCAAGAAGGAGTTCCCCACCTGCATCAACTGCAAGCAGCCCTGCCTTATCAGCTTCAGCAGTAACAAGAAGCATGACTAGAGCAAGTAAAGGGGAGTCAAGCATGCTAGAGGTCTTGCCCCTAGGGATGCTCATGTGGATGGTTGCTTGGACGTTTTGCTTGATCTTGAAGCATGGTCGATCATTCATTGGACATGGCCTATTTGGTTCAGTAGTAGGCTAGCTTGTAGAGTCTAAGCTTAGTTTCCTATATGCTACAATTTTTTTGTTCTTGTATGGGGTGTAGACTAGGTGGTTTTTAATGTTGTGGTAATAAGGATTGCGGTTGTCACAATGCTCTGATTAATGAGTTCTTTCAAAGATTTGCTTCAAACGTATTACTATGCATTTTAACAAATGGGGGGTTCTTCTACATTTATTTGGTGATGCCAACCTGTCAAACAAGTCTAGTGAACATTGGTGTTTGGTACGGTTTTGAGCATCTTCAAAAGTGTTTTAGGCAGGAAAAATCGGCACTTGCACATTGGTGTTCGGTGTTCATCGGACATGGTGCACTGAACAACCTGCTCTAGGAATGGGTGTGGCCGGGCATAGTGCAGTTGCACTCACTAGACGTGTTCGGTGGTGCACTGGACTGACGGACAACACCATTCTACCAGAGAGGGATGCAAATGGGACTTGGCAGCAGCACTCACCGGTGCTATCCAGTGTGCACCCAACAGGTGCACCGGACATGTCGTACTATTAACGACTAGTTCTGACAACTAGCCGTTTGAGCCTCACCAAACATGTTCGGTGCAGAGACCATGAATGCACTAGACAAGTTTGGTACTCACATTTTCTATGAGTGGAGGGGCAATGGCTAGTTCCTTGGCTTGGGGCTATAAATAACCCTCCATCTCCTGCATTGAGGCTCTGTTGGCATTATGAAGTTTCACCTACACCCTTATGTGTCTCCAAGAGAGAGGCTTGGCCTATTGGAGTGATTTGGATTTGCTAATTCAAGATTAAGGACTCCATTAATGCTTGGAGAGTAGCTAGTGTGCACCCACTCTTCTCATTAGGCTTGGTTAGGTCAAGTGAGAGTTTTTGCTTGTTACTCTTGGTGATCGGTATCACCTAGACACCTTGGTGGTGATTGGAAGCTCGGTGATCTCTCGATGGTGATTGTGGGAGGCCCAAGCGATGTTGTGAGCGGTTGATTGTGCGTGATTCACTATGCCAAACTGACAAGAACTCAACCCGTAGAGAGCACTTGGTCCTTGTAGGGATCACGGATGGGCTATACCCTTGCACGGGTGCTCCAACGAGGACTAGTGGTCGGTGCTGACTCTCCAATACCTTGGGTTAACATCGCCGTGCCTATCCCTCTCTTTATGTTAAGCATTTACATTTGTGCAATTACATTCATGTCTTTACATTACTATAATTGTCATGCTAGTGTAGGATTGGAACTAGTTTGCAAAACTCTTGTGCGTAGGATAGAAACACTATTAGGCACAAGAGGCAAACATGCTGTTAAACTATGCGGGTATAAAAGGTGTCACATCATGCATGCCTGCATATTGATGGCCAAATGGGTAACACGGATCAACACGGCCCGAGCCCATTTAGGCATGAGCCCGATAGGCATGGATGGCTTAATGAGTCGTGCATGTGCCGTGTCGCCCGATGGACTCAACACGGGGCCGAAGCACGGCACTAGGTGCATTTAACCATGTTGTGTTGTCCCATTAAGCCCAATGGATCGTGCTAACCTGCTAAATCCATCATTTCAGATAGAATCAATAAAAAAACATAAGACTACAAAATCCTTTACATATTCACATATCCGTCACGAAATTCATGTGCATGTCACAAATCAATCAGATACAATCACAAATCACAAATCATAAATCAGAGAATGGATGAAGAGAGGACAAGAGTTCGGTCGCCACCTTTGATGAAGTTGGTGGGAATGCCGCTTCTAAGCGAGATAGCTAGGCCACCGGTCCGCCGCCAGGGCCGCTGCGCGAGATAGCCGCCAGGGCTGACTGCCGCACGAGCTGGCCACCATGCGAGCTGCATGTTTCCTGGATGGTGGCGGCGGGGAAAATGGAAAGGGGAAGAAACGAAGAAAGATACGTGACGAGAATAGAGAGTGATTCGTATATATCTAGGGCTTCTTTTTGATGAGCTCTTAATGGTCTACCAAATAAAACGGGCTATTCTCGTGCCGGCACTATAGGCCGAGGTTGCAGCCCAATTAAGCACGGCACTAGCCATCAGGCCGTGCTGAATCAAGTCGTGCCATGCCATCCATTAGGCCCGGCCCATCTAGCCATCTATACCTGCATATATATAACATATTGCTGGAAGTGCATCAAAAGATTAAGACAGGAAGATGGAGGAATTGTATGAGTAGCTAGGAAAGTGTTTGCAACTGCTTCCATGTTTTGTTGGGTGCTTTGGGGAAGAGGTGCCCTCTCTTTCAGTAGCACGAACGATCAATCCAATAGCCTTTTGTTGGGCAAGTAGTACAACCAACGACAGTAGCCAGTGGTGTGACAGCCGACCACACCTGCTTAGCGTTGCTTACAAGGCACAAAGCTCCTCCTAATACGAGAGAGAGAGAGATGCAACTCCA
The DNA here is from genome assembly GCA_038087645.1 of Saccharum hybrid cultivar R570. NCBI lineage: Eukaryota > Viridiplantae > Streptophyta > Magnoliopsida > Poales > Poaceae > Saccharum > Saccharum hybrid cultivar. The sequence goes on from JAQSUU010000804.1 coordinate 28,848,007, forward strand.
GACGCTTTCGATGTCACATTCGCAGCTGCATGCGATGCAAGGCAAAACGACGTGACACGTATGGATGGACCCTGCTGCAAAATTAAGCAGACGAGACAGACGCCTGCAACGTAACGTGTTTCAGTCGATTGCCATGAAAAATAAAGGAATGAAAACACCCTCTGCTCTTCTTCCTCCACACAAATACGATCCAATATGATCCGTGCAAAACCTCAGGTGCAGAGCGAGTCCTAGCGAGACACACCACCGTGGATCACACGCACAGAGACGCGCGCGCCATCATCGCCATGCGCATGCTCAACGACAGCCGCCCCACCATCGGCGCCGACGCGTCGTCGGCGCCGCCGCTGCTCGTCACGCCAGCGGCGGCGGCGGGGATGGTCGGCGAGGCGCAGCTGCAGCCGGCCCCCGGAGTAGCTGGGAGCGACGCTGGGTTCGACTCCGACATGGTCTTCATGCTCGCCGCGCTGCTCTGCGTCCTCGTCTGCGCCCTCGGCCTCAACTCCCTCATCCATTACTGCCTCGTGCTGGACTTCGGCCGCACCACCCTCACCACCGTGGCTGCACCTGCACCACCACACGCTGCAGCCGCCGCGGCCGCTACCGGGCTGAAGAAGAGGGAGCTGAGGAGGATACCCGTGGTGGTGTACGAGGCCAAGCCCGGCGCGTCGGCGACCGACTGTGCCATCTGCCTCGGCGAGTTCGACGACGGCGAGAGGGTGCGCGTGCTCCCGAGGTGCCACCACGGCTTCCACGTGCAGTGCATCGATCTGTGGCTGGCCGCGCACCCGTCTTGCCCGACGTGCCGGAACTCACTCCTCCAGCAGGATCGTCACGCCGGCGACGGCGAAGGCGTGGCAACAACGGTGGCAGGGGAAGAAGAGACGTAGTGCCGCGCGCAAAGGGTCGTTTGTGGTTTGCAGTTTCTTGTATTTTCGTAGGGGCTACAGTGCAAAACACGTCACTTTGTTCCGGAAGAAAAAAGTCCAAATTACTTCTCTTAAATTTGGTCTATGTCCAGATAACCCTTAATCTAACATTTTGGTTCAATTTAGTCCCTCCAACTATTTCAGTTGGTCCAATTTACACCTTGAAAAGATTTTTCATTTTTGTTTATCTATTTACAAATTGTGTTCTAATTTTAAATTTTGTGAGGTGATAGAGGACATCATATTTTGTGTTAGAAAAGTACATTATAACTTTTTCATCATTATGTTTTCTATGACATTGTATCTTTAGTGTTAATTTATTATTAAATTTCATAAGCTATCAATATAGCGGTGAAAATTTAAGATATATTTTTCTAACATTATTAAATTTCATAAGCTATCAAAATACTGGTGAAAAATTAAGATATATTTTTTCTAACATAACTTATGATGTCCTCTATCACCTCACATAATTTGATATTAACACTCAAATTATACATAGAGAAACAAAAATAACAAATCATCCTATTAAGGGGTAAACTGGGCCAATTAAAATAGCTGGAGGGTGTAAATCGAACCAAATGTTAGTTTAGGGGGTTATCTAGATATATGCCAAACTTGGAGGGAGTAGTTTAGACTTTCCTTCCTACTAAGATGTTTTGCTAGTTTTTTTTAGGTCTTATTACACATGTAAGATATAGGATTGACATTTTTTTTTGTGAAACAACAGGGACCTAGGTGCAATGTGTCAACGTCTTTGTCACTTCGATTTGTTATTTATTTGTTTCCATGATTTTTGCAGATTTTTCCTCCTTACCTATGATGGCCATTCCTCGGCGCAGAATTCCTCCTCCTTACCCAAATATGGAATAGACAAACTCTTGAGCCTTTAATGTGGAGCATATAGCCTTATCCATCATTGTCTTTCATTCTTGGCCCCAAATTATTTTTTGTTTTTTATTGCAAGCTCACGAACAACCTGCATTCACTAGGTCATGTCTACACCGCTCATGGCTGTAGCGATTTTTTTTTTCCTGAGAAAGCGACCCAAAAGCATTTGCTATGGCAATATGCGTTCCAAACAAAGGCCCAAGGCGACCAAACCACAGAAAAGGCTCACTCTCTCCTCACCTTCACCCACGGTTGACAGTTTTGTGACAAGCCGAGAGTCATGGGCGGCTTGGACTGAAGGGAGGCCTAGCAGATCAAATGTTGGCGCTCAAGAGAAAGAATGGACTGAGCTGTGGAGAACCAAGGTTCCCTCGAATGTTCGGGTGTTTTTATGGCGATTGACCAGACACTCGATCCCAACAGGAGATGTGCGACACCATAGGAACATGGCTCCAGATGCAAGCTGTGCATTGTGCGGTGCTGCTGATTCGTGGAGGCACGCTCTTCTGGAGTGCAATTTGGCTAAATGCGTGTGGGCTCTTGAGAATGAGAATATTATCGAATTCCTAGGCCAGCTTCATTGTTCGGATGCCCGTGCTTGGTTAGCAGAGGTTATGAGCTCACTTAAACAGGATGAGATCACGTGGGTGGTTGTTCGCCTGTGGGCGATACGGTTTGCAAGACGCAAGGCGATCCACGAGAATCAGTTCTAGAGCTCGTTCTCGACACATACTTTTGTTGAACAGTTCATCGGGGAACTTGAGGAGATCAACCAAGAGAGCCCGGAGGTGCACCTGGTGGCGGCGCCAGTCCCGCACTAGGTGAGACCTCCGAGTGGCTTGGCAAAGATTAATGTTGACGCGGCGATGTCTAAGAATTCAGGTCAGGCGGCGGCGGCGGCTGTTGCCCGAGACGATGCTGGCAACTATTTGGGGTCGTCTGCCCTGGTGGTGGAAGGGCACACCGACCCGGAGGTCATGGAGGCCGTGGCTTGACGCGAAGGTCTCGCATTGGCTAGCGATCTTGGCTTGCAATCTTTCAGGATAGCAAGCGACTGTGCTAATGTGGTGAGGAGTCTACTGGGCGAGGGGTTCGGCAGATACGGACCAATTGTCTGGTAGATCAATGTCAGAAGAAGGAGCTTTATGAGAGCGGAGTTCGTCCATGAAGGATGAAAATCAAATGTCGATGCTCACTTATTAGCTAGAAGCTCTGTAAATTTATTGATAGGTAAACATGTTTGGTTTATGGAGCCTCCCGATGGAGTATGTAATTCTTATGTTATTGAATAAATAAAGTCAGAGCTCCCCTCAAAAAAAAAACCACGGTTGACAGTTAGCTTAGACATTCGGCAGCAAGCTTTGCCAAGAGGCTGCTGGCATGCAGCCATGCACGACAGTATATGTTGCTGCTTACTACCACACTGCTTGTTTTACAAAGCACAACCCCACCTTAAATAGGCAGTCCTCTACCCATCACTCACCGAGCAAGTAGCGATTGCTTGTAACCCATGCGGGGGTATTAAGGTGGTGTCGATCGATGCCAATTGTGGTGGATAGGCTTGGGTCCGGTGTCGCAATTTGTGTGGCCAGCCCATTCCAATTTATGTAGTGGGCTGTGGATGCAGTAGCAACGTGAGGCTAGTCTCATAGAGCAGCGAATACCACTGCTTCCAACGGCGGGAGGATAACAGGCCGTGGCGCTCTAGTACGTCCACTAGGGCCCATCTGCCCTCTCTGGTAGACCACCATCTTTTTGATTTTTTTTCTATCTACTTTTATCCCTTTGCAACTATGCTTTGTCGAAATTTCTCACTTTCACATGCTTACCATTGTACAAAACATATTAGATATCACACTATATTCATTCAATATCTAGGCACCCAATTTAGAGGTGGTCATTGTTATTTTCTCTATCTAGTCTTGTCCCTTTGGTTGCTTTTTTTTCTATCTACTTTTGTCCCTTTGCAACCATGCCTCGTTGGAACTTCTCACTTTGACCTACTCATTCTAATCTAGGCACCAAATTTAGAGGAGGATATTGTTATACATAGTGACAATCTTTCGCCATGACTCTTGATCAATCTGTTAAAAAATGGGTAGTGATGCCAACTCTATTATTGAGATGACAACAATGTGACGAATTGTATATTTTTGGTACTGCATCGAATCAAAGGTGGATTATATATTAAAGAGGACCACCCTTAGGAACATCCAATTTCTAAGGGTGGTTCTCTTAACAATACTGACCCTGAAAATGGCATTTTCAGATGTGTTTCTCTTAACAAAACCACCCATGAAAACAGTTACATTTCTACGAGTTGTTTTTTAAAGGAACCATCCCTAAAAATGGATTTTCAGGGAAGATTCATGAGCTACATTACTCCTTGTCCTAGTCAGGGGCAATTTCTTATGTGATTCATCGATGTAATAAATTGGTGCCGGTTGTAAAAAAAATATTTGTGTAATGGAGAAAAAAAGTTAGATGGCTCTGTCACGGACATTGGTAGTAATTCAGAATATAAACTACTTTTTTGCCATGACATTCAATACTACACTCCAAACCACATGATCTTCACCCAGAAAGATAGCACACTACTATATAAAAATGAATTTCATGGAGGCATCTAGATTTATTTTTCAAAGGGGTTTGTGTCGGCCCCTAATTTAGGGTTCCCTGTGCATCATGTATCGGTCCCTGAATTAGTAGCTGATATGCACAATTCGAACAAGATTAATATCAAAAACCATATTGTTATTGCTAATGGGAAAACATATTACATGGTTCGGGTTTACATAGCTTGGGCCATTGACCTTATATCATATATCAGAATTCTTTTAGTTATTGATTTTTTTTTATGGATTTCACTCCACCCGCAGTTGGGAACTACTAATTCGTTGGGTCTACAACAATCTTGGATGGGCTCCTAACGAGCTAATTTTCACTATTTTTGTTTGTAGTTTTCTTGTGATTCTAGACACGTCTTTGAAACTTTGGGTCTTTTTTGTTTAAACCGTCTATCTCTTTCACGTGTAGTCATTTATCATTCAATTAGTGAAGCATAAACTCACTCATTTGATTTCCTCATATTAATCAAATTAGCATATTTCTTCCTAAAGAAAGCACTTTTCCTTTTTAACAAAATTCTTTCTATTTCTACCTGTTCAAGGTATTCATCATTCTAGTACAACTATTGCAGTAGAATGACAACAGACTCGTGTATAAGGAACTAGATTAGCTTAGCTACCTATCTAATTTACTGTAGAAATTCTAGGATCCGCGATTGGACATGGAAAATAGAAAAAAAAATTCTTGGTTAAAGGAACAGATGATTCGATCGATTTCTGTATCGATCATGATAAGCGTAATAACTCGCACATCTATTTCAAACGCATATCCCATTTTTGCGCAACAGGGTTATGAAAACCCGTGGGAAGCAACTGGACGAATTGTATGTGCCAATTGCCATTTAGCTAATAAGCCTGTAGGTATTGAAGTTCCCCAAGCAGTGCTTCCTGATATTGTATTTGAAGCAGTTCTTCGAATTCCTTATGATATGCAGCTGAAACAAGTTCTTGCTAATGGTAAAAAAAAGGAGGGTTGAATGTGGGTGCCGTTCTTATTTTGCCCGAGCGATTCGAATTAGCGCCGCCGGACCGTATTTCTCCTGAGTTGAAAGAAAAGATAGGAAATCTCTCTTTTCAGAGTTATCGTCCCAATAAAAAAAATATTCTTGTGATAGGCCTAGTTCCTGGTAAGAAATATAGTGAAATTGTCTTTCCCATTCTTTCCCCTGATCCCGCTACAAAAAAAAACATTCATTTCTTCAAATATCCCATATATGTAGGGGAAACCGAGGAAGGGGACAAATCTATCCTGATGGTACCAAGAGTAACATTATGGTCTATAATGTTGTGTCAACAGGTATAGTAAAAAAATACTACGTAAAGAAAAGGGGGGATATGAAATGTCCATAGTGGATGTGTCGGATGGACGCCAAGTGATTGATATTATACCTCCCGGGCCAGAACTTCTTATTTCAGAGGGGGGGGGGTCAATCAAGCTTGATCAACCATTAACAAGCAATCCTAATGTAGGAGGGTTTGGTCAGGGGATGCAGAAATAGTGCTTCAGGATCCATTGCGCCTAACATTTCGTATATATGCACTTAGATATAGATTATTTCTAAATATATAGTAAAAGCAATGTATCGCTATTTCAAAAAATGAATTATTGACACGAGAATCTCGCAATTAAATTGACATACACATATTATAATGAACATTAGCCATTGTTTGTCGTCTTCAAAATATGTTAATAATTTTAGTTATGATTATGGATTGATTAGGGTTTATTTTGCATCTAGCTAGATAGAGGATAGGCATACAGTGGCTTGACCACTAAAATTGTTCAGCCCCACTTACTTTTAAAAGAAACTTTTTCTAACATGGATCTCATGTTTTAGTTTACAATATTAAAATTTTAATTAATGTTCACTGTTACCTGTATTCACAGTTCATTTATTCAGGGATCAGTTTGCAACAGAATAATGTGTCAACAATGAAAATTTTAATTCATATCTGGAGCTGATTAACTTCGCAACTAGGGATTTCGCTACTAGGATTTTTGCCTGCCATATCGTGAAGCACTTCTTCAGGGTTCAGAATTATTTGTGGTTTAGAGAGCAAGCACGAATTTGAGTTTCATCCGTGTTTGGGACACACAACAATACAAGACACATAGCTGAGATGCCGTGCTCGTAGGCCACTCTTCCAGCCATTGACCCGTATATGAGTAATAATGGATGTGAGCTCCTCATCCAGCTGGTGCCCTCCTTTTTTCTCATACACTTTCCAAGCAAAACTAATGAAAATTCTTTAAAAAGGACACCCATCAACACAAGCCAACAAAGGCCCAACGCGATAATCACATAAAAGGCCCATTCCCTCCTCATGTCCTTCAGCCACAGCCCAACTCTATCTCAACAACAACCTTTGCCAAATCGGTGGTTGGCATGCATGACTGATGACACTATAAATTGTTGCTTAGTACCACACTGCATGTTCACAAACCCCCAACTTAAATTGTGTAGTGTAGTTGGTTGTGAGTGCTCAAGTGAATGCATTTGCATCCTAGCACGGTAGCACCTAAAGCGGCAAGCATTGCGTGAGACTGACTTCACAGAGCAGTGGAAAGCCAGAGTGGTGAATACCGTCCGCTTTCAATCGTGGAAGGAGAAGGATAACGTGCCACTGCGCTCTAGGCCCACTTAGGGCCCATCTGCCCTCTTTGTAGACCATCATTTTTCTTTTTGCTTTTTTTCTATTCTATCTAGTTTTGTGCCTGTGCAACCAAGCCTCGTAAAAAAAAAATCTCAATCCCACCTGGTTAACCTTGCATTACAAAAAACATAGTCGGTTGTATATTTATTTCTTCTACAACTGGGCATCAAATTTGGAAATTGGATACATTAGCCAAGTTTGCAAAAGAAATTTTAGTTACCTTGGTTTCTTTGCTTTTTTTTTCTTCTACTAGCAAATATGCACGTGCGACACGCACGTGTTTTTTGAAAACTATGTCAAATACCACTACCATCTCAGGTGCTCCACCAAACCTTTGCAGTTGGAGCTATGGCACCGCGCCGCACGTCTGACTCCCTGACCGCGTCATGCCGTTTTCCTTCAACGCCGGCGGTGACAACCATCCCCGGGAGGAGTGCGGCATGTTCAGAGTCATTGGCGACTCAGACGCGTCATTGCTCAGCTACCTTGACCTGCAGAAGCTTCAGCTGCGCGGGGAGGAAGGCACGGGCATCGTTGCGGCGGACGCCGGCGGCAAGCTGAATATTTGAATTGGTTTAGCTATAAACGGGTAGACAGATCCATTCTATTTCTAATCTAATTCGGTCTTATATCTTCTATATATGCATGCGTAGAGGTGTTAGCATCTTTCTCTGTTCGGCCAACAGAGTCCTTGGTAACCACGTATGCAAGTATTTAATTTTAATAATAATGCACTGCAAAAGGTCCTTGCCAACCACGTATGCAAGTTATTACGTGAAACGTACGTGAGTTTAAGTCTTACGTGAGATTGAGTTCCGGACGGTTACGTCTTACAAGATGTAAGATCACGTATGACGGAGGGCTCATACAGCACGAAGTCCAGATCCAACGGTTATTATGCAGGGGATCCTCTCAAAAAAACTCGCTTTTTCATAGTAGGATTATTAAGAGTTTTATTTAGAGTACTCAGGATCTAAGGAATCTATTTAGATTAGGATTCCTATTCTATATTGGTCTAGACGCGAGCTATTCTAACTTGTATGAGCACGGTTATATATATAAGTCCGGATAAAAAAAAACTCTCCATTGTTCGGTAGTTAGAGGAACACAGGCAAAAAAATGGATGGACGAAAAAAAGAGCCTGAAATTTTGCCTAAATCCTTCTATACTTTAGAATTGTATAAAAATAAGAAAAATAATTTATTTGCTTAAATATATAATTGTACAGTCTGTTCACTGAATTTAAAAAGACATGCTTAATTACGTAGTATTCTCTCTTTAAGCACTAAAATGCTTAAGCACCTTGCATTATACATGACCTAAGCTCAGAGCCAAATTGCAAACAGGAGTGAATGTAACTTCCAATACATCAATTTCCATCCACGAGGTATTTCATATTAGTATTTAGTAAGTATGCTTCCAGTACATAGAAAATAGAATTCCATCGAGATAAGTGCAATGACAAGATAGGCCAAGGCGTAGAAATATAATCACAATCATTGGTAACTTCAGAAACAAAAGGGCAATAACTTATCTTATTTCAAAGGATACAGATTAGTCACTACGCAGACAAAAAGGGTGGATACACAAGCAATGTTGCAGGTGACCTGCTACTGCACATAATTTATGTCCACTTATTTTGCTTCCTTTCTATAACCATGGTTGTTCACACACATTGTGCACTGAGATCAACAGCTTGGAATTAGAATTTCTGCGATTAAACTGTACCTACCCATGTTGCAAGAATTAACACATTTCTTAAAAGAATGATATGTGACACTTTAATGAAATAGGTACGGGCAACACCTCGGCAAGCTCACTTTTGATCAACAATTCATGTCGCCTTTGTAATGAATCCTTCTTGCTCTCAGATACAATTTGCATGCCTACTAAGCCAATGGAATCGCCATCAATCACGCAATCTACTTTATTTTCCAATATAACTTCCGTAGCACTCTCTGATATCTCACCCTGAACCAGAAACATCAACTATTTAGGTCTTAGGATGTGTTTGTCTATAGGATACTTGGACATAAAAGAGTAGTTAACTTGCCTCTATTGAACTAAGAGAAGGCACATTGTAGTTCAGACAAGCCAGATCATCCGGAGAAAGATAGCGTGGGCAAAGAGGGTGAAGTAGTTGCAGTAATGGTCGTCTCCCATTCTGTTCCAGCAAATAGATCAGTTACTAAAGTTTTAAGTGCACAAGTTTACAAAACATGAAATAAAAATAAACTATTCAAACAAAGGGAAACTGATTTGGCAGCTCTTGAATCACAATCTACCAGGTCAAAGATAAACTGTTATTGTCGTCCATTTCTGACTGCTTGCAACAAGAGGAATGATTCTCTCAGAAAGAAGACTGTAGGTGCTAATCAACCTTAGAAACAAGCTTTGTGTCATCAACAATGCAGATAAGGAACTGGATAAAAAAAGAGTTGTGTTAGTAGAGGACGACTGAGGATAAAACCAAACCATTTGCAAGAACAAACTTGAATCTTGTCTAGAAAAGGGAGAAACGCTTCACCGGTCACAATATTTCATAGTTTAAGAGCAAAAGAATTGTAAATAAATACAGTCATTACTGACAAGACATCCAAAATCACTTAGAGCAAGCTTCATGTGCCCCTTCAACTTTTAATAATCTTCTTCCTGTCCAGAAATACATTCCCGTGTCCATTTTGTCTTGTTAATGAAGATAGTACATATAGCAGAAAATAAATATGCAATAAGGAGTAGTCGGTACAGTGTAGTGCATAATCCAATTTACAAAGATAGCAACACAAAATTTACAAAACTAAAGCAGCACTGAATAAAACAACAGTGGATAGTAGTGGAGAAAATGTGATTGACCTGGAGTTAACACATAATTAGAACCTGTACAGACAAACCTTTGCACTGCCATGCTTGAGGCAACTAATTCCTAGTTTTAAGTGAACTGAATCACAGATAGATCAGGCCATGGGAAGGTTCAGTTGCACTGCAAGACAGAACATTGAAAGACACTGTCCATGGGAAATTCCAAGCATCGGCTCAATATTGAAAGGATCCATATTCTGTTAGACAATAAAAAAACTAAAATTAGTAGAATGTAAAAATAAGAGATAATGCAATTATAGCTCTAAACTTCAAACAAATACCAGCTCCAATCTGAATGGAGTAAACTTATATCAATTAGCCAATAATATCCGGTATGACTTTTAGATTAACAATCCATCATAGTAGTTCATCTAATGTAAATCAAAGTTAATAATAGATCTATGTTCTCAAAATACAACTGTTCTGAATTTATCTGAATAGAATACATAGAATGTAAAAATAAGAGATAATGCGATATAGTTCTAAACTTAAAACAAATATTTCAGCTCCAATCTGAATGGAGTAAACACATATCAATTAGCCAATAATATCCAATTTGACTTGTAAATTAACCACCCATAATATTATTTCATCTAATGTAAATCAAAGTTAATAATAGATCTATGTTCTCGTAATTCATCTAATGTAAATCAAAGTTAATAATAGATCTATGTTCTCAAAATACAACTGTTCTGAATTTATCTGAATGGAATACACAGAATGTAAAAATAAGAGATAATGCAATATAGCTCTAAACTTAAAACAAATATTTCAGCTCCAATCTGAATGGAGTAAACACATATCAATTAGCCAATAATATCCAATTTGACTTGTAAATTAACCACCCATAATAGTATTTCATCTAATGTAAATCAAAGTTAATAATAGATCTATGTTCTCAGAATACAACAGTTCTGAATGGTTCTCCACACGACACGGGACGCATAGTGCTGACAGCCTGACATGGCATGCATGGTGGGGCAGTATGTATATGCAGAATTATACAGAGCAACACGTAATACATACTGCAGCGTCTGGCCGTCAGAACAATCGAAGCCAATTCTTCTCTGCTCGGCGAGATCAGCTACTTGTTCTGCCTGGCGAGGCGCTTCTCTGCTCGGCGAGATCAACTATTGTTCTGCTTGTTCATGATATCCCAATGGCACCTTTTGGTTTTATATATAAGATCCAACCGAACAAGAAAGCAAAAGAAATTCGTGTAGAACGTGGAGTTCGTAACATACCATAGATGTGATGTTCGGTTGGATTCCAATCCAATTCGATCCGATTGTGACTCCATCGACCAACACGGCGGCACCGGCAACACGGAAGAACTTTGCAGGTGGGCTGTGGGTGGCAGGGATGGGAGGGCGGGCGGGCGGATGTGGCCGCTTCGGTTGGCCTGGGTTCCCGCAGGGGAACGCCCTGGAGGCCTACAATGGCCGGGACGGGCGGCCGGCCGGCTGGCTGTGGCCGCGCCGGGAAGCCTTTGTTGCCGACGGAGCTAGCCTGGGTGGCCGCGGATGTCGCCCTAGATCTAAACGATGAGGAGACGCTCCTCCGGCGTGCACCTGCGTCGCCGTCCATCTCCCGGTGAGGAGGCACTCCTCCGGCCTGTGACCACGCCGCCATCATCTCCTGTGCCGGCAGGCGGCAGCCTGCGACGTCCGGAACATGTCAGCGGGCGGCCTGCTGTGGCGGCGCTCGGTGGAGCTGTCCTGGTTGGCCGCCGGTAGGGCGCTAGGCGAAGCTGTCCTGGTTGACCGCTGGTAGCGACGTCGGCGTTGTTGAATGGAAGCATCGGTGGCGCGGGAGAGAATCGATGTGGCATCTGCGGCGCGTGAGGGAAACGACACGACATCGGCGTGAGGACAGGCGACGCGGCATCGGTGTGAGGAGAGAAGAGAAGACGAGTTGGCGTGAGGAGAGTCAATGTCTGTGGGCTGCGCTGCATGTGAGCGAATGGGCCAGACCAAGTGAGTGGAGCGGGACAGTTGGGCCGAATTGAATGGGCTGGACGAAAAAAAAACACCTGAAATTTTGTCTCTTTATTATTAGGTATAGATATAGATATAGATATAGATCTAGTTTTGTGCCTGTGCAACCAAGCCTCACCGAATTTGGAAACTTGGATGCTTCAACTCCATTGACCGTTAGCAAAGTCTAAAAAAGAATTTTTAATTACCTTGTTTTCTTTTTAAGTATTCGTTTGGCAACCCCTATATATATTAATCTAGAGGTTGCCTTACAGGCCATAAGATCAACTCTATGTGATAACTATCTTGTTTGTAGATCTCAGGAAGAAACAGTCAGAGAGTAGATACTTTTAGTACTATACTAGAAACTTAGGAGCTTTTCCATGCCCTCTGTATAGATGACCGGCACAGGATATATCATATATACCCTGTGGTTTATATGATTAGTAGTATATATATGAATTGTCCCTGCTGTATTGGGTTATTGTTCTCAAGGAGATGAAGTAAAATCTCTGCCAGCTGCTGATTCTCTTCCTTTCTTCTCATATGCTCCCACTTTCCATTTCTCAGGCAAGAGGCAACACATGAAAATTCTTGACAACACCAACACAAAGTCAATAAAGGCCCAAAGGCGGCAAAAATCACTGAAAAGGCCCACTCTCTCCTCACGTCCTTCAGCCACAACCCACTACTGCCAGCTCAGTTGTCCTTACTCTATTTCATAACTACTTGTTTGTAGATCTCATGAACAGGAAGAATCAGTTAGAGTAGACAACCTTAGTACTATACTAGAAACTTAGGAGCTTTTCGATGCCCTCGGTGGAGATGAGCGGCCCAGGATATATATCGTGTGGTTTTTATGTGGATTATATATGAATTGTTGCCGTTGCATTCCATTATTGTTCTCAAGGAGATGAAGTAAAATCTCTGCCAGCTGTTGATGCTTTTCTGTTCTTCTCAGATGTTGCCACTTTTCACTTCTCACGCAACAAATGGAATTTCTCCAGAACATCAACATAAGTCTATAAAAGCCCAAGGCGATAAAAAAAACACAGAAAAGGCCCACTCTCTTCTCACGGCCTTGAGCCACAGCCCACTACTGCAAGCTCAACAACAAGTTTTGCCAACTGGCTGCTACATGGTGCATGACACTATATGTTGTTGCTTAGTACCACACTGCTTATTGACAAGAGCACAACCGTAGCTTAAATTGGCAGTCCTCAACCCATCTATTGTTGAGCAAGTGCGATTGCTTGTAACCCGAGCAGTTGCAATAAGGTGGTGTGGATGCCTGGGTTAGCGGCGAGCATTGCATGATAGTTTCACAGAGGTCACAACATCTTTTTGCCTATAAAATAACCTAGTTTTGTCCATACGCAACCAAGCCTCCCAAAACTTATTAGATATCGCAATGTATTCATTCTACATCTACACACCAAATTTGGAGACGGTTATTATTGTGAACCGGTTGCGTCATGATTCTCAGTCAATTTGCCAGTTAAAATGGACAGCGACGGTGATATTATTAAGGGCGTGTTCTTTTCTCTAGTCTTAGGACTAGAGATTAAAATAGGAACTAAAATGGTGTTTGTTTGAATGGACCAGAAGAAATAGGAACTAAAATGGTGTTTGTTTGAATGGACCAGAAGGGACTAAAGGGCTGAAAAAAGACTAAAATACCGTTTTTCTTGCTTAAGAAGGGGTGGGGACCAGCAAAAAATGAGGGGCATGGGGTGTCAATTTGGCCCCTTTAGTCCCAATAAGTCTCACCCCAAGGGACTCATGCATTTTAGTCTCTAGGTCCTGTTTTAGTTTCTGGTGTTTGGTTCAAAGGGACTAAAAGAGACTAAAATTTAGTCTTTAGTCCCCCCTCTCATGGAAACAAACAGGCCTAAGGCATCAACAATGAGTAGAACTGTATATTTTTGCTACTGCATGTCTGCATCAAATCAAAGGAGGATCATATATATAGGGATGAAAACGGGTGGAAAAACTACTCTTCCATTTTCGTTTCTATATTTTAAGTAGAAACAGGAATAGGTCGGAAAAAAACAGAATTAAAACGGATGAGGATATACGGAAACTGACAAATACGGACGGAGAACAAGAAAATTAAGTTGGAATAACATCATCAAATATTCTCGAGTATACATGAACAAAGTCACAAAATAATATAAACGTACGAAGTTATCGGTCCAATATTCACTAGCACGTCATGAGTTGATATGTTAACATGCATAATTGGTGATTAGTAGATCTATGAACATATTAATTCCTAGACATATCTCACATAGATTGGAAACGGGATGAAAAACGGGATCCTGCGGAAACAGGTGGGAAAACCCCTCTCCCGTTTCCGTATTACGAAAATAGTATCCCACAAATACGGAAATGGGCGGAACGAAACAGGTCAGAATGGGCTTTTTTTCTATCCGATTTCAACCTGACATATATTGAAGGTTGAAGATCAATTGTATGAGCATTTAAAAAGCTGCCCCAACTGCTTCCATGTTATGTTTGGATGTTTTGGGCAAGAGGCGACCTCTCTTTCAATACCAACTAGGCCGTAACCCCGCGCGTTGTGCAGGTGTTTGGGCTAGATAGCATTTGGTGGTAACAACACATTATTAAATTGATGGATATTTCAAATGTGGATACAATTAAAACCTTGGGAATTGAGCAGAGCTATATTTGACTATTGGGTTACGATATTTGTCCCCAGAAAGATGGAAATTTTTTTTGAGGAAAATCATTGAAAATCTTGATCTCGAAGTTAGTATTTTGTCATATCATTTCATAGCATACGTATTGAAGTGAAGTTCAAATTTTCTTGGAGGAAAGTAAGGTCTATGGAACATAGTAGGGCAGGTTATGGTCGCTGTTATTGTAGCTATGGTGTTTACTATTACATGGCACTGTTATGGAAAGGTAAGATGGATGAAGTGAGCTGAAAAAATAGAGATCTTTATAACAAAAACTGATTTTTCGGACAACAGTGAACTCTGGATTTAGCGCGCCCAAGCCGCCTGGAGCTGAGATGAGCCCATTGCAAATTGCGAGAAAGCTCTGTGTTGAAGGGATCCAAACTCTTGATGTAATTGGTAGCATTCTGTACAAAAGCAATGAAGTGGTCAATAAATAATTAAGATGAGAGAGATATGCATAAGTTAACCGGGCTTTATGAGGACTCAATGTATATCTGTAGTGATATTAGATGCACAGGGGGGCAATGAGACTCAGCTGGCTGAAGAAAGCACTAATGTGCAGAGAAATATTTGAGCTTACTGGTCTATGTATCTTTGCTGCAGCCCATATAGAGATACCAATTTGTTTAACAACTTCAAAATAAGCAAATTTAGAAGCTGGCTTCAAAGCACTGCAGCGTACATATGCACCTATCTAAAGGCAATAGACAGAAGCAAATTTAGAAGGTACCTGGAAAGTACTGTAGATACCCTGAACTCTTTTTCGCTGGTGACTGCATTGAAAGATAACAAGCAGGAGTAGAACTCTGTGTGGCCAATGTAACATCGAAGAATATATATGTAGCTATGCTTATGTTACCTCTGCAATTACACAAATGTACTAGTATTAACAATCATGAAACATCTTAGGTTGTGTATAGTACGGTGGATAGCTGTGTTTGGAAATTTTTCCGTATTTTGTAAGAAATAGTGTTTATATGCTTTTAAGTTAGGCAAAATAGTGAGTAATGGAAAAAGATAATTCATATTGAAAGCGGTTGTCAGAAGCATACCCACAGATCTCTTAGGCACCTAAAAGGCCATGAATCCATAGCGTCAACATCTAGCCGCACTGTTAGGCCTGCCTGAATTTAAAATTTTGTGCACATAGTCAATAGTACAAAAAGCAAGATGGGTCCTTATCGGTGATACAGAGATAAACAATGTCATCCAAATTGCAGTATATTTATTTGTCATATAGTTCACCTGACACAAATGCAAAATCCAGAGATACCAATGTGTATGCTTACATGCAAGCGCAGAAGATGTTGTAATAAATGATTAAACATAACAATTAGGAAACCGAAAGGTATGGCTTTCTTGTTTCATCATTTACAGTGAACAACCACCTATGCAGTATATAACATAAACCTGAAGGTGCATACGAACCTGTAGTGATGAACATGTATGTAAATATCAGCCCATCTGAAGTTAGCATCTGTATGTATGGTCATGTTCATCTAATATCAGAAGACTGACTGTGGCTTAGCATACATAACTGCGAAACAGAAATAAATGATTGGGTCAGACTAAATTGTAGGCCAGGATTCAGAGTCTAATCTTAACTGCAGTGTCTGTGCATAGCCATGTGCATGGTTGTGCAGATGAATTCGCCTAGGTAGTATATCATCTGTTGTGGGCACATCTTGCCCAATAGAAATATTATAAGAAAGCATACATGTATAGTAGAAAGCAAGGGGAGAAAAGGGAGCAGGACACTTTGAACTATTATGGACGCAACGAACACAGTGCTTTGAATTGTTATGTTTGTGTGAACTGCATCCGGAAATAAAATGGCTGCGTGGTGCAGAAATGTACGGAGGCCAGATTTTGATGCAAATCAACAGTAGTTCTTAAACAAATGAATGTACAGACAACCTAGAACAATAAGACAGCGAAAAAATGTATGAATAGCAGTTTTGAATTGCTGTGTAGAGGAAAATGATGATGTCGATAAAAATCGGTGAAGCTAAGCATAGCTATAAGAGGTAAAATCGTGACCTTATAAGCAGGGACCTTTTGGTAGCATGGATGACAGCGAAAGTGGTAATACAGATTACAGAGGTGACATAAAGCATGTGCAATCTATATGTGGGTAGTGACACGGGACACTAAACCTGGAACAAAAAGACATGCATTAGAGAATAAACAGTTAGAGGTGACTGCTAATAAAGTTAACCGAGGTTAGTGCGAGGACCTGGGCAACTTGGGTCTGCGTATCTCCTCAAAAATTTCAGTGTAGACAACGTTATGGGTACAATCTTCGTATCCAAGGGGATTATTTTCAATGAGGACCCGTAGGCCTCTTGGAGATGTAACACGCGAGAAGGCAACATACAATTGGCCATGATAGAATATAGTGCATGGTAGATAAACACCAACCTTACTTAATGTTTGTCCTTGGCTTTTATTTATTGTCATGGCATATGAAACACAAACAGAAAATTGGGCCGTTTAATTTTGAACGGCCACTTAGGGTCAGCTGAAGTAGCCACTATCCTTGGAATGTATGCTAGTGCTCCTCTTGCTTTTCCTGTGATAATCTGTGCTTCAATTATATGGTGAGTAAGTTGTGTAACTCTGAGCCTTGTTCCATTATATAAGCCCTTTGTCGGATCTAGATTTCTAAGAAGCATTATAGGAACGCCAATCTTGAGCTGCAAATGATGGTCTGGTAACCCACTCATGCGTATTGTGTTGATAAATTCTGTAGGGTACAAAGACTATGTTGTGCAATAGTTAGTTGATGAGTCATCAATGGTGTCACAGCTATAATATGACATCTCTTTGGTCGCAATTTGGCTCATAATCTGAGAATTGATGGTAGGCTAGTTCATTGGTTGGAGCCAAAACTGCCCTCTCGCATAGGTACTCTAGTAATTCAAAGATGGCTGGTGTTGATCCATAGACAAAAGAGATCAAACCTGCAAGGTTCCTTTGTTCAGGGGGTAATAATATGTATTCTGGTATTTGGACCCAGGTAGTATCGTGCTGTTCTGCAGGAATGCTACTGGGGGTTGTACCATCACCAACCGAGAGAAGCCATTCAGCAAAGTGCTAAAGCTCAGTTTTTTCTTCAGTTGAAAGCGATGGAGCACGGAGCCTTATGTTTTCTGTCAATAGAAGGATAGAGCAGCACTGCCATAAATAGGAGCGAGTAATGGATGCATTTAGGATTTGATTTTTTTTCCATTGGTAACGACAGGAAGGGTCTGTCTAAAGTCTCCACCAAGGACAACCGTGATGCCACCGAACTGCTTACTTGCTAAAGTATGATCCCTTGATGACATTATATCTCGAAGTGTACGATCAAGTGCTTCAAAACAATGTCTATGGTTGACAGGTGCCTCATCCCATATGATGAGTGCAGTATGTTCTATCAATTAAGATAACTTTGTGTTTTTCTTTATTGCACATACAGAGTGTTCTGCAATGTTCAATGGAACTTTGAAACGTGAGTGAGGTGTGCGACCACCAGGTAGCAGCAATGCAGCTATTCCAGATGATGCAACTGCCAATGCTATTTTTCCTTGGCCTCTAATACTATTTTGTAGAGTGTTCCATAGAAATATTTTTCCAGTTCCACCATATCCATAAACAAAGAAGGTATGACCACAGCTATTTGCAACTAAATATTGTATAGTGTCATAAATATGCTTTTGGTTTAGGTTCAAGCATCGAACCTGCTGAGCTGCCAATTCTGTTGTAGCATTCGAACCATAAGAGAGTTCCTCTAATATCAGTCTGTTCTGAAAAGCTGATGGGGTATTATCATCTGGTTGTGGTAGGTGGAAATGATTCAATGTATAACCGGCATTTCTAAGCAAGTTGTCTAATTCAAGTAGAACATAGGATCTAATTTGCCTCTGAAGTATTGGCTCAGGTACCCCTGGTGTTAGTTGACAAATGTGGTGCTTGATGTCATCTCCCATTATATGTGCAAATTCATGAAACAACTTTACTGGTTTGTGACCTGGCAAAATTGAAGTATCATCACAAATAACTGGCGAACCTGATATGGGAAGGCCCAATGTGCTGCATCGGTCATATCATGGGACCATTCACGATCATCACCAAGTAAACCTAAAGCTTCATAGGCAGCGCAGAAGGTAGGGTATTTGTGACCAGCAATGGTTCTTAAATCAGAGTAACACTGCGCGCCTTTGACTATGTGTAGCAGCATACGAAGGTGAAGGCCTCGCCTTCATTAGGGCTGATGTTGGTTATGCGCCCAACCTTTGCACGATTGTTGCGACGTTGGTTCCAAAACTTGCCATTAGCATGCCATGTCCAATACTCAGGGAATTCTATATATGTAAATTGCCTTGCCTCTGGCCTTGTTTGTTAGCCTCAGACCAAGCAGTCAATTTGGTTACTTTGTTGCGTGGATTACGAACCACCTCTTCAAGATTATCATCTTCAGCATATAGGATGTTGTTCTCAAGTGGAAGGTGGACATGTAGTCGCTCAAGAGATGGGTCTGTGCGGCGAATGTCAAATTGGAGAAGTCGCCAAGCGGCATCATTGGGTGTTATGCATCTGCAATCCAAATATTGTTTTATTTCATTCACCCCAACAACATTCTGCTCTTCCTTGTTTTGGATTGCAACCTTTGCGCGGTCATGACCCTTATTTGTGTACTTGAATAAGTACTTCTCCATGCCATCACGATTAACACTTTCAACATTTATGTGTGCATCATATTTGACACATAGGTCCACATTATGAGGTACAACGAATCGATTGTCGACGTTCACACCATTCTTTGGAACTGTGATATCATTTTTTGGTCGTGCATATATAACATGACCATTTGAGGACACAGTTGTTGTGCTTGCAAAATCCTTAGGATAGAACTTGCTGCATTTGCCATCAACCATGCAAGCAGAGGCTGGACAGATAGCACCACAGGGACCATGTATCATAAATTTTGAAACAGCATCATAACCAACCTGATCGAGCAGGGGATCAAGTAGTTGTGCTGATATATAAGAATCAATTTTTTCTGCAGTACGGGGGCCATCAGTTTGAAGCCATATAATGATGTGTACATGTGGCAAACCCCTCTTTTGGAACTCGATTGTGTAAATAGCTGCCAAGAAATAACAATGGCAAATAATCAAGGAACGGAACACACAATTTGCAGTATGGGGCAAAACTATAGAGGAACATTGGCGTAATACCTCCACGTGTAGGGCCAAAAAATGAATGCTTTGTTATGTCATCCATGAGTAGGTTAAGTTTAATTTGGAATACTCGATCAACAATGTCAGGTCGATCAGATGGATGCTGGCCTAGTGTACCTGCTAGAGCCTGTGTTATTTCTGGCTAGCAAGCATTGCATGTAAAAGTAATGAATAGGTCCGGGCATCTAAAGCGGCGACAAAGAGCTACACAGTCTTGGTAATTTTGGTAGTACCACCGTGGGCCTCCAATGAAAGAACCTGGCAAAATAAACTCTTTGACCTGCAGCCGTAGCCTCTGTGACACCAGCACTAACTGTATGCAGTAAAGATTTATAACTAGCTGTCCTATATTTGGCCTGGAATGATTTCTTTCTATAATGGCTGAGTCAGCCATCCTCAGCACAGCAATAAGCGTCAACAATATATGGGTGAACCTCTTGCCACATAAAGGGGTATTGAAGTCATTGAGTCTATCATGCAGTCTATATGTATAAAATTCCAACATAGTAACATTTTTTCACTTAACTGCGGCTGAACGGCGACATGGACGGTATTGCAATTTTTCATGGAAACCATCCTCACCATATGGAAATAATATTGGGTACTGCATTAACATAAACTTACAATGTGTTTCTTTGATTTGCTGCAGGTTAGATGCATAGTCCTGTACCACCAAGTCTCAACCTTCATCAGATAATCCGAGATCATCAATCACCAGGCCAACAACCTCTGCTGCAATAGGAGCACTATAAACATTACCACGCTGTTTTGGAGAACTGAATATCTCCACAGAGCAATGATCATCAGTTTCATTCAATAATCTATCTCGAGCCGTCCGGAAAAGCTGGACGACTGGGTTCTGAGAGTCAAACATGCTGACCAAAGAAGCAACAATAGCCTCATTTGGTCGGAAAGTAGCATTTCCATGTGAAGAAACAGCCACTCTGTTCCTCACTTCATGTTCGGTATCAAAGATATAGAGCTAACAATACTCAGGCATACTACCAATCGATGGCATGAGCGATCCTATCGGATGGCATAGCTGGCCACTAATCTTGAAGACATAAGGTCCTCAGCCATCATTAAAAAGGGCAGACCCAGTGCCAGAGGCTCCCACACGAGTGGAGTCTGGGGAAGGGAATAACCGAAGCAAAGTCTTACCCCCGCAGAAATTCTGCAGAGAGACGGCTTCGAACCCAGGACCTGGTGACTCGGCGACATTGACACCCATAGATGTCATAGTAAACATAGAATTGTAACATCTAATGCCATCAAAGAAGTGTGTGGACAATCTACTGTCCCGCGAAGTCAGGAGGCCAATCAAGGGCTCCGGCGGTGGTTTGTATGGAGGAAGCACAATGCTGCCACCTCTACAACACTTATTGTAAATCGGCAATTGTTGGCTGCCACGGTCACGGAGACACTCGTCATTCCAAAACAGAGCACCACAATGGGGGCAGACATTATCTGGCCCTCCCAAATGAAGAGCAGGGGAAACAGTGCCTATAATTTGTAGAAGAAACAAAAAGGAAACCAATAATGAGGAAACAGTGCCTATAACTTGTAGATGGAACAAAGAGGAAACCAATAATTAAGTTCAGGCAACCAAATTCTATCTGAAAATTGATAGATTCATTTGTTGCTAAATTATGAAAAAATAACTGTAGACACATGTTTGTTTATGTGTTCCGGCATGAGCACTGGCTATAAAGAATTCATTCTGAAAATGATTTCATTCATTACGGGCAATGGTCTGAAGCCATATACTACCATACGAACGCACTGTAGCATGTATGTGTAGTACTGGATACAACAGCGGAATGGATTTAGCATGTCCAGATGCAGCAGGAAATTTAGTGTTGCTCGGAATCATAAGAGATGGAATTCTGACACGAAGCATGACTAAACTGGTAAGGAAATGTTTTCAGAGAAGAGGCTCACGTTTGTGCCGACTGGAGCATTGAAGAGTACAATTTGTGGCGGCATTCGTTTGAGTTAGTGAAATCCGACGACGGGTAGGTCTTGAAGAGGAGGACACTGAAACAGTAAACCCCTGTGCAGCGACAACTGCAGCTTGTGCAAGATGAACATAACGAAGATAGATACACGTAAATTTTTCTGATGTGAATGTAACCAACCAGGTACATGTAGGCAAACATGGCTGCACTGACCGTCGTTGCGGAGGATGTTGTCTGACCTACGTTTGCTCCCCGCTGTAGAAGCAACAGATGGCTCAGGTGGTGTGGATGCTGGCAACAAAAAGGATGAAGATGCATCAGTGTAACAGGAGGGCTATAGAAGACAGCGTAGGTAAAGACATTTTGTATGTAAACAATGCATATTTGGCAAAGGGAATGCGAATACCATGAGGAGAGGCGGCATCAGCGGAGTGTGGTACACTATCAGGAAGCATCATGGACCGGCGCCTCAGTGCCTCACGACGTGGTACCTGTGACCGCGATGTTTGGCCGTGTGCTTAGAACCAGGCTGATCTTTGGCGTGCCATCCTTTCTGGTAGCAAACGTGCAAAAGAGAAGCGTCTCCGTAATAGGCTCGTGTGTGTGTGTGTGTGTGTGTATATGTAGAAACCAATTAGCAGGTGGAAGGACAATGAAAAATGAATCAATTCGTAGTATGAGGACAATGCACTACAAATCTGATAGCAGAGAACAGAATGAATATACGCACATCTCGTACGAAAGTCTGAGGAAATAAAAAGAGGGAAAAGGAGGGTATACCTGCCGCGAATGGTCGCGGGGTTGGACGGCGGCGGTGCACCTGCCGTGCAAGGAGGTCGTAGGAACGGCAAAGGCGCTGCGCCACGGGATCTGCCGTCGAGGTTGAAGTGCGACGCCGCTGCTCCCGTCATCGTGCAAGGGAGAAGGCCGGAGAGGCGGCCGTCGCCGCAGCCGGGACGGCGAGAGGGACGGCAGGAGGCCGCGGCAGCGCTGGTGCGAAGCGGGCTGCGGCGGCGCCGTGCGACAGTCGGAGGGAGCAGCTGGGGCGGTGCTCCGGCGGGGCTACGCCGGCGGCGCGGATGTCGCGGGACCGTGGGGGACCTCGGTTTGCGTGGGTACGGCGTTTTTTTTTTTTTTTTTGCGTGGACGTCGTTGTGGCACGACTGAAGGAGTGGATGTGGGGGCTGTCCAGTGTAAAGGTGGACTAACGAGCCAGCTCGGCTCGTTTGGCTCGGCTCGTTCTGGCTCGTTAAGATAACGAGCCAGCTCGGCTCGGCTCGTTATCTTAACGAGCCAGAAGGCCGGCTCGGCTCGGCTCGTTTACGAGCTCGAGCTGGCTCGTTTGGCTCGCGAGCCAAACATATTAAAAAATAAAAAATGTAATATGTGTATTATTTAAAGTTTGATAATGGTAATAATATAAAACTAGTCCATTCATAAGTCTTAATAAATCATACAAAAATAATATGTACTATTATATTATAATAGTACACACCATACATTGTCTATGGTTCGTACTCCATACCATATATGATGCATCCATTATCCATACATTCATTTAAAATAAAAATAGTCAAATTAATCTAAAATTTATAGAGTCAAAGTCCAATCATCAACAAATTATAAAGTGTAAGACATAAAGTTATATAACACTAATAAGAGTTTAAGGCCAACAACTTTGGCTCGTTAGGCTCGCGAGCTGGCTCGAGCTGGCTCGCGAGCTGGCTCGTTAAGACACGAGCTAGGATGCTTGCTCAGCTCGTTTGAGAAATTAAACGAGCCGAGCCGAGCCGAGCCACTATCGATCCGAGTCGAGCGAGCTATCGAGTCGCGAGCTTTTCGTCCAGCTTTAGTCCAGTGGGGCCAGCTGGGAAGCAGAGAGGTGGGGAGGGCGAGCGTGGCGCTTTCACTCTCAAGCCCGATTCCTCCCTGATACGTACGTACCCTCGTCGCAATCGATTCGATTTCGATCGATCCCATGCCAATATACACGCATGATCAGACAGATGCCGCCAAGCACGGTTCCACGACACCTCGTTTCTCCGGCCTCACAACCACAATATATATACAGTCAATCATTCGTGCAACCACCACTGTGCAGTGCAGACCGCAGAGCGATTTGGAGCTTGATCTCGTCGGCATGCGCATGCTCAGCGACACCCTCGCCGGCGGCGGCGGCGTCGACAAAGGATCCGCCGCACCGGACACGGCGTTGTCGGGGTTGACCGTGGCGGCGAGCCAGGGCCAGCTGACGCCCGAAGGAAGAAGGATCAGCAGCACCACGAGCTTCTTCGACGCGCACACGGGCCTCATCCTGGCCGCGGTGCTCTTCGCGCTCGTCGGCGCGCTCGGCCTCCACTCCCTGCTCCGCTGCGCGCTCCGCTACTGCAGCCGCGGCGGCCGCCCCGCCCTCCCGCCCGCCGGGGCCAGGCTGAAGAGCGCGCTCAGGAGGATGCCGGTGGCGGTGTACGAGGCCGCCGAGGCCACGGGCGCCGAGTGCGCCATCTGCCTCGGCGAGTTCCAGGACGGCGAGGCCGTGCGCTTGCTCCCCAGGTGCCGCCACGGCTTCCACGTCCACTGCATCGACACGTGGCTGTCCGCGCACTCGTCCTGCCCGATATGCCGGGACTCGCTCCTCGACGACGACGAGGGTGCCAGTGCCACTGCCGCCGGCGAGGAGACGACGGCGTGGTTGTCTCCTTCGTTCACTGCTGCCATGCTAATTCTTGCATGATAATAGTAAGGTGTTCGAGTGCGAAATAGGTGCCGCCTAGTTGCTTACTGCCAAGGGTCCAAGTTACAAAATCTTTGTTATATTTAGAAACAAAGAATAAATTATGTTTCAAATTTTAACCGTCCACTTGCAT
The DNA here is from genome assembly GCA_038087645.1 of Saccharum hybrid cultivar R570. NCBI lineage: Eukaryota > Viridiplantae > Streptophyta > Magnoliopsida > Poales > Poaceae > Saccharum > Saccharum hybrid cultivar. Next base: position 28,872,699 of record JAQSUU010000804.1, read on the forward strand.
TCTCCAGATGGGGCAATGCAGTTTTGACCGTTTGGAACGCGAGAAATTTTTCCTGTTGTATTTTTTCCGTGAATTTAAACTGATTCCTGTGAAATTTTCGCGTGATTCCTGTGAAATTCCTGCGTTCCAAACAGGCCCTTATACTTACCATCCTAACTTTGTAATAAGAGTGCTCTTAGAATATCCTCTCTCTCCTGAGATAACAAGTGTATTTTGAACGGGAGAAATCGTACATGTGGACTCTTAACAATTTCTCTTATATGTTGTCATTGAAAACTCATCATCTCCTTAGAGGCACTTTGAAAATAAATCTGTTGGTGCAATTTTTATGTCCTAATTAATTTATATAACTAGGTAATTGACCCTGCGCATTGGTGCGGTGATCAATAGAAAAAACAAACAGTACAACTTAAAGCTTCTAAGGATTCCTAAAAAGGGGGAAAGCATTTCTCCAGAAAACAAACTGTTGTAGCGGCGAAAAAGCGATTTCTCTTAGCTTGTATATGAAGTATGAACACGCACATATTAATAAAAAATATAGTGTGATGTCTTGCAGTAATGTTAATGGCCTCATCAAACGTGGTACTCCTTGTAGAAATGAGCAAAATGCATTGAATCATTTCACGGTGACAGGTCTGGTTACCTCCAAAGCAAATTGGAATATGTGCAGGTAAGGCATATTATACGTTAACCCGTCGGGCTGTGCATCACGCTCCTGTATGTGTACCTTAGTACCTACTGCCGTTGCTGATCGCCTCTAGTTGGTCCCCTAGACCCTAGTTTGACCACGACGTAGTGGCGCATATGGGCAGCACGTACGTGCACCCACTCGCCGTCCTTGAGCAGATGTGCCCACCCACCTGGTTGTTCCGGAAAGATAGAGCGATCCTTCGTATTCAGTTGGGGCTGAAGCATGGGTTTGATCTGACGGCTGTCAAATGTTAATGATGTGGCGGTGCGAGCTTTATAGCAATTATGATTACTAGGGCCTCCATCTAATATAGGTTATATAGATTTCAATAATTGTTGAATAAAATATATAAATTTTCCATATACAGAATGCGCTTATTATTCTAGGACTGTAGAAACAATTTTAAAGAGTGCTCTCCGGGTGATATTTTAACATTTACTTGGCTTTAAAGTTGTCAGAGTTCAAGTACAAGGAGGAGGAAACTGAAGGAGATGATAAGCTAAGTCCACAGGGGACATAATAAGGGGCCATGCCACCGTAATTTGAAAGCTACTCCCCCTAAAATAAATCGGAGTAGCTAGCGCCCAGACGTCCGAACAGACGCCCACACCCCATCCTGCCCGATCCACCGTACCTATTACCGTTCGGACCTTGGCTACGCCCGCGAGGTCCCATCCCCGTCGTGCCCGTGTCACCCACGGCATCCGTCCCCGCCACTCCCTGCGTCCGCGGCCTCCATCTTCGCCATCGGCCCATACACCAGGGAGCCACAACAACCGGCCTTCTCCATGTCCGCGGGCATCACCAAGGCATCTACCGCGCCTCTCACACCCCCGTGGGAGTCCAACCTCCACCTGTTGGCGACCACGCCGTCGTCACCGGAGGTCCCCTTCGGTTGCTTCCTATGGTCATCCATCATGGCAGACCAGCAGCCGCCACACTGCTCGGGCAGCAGCACGACCACACTTTTGCAACACCCATATTAAACAACTGCAACATACGTCTGAAACATTTAGAACATACACTTGCAACACAGACATTGCAACATATGCAACATCCATCTACTTTTGCAACACCCAGACGAAACAATTTCAACATATATCCGAAACAGATGAAACATTTAGAACATACACTTGCAAAATACATGTGTGTAGCCATTGCAACAAATGCAACATACAGATCTACTTTTACAACATCCAAATAAAACACCTGAAATGCTTGAAACATACGTTTGCAACAAGTGCTTTTAGCGCAACATCTCCTTGTTGCTTGGGCGAATGGAGGCTCGTCGATGTGTGGAATTCACCGTTGTAGAGCTCGCCGGTGGTGTGGAGCTAGGTGGCGATGCACAGAGGTAAAGGTGGGGGTGGCGTGACAGACAACATAGAGGGTGGGTGGGATGACTGGTGGGTGCTCGAACACCGTGGTGGCATGGTCTTGGTGGAGCCCAGTTGTGACGTGGTCATGGGGCTGGGTGGTGGTGCAGAGAGGCTAAGGTGGGGGCTGCGTAGCGGCAGCAAGCCGGTGATGACACAGAGGGCGGGTGGGATGGGCGGCGGGCGCCCAGATGCCGTGGAGAACGCCAAAACGACACAGTTGCGGTGAAGCCGTGGAGGGCAGTGGCGGCGCGGTCGTGGTGGAACGTGGTCGTAGCGCTGCGGACGTGGTGGGTTGGACGAGCGGATTCAATTGGGGCGTGTGGACAAGCAGATCAGAGTGTTGGGCCACAGGGCGCCGTGGCTCACCAATGGGAGCGTCTGCAGGCCCGAGAAGCCGGCGTCCGGACAGACGGATGCCTTATAGGAAGCATTTCCGAAAATAAATATGCGTCTTGTTTTTGAGGAATCAAACTATTTTATGTTTAGTCAAATATATACTAATAATATTTATAATGCGTAATAAGTACTATTAGATTAATAGTGGAATATATTTGCTAATAAACGTATTAGGATACAAATGTTGATAATGTTTTCTATCAAACATAAAAGAAAAAGTTTGGTTCCTTAAAAAAAATGAGATGTGCAGTTATTTTGGGACGGAGGGAGCAGAGGCATGTATGAAATAGGAATATCCTTTTAGAAATTTTTTCCGTTCAACTTAGTTAGAGGATAGCCTAAATTCTGCCTACAACTAGATACATTTGGTCCATTGTAAAACAACAAAAAATACTATTGAATTATTGATCCACTAGAGATGATATAGCAATGGCAGATCCACATGAAAAGACATAGCTCGACTACACTTCATCGTCCCTTGCATTTGCAGCCACATTGTGCAGTATGTTGGAAAAGTTTTTTTTTATTACCCCACCATATATATATCTACACGTTTGACGTTTCACACAGTGTACTGGCAGATAACGACTCCATCGACGGTTTTACAATTGAGGAAGGTACAATCCATCACCTATGTTTGATTGCGTTGCTTTCATAGGAATTGCCATGTATATTTCCCATCCTTGACTCTTTTGTTAAAGGGAGTTCTTGCCAAATATGCTACCGCTTTCAACAACCATCATTGCAATAATCTTGCTTTTAGGAAATTGCAAAGACATAATCAGAAATGAAATTCCAGTGGCATTCTTAGTTCTTACAAACAGTTGGAATCTTTTGCAAATGACCCTTATCAAAGCATCCAAAGTTATCTTTGAGCCATATGTGTTCGCCATGCTTGGGGTTACAAAACTGTAAATAGATTTAATCATTTTTGCACACTGGGCCGAGCCGACAAAAGTCACGGCTCGACCTACCCATTGGTCAAGGTTGGGCCTACTTTTCCTTGTCAGGCCTAGTTTTGGTTGGGCTGCCCGCTCTTTCTTATTATTGCATAATAACAATAGTTTCACACCGGGGAAAAGAAATTGGGCTTGGCTACCTATGTCAAAGCCTGGCCCTATTGCAGCCATGGGGTGGGCTCTGCCTGGGTTGGGCCAGATTTGCTCTTGTTTTGTGCTATAGCCTATTGCCGTACTCTTGGCTCTTGAGAGGATGGATTAATTCTAACCTTGTTCATTTGATGCATGATGAAGACTATACAGAAGAAAGCTAAAATTGCATACAGAGGCAAAATAATGAAGAGCTTTATTCAGAAGTGTAGAGCATCCAAGGATTTGGCATCGTTCAAAAACCAGTCTTAATTATTAATTATTACTTGCAAATTTGCTGCAAACGACACACGACTACACAAGAACACGCACAGGAACATTCAAGAACTCAGCGCACTGCAATTCGATCAGCCGGCCGGATCAGAAAGGCAGAGCATCATCATATCACGCTCACGCGGCGACGGCGAGCAGGGCCGCGAAACGGTCGGCGAGGCTGCGGACGGTGGTGGGAGACACGGCGTTCTCACCACCAAGGTACCACTTCTGGATCATGCCGGCGACGTGCTCATTCTCCACCGTGATCTTCGCGTCGCCCTTGCCCTCCGTGACGAAGGTGATCTCCGCGGGTCCCGGAGTTGCGGGAAAATGGAAGGTGATGACGGAGCCCGGCTTGAAGTACTTGGACTGGAAGAACTCGGCGACCTTCTCGAGCGCCTCCTCCTCCTCGTCCTCGTAGAGGTCGGCGGCGGCGAGGCGGTCGCGGACGGAGCTCTCCAGCTGCACGCCGTACTGCGAGCCCTTGATCTCCTTGATGACCACCACGCGGAGCAGCTTCTCGACGGGGGACGAGACGAGGGCCGACCAGAAGGCGGCGTCGGCGAGGAGCTCCTCCGCCGTCTTGCCCTTCCACGCGCCGAGGTGGCCTAGGAGGGTGGTGTCGCCGGTGGTGTGGAGGTAGACCCCGATCGCGTTGTACTTGATCTGCAGGAAGTGGATCTCGATGTCCGTGATACCGTTGGCTAGGAGGGAGAGAGGCTTGCCGCCGGCGCCGGCGGTGATCTCCGCCGGGAACGGGATGCCTTCGAAGGTGATCGTCTCCGAGCCCACTGCGCATGTAAGATACGTACGAACGTTGCTCTTGGTCACACGATGTCTCCATATGATGAAACAAGAACGGGAATAATGGAAAGACGATCGACGATGTACTTACTTTTCGCTTGGTGTGGAGCGAGGACGACGTACGGCAAGCAGGGATGCGAGTGAGGAACTGAGGTAGATAGATAGAAGTAGTAGAGCACAACAAGGAAGAAGAAGAGTTGAGCTCTTGTGGTGAGTGGTGACGCCGCTGCTGCTGCTCCGAGGAGAGGTAGCTGGGTAGGTAAGTGCAGGAAGGAAGAGAGGGGATGCAATAAAAAGAGTGTGGGATGGAGCTACTAGTACGTGCTCGTGTATGTGCGTTGTTGTTGCAAGTTGAGCCAGTTGCGAGGACGAAGAGGGTTAGGTGGGAGGAGAGGCAGGGAAGCGAGCAAGGGAGGTGGCTGGGACCTAATTCCATCGATTGACAAATGACAACGAACTTCCTCCCATCGATTGACGAATGACAACGAACTTCCTCGCTAGTCCCTATCTAGCTAAGGGATAGGACCGGAACGCGAGAGGCCAGACGGGACGGGGAGTGGTAGGTGTATGGTGCGGTCAGCCAACAACAACTGTTCAACTTGCAGCGACGACGACTAACCTTTTTTATTTCGTCTTCGATCCCAACAACCAATTACAATTAGTCAAGCTCTCGTGTGTATATACAGTTATACACACACGCGAATGCGTACAGGTTTGTTGAAGGAAACAGAATTGGACGAGGACTATATATCCCCACCAGGCATCCATAATCTCATAGTACATTGAATGATTATGCATAGACTAGGGCTGGATATCGAGTCAACCGTAGTTTTTTCGAGTTTTTTTAAAAATTGGTATAATCTTATTCATCATTATTTCCTGCATTATTTAAGACCCAACTTCACGACGAGCCTAATGAGCCGAGCCTAACGAGCCGAGCCAAAGTTGAAAGTCGTTCCAAATCAAGTCATTTTCATTTTAAAAGATAAATGAGTCTAATCGGAGCACTTTTGTACCGAGCCACCGAGCCAGCTTAACAAGCTTTTTGTCCAGCCCTAGCATAGACACGTGTTATGAATCCACGATAAGTAGTGCACACCATGGACGCTGGTCGGGATAGTCCTCACCTAATTTTTTTTTCCTTGAAATACGGAGCGACTATTCATTTGACTAGAAGGTGCATGCATGGGCTCTATGTTTTATTATTACCACACTTCCGTCTCAAAACAAAATTAGGTCTGGTGAAAGTCAAACTATCTAAGTTTGTTAAGCTTATAGTAAATATTATCAACATAACTTCATATTACTCTGAATAAATATACTATAAAAGTAGATTTCACGATGAATCTAATCAGTGGTAGAGGAAAGGGGGGGCAATCATCACCCCTAAGGTTGCAATTTTCCTTAATGTATCCCCTCTAATTACTAAACTAATTACGGTATTCAAGTGAATTTGCCTTATTTTTAGCATGATAAATATTATTATTATTTAAAATTTTGATTAAATTTTAAATCGTTTGACTTAGCAATATTCTAAAATGGTAGCCTTTTCTTTTCTTTTCTTTTTTTGAATAGCCTTTTCGAAGTAGCGTAGTAGGAGGAGGCAGCAGCGGAGAGATGAGAACCAATGGCAAGTGATGGGCAGATGATGACGTTACTGAGAGTCTGAGATGGAATGGAACAGGGCAATAGATACACAGATTCCCTTGGTTGGTAGTATGATGGAACGGGCCAACACATTCAGGTGAAGAGAGATTATTAGACAGTTCTGTAGATATATGTAACTGGTAGCTGCACCAGCACACTACAGGACATACATACATACATACATACATACATACATACATACATATACTGGTATACTAGTTACTAAGTGGTATATGTACTAGGCAGGCAGCTGGGACAAAAGCTAGCGTGCCATGCAGGTACCGTCAGCAGGTCCGATCCCTTTGTTGAACTGAAATTGAAACGCCGGCCTGTCCTGTGATTGACTGCTATAAAAAATAACGTCGTCTTCGACCTCTCGTCCCCTCTTCTCTACCTAAAGCTAAACACAAGTGGTAATATATATCAGTGGCTGATGAAGTCGGCACTTCAAAAGGCGCGCGGCCGGGGAAATAAAACAAACAAAGTAGTATTTGTTATTTCTGCCAAAAATATGATCCTAGAGTTTAGCTAGAATAATAAATAAAATAGTGTAATAGAAAACAAAACAACTGGATAAAATGGCCTGCACTTATTTTTGTTTGTATCATTGTATGGATGGAATATATATCGATGTTGTGCGGTTTTGATATCATCGTGCCTGATCTGGCCTGCATCAACATTAGTGTATAGTAATACGTGTAGAAGGTATCATCTGTCCTCATCCGAAGACAGAGAAATGACAAATGATCGAAGGTGCTAGAATAAAGATCATCGATAATAATAATTAGCTAACTACAATGGCTACTCTCTCTATTCTAAACTGTAAGTTATTCTAGCTTCTAGGTATATAGTTTTTTGACGCACCTACCACATATACATTATTTAGATACATATAATAAAATTATATATCTAGAGAAGCCAGGATGACTTACCGTTTAGATCCACCTAATAATATATATGTTGTCCCGAAAATATAATTATTATTAGTTGGTCTATTAGCAGATCTGTTTGGGTCTATTAATACTAACTTTAGCCGCTAACTATTAGCACTAGTAGAGATCTAAGCAGGCTCTTAAGATGGTTTATTGGCCGGCAAGATCAGGCCAGACCACCAGCTAGTAAAAGTCGCTAATTGCGTAACCGGGGCACTCCTTGGTCTCAAGGTCGCCGGGATAACATAATTGTCAAAGGTTCTCAGGAGAAAGAGATCATATCATACAATACAAACGGCGCGGAGTCGTCAAGTCAATTGGCATGGGCACACGTGGTGGAATTTCTGAACCAGGGGCTTCCCGCGAGTCCATCCACGTGGAAGAAAGTGGTAACCTTTTCTTTCTTTATCGTCAAAATCTAATGGCTGCTTTCGAGACCATGGACTGACTGCACCGTGCCTGGGACTGGGCCGATTCACTAAACCAAAAGTACGGGGAGGCCTGGGGCGAGTCGCAGCGTGCATACTGCATATACGCGGACGCAGCCACGGCCGAGGACATGCCTAGCCCTAGCCTGATCGTGTGGTGGGTTGGTGGCCACGTGCGGTGAAGTCCGTGGACGTGGAATCGGCGACCGGGCAGGGGCCATGGACTGGTCGCGGCGGCGACGCTCTTGCTCGGCGCCCGCGCGCTAGGAACCATCGCGACGCACGCGCGGACGGACAGCGACGCGCGCTGCTGCGACTTAGCTACGCTCGAATCTTTGTATGGACTTTGCAGTCCAATTCTTCCGTCTAGCTTCATCCTGAGACCTATTTAGCTTTTCGAGTCTAGTTTTCTCTTGTCTAGATTATAGGTTAATTGGATAATTTGGACTCTATGAGCTATTTTTTTTTCTCTTCCGGGATAGCGCGTTTGTGGAAGATGAAAAAGACGGGGAATGGTTTGACATCCAAATAGATGTAGAAGTACTATTTTTAAAATTCATATATCTTATGTTCCATAATACTTTATACAGGATTAACAATTCAACCGATACAGAAAAAATAAAAAATGGTTATGAAGTTTAAAAAAACTAGGAAAACAAGTACATCTAATTCGTCAAGATGCAAATAGCTAATATAATAGCACGCATGGCTTCTGTTCTTCAATACCAAAATAGTTGTTATTAATACCCTGAAAAAACAAAGACAAGGTAAAAGATTAAAAAAATGCATAAAGTTATAAACTTGTTAAAATTTTGAACTAACACATTATAAACTTTACCTTACTAGGTTCAAAATTTTAATTCAGGATTTATAAACTTTGAACTTTGACATTACAAACTTTATACTTATAGGTACAAAACTTTGAGCTATGAGATTTTAAACTTTGTGCTGCTAGGCTTAAAATTTTACACTCAGGATTCATAAACTTTCAACTATGACACTACAAACTTTGTATTGCTAGGTTCAAAACTTTGAACTATCACATTAGAAACTTTATAATGCTAGATTGAAAACTTTAAACTAAGAATTCATAAACTTTTAATCTACGATAATATAAACTTTGTACTACTAGATTCAATATTTTGATCTATCACAATATAAACTTTGTACTGCTAGCTTCAAAACTTTGCACCCAGAATTTATAATTTTTAACAAACTATGACACTACAAACTTTGTACTGCTAGTTTCAAAACTTTACACTCCAAATTTATAAACTTTGAACTATCAAATTACAAAATTTGTAATGCTAATTTGAAAACTTTAAACTATCACATTATAAAATTTGTACTCCCAGGTTTAAAACTTTATACTCAGAATTTATAAACTTTGAACTACCACATTACGAACTTTGTACTGCTAGATTTAATACTTTGATCTATCATATTATAAACTTTATACTGATAGGTTCAAAACTTTGCATGCGAAATTTATAAATTTTGAACTATGACATTACAAACTTTTTACTGCTAGATTCAAAACTTTGATCTATCACATTATAAACTTTGTAATGCTAGGTTCAAAACTTTACACTCAGAATTTATAAACTTTATACTATCACATTACAAACTTTGTACTGTCAGGTTCAAAAACTTTTAACTATCACATTATAAATTTTATACGGCTAGATTCAAAACTTTACTTTAAGAATTTATAAATTTTGAACTATCACATTATAAACTTTGTATTAGCACATTTAAAACTTTGTACTTTAAAATTTAAAATTTTGTAATTTCAATTTTTTTTAAAAAAAAATTAAAAACTTTATACTAGCACACTTAAAAGTTTGTACTTTAAGATTTAAAACTTTATAATTTCAATCTTTATTTTTAAAATTCAGAAATTTTATACTAGCACATTTTAAACTTTGTAATTTCAAACATTTTAAATTTAGGAACTATATACTAGCACATTTAAAACTTTAAGACTTAAAACTTTGTAATTTAAAACTTTACTTTTGAAGTTTAGGAACTTGAGAATCAGCAGTGTTTGCATCGATATTTCGCCTATTTATCTATGCAGTCTCTGGTTCATGATGGCAACTACAAGTTTAACATACAGTTCTTTAATAAGCTATTATACAACTAAAGTTAGGCAAGAAAGAAAAACTTACCTTTGTCCAGATAGAGTACCATGGCTGCACTCAACATTAATTTTGAACTCTCCTGTATCATGTGATATAGAAAAATGGGTTACTTTCATAACAGATGGTTAAATTTACACAAGCTTCACTGACAGAAAATTGCTGACAATGTGTGCACATCCTGAAAATATGGAAACTTATATTACCTGTAAGACGAACTTGTATAGAAAAGCAAATGTAGTTGCAACATCTCAATCATCCCTGTCAGAGAAACAAGGATCAATGTTTCTGAATCCTGTAGGATATTTTGCTAATTCATTCCCGAGAAGCTTATTGTTTTTTTGTAGGTTCCTGTAGTTTAGGCTTTATCAACAGTGTTTCTGAAATAACAAAATCTCAGTTCTATCACCAAATTGGCATAGTAAAGACAATGCACCATGTCAAAGTTGTGGACATTAAAACAGGAAATCATAAAGAAATAGGACTGGGTTACCATTGAATCCGATCTTTTTCTTGTAGTCAACAGTAGCTTGAAGAAAGTTAGCCTAGAGTAATCTAACAAATGATCAAATAATTTGTGCCACAAAGTAAAGCAGAGACACAAAGGAATCGGCAAATAGGCTGCACTCATACCAATCTCTCTTCATATTAGTATTTAGAAGAGTTTGGTAACCCTCTCTTCCACCCCAGAACACATAGTTTTCACCACCTAGATAGTCAGTGACCTGTAAGGAGATAAAGTCAATCAAGAATTGGGCAAAATGAAGGAAGATCAACCATGATGATCACAAATAACCTGCCTACAAAGCTTTCTTAACTTTGTGCAGCCACAAAAAGCATGTACTTTAACCTCTGGGCTGCAACATTAATGAAGAGAGCTCTTAATCTCTAGTCATACTCCTCAACACACTTGGTCATCATAGCATCTGGCATCTTGCAGGTGAAAAGTTTAGGCCAGTTTTATTAGATTTGAATACATTTTATTTATTTATCAAAAAAATGGGACTCTGAGCAGAACCAGGGAAGTAGCAAAAGAGACCAAAAACATTCTATTTCAATAAAAAATTCGACTATAATGTATAGAACCTTTGTACATCCAAAACTTTAGGCTATGAATTTAAGAACTAACAACTATAGTATTGAGGAAAAATAACAATGAGCAAACAGAAAATAGTGCACTCCAAAAACTTTGTACATCTTAACTCAGAAGCTTTCTAATAGACCACACCAGGACCTTTCTAATAGACTACACCTAGTCACTAGTTCATAATTTAAAATTTTGCAGTACAAAATTTTTAATAGGCACTTGCCTTACTACAGATTGTTGCTGCTCAGGCTCTTAGAAATCTTGATCTTTCTGATCACCCGCTGCTCTCCGTCCAAGCATATCATCATTGAGTCCACAAACAAACATGAAAGCAAAAAAGCAATTAACAAATAAATAAATAAATAAATACAACAATTATTGAAAACTACACAAACAAAAATATTGAAAACCATTTTACTATATAATTGATAGTAGATTGAGTAAGTATTCACATCAAAGGAAAAATTGCATTTAAACTGTACTAGAATATAGTAACCTGATCCTAGACATATGAGACATGCAAAACCAAGCAGCAAGATTATAGAGACATGTTTTATTTCATCATTTGTAGACATTTCATATGCATGTATACTAACCAAAGTTGTCAAACTATTTTCATGAACAGTATTTTCATAATTGTTGCTGTAAATCTATTCCTACATATCATACCTACAAAGCAGTCTAAGCAGTGCAATGGCAAGCAAAACAAAAAACCTACCAGGACAATTAATTAACAATGTTATTGATCTGTAGAGCTGCAGACGGCAGCAGCAAACTGATACGTACATACATGTGCAGTTTATGGCACATTTAGTAACAACTCTCATCAATTATTGTAATCTATGTAGCAGATTAATAAATTATTCCTATTAACAATGTAGAGATCTCATCATGTAAATAAAACCAAGCCATCCTAACATCATATCCTAACAAATTAACCAATCCTAAGGTTATTTTTTATACTAGAGTGAATAGTATTTATTATAGATAACAAAAGAATAATAAACTCACATAGGATTTAAGATATCAAGATAAGCTAAAGCGATGCATTATTTTGGAGTCTGGATGTGTCTTTGAAACCATGGCAATGTTTTCTAAACCATAAGTGGAGTTGCCTGCCAGTGTGCCTGCAATGTATATAACAGAGAAGTTGCACTAGCAACTAGAACCACGCACCAAAAGAAGCTCAGATTCACAGTCCCTTTCACGATGCTCGCATTCCCTGTCTACCTTGTACTTATTAATTGTAACACCTCTGGTGTTGCGAGCTCGCTTAGCACCTTGGTTAAGGTCTGAGAAAAAGTATCGTAACGAGTTCTTTGGATTTTAGATTTAAAACTCATAAGAAATGATCAACAAATCTTATGTGACTCACTTTTGCGGTTGAGAAAAAAGTCAAAATAAATATTATAAGTTAGTTTACTTAAGGCGAAGACATGTTAACGAAAAACCTAACGAGAAGAGTAGAATAAGCGGTTTTAATCGTTAGCATGAAAAACATTTTTATGGACAAAAATAAAATAGATCTTGTGTATAGTGTTTCAATAAGATTTGAAGTATAGGTTTAGTAGTTTTTTTTAATGAACTGGAGGGGCCGCAGGCCCTACAGAAAATTTATTGAAGACTTAAAAAGGAAAGGTACATTACAACAAACGAGAGGGGGAGAAAGGAAGGAGAGGCTCAAGAAACAAAGAAAGAGACAAAGAAAATGAAGAAAAGAAGAGCAACACAAAGTCTCAGATCTGGTCTAAGGATTGAAGCCATAAATCAAACAGAAAAGAAAGCCCCTCTTTGACTCTGAGTCGCACTAGGCCTGCCTCCTTGAAGAAAAAGCTCCTGCAATCATTCAGGTTCATTTGATTGGCTCTGAAAATTAACTCATTTCTGGCTGTCCAGATTACCCAGCAAATTAGAGTGATTGTTTCCATGAAGAACCTAGAGTTTAACTAAATCCTGAAAGCATTGAAGTTCTCAATTGTTCCTCCACCTGCTGTCGTTTCTAGGTTAAACAATCCCCAGCAGTCCTGAGCAAATGGGCAGTGAAAAAACAGATGCTCCAAGGATTCTTCGACTCCCCTATTGCACACTTCACAGTTGTAGCTATCCAGATGCATGTTTTTCCTTCTTAGGATGTTCCTTGTGCATAATCTATCCTTTAAGAGGAGCCAAGTGAAGACTTTATGTTTAGGCTGACAAAAATTTTCCCAAATCTTTTGTAAATTGGGTCTATTTGTTGGTGCCCCATCAATTTTCTGTATGCCTTGGCTGAAGAGAATTTTGTAGAACTTCCATTCTGAGACCAGATATCGTGCTCATCATGAATTGTTGTAGCTTCCATTAACTGTTGGATCTGTTGTACCTGGTTGTATACTGCTAATGACAGAGGGAGATTGAACATGTCAAAGAAAGATTGCAAGTTGAAAGCCTTGTTCACTGAAATGGACTTGTTCTTGACAAATGAGTAACTTTTAGGAAAGTCAAGGGTCAGAGTCTGAGTTGTCTGTGAAATCCAATAGTCCTTCCAAAACATGCAGGAGTGGCCACTTCTCAACTGTATGAAAGTCATTTCCTTGTAGTGTGGGATCAGCTTGAGGACATCTTTCCACTAGAAAGAGCCCTTCCTAGTCTGATCAGGCAATTTACCATTCTTGTAGTGTTTTTCCCATACCAAGTTGACCCAGGGAATATCCTTGTGATTGAAGAATTTATCCAAGTTTTTCATTAGAAGTGCTTTGTTTTGTGCTTCAATATCTATGATCCCCAATCCACCTTCTCTCTTTGGTTTAGAAACCATTTTCCAAGCAACTTTCGGTTGAGTCCTTCCATTAATGTTAGAGCCTCTCCATAGGCAGTGTTTTCTAAACTTATCAATTTGCTTGATAACAGCCTTTGGTATTTCAATTGAACACATGTAGTAAGTTGGCAGGGCTGAGAAAACAGCATTGGTGATTTGCAATCTACCTGCCTGATTCAACATTGAGGAGATGCCTCCTAACCTCCTTTCACATTTATTTACCAAAGGTAGGAAGTCCTGTACTTTAGGCTTTGTCAATCCCAAAGGAAGGCCAAGGTAAGTGAAAGGAAGACTTCCCGTAGAGCAACCAAAGGTTCTTGCCAGATGCTCAAGTCTCTCCTCTGATATGTTAATCGGTAGCATCATTGATTTCTTGTAATTTACTTTTAGTCCAGTTGAGGCAGAAAAGTTTTGAAGCAGGGATTTCAGGAAGAAGAGTTGTCTGGCATCACCCTCCAGGATGATCAAGGTGTCATCAGCATACTGGATCACAGGAAAATCATTTGAACACTGAAGAGGGATGGGGATCTTCAGCAAATTCATGTCTTTGGCTTTGTTTATCAGTGCTTGTAGATAATCAGCTCCAAGAACAAAAAACAATGGAGAGAGTGGGCCACCCTGCCTTACCCCTCTTCTACAATGAACTGTTTTCCCAGGAACTCCATTCAACAATACTTGTGATGTTCCAGAGTTGAAAATGTTTCTGACCCAAGCAATCCACTTCTGTCCAAAACCCTGTGCTTCCATTATTGTGATTATTGCCTGGTGTTTCTATTTTGTCAAAAGCCTTTTCAAAATCTAGCTTAAGGATAACAATTTCTTTCTTTGAATTGTGACAAATGTGGAGGTACTCAAAAGCCCATGCTAGGCAGTCTTGAATTGTTCTTGTTCTTATGAAACCATACTTATTCTTGTGGATCAAGGGGATGATTAAGGACTGCAGCCTATTGGCTAGAATTTTGGTTAGCAGCTTCACTGAGGTGTTTAGAAGTGAGATGGGTCTGTAATCACCCACAAACTTTGGACTATCCACTTTGGGGATCAAAGTAATGAAGGAAGTGTTGATGCTTCTTAGGTTCACTAAATTATTATAGAAGTCTTGACAAAGCTTGTAGAAATCATACTTCATTGTAGGGTAGGCCAAGCAGCTTTTGTAAATTCATTATTAAATCCATCAGGTCCTAGAGATTTGTAATTTGGCAAAGCTCTGACCACATTGTCAATCTCATTCTCAGTACAAGGCTCCTCAAGTGACTGAAGCTGAAAATTCTGTTGGAAAAGGAAGGAGGGGTGAATAGTAAACCCACTAAATTCAGTGATGTCCAATCTGTGCTTGAATTCATTCCATAGGATCTCTTCTTTATCTTTATGAGTAGAATAAGTAAAATGTAATGAAAATGTAATTTTAATTCTAGAAGATAAATATTGATAGCTTGTGCTTTTGGAAGTTCGATAATCAAATGGTATGTTTCAACTTCGTAGCATGTGAACCTAGCTAAACATGGGGTTGAGTTAATTATAACCGAAGATCATAAATAGATACACAAACTCAATTTGTGCCAAATGTATTTGTGTATACATGCATTTATATACACTTGTGCCAAATCGATTTTGGAATTCGTCGATGAAGTGAAACGAGTCACAGCGGCAGTGCCGTGGTTGTAGGGCGGCAGTGCCGCCCTCAGCAGATTCAACCTACTATTTTAACTATTTCATTTGATTTATGGGGTCCCAAATCAGTTGGATTCACTCACTAAAATCATTCCATAGATACTTCTTGGCTATTCTTTCAAATCCATGGCTATGTCCCATGTATTCTTGTTGTCTAGATTCTGAGATTGTGATGGAGAATAGAAGTAGTTGGAAACATGATTTAGCAAGAACAAGAAAGTAGAACATGAAAGTGTGGAGCACCTAAGGGGGGCAGTGATGGCCTCAGGGGGCGACAGTGCTGCCATGCCTGGACTGTTCTGAATAGCAGGCTCCCAAATTCATTTTCTAACTTCTTTTTCTTGTTAAAACCAGTCTGCAACTTCTTCTAACACTCCATCTTGTACAGTTCTTATCTAGTCCTATTTGTTTGCATAGATGGAGCAAGGAGGAGATGATAGAGGTAGGGGAAAGAGAAAGGTGTTGACCAAGCAGCTGTCCCATCGAGGCAGGGGGAGGGGCACTAGCAGTAGTGCAGTAGCACCTCCTGCTTATGATAGAGATGCTCATCAGCAGTACATTGAGAATGAGGAGAGGCTCTAGCAGTTAGGGCACACCATTCCACCTAGTGGTTGTCCTCACACCCCTTTGCATGTCACTGAGTTTGATGACAGCTACATGAGGAACAGCAATGATGAGTTCACCTTCTGTGCTCCAAATGACACAATTGCACATCCTGTGGTGGACTATTCCAAGAGCTAGAAAGGAATAGAGGAAGCAAGAGAAATGGATCCCTATGCAACACAGAAGATTATGGGGATTGATTATAGATTTTGGAATGTCTTTCATTCCAACTTCTATGCCACTTCCATTCTCACTAGCAAGAAAGGGAAGATATGCAAGATGCAATACATTGACTTCAATGAGCTGCAAGACAAGGAAGATCCTGAGTTCAACACTGCCTAGGATCTGTGATAGGTTTGAGCTATCTGATCTCATGTCTTTTAGGTATGATTGGAATGAGATCTTAGCTTAGTTCCATGCCACTTACTATTGGAACAAGGTCACAAATGAGCTACATTGGATGACTGATGGTCGCCACTATCGCATTGACTTTGTTACCTTCAGTCAAATTCTTGGTTTTGGGAGGGCGCACAGGACTTACTCCCATATTCATGATGAGAACCGTGCGGAGATCAGTGACATTAGCTACATGTGGAGGGATCCCTGCATAGCAGATGGTAGTAGTGGACTCCAGAGTTTCTACTACATCATGAACAACCTCATTAGGAGTACTATCAACCCTAAGGATGGAACAACATCAGACATCAATGGCTATGTGAGAAATGTGCTTGCTTGCCTTCCAAATGGGAACAAGTTTAATGTCCCTCGTTTCATTTGGGTTGAGCTCAGTCTTGCTATGGATGATGGGAGGAGGGGGCTACCCTACGCTCCCTATCTCATGTTCATGATTGAGAGGGTCACATGATTGAGATTTCCAAAGGATGGGATTCACACCGTCTGCAAGATTGAGAAGACCAAACCAGTAGTAGCAGTAGCAGTAGCCACTCAGAGAGCGGGGAGCTCCTAGACCTATGACGACATACCTGAGGGTTCCCACTCTAGGTCCAGGAGGAGTGATAGTTGGAAGAAGAAGATTGGGTCATGGATGAAGGCTATCTTTGGGAAGTGTTCATATGCAACTGAGAGAGACTATGATACTCAGCGTGAGCAGAGAGAGCTTTGAGGAGAGCACCTCCCACCTCTTCCACCAGTCCCAACTCCTCTAGTCTTTGACTTACCTAGCCTCTCAGACACTGATGATGACGATGATCAGGGTGGTGACAGTGAGTCTGAGGAGCAGCCACGAGGACCGCCAGCTCAGTGGGAGGAGACACTTCACGACTACAGACAGAGGGCTACCCCACCGAGACGCTCCACGTGCATTACACGCTACACCGCCACTACACACCGTCAGGGGCGTGCACGTATCGACACCGACTCGGACGAGGAGTAAGTTGATTTCTCTTCTTTTCTCTTCTCTTTTTGGTACTTGATGCCAAAGGGGGAGAAAATTAGAGGGGTCAATTCTTTTTTGACACCATGGTCCTGCTACAGCAGCGCTTCATGTCCTATTCGCTAAGAGTAGATTGTTAGGTTGTGAGTTTGAGAGTCGCTCAAAACTCTATTTGTGTAATATTGCTACCTATTGACTTTATTTGTATCGAATATGGACATGTATCATTGGTTAATGGTTTAGCTTGTCATATTTGTGCTAGATGTTCATTTATATACATGTTATCTATTGTGTAAATCTGATTGTGATCTGACTATCGTGGCTAGTGTGGCAGTGCCGCCCTCTGCTATAGCAGCAAGATCTTGTTGTGTATAAACTGTCATATGCATCACGTATATACTTGTGACACAGTTTATAGCACCCCATAGCAGGCATGGATGTAGGGGAGGCCCCAACACTTTCTAAAAATGTGAATTTTGGCTTCTAATGCCAAACTTGGGAATTCAAATCACATTCACATATTTAGGGGGAGGCCCTACATTCATGGCTCGAAAATTCTCAAATTATGTTTTATCTCTTTTATAAGCTCTAACTGGGTTGTCATCAATCACCAAAAAGGGGGAGATTATAAGTGAAATCAAGCCCTAATGTGGGTTTTGGTGTTGATGACCACCGAATTAGAGGACTAATAAGATTTATCGAGATGACAAGCAGGGAATTGCAAAAGAAGGATGTTGTACAAGTTGGAGGAGCCCTCAATTACAAATGATGGCTGTCTTGACTCAATGGAGGTTTAAATTCTTTTATATTTTGAATATTGAGTTTAGAAAAAGCCGTACTATCAAGGGGGACTCAAGGACAGTTGGTCAAGTGTGCAACCAGATGCTCATATTTCATAAATAACATCATCATACCCTGCCAAAATAGCCACAGAAATATTTCCTACACTTCACTATTTTGGTTAGGGCGGCAGTGCTGCCCATAACCGACTGTTGGGACTCAAGGGGTATTTATACCCTTCAGGTCGGCCACAGCAGTCACTACTTATTCCTCCTCGCATCAGACCGTTACAGAACAGACCAAAGCTCATCTCTCTCTCCTCCATTGTTACTCCTTAAGCTCCCAAGCCAATTCTTGATTTTCGCCATCAAAACTTGAGAGAAAAGGCAGCAAACTTCGATTGGAGAGCAGATCCATTGATTCCCAAAGTCAAAAGAGCATTTGGTTCACGTTTAGCCGACGGTTTTGGGTTTATTACTCTTGGTGCTTTGCTCCTAGCCGGCTAGGCGTCACCCTTGAGCTTGCCAACTTGTGTGGTAGCCTAGGGAGGTTTGTAACCACCTCTTGCAGCTAAGAAATTACCCCTCACTTCAAGAGTTCACTCTCTTGATTTGAGAACAAGGAAAAGACAAGCCTTGGTGGCAAGCCCTAGCCATTTGTGGTATACCTCAACAACGTGGACGTAGGCAAGCCTTGGTGGCGAGCTGAACCACAGGATAAACAACCATGTCACCTTGTGCTTCATTTATATTCTTGCATTACTATTGTTGTTGTTGAGGTGCTTCTAGGGTTTGTGGTCGATCTACTTGGAGGCACTTGTTCTGCTGCTTACAGCTGGTGTTTTGTGACTAATACTCTTGCAGGAAGCTGCGAATTTTATCCGATCTAAGTTTTGTTGGTTAAATTTCAAACTGTGCTAAGTTTCCTCTGCGTAGGTGTGGCAGTGCCGCCCTCTGTTTTGATATTGAGCGCAACCCTACGAAAGTCAGAAGTTCTGGTCTCATATCAGAACTTCTAGTTTTCGCTGTAACGGTCCTTTTTTGAGCTGAATTTTTACAAGCCTATTCACCTCCTCTCTAGGCACTCCTAGACTTACTAGAGATCCTACAAAATGTTGCCTCTGTAGTTTAGTTGAAACTATCCAACAGGTGTGCTTTGACTGTCACTTTGCAAGCTTTTGTTTGGAATATTGTAAATATCACTTTTGGAATCCAACCGCCTACTAGCTAGCTTTGCCAATTTGTTTGGTTCTTGGCTTCATGGATTAAGTCCTAAACTTATAAACCAAATATTACTAGGAGCTGATGTACTTTGTCGGGCAATATGGTTGCATAGAAATGATATGGTATTTAACCAGGCTAAATCTAATATTTTTATATAGGTAATTTTTAGGGTGGCGTTTTGGATCCGCCAGTGATCAATTCTGCATAGAGAATAGGAGCGGTCGTTGTGTCCAGCAGGGGTGCATGCAGAAGCTGGGAGCTGCTAATTTTGGCTGTCCTTGTGAAGTTTGGATGGAACTTCAGGAATCGTACTGAGGATTAGATCCTTTTCTTTGGAGTAAAGTGCATACCCAGTCCTTATACTTGTTGGGGTGTGTCACCTCGGTCCATAAACTCTCAAAATGACTAGTTAGGTCCGTAATCTCAATTTGTGTGTCGTTTAGGTCCATAAATGGTGCTAACCGACTGTTGTTGTGGTTATATTTGCAGATGACCCCCTCAGATTGGTACAAACTAAAATATCCCCATTCGCTCTTGCCCTGTCATGCATTGTTCTTGGCCACCGCCACCGCATCATGGCCGCCGGCGCCATATCTCCATCTGGGTCGCCGCTGCTGCCCATCGCGAGGCTGAGGCCGTCGTGGCGAGCGCGAGGCTGAGGCAGCCGTGGCTGTGGCCGTTTCTATCGCCGTTGGGCGCCGCGTCCAGGTGGCCGCGTCCACGAGGCGCGCCATCAGGGGCCGCGTGCAGGAGGCCGCGTCCAGGAGGCGTGCCGTCAGGGGCCGTGGCCAAGAGGCCGCATCCAGGAGGCACGCCGTCGGGGGCCGTGGTTGCGACATCCTGTATGGGCTGGTGCCTGCTGCTCCCCGAGCAAAAGAACTGAGCTAATGCTGTTGTAGCCCCTTCACCGGCTGTTGTATCTCACCCAGGAGCAATTGCCGCTATTTTTCTTAGGAATTGGTTCATAGATGATACTTCTGTTGAAGTGTTTTGTTGTTCTGTTTGTGAATTCCGTATGTGAATCCTGTTTTCACGAGGATGCAGTAATGGTACATACAGTGTCGCCACCATCCTTGTGGCCGCAGCGTCCCGCTCCAGTGCTCAGTCGCCCGCCTCTCCTGCTCCCTAGTGTGGAAGCCCTTGCCACCGTCGCTGCCCTCACCGCCTTCCCTTCGGTCGCCCGCCTCAACGCCCTCGCCGTGGTCCGCGACGATGAAACCCGAAGAGGTACGATGAAGTCGCAAAAAAAAGAAGGGGTATGACTGTATGAGCATGGAATAGTAACCTGAGGGGTCTAATTGCAATAAGACGCCATGTCGTCCGTACTTAAGGACTTAAACGACACAAAAACTGAGATTACAAACCTAATTAGTCGTTTTGAGAGATTATGGACCGGGGTGACACCCCCCCAACAAGTATAAGGGCCGAGTATACACTTTACTCTTTTCTTTGTTTGCTACGCTCGTTAAATGGGCCGAACCATATTTTCTTATGGACATGCAAGCCTTATGACTCTGTTCACCCTGTTCGCTCAGCTATAAAACAGTGTTTTTCTCTTATCATATTTCAAATATAAGCATCAGCATAAAGTCAAATTTCAGCATAAGCCTTATGGCTCTGGTGTGTATTCTCATCTATGTACCATATGTGAATGGCAATGCTGGAACTTTGTTCTATTATCTAAAAAAAATATACAAGTTGAGGTTTAAAACTTTATGTTATGATATTCTCTGGCACCCTAACTTAAAACTCAACTTATTATACATGAAAAAGTAAAAAAAAACAAATCGTGCTAACGGAAAGATGGACCAACTGAAAAAGAACATCAAATTAGTTTAGCCTGAACACTATTCATATACCTGGGAGTAAATTGGACCTTTTTTCCATTTTCCTAACCCACCACCATCCAAACCTTTTCGAAAAAAAAACCCCCCACCAACCAAATGAGCCCCAACACAACTTTGGGCCTCTACGATGATGGGTTACAAGCGTAACGGGCTCGTCACAGGCTGGCCCAGACCAACCCTCCAGCTGCCTGCGAACACTTGTTTCTCTGTACTCTGTTCGTCTTCCACACCTCCTTATCGCAACGCAAGCAGCAGCTCACGCCCGGGCTGCAGAGCACGCAGCAAGGAAGGAATGGCCGCGCTCCGCCACCTCGCCGCCGGCCCCACCTACCACCACCACGGCGTCGCGGCAGCCACTGCCTCTCTCCAGCTCCATCGCCTTCCCCTTCCCTCCTGCCGCCCCCTCCGCTCCCGCTCCCGCTCCCGCTCCCTCACCAGTAAGTAACAACTCCTCTCCCCCTTCTGTCCTCGTCGGCCTCCTTTCTTCCTTCCGCTCCCAATTTCTTCCGCTACCGGTTGAGTGTGAGAGCCCAATGTCTTGCTTCAGTGTCTTTGGTGGTGGCCGGCTGATTTCTTTGCTTGCAGGGGTTTATGCGCTCTCCAGCAATGACATCAGGGTCGGCACCAACGTCGAGGTGGACGGCGCGCCATGGAAAGTTCTAGGTGACTGACAAGCATTCCCCACCCCTCGTATTTCCCTTCCTTCTCTTATCTAAAGACTATCCCTTTACCCACAATTTGCTCAAGGATATGCAACACTGTATTACTGTACCAGCATAAAGTTTTGGAGACTACTTATCAAGTCCAATGTCCATGTACCTGTCTTCTCAACGATCACTGATTTAGGAGTATTTGCTTAGCTCTATTCTTGAATGAAAACAAAAGGAATTCACTGCACAAAATGTGCATCATTGTTATGCAAAATACGCCAGTTAATTTCTCCTCTCCATCCAACATCAGAGTTTCTCCATGTCAAGCCTGGAAAAGGTGCTGCTTTTGTCAGGACAAAAATGCGTAACTATGTAACCGGCAACACAGTTGAGAAAACTTTCCGGGCTGGAAGTACGGTAATCACACCTCTAACTCACATCTTCTGAATCTGACAATATTCAGCACTTGTTCTTTTTCCCTTCCCCACTCTGTGCCTGTTCTAGTATTACATTTTTTTTCCTTGCAACAAATTACTTGTACACGATGTAGCTTAGTTAGCTAAAATTCTTGCTTTTTTCTTATTTTCTGTGATGAATTATGTAAAACTCTTGCTTCACCAATACATGTTTTCTGTTCACTGCTCAGTGTTTTTACAGTTATGCAACGACTAACAGTCACTTCTTCATTGAAACTTTCAGCTACAGGAACCATCCCTTTCAAAGGAGACCAAGCAATTTACATACAAGGATGGCGCCCAGTTTGTGTTCATGGATCTGGTAATAATTAGTCAAAAT
Organism: Saccharum hybrid cultivar R570; assembly: GCA_038087645.1. Classification (NCBI taxonomy): domain Eukaryota; kingdom Viridiplantae; phylum Streptophyta; class Magnoliopsida; order Poales; family Poaceae; genus Saccharum; species Saccharum hybrid cultivar. Next base: position 28,895,324 of record JAQSUU010000804.1, read on the forward strand.
CCTTGTCATTGTAAACAACCATACTTATGTTTTTTGTGTTTTTCCCTTGGCCTCGGTTGTCGGAGATGAGCTTAATGTTGAGAGTTTTTTTTTTGGGAAATTCCAGTAATGAAAACATTATTTTAATTCTGTATTGACTCAATTCCTTAATGAAAATACACACAACTCCCGCATATTCCAGAAGAAAAAAGCCAACTAAATGATTTCTTCTTAATGAATGGTACTGTGGTCACCAACCAGACCACCGCCTTTCAGTTTTCACCAGAATGTTGCTCCACATGGTTTCAGGCGTTGTGGTGTCCTGTGGCGCTGGGGGTACGCCTAGGTAACACCTCAAAAACCATGGTCCCGCTTCAACACCCTGAGGCATTAGATCATCTATTGTAGCATTCTACTTGCTTGAAAACCCACTGCAAATTGGCTTCTATAGGAATTGTTTAAGGAATTCTGCATCATTTGTTTTTATCAAAGGCAACTCAGAGTTGTAATGTAAAAAGTTTTGATTAAAGGCAAAGAACCAGAAAAAACTTTCAGTTTCCACCACCACCACAATACTCACTTTCAATTTCCTTTTCAGAAAAGAAAAATAGATTTTGTTTTTGTCTTCCCAGAAAGCTTGATGTCTGGACGTAAACTAGCCACTTTCTGATTTGGGGACAAATTTGAACTTAGGATCCTGATATAGGCAATGTTTTCAGATCGTATTATCGAGGCTAGTCGTATGACCACCGATCAGACGACTAATCGCGATTAGTCGTCGATCAGGGTCGATTAGTCGGTCTGATCGGTCTGACCGGCTAGTCGGACCAATTAGTCGTCCTCATGCCTGGATGACCTGATCGACCATGTATATACTATATATATAGATCGGCGCAGCCACACAAATGTGTCACAAATTAGAGGCAACAGGCACAACAACAGAGTAGCAGAGGAAGACATAGACACCAACCTTCAGAGGAGGCAGAGTGTTGGCTCATCTTGAAGCTTCAGGCCTCCCGCGTCCGTCCTCCAAGCGTCGAGGTCTCGAGGAATGGAGGAAGTATCTTAGAGCCTAAGAGGCGGCGGCGGAGCTGCTGGGGTTGCGCACGGGAGGACACAGACATAGGCGGAGGTGGAGGCGCGGACGGAGCTTTGGATGCCGGCGAGAGGCACGAATGGAGTTGCCGCGGACGCCGGAGAGAGGCGCGGACGTAGCTGCGGACGCCGGCGAGGAAGATCCAGAGAGGTAGGCCGCGGCCGTAGGAGACGCAGGCCTCAGGTGGAGGAGACGCGGGCGGAGGCGCCGGCGGCTGCGAGGTAGAGCAGAGCCAGAGCGGGAAATGGAATGTGTCGAGCGGGAGCTGGAAATGCGGCGGCAGCAGCTGGTTCACTGATTCACTCACTCCCCTCACTCAGCACGTCAGCACTCCTCTTCTTCTAACCCTAATGGGCCAGCCAAAGGTGGGCCGAATTCTATCTACATCATGTACCTGTACTGGCCCAACTTATCGTCCAGCTAGCCTTATCGGACGACTAATCGTGATTAGTCATCATTTATCGGACGATAAGTTTTCTTATCGAAAAAAAACTAATCAAGGGCCCTTATCGAGCACCTATTTACGATAAGGACGACTAATCACGATTAATCGTGATTAGTCGTCCGATCTGAAAACATTGGATATAGGTAAACAACTCCATGTTTTTTTTTCTGTCTTACAATGCTCTTCTTAATTTCTCCTTGTAGACAACATTTGAAGAAAGTCGGTTAAATGAAGCAGATGTCGGTGACAAGCAAAAATGGCTGAAAGAGGGGATGGACTGCAATTTGTTGTACTGGAATGGGAAGGTATTTCCTAGTTTGTTTTTCAGATTCTTTGCTATTCAATTTTTTAATGAATTAAAATTCTAATAGTTTCCTATAAATTCTAGGGCGAATAGTTTTCTTACATAGCAAATAAATACTGGATGCTGATTGTGATAATTTTGTAGATCATTGATTTTGAGCTCCCAATCACTGTGAGGCTGACTGTAACTGATACTGACCCAGGGGCAAGTGATAGTGCGCAAGGTACAAAACTCTCATATATAGCATGCTTCTGCAGTACCTGCAATTGCTTAAACACGCATGTTGCTAAACAAATTAACCGCATTCAATCTAGATGTGAAGAGTGCAAAATTATCTTGGCCATTTCTTTTCTGGTGGAAGTTGACATCATCGGAATGGGGATCATACTGTTACTGTATTTTGTAGGAGGAACAAAGCCTGCAACCCTGGAAACTGGAGCTGTTGTCACTGTGCCCTCTTTTGTGAACGTAGGCGATGATATTCTGGTTGATTCAAGAACTGGGCAGTATATGAATCGAGCATAGCGAATTGAAGAGGATTTCAGATTTGAGGAGAGTACTGGTTTTTTGTTTGACCATTTTAGTCCCGTTCACTTGTGTCTTTGGCCCCAGGAAATTCATTTCCGTTGCATGTGAATCCTCGCTCTGATCTCAAACTCTGATTATAACAATGTACATCTTTGGCTTCCAGATAAAAGGAAAACTGTGTTCAGAATTTTGCAGCTCATATCTCAAACTCTGATTATAACCATGTAGTAGATAGTATGTACAGACCAAAGAACATGAGTAAATAATCTGAGCTGTGATTAGCAGAATAACCGGATCAAATTTGTTTATAAGAACCAGCTGACCAGGTTACCACTTACAAGGCATGTGGCCACAACAAATTGAAGAAATATCTGAAGTCAGATTAGTAGCTTACAAAATGGTACACTGGTAATGAAGCTTGGGGTACAGTGGCTCTGACACATTGTCTGAAAATTGATGATGAACAAACCTTGCTGACTACGACTCGTCTGGAAGGTACATTAGAGTAAGGGTGTATTGATCTTGCAATAGAGAGGCTCCAGATACTCCTGATCTGGGGACCGGAAGCCACTGAAACTGCCGCTCTCAGCTGCTCCCAGGCCAGAACAGAGGATATGACTTTGCGAGTCTGGCTATCCATATCCTTTAGTATGTTAGTTGTCTCTGCTGTGGGAACATCTTTGAACTAGTAGCTGTGTCTGACTTTGGCTTTCTTATTAGTTTTACTTTCAGCTTGAGAAATCTTGGAACTGTAAATGTTAATCTTTGTTCCTGTGTAATACTAGAATGGATTGTGGTGTACGTCCCTAGAACTCAAAAAAAAAGTTGTAACTATTGTACTACACGTTGTCTCAATTTTGACAGCCCAAATGGCTTCAGTAAGTCCTCAATTATATTCTTATTCCACTAATGCTTCAAAAGTTCAAACTACACAGTACTCTTGCTGAACAAGCAGTCCCTGGAGCTAAAGTTTTATCAGTGTTACATGGTTCTCCCATACAAGAACATTCGGATCTAGGCAACTTAGCAAAGACTAACCTACCTCAACATCTGATGTTTCTGCACCACTTACCAGCACGCCAAGCAGGAACACTGCAAATCTCCTGGGTTGCTTCAGCCTTTATTTGCCAGTACCTGATGCATGGTGCTTGACGAAACCTCCCCATGGATTTCACAGGGGCCTTTCCTAAATGTGATGGATGTAATGCTATTTCTAGAGAGTGTTGAACGGATTCACAAAGTGTGCTCTTCTCTTAGCTCAACACTATCCCTTCACCGCACCACTGACTGCTATGTCAAGCCACATTTTGATATCACATCACAATATTTAAAAGTCTGATGTAGACAAGATTTTTCACATGCTCTTTCGTGCAAGAATTATTCAGATTGTTGGATGCTAGAATTGTGATCTCACATTACTTGGGCCTACCCTAAGGGTGGCTGTATATTGTACCATACATGGGCCTATACTCCAACATCCCCCCGCAGTCTGGACTACCGGCGCAGCGGAGTCCAAGACTGGACAAGAAAGAAAACAAGAAGTGCATAACACACACAGGACCCCCCGCAGTCACAACTAGCCACTGGAGACGTTGAGGCTGGAGCGAAACTCGGAGAAGATCGAAGAAGGGAGGCCTTTGGTGAAGATGTCCGCAAACTGTGAGGTGGTCGGGACGTGAAGTACTCGGACGTCACCGATGGCCACACGGTCGCGGACGAAGTGTAGATCGATCTCCACATGCTTGGTCCGCTGGTGCTACACGGGGTTGGTGGAGAGGTAGACCGCGCTGACGTTGTCGCAGTAGACAAGCGTGCTCCTGGCGAGAGGGCGGTGAAGCTCAGCCAGGAGCTGGCGGAGCCAGGCGGCCTCGGGCCACGCCGTTGGCAACGGCACAGTACTCCACCTCGGCACTGGAGCGTGAGACCACCGGCTGGCGCTTGGACGACCAAGAGACAAGGTTGCCGCCGAGGAAGACAGCGTAGCCGGAGGTGGACCTGCGGGTGTCCGGACAGCCCGCCCAGTCAGCGTCGGTGTAGACAACCAGCTCGGCAGTGGAGGACCAGCCGAGGAGCAGCCCGTAGCCGAGAGTGCCACGGAGGTACCGGAGAAGCCGCTTCATAGCAGCCAGGTGGGGCTCCCGCGGAGCATGCATGTAGAGGCAGAGCTGCTGTACGACATAAGTGATGTCCGGCCGTGTGAAGGTGAGGTACTGGAGCGCGCCAGCAAGACTCCGGTAGGTGGTAGAGTCCGCTGGCCCAAGCATCGGACCCCCAGCCTCTGACAGCTTCCCCTGGGTGTCAACTGGGGTAGAGCAGGACTTGCAGTCAGTCATCCCTGCTCGCTCCAGAATGTCACAAGTGAACTGCTGCTGGTGGAGGAACAGGCCTGAAGGTCGGGGCTCAACAGTGACGCCAAGGAAGTGGTGGAGCACCCCAAGATCCTTCATAGCAAATTTCTTCTGCAGAGAAGCAATGATGCGGTGGAGCAGAGACTCACTGGAAGCGGTGAGAACAATGTCATCCACATAGAGGAGCAGGTAAGCAGTCTCACCCCCATAGTGGAATATGAACAGGGAGGTGTCAGACTTGGCCTCCGTGAACCCAAGAGTCTGCAGGAAGGTAGCGAACCGAGAGTACCAAGTCCGGGGTGCCTGCTTGAGCCCGTAGAGAGATTTGTTGAGCCGGCAGACCAAGTCAGGACGAGAAGAATCCATGAAACTGGCCGGCTGACTGCAGTAGACCGTCTCAGTCAGAGTGCCATGGAGGAAGGCATTCTTGACATCCAGCTGATGCACAGGCTAGGAGCGCTCGAGAGCCAGTGAGAGGACGGTGCGGACTGTAGCTAGCTTCACCACGGGAATGAAGGTCTCATCATAGTCAATGCTGAGCCGCTGAGTGAAGCCGCGGAGGACCCAGCAAGCCTTGTAGCACCCCAAGGAACCATCAGCACACCTCTTGTGCGTCCAGATCCACTTGCCGATGACAATGTTGGAGGCCGGCGGTCGGGGCACTAGGTCCCACGTCTGGTTGGCGAGGAGGGCCGCGTACTCCTCTTCCATCGTGCGGCGCCAGTGAGGATTCGCCAAGGCCGCGCGGACGGAAGAGGGTACCGGAGAGATCCCCGTCTCGCAGGCGGCGGCAGTGAGGGCCTGCGGGCGAGACGCCTGCCTCGTCACCATCAGGTGAGTGTGACGAGGGTCCCGGTGAAGAAGGGGCGGGTGGTACACCAGCGGGTCAGCGCGAGAGCGCAGCGGGACCGGCGGAGCACACACTGGTGGCGAAGGCGACGACGCCGGCGGCAACGGCGGAGCCGGCTCCCGCCGCCGCTGGTAGACGATGCCAAAACGCCCAGGAGGAGTTGAGGGTGGACCCGGCTCCCGGCGGCGCTGGTAGACGAGTCCGAAGCGCCCGGGAGGAGGTGGGGTCGGGGTGCTCGGTCCCATGATCGGAACTGCAGTGTCGGGCACAACGGGAGGCAGCGAAGCCATAGGGAGCAATGGTGGAAGCTCCGGGGCGGCCTCGGTCGTAGCAGGTACTGGAGGAAAGTCCTGGTGCGCGGCCGGCAGGGGCGAGGTGGGACCACCAGGAGAGCGCGCCGGAGTAGTACCTGCAGGGTAGAGGGAGAAGGGTGGCAGAATCACCGGGTCAGTGGGAAAAAAGGAAGCCTCCGTAGGGTCAGCAGGAGGTGTGGAGGTAGAGGTGGTGGAGTAAGGGAATGCCGACTCATCAAACATGACATGGCGAGAGATGAGAACACAGCGAGAGGAAAGGTCGAAGCATCGGTAACCCTTATGATCCGGAGAGTATCCGAGAAAGACACAGAGGATCGACCGGGGGGCCAGCTTATGGGGAGCGGTGGCGGCGGTGTTAGGGTAACACGCACACCCGAAGACTCGAAGGTGGCCGTATCGGGGAGGTGTACGGAAAAGGGTGTGGTGAGGTGTGGGAGCTGGGCAGGCAGTAGAAGGAAGACGGTTAAGGAGATAGGTGGATGTGTACAGGCACTCAGCCCAAAAGCGAGCGGGAAGGGATGCCTAGAGCAGAAGGGTGCGCATGGTGTCATTGGTTGTGCAGATCATGCGCTCTGCCTTGCCGTTTTGAGAGGAGGTATACAGACAAGACATGCGCAGCCGGACACCGTGAGAAAGGAAGAAGGCACGTGAGGTTGAGTTATCGAACTCACGGCCATTGTCGCACTGGACAACCTTGATTGTGAGGCCGAACTGAGTGGATACCCAAGCGAAGAAGTGGCTGAGAGTGGGGAACGCCTCGGACTTGGCACACAGGGGAAAAGTCCAGGAGTAATGGGAGAAATCATCGACCACCACCAAGTAGTACTTATAGCTAGACATGCTGAGAACAGGAGAAGTCCACAAGTCGCAATGGATAAGATCGAACACACAAGTGGCATGTGAGGAAGAAGACTGAAAGGGAAGGCGAACGTGACGGCCTAGCTGGCACGCATGACACAAGTGCTCATCGTGAGCCCGAGGGCACCGAATGTCTAAACTACGACTGAGCTGCATCAGGGCATCCCGGCCAGGATGGCCGAGGCGACGGTGCCAAGTAGTGGAGGAAGTAGTAGCGGCAAAAGCGGCTGAGGAAATGGGGGGCGAAGAAGGTGAAACAGACGCCAGAAACCGAAGGGTGTAGAGGGGTCCAGTGCTGTTACAACGGAGCAGAGGACACCGGGAGGCCAAATCCCGCACGGTGAGGCCAGAGGGGTCAAACTCAACCGAACAAGAGTTGTCAGTTGTGAAATGGCGAATGGAGAGAAGGTTGTGAATCATACCGGGAGCCACAAGAACATCAGGGATATGAAAGGAGCCGTGGTAACTGGCAGTGCCCACGGAAGAGACAGGAATGCAAGTGCCATTGGCGACCATGATGGAAGAGGGACAGGAAGGGTGGGGAGGACGAAGAGAAGAAAGTAGACTCGCATCGGGCGTGGTGTGGAATGTGGCTACCGAGTCGGCGATCCAATCAGGACTGGCTGATCGCAGCCCTACGGCAGGAGGAACTACGGACGGAGGGCTGGTGGTGGTGCTAAAGGAGTAGGCCAAGGCAGCCGGGTCCCAACCGACAAGCCTGGGCGAGGCACTGGGAGGTGTAGCCCACAGGGATGTGGGGTGAAACCCCAGGGGAGCACCAGTGACCATGGCCGCCGACGGGCGAAGTTCACTCCATGGAGGCACCGACGACTGTGAGGCCGGGAGGTGGAGGAGCTGCTCCGTCTCAGCGAGTTGGTGGGCCAGCGCATCGGCCGCATCGCGCTCGCGCTCCCAAGCGAGGGCGGCCGCACGGACCCGGGCCTCGGCAGCCGCGCCCGATGCCAGTAGGAGGGCAGCGGCGGTGGCTGTGCCACACGTGCCAGCGGCCCCGGCGCTCACGGCCATGGTGGTGGCGGCGCCAGGAAGATGGCCCGGCTGCGGCGGCGGAGATCGCGGAGGGTAGAGAGCCGACGAGGCCCTGCGCGCAACACGGCGCCGGCGCGTGGCACGAGGGGCAGCGGCGTTCACGCCGGCGCTGGTGCCGCGCACGCCCGCGCCCGCGGCCAGGCCTGGACCGACGACGGCGGTGGAACCGGACGTCAAAGAGCCAAAGCTAAAGCCCGTGGCGGCTCCAGAGAAGGGGCTTGGGGTGGAAGCAGCAGAAGAGGCGGCGCCGAACAGACTAGCTGTCGCCGCCGCGGAGGAGGTGGCCCCGAATGGGCTCGGGGTTGTAAGGACCTTGATGTCGCCTAGAGGGGGGGTGAATAGGCGTGTCTAAAAATTTCTACACAAAACTCAAAGTCACTTGTCAGCAACTGTCGGAAGTCCTGACAGTTCAGGTCGGAACTCCCAACGTCATCAGCAGTTCCGACGCAAACTGTCAGCAGTCCCGACGCCTACGGGGAATGAACTTCAAGTGCTCAAATAAACTTTGTGAAGCCAATAACTTACAACCCCACTTCCTAGTGGTAAGGTGAAGATGTTAGCTCACTTCCTTGATGACAAGATGCCTCCAAACGTAGATCGGGACCAAACCCTAGAATCACCACAAATCCAAGTATAGCAATGCAAATCACAAGAACACAAGTGAGACACCGATTTATCCCGTGGTTCAGCTCGCCACTAAGGCTTGCCTATGTCCACGTTGTTGAGGATGCCACACAGGCTTTTCGGGTCTCTTTCAACCCTATCCTCGTTCTCAAGTCAAGAGAGAAATCTCTTGAGATGAGGGGTGATTTCACTAGATGATTGGGGTGATTACAAACGTCCCGGGGCTACCACACAAGTTGGAAGCTCCACGGGCGACGCCTAGCCAGCTAGGGTTCCAAGAACCCAAGAGTAACAAACGCAAATCCAACCGGCTTCACGAAGAAATCAAGTGCTCAAGCTTTCTTTGATGTTTCTCTCACCAAATCCCTTCTCTCAACTCAAACTCTTTCAAGATTTGAAGCTAGGAGCAAAGAGGAGAGAAGAGAGAGGCTCTTGGGTGCTAGGAGGCACCTCTCTGAAGTTTTTGGTCGAGTGGAATGAGTGGGCAACAGTTAGAAATGAGGGGAGAGATATTTATACTCTTAGTAGGAATCTAACCGTTCAGATCTACGTCGGGACTGCTAACGTAGATCTCGGGACTGCTGACCTGTATAGAAAACATTGTTCACACAAGGTCAAAGTCACTGCATGAAGGCCAATGTCGGGACTCCCGATGTACGTCGGGACTGCTGACAGTCGGGACTGCTGACGTAAGCAGACAGCCGTTGGGCCAAGCGTCAGCACTCCCGACGAGGGTCAGGACTCCTGACCGTCGGGACTCCCGACACACGTCGGGACTCCCGACGTCCTCAGTCACCGCACAGGCTAAGTGACTAGGCGTCAGGACTCCTGGCACGAGTCAGCGCTTCCGACAGTCGGGACTCCCGACGTACGTCGGGACTTCCGACACCAAAAGTCACTAAAACTATTCTACGTGCTCGTGAAGTGCTAGAGTGTCTCTCTCTTGATTAGTTTTTATACTTGAGCACTCTATCTTCCTCAGACCACCTAGATTTGCATCCCCCTTTATAGTGCGGCATAGCCTAAACTCAAGATCAAAAGAATATTACCATTTAACCACTTGAGTCTTCAATGTCTTCATATGTCACTTCTTCTCAATATCACTTCATAAGGGGATGCAATCAACTTCATCTTCTCTCTTTGAGCAAGTACAGCTTGAGCATGTGACTTGAACCATTTCAACACATGTGAGTTCAATCCATGGCTTCAAGTCACTTCCACTAATGATTTGATCCTCAATACAATATGACTCCTCATGGCTCAATTAGTACCTCGACTCAATGCAAGTACTCTCTTCTTCACCTTAGCCATGGTACCTCGGTCTACAAGCCATTGCTTGCCCTTCACCTTCGCTTAGTCCCTAGAAGCCCTTTCCTTGCTATCTTCACCCTATCGAGCCATACTCAAGTCACATCATATTAAGCATCCACTGAAAAACCATTTCTTCAATATTGTGATCCTTATTGCTTGAATATCTTCTTGATATGAATGTTGAGATCAATCAAGCTTGATATGTGAAATATCATATGGTTTGCCTTCTTGTTGAACCTATATATACTTCTCATTTCACAATCCACAAGTTATGCAATAAACTCAATTTCCTGTTCAACACTTTGCAAACTTTGTCAGATCTTTAATGGTGTTGTCATTCAATTCACCAAAACCCACTAAAGGGCTAGATGCACTTACAATCTCCCACTTTTTGGTGATTGATGACAACACAATTAAAGCTTACAAGAGATTGATAAATAATAAGATTTTGAATCCTATGATATAGTGAGCTCCCCCTAAATGTGTGCATTGAAAGAAATTCATATTTTGGCCTCAAATGCCAAATGCACATATTCAAGATGAAGTGTGGGAACTCTTCTATATCTTAGGATCCGTGGGGTGCAAGGTGTCAACATGATAACCGTGATGCATATGACAAGTGTGCACACAAGCATCCAAGGTGACTAAAAAAATTGTACCCCCTTCTCTTCTCCCTTCTCATTCTCCCCCTTTGGCAACAAGCACCGAAAAGAGAGAAAAGAACGAAGAGGGATACAACAAACTTGACATAATATGGTCAATAAAAGATAACCAAAACAAGCAATGACCATAAAATGCAAGTTCTCTTTTGATAAAGCATTTTGAAGCACATTATGAACTTTTTCCAAGCCTTTTGCTTAGATGCTAGTTGATCAAACAAGGTGTGCAACATTTCAAAATTCTCTTAATGGTCATCAAATGACACTCTTTTAGATTAGCTTGAATTCTATCACACATGCACACACTAGCATGTAAGAGCCTAGATGCACAAAGGTAATACAAGAGTTCATGGAGCGATATACCTTTGTTCTAAGCCTCATAATCTCCACCGTGATCATGAATTTTTAAATTTAGTGCTTTGATGGGCTTGGCACAATGCAAAAGATTTCATTTGTGCCCTTCTCTCTCGATCATAGGAGATATCACAAACTTGGGCTTGATTTCAATTTAAAGTCCATTGCTAGCTCTTGTTGTCATTTTGAGATACCAATTTAAGACATATTTCTTGATACACCAAATTTAGAGATTATCCATCAATACCAATTGAAATATGATCTTCACAATTTTGACATCAATTGAAAGAGCCTTCACAAGTTGATGCCAATTGGAATGGATTCTTGTATCTCATAATGTCACCTAGGAAATACTCATAAAGACAAGAGATATCATTAAATTGTACAAGCTAGAGTTTCACAACTAGTGATCATTTTGGATGTGGATGGCAAGTGGATCACTATTTGCAAAACCTCATAACATAGACTAAATTCCCCCCTTTTTGATAGTGCATACATGTATATGTGGAAAGCAAGAACATATGCACTTTTTGGTCAATTAAGTCCAAACAAGGGAATTTAAGCTATGTTATGGAGAGTAGCTACTTAAGAGATAAATATTGCATTCCAAATAAATATGAAGGATAACTTTACCAATTTGAATTGAGTTAATGTAGCATACCCATGAGAAACTCATTCTCATCAAGAGACTATACAAATTTACTAGAAGAAAAGGTTAGTCTCAAAAGACACAAGACATAGAATGGGCTCCCCCTTAATATGTGCATCAAGTACTTGACTTACTTGTGAAATGCACTTGAATCGGTTTAAGAATCTAGAGGAGTTCATCCTATATCTTGGTCAAGGCATAACAATCTTGCAATAATTGAAATTATGCCAAAGAAAACATACCACCACCAAGGTAGATAGATCACCACATAAATTTTGATTGTCATGACCATCATAAGTGAGACTTTAGTGATTTGGATGACCATAATTCTCACTTGATGAAATGTGGTGAAATTGAGAACCCTTCATTCCTTTGTTGACATAGTCTTGGATGACCAATGGGATGGATCCATGAGCACTTGAGGATCTCTAGAGAGGAGAAGCAAAATGAAAGTCCACTCTTCAATTATTTTCTCCAACTCATTCAAATTCAGTTCCACTAAAGGATTGGGGCATTCAATACTAAACCAGGAGCACTTGGTTTATAAAGACCAAGATCTCCTAGAATAATTATGAAGCTCCTAGAGAGTCCAAAGGAACCATCCATCCTCCTTATCTCCAATGTGTGAGGCTATTCAACATGAACTTGAAAGAAATCATTAGTCCCGCAAGATATAGTCTAAACTCCTCCTTAATTTGTGCATACAAGAGCACACAAAGCACACTTCATTTGAGAAACACATTCTCATTTAGTGAGACTACATAAATCACTTAGATAAACTGTTAGTTTCATAACACTAGCCATAGAGTAAGCTCCCCCCTTGATAAGTGCTCTAAGTATTTGAATGACTCATATAGCACTTAATTCTTTTAAGAACATGGGATTTCACTCTATGTCTAGGTCATGGCAACAATGCAATAATTAATTTGAACTTATGCCATAGAAATACTCACAAAGCTATTCACAAGATCCTTTGATTTATAAGACATCATGAGTGCACATCTTGGAATAGGTCTCAAGTAGTATTTTAATGTTCAATGGTTGAGGTCATACTTGAAACAGAAATCTTTTCATTTGAATCTACACTTAAGCTCAATGAAAAGATTAGTAACAATGAGACTAGATATATAGTGAGCTCCCCCTAAATGAGTGCATCAAGTATTGGAATTACTTTGCAATGCACATAGCCAATTTCTTAACTAGGGATGCTCACTTTATAACTAACTCACATAAAGAGAGTATTGAACAAGAGTTTAACTAGAGAGAGCAATACTCACAACCATTTTGTTACATGGATCATGCATAGGCATATTAAATAATTTGATGGGGAAGAATTCCACATAAGTAGACTTTTCTTCCTAGGTTGTGAAACCTAGCCTGGCCGGCCTAGGCACCCGGCCTATACACTATCCTGGCCTGGCCGGCCTAGGTACCCGGCCTGGCCGACTTAGACAGGCTCAGCCCAGCTCCTTATGCTCTTCTTTATATTGATCCATGTCTTATGCTTTTCTCTTGCTATATTTTATGATATGAGTACCTGCAACACATCTAAAGATATTGCTCTACTAGAGAGCCATTAAAAGCATCATATGGAACAAGTGATGAAGCACAAGCATCTAGCCACTCCTAATAATTCACAAACACACATATTTGTGAACTACTAGAGACTACACAAGTTAAGTGGCTAGCTAGCAAGGGTTAGGTACTAGTTACCGAGGTGAGTATGAAGTTAGAAATATATCCATTGATTTATCTTTGGGTCAACCATATTAGAAAAGACAATATGAATTGATTGATAGCTTGAGTAAATATTTTCAATCATCTTGCTCAAGCACCCCAAAGCTTCATATCACCTTCAAGTACCTACAATACTCCATCAAGCACAACTTGGTACCCAAACCATGTTGGGTCCATTAAGGTTAGTCACAAGAGACTTAGGCACCCAAATGGCCTTTGTGCTAGCACGTGGTGAACCAATCACCTTTCTAGCACAAGTGTCATTTTTGGGCCTCCTAAGCATATTTGAATCAATTGTTGAGTTGAGCTTAGGAGTGTTACCCATAGGACAATCCATACTTAGATGTCCCTTTCCTCGGCAAGTGTAGCAAATGTGGCGCTTGATCTTGTAGGGCATCTTCTTGTCTTGCTTCTTGTTTGCTACCTCGCTAACGAGCCTCTTTGTTGATGATGCCAAGCTTTCATCCTTCATGGAGGGACATGATGCAATTTCATGACCCTTCTCATTGCATCCATAACACTTCCTCTTGCTTCTTCTTGTCTTGTTCTTTAGAAGTGTGGCTTGGTCATCAACCTTGTTGGAATACATAGAGGCATTGTGTCCCAAGTTGGAGCACTTGACATGAGCCATCTTCTTCCTCTCTTGAATCTTGCTCATGCCCTTCCTTTCTTTCTTCAAGGAGCAATCTCTTACATGGTGACCCTCTTTCTTGCACTTGAAGCAAGTGATGAGAGTCATTTTTGGTTGGAGTTGCACCTTGGTGGCCTTGGGGGCTTTGCTGTTCTATCTAGGCATCTTCATTATGAGCTTAGTTTGATCAAAAGTTAGATTGGAAGCCTTCCCATTTTTGCGGGGTGCGGCACTGCCGCCCTTGAGGTGCGGCACTGCCACGGTCTGTGCAGGCTGAACTGTACCAATCTGCTCCCTCATCTCAAACTGCACACATCCAAAGTCATTCACTAGTTTCTTACCATTTGTCTTGGCTCCTTTTGTGTGCCTGAGCTCATCTTTAACTAAGGGATGCCACCCATTCTTGTATTGTGGCCCTTTTGATTTCTCAATTTTCTTGCAACCACTTTGAGTCATGTCATTCATGCACCCTCCTGCTGTCATTTCATTGAGCCTAGCAATCTCTTTTCTCATAGCCTCCATATTAGCAAGGTTAGTGGCATAAATATTCAAATCAAGATTAAAACATTTTTCACAACCTTGGCTAGTGGAGGGAGTAGAGGCATCCTTTGCCTTAGAGGGATGTGAGGTGCTGTCCCAAAAAAGACTATATTGCAACTCAAGCTCTTTGTGTTTTTCATCTAAGTCACAATACTTTTGATTGAGTGTAATATTTGCCTTCTTTGTGAGAGCATGGTCCTCTTGCTCTTTAGCCAAAGCCTTGCGCAAAGAGGCCACCTCACTTCTCTCTACCGCAAGAGCTTCCTTACTAGCAATATAGTTGTTTTCTTATGCAATGAGATCATCATCTCTAGTTGCTAGTTCGGCTTGGACGCTCTCTAAATCCTCCATTAGCTTAGAGATGAAGAGTTTGGTCTTAGGATCTAAATTTTTAATTGTGTTATCAATCTCTTCATCACTAGATTCATCATCACTAGAGCTATCACTAAGATCACTACTAGAGATGTCACTAGGAGGTGAAGGAGGTTTTGCTTTTGATGTTACCTTCCCACCTTTTGCCATGAGGCACACGGGAGAAGTGGCATGAAGAGTTGATCTTCTAGGTGAGGTGGATTCATCATTTGATCTCCACCGATCACAAGCTTCTCCTTCCTTCAAAATGTTATTCTCACAAGAACTAAAGGAAGTAGAAGTACCATATGTAAAATCATTATTCTCACCATTTCATTACCATCCATTAAGTCATGTGTTGGTGAGGAAGTGGATGTGGCATGATCCATTAGGCCTTTTGGGAGAATCACTTGAGGCTCATCATTTGTTGGTGAAGTTGAGCACTCCTCAAGTGGTTCCTCTAATGAGAGCAACTTCTCATTACATTTGGACTTGCCATATCTTTCTTTAAGCGTGGTCCAAATGATATGAGCATCATCAAGAGGTTCATCTCCAAATATGACGGCATCAAGAACATCTTCACTCAAAGCACTAAATAAGACATTAGTAGCTTGAGCATTGTATTGTAAGCATTTCACTTCCTCTTTAGATAAGATGGCCAAATCGTCACTAGGAGGTGAAATGCTCACATCTACAATCTGCTCAATATGATGACCCATGGCACTAAACACATCAAGCACATTAGCGGACCAAGATGCATAATTTGAGCCATCTAAAAGTAGAAGTTGTAGAGATACCTCCTCACTTGTCGACATCGTCTCTCAAGGCGGTTAAGCCCGAAATTGAGAACCTGACTTTGATACCACTTGTAAGGACCTTGATGTCGCCTAGAGGGGGGTGAATAGGCGTGTCTAAAAATTTCTACACAAAACTCGAAGTCACTTGTCAGCAACTGTCGGAAGTCCCGACAGTTCAGGTCGGAACTCCCGACGTCATCAGCAGTTCTGACGCAAACTGTCAGCAGTCCCGACGCCTACGGGGAATGAACTTCAAGTGCTCAAATAAACTTTGTGAAGCCAATAACTTACAACCCCACTTCCTAGTGGTAAGGTGAAGATGTTAGCTCGTTTTGTGCATAGCCAGCTGAAAAAATCACTAGGAAAAATTTAGGATAAAACGATCAGGCAATACAAGTTCATGCTTTTGTAAGCTGTGATAATACTTACAGAAACAACACTTGAGAAAAATGCTTCTGGATTTGAGAAGTATGCATTATTCCATTCTAAACGATGGAAATTCACTCTGGACCTTGCCACGCATTCCATTAAACGAGTGACCTCAGCTTGACTACCTTGCATTTTCCCAAGGTTTTCCTGATTACAAGCTTAGCATGTTAAGATTTTGTGCAGAAGAAGAAAGCAACAACATCATCATGAACAAGATAACTGAGATCGTTACCAAGTAAGAGAAAAGGAAAGCTCTGTAGAACTGTGACCCATCCCTTCGCATTGGTCTGAAGCACACATAATATTCACTAAGTATCTGCACAAAGCATGATTTTCAGGTATGCACAAAGTTCTTAACAATGGCAGTGCTTTTAGAGTCAAGTTTACAATGTACAAACAAACCTTAAACTTGTACTGCATGATAGGTTTTCCTGCAGCTCCACGAACCAAATGCGATAGTGGCTCCTATGATTGTAAAAGTTAGCATCCCACTAGGCATAATAGTTAATTCATAATATTATATAACTTAAAATTATCCAGATAAGTCATGTTGAGGCAAGGTTTGGAGCACAAGAGTTCACTTCTTTTTACAGGAAATGCTTGAGACCCATATGGCAAAATGCCTTTGCACGTAAAGGCTAGCTAGCTATTGCTTGCAGCAAAATCATGAATCTGTAAGATCTCTGGTAGCCAAGCTTTCAACATCATTTAAAAAATCCCGTTTCGAAAAACATCATTTAAAATACAATGAACTTTATGTTGACGTTAGTGACATTTTTTTACTGTACAAATACTGCTGTTTACTGCATGGCGCATTGTATCTGTTTATAGAAATATTTAAGTTACATTTTTTCAGGACATGAAAATAAGAATTGTTTTATTGCGAAAGACTAAATCTGTTTTTGAGCTAATGTTTTTTTAGACAATGGAACAGAAACATCCAGGACATCAAGAGACGGTGCAGCCATAGTTTTCATGTATTTAAGAAATCATAACTGCAATTTTTGAGATGAAGAACAATGTTGACACGGTGATTTTTCTCCCGAGGTTCACTTGGTTGCCACCAAGCTACGTCCCCGTTGTGTCGACCAACACTTCGTGGTTCGGCGGCTAATCGGTCACACACCGAGCCTCTCAAAAGGCACCGCAAGAACCCACCATAAAGTGTGGTAGCTCAATGACACGCTCAACTAGAGTTGCTCTTCACGATCCCCGCGGGGTGAGCACAATCCCCCTCACAAAGCTTCTCCGGAGCCTCGCACAATCTTCTTGCGAGCTTCGACGGAGCCACAAGCCACCAAGCCGTCTAGGAGGTGGCAACCTCCAAGAGTAACAAGCACCACCGGCTTGCAACACGATCACCTAGTGCCACACAATGCAATCTCTCAAAGCAACGCACTAGAATCGCTCTCTCACTCGATCCGATGAACACTATCAAGCATGAGTGAGTTAGAGGGCTTCCAAGCACTACCACATAAGCCACCAAGGCCAAAGTGTGCTCAGCTACCGGCTAAGACCGGCCAATGGGCTATTTATAAGCCCCTCCACGAAAATAGCCGTTGTACCCCTTCACTGGGCACAACACGCGTTGACCGGACGCTCCGGTCAGGGTGACCGGACGCGTTGGTCACTACAGGACAAGTGAAAACAGTGTGCGTCAGAACTAGCCGTTACGAACTTAAAACAACCGTAGTCGCGCTGACCGGATGCGCTGGTCCAACTGACCAGACGCGCCGGTCACACAACGGCTCTTTCGCGAAACACCGACCGGACGCGCTGGTCGCAACGACCGGACGCGCCGGGATCGACCGGACGCGCCGGTCCCGTAACTGACCGGACGCGCTGGTCAAGTCTGAGTCGCGCACAACGAAACAATGACCGGACGCGACAGTGCCCGCGTCCGGTCGGAGTCCAGTAAGCTCCCTCGATGACCGGACGCGTCCGATCATGTGTGACCGGACGCGCACCGCGTCCGATCGACCTTGCGAACAGTAGTTCCCTCAGGGTGCCTGACCGGACGCGCCGGTCCCTCGAGTGACCGGACGCGCCGGTTGCAAACCCTAGCCCGTGCGCCTGGCTGCAGCGCTGTACTGACCGGACGCGTCCGGTCACACCGTGACCGCGTCCAGTGCAGCGTCCGGTCACCTCTGTGACCTCCGTTCGCCTCCGTTTCTTTTCCGACTTTCGACGTAGTGGAAAATAGACATTTCACTTCTCCAAAAAGCGCCGAATCCCGCCTCGCAAGCTCGGCGGGAGGGAGAGAGGAACCCAAACCCCTCTCTACCGCTTAAACTCCACCGCCTTCGCAAATGTGCCAACACCACAAGTGATCACCACCTTGTGTACGTGTGTTAGCATTTTCACAATCATTTCACCGAAGGTGTTAACCACTCAACTTGCCACGCCACTCGATCCTAGCAACGATGCATAGTTAGATCACTCGAGTGGCACTAGATGACCGATATGCAAACAAGTTTGCCCCTCTTAATTGTACGGCCATCTATCCTAAACCCGGTCATCATCTTCTCTACACACCTATGACCGGTGAAATGGAAAAGCCCTATAGGTTATACCTTTGCCTTGCGCATTCCATTCCATCTCCATTGATGTTGATGCAACACATGCACCAACCAATAACCAAATGATATGATCCACTTCATATCATCACGTGACCGTATTGGTTCATCGATCTTGACCTCACTTGCTCTTCACCGTTGCCTCGGTCCTTCGGCGCCAAGCCATCACACAACTTGCCCTTCACCCTAGCAACCGGTCCATCAAGCCAAGCCTCATCTTGATCTTCTCCACCTTGGTCACATGACTCCATGTCATGTCTCATATGCAATGAGCTCCTTCATGACACCATCACATATGGACTAATCTCCTGTGTATCTCACATAACCACATATTAGTCCACCTAAGTTGTCACTCAATTACCAAAACCAAACAAGGACCTTTCACCGTCCGCGGCACTGGCCCACGTGGAGCGACTTCAGGTTATTTCTGTTTTATTCATCGTTACTAAATTTCTACATAAGTTTCCTTTGATTTGTAACATTGGGATGAACAATTGTAGGTTCGGTTGGATGAGCAAGAAGCGGCACACCAGACGGCCTTAGCCGCGGTTGAGCAGCGGGTGGCCCAGCAGGTGGCCGAGCAACAGCAGCAGATGGCCCTGCAGATGCAACAGCAGATGCAGCAGCATATGGCCTACAGCAACAGTACATGGCCCAACACATGCAGGCTTGCATGCTAGCTGTTCAGAGCGGTCAACCGATGCCCCCGATGCCCCCGATCATGTTTCTTCCGACTCCGGCTCCGGCTCCTGCAACCCCTGTTGTAAGTTACTTGACATCCTTGTTGTTTCATTTCAATGATTAGAGACTTAGAGAACGTAGAGACTTAGACTCACTTAGAGACCTAGAGAAAGTAGAGACTTAGAGAACTTAGATTATAACTTAGAGACCTGATAACATGTGCCATATAGGATCATCACGCATGGCATTATCAGTTCCTAATAACTTAGGTAGGACATAGATATTATCTGTCTCACATGCAATCTACTCTTTTTTTTGCAGAATCAATCGGCGGCATCGAATAATCTTGAAGCATCGTCGGCCATGTCACCGACGTTTCCCCCACAGCAGCTGTTCCCACCTCTTTTGGGCGGCGCACGGCCCCGTTCGAGCCACCTCCTTCTCAATGAACTTGTTTACTTAATTTGAGTTTCTGAACTATGTGGACTTGTGGATGGACTTGAATAATGTTTGTGTATGAACTATGGACTTGTGGATGAACTTTGTGAACTTGTGGATGATTATTGTGATATGTATGATGCCTGTGATGATTATTATGATATATATGATGCATGTGATGATTATTATGATATATATATATATATATTATGCCTGTGTTTTTTTGAATGAGTGGGGATTTTTAAACGCGAAAAACAAAAAAAAAAGAAACAAGTTGGTCACTTTGCCGTGCGCCAGACAGGGGGGCGCACGGCAAAGTGACCATTCCTGCGCCCCCACTGGCATCTTTGCCGTGCGTTGAAAGAGGCTGACGGAAATGGTGCCATTCTTTGCCGTGCGCCTAGCAGAAGACGCACGGCAATGGTGCCATTCTTTGCCGTGCGCCTAGCAGAAGACGCACGGCAAAGATTGATCTTTGCCGTGCGCCAACAATAAGACGCACGGCAAAGTTTAAAACTTTGCCGTGCGTTATGAACACCCGGCGCACGGCAAACGGAGCCACGTGCCGCAGCCTAACCACTGTTAACGCCGCTGCCGTTTGCCAGGGGGTTTTTTTTGCCGTGAGTCGACTTTGACGCACGACAAAGACGTTTGCCGTGCGCGCGATAAAAAGCACACGGCAAAGCCGCTTTGCCGTGCAAATTGCTGCCGTGCGGGCTTTGCCGTGCGCCGCGATGAAAAACGTACGGCAAAGCGCTTGCCGTGCGTATACTGGGGTTTGCCGTGCGCCGCCGGCGCACGGCAAAGGGGCGCTCTCCCGTAGTGTTACTTGAGGAACTGAATATATCTTGAAAGAGTTGCTGCGCAAGCTTCTCCTGCCTACTACAGGGATCAAGTATTGGTAGGATAAGGTCATGTAGCTCCATCACTAGAGCCCTTTGGTGTTCAATCTCGTTGATCACCACTTGGCAGCCACTATGAGTGGAAGATTCAAGGATGTTCATTTGATGCTTTCTCAAATATATGTGGCTATAATAGTTGGACTTTGGAGCTCAAGGTGCTAGGTATATGCAGCTTTAGGCATCTATTTATATACAAGAAAGTAACATCACACAGTATGAGCACGGTGGAGGGAATGGATCATTTTTCAAATTTTCTCACTGGAAAAGACCAGGGAGAGTACTGTGTCCCTATCCATCAGTACTATTGTAGAACTAAAGGTGTCATTCAAGATCAATCTACATAGATCCTGATTGTTATATAATTGTCATTCGATGAATGTGTTTAATTACATTATGTGTGATAGTAATGTATTAAATTGCATGCACCGACCAATTCAACTCAAAAGCTTAAGCTCTCTCTCGCCCCCCCCCCCCCTCACGGGCCTCAGACATGGAATAAGAGTGAGCAGCAATTATTTTATTTAATTGCGCTAACTAGGATTCGAACTCGAGACATCTGTCTCTGATACCATATTAAGTTACATGCATCGACCAATTCAACTCAAAAGCTTAAGCTGATGGGAAGAGGTGGATAATTCACTTATATTCCAACTGACTAGGCAGAGTACTGTGTCCCTATCCATCAGTACTATGGTAGAACTAAAGGTGTCATTCAAGATCCTGTTTTTCTCAGACTGATCTATAAATCTACATAGATCTTGATTGTTACATAATTGTCATTCCATGAATGTGTTTAATTACATTATGTGTGATGGGCCTAGGAGATACATTTGAAGTATAGTACATAGTAATGTTATTATAAGGTCAGATGATGATTATTAAATGTCGCACTAGTGGTACTAGTGTTTTAAATTGTTGGAGGAAGATAAATTAGTATGAACTTAATTGTTGATCATCAGATGATAAGGATTATTGACATATCTAATGCATAAAAAACGCAACTGATTTATTCATGTATAGAATATAACAGAGGCGATGCATAAAAAATACATTTGTAAGAAAATTGTTGTCTCCATAAGTTATTTGATGTGTGAATAAGCATTTCTGTTAGGTCACTTGTTTAGCTTGAAAATCGCCCACTAGATTGTCATTAGTTTTTTGTGGTTGACAGTTCTGACAACCAAAGACTTGGCTAATCATGCAGGATCTACGGTAGTGTCTACATCTTCATGAAAGGAAGCATGTATATAGGCAATAATTCTAGAGGCTGTTATAGGGAGCAACGTTGCTGTAACTACACCGGCTGTAGGACAGGGACATGCTTGGTTGGAGTTAACCCTGTCGTTGGGGAGGGTATGGATACACCCGTACATATCCATACTCATACCCATTTCTTCCTTATCCACATGTTCCCCTCCCCACTTTTATTCATACCCGATTTCCCCATATTCATTGGATAATTGGGCAGTCATGCCTTATCTGTATGTTCCTCTTGCTCATACCCAAGCCATGTCTCGTGGCCTCATCGTCATCAGCTTGCTCGGCTGCCCACGCCTGCCCTCTGCCGGGAGCCCAGGATGCACTCGACGCACAACTCAACGTTCCTGCTGGGGCTTTTGCCGCCACGGCCGCGTCGGCCGCGGCACACGCGGTGCCGGCGCCACCGTCTTCGAGCTCAAACAAGACGTAGTCAACCCACAGCAGCGGCCGGTCCTCCTCGCTGCCGCTGCCATCCGCCTCGCTCCGGGCGCGCCACTCCTCGAAGTCCCTGGCGGCGGCGGGGTCGTCGGCGCCCATCTGTATGCTGAGTTGCTGACCCAGGAGCTGTACGCCGGCATAGCCGAGACGCAGCGGGCGAGCACGACGCGGAAGATGGGGCGTGCGCTCCACGCCACCGCACGCTCCACGGGCGACCACGGCTCGGAAGAATGGACAATTTGCCATCCAGCGGAAGGTTCGTCGGACTCACACCATCGAATGATGTTGTTGGCCTGTTGCGCAACCAGCGACGGAGTGGGCAACAGGGGAACGATGACTAGTATAGCCGGATCAATTGGATATTACCCATACCCGTACGGGTAAGCAATTTTCTACTCATACCCGACCTGTTTCGCATGGGTATGGATTTGAATACTGGGTATGAATACCCGGCGACAGATTTAGTTGGAGTCTAATAATGGTAAATTACACCTAGTTATTTGGAAATGAATGCAAAATAAACTAGCTACTGAATTTCATCTTTTACATAACAGATGTGCTATGATGAAGTAGGTTATATCATCATTTATCATCGGTTCAAACTTTAAACTTTGCGTAAGATAAATCATTACATGAAATTCAATTTTTGTTAATCCTCATACATGCATGAGAAAAGTACTGCTGGTACACATGAAGCCTGTTGAATAATTAAATTAAACAGTAAGAGATTGTCAAAAACATGTTGAGAACCATGAAAATTGCATGTTAAGTGTTCAAAGATCATACTTCATAATATGAACATGTACTGATAGTTCCACTCAGACTAACCATGGCCTTGAACTAGTTTTGTTGACCACCATGCATCATTATCAACCAAAACTACAAGAGAAAAAAAATTAAGTGATATGTGGTGAACCCTTCAGGATTCCTGAGCACCACATGAATGCCATACGTGTCAGCCAAACATACCAATTGATTGCGACAAAAGATAAGGGAATTGGTAGTTATAATAGTGTCCAACAGTTCTTTCTCACATGTGCCACGGTTGGTGCGCGCGCGCACCCACACACACACACAAAAAATCTTCTGCCAGCCTGCCATAGCTTTGAGACTCAAATCTCAAAATTAAACATCCAAACAGTTCCAACTCTTCACTTAAGGTATAGCTTTTGATAGCATCAACTTAGCTGGTACAAGAAGGGGTAGATGAGCTTGACTACATAGATAACATTTGGCGCCAAAAACCTGAGGCCACTTGGTTCACTATCAGGTCCAGCAGGCATGGGAGTGATGATGAGTGGATGACAATGAGCGGAAGAAAACTTTGCACTGTGTTTCCAAAGATTCTAGTAGCACAGCAGGAAGGACAATTGGAGGTCTCGTCCCTTCTTCTATGGCCCAACCTTGAGGGAGGAAGGCTTTTGTAGGATTCTAGGTTAGAGCCCAAATATGTGATTACGTATATTAGTTTGCTTATTATTACCTACCCGCACAGGTATAACTCAAGCACTTCTTACTTTTACACAATTTTATATACTAAATCCATCCTAAAATATAACATAACCAAGCATTCAAATATATCTCGAATTATAAGGGATTCTAGCTGAATTAACTCTCCTAGACTCCAATCACATGCTACCTAGTTGCCATTAGTGTTTATTGTCAACCCAACCACTGAACCACCAGGCTCAAACATGGTAAGCATAATATCTCCGTACTTTTAAGGGAGAGTCACAAGCGTCTTTTGCTATCCCATAGTATATTCTAGAATTCCTTGGGTACATTATATTTCAGGATGGAGAGATTATTAACTAGTAATAAAATATAATCTTCCTCAATAGAAACCAAAACATTCCAACTTATGGATCATTGGATTTTGTTATTGTATCTCATATTTGTGTCACAGTGTGACATATGCATGCATGGTTATTCTTTTGCTTGCAGACTTCCGGTTAGTTTAACTGTATTTTGGACAAGGATGATGCCCACAACGCCCCTTTCTTCAATGGTCACAGCTCAAGATTCAGAATGACTTTGTCCATTAGCCTTTGGGTCGTTTATTTAGAAAGTAACGTGTGCCATTACAAATGAATAACTCCTTACTCTCAATGACATGTTAGAGCTTAACTAAAACACAAGTAGCAGAATTCCAAAAAAGAAAAAACACAAGTAGCATATACCTTAGTTTATATTACTACTTCCCATTTGCAGGATAGCTAGACATATGTATATATGTACTAAATCTGTTCCAAATTATGATTCGTTTGACTTGTTTGACCCCAAGTTTGACCACTCGTCTTATTTAAAAATTTATGCAAAATATCAATTCTTTTGTTGTGTCTTGCTTTTTTAACAAAAGTTCTTCAAGAATGACTTAAATTTGACTATGTTTGCACAATTTTTTTGAATAAGACGAGTGGTCAAACTTAGGGTTAAAAAAGTCAAACGAATTATAATTTGGTGAAACGACACAGGCATAATACTAATTCATACTATCGGTTATCTAGTGCTATAGTATTAGCAAGTCTGATGCAAGTAAGAGCTATACTTATTGTGCACTGAACTCTCTACTTCCAAGAGATAAGCCAACTTGTGCACTGAACTCTATACTACCACTTCATACATACATTCCCTTTTCCAAATTCTGGTTGCAACACCAATTCCATCTACAACTGATTTGGTATGCACGTGCAATGAGAGCATACAGGACAAACTTGTGGCGTCTGGGGGGTCAACATACCCAGTTTATAAATACTTATTCAATGATCATCACCGGCTGTGTAGTTGCTGCTTGCTATTGCAATGCATGACTCTGAACATATGATTTTCCATATTAAGGCTGTGCCAGTATTCCGGAATGCCGCAATCACAAGGATACTGTATTGTGAGAATCCAATACCTTTACACTGGTATCTGATTCTAACAAGATCAGACAAATTGAGTCTATTTAATCTACTCCCTAGCTCTATTATTCACAAAAACTTGTCACCCTATATATGTTCTACCAGTATTCTTTTCAGTTTTTTTTTGGCCTCCCTCCCCAATCCTTGCTGCCACGGCGCCACCCTTTGCCTCTCCCCACCCCAACCACCTCATTTCTCCTGTCAAGATCCAGGTACCCATACTTCACTTTTCAGCCCTATTGGGTAAAGAGCCCCAATAAAGAAAAACAAGCCAACAAACAACCATAGAAAAGCGCCTTTTATAAAAGAACAAAATGACCACACACACCCAAGGCCTGACCTAGACACAGTATTAAGAAGTGGTGCAATCAATGAAGTGATGCCCTTAGCTCTAGCCAAACCCCATAGCCTCACATTTCTCACATCAGGTGCAGCCCAATTGAAGACACATCAATTGCGGTGATTCCAAAGGGACCAAGCTCCAAGAATAATTATGGAGTTGCCGTCCCTCAGCTATAGTTAATAAAACTTGCAAATTAGAAACATAAAAATAGAAGGACAACACAAATCAACTATGCGACATTGTGTTTCCTGTTGATGTATATGGAACATTATATTGTTGAGATAAAGAGTCATACATTTGGCCCAAGTTAGTGGGGTCATAGAGTTCCTCTTAGTTTTTCTATCCAAATGATGCCATGTCATGCATATGAAAATCGTGCATTTGTGCTGGAATGGATCGTGGGCTTCATGCATGGGACCTGCTCTGTTTTTTTCTCCCATAACGGGCGAATCTGAATTTCATAACTTCTGCAACCAAATCACAATCATCCCACTGTTCAAGTTTAAAACGACAACAGCAGCATAGGGGGCTCTGTGACTGTTTCTACCACCAGATAACACTCAATACTACACGTTGAAATCCAAAGGTTCTGTCTTCGAGTCCTCAGGAACAAAAAAAAAGGCTCTGTTTTTTTTCTTTTACAAGTCAAAAATTGCACCCATACTATACAGTTGATGGTTGTAAATAATCTCTCTCTCTCTCCATCTGTATACATTATTAGAGCATATAATCTATTTATTATCTCTCTTCATTTATCATACCATATCTCGTTTGATCACTAGCTTTTTATCGATATATATATGTGAATTATCAGGCTCCAAACCTTAAGAATGCATCCAACTCCCAACTGTCCAAATCCAAAGGTTCAAACACAGTCATGTCGAACGGTTCATACATGCTGTTCCTTGTGATCAAGTCTGCAGATTTGTCGAGCGGCTTATTGCCATCTAGGGATGTCTCAGGGACATAGGGATCTGTACAAATTGTCGATATGCTGGATTGGCTGTTTGTTTCAGAGTCATCGGTGCCTGAGTTGATGCCATTAATTGTTGTCCTGGCAAGTTGCTGGCCCTGGTAGACGACTGTGAACATCACGGGATGATCGGTGCCGCTGTCATCATCTTGCTGTTGCACCGTCTTTGTTGCTTTACAGCCCTGATCCTGCCTGTAGGCGCATCGTCTGTAGTAGTTTCTGCATATATGTATAGTGGATTTAGTGATTGTACAATCTATTATAGATTTGCAGCATTATTAGGTTTCTGCACATGCACATGATTTAGTGATTAGTTTTTTTTTTTGCATGGCTGATGAACTTCATTCGCTGCTAACTCTAGTAACGAGTGAGCGCATAATAAGAGTCCAAGATATGGTCTTGATATTATTCGTCACATGCATATGATTTTGTGTTGATTTCTTTCTTTCTGTTGAACCTTGTTAATTCATCGATAATGATACGCCACTGGCGGCCGTCCCATCCCGACGGACCACTCCGCGGGCCCCGCCCGCGAGCAATTACTCGCTCCCGCTAGTGCTCTCATCCACCTTGCCCATTGCAGAAGAGGAGGCAGGGGAGACCAGCCTGCACTTGCACCTGTGCCCCCATCCACCTCGCGCTGTCAACAGGAAGGGAAGGACTGCGCCACTGCAATTCTCCACCGCCATGACCGCCAGCGACGCTGTGTCTTTGTTGACGGTCACTAACACCTGTTTTGACCATCAACATTTCACCCAAAAGCATGATAAAGTGTAAACAAATAACTAGGAGAAATACGCTAGTTTAGCTTGTTTATTAGTTTATTCGTTAGTTTACACACAACCACCGATATTGTTTAACCACTTAGGATACACTCAGGCTTTCCTTTAGCAATCCTAACTAATAAATATAAATCAGCCTCCCGTCTTGGGGAAAAATATAAAGTCGACACTCAGGTACTCACCGAGTGAAGTGCTACGCAATAGTTCTGTACGCTTGTAGAATTCCTCCACTAGTCGTTAAGAAGTATTACAGTCTTCAAGTGTTTCAAGCGTTTTCAGACATGTTGCAAGCTTTTTGTTTCAAGTATTTCAGTTGTTTCAGACGTCCGTTTCAAGTGTTTTATCTGGATGTTGCATATGTTGCTATGGCTATACACGCATGTTTCAGACGTGTGTTTCAAATGTTTCAGTTATTTTTAGACTTATGTTGCAAGTGTTTTATCTAGATATTACAAAAGTAGATCTGGATCTTGCATATGTTACTATGGCTATACATGCATGTTTCAAGACCATGTTTCAAGTGTTTCATCTATTTTCAGACTTATGTTGCAAGTGTTTTATCTGGATGTTGCATATGTTGCAAGTGTATGTTCCGAATGTTTTATCTGTTTTAGACGTATGCTGCAATTGTTTTATCTGAGTGTTGCAAAAATAGATTTGGATGTAGGTGTGGAGGAAGCCTAAGTCCTCGGTGGTCCAGCTACTGCCTCCCTAGTGTGGCGAAGATGGAGGCCGCGTACACGAGAGCGGTAGGGACGTGATGCCGCGGTGGATCGGCCGGGATGTGGAGCGGGATGGGCGCGGGCGCGGCGCATCGGGCGGGATGGGACATGGGCCTCCATGCTGCGTGTGTCGGGCGCAGGCGCGGGAAGCTCCGTCCAAACCGACAATGCCTTCGGAGCAAGGATGGGGCGCACGGGGCGTGCGTCGAGCGCGGGTTTGGGGGTGCGTCAGGTGCAGGCGCGGGAGCAACGTCCAGACGGACGCCGTGTCTGGATGTCCAGGCGCTAGTCGCTCCCTTAATTCATGCATCCCCGGGTATGTTAAAAGAGAAAGAAATCAAAGAGTTTCAGAAGTACACCACCGAGGAGAGCTGATGTCCCTTCAATTAACAGTCTATTCGCTTGGGCTGAAATCTAGTTGATCTGGCTGATGATCTTAAGCAAACAGGCTGTAAGAAGAAAAAAATTACCTTGGGTTTTTTGATTTTTTGATGTGCTTCAGCCCGTATTTCCTCCACTGCAGTCCGTCGTAGTGTGGAACGGGCGTTTCAAGTGACATGGACTCATCAAATCTCCTGCTCGAAATTAAATTTGTTTGCAAATAAAAGAATCAAAATCAATATAAAGCTTAATCACATGCTCACATAATTAATACATATACAGAAGCATTATAAACAAAAAAAGCAGTAGTTTTACTCATCAATTGATGTTGGAAAATGCATGCATACCCTCTCTTGAGCTGCTGATGATGCGGCTTAACAACATCCTCCTCCTTGCTGACACCCTCCTCCTTCCTGATGCAGTCATTAGAGATACACCTCTTCACTCTCTTATTGTCGTCAACCAGCTGCACATCATCTGCTCGAGCATCATCATCAGACTGATGATGACGCTGCAGCTCGGCCATGGCCTTGCTGGAGCAATCCAGTATGCTCTGGAACATCTGGGCAACAAGCTCGTAGCGTTCGTCCACCTGCTGCAGCGCAGGAGGACGATGGCTCGCAGCTGTCACCAGAGACTGCTCCCTGGAGATCTCCTTCATCGCCGACCGGTGGTTGCAGTGGCCGACAAGAGAGTGGTGACCAGAACCTGAAGATTGAGGAAGACATCTGCAGTTGTCATGGTGGTAGTGGTGGTGCTTCATCTCTGCTAATTTCATTCTAGCTCAGCTTGATCTGGTATTCTGGTATCTGAACTGCAGCTTGTTCTGTAAACTTCAGGTTCCTTCAATCCCTTGTGTGTGCAGCTTTCGGAGAAGGAATGAAGGGAAGATTAAGCGATAAGGTTACTCCTAATCGGCTGTACTTGTATATGGAGATGGCAACATAATTAACAACCAACTTGGGCAGAATAAATTAAATTCGGCTGTGCCTGCCTGCATGCGTAGGCAAGAGCGGAGTAGCACATGGAGATGGACAGGAAGGACTTTGACTTGGCAGCTACCGCGCGCGCCCTAATACGATTACGAGATGAGTATGAAATTAATTAGATGCTACGTACAGTCCTTGTCAATGGCATTCCTGGCACTTGGATTGTCTAATTTCATCGTAGTCAAGTCGTTTGTGTTCACCAGCTACTGCCTTCTCCCAAAACAAACAAGTCTGGTCATAGCAGTCGCCTGCTCAGTTCTCACCTGACCTTTGTTTTCATCTTTACTGTTCTGTTCTGTTCTGTCCTTAAATGTCATTCTCAATCCCTTGGAACAAAAGAACAAGTGCTCGCTGGGGCATTGATCTGAGGTGTTTCTCCTCAAGAGCTAGTTTGAATAAGCAGTAATTGTTCATTTTAACTTCTGACCAGAAAAGTCTATTGTCTATAAGGATGTTCTTTTTGCATCCAAGTTCAAATATGAAATGAACCACAAATAATTGCATCCATATCAGCACTATCTGCATACTCTGCATACTAGATGTAGGAAGACTAGAACTGGTTTAATGTAGATGGATATACTGCTCGAGCCAATATATAGTGCCGAGTGAAGTATAAACCCAGGGAGTTGTAACAAAAAAGGACCAAGAACTGAATAGAAGAAACCACTTTCCCAAATTTCGTTTGTTTTTTTGTTCTTGTAGTTCTTCCTCAATTTTGATTCCTGAGCAGCAACTTACAAGCGATTTACCGTTACTTCCTCAATAGGAACATAGCAATTGATATCAGAGTTGTTTCATGCGGAGATGTTTTTTCCGATGTGGAGATCTTTGTCCTTGCGCCTTCCTGATGCCCGACAAAGCTGCAGCAAAAAATGGCAGCTTCCATGGAGGAATTGTCGAAGCGATTTGAAATCTTCGAGCTCTTGGTGATTTGAAATCTGAGAGCCCTGTCTACATTGGTCGTGATCTTTATGTCACGGGCGTGTTAGTTTTCTAGCAGCAGCAGTGGAGTGTGTGTAGAGTTGTGTGTGGTGTTTGTGTGTGTTGTCTTGTATGGATTCTTATCCCATTTTATTATCTTCTTAATATAATGATGTGCGAGGCCCCTGCGTCGCTCCTCCTGGGGACGGCTCGGGCGGAAACCGCAGGCCCAGCGCCGCCGCCCCCCCACCTCTCCCCTGCCTTGCCGCTGCCCGAGCAGGTTGCCTGGAGGCCAGTGCGACCGTGAGGAAGGCAGCGGCGGGGCTCTCTTGTCCGGCTGCTGCACGAGTTCCAGCCGTTTCGGCCTGGGCGACGGCTGTGGAAGCACCGGCAGAGTGGTTCGACGACGGGCACACGCGAGGAGATGGCGAGTCGGCTCTGCGACAGCGGGACAGGGGCTACACGGATCCGGCGCCGTGGAGGGTGGATCCGGCTGCCCCCTCACCGGATCTCAACTGGCGTGCTGCGGCTGTTGCGGGCAGTCGCGGCGGCGATCGGAGCTGGCGCGGCGACAGCGGTGTTCACCCGGCGAGACCGGGAATAGAGCCGCGGCCGGGCGCAGCGGGGCTGGCATGCAGAGGCGCTGGCAGGTTTCCGGAGAGGACGACGACGGTCAGAGCCACCGGTTAGGTGTTCGGGTGGTCAGATCCGAAGCCCGAGCGACTGGATCTGGCTCACCCTGACCGGTGGAGGTGGCTGGCCGGCTCGGATCCCGCTGCTGCGGCTGGAGCGGTGGCCTCGTGCCTGGATCTGTGATGTCCTGCTCCTGTTCCGGCATAGGGAGTCATCGGCAAGACGGTGGCCGTAGCTGCTGGCCGGTGTTTTCGGCGACGGTGGCTGCCAGCATCGACGACAGCAGGTGGCTCGGTCGGACAGGGCGGCGACTAGCGTAGCGGACAAGTCATGGCCAATGTTGTGCACGGGGTTGAGGTGCCATAGTGAAAGCTTTGCCCTCTTGGGCCGATGACGACGACGACGTCTCCAAACGCTGTTTTCTTCCTTGGAAGCGTCAATCGTTCAGGCATCTTCCCTTTGTGTGGCTTGTCTTCCCTGGGTTAAAACCTGGACCTTCTGGTCAGGCGACAGCAGCGCCAGTGGTGTCGCGTTCCTCCTTGGAGGCGTCGTTTTGGAAGATTGTGCTCGGTTAATCTACTGCGGCGGCCAGCGTCGTGGTGAGGAAGGTGGAGGCCTAGTTGAGGAGTCAAGTTTGCGGTGTCAACGACAAAGGAAGACACTCAACTGTGGCTGTGCTAGAGCAGCCTGACAAACACCGCATCGACTATGGCCACCGGGATGAGAGCAGGGGGATTCTGGGATCACCTACACCTGTCCCGGTCATGGGTATGTGATCTGACGCTCCTTTCAATTTAACTTGGGAACATACATGGGGGTAATCGGGATTTTGTGATTCATTCTGCAACTATGCCTAAAATGGAGTTTCCATGTTTTGATGGCGAGAACCCTAGGCGATCTGTGTGAGATGTTCTTCAATGTTTATTCAATCAGGGAGAATCTCAAGACCAAATTTGTTGCCCTCAACTTTATAGGGCAAGCGACGACATAGCTGCAGACCTTATGAACGCCACGGCAGAGTTCTCAATTGGGAATTTGGGATCAATTTTGGACTGCTGTGTTTGAGCGCTTTCATCGTGATCAGTGCGTCAATTGGATGCCCTCAGACAGACAGGATCGGTCACAGAGTATTTGCCTATTTGGACAAATTTGAACAGCTATCTCATGGGATTCTCTATTGTACAACACGACCTAATATGACACTTATTTGCCACTCGTTTCTTGGGAGGGCTCAAGGAGGAGATTAGGTCTGCCATCCTCTTGCATCGCTCAAAGGATGTTCAGATTGTGGGTTCTTTAGCTCTTATCCAAGAATAAGAGTTGGATATTCATACAAGAACAGATCGTCCAAACAGTTTCAAATTAAAAGAGCAGTTTCAAGGCACATCAAGTAAATGAAGTAGTTAAGCCTGACAAGGGAGCATTTCTGAAATCAAAAGCTAATAATACAGACTCTAAGATAAATTGCTAGCCCTCAAATGTTACAGAAGGAAGAATGGATTATGTTTTAAATGTGGAAAGAAGTGGGGACATACCACAAATGTCTAGCTCAAGTCTCTCTCTCTCCATGTTCTTAAAGAAGTTCTTAAAGAAGTCTCGGATGCTCTGGAAGATATGGATGACGATTTCCCCAAGGACTCTTGTAAGAACCCGTCTTTTTAACAAATAACTAACCATACTTAAGTAAACAATAAGTTTCTCTTAATTAAATCAAGCTGGTAATTTAATACGCCTTGACAAAATACATAATTTTATATGAATCTTTGGACATGCTCAGACCAATGTAGCTTCACAAAATTACCACACGCGCACACACCATTCTTTCATATACTCCCTCTGTCCCAAAATATCTATCGTTTTCGTTTCCCGAGAAATAACTTTAATAAAATATATATTAAAAATTATTAATATTTATGGTACATAATTAGTATCATTGGAAAGATCTTTGAATCTAGTTTTTTAATAAATTTATTTAGAGATAAAAATGTTACACACATTTTCTGCAAATCAAATTAAACTTGCGGCACGAAAACCAGAAACGACTGATAAACCGGGACAGAGGGAGTATACCGGTAGACCAGTACATATCACTGTGACTACAATTTCACCACTTGGTACTAGTCTATGCACATGAGGTGTAGCCATGCCCTTCTAGAAGGAGGCCAGCCAATCCAGTGGCAACAACTAGGCAATCATATTGTTTAAGTCTTGACCAGTCTAAAAATCCACATGCAGGAATAGAGAGTACTCCCTCCGTCCCATTGAAAGTGTCACCCGGGAAACGTGTTTGTGAGGGGGGCACGCTTTTCCAACGACACTTTCAATGGGACGGAGGGAGTAGTAGTATAAGCACTCAGTACAAGTGAAAAGGAGTGACAGTAGTAAACCAGCCCTCACTCTCTCCCGTGTTTAGGTCCTCCTACAAAATTTTCACACCGTCACATCGGATGTTTGACACATACATGAAGTATTAAATATAGACGAAAAAAATAACTAATTACACATATCGCCATAAATTTGCGAGACGAATTTTTTGAGCCTAATTAATCCATGATTTGACAATGCCGTGCTACAGTAAACATATGCTAATGACGGATTAATTAGGCTTACTAAATTCGTCTCGCGAGTTATGTAATTAGTTTTTTTATTAATATTCGAACACTCCTTCCGACATCCTGCGATGTGACACCCCAAAATTTTTACCCAAAAACTAAACAACCAAGTCTGAGAAATTCATCAACCGTTCACACCAGCACACCATGGTGACCTGAGCAATCAGGGAGACCGACATAGGTTGAGAGAGAGGGAGCTGACCATGGAGGAAGTCAAGAGAAGTAGCTAGGTGAGGATCAACCACGTCGAGAAGAAGAAACATTACAGGAGTGCTTGTTGAGGGAGCGCAAGTCTTGAGCCTGGAGCTAAACTTCACCAGGATTAAAGGTGCGGATCTAAATGCACAGGTTAGAGAAACTTTTTCTTTCCTCCACTAAGAGCACGAAACACCTGCCATAGTGCCATGGCGATGAATATCTTGACTGTACAAGTAGAGCACAGCTAACAAATACTAGGTAATATGTTTTGGACAAGGACAAATGTGTGCTAGTTGTTATTAGAAGAACTAATGCTCTACTTGTACAGTCAAGATATTCATCTCCATGGCAGGTGCTCTACTTGAACCTGGACTAATAAAACGTTACTAAAAGAAACTTCCACTTGTAGAGACACTTAGCTGTAGCTTGAGGTGAAGACTAGATGAACTGACTATGAAGATGCAAGAGTAGGAGCACTCACTGTCAGTTGTTTTGCTGCACGCACGGGTCTTCTTGGCCCTGTCTTGGCATCACGGCCGGCCAGCACGGCACCATGCCACCACAGTGAAGCAGGCCACCGCCACCCTGACCTGCACACATCAGAGAGGGGGAAAATCGAAGGGGGAAATAACTAGATAGCAGCTAGAGATCGTGAGGCCTTGATTTGGGGTATTAACCGTGAAGGGCTCCAGCCATGGGTCACGACCAGGCGATGCTTGTTCCCATGGCGAGCAGCAGAGCTAGATCCCAAAATAGAGGACACAAGGAGTCCGAAATGGAGGAGGAAATGGCAGGGATAACACCATGGTAATGGAGAGAGTAGCATGGAGGTGATTAGAGGTGAGATTCTTCATCCATGATAGCGGATTCGGGCAGCGGGGTTGCTGCAGCGTGAAGAACAGAGGAGAGCCATGGATGAGAGGCAGAGAGAGGAGGCTGAGAGTGTGCGTGTGTTACAGTGTTGGTCTGTTGACTTGCTACTACTTCAGTGTTCCAAGCGTGCTAGTAGTAGACAGTAGTACTAGTGCACTAAGCAGGGCCTTTATCTTTTTTTTTGTTTAGTCCTAATGGTTAGCTCACGTGTAGATTAGGAAAGGAAAAAGGTTAAGGATATAATGAAACTAGTGGCTGATCAATTTCAAAATGTCACGAATATATTTCCTATAAATTATAACAAAACTAAAATTTGAGACTAATGAAGTATCTTGACGGTAGACGAGACACATGGCTACGCAGATTCCATGAATATGCTTGTATATATTTTACTCTTCTAAATACCAATATATCAAATGTTATAATTACAGGAAGCAAGCTAAATACCGAAGGACATCCGGAGTAGACAGATGGATCTGTACTGACATTTTAAGGGACAGGCAAGTCATGTAGATGATCCATCGATTTTTATAAAATGAACTTATTTTTAAAATACTTGCATAAAAATATATTCTCTAAATTAAACTGAATGAACATGATGATTATGATGGATAATGATTACTGAATGATAACTGAATATTCCGTATAGAGAGAGTTCATGGAACGTGATGATGAATTAGGCTAGGTCGAGCTCTCTCTACATCGACTATGAATATATAAATAAGGACTCACCCTTCTCACTCATTATGTGGGTTGTATGAACTCGTGTCGACAAGTGAACTCATTTGGGACGGGCCGAGTCCGGTACCCATTAATGTTATTATATACTCCCTATGGTAAGTGAGGAAAGGGTTGGGTGATGAAATCCCCAATCAGGTGTCGATGAAGTGCACCTAGGCGCAAATATTAGCGCACGTGGATAGATGTGGATGTATATAATATACGGAAGTGGGGAAAGTCCGGTATCTTGACCATGAGTCATACCTAAGGGAGTGTGATGGAAAATTGGTCAAGGTAATCTAAGGGAGTGTGATGGAAAATTGGTCAAGGTAATCATGGGTAAAGCGATACAAACCTGCACAGGGTTAAACCGTGAATTCACGTCATGTCTCTTAGATTGGAGGCTACAGGAGCCTATAGGAGGCTCTGTCTCACTTATGAGTGATAATAGATTTCTTAATTATTTTCTAAAATATGTAACTTTTTGATAAATGATCTATGAATTAGAATGGATATGACAAATGGTTAGGCCTGCATTTCATTGATTTATTATATGCTTGCTGAGTATTTTGTACTCACTCTTGCTATTAACCCTCCCCCTTCAGATGAAAAGAGATAACCTATGATGATAAGATAGGCCAAGCACTTGACCTAGAGGAAGTCACAGGAGAAATACATGAAACAGATAAATTCCGAATATAATATGATGGTGTCGCTATTATTTTTGTATTAGGTAATGTTCATTAATTTTTGTTCATTAAATGTAACGAATTTTGTAAGGTCCTAACTATTATTCTGTTGCAACACTTTGATTTTAGGGTCATTACTCGAGAAGGCATCGCCTTGTCGGGTTATAATCCTTAAGCTGACATTTTTACCTTGGTAGTGAAAATGCGGGGCATTACAACTCTGTAGCTTGTGATGACCCAGTGGAGATGGTTATGGATGTAGGTGTTGTGCCACTGGTTGTGCACCTTAGGAAGAGGACAATGAGGCTTAAGGGCAAGATCCACAATATTGGTTGATTCACGGAGTGTGGGCACATTTATCAGTGAGCAGTTAGCTGCACAAATTCCATACAAGCCAATGGAAGGGGTGCATGCTCAATACATGATTGTTGATAGTAACCCAATAACATGTAACAAGATTATTGAGGGGTTATAGTGGTGGACTCAGGGTCACACTTTCTTATCAAATACGGGTATACTTCCATTGCAGTGCTATGATATGATTATCGGTGAAGACTGGCTGTAATCTTGTAGCAGTAATGCTTGTATCAGGGCGTCCGTCCACCTCGGATAGCCCCGCTGGCAGGCTAGAAGGCCCAAAAGGCTCATCTATCTGTTCCTATCCAATCACCTGCAGCCACCATGGTTTTCTAAAAAAAACTCACCGCAGCGCCGCGAGCCCGCAACCGTACTCCGCCGCACATCCCGCCCGCCATCTCCATCGTGCCTCCTACCCGTCTTCTCTCCACCGCGCCTCCCTCTCCACCGCGCGCTCGCGTTTGCCTTCCTCTCCATCACTCCTCTCTCAACCGCGCCTCCCACCTGCTTCTCCACCAGAGCGACCTGCTACGGCCTTCTCCACCGGACCTGCCGCGACCTTCTCTACTGGAGCGGCGAGCTTCGTGCCACAGAGACGCTGCTGCAGGATGTCGTGGCGCGCGGCTGCCCTCTCCCAGTCGTGTAGCCACTGCCTCTCCACCACGTTGCGAAGCCGCCGTCGCCTCGGGACCACTGCCTACGAGCGCCACTAGGACGCTACCTCCGGCATGCCGATGAGCCTCTATTCTCCCAAGCAGCAAGAAGATGTTATGTTGAAAGCACATGTTGCAAATATATGTTTCAAGTGTTTCAGATGTTTTAGAGGTATGTTGCAAGTGTTTCATACGAATGATGCAAAAGTAGATTAGGGATGTTGCAATGGTTGTACACGTATGTTGCAAGTTTCTGTTCCCAATGTTTCATCTGTGTTTTCAGATGT
The DNA here is from genome assembly GCA_038087645.1 of Saccharum hybrid cultivar R570. Classification (NCBI taxonomy): domain Eukaryota; kingdom Viridiplantae; phylum Streptophyta; class Magnoliopsida; order Poales; family Poaceae; genus Saccharum; species Saccharum hybrid cultivar. The sequence goes on from JAQSUU010000804.1 coordinate 28,932,506, forward strand.
ATGTTGAAAGTTTGTTTATCTGGATGTTGCACAAGTTTTACACATATATTGTAAGTGTTTTATTTGGATGTTGCGTATGTTTGCAATGGTTTTCATATGTTTTCAGGTGCTTTTTGCAAGTGTTTCAGAAGCATGTTTCAAGTGTTTCATCTATCTTCAGACATATGTTGCAAGTGTTGCATCTGAATATTTCAAAAGTACATCGGGTGTTTGCACATGTTGCAATGTCACCCGCCTGTTGCAGCTGCTAGAGGGGGCGCGAGGAGTCGAGCAGGACACAGACGCCACGTGGGGTCGGGTGGGGTGCAGATGCCACGTTGACTGGCACGGGGGTGAAGTGAAGGCACGGGTGTCTGGACGTGCACAGATGTGCGCATCCGTCCAAATGTCCGGACGCTAGCACTAACGATCTTGTAGTCCTATGTGGGTGTTGACACCGTTTTTTGGCACGTGTCAAGATGATCAGAGTGGGCTAATCGGCAGGGGGAAAAGTTACTGTATACGCTGACAGCCGATGAAAATCAGCTTGTGAAGAAGGTTACCGATGAATGGTGGTGACTGATGGAAAGGTTGATTTAGACTCAGAGGCATTGCCGATAAAGTTGGAGATGTTATTGCCGATGCCGATGAAGGAAGGCTTGAAGACTGCTGCCGATGAAACAGGAAGTATGCCGATGGAAAGGAGGTCGATGAGAATTCCATCGTAATTGAGGCGGACAGGGAAATAGATAGGAGTTGATTTCCTTTTCTATGTTTGTTAGAGTCTGATCCATATAAGAGTCATGTGTTTCTTTAGGTGTGGACTTGGTGTCCTAGTCGTATTTGGTTATATTTCATTAGATCAGGGTATAAATATAGATTGAGGGGCAATGTAATAGATATATCAATCAATATCAAAACCAATTTTTACTCCTATTTGCATCTACTTACTTTTCGGCGACTTCGTCAATTTGCATATTTTTCCTTTTTACGAGTTCTCATTGATTCAGCGAGCTGCATCGCTTCAGTGCGACCTTCGACGATTCTCGAGTTCCGCGTGAGTACCTCTTGGCCGTGACTTCCGGGCGTATCACTGTTGTCAGGACCAAAGTGCTCGTATTTTCATCCTTGTCGATTAACAGGTCAAATCGACTGGCACGCTTTGGATATCGATTCGAGTATTAGCCCTTTGTGTTTACAGATCCACTTTTGCATCAACACATCTTTTGGCACGCCCGGTGGGATAAATCAATCCGATCAATATGTTCAATCCCGAGATCGATTCAGGGAACATCATCACGGTATCAGAAGAAGATCTTAAGGAAGAGCAGAGGCAGGCTATGGAAAAGGCTATAGAAGAATACAGGCAGCTTTGCCTGAAATCGTTTAGCCTGAACAAGAGTGGACAAGTCATCCAGAAGCTAGATTTGCCGTTTCCTCGGCAGGTTACCTTTAACTCCAATCCTAGTAAACTTCAAGAGATGGTTAATTCTGCAGTAAATCATGCTTTGATTAATCACTCCAATGTGCTGTCCAATACGGTTCATAATGTTGTGGTTCGAACTCTCAAAGAAGGACAAGCGTCACCGCATTACGTTGGGCCTGCCTATCATCAACCAGAGCCGGCATCTGTCAATACTCCATCGGCTCCCTCGGCCGTTGTGGGTACAGAAGTTACTTCTCCTCCAGTATCGGTAGGTTTATCTAATATTCAATCTACACCGATACAATCAGATCTGGTACTACCAGGAGGACGAGTTCAGCTTAATATAAATCTATCGGCATCAGCTATGTCAGGCCCTGTGTCTCAGAATAGCCAGATTCCTGCTAATTGATGGGGATATGGTATGCCTCCGGAGTCATCTGCTTTCAATCCTGGGTTACCTCAAGTGTTTGATGCAGCAGGAAAAGCTCCTATTCCATCGGCTGTTTCGCCAATGGCTCAAGTGCCTCAATATGCCACAGCAACTACTGTGCAACTAACTCCAGGAGGTTTCCAGATGCCTTTGGTTCAAACACCCAATTCAAGTTCATCGGCAAGCTTACTGCCGATGCAGCAGAAAGCCCCTGCTATGAGTCAACCTGGGGTTCAGTTCATGCCTCAAGCTGGTTATAATCATCCAACAATGTCAGCAAATTACCGCCATCGGTAAGTTTTGTACCGATGAGTTCTAATAATGGTTGGACAGGACAATTACCTGTTCAACATGCAGTTCAGCAAAATCAGCAGGTTACAAGGATTCCGCAGGGTCATATGCAAGCTGGTTTCTAGAATCAAGTATCGGCAGCTCAGCCAATGAATCCTTTCCAGCATGTTAATGGACCACAAGTAACGGCAAATATGCCGATTGCTGAAGATCGTGGGCCACAAAGATGCGTGAAGGGATATCTGCAGGCACCTCCTATAGAAATTCAGCCAATTCGTCAGCAGGAGGCTGATGCTTTTTGGGCCGATAAGATAGCAGAAATTATGAGGGATCAGTTTGGGATAAAACCCAAGGTCAATACTTATTCTTATCAGACTCCATACCCTGTTGCATATGATTTAATTCCTCTCCCAAATGGGTACAAGGTACCAGATTTCACTAAATTCTCCGGGCAAGATGATACATCAACAATGGAACACGTGAATCGCTTCATTATTCAATGTGGAGAGGCAGCTAGCAGAGATGAATTAAGAGTTCGATTATTTTCATCATCTTTGTCTGGATCGACATTCACATGGTTTATTTCATTACCGCCAAATTCTATTATTACTTGGGCTGATCTAGAAAAGTAATTTCATAAATATTTCTTTGCTGGAATCCATAAAAAGAAGCTTACCGATTTGGTAAAATTGAGACAGCGTAATGATGAATCGGTAGAAGGCTTTGTGCAAAGGCTACGAGATGTAAAAAAAATAAGTGCTACAGCCTGGTGCTGGATGATCGGCAGCTTGCCGATCTGGCTTTCCAAGGATTATTGCCACATCTTAAAGATAGATATGCTTCTCAGGAGTTTGAAAGCCTGGGTCATCTTGTGCAAAGGATCTCTGATCAAGATATTAGGGTTTTTTAGCCTAAAAAGAATTGGAGCAAGAATGTATCATTTATCGAGGAGGTAGAAGATTCTGATTCAGATGAAGAACCAGTTATCGGCTTAGCTGAGTGGGTTAAGAATAAAAAGCCAATATCTTGTCCCTTTAGTCAGAAAGAGCCAGAAAAGTTTACCTTTGATATCACCAAGGCCGACAAGATATTTGATCTTCTGCTTCAAGAGGGCCAGATTAAGCTGTCACCTAATCATGTGATCCCATCGGCAGAAGAGTTGAAGAAAATCATGTACTGCAAATGGCAGAATGCAACTTCACACAGTACAAATGAGTGCAAAGTGTTCAGGCAACAGTTACAATTAGCTATTGAATCTGGGAGAATTAAGTTTGGTCAACACCCTTTTCCAGCAAATATATTAGATGCCAAAGGTAAGACCAAGGTGTTGACATCAGAGATTGCTGAGAAAAACGCATCAGTGGATCTCCAGCATCGGATAACTACCAATGATGCAAAAAGTAAGGGTCTGCTTGGAGAAAGTAGTAGTTCTAAGAAACCCCCTCGATTTGGTATTGTAATTACCCATCGAAGACAGCAGGAGGGTTGGCGTCAGCGTAAGGACCGATATCGACAACAGCAGGAAGAGAAACGTCGAGAAGAGTGGTATCGGCATAAAGATCATTGGAGGTGCCCATTTTTCATCCATTGCTGGGAAGAAGGTATTAAATTACCAACTGTTGAAAATTGCCCTGAGTGCAATGGTTATTATGGGGTCAATCGGTCAAAAAGGAGGTTTCAACCTGACAATCAGGGTTTATCTATCAATGAGCCGATCAGAGGTAGAGCATCAGTGCATGATCGGCTGGGGGCAGACTTAGTGTACATGAAAGGCTTGGTAAACGCGCTAGATATTTTCCAAGAAATCAAGAGGAGCTTGAGGAGATGGCAAACGCAAGAGTTCCCGATGAAGAAATATTTTACAGGGACCCTAATATACGCCGTGTAGAATCAACTGGGACCGGTTATCAGCCGGTTTGGAAAACTAAGTTTCCTCGATGGTGCCCTGAGGGTTTAACAAAAACACAGAAAAGAAGAATGCAGCGTGAGCGTCAAGAGGATCTATACCGAGAAGAAAAATCCTCCAATGAGAAATCGGGCAATCAGCAGTGGTAGGTGAAACAAAAAGATAAGGGTCCATCGGCAGATGTTAATATGGTATTTATGTTGCCGATGGAGTTTTTGGCACTATCTGATAATGAGGAAGAAGTTGTTCTCTCTGATCAAGTAGCTCAGTTGACACTAGATCCAATGATGGCTATTTTTGAGAAACCTACCGATGACAAGAGACAACATCTTAAGGCTTTGTTTGTGAAAGACAGAGTTGATGGGCAGCCTGTATCTAAGATACTTATCGACGGAGGGGCTGCGATTAATATTATGCCTTATGTGATGTATCGGAAACTTGGTAAGGGAGATCAAGACTTGACCAAAACCGATATGATGCTGAAGGATTTTGAAGGCAATGTGTCACCGGCTAAAGGGGCAGTATGCGTTGAATTGACCATCGGCAGCAAAACCTTGCCGACGACGTTCTTTGTTATTAATGGCAAGGGTGCATATAATATGCTTCTAGGGAGGGATTGGATTCATGCTAATTATTGTGTTCCTTCTACAATGCATCAATGCCTCGTACAGTGGATTGGGGATAGGATTGAGGTTGTCCCTGGTGATTCTTCTTATATCATCGCTTCGGCAGAATCAGATACTTATGAGCGAACTAAATGCATATCAGGAGAAGTTTGAGAAAAAGAGTTCCTTAGAGTTGCTGATTATGAAATTCCACCGATCTAAGTAGTCGGTTCTGAAGAAGAGTTTTAATGGATAGGTTTGCCAATGATGGAAAATTAGGTCAAGGGTTCACATCGGTAGATGATTTAGTAGAAGTAGATATTGGTGATGGCGATAGGCCAAGACCTACTTTTATCAGTGATAAGTTAGATTCCAAGTGTAAGCAGCAAATAATTGATTTGTTAAAAGAGTATAAAGATTGTTTTGCTTGGGATTATACTGAGATGCCTGGATTAGACCGATCGATAGTTGAACATCGGTTACCTATCAAATCTGGATTTCGGCCACATCAGCAGCCAGCGCGCCGATGCAACCCTAATATACTTCCTAACATTAAGGCCGAAATAACTAAATTAATTGAGGCAAAGTTTATTCGGCAGTGTCGATATGCAGAGTGGATTTCTAATGTGGTTCCTATTTATAAGAAAAATGGGAAAATTCGTGTTTGTATTGATTTCAGGAATCTCAACAAAGCCACACCGATGGATGGTTATCCAATGCCGATTGCTGATTTGTTGATTGATGCTGCAGTCGGACATCAAATTATCAGCTTCATGGATGGTAATGCAGGTTACAATCAAATATTTATGGCTGAAGAAGATATTCCCAAGACTGCTTTCAGATGTCTAGGTCATGTGGGATTGTTTGAGTGGATAGTCATGACGTTTGGTTTGAAAAATGCCGGCGCTACTTATCAAAGAGCTATGAACTTTATTTTTCATGAATATATCGGCACATTAGTGGAGATCTATATTGATGATGTAGTGATCAAGTCTGGAGATATCATAAAACATCTAGTCGATCTACGAAAGATACTAGAGTGCACAAGGAAGCATGGATTAAAGATGAATCCTAATAAATGTGCATTTGGTGTATCGATAGGTCAATTCTTGGGTTTTATGGTACATCAGCGGGGCATTGAAATCAGTAGAAAGTCTATTGATGCAATTAACAAGGTGGTTGCTCCTGCCAATAAAACTGAATTGCAATCTTTGATCGGCAAGATTAATTTCATTAGAAGATTCATATCTAATCTGTCGGGTAGGATCAAGGCTTTCAGTCCATTGCTTAAATTGAAAGCCGATCAGGAATTTGTATGGGGAGCTGAGCAACAGTTAGCCTTAGATGAAATTAAGAAATATTTAACAAATCCTCCAGTGCTAGTTCCACCTCAACACGGGAAACCTTTCAGGTTGTATTTGTCAACTGATGATACCGTTATCGCTTCAACTCTTATTCAAGAATTTGAAGGGAAAGAACGTGTTATTTATTATTTGAGCAGAAGATTAGTGGATGCTGAGACAAGGTATTCGGCCATCGAAAAATTATGTCTGTGTCTATACTTTTCTTGTATCAAATTAAGACGTTATTTATTATCTGCCGAATGTACTGTCATATGCAAAGACGACGTGGTCAAGTATATGCTGTTGATGCCGATATTAAATGGTAGAATCGGCAAGTGGATTTTGGCATTATTAGAGTTTGACCTACGTTACGAGTCAGCTAAGGCAGTTATGGGGTAGGTTATGGCTGATTTTGTCACTCAGCATTGTAATACAGTGGACTCTTTGGAGGTTGCTTCTTAGACACTTTTCTTCGATGGGTCCACATGTGGTGAAGGAGCAGGTATCGGCATTGTATTGATTTCACCTCAAGGAAGAAAGTATGAGTTTTCATTGCTGATTGTTTCTACATCGACAAACAATCAGGCTGAATACCAAGCCTTGATAAAAGGGTTAGAATTGCTTAAGGAGATACGTGCCGATACTGTTGAAATCTTTGGTGATTCTATGCTAGTTATAAATCAATTGGCTGGAATTTATGAATGCCGAAGTGAAGTTTTAATTTCGTATTATGAAAGATGTTTGTAATTATTGAAAGGGTTTAGAGATTTTCGTCTTGAACATATTTCTCGATTACATAATGAAGAGGCTAATCGACTAGCTCAGCATGCTTCAGGGTATCAGCCTATTTAGGAAGTGCTAATATCGGCAGTTGATACCGATGACTGGAGAGAGGAGATTGTCGATTATTTAAAGGATCCATCTAAAAAGGTTGAAAGACGTATAAGGTTCCAAGCTACCAATGATGAATCAAAAAGCTTGATGGGTGAAATTCATGAAGGAGCGTGTGGAGCACATCAATCGGCTTTCAAGATGAAGTGGATGATCAGAAGGAATGGATACTATTGGCCGACTATTCTTGAAGATTGTTTTAAATATTTTAAAGGATGTCAGGGGTGTTAAAAGTTTGGTAATATTCAAAGAGCGCCTGCATCAGCTATGAACCCTATAATTAAACCTTGGCCGTTTCGGGGATGGGCTATCGATCTCATCGGTCAGATTTATCCATCATCAAGCAAAGGACATAAATTTATTCTGGTTGCTACCGATTATTTCACAAAATGGGTTGAGGCAATTCCTTTGAAAAAGGTGACATCGGCTAATATGATCGATTTTGTGAAAGAGCATATTGTTTACCGATTTGGTATTCCTCAAACTATCACTACCGATCAGGGTACTATGTTTACATCAGGAGAGTTTGATGAGTTTGCTGTAGGTATGAGAATTAAAGTTTTAAATTCTTCTCCATATTATGCTCAAGCTAATGGTCGGGCTGAGGCTTCTAACAAAGGGATCATCAAACTCATTAAGCGCAAAATTAAAGAAAATCCTAAGAGGTGGCATACAGTATTAAATGAAGCCTTGTGGTCATATCGGATGTGTTGTCATGGTGCAACCAAAGTAACGCCTTATCAGTTAGTATATGGACATGATGCAGTATTGCCTTGGGAAATTAAAACTGGCTCTAGGCGAATACGTTCTCAAGATCAGCTGACAGCCGATGATTACGATATTCTTATGAAGGATGAGTTGGAAGATGTGACAGGTCATCGGTTAAGGGCTTTAGTTAGCATTGAAGAAAATAAGAAAAGAGTAGCCAGATGGTATGACAAGGAGGTGAAGGTGAAGGAGTTTGCCGATGGAGATCTGGTCTGGAAATTGATTTTACCGATTGGGACTCTAAGTTCAAAGTTTGGAAAGTGGTCTCCTAATTGGGAGGGTCCATATCGGATAAATCAGTCTGTTCCTGGTAACGCATATATTCTAGAAACCCTCGAAGGGGTTGTGTTTCTCAGAGCATTAAATGGAAAATATTTAAAGAAATATTACCCTAGTATCTGGATAGATGCATAAAAGTACAAGTGCCGATAACAGTCCTATCGGCTAGAATTATACAAGGATGACAATGTCTCATAAAGTACCGATGCAATAGGCAAGATTTACAAGATTAACAAGGATTGGATAGCCGATATCGCACGCAAGCGAATCTGGTCGGCTTTCTTCATTTCTTTGATGTCTTCATCGGCAGTACCCTCCATAGGCTTGAGTTTTTTCTTCATGGCCAAGGCCTTGCGAGCTTGGATGTCTCTTTCTTGTTGAAGGGCCTTGATGGCATCGGGTAGCTGGCTTTCTTCTTGTCTGGCATGAGTTAGGGCTGCTTCAACTTCCTTCAATTCAATTAGTAGAGCTATCCTCTTTGCCGATAGATCCAAAATTTTCTGCTTAAGATCGGCACCTGAGGTCTGCAAGTTACCGATACTCTTGTGCTTCTCATCGGCAATCTGTTTTAGCTGCAGCATCTCTTCTTTGAGCTGGGCTTGAGCTGCTCTATCAGCAATACGGTGAGCAGCCCGTTGGTATTGCAATTGTCGGCTCTCTAGATGGACTGCTGGAAAGAGTGTCTCTTCAATATCGGCAGGAACTGGCCACGGATTGTTTTGAAAATGGCCTTTGCAGGATCTAAATCATTTACTAATTGGGCAGTATCCTGTTGTAACAAATCTAGGAGAGCTTCTAACTTGGCGTAGATTTCTGCCGATATTGTTTCCAGTGCCAGGGAAGAGCTTGCTTCTTCTCCATCATCATCAGAAACATCAATAGCAAAGAAAAATAAACTATTTGGGGAGTGTTGTTCCTAGGAAGAAGAAAAGAAGTCAGTTAAGGATAGGTATGAATATTATAAATCGACTAGGTCAATCGGTTTACCTGTTTCAAGGCAATTTCCTGTGCTTGGCTAGAGGGAGCAACCTGGAGCATGCCATGTGGAGGATCGGCGGAGCTTGCCGATGGAATATCTTCTGTAGCTTCATCAGTGGTTGGCCCTTGGGGTATGATAGCCGATAGTACGTTCTGTACAGGAGGATTAACTACTTGCTCAGTTACGACGATTGGCTGGCTTGAAGATGTTGGGGCAGATGTGGGGTCGGCATGGACTTCTGTCATTTTTGCTATGCCTCAGCATCTGATAAGGCTTTGCGCTTTGCTTGGGCCTCAGCAACAGCTGGCTGGGGGGCATCGACACTTGTTGGTTGTGGAGCTTGAACATCTAGTACGCTTGCCGATGTACCCATTTGTTGCTGCAAAACAAGTGTAAGGTATGAAATTTAACAGATAAAATGTAAAATCAAAGGAATACCTCTAAAGGTTTGTCGGAGGTAGTGGTGCTTGATGTCAGAGGAATTGCCGATGACGATCCAGCAGCGGCTCTTACACCCTGATGATTAATGTTAATACGGTTTGTGATCGGCAAGAGTAGAAATAAATAGGGTTGTTACCTTGAATGCCTTGATCAGGGTTGTAGCAGCAGCTAATGGAGTGGCCCTAGCTGTAGCCAATTTGGACTTGGAGGTGATGGTCTTGGCACGGGTCTTCTGGTGAGTCAAAGCAGCCAAAGTGGGGGCGTTGTAGCCGATCGGTGATATCGGGGAAATAGGCCGAAGATTGAAGGGTTTCCCACTCTTGCTCATAGATGATGTTGGGTCGTCGACCTGTCACGAGAAAGTTAGTTACCGATATATGAAAGGAAAAAGCAGAAGGGAGTTAAAAGAAACTTACTGCGTCATCAGGAATGGCGTATTCAGGGTCGATCATGTGCCGATATGTGTGAGCAGATGTTGCAAACAGTTGTTCCCTCCACTCTCGCCACCATTGCTTATATGATTCAGTGATGAAGGATGTTGGCGTCCAGATGGATAGATCAACATCTGTGGTATCGGCATCGGGGGAGAGTCGCACTACCCTGCTCCAATCTGTTCCGCAGGTGATTGTTTCTCTGGGTTTGATTACATTGGCAAAGCAAAGTTTGATTGGTAGTTGCCCAAAAGCCAATTGATGGGATACTACCGATGGATTGTAAAATTCATACGTAATATTGGTGTTTTTCCCGCTACCGAATGTGTTTACTGGGATTGCCCTGAGAGTAATGATGGCCATCATGAGTTCATTATCCTAGTTCAGAGTGTCATCGGCAAAGTTGAAAAGAAGAGGGAATCTGTTTTCTTCATCAATATAAGGTACGCAAGCCCTATGATCACGAGAAAGACCATTGTAGAAGCTTTGGAAGAATCTGCCGATCTGGTCTTCATTGGCCTCTGTTCCAGGGAGGACAATTATGGCTTCACCAAAATTGAGGGGTGAGCGTGTTGCCGATTTCTCATCCCCAAGCACGTGGTCTTCAGCAATTTCTCGTGGGAAATGTTGGGCAAAGAAGTCCCATTGCAAGCGTTTGTGCATATGGGCATTCAGCCACATGTTGATAAACCACCACGGGCCTCCTAAGTTGCCGATGGGTTCGCCAAGCAAAAGTTTCTGAGACACTTGGTGAAGAAGATGATAAGTAGAGCTCAGAAGGTATCGACCAAGAGGGAACCTGTAAGGTCCAAATAGGCTAGAGGGGGGGTGAATAGCCTAATTAAAAATCTACAAGCTTCACTAAACAACCACGTTAGTATAAAAGATGGCTAAGCTAATTCTAGCACTAGCTCAACTATACTATGCAAGCCACCTACACAAGTCTAGTACAAGGCTATCCACTAAACACAACAACAACAACAAGCTAGAAACAAGATGTAATACGAGAGAAGAGCTTCGAGTGATTATACCGCCGTGTAGAGATGAGAAGTACCAATTAATCAATCACACAAGAGAGATCCTCGGCAAAAGGATGACACAAGATTTTTACCGAGGTTCACTTGCTTCCCGGCAAGCTACTCCTCGTTGTGGCGATGCACCCACTTGTCAGTTCGCGAGCTAATCGACTATCAAGAGTCGAGCCCTCGGCGGGCGCCGCACAACCGCACACAAGATGGGGATCCTCCAAGCCACGAGCTCCACTAGAGTATCCAATTCACGAACTCCCGCGGGGAAGGATCAAGAACCCCTTACAACACTTGGTGAAGGCTCTAACAATCTCCAATTGCGAGCTCAATCACCTCCGTTGCTCCAAGCCGTCTACCGTGTCGGGAAACACGGAAGAGTAACAAGAAATTCGCAGCAACTCGAAGATCAAGTGCCTCTAGAATGCAACTCTCAAGCAATGCACTTGAATCTCACTCAATCTCACTCAAGATGTGCAATCAATCAAAGAGATGAGTGGAGGGGTTGTTCTCTAGCTCAAAGGATGTCTCTAGGTCTCAAAATGTGCAAGAGATGCCCTCAAACCCCGGACACCCTCTATTTATAACGAAGGGGTACGCAGCTAGCCGTTACAGACGACGCAGTGAAAATCACGCTGACCGGACGCTCCGGTCAGGGTGACCGGACGCGTCCGGTCACTACACGACAGCAAGAAACAGTGCGCGTCAGAACTAGCCGTTGCCGTGACCGGACGCGCTCCTGCGAATGACCAGACGCGCTCCTGTGAATGACCGGACGCGACAGTGCCAGCGTCCGGTCGCGTTCCAGTAAGCTCCTGTCGAGACCGGACGCGTCCGATCGCACGTGACCGGACGCGCCCCGCGTCCGATCGTCACTCCGCTTCGTTCTGCCCCTCTGGACGCCTGACCGGACGCTCCGGTTCCGTGAGGGACCGGACGCGCCGGTCGCGCGCTCTCCTTCTACGCACTGGTGAACTGACCGGACGCGCTGGTCAGGCCAGACCAGCGTCCGGTCACAAACCCTAGTGCCGCGCCGCGATGAACTGACCGGACGTGTCCGGTCAAACCATGACCGCGTCCGGTGCAGCGTCCGGTCAACACAATAACCACCGTTCGCCTCCGTTTCTTTTCCAACTTTCAGCGCAATAGAAAATAGGCATTTCACTTTCCCAAAATGCGCCGAATCCCGCCTCGCAAGCTCGGTGGGAGGGAGAGAGGAACCCAAACCCCTCTCTACCGCTTAAACTCCACCGCCTTTGCAAATGTGCTAACACCACCAAGTGTACACCACCATGTGCATGTGTGTTAGCATTTCACAAACTTTTTCCAAGGTGTTATGTTAGCTCTCAACTAGATCCTAATGCATATGCTCAAGACATTGATCTAGTGGCACTTGATTTCCGAGCTAACTATGATTTCCCCTCTTGATAGTCGGCTATGTATCCTAAACCCGGTCAATCACTTCTCTACTCATCTTAGACCGGCAAAAGGAAAACCCTATGGTTATACCTTTGCCTTGCGCTCTTAGATCCTTTTCCTCCACTTGATCATCATGTCCATCATATTATGTGCATCTCCATCATGATCGACATTTCATGTCCATGCACCATTTCTTTGTGATCTTGTGGCCACCACTCCTTGCCACGTACACCTTCATCACATGTGTTGCTTATGCCTAACTCAAAACACTTAACACATGGCATTAGCAACTTGGTGTCATTAATTACCAAAACCAAACTTGGGCTTTCAATCTCCCCCTTTTTGGTAATTGATGACAACCATCACAAAGATATGAAATGAAATCAATTTTCAATTTCGATAGTATTAGCTCCCCCTACATATGTGCTTTCATGAGTTTGGTTCAGTTGTGCACATATGTATGGATTTGAATTTTGGGAGAGTTACTACTATCAAATTGATGCTAAGGTATATAGAATGGACCTTTGAAGCGTGATACCAATCGGAGTTGCCTTTATATACCATCCTTAGCATCGAAGTAGCTAGACACCACTTGTAATACATCACTTGTAAAGATCACAAACACTAAAGTACCCCGTGAGATCAACATTATAAGCAAAGGTGTCTAGGTACCACTTGAAAATCTACTCTCAACAAAACATCATTCAAGTTCTATTTCTTGCAATCATCATTCAATCAAGAATATGAATTTAAGCTTTGCAATGCAACAATTCATCATGTTAATGCACATACAAATGCAACAAATAATTCATGAGCTTGCTCCCCCTACTTGTGTGCTCAATTTTAATTTCTCTCCCCCTTACTATATTTTTCTCCCCCTTTGCAACTTAACTTTTTATCTTTTGTGACTTTTCTATCTTTGTGACTTTTCTCTCCCCCTTTGTCAACAATCACCAAAAAGGTGCCAATTTTAGTGAGAGTCAAGTCAATCAATTTGAGGGAGTCCAAATTATGGTTCAATCTAGATCACTTGCCTAGAATATGTAATTCGGTTTGATCCAAGGACAAGCTTCTTCACACCTCATAAAGTATAAGGGTTATCTTGACCATGTTGAATTACACATCATGAGCTCATTTTCTAGATTCAACACTAGGTTTGCAAGCCCACAAACATGTCATATGCTACCACTAGATCAATCAAAACATAGAAGCAATAGTGGTACCATATATACATTAAACTCATTTGATTTTCATGAATGAGCCTATTTGTCATGCAAATATGTCTATATGTTCTAAACATGTCCTTAGCAAAGTATGGATGATATGCCAAACAACTTTTACCTTGCTATGTCGGAGGAGAGGCATGTCATATAAGAATGTGGGGGTGCACTCATTTCAAGTTGGAGAAGTCAAGTATGTTCAATTCATTCTTCAACTTGTAAAATCTCTTCTCATCAAGTGGCTTTGTGAATATGTCGGCTAATTGATCTTCGGTGCTAATGCTTTCAATGCTAATATCACCCTTTTGTTGATGATCTCTTATGAAGTGATGCCTTATGTCAATGTGCTTGGTTCTTGAATGTTGAACCGGATTTTGTGTCATCTTGATAGCACTTTCATTGTCACAAAACAATGGCACATTCTTGAACTTAATTCCAAAATCATTCAAGGTGGCCTTCATCCAAAGCAATTGTGCACAACAACTACCGGCACTAATGTATTCGGCCTCGACGGTAGATAGTGCAACACTATTTTGTTTCTTTGATGACCATGAAACAAGAGACCTTCCAAGCAATTGACAAGTGCCACTTGTGCTCATTCTATCAATCTTGCATCCACCATAGTCGGAGTCCGAATATCCAATCAACTCAAAGTTAGACCCCTTTGGAAACCATAATCCAACATCATGAGTGCCCTTAAGATATCTCAATATCCTCTTGGTTGCTTTCAAGTGACTTTCTCTAGGTGAAGCTTGATATCTTGCACACTTGCACACACTAAACATCACATCCGGCCTAGAAGCGGTGACATAGAGCAAACTTCCAATCATAGACCGGTATTGCTTTTGATCTACCATGTTGCCACTAGCATCAACACCCAATTGATCATTTGTGTCCATTGGTGTACTCATTGGCTTAGCATCTTGCAATCCAAACTTCTTGATCATGTCCTTGATGTACTTGCCTTGACTTACAAAAGTACCATTCTTCATTTGCTTGATTTGAACTCCAAGGAAGTAACTAAGCTCTCCAATCATAGACATCTCAAACTCATTAGCCATCATATTTCCAAACTCTTCACAAAAGTCTTGGTTAGTTGATCCAAAGATAATGTCATCCACATAGATTTGCAACACAAACAAGTCATTTCTAAGCTTCTTGGTGAAGAGAGTGGTGTCAACCTTTCCCATCTTGAACCCTTTAGAGAGAAGAAAGTCCCTCAATCTCTCATACCATGCTCTAGGTGCTTGCTTCAAACCATACAATGCCTTCTTTAACTTGAAAACATGGTCGGGCTTCTTGTCATCTTCAAAACCGGGAGGTTGCTCAACATAAACTTCTTCATTGATGTAGCCGTTGAGAAATGCACTCTTGACATCCATTTGATAGAGCTTAATGTTGTGTGCACAAGCATATACTAATAAGATTCTAATTGCCTCCAATCTTGCAACCGGTGCATATGTTTCTCCAAAGTCAAGACCCTCAACTTGTGTGTAACCTTGTGCTACCAATCTTGCTTTGTTCCTCACAACCATGCCATCTTGATCTTGTTTGTTTCTAAAGACCCACTTAGTACCAATCACATTGTAGTTCTTTGGCCTCTCAACAAGTTCCCAAACTTGATTTCTAGTGAAGTTGTTTAGCTCTTCATGCATGGCATTTACCCAATCGGAATCTTTCAATGCATCTTCTATTTTCTTAGGTTCTTCAAGTGACACAAATGAGTAATGCTCACAAAAGGATGCTAGCCTTGATCTAGTTTGAACACCACTTTGAATTCCACCAATGATTTTGTCCAATGGATGATCTCTTGCAATACTAGTAGGTTGGAGTATTGGGAGTTGATTGCTTCCACTTGTTTGACCTTGATCTTGAGCTTCATCATGAGAACCACTAGAGCTTGCTTGATTTGTATCAATTTGCACACTTTGGTTGATCACATGAATATCATCATCATCAACTTGCATAGGCCTTATGTCACCAATGTCCATGTTCTTCATTGCATTTGACAATTGATCTCCTCTCACATCATCAAGGTTTTGAACTTCATTTTGAGATCCTTGGGTTTCATCAAACTCAACATCATGAACTTCTTCCAAGGTGCCATTTTTGAGATTCCAAACTCTATATGCCTTGCTTGTGGTAGAATAACCAAGTAAGAACCCTTCATCACATTTCTTTTCAAACTTGCTCAATCTAGTGCCTTTCTTGAGAATATAGCATTTGCAACCAACACACTCTAAAGTATACAATGTTGGGCTTTCTTCCATTCAATAGCTCATATGGTGTCTTTCCAAGCTTTCCATGGCAATAGAGACGGTTGCTACAATAGCAAGCCGTGTTGATAGCTTCACTCCAAAATGAATGACTCACATTGTATTCACTAAGCATTGATCTAGCCATGTCAATCAAGGTTCTATTCTTTCTTTCAACTACACCATTGGATTGAGGAGTGTATGTTGGTGAGAATTGATGTCCAATACCAAGATCATCACATAAATCTTTAATTCTTGTGTTCTTGAACTCACTACCATTGTCACTTCTAATCTTCTTGATGGTAGTCTCAAACTCATTTTGCACTCTCTTGACAAAATACTTGAATAGATCATAAACATCACTCTTGTCATAGAGAAAGAACACCCAAGTGTATCTAGTGTAGTCATCAACAATCACAAAACCATACTTGTTGCCACCAATGCTAGTATATGTTGTTGGCCCAAACAAGTCCATGTGCAATAGCTCAAATGCCTTTGATGTGCTCATTTCACTCTTGCTAGGATGTGTATTTCCAACTTGTTTGCTGGCTTGACAAGCACTACATGGTTTATCCTTTTCAAAAGTCACATCTTTCAAGCCTCTAACTAAGTCATGCCTCAAAAGTTTGTTCAATTGTTTCATTCCAACATGACCAAGCCTTCTATGCCACAACCATCCCATACTAGATTTACTAAGCAAGCATGATGTCAATTGTGTTTCACTATCATTGAAGTCAACCAAGTATAGACTACCATGTCTAAATCCTTTGAATATCAAATTTGATCCATCAACACTAATTACTTCAACATCATCACTATCAAATATGCACTTGAAGCCAAGATCACAAAGTTGTGCCACCGATAAAAGATTGAAATCCAAGCTCTCAACTAGCAACACATTAGATATGCTCATGTCATTTGAGATAGCAATTTTACCAAGCCCCTTGACCTTGCCTTTCTTATTGTTGCCGAAAGTGATAGCATCAAAACCACCATTTTGACTTGTATCAATTGATTTGAACATACAAGAATCCTCGGTCATATGTTGAGTGCACCCACTATCAAGCACCCAATGCCTTCCTCCGGCTTTGTAATTGACCTACAAGACAAGATCAATTCTTTTTAGGTACCCAAACTTGTTTGGGTCCTCCAAGGTTAGTGACCAAGCTCTTTGGTACCCAAATGGCTTTCTTCTTTGAGCCCATCCATGGTGTACCAATGAACTTAGCATGAACACCATTTGTACCCTTGGTAAGTATATAGAAAGAATCAAACTTAATTGAGGATACATTAGCATTGGATTTCTTGTTCATGCAATGTTGCTCTATGTGACCAACTTGCTTGCAACTTTTGCAATAGCTTCCATTGTTCTTCACAAAACGAGTCTTGTGAGGAGCAAAGGCGGCCTTGCCTTTCTTGGGGTTATAGCCCAATCCCTCTTTATAGAGAGAAGCCCTTTGGCTACCCAAGCACATAAGCAAGCGGTCCTCACCACCATAAGCCTTAGCTAAGGTGTGATTAAGCTCTTTTACCTCCTTCTTGAGATTTACATTCTCAACTATAAGTGTGGAGTCACAAGTGAAACCATCACTACTAGATGAGGATGATGTAGATACGCTACATGAAGGGTTAGTGGTAGCAACAACAATAGGCTTATGACAAGATTCATCAATTATATCACATGATATGCCTATGTTGCAAGTTTTAGCATTCTCAACATTAGTTGGCATGTTTTCACATTTTTCAACTAGAGAGGAATGAGCTTCTTCAAGCTTAGTGTGAGACTTTTGAAGCTTCTTATGGTCTACCTTTAGACTCTCATAAGATGCCCTAAGCTCATCAAGTTCTTGCATAAGGTTTTTCTTTTCCTTAAGCAAGCCCTTGCACTCCTTTCTATATTCTTTATAATGTTGAGTGCAATCTTCTAGCATAGTGATTAGTTCATCTTTAGTGAATTCTTCTTCATCACTATCACTATCACTATTACTAGCATTATCATGATCACTCTCATCATCGGATGATACCTTAGCGGCCTTAGCCACGAAGCATGATGGAGTGTCGAAGAGGGAGACCTTCTCTTGGATGGCAATGCTAGCATGTCCCTTCTTCTTGCTCTTGTAGTCATCCTCATCATCACTTGAGGACTCATCACTATCCCATGTAGCAACATGAGAATCATTCTTCTTTTTATGAGAGCTCTCCTTCTTTTCTTGCTTCTTCTTTTGCTTCTTCCTCTCCTTCTTGATAGCATCTTCATCATCACTATCATAAGGACACTTTGCAATGAGATGGTCTTTGCTATGGCATCTAAAGCATCTCATGGTATGCTCATTCTTCTTAGATGAGTTCTTCCTCCTCCTTGCACGATAGCCCTTCTTCTTCATGAATTTGCCAAATTGCTTGACAAAGAGAGCCATCTTCTCATCAATGTCATCACTATCATAAGAGCTTGAGTCTTCATCACTTGATGATTCAATTTTGGATTTGCCCTTGGATGTGGTGGCTTTGAATGCCACACTCTTCTTCTTCTCATCATCCTTCTTCTCATTTTCTTTCTTCTTTTTCTTGACCAACTCATCTTTCTCATCATCTTCTCTATATGAATCATCGGTCATCACTTCTTGAAATATTTGTTGAGGAGTTGAATCCTTCAATGTTGTCCTCACTAGCACGGTGATCAATGTATCAAATCTCTTGGGCAAGCTTCTCAAGAACTTCATAGAGAATTGGTTGTCCTTGACTTCCTCACCAAGTGCCTTGAGCTCATTGACAATGACTTGCAATCTATGAAACATTTCCGGTACACTCTCATCATCTTGCATCTTGAAGCTTGAAAATTTTTCTTGCAAGATATATGCTTTAGCGGTCTTTGTGCCTTCGGTGCCCTCAAAAGTTTCTTCTAGCTTGGCCCAAGCATCATGAGCAATCTCAATGTTCTTTACTTGCTCAAAGGTCTTGTCATCTAGTGCTTCATGAAGAGCACTAATGGCAATGTCATTGCATTGGAGCTTCTTCTCTTCCACCGGTGTAGGTGCTTCCGGATTAGCAACCTCAAATTTTATTTCGGTGACCTTCCACACTTCTCTATTGATTGACTTGAGGTGTGCGGTCATCTTAACCTTCCAATATGCATAATTTGTGCCATCAAAGTGAGGTGCCTTCTTGGTGTTGTTGATGTGCAAACTTAATTGAGCCATTTCTTCTTCACCGTAGGTTGTTAAGCCTCAAATAAATGGTGCCTCGGCTCTGATACCACTTGTAAGGTCCAAATAGGCTAGAGGGGGGGTGAATAGCCTAATTAAAAATCTACAAGCTTCACTAAACAACCACGTTAGTATAAAAGATGGCTAAGCTAATTCTAGCACTAGCTCAACTATACTATGCAAGCCACCTACACAAGTCTAGTACAAGGCTATCCACTAAACACAACAACAACAACAAGCTAGAAACAAGATGTAATACGAGAGAAGAGCTTTGAGTGATTATACCGCCGTGTAGAGATGAGAAGTACCAATTAATCAATCACACAAGAGAGATCCTCGGCAAAAGGATGACATAAGATTTTTACCGAGGTTCACTTGCTTCCCGGCAAGCTACTCCTCGTTGTGGCGATGCACCCACTTGTCGGTTCGCGAGCTAATCGACTATCAAGAGTCGAGCCCTCGGCGGGCGCCGCACAACCGCACACAAGATGGGGATCCTCCAAGCCACGAGCTCCACTAGAGTATCCAATTCGCGAACTCCCACGGGGAAGGATCAAGAACCCCTTACAACACTTGGTGAAGGCTCCAACAATCTCCAATTGCGAGCTCAATCACCTCCGTTGCTCCAAGCCGTCTACCGTGTCGGGAAACACGGAAGAGTAACAAGAAATTCACAGCAACTCGAAGATCAAGTGCCTCTAGAATGCAACTCTCAAGCAATGCACTTGAATCTCACTCAATCTCACTCAAGATGTGCAATCAATCAAAGAGATGAGTGGAGGGGTTGTTCTCTAGCTCAAAGGATGTCTCTAGGTCTCAAAATATGCAAGAGATGCCCTCAAACCCCGGACACCCTCTATTTATAACGAAGGGGTACGTAGCTAGCCGTTACAGACGACGCAGCGAAAATCGCGCTGACCGGACGCTCCGGTCAGGGTGACCGGACGCGTCCGGTCACTACACGACAGCAAGAAACAGTGCGCGTCAGAACTAGCCGTTGCCGTGACCGGACGCGCTCCTGCGAATGACCGGACGCGCTCCTGCGAATGACCGGACGCGACAGTGCCAGCGTCCGGTCGCGTTCCAGTAAGCTCCTGTCGAGACCGGACGCGTCCAATCGCACGTGACCGGACGCGCCCCGCGTCCGATCGTCACTCCGCTTCGTTCTGCCCCTCTGGACGCCTGACCGGACGCTCCGGTTCCGTGAGGGACCGGACGCGCCGGTCGCGCGCTCTCCTTCTGCGCACTGGTGAACTGACCGGACGCGCTGGTCAGGCCAGACCAGCGTCCGGTCACAAACCCTAGTGCCGCGCCGCGATGAACTGACCGGACGCGTCCGGTCAAACCATGACCGCGTCCGGTGCAGCGTCCGGTCAACACAGTAACCACCGTTCGCCTCCGTTTCTTTTCCAACTTTCAGCGCAATAGAAAATAGGCATTTCACTTTCCCAAAATGCGCCGAATCCCGCCTCGCAAGCTCGGCGGGAGGGAGAGAGGAACCCAAACCCCTCTCTACCGCTTAAACTCCACCGCCTTTGCAAATGTGCTAACACCACCAAATGTACACCACCATGTGCATGTGTGTTAGCATTTCACAAACTTTTTCCAAGGCGTTATGTTAGCTCTCAACTAGATCCTAATGCATATGCTCAAGACATTGATCTAGTGGCACTTGATTTCCGAGCTAACTATGATTTCCCCTCTTGATAGTCGGCTATGTATCCTAAACCCGGTCAATCACTTCTCTACTCATCTTAGACCGGCAAAAGGAAAACCCTATGGTTATACCTTTGCCTTGCGCTCTTAGATCCTTTTCCTCCACTTGATCATCATGTCCATCATATTATGTGCATCTCCATCATGATCGACATTTCATGTCCATGCACCATTTCTTTGTGATCTTGTGGCCACCACTCCTTGCCACGTACACTTTCATCACATGTGTTGCTTATGCCTAACTCAAAACACTTAACACATGGCATTAGCAACTTGGTGTCATTAATTACCAAAACCAAACTTGGGCTTTCAGAACCTTACACCATTGGCCAAGAGTTCAGCCACGGGGAGGAAGGCGTTGGTTGGTCCTACTGATCGACCACAGAAGATAAATTTTTCTAACCACATATTCAAGAATGTGGCATGTTCCCTCTGGTAAATTGTCCCGGTCCTTTGGTATTCTTGAATATATCCCGTCCAACCGCCGATGTTGCGGGTATTCACCCTATATTCAGGTTTCCTGCCATAGATGGAGCCTTCATCGGCAGTTGAAATGTCCAAGCCAGTGAGCATGTAGACATCGGCAAGTGTGGGAGTAGCTGGGCCAAGTCCAAACATAAAAGTGTTTGTCGTGTCTGACCAGAAGTAAGCAGCTGCAATCATCATTGACTCGTTCTTTTGCATATCGGCAATGGATAGCCTAATGCATTGGTCTAGTTTCCGTTCCGCCCAGTGTACTTGCATTGACCTGTTGACCCTCAAATACCAATCTTTCCACCCTTTGGTGGTTTTGGGCCAGGATCGGAATGTGTCTTTCCATAGATTCAGAGAAAAATTCTAGGCTCTAAAAGGGATTCTGTTAACTTCTGCGTTGATTAGATCAGTTGGATCTGGGTCGCCCATTGGACCTAGGCATTGAAAGTATGGCTGGTCAGTTGGAATAACTAGCTTGTTGCGTAGTTCCTAAGTTTGGAGGATCAAAAGAATAGAAAAAGGGAAAAAATTACCAACTGTATGAACTTGCAAAGACTAAAAGAATCGAGGTAAAAGTAATAGAAGTGGAACGAACCGCAGGGACATCGAAGTTGATCGCCATTGCTCTAAGGAAGATGAGGGCACAGGCTGGGGACTCGAGGTTGACGCTGAAGAAGGTTCTTGTGGGTTGAAGTCGCACAGTTGCCCGTTGGGGTCGCCGCCAGAGAGAGAAGAATGCCAAAGGTTGGAGTTTGAAGGTAGAAGACGAGCGTTCCGAAGACCTTTATTTATAGGCCGGTTGGAATAGGGGTATTCTGGACTTATCTCTCTGCCGCGCGCGTGTAGGTCGAGGTAGTTCAGGTGGATATGGTAACTGCTCGCGCGGTAATCAAGGGATTGTACAGATGATTTGATGGCAAGTAATCATGATTCAGAAGAAATCTTGGTACATGATATTTTAATTCCGAAAGCGGCGGCGTTATTATGCTAAGATCTTTGCCGATGGATTTTTTCGGTATCTTAATCATAATCAGGGCAAGAGTGGTTGGAAATTGTGTGATATTTACTGAGGTGTATGAATCAGGACTAGATTTGATTAGATTCAGTAACAGATTATGTTATGCTTGGAGAATGGGTTAAGATAAATGGGCGAAGGCAAACATTATTTGGAGTAAATTTTGGAGCATCAATGTTTTATACTCCGAAATTGGGGGGCACGTGTTGACACCATTTTTTGGCACGTGTCAAGATGATCAGAGTGGGCTAATCGGCAGGGGAAAAGTTACTGTATACGCTGACAGCCGATGAAAATCAGCTTGTGAAGAAGGTTGCCGATGAATGGTGGTGATTGATGGAAAGGTTGATTTAGACTCAGAGGCGTTGCCGATAAAGTTGGAGATGTTATTGCCGATGCCGATGAAGGAAGGCTTGAAGATTGCTGCCGATGAAACAGGAAGTATGCCGATGGAAAGGAGGTCGATGAGAATTCCATCGTAATTGAGGCGGACAGGGAAATAGATAGGAGTTGATTTCCTTTTCTATGTTTGTTAGAGTCTGATCCATATAAGAGTCATGCGTTTCCTTAGGTGTGGACTTGGTATCCTAGTCGTATTTGGTTATATTTCATTAGATCAGGGTATAAATATAGATTGAGGGGCAATGTAATAGATATATCAATTAATATCAAAACCAATTTTTACTCCTATTTGCATCTACTTATTTTTCGGTAACTTCGTCAATTTGCATATTTTTCCTTTTTACGAGTTCTCATTGATTCGGCGAGCTGCATCATTTCAGTGCGACCTTCGACGATTCTCGAGTTCCGTGTGAGTACCTCTTGGCTGTGACTTCCGGGCATATCGCTGTTGTCAGGACCAAAGTGCTCGTATTTTCATCCTTGTCGATTAACAGGTCAAATCAACTGGCACACTTTGGATATCGATTCGGGTATTAGCCCTTTGTGTTTGCAGATCCACTTTTGCATCAACAGTGGGTTCACTAGCGAAAGAAGATCATGAGATTTACATATACTAGGAAGAGGATCACTCTAAAAGGAATCACTCCAACAGTGACCAAATGCACTGCCATATCCAACGAAGACAGTATTCACAAGTCAAGTGTGGCAAGAGCTCTTCAGGTTTGTCTGACACTAAACTTATTATGAGCTCTTCTTATCATCCTCAAACGGATGGACAAGTTGAACAACTCAATCAATGTCTCAAAGTATTTCTCAGATGTACAATTCACTCTTGCCCAAACAATGGAGTAAATGGCTTTCTTTAGCAAAGTATTGGTACAATACCACTTACCATTATGCTCTTGAGTGAACACCATTCGAAGGATTATATGGCTATGTTCCTCGGCATTTTGGCATCAGTGACCCATCTGCAGCTTCTGTGCCGGATTTGGAGGATTTGGTTAAAGCAGAGGGAACTTCTGACTACTATTATACGGCAATAGCTGTTGTGTGCCACTACTAAGAATTAATTTTGCGAGACACCCCAAAAACTTAACCGAGGCGGACGCCCCTTTTGCCCGCCTTGGTTAATACCCGCGATTAACGAAGGTGGTCATTTTTTATTTACCGAGGCAGGCACTTTAGTCCGCCTCAGAAAATTGATTTACGGAGGCGGGCGACTTAAAACAACCGCCTCCAAAAATAACCTATTTCGGAGGCGGTCGTCTTAAGTTGCCCGCCTCTGAAAATCAATTTTCCGAGGCGGGCACACTATAATGCCCGCCTCCTAAATTACACTGGCCCAGCTCAGCCCATCTCGGCCCGATATGTGCTCACCCTATATATACACGCCGTTAGGGTTTCATTCACTCAGAACCCTCACCCTTAATCGCCCTCCCTCAGAACCCAACGCGCCCACCCTCTCCCTCTCACTCGCCTCTCCCTCTCCCTCGCGGCCTCACCTCTCCTTCTCCCATGACAGCTCCACCTGGCGGCCACCTCCTCCCCGAGCTCCTCCCTTGGCGGCGACCGCTACGGTGGCAGGGGCGCGCACGGCCGCCTCCTCCCCCGACGGATGCTAGCTCGCGGGCCGGTGGCGGCGGCGAATCTCAGAGGTGCGGGGCTCGAGCTCCTCGGCGGTGCGGAAGGGGCCTCGCACCGGGCACCTCGTGGTGGCGGGCCGCGCCCTCCGGCTTTGCGTGTGCGGTGGGGTGTGGTGGAGGCAAGGCGGCGGCAGCGGGGAGGCGGGGGGCTGGTCGGCCGAATCCAGGCGCTGGGTGGCTGGATCCGGTCGAGATCGGCCTGCAGCGCCTCCCTCTCACCTTCCACGGCGCGGATCTGGCTCCCTAGGCGCGGGATCCACCACCACGGCGGCCTCCCTCCCACCCTCCACGGCGCGGATCCAGCTCCCTAGGCACGGGCTCCACCATGGCCGCGCGCCTCCTTCCCCTTCCTCACCGGCTCCGCCTCCCTCCGGCTCTCATGGTGGTAGCTCCACCTCCCTCCAGCTCCTACGGCGGCAGCTCCACCACGGCGATGCTGGAGGTGCTGGATCCGGCAAGGCTAGATCTGGCCATGGCAGCGGGCTCAATTGGGCTCGCTAGGTTTTTTTTAATGTTTCAAATCGATTAACCGAGGCGGGCATCCTAACGTGCCCGCCTCGGTTAATCGATTAACCGTGATGGGCATAGGTGTCCGCCGCGGTTAATCCGGATTAACCGTGACCTATCGACCGTGGCGGGCGCCTTTGCCCACCACGGTTAATCCAAAACGTCCGCCACGGTTAAAGATCCTGTAGTAGTCAGCGCATGAAGTATCTCAAGCTGATAAACAATCGCGTGGAGAGGGAATCCCATGTTGGAGATCGCGTCTATCTGAAACTGCAGCCCTATTGCAGACAAAAATCGATCGGCGTAGCAATCGGAAACTTTCATACAAGTTCTTTGGGTCGTTCATGGTTCTTGCTTGCGTTGGGAAAGTAGCATATGAGCTAGATTTGCCTCCAAGTCATGTGTCTCAACTGAAGCTCCATGTACCTTCTCGTATGCCGGTGATTTCAAAGTTAGTGCTACAACCTGAAGCGTCCATTCAACAGCTCCATCCGATGGCAATCCTGGACCACCGATTGCTACTTCAAGGTACTTCAGCCCAGCCTCAAGTGTTGATGCAGTGGAATGCGTTGCCCAGGTATGTCAGACATGGGAGTCAGCTTGCTGGGTGTATGAGTAGTGAGTAGTTTCCAAAGGCGCCAGCTTGGGAACAAGCTAGAACTCAAGGAGGAGGGGCATGTTACGAGGCTTGGCCGTGGCTAGGTGGTCTGGGCCGTATATGTGTGTTGGGCCGAGTGGGCTTGCCTAAATTGTAAGTCGGTAGGTGTGCCCGGTGAAGTATAAACCCGGAGAGTTGTAACTGGAAAGGACCATGAACTAAATAGAAGAAACTACTTTCCCAAATTTCGCCCGTTCTTCCTCTCATTTTTTTTTTGAGATTACATAGTACAACGTAGACGCCCACAACACGCACGTACACTCACCCCTATGAATACACGTACGCAAACCCTACCCTATGAGTACCTCCGAAGGACTGAGCCGGTAGATCTTGAAGTTCACGAAGTCACCATAGTCGCCTCGCTGTCGAGGGGGACGTCGCCTACCACTTAATGCATAGCGTCGGTAAATCCTGGAATAAATCCAGGAAAATACGAACACCAGTGCTAAGTCGAGGACTTGAACCCTGGTGGGCAGGTTCCCCCAACTGGTCTATGATCAGTTCGCCGTTCTTCCTCTCATTCTTGATGTTCTTCCTCAATTCCGATTCCCGAGCTACAACTTACCACCGATTTACTGTTACTTCCTTGGTAGGAACGTAACATGAAGTTGTTATTGTGATGATGAGTGATTATCAAGCAAGATGAAATCCTTTCAATTGAGTTGTTCTTGGTTATGATGAACCGGAGGCAAGTGGTGGCGCTGCACCGTGTCTCTTAGGTGTATATGTGGAGAAAACCTCATGTCAAGGCGAGGGAGAAGGTCAAACTGTGGTTCATGCAAATGTAACACTGACGGTGAAGGGCGGACGAAAAGCATCAACATTTCCATTCGTAACAAAAATACCATATGGACGAAGCAAATTCCCAGTCTTTTTCCATTAAATAACGTCAAATCAAGTTTTAGACAATAACCATAGAGGAAGGGTCAACGCAAGCATCGCATCATTGTTTCGTCGCATGCATTTGCTCGGTGATGATTAAACCACGACTCATTTCACAACAAAATACAAGATGTAGAGTAGCTAACAACAGGACATCGAAGATTGCAGAAATCAGACTCAAACGGACGGCACAATCGTCTCTTGTGCTTCCCCACTGACACTGACAGCCTGCGCGGGGAGCTGCAGATCAGTGCCAGCGGCTGGCGGCGGGTCCGGCTCCGAAGACGGCTCCGGCGCCACCTCCCCTGCTGCAGGCTCGGTGTCGGTGTGGATGGAGGGGAGGCGGCAGCGGCAGATGGGGCAGGAGTTGTGCACCTCCAGCCACGGCACGATGCAGGAGGAGTGGTAGAGGTGGCCGCACGGGAGCCTCCGCGCGGCGGCCGTGATCGGGAGGTCCTCCTTGCACACTACTGGAATCTACCTGGTTCCCTAGGGTTAATTTGTTTCCCTAGGGTTACTAAACAGCTCTAGGGAAATATTTGTGTCCCTAGGGTTTTGTTTGATCGGAAAGTAAGAGTTTCCCTAGGGTTTTCTGATTTTCTCGGTGCTTCTTACCCACTCCTTGCCATGTTGGCCGCCAGATGTAATATTTCCCTACCAAATACATCCACACCCTAGGGAACAAGCTATGACCCAAAAATTTTAGTCCTCTCCCGCCTTGGACCAGACTTCTCCCGCCACCCCTCACCCACTCGTGGCCCATTCTTTCACCTTGAGCAAACCATATCCACCTTCCACCGCCGCCGGTCCACCACCACAGATCCACTGTGCGCCGCCGAAAATCATCGCTCGCCCGCCTGGAGCCGCAAATCCCCTAGCGCCGCCCACCCACCCAGAGCTGCATGCCCGCCACCCCTCACGCACAGGTTCGACGGGATGGGGCCGGAGGACCACAATGCCGGCACGCCCCCAAACACCATCCATCGTGGTGAGGCAGCTCCTGGCATTCGGCCGGTGGCGGGGCTCCTCGCTCCAGGCAGCGTCGGGCGGCAGGGCTCCTGGGCGGCTCACCGGCTCCTAGGTGCAGGTGGTTGTCTGGCTAGGGCTGAGGCACGAGGGGCGAGGGCAGTTGGCCGGCGGCGTCCAGGTTGCCAGACCGGGAGCGACTGGAGGGGCCGAGGGGCGGCGCATCCAGCAGCAAGGACATCGGGCGGCCAGCGGGCAGGGCAGCGGATTGCAGCCAGCACAGAGCAAAGGTGAGGATTCTTATTGGATCTGTCTTTTTGCCTTGTCTCTTTCAATTTGCATTCGGTTTACTTAGATGGATATAACCCAGATTGATGTTACACTATTGACCAAATAACAAAGATGAAGCCGTTACCTATAGAAATATATGTCACCACATTAACTTTTGCAGCTGTATATTATAGAATTTCTGAGGGAAAAAATGGCGTCCTTTAGCCTAAATAAGAAATCACTGGATGGTTTATTTGTATTGAACTGCGTCATATTAAAATACGCATTTGTACCAGGGACTGTTGATTGGTCAGACGTTAAAATAACTATCCTTGTGTATTACTACTTAATAATTTACATGTGCAAAATATTTTATATTTTGAATGACAATGTTTCGTTATTGTTTATCTTCGACATACGATCCAAACAGATTATATATGGCCCTATGTTCTTCAACTCTTAATGAATAAACATGTACAGTCTCATTGACGTGTACCAGATTTCCTTTTGTGCTATAATTGACATCAATTTTAGCATTGAACTTTAATTTCACAAACGTAGGTGCTTAGTTTATGCTCTTTAATTTTCTCTTTCGGTGAGCAATCATGGATATCAAGTGCGAAGTCACAGTTACATATGTGACTATTTTGCTACAGATATCGTATTTTCCGAGTTTAACAACTTTATCAGGTATTCTTTTTGTCCTCTGAAGTCTTCAGTGTCAGGTGGTGTACAGAATCAATTGTGCTTTGAATCCTCTGAAGTTTTACATTGTCTGTAGATTTGCAGAAGCCGCAGGTTCCAGAACAAGGGTTATTAACGTGTTGAAGAAGCTGCAGGATGAAGGGATTTGCACTTGCAATGGCCTAATGATGCATACCAACAAGGTTCTGCACTATGCATCCCAATACACATATCTTTGTTCTGTCTGTCTGAATTCTTGTTGCACAGCGTTTAAATTGATATCTTGTATGTGGGACTTGCATGCTGTCTGAATGACAAAGGTTTATCTGAAGCAAAAGTTGATAAGATCTGCGAGACAACTGAAGAACATCTGGTCTGATCCTTTAAGTTGTTTTTTGCTTACTAAACCTTCATGCAGTCAGTTCTGTATGATATGTTATCTTGAAATTCTCTTCTTGTTCTGTATGCTATCTTCTTTTTTTCAGAAAGAGATTAGTATCATCTACTAGTAGTGTGTGACCTGCAGCTCCCTTAAATTGGCATGTTCTCTGAGTTTTATAGTTAGTGCATGCTTAAACACTGTTACTCCACCTATTCTACCACTGTTGGAGTGTTAGTGCCCTCTGATATTTATGTGAAGCTCCACCAATGAGTGCATGGTAGCTGCTTTCTTCTTTTTCAGAAAAACATTTTTTTTCTCGAACACGCAGGGGAGTTGCATATCTAATTGCGTTGTCATTTGTTTAATTGCATAGCAGGTTGATACTATTGGATCATCTGTTGGAATGGAAACTCCAGAGGTAACATTGAGTAGTGGAGTCTATCGTTGTGATGTGAATGCCACAAGTGGTGGGGGTACATACTCTCCTCAAGAGGATGATGAATTTCCATTGCTTTGACATGTTGTATTCGCAAGGATCAAAGGCTTAGATCCTACTGTGATGTTATGTGGTAGTAGCTGAGTTTGGTCATTTTGATGGCACAAGTGTTTGTGTTAGTACATGTAATGAGATATTGCAACTTAAAATGATATGGATTAATGAATGTTGAATCCCAATGAAAACAATGCATGTGTACCATGCTATGTTTGAATTTGTATTTGAATTCAAATATATATTGTTTTTTCAATATTGTGATCTGCATATTTTTTGTTCCCTACAAAACTCTCCCCTAGGGAAAGGACCTTTACACGTATGCACTGAAGTGGCATGTCACCAGATTTCCCTAGGGGCTCAAATACCCTAGGGAAATAATTTCCCTAGGGGTTTCTACCAAAACCCTAGGGCACTTC
The DNA here is from genome assembly GCA_038087645.1 of Saccharum hybrid cultivar R570. Classification (NCBI taxonomy): domain Eukaryota; kingdom Viridiplantae; phylum Streptophyta; class Magnoliopsida; order Poales; family Poaceae; genus Saccharum; species Saccharum hybrid cultivar. The sequence goes on from JAQSUU010000804.1 coordinate 28,961,905, forward strand.
TCAATTTCCCGTGAAAACATTCCCTAGGTAGAGATCCTGACGAACTCCCCTAGGGAACCTGGTTTCCCTAGGGTATTTAAGCCTTTCCCTAGGGTTTTCGGCCCTAGGGAAACAAGAGGATTCCAGTCGCAGATGGCGCAGACCGCGCCGGGCTCCGACACCTCCACCGTGGGCAGAGCCTCGATGGACGCCGCTGGCGCCGGCGCCTCGCCGCCGCCACCGCTGCCGAGGACGACCTAGGGCATGAACAACGCGGGGGCGGGAGGCATGGCCATGATGGGACCACGACCACGACGACGCTGCCCTTCCTCCTCGCCGTAGGTTTGGTGGCGGATTGCGATGACGAGGTCGTCGTCGACGACGACGTCGTCAACATCGTCGTCCGAGGACGAGTACCAGTCAGTCGGCAGCAGCAACTCCTGCTCCAGCAGAGGCGACGACGAGTCGGACATGGCCGGCCCTCTGGATTTCGCTCACTTTCTTGGGGCCTCCGGCCGCTTTGTGTGGCATCATTTATCTATGTTGTGCACTTGTGCAAGGGAGCGCCGGCGCCTGCATGCTCTTGCTCTCGTCGTCACTCTCGTGTCGTCTGGCCTCTACGCGTGCAACCAGCGCCAAAAGTAATTTCCAAATTTCCTTTTCAGCTTAATTAATCACCTAATTATTAGTAGTCTGATCGTTCATTGACGCAATCTCTATCAATCGCCTGTTTTTCAGAGAAGGGAAACTCTTTTCCCGTGTACTCACTTTGTCCATGAATAAATAGATTACTAGAGTTGTTTTAAGTAAAACTTTTAAGTTTTGACCAAATTTCTAGAGAAACCCGTCAAGATTTATGGTATCAAATTAGTATCATTAGATATATTATCATAGAATATATTTTCATAATATGTTCATTTTATGCCATATATGTTGTTACTCTTTTCTATAAAGTTAGTTAAATTTAAAATTGTTTGACTTGTATGTATTCTAGAAATTGATTTATTTGGAAACTGAGGGAGTAAAATATAGTTTTGGCCTCTGCAATGAGTCGATATACATAGTCATAAAAAAAGGTGCTTGGTAATCCACACCAGCTGGTAATCACCCTACACATGGTATAATGACCATGTTTGGTAAGTTGTGGGGATAAGCGCGATTTATTCCTAAGAAGCTACATAAATGTAATTGTTGGGAGAGCCCATATGAAATATGAGCCAACCCCCCTTGAAAACGCCCAATATGAGTTAGTGTACTAGCTTGTGAAAATCTCCTCCACCGAAGGGTCACTTGTAAATTAACGCTGCCTATATATAATGCCAAGAGCATGAGGGCAAGGGGGGCTCTCCTTTCCGACTCTCGTTGGCAAACCCTAGCCGCCGCCTTGCTCTCCCCTCTCGCGTGGTTGAGCCTTCGTCGCAGGGCCTTCCCCATGGAGTCGTCGCATGGAACCTTCGTTACCGGACCTTCATCCGGGAACCTCTGTCCCGGGACCTTCATCCCCGGACCTTCATCGGGAGACCCTCCCTAACCAGCCTTCGTCCTAGACCTTCGTCTGGAAGCCTTAGCCAGAAGACCCTCCCTAACTGGCTTCGTCCCTAGACCTTCATCCGGGAGCCTTCGTTAGGAGGCCCTCCCTAACCGGCCATCGTCCCTGGACCTTCGTTCGGGAGCCTTCGTCGGGAGGCCCTCCCTAACCGGTCTTCGTCCTTGGACCTTCGTCCGGGAGCCTTCGTTGTGAGACTCTCCCTAACTAGCCTTTGTCCCCGGACCTTCGTCCGAGAGCCTTCGTCGTGAGACCTTCTCTAGCTAGCCTTCACCAAGGAGCCTCTACCTCTCGACCCTATTCGGGACCCTTGTCCCAACATTGGCGCCCACCGTGCTCGGCACGAATAGATTTTTGGAGAGTGAAGGCTTGAACCTATGAGAACCCCCGAGGAAAGGTAAGATCCTTGGGGCAAAGGTATGGTCTTCTTACACCTTCATAGCTAGCGGAAGTGATACTTTCGAATTAAATTTTGCCAACTTTTCTCCAATAGTATAAAAAACATAATAAAAAAAAAATGCTAGAGCCTTCGGCTCTAGTTCATGAAATAAAAATGTAAGACTCGTGAGCCTAGGGACTCTAGAAAAAAATTACGGAGGCTCTCAAGCCTTCGTCTCCCGTTTAAAACAAAAAAAACTATAGAAAACAATAGCCTTCTTGCTTTTATTCTCATAGCCACCGCTAAACAAAAGATTGTGGGGTTTTTTCTTCCCAAGGCTAACAAGCAAGCCAAGTTAGTGCTTGCGCTTGTGCAGGTCAGTCGTCAGGTCTCCGAAGGCCGAACAGATTGCGTCCGCCTCCACGACCTCCCCTGCGCCGCGGACCTCGGCGCGCTCCCAAACCCCTCGGCCTCCATCTCCGCGCTCACCTTCTACTCCTTGGCCCCGCGCCACATGCAACGGATGGCTTCGTGCTGCTCACCATGCTGCACATTTTCAAGCGCCACGCTGCCACCGAGGGGCTCAGTGCGCATCCGTCTGGCCGGGTTGGGGTGCTCACCACACTCAACCTGCGTATCTTCCCATGCCACGCCGCCGCCGAGGGGCTCAGCGCACACCCGTCTGGCCGCGTTGGGGTGCTCGCCACACCCAACCTCATCCGCAGCTCCAGCTCCCAAAGCCCGAAGGTGCCAAGCTCCTGAGACGCCGAACAGGGGCATTGACACACGATGACACGAAGGCGCTCTAAATCCAATCGAAGCCGAAGGATCTTTGGCACCCAAGGTCCAGCATGCCAACACGCCGAGCCAACCTACAGAGCTCAGGAGGAGCTCCGGCCTCAACCCACGAAGGTCTCCACACAGCCCGCGAACCTTATCGAGCCCAGCTAAGTAATTCGGCCACTCATCTGCAAATTTCCGCAAATAAATATACGTCACATGGAATCGAGCTCGTTACTGTCTGCTCCTATATCTAATTGGCTACGAGTAGGCCAAGCAAGCCTTTTTGCTTGTCCTCTGTGTCAGCCATCTTTATCTTGGTGTTCAAAGAAACATGCAGAGGGCAGCTGCACGTACGTGACTCCGGTGCGAAGCGCAAAGGCTTACACTCTACGTGCTAAGCTGAACGCTCTTGGTTTTCTTCATCAACCAGCCGGCATGCAACATTCAAGGATTGAGCAACGTTGTTCATCACTGGGACATGCAAATCTGCATTTGCCCTTTTCAGTAGTCTCGGCTTGGGCCGACAGCCCAGCAAAATGGCCTCTTGAAGGTGCATAGCCAGGTTCTCCACCTAAGGTCCCCGAACCTACACCTGTCTATCCGAAGACGCTTACCTCCTTGCAACTTCAAATTCTCGGCCTACCACACCAAAGGACCCATGTAATAACCCTCCAAAAAATATGACACAAACCCCCACGGAAAGATATGAGAACCAAGGTCGAAAGTGGCTAGCATTGGAACCACGACATTCGACAAACCTTTTAGCGTAAAGAGGGCCCTCTGTCGCCCTGTCGCCCCAGGCCAAAGGTGCACGGGCGTGGAACCACCTCCGCGGCGCAAAGCGCCTGATCTCGATAAAGACCTGAGTGACCCCCTTAGGCATTAAGCTTGAGTTTGCATCAGTCAGTACTCCATCAATCAGTGGTTCTCATGAAATATTCAACCTTCGTCAAATACCTCAATGATCCTCGATGTCAGTGGATTCCATCTGTCAGCAACCTTTGTTAGTCGTTGGCCTTCATCATCTGTCAGTGGCCTTCATCTATCATTGGTTCTCAGCATCCTTAGTTAGTTACTGGCCTTCGTCAGTCAACAACTTTCATCAGTCAATGGCCTTCATCTATCATTGGTCATCACCTATCAGTAGCCTTCATTGGTCAACAACCTTCATCGGTTAGTGGCCTTCATCTATAATTGGTTATCATCAGCTAGTAGTCTTCGCCAGTCAATAGCCTCCATTAATCGGTTGGTTATCATCAGCTAGTAGCCTTGGTCAGTCAACAATGGCCTTCATTAGTCAGTTGGTTATCATCAACTAGTAGCTTTCGTCAATCAATAGCCTTTATCAGTCAGTTGGTTATCTTCAGCCATCAGCCTTGGTCAATTGGCAGCCATCGTCATTCAGCAGCCTTCGTATGTCAGCAGCCTTCGCTATTCAACAGCCTTCGTCTATCAGTAGCCTTCGTAAGTTGGTAGCCTTCGTCATTCAGTAGCATTTGTTTGTCAGCATCGTTCATTATTCAGCAGCCTTCGTTAGTCGGTAGCCTTCGTCATTCAGCAACTTTCGTTAGTTGGCAGCCTTCGTCATTCAACAACCTTCTATTCAGTGGCCTTTCGGCATTCACTAAACCTTTTGAACCTTCAAACGCTAACACTTTTCCTCTTTTTTGCGGGTTCTATTGTTCAATTTTTCTTTTTTGGTTTTTATAATATACATCAACCCAATGTTATTTGAGCTAACCTTCGCAGTGAACTAATCATTTTTTACATTCGATACTACAAGTCGTATCTATACCCGTGCAGGTTCTTAAATGGCAGCCTTCGCTAGCCATCCAAAACTATGTCCCTCATTTGAGGGCACCATTCTTCGTGTGCAGAGCTTATCTTTTGTCCAAGCATAACCATCATTTTGGCTGGGTGCATGACATATTTACCCCCTTTTTATTATTTTCATGCAAATGCATTTATTTGCATCGTCACATACATACATACATTGCATAAGTGCATTGCACCGCATGGCCCGGGCCACCTGAAAGAAGTACCAAAAATACATGGGCACCAGGACGATCTATGCATCAAAATCTTGGAAGAAGTCCTGAACCTACAAGGGCACTAGGGCATGAAGCTAAGGCTTTTGTGTTACCTTCACATATTATATGAAATGACTAACCATCTTTTGCACCAAGTAGAAAGTCGTTGTCTTTCTGAGTGTGGAAAGACTTGCAAGCAAGTTGATATTCAACGAAGCTATAAGCTCAACCCAAGTCCCTGAAAAATGCACCCTATCAACTCAAGCACATTTTCACGTGAGTTCTCTGGACTTCGGCACGCGGCGTCGGCGTCTACATTGGCTTCGCTTTTGCCATGCTCTTCGGCATGAGGGGCATCACCACCATCTTAGGAGGGCCTTTGGAAAAACCATGATGACTCGCCTCACGTCGACATGAGGGGGCTTCACCGACACCTTCGACGTCTACACCAACATCGCCTCCGCCAAACACCTTTTACAGGAGGGCCTTTGCAAACATCTTCGGTGAACCACAACGACATGCCTCCACCAACTCTTCACAGGAGGGGCTTCGCCAACATCTTTGATGAACTTATACAACACACCTTCATCAAACACTTTGGCATGAGAGGCTTCGCCATCATATTCACCCACTACAACGGCTTGAGAGCCTCAGTCGACACCTTCGACATCTACACCTATGTCACGCCCAGATTTTGAATAGCAAAATTGGATGTAAACCATATGTGTGAAACATACAGAACAAATTGTAGAAAAAGCATATCAAGCTCGGTGCCTTATTACAATAACGAACTTTAGTTCATTACCTAAATAAAAATAATCAAAGTCTTGACAAGTGATAAATAAAACTAAGGTAAACTCCAAGGCGTCACCAACATGACAGGATTAGGTCGACTGGTTGACCTCAAACCTAGCTCTCCTCATAGTAATCCTCGTAACCACTGCCATCTGTACCCATCTGGGATTTTTATCCAAATAACAAAAGTAAACAAGCATAAGTACATATCGTACTTAACAAGATAATATGGGGTTCATGAGGCTCAAAAACTGACACTGGTTGTACTGCGGTTTGCTTTTAGTAAGTCAACATTTTAGCATTAATTAGGTTTGATTATGCTTAAGCCCAGTTAAACCACAAGTTCATGTACATGAATAGATAAACATTATGAGTACATCGTCATTATACACATCATCATTGTTGAACATCTTTAATAGCATCATCATTAAGTAAAGAACTGTTTCATCAGTTTTGTGGGCTGCCCGTGTCCGTGGACACGACTGTTATAACAATTTATTAAACTCTGCGCAGAAGTGTACACTTTCACTGTGAGTCATGTTGCCTATATGCCCGGGTTAATTATTACCAAAACATACGAAGTGAGCAGGCAAGGTTTCACTATGAAGCCTTTCAAAAGTTCATCTAACATGTTAGGGCCGCTAGGTTTTGGTGGCAAGCAGGTGTAGGTCCCCCCTTCCCAAATGGCACAGTGACACGCAGCCTATACACATAGGGACAGGAGCCAAACTATACCAGACCCCTTTTGCGCCCTTTCGGTTAACCTCTAACATACTAGAAAAAGTCTTCATACTTGACTAAAGCCAGAGCCATGTGGTCCTCACAGTTGTACTGTATGTCCCGGCTTTTGCCAATGAATAAGTCCTTATAGAGGGCCAGAGCATCACGATAAAGCAGGAGCTCTCTCACCCTAAGTCCAGTTGCTAAAAGCAAATTTTAACAGTTGTTGCATATAATCATTAGTCATCATTCAGATCAAGTATATAATTAGTTGGAGCGCTAGCAACTACCCATATGCACGATTAACCCATCGGTGACAAGATTACAAGATAACAATGGCTAGGATGTCCTTGCGGTTTTCAAATTGACACATGCATATGATTTTTAATTAAAAGGTGAATAGGACAACAAGGAATTTCCCATATTATACTTGCCTTGCTCGTACCGCTCCTACTGCTCCGGGTTATCACAATACTCTTGGTCATTGGCGTAGTACTCACCGTCTATACTCGACCAACGAGGCAACAACACGCATTCCAAGATCATTCATGCAAGGCAAACAAGCTTACGGTTAGAACAGTACACCACAGCATAAAAGTAAAGTAAAAAGGTTTGTAAAAAGAATCTACGTTTCGCTACAATCACATAGACGCGACGATCACGAAAAACGGAGTTAAAACGTTATAGATATGAATTTAACACGATTTACTATGGTATTTTAATAAATTAAATCTAACCATAAAATTTAACAGTGTGTAACATGACTAATAGTATCATAAACATGTAGATTATGTTGCTACGAACCTAACGCAACTTGAACGGTTCGAATCGGATTTAAAACGAGTAGGATATGTTGAAAATAAGAACTGGATAGCAATTCTATAAATAACATGAAGTATTTACAAATTAAAATAAATAAAAAATCAGGATTTCTGAATCCGGCCGAGGACGGCGGTCATGATTATCAAAAGCTGAGGGGTTCTTTAACAAAAACGCCACCGAAGGGGTATGGCGCGCTCGGGGTCATCCGATATACCAGATTAGAAGATGGACAGGAGCGGCGGCGTCCGGCCGGAGAAGATGATGGACACGGCGGTGCCCCATTGCGGCAGTGACAGAGCTCACCGGCGCAAACAAAAATGCCCCTAGAGGCCACGGTTTAGCATGGGATTTGCACGAGAAGAAAGAGGAGGACAAGGGGATTCTCACCGCGGTGAAAATGAAGGCGGAGACGGATCGGAGATGGCTCGCGGGTAGGGATGGCGAATGGCGGAGCACCTGCACAGTTCGGCGACCATGAGCGACCACCTGAGAAGATGAGATGGCGAGAGAATTGGTTCGGTGAATTCGCGAGCCTGATGCGAAGCACGGCCGCGGACTTACCGAGGCAGCAAAATGGCGGGACGGCGCGGCTCGAGCTTGACGGCGGACACTAGGGTTTGTGGCTGCTTTGTATGCTCGAGTAGGGAGGGTGCTTCATGCTAGAGTAGCAGGAGAAGCGGCACCACTTGGGCTCCCTTTTATAGAGGCGCGGGCGCACGAGGGGATCACCAGCAGCACCGAGAAGCTCAGGCGCGGCCGATGGTAGGATGAGGACGGAGTTCCTCCGATTTCAGTGGGATTAGAAGCGGCAGTTGCGGGCTCTGCTTGGGGCGGTGGCTGTGCGCACGTGCGGGTCGACAACAACACCGAGAGCTTAGGCGCGGGCGGTGGGATAAGGGTGGCGTCTGCACGCCTTCATCACGGAGGCTGAGACGGGCTTCCCCGATTCCGTCAGGGGGTTGGGGACGACGCTGTAGTAGCAGGTCCCGCACGTCTGCGATGGAGGGCATGGGGCCCGGCAGTCAGTGAGCTAAGGCAAAGGAGAAGGGCGCGCCTAGGCTGCAGCTTTGGCTGCACAGCTGGGCCGGCCCAAGAGGAAGGCACGCGCGGGCCTGTGGGAAGGAGGAGGGAAACAAGCCGGCTGGGCCAAACTGAGAGGGGAAAAGGGCAGCGCCCGATGGTTGGGCCGCTGGGCCAAAATGGAGAAAGAAGGGAGGGAAAGGAATTTCCTTTTCCTTTTTGATTTTAGAGTTTTGCAAAATTGTTTTCACAAACATTTTGAATTCCTTCTCAGTTTTGATCAAAACCAATCATCACAAAAAGAAATATGCAGCAGCGTGAATGCACCAACATGTTGCTAGCCTTATATTTGATTTTAATTTCACAAAAATTATTAATTCCCTATGTTCCATTCTCACAAAAATTACATAAGTAATTCAATTTGACCTATTTTGAAGTGAAGCAAAATTTAGGGTGTTACAACCTCGGATGACTTGCCTTCATCGCCAAGCTCGAGGGGCTACATCAACTCCTAAGGCACCGAGGCATCCCACACCTTCGTCCACTACTTCGGCTCGAGGGGCCATCGACAACTTGGGTATGGACATCTACTTCCAATAGTATGACTACATCGACTACACCAAGAACAATGGAGGATTCAGTCACGAGCACCGGCCAAGAGGGGCTACGGGATCACACCGGAAGGACCAGCAACTTTGGGGCGTGAAGTCTTTTACCCGGTGCTCGTGAGCGAAGATTCGAGGCCTCACAGCAACCTTGGGCTTGACTACTTTGACTACATTGACTACAACCATGATGGCTACGTCCATTTTTGAAGAGAAGACACATCATCAAGTGAAGCTCTTGGAGCAAAGGCCCTGAAGATGAAGACATGTGTGTCGAGAAGATACCAAAGATGAAGACCTATGCATCAAGAAGACCTCAGAGACAAAGACCTACATGCCATGAAGATACCAGAGGTGAAGACCTAGGAGACAAAAACTTGCATGCTGAGAAGAAACTAGAGACGAAGACCCACACATCGAGAAGGTCCTAGAGATGAAGACCTACACACCGAGCGAATCTGATAAACCATGTTATAGAAGCAGTAGAAGGAGCCAAAGCCCAAAGATGAAGACGTCCGAAAGATCAAGGCACTTGGAGCTAGAAGCCTCGAGAAATTAGAACGTGTACAGGCTAAAGTCATGGGCGTGCTCTTTTCTCTATACCCTTTTTCTCCCGTAGGGTTTTTGGGATGGAGTTTTTAGTGAGGCGCGCATGTATAGGTTGCGAAGGGTAATCCTCACAACCAGGTTTTGAGTTGTATTGTGCCTCTTCATGTATGAGCATCTACTAGGTCATGTAGTACCGGCCATAACCTAGTAGTTGAGAGGCTACTGTTGGGGGAGCCCATATGGAATATGGGCCAACCCCCCTTGAAGAGGCCTAATAGGAGTTATTGTAGTAGTTTGTGAAAATATCCCCCACCAAGGGGTTGCTTGTAATTAAATTACCACTATTTAGATATAATGCCGAGAGCATGAGGGCAAGGTGGGCTCTCCCTTCCGACTCTCGTTGACAAACCCTAGCCGCCTCTCTCTACTCTCCTCTCCTAAACTCGTTCGAAAATCATTTTATTTCCCAACAATAATATAGGGAATGAAAGCGGTGTCAAAATAAACATGTCATTTGACTTCTAGTTTCAACTTTATTTTAGCCATAATCAGCTTATAAGTTGTTCCAAACATACCCAATGATACATGAAACATAGTAAAAACAAAACAAGAGTATCAGACCAACTAAAGTAATACCTCCTAAAATAGGCCTCATGCTTGTTTGAGTAGGGGCCCTCTATTTTCTAAGGTCTGATTTCAACTCTCAACTTTAACAACAGGTCTTACAACTAAGTTCTCAAATCCATCCAAATATACATCAACACATGGGACCCATATTTTTCATTTCTATATATTTATTTTCCTCTAATCCACCTTCTCTCTCCAACGGTCTCCTGCTCGGTGGCATTGGCTACTAAACATGTGATTGTTAGTACATAATGGTGGTATTTAAATTTTGGAATTGATATGTCCTTGAGTTGGGAACCAAACACCTACACAACCAAACATGCAATGAGGATCCCACCAACAAAACTCCTATGAGTTGATTCCATTTACAAACCAAATGTTGCCTACCATGTAAGGATAAAATATGTGTTACCTTACCTTAGGGTGCGATCTTCTGCATTCTAGGTTAAAATGCCCACACCTCAGACATCACTACACTTCCTTTCTAATGTGATGATTGTTTATCACCTACTTCACCTATCAAAATAATATAAGAGCAAAAACATTAAGATGCAATAGTCCATAGTGCAATATACCGTAAAAAAAGTAGATGCAATGCTTACCAATAATAGAGTCCACATTCTTCATGAGGTGATTAAGTTTATTTTTGAAATCATTGATTGTCTCCAAATCACCATGTTTTTCACCAAGCTTGAGTTTACATTGTACTTGACATCTTTTACATACACCATGGATATGTGATTGTTTAGTAAAGCCATCTAGACTTGGCTTAGGGGTGGACAACCATTGATTATTAATCTCTTTGCTAGAGTCCTTAGCAGCTTCATTACTAGGACACATCCCTATGGTGGATTCATCACTAGGTATATCATAGGCTTCATTATCACATATTATCGCTTCATTACTAGGTCTCTTATTAGCTGTGATTATGCAAATTTGTAAAATAAATTGTGGTGAATAAGCCAACCTTAAATGTAAGATAAAGAGGAATCATAGTAACATTTTGTGATCAAATTTATAAGAGTAATAAATTGCAGTGCTTAAGGCAGCCTTAAATTTAAGATAAAAAGGAATTGTAGTAACCTTTTCAGGCATAGACTTTGATAGGATTTGTTGACTTCATTGTTGCACATAGGTTTACAATAGGTGTATGCAACTCTATTTGAGTTGAACCACTTGATATCTTTGTTTTCTTAGTATAAATGTCGTTGTTTTTGAACTCCATTTGACTTGAACTAGTATCAATGTCATCTCTATTAGGCTCAATGTTGTCCATCCCTGCATTCATAGTTTGCATAAGAGCTCGGGTTTGTGTGACACCTAACACAACTTCACTACTCCTATTGGTTGCTCCATTTATATGAATTAGAAATAAAATTAAAATTAAAATAAGATCATGTTATGCCATGTAATTTAGAAGGAATTATTTGATAATTTCTTAAACCATGAGAGAAGAAACTAAATTAGTAAGTAGAGAAGTGTTCATCTTAGGGCATTGTCTAAGCCATGATAACATTAGACAAGTGTTCATCATCAATTAGAAGATTTTAAAGAGATAAAACTAGGGCGTTGTGAAGGTTGGTAGCATCTTCCACCATCTCGACATGACATGTAGCATCATCTTTAGGTACCTCCATCTGGACACCCGTGGGTTGACCATGACCAACCTTGTGTTTCGCGTTTGTGTCCCCTTGTCGAGCCTTATTCCCATCCCCAACTTTCTTTTGTTTCTTGTTTGTATGTGTTAGATATGTATATATCTAGGGGCCTAATTTGTAATTGTACTAGAGCCCTAGTGACTATATATATGAAAGCCAGCCAACCCAAGGGGTGTGAGGTGTTCTACTATCTCTCTCTATCTTTCTACAGTATGCATAGTAGAAGAGTAAGTGTTATCATCTTTTTCCTCATCTTCTTCTTTGTCTTCATCTCTCTACCTATCAAACCTTCAAACCTATATGGAGGGTCTTGTGAAGGGGTTTCTTGTTTTCATCACATTTTTCCACCACAAACCTTATTATATGACCATCTCCATTCAGAAATGTCAGCTTCTCTAATTAAATTTGTGGGTTTTCACAACCAATTTCACTCGTACTGGTCCACATGTTTTTAAGCTAGTAAGATCCACCTCTGTTGGGTCTCACTAGATAAGCCATGTCCATAATTGAGTCCTCAAATTTAGCAAAAGGGGGCACATTATGAACTTCCACCCACACTACGAGTAAACAACATGTGGCTCCATAAGACATAGTACTAGGTAAGACATTATCTTCAATATCTACGTGTAATAAAGGGGCTAAGAAGGAAGTTGAGATTTGATCATCTTTTTATTACACTTAGATATAGGGGATGTGTACCCTCTATATGTTGAGATTTGACATCCTCTCTAGGATGTCTATTATCCCCACGAAATGCTCAAATCCAGCATCATCAACCACGCCCTTTCTCTAGAATAGTGATTATCATAATCCCACTAGTGGTGTTGGGATACATCATGCCGACCCCTCTCGGAGAGGTCATCTTGCAAATCTCTCACTAGAATCATCTCTCCAAGACCTCTCTCTAGTGTAATTATCATCATACCTAGGTCACGTCTATTAATTTCCCAGGCATGATGAAACATCAACAAAGTTGGAGCCCACAACATTGCGCTTCCTCTCTGTTTCATCTCTGTCCTCTACGCACAACCGCTTCATCTCTTCCATAGACAACCGCAGAGGACATAGAATCGACCCTGACCTGCACCACTCACCGCCCTTCCACCCCCTCGAACCCTATCTCCATTGATTTGCAAACAACTAGAATCATAATGTCATTGTTATGAGTGCACAACTTAACCCATGTTTCAAACACCTAAGTTTCCAAAACCTACACGTTGTAGACCAAATGATGTACATTTTGAGTTGTCTTGCTCATGTGAGTGTGAGATAACTGTAGAGCACGGTCGAGCAGCAAGAGTGGGCGCGAGCGTGGTCGAGCTGCAGTGGCTTGTGCATCTGAGGCCAGTGATGTGAATGAAATCTTGCCGTTTGCGACGTGGACTAGGTACGGAGCATGCAATGCTAGGAATGGGAAGATGAAAGAGGTTGTATTTCTTTTTTTACAACTATATATATGGCCCATTATGTGACAGTCTTGTTTTTTTGTTAAGATTCGTGCAAGTCAACTGCTAATCTCGTGTCCATCAGCTCATCTCTCTGGTTTCCATCTTATCCCTGCGTGGCCGTGCCCCTCTGTTCCCTCTCTTGTTTCACATTCCATGCATGGCATACATCCTATCCTGGCAGAACCGCTCCGTCATGCCGCTCAATGGTTGTCACTTCATTCTTCTCCTCTCCACTATTCCACAATCTCGGCTTCTCTTGTCACCAATTGCCAACTTTCTGTTACTCGTGGGGAAAGCATTTGGTGTTGTAACTATGACCAATACCAATTGTAGATGCACTATCCTACCCCACCTCCTACACAACTCATAGGATTCCGTAGCCACAGGCCTTATGCTCGACAATGGGCACGAAACATATAACAATAGCCAAACGCACTAGTTAATGTTCTAATCAAAAGGTCCATGTCCATTAAGCAGAATAAGATCTTTCTCTAAAAGTAATTTCGATCTACCTGTGACAGGATGAGATTGAAATTAATTAAATGGAAGCAAGTTCTACTTAAAATTCCACCTATATGGTTGATTTATAAAAGCTTCAATGATTATTCCAAAATAAAAGGAATCATGTTTCTTTTCCATGAGCAAATTGGCACCTTGCTGCTTGCTGGCACCCTGACACCCTTGTGCTGACACCCTTGCTTACCAGTACACTCTCCACCGCAGAGACAAGGAGGATGAGGGAGGGCTGCAATCATGCTAAACAAGAAAGGGCTTGTTAGGTGTCCAGCCATGCCTGCTATTGAAGATGGGAGCTTCGGGGAAGTGGGAAACAAGAAGGCGCCAACTGAGCCAAGGAGAGCTGAAAGGCCCAAATGGGTGTTGAGGCCCAACCAAAAGCTCTTCGGGCCTAGTTAGGTAAGGCACTAGCCGTGTGCTCGTGTGTATAGAAGAGGGATGATGGGAGCTTCGTAGAGATCACAGTCATGGAAGGATAGAACAGAGTGGCCGGCTGCGTCAGGAGAAGATGGTGAGGAGCTTCTTGCTCGCCGAGCCCTCTAATATGTTCTAATCCTTAAAGTTTTTGTGTTAAACTCCAAAGTAGCATACTACCAATTCTGTGTGTTTCCTCACAAATTGGTACCGGAGCAGTAGATCCTCGGTGGGGTTACCATTCGTTGGTGAGCCAAACTACCTTCTTCGACCACAGTATGAGATGAGCTAGCAGAAGAGGTTGATGGCGATGGAGGACCAAATCAGAGACCTTGCCGCGTTCGTCAAGGGGATGCACGCGCTGATCAATCAGTACAGATCGGCTTCAAGGCCAAGTGGCCACAATGTTGATCATGAGCACCGGGGTCTAGGAGATGGGGTGGTTCCCACCATCATTCCTACCCTGGTCACAGGTGTAAGGAATCCCAAAACTATATATCTCACCTATATCACACTTAGTAGTTCTTATGTGTCTGATGTTGGTCAATCTCGACTAAATCATGTGTTACCTCACGTTGCGTTCCAAAGTTGAGCTAGCTTCCATGCATTTCATTTTTTGGCTCAATCCTTAGAGTTTCCTATGAAAGATCTTTCTTGCACTGATCTTTGAAAAGTTGTTTGTGATAGATTTGAAAGGGATCACCATAATCAATTGCTTAGACAATTCTTTCATATTAGGCGACATGATAGTTTTGGTGACTTCCATCACAAACAGATTCATAGATGGTTTAAGGGATGATACTAGAGTTGTCTAGTTCATAGGCCTGGAAATTTGGATACTGCTAGTTCTATTGCCTTGTTGTAGGAGGAGACAATCTGGGATATTCCTCAAAGGGATATCACAAGGAGTGAAATCACAAATAACTTCAAATATTGAGGCAAGATAGACTCTGTCTCCTTCAGTAATGCTCTGTCTCCTTTGAGGACAAACTTGCAACTCTGATGGCTTATAGAAAGGCAAAAGGGTTGTGCTATAAGTGTCGATTGAAATGGAATCAAGGTGTGCTAGCTAGGAGGCTAGCCTGGCCGGGGATAGACCTAGGAAGAAGGAAGCGCTCGGCCAGGGGAGAGGTGCTAGTCGGCCAAGCAAGCTCAGCCGGGGATGAAGACTAACAGGAGGGAGCTCGGGTGGGGAGGGTGATTAGCTAGGGAAGGAGCTAGCATGGGTGGTGACCTAGTGGGGGAGGAACCAGGTAGGGAGTTGAGAGCCCCACAAGACATGACCCTAGTGGAAAGCTATCGTCGAGGACAAAACGTCCTCCTCATTTCTTTGTGCCAACAAGGTCGACCACAGTGATGAATCAGCTAGCCAAGGAGGGGAATCAGACCGAAGGGCTTTGTGAAAGGACCAAAATACCCAAAAAGAGGGTGAATTAGACTTAAAAGGTAATGCAACAATCTTACTAGTAAAAACTACTCACCCCCAAAATTACACTAAATCAGTCTTACGGTAATAATAAAGCTAAACATGTTCTTAGTCGTGATCACATTTAAAAAATGTCTTGCAAAATTTAAATCCTATGACTAAGAACACTCTAGCATGGTGAAAAACAAAATACTGGTTCCCACTCAAAGAACCAAAAAATACAAAATTGAAAAAAAAAAGATATATACAAAGATAAAAAAAAATCTTTTTTTCCCCTAACGTCCTCATTGACCTCTTCAATTTGTGTGGCCCAAGCCCAATAGCTTCATCCGCCAGCCCATCAAAGGTGCTAGCGCCGGCGGCCCTCGCGTCGCCCTTCGCCACTCCAGAGCAGTCCTTGTCCTTCCACTCAAAAAAAAAAAAGCAGTCCTTGTCCTCCTCCTGTCGCGGAAATCGGAATCCCCTGGTCGCCGCCCGTCACTACCGCTGGATCCCTAGCGGCTAGCGCTGGACGCCGGCGCCGTCAAATCGAGGGTAAGCGCAGCGAATCAGTGCTAGCGGCGGGCAGGCAAATCGGCGCGGGCAAGTCGCGTATTGAGGGCGAATTGGACGCGTCCGCGCCGGGCAAATCTTAGAGGCCGTGCTCGTGCCGTACTACCGTTGTGGCCTGCCGGGCGACGTTGCTCAGCTTCGCGCAGGACAGGCGACGGCCGCAAGCGGGAGTCCGGCGGCCCGGGCGTCTGTCAGCAGCAGCACCAGCTGGTATTGACATTTGAGTAATTGAGTGTCTTGCATTTGTTCTTGAAGTACAATGCCGTCTTCGTCGACCTGGCCTCGAGGGACGACGGGAGGACGAAGGTCGCGGATCGAGATGCGTGAGTTCTTGCTTCCCTAGCTTGCCTTTGATCCAAGCGGAAAAGAGAACCCCATCAGTCTTCACTTCCATGTGTGCTAGATTGGTTCAGTATTGAAGTAAGAGCTGCTAGGCGATCTCGGATGTGGCATTGTGCTATTTTATGTGTTTCTGTTACACTCGTCTACTGCTAGTTTTAGAGATCCTGATCAGTTTTAACAATGGATTGTGTTAGTAGAGGATGGAACTTTGTTCTGTTATCTAAAAAATAGATTGTGTTACTTTGTTAATGTTACTTCTTTGCAAAGACCTTCCGGCCATCTATGTCGACGCAAGAGCCCTAGCGGCCGCTGACAAGGTCTTCCCGGCTGCGGATCTCCTGCCTTTGCCGCCGGCGCTTAAGCACGTGGTGCAGCGTGTCCGGGCAGTGCCCGGAGACGACCTGCACCAGCAGGAGGTGCACCCTGGGCCGTGGCGGCCAGCGCGCCGGAGCGGAGCTAGGTCTTCGCCTTCGGGGTCGTGGGGTTGCCGAAGAGGGAGGGGCCGCGGGGTCGCCGGAGCGTCGCCATTGGTTGAAGAGGGGAGGAGCAGCGACGTCCAGACACTGGACAAGAAGATGCGGAAGGGAAGAGGTCGCAGAAGAAAATAAAAATGAACCGATACCTTTCATAACCAGGGTGGATAATTTCTTTGAAGTTGCCCACCTCTATAGCAGGTGAAAGCCGGAGGAGTTGCTGTGAGTTTTGTACTAGAGTAAAAACACAGCAGATGAAAGCAGGAGGAGCTGTTGTGAGTTTTGTACTAGAGTAAAAATAGCTATGGGTTGCCATTCCTTTGGTTGGCTTTTGGCTTTTGGAATGCCAAAGCAGGTTAGAAAGCTCAACTAAAGGGGACCTTAGCCTGGCACCATCTAACTTTTCATCACTTAGTATTGCTTTTCCTAATGTAGCTCCTCTTGAGAATTACAGTCTGAATATGCAAGTTGTCTTGCAGATAACCAATCAAATGGTTCATTCATACTAATGCCTTCTTGTGCAGTTAACAAGTCTAATATAGAATTGGATGGGGTTTCCTTCTGAAACTAGCACTATCATTGGAATTTTCATATGGCTGCAATTTGGCTTATCTATCATGCTGTCAACTATCTGCTGTCTGCAAATTTTAGAAATGTTAGAAGTTATAAGGGAGCTTGGAGAGAAATTGAGACCTGTTGCTAAGCAGAGGATGATAACTTAGTTTATCTACTTTCTGTTATCTACTATCTGGTGTCGGTTCTCTTTTTCTGAAAACTTGTACCTGTTGCAGTTTGCTGTAGTATCTGGCCAATGGAGTTTGTTGTAGTTTTGATGAATGCTATCGTGCTACCCTTTGTAATGCTGTTCATCGTATTTAAGCTTGACCATTTTCTATCAAATAACAATAGGGTGTCTAGTTCCTAGGGTGAAATTTTTTTTGGTGTCACATCGGATGTTTCATGGAATGTCGGAAAAGGTATTTAGATACTAATAAAAAAACTAATTATATAACTTGTCTGGAAACTGCGAGACAAATTTATTAAGCCTAATTAATCCATCATTAGCATATGTTTACTGCAGCACAACATTATCAAATCATGGATTAATTAGGCTTAAAAAATTCGTCTCGCAAATTTATCGCAATCTGTGTAATTAGTTATTTTTTCGTCTACATTTAATACTGCATGCATGTGTCGAAACATCCGATGTGACGAGGTGAAATTTTTTTGGAGGAACTAAACACCCCAAAATAGTATCCAAAATGCTATTCATGATTGATCTTGGTTACATACAAAACATTAAATAGCTTACTGACAGCGAAAAAGACAGTCCATTGTATGACTTGTCTTTTTAATTGTCTATATTCAGATTCTAAAAACATCAGACATGAAGCTGTATGTGGATTGAACGTGCCCTTAACGGTGGCAGGAGCAAAGCTAACAATTACGACTAGACTTGAAATCTTGTACTACCGTCGTTTTCTACGCCTCACCATCATCTAGAACATCTCTGATTGGTCCAGCACTTAGAACCACCTCTCTCCATTGGGAGACTTTCCAATAGATTCGAGTGGATTTCCCTTGAATGGTCGGTCAAGTTTTCTTCGCTCCACACAACCATAGCACATGACAACAAAACGCCTCACGCCCTGTTCGCTTGTCGTATAAGCTGTACTTTTTCAGCCAATGAACAGTGTTTTCTCTTTCATGATAAATCAGCAAACAATATTTTAAATCATGACTTTTCAGCCATACGAATAGGACATCAGTTTCCTAGCTAGGGCCTACAGTTCATAGTATTATGCTACATGCGGCATAGCAGGGGTCCTCAACGGCATGAAAGAAATTGCTAGCGACGGCTCCAGAAACGATAAAAAAAAGACAATGAAGTGCAAAGCTGAGCGTGATACCAAGGCCGTGTTTAGATCGTCCGATTCGGCGCTGGATTCACTGTGCTGATTTACTGTAGTCTTTTGTTTTTATTTGCTAATAATTGTCCAAACATTGATTAATTAGGCTTAAAATATTCGTCTCGCAAAGTACAATAAAACTGTACAATTAGTTTTTGATTTCATCTACATTTAGTACTCCATATATGTGCCGATATTTTGATGTGATGGGAAATCTTCTTTTTACATAGTGGAATTTGGAGGTGAATTTAGGTATCTAAACAAGGCCTAATGAGTCGTTCTGCTCAGTCCTGGGCATAGGTGCCGTACGCCCTTCGCTCCTCCCATCCAATGGACCGCAGCTATAGGAATGAAAAAAGTGCAGCCCCGTCCGGACTCTGGAGCTAGCTTGTCTAGTGCCACTGCCAGCGTAGAGCAGAGACTGACAGTAGAGATTAGTTCAGTTTACATGTATTTTGCGAGACGAATCTTTTAAGACTAATTAGTTCATGATTGACACTGATTGCTATAGTTACACATGTGTTACAGTACCCCGAAAACTTTACAGCCCCTGAACTAAACATGCCTGTAATCATGGATAGTAGGGGTATACATCCCCTAAACTAAACACGCCTGTAATCTAGACGCACGCTTCTGTCCGGACGTCCGGGCGCTAGTTTCTCCCATACGTCAAACTCACACTACACCACTATGGATTTTTAGGGGCGGCTCCAGGGCATTTGTAGCAACGGTTTGGCCAGTCGCCCATACCAAACCGTTGCTACAAATGGTGGATTTGTAAGCACGGTTGGTCAGTCGGGGCAGCTGCTGATTTGTAGAGGCGGCTAGATATAGAGGCACCCCTATAAATCATTTTCCAAAAATCACGATTCCAGGTCTAAAAAATAGTAAAAACTTTTTTAATCTAGAGAGGCCCCCACCAGTCAGCCACCCACCCTCCTCTACCACTGCACGTCTCACTCACTTGTGTCTACGTTAGGTTTTGGTTCTCCACATATTATCCTAAACTGAGTTTAAATTGATTATTTGAGGCCCTAAACGAATTGAAATGAAAAAGTTATCAACTACAAAGTTTCATAACTTTTCGAGACCTGCAACTTTCTTTTTGGTAGTTTCTCCATCCAAGGCCGTTTACAAAATTTGAATTTCAAATTTGAGAAATTCAAACGTAGTTTTTCTTGACAAAATGAACTCAAATAAAAAAGTTATCAACTACAAAGTTTCATAGCTTTTCGAGATCTATAACTTTTGTTTTTGTTGTTTATCCATCCGAGGTCGTTTAAAAAATTCAAATTTCAAATTTTTGAAAATTCAAACGTAGTTTTCCATGACAAGATGATTTCAAATCAAAAAGTTGTCAACTATAAAGTTGTATAACGTTTTGGGATCTACAACTTTTGTTTAGTTGGTTCTCCATCTGAGGTCATTTAAAAATCTAAATTTCAAATTTGAGAAATTTAAACGTAGTTTTTCTTGACAAAATGAATTCAAATAAAAAAGTTATCAGCTACAAAATTCTATAACTTTCCGAGATCAATAACTTTTATTTTGGTCATTTCTTTATCCGACAAAGTAGTAGTAACATTGTTCATAAAATTTACATCTCTCTGAAGAAATGACCAAAATAAAAATTATAGGTCTTGATGATTCCTCAACTTTTATGTTCATAACTTTTTCAACTAAAATCACTTAATGTTTCAAAATGTCGTTTGAAGTTGTCATTTTTTGAAATTCAAAATTCAAATAGATAAAACACAGTCACATGAAAAGATGGACAAAATAATAGTTGTAAGAAGACAATAATTTGATAGATCATGATTTTAGAAAATTTTAGAAAAAAATCATCAAATTTGAAGTTAATATGAAGGAGAAAGACTGGTTACAAGTTTTAGCCAGAGATTAAAAAGAGAAATCAAGGTTCTTCAACAATTTCAAAATTAAATTTCAAACACCATTTTAAAGTAGTAAATGATTTTAAATGAAAAAGTTGTAAACAATAAAGATTCATAACTTTCCGAGATCTACAACTTTTATTTGGTTATTTCTCCATCCGAGATTGTTTAAAAAAATTCAAAATTTAATGCTTAATTTTTACTATTCGGCATCTATTCCCTAAAAATCTCATTTGTAGGGACGGCTGGATATTGAGCAACCCTTACAAATCGAACCATTTGTAGGAGCGGCTGATAACACCAGCAGCCCCAACAAATGAATTTGTAGGGACGGCTCATGTGACCACCATTTGTAGGGGAGCCGCCCCTAAAAAAAGGTAGTGTTGCTACAAATTCTTTTTGTAGTAGTGTCAAATCTTCATAAGAGATCGATAACCTTTGTTGTTTTGCGCTGAAAAATGGTTGGTTCTCCTCCACAAAAGCAAGGAACCCTTTGCTAGTTTGCTATGGAATGTTCGTCATCGCGAAAGAACGGTAGTTATTGTGGTGTTGCGTAATCAATGCAATTTTTAGCGGCAACACAATTGACGACTCCGCTAAGGACGGGTTTACCGATCTGTTATTGCCAGCAAATTCTTCTGCATCTTGGTCAAATCGCCTTCAAGAGAAGACAAAACGAAGCCACCATAGAGTCGGCGCGATTTGGTGAGCTTTAAATCATCGGAAGACATGTTTACGGGGACGAAGTTGCTGTGCATCAGATTATCGTTGCTTGCTGCCGGCGTTGAAGTCGTCGTATAGGATAAGTGCTTGCTCTATATGTGCTTTTTGAGCTGCAAAAAGAGCGCTGTTGCAGATCATTTAGTGCAGCAAAAAGAAACACGAGAATCTACTAATAATCATACGGGTTCGTGGATTTTGCCACACGGTCAGTAATAAGCGATCGAGAAGATATGGCTTGATTACAAACTTGAAGAGCTACCCGAAGAAGTGCCGGAAGATCTTATTCAAGAAATTGATCAGGTGAGTCAAGAAAAATATATCTGACATGTTATCAGAAGACAGCAAAAGGAGTCATCAAATTTAAAGAGTTTCCACCATTCGATGATGTGCTTAGAGATGTATTATCTACGAGTGCTTTATCCTCAATCCAATCTAGTATTGTTAAAGTTATGCTTAATGATAATTCTGAGATGAATGATAATGATGATTTGTTACCAGCCCACCTACTGCTACGACTACATCAAGTGAAGCTGCCCATGGGCCTTGGGCCGGAGCACGTGTCCGCAAGCCCAACGTGCGCGTGACGGGCGACGAGTGGGTGTGAGGAGTGCCTGCATGCACTGACGGGCATCTATGCCATGTAAGCATATAAGGACCAGAAGGGAGAGAGGGGAGGATATCACAAATGATGTAATCAAATCTAAAACTCTCAAGCACTCATCCTTCCTCGCCTATCCTTCCTGCCTATTTTACTATGTTGTTCATCTGATTCTCTGCCCCAATTGCTTCTACTCCCCGTCTATTGCTAACATTTGGTATCAGAGACACCGATTTTGGGCTTTGATTCGCATTGATTTGCACAGAATCCATCGATTGGTTTGAGCAATTGATCCGGTTGGCTTGATCTCATCTCTAGCAGTGAGCTGCTGTTAGGGATTTGGTCGCTGTAATTCCCTTCTCCGCTCGAATCGATTTGTGGGTGCAGTCGATCTAGATCTTCCCCAACCCCTCGCCCACGACCATTTTACCCGCCACCAACACTGCCTGGGAATCATGAACTCCGAAACCAAAATCATTCTCGACGAGCTTAACCACCGCTACACCGAGCACAACCAGAAGTGGGATTCGCGTTTTGCGGATCAGGATGCCCGCCTCTCGCGTCAGATCCGCGAGCTCAAGCAGGCGCAGGAGGCCCGCATGTCCAAGTTGGAGCGCGTCACGGCGTCGCTCAATGAGTGGCGGCTTGAAGGTACCGTCGACGATCTGAAGCTCGACGTCTCCAAGTCCAAACTCGAGGTGTCGAAGATCTCTCGCAATTGGGAGCGTGCGATCCTGGACCAGCCGGCTACCTCGCCGGGTGTCTTCGCCACCGCTCCGCCCGCTGTCGAGCGCCCCCACATCGGCGCTCCAGCACCACCGCCCGATGGGCACTGCATCGACAATCACCACCGGGAGAGTGCATTCGGGGTAGTTTCTACCCTGATTCATTCCCCAGTCAAGGGTATGCCACCGTTACCCCAGCCCCCATCTCCGCGTTCAGTCTTACAACCTGTTGTTGATCATGGAGCCTATAGTGGTACTACCGGGGTGGGGCATAATGGTTTCCAGAATCCCAAGCTTCCTAAATTTGATTTCCCAAAATTTGATGGAACTCAACCTAAATATTGGCTTAGTCAGTGTAAGGATTATTTCGATCTCTATGGTACTGAACCTCACATGTGGGTAAGGGTTGCTAAAATGCATCTGACAGACACAGCCAAACGCTGGTACCCTCCGTTGAAAACCAGCTCCAAACCGGGTCATGGTCTACCTTCACCCGTCTGATCCTTGAGCGTTTTGGTCAGGATCACCATGAACTCTTGCTTCGGCAACTTTTCCAAATTCGCCAAACCGGTTCTGTCCAAGAGTACACGGATCAATTTACTGCTATCGTAGATGAATTGTTTGCTTATGGGGGCACTACTGATCCACTTTATTATACCATGCGTTATGTTGATGGGATCAGAGCAGCTGTAGCTTTGCATCGCCCACAAAATTTGGATACTGCTTGTGCTCTTGCGAAATTGCAGGAGGAGGTCGCTGCACTGGCCCAGAAGCGGGAATTGCGGCGTTGGGAGAACCCGGTCGGTGCTCGCCCATATGCAGCGAGAGCGCTGCCCCTTCCTCCACCACCTCCCCGGCTTACTCTACCTGCACCTGAAGCGAAGCCGGTGGCTGAAGCAGGGCGCGGGCCGTCCACCGACGACCGCTGGGCTGCACTATGTGCGTCCCGGCGCGCCCAGGGCCTCTGTATGCAGTGCAGAGGCAAGTGGTCACGTGATCATCAATGTCCTGCTGCAGTACAACTTCATGTCATTCAAGCTGTTGGACATCTTTCAACTAGATGATTCCACTGATGAAGCGCTTGAGGCACCAGAACCAGCCAGGAGCAGATATTTATGTCTCTCTCAGTTGCCGCTGTGACAGGTGTTATTCTGCCCAAGACTATGTGTTTTTGGGACAGCTTGGGGATCAACATATAAAAATCTTACTGGATTCAGGAAGCTCTCATACGTTCATAAGTTCTGAGATTGCTGCCAAGTGTTCTAACATTTCATAATTACATCCACCACTGAAAGTTCAAGTTGCTAATGGTCAGACTCTGCTCTGCTCTTCTCATATTCCTTCAGCAGTTTGGTTTATCCAAGGGTGTCAATTCTCTTCAGATTTGAAAGTATTGCCGCTGTCAAGCTATGACATGATACTGGGTCTGGACCGGCTCGAATCACACAGCCCTATGGAGGTGCATTGGGCTCAAAAGTGGATTCATCTTCAGCACCAAGGACACTCTGTTCATCTGGTTGGTATTTTGCCTGAACTGCCTGAAGGTGCCGTGCTCCATGTATGCTCCTCTGATAAACAGCACCAATCTATGTGCCTGGATCAGCCTGTGGAAATACAACAACTTCTACGGGATTATGCTGGCTTATTTGATCCACCTACTCAACTGCCTCCTTCGTGTGACTGTGATCATTCCATTCCATTGGTGCCCGGCGCAGCTTTAGTGTTCTCAAGGCCATATCGCTTTTCCCCGGCAATCAAAGACGAGGTGGAGAAACAAGTGAACGAGATGCTGGCATCAGGAATCATTCAGAAGAGCTCCAGCCCATTCTCTTCGGCAATATTGTTGGTGAAAAAGAAGGACAACACTTGGCGATTTTGTGTCGACTACCGCCAGTTAAATGCAATTACAGTAAAAGGCAAATACCCTGTTCCAGTCATCGATGAATTATTGGATGAGCTGGCTGGCGTGACCTGGTTTACTAAACTGGATTTACGTTCCGGGTTTCATCAGATTTTGCTCAAACCAGGGGAGGAGTTCAAGACGGCGTTTCAAACCCATTTTGGACAATTTGAATTTCGGGTAATGCCGTTCGGTCTCACCGGGGCTCCGGGAACCTCCAGAACGCGATGAACTCCACTCTTGCTCCATTTCTGAGAAAGTTCGTGTTGGTTTTTTTTGATGATATACTGATTTACAGTAAGTCCTATGAGGAGCACATACATCATTTGCAGTTGGTCTTTCGGCAGTTACAGCTCCATGAGTGGAAGATCAAATTGACTAAATGTGAATTCGCTCAGCAACGTATTGCTTATCTAGGTCATGTTATCTCTGGTGCAGGGGTCGCTACCGACCCACAGAAGGTGTCCGCAATTGTAACCTGGCCTACTCCTTCATCGGTCAAGGATCTCCGAGGGTTTCTCGGGCTCGCGGGCTATTATTGGAAGTTTGTGAGAAACTTTGGCATAATTGCAAAGCCACTGACCGAGCTTCTGAAGAAGAATTCGATCTTCATTTGGACATAGGTTCATGATCAGTCCTTTCAAGCACTTAAGCAAGCTTTGAGCTCTTCACCGGTGTTGGCTTTGCCTGACTTCTCCAAGACTTTTAGCATTGAGACTGATGCTAGCAATGGTGGGATTAGTGCTGTTTTGACACAAGATGGACACCCTCTGACATTTCTTAGTAAAGCTCTTGGGCCCCGCTCGCGTGGATTGAGTACGTATGAGAAAGAGTATATGGCAGTTCTTATGGCAGTGCAGCAGTGGCGCTCTTACTTACAACTCGCTGAGTTCATTATCTATACAGATCAGCAAAGTTTAGTGCAACTAACTGATCAACGCTTGCATACCCCGTGGCAACAGAAATTGTTCTCCAAGCTGGTTGGTCTTCAGTTCCGCATACTGTACAAACCTGGGTCCACTAATCGAGTTGCCGATGCTCTGTCTCGCAAGCCTGCTCATGACTCTGCCTGTGCTGCATTATCTGTTGTTACTCCAGTCTGGATTCAGGAAGTTATAGCTGGATATGCTTCTGATCCAGTTACTTCTGAGATGTTGGCTAAGCTATCTATTGACCCTCAAGCTATTCCAGGCTATTCTCTTCGTGATGGCATCATCCGCCATGGGTCTCGCATTTGGATTGGAAATAATGTCGATCTGCAGCAGAAGCTTCTTTTTGCTACCCATTCCAGTGCGTTGGGGGGACATTTGGGTTTTCCAGCAACCTATACCAGACTAAAACAGTTATTTCACTGGTGGGGAATGAAATCTGTCACTCGTGCTTATGTTCAAGCTTGCCTCACTGGCTAGCAGGCCAAGCCCGATCGGTCCCGGCTTCCAGGGCTGCTGCAACCTCTGCCGGTTCCAGCCTCCGCATGGCAGACCATATCCTTGGATTTCATTGAAGGTCTTCCACGATCGGGCAACGCGAACTGCATTCTGGTGGTCGTTGATTCATTCACCAAGTATGGCCATTTCTTGCCACTTCTCCACCCTTTTACTGCTGCCGGTGTGGCTAAGGTCTTCCTCAACAATGTGTATCGATTGCATGGCCTCCCATCTGCAATTATATCTGACCGAGACCGTGTGTTTACAAGCAAATTCTGGCAAGAGCTGTTTCGCCTAGCTGATGTCTCTCTACAGATGAGTTCTAGCTACCACCCTCAGACAGATGGCCAAACTGAGAGGCTCAATCAAACTATGGAAACATTCTTGCGCTGCTTCGTCAACGCCTGTCCTGCTAAGTGGTTTTTTTGGATTGCACTCGCGGAATTCTGGTACAATGCTGCTCCACATTCTGCTATTGGTTGTTCCCCCTTTGAAGACCTTTATGGACATCCACCTCGTCATTTTGGGGTCTCGGTGTGGGATGCTATCGAGGTACCAGAACTTTCTTCTTGGCTCCAAGACCGTCAGGTAATGGCTGATGTAATCCGCCAGCACCTTGCTCGTGCAAAGGAGCGCATGAAAAGGCAGGCTGATAAGAAACGTTCTGAGCGTCACTTTCAAGTGGGTGATCTGCTGCTTGTCAAGATCCAGCCATATGTCCAGTCTACCTTGGCCCCCCGCGCCAACCAGAAGCTTTCATACAAGTACTATGGGTCTTTCAAGATCATATCTCGCATTGGCTCGGTGGCATATAAACTGCAGCTACCTTCTACCAGTGCCATTCACCCTGTGCTTCACATCTCTCAACTGAAAGCAGCCATCACTTCTAACACCCAAGTATCACCCACTTTACCAACTGACATTGAGCTACCCAGGGTTCCAATGGAGGTGTTGCAGCGCCGTGTCATTCCTACGGCCAATGGCTCGGTGGAGCAAGGACTCATCCTATGGTCTGGCTGGCCTCGTGACATGGCGACATGGGAGAATCTGCTCAAGCTTCGTCAAGATTTTCCCCGTGCTCCTGCTTGGGGACAAGCAGGTTCTCAAGCCTCGGGGGGTGTTACCAGCCCACCTACTGCTACGACTACATCAAGTGAAGCTGCCCATGGGCCTTGGGCCGGAGCACGTGTCTGCAAGCCCAACGTGCGCGTGACGGGCGACGAGTGGGTGTGAGGAGTGCCTGCGTGCACTGACGGACATCTATGCCATGTAAGCATATAAGGACCAGAAGGGAGAGAGGGGAGGATATCACAAATGATGTAATCAAATCTAAAACTCTCAAGCACTCATCCTTCCTCGCCTATCCTTCCTGCCTATTTTGCTATGCTGTTCATCTGATTCCCTGCCCCAATTGCTTCTACTCCCCGCCTATTGCTAACATGATTGTATGTTTAAATAAAACTTCTGTTGTTGCAAATGAAAATTCTGAATTATTTACTCAAGAAAATGGATCGGCTACTCTAGATGAAAAAGTAGTCTTTGGTCGATGTTGCTAACTGTAGTGACACAAAAATATTAAACATAATATAGCTCATCATGCATTTAATTTGGATACCAACAAAGATAGTAATTTTAATTCTAATATAGAAAATACGAGAGATAGTTCAAATGATATCTATGTAAAATGATATCTATGTAAGGCAGGGTGTAGCTGAACATTCAGATTCGGTTAGTAATCATAAAAACTAGCCGGAATCCCGCGCAACTGCGTGGGCTAGGAAGATCTGAGTCATAGGAAGCACGAAAATACAGTAGCGACAAATGAGCGTTTTCGAATTATAGGAAAACAGAAAAATGGTACGGATGTTACTGGAGGCCACTTTTCTATACATCAAGGATAGTGAGCCTTTTGTTTTTCATTAGATGCAGACCTTGGTTAGGCTTGTAGCACATGAAATGCATGGAAATTAAAAATCTGCAAACGAAAACACACGAAGAGGGCATTCAGCCTGATTTGTGCTTTGGTAATAGAAACAGTCGAATGCATTAGACATGGCCTGATCGCATTGTAGAATCCTTTGTGCCATCTTTGTTCTTTCGCTGCACCAATCAAACTGAGGCTGAAAGCTCGGAGGACACAGAGGTGTTCTTTCATGCAAATCCCATGAAATGTTTTACGTAGATGAATTGAAAAGCATGAAGGCAAATAAAAACATGTATATGGTTAAGGAGAATCTATTTTTGTAAAATTGCAAATGAGTAAAAATATCACCAAATAAACTCAGGTTTCATACTTCTAAAGTGTTGTGCCATATTTTAGCATGTGAAGAAAATGAACGTAGCACCTAAATGTGACAAAGTCATTTAAGTAACTAATCATGAGGAGTCAGGACTACTGCAAAAGGAGCCGATGGAGTAAAAATCTCATAGCCTATTCGCTTGAGCTTTCGGCCGCTTATTTTCAGCCAGCCAGCAGTGTTTTTCTCTCACATAAATCAGTCAACAATACTTTCAGCCGTTTATTTTCAGCTCAAGCGAACAAGCTGTCAGGTAGAAAATTGCTATTCAGAGGGCACTCATCGGAACTATTCCCCAGGTGCAGGTGCAGGCAATATATAACACATGATTTTGGTTCCCTGCTTAACTGCAGTGTCCTGGTCTGTTGCAATGTGGTTGCAGGTAATCTATAAAAAAAGCATGGAACACATCATTCATGTATGTAGTCTTGGAGAGACACTGAACTGTTAGTAGATACCCGTTGCATTCTTTTGGTGTTTATTAGGAGGAATATATGGGATCTCTATTGGGTGACAACTCTTGCAACAAAAATTTCATGCTATCGTTGCCAATTTACAAAACTCTGCCTTAAATCAAAACTCCAAAACACCTGGCCACCTCATGCTGCCTATACTCTTTTGGAAGGTTTCAATTATATCATGTTCAGTGATTTCACCAAACTGGAATACAAAAGGTAGTACACCTTACTCAAACTTATCTTTATTGATCTATATTAACTTGAGGACATCAGTTGTGCTTTGTAAAATAACATTGAAGCCACAATAAATGGACACTAAACTGCAAGAGGTAGATGGCAGACTCACCAAGGTGTCTATTGTTTTGTTAGAGTTAATTACCACCAAACCATTTGCTGATGCACATTAGGACCTTCCACCCACACTACGGGTAAACGACACGTGGCTGAAGATATATTACTGGGTAAGACATTATCTTCAATATCTAAGTGTAATAAAGGGGCTAAGAAGGAAGTTGAGATTTGATCATATCTTTATTACACTTAGATATAGGGGAAGATACAGGGGATGTGTACCCTCTAAATGTTGAGATTTGACATCCTCTCTAGGATGTCTATTAACCCCACGAAATGCTCAAATCCAGCATCTCTAGTAAAGAGTGTCATTGAGCTACCCTCACTTGTGAGGTAGGTTCTTGCGGTGCTCGACGTGCGGACTTGGTGGGTGATGTCAATTAGCCGCTGAACCATCGGGTGAGTGGTCGACACAACGGGGACGTAGCTTGGTGGCAACCTCACGAACCTCGGGAAAAAAATCACCGTGTCAACATTGTCTTCATCATCGTCTCGGTGGTTTGCATTCTACGAAACACAAGCTTGTATTACTTTCATATACGTTGTGCTTGTGTTGTTGCTCTTGTGACTAGTTTAGCTTTAGTAGCTTGCTAGTTGCCTTCTTGCTTGCATAGCATAGAAGTAGCTCTCTTGCGTGGCTAATTTGGTTTTAGTAACCTTGTTAGTCACATTGCTTAGTTTGTTAAGTAATTTGCGCTCAATAATTTGGCTTGTGTAGCCTTGTTATTGAGCATTGCTAGTGAGCTTAGGTGGCTTTGTGCTTTTGCTTACTAGATTGTGTAGGAGCTCCCCCGGTTGGCAAAGTACTAGTTGCATAGGTTTGTGTGACCTTGCTCCTAGAATTGGTTAGGTGAGCTCTAGCTAGCTCGGCACCTCAGTTGCATAATTAGGATCTTTGTAAGGTGTTAGAAAATATAGATAGAGGGGTATAGTCTTGACTAGATCGATAGTTTTAATTCCGCACTTGTATCGGTTAGCTGGCGCGATTAAGTTTTAGAAAGGACTATTCACCCCCTCTAGTCCGCTATCTCGACCCTACAGCGTCGCTGGGACAGGTGGCTGCCGGGCCGGCCATGTGAAGCACACGGAGGAGGCCGCCGCGTGCGCCTTGGGACGCCGCCGCCGCTCAATAGCACGGGCTAGCCGGGGACGACGGCGGAGGTAGTGGCGGCGCTAAACGGGGGTGGGAACTGCAGGGGCTGACGCTATGGGGCGCTAAAATTGTCATGACACGGAGAGAGAGGACGCAACCCTTTTTACTGGAAGGTTCAGGGAGTTCCTAGAAGTTTGGTGGCCGGTGATGTGCCTGTGGCCATAGATGGCAAATCGAATGGATGTGAAAAGGCAACGACATGGCTGCGCGAGGTATCAATAAATGGTGTTGAGAAATAAGGGTAATGGTTAGATAGGGAAAATGAAAGGGTAATGCTTCAGGACGTCTGTCCATCCGGACGCCGCGCTTCTCAGTCCATGCCGCTCACTCCTGCTCATCGCGCAACCCGCCTGCAACACATTCTCTCCTTTCTGCGCCCGCGACGCTCGCTTCCACCGTGCTCGCCTGCCGCGGGCACCACACCTCGTTCGTCGTGGCCTTTCTCTACCGCAGGGGTGCCGCGCCACGGGCACCGCACCCCATTCGCCGCGACCTTTCTCTAGCGCAGGGGCACCGCACCCGCCCACCCACCGTGGCCTTCTCCAACACGCATCGATCTACGTGTCGGCATGGAGCTCTATGTGCCGCCAAACCTCTATTCATCCAAGAAACAAGTAGATGTTGCACTGAAAACGCATATTGCAAATATATGTTTTAAGTGTTTTAGATGTTTCAGAAGTATATTGCAACTGTTTTATATCGATGTTGCAAAGTAGATCGGGATGTTGCGTATGTTGCAATGGCTATATACGTATGTTTCATGTATATGTTTCAAATATTTTGTTTTAGACGTATGTTGCAGATGTTTTATTTGGATGTTGTAAAAATAGATCTCGATGTTGCATATATATGTAAGTGTTTAAGGTGTTTCCATACGTATGTTGCAAGTGTTTTATCTAGATGTTTGCAATAGCTACACATGTTTTTAAGTTTTTTTTGTGTTTTGCAAGTGTTTCAGATGTATATTGCAAATGTTTCAGCTGTTTTGCATATATGTTGCAAGTGTTTCATCTGGATATTACAAAAGTAGATCATGGTTGCAGGCCCCACCTACCAGCCGTCTGCTACAGTGCTGGGGGGTGCCGCTGTTTGTCATCGTGTGGATGCCTGAGGCCGGCAGAAGCATCTGCTGCGCGGCATCCACAGCTGGGGACAGGCGAGACCCATGCGGTGGGGCACGCGAAAACAGGCGGCGCAGGCTTCTTTTCGCGTGTGGCGCGGCGTCCTGCACAAAGGACCGGAGGCGTCCGGTATTTTGGAGCAGCTCCAGACGTCCGGACGCTAGTAACGCCTGAAAGGAAATAATTAATAAGTCTGCAGGAGGATATAGAGGGGCCGAGTATGTTGAAACTGTCAGCCAGAAAATAATACTCCCTCTGCCCCAAATAAATCAATTCATAGAATCTGTGCCAGTCAAAAAAACTTTTGAAATTTAACCAACTTTATAGAAAAGAGTAACAATAAACACTTTATAAAAATATATTCTATAGTAAATCTAATGATACTAATTTGATATCCTAAGTCTTAATGTTTTTTTTCTAAAAATTTAGTTAAAATTTAAAAAGTTTGACTTAAAATAACTCCGGAAATCTATTTATTCAGGACACAGAGGAGTAGCTGCAACCAAGCCAAATGACGGTGTAAGCATAATACAAAAATGACGGTGTAAGCATAATACAAGAGTCCGAACGATTATTTAATTCGGATGAAGGAGACATTCGTGACGCAAAAACTGTTGTAATGGCCAAACACAATAGTTTAGTTAACAATTTAAGTGATGTCAAAACAGCAATTACAGCCGAACATAATTGTTCGGCTATATTAAAATTTCAACAGAAAACACTAAGCGCTGGGGGCATGCCAGATATAAAATGAAGTTTTTAGATTTCAATAATAAAGCTCAGGGCCATGGCAAGCACAGGATGATGAAGCCGAAGCTTACTTCCAAAGAGCTTCTGGCGAAGTATAAAAAGGAGGTGGATGCAACGGGTCAACCTCTTCATGGTCCGGTTACAAACCGGCCCAACCTAGGAACCAGCCCATGATAAACCATTTTTTAGGCCACACACGGGCTGGCTTGGTTACGGTCAAAACCGTGGTACCCGTCTTCTTCCTTGAGCATTTGACTGACGAGCCGCTGCCGGCGAGATTGGCACCCATAGCTTCACCACCGGTGACACTGCACCATGACCAAGCATGAGCAGCCTCCAGATATGGAACAAGGTCACAGTAGCCGACAGCGGCGATGCTGGAGCAGCTGCTGCCGTCGCTTGGGAGATCCGAACCAGCGGGTTCCTACACACGCATACTCCGTAGATTGCAGCTCGGCGCGTTGGAGGCAGGCAGGGATGGAGCCGATGGTCGGGGACGGCGGTGGAGGCCGCGGTCGCGGTCGCGGGAGGGGCGGGAAGGGAAAGGGCGTGAGCAGCTCAGGCTCCGCCACGGGGAGGCACCTGGGGCCAGTTTTAGAAGACGCGCCGGCGGCCGCATTGCTCCGGCCCCTCAAGAAGATCCGCAGCCCAGACCGCCGCCTCAACCGCTCCCTGTCCTCGCTCTCGTTGGCTCCGCCTTCCCCTGACTCGTCCTTTGTCGCCACCATCAACGCGACACATATTTCTGTTCGCGTACGATCAGGCTTCGGCGACATCGGCGGCAGCGGTGGCGCCGGCGTCCACCGCAGGGTTGCCACGACTCCTGCTGCTGCTGCTGCAGTACTCCAGCGTGTTCCAGCAGCCCCTGCCGCCGCAGCAGCATCACCAGCAGCCTCTGCAGCACCAGCAAATGATTTTGTTCGCTTGGGAGATCCGAACCAATGGAAACCGTGGAACCCGCTTGTTCCTAACCGCCGGACAACATCTTTCACGGGTTGGGCCGGGTTTTGACCAAAGACCGGTTAAACCAGACCATGAACAGGGTGAGCAACGGGTGCTAATCGGCCTAACAATATCAAGCAATCAAGATCATCTCCAAAATCTAAAAGTTGGAATTGGTAAGGAGGGGAGTTCTAATCTCGTGGACCAGCTTATCCATGTCTTCTAATATTTTCCATTAGTAAATAAATTAAGGATTATTAGTATGTTATATTATTACTTAGTAACTATGATGGTAGGTATAAGTGCTAATACATTGATTAGTGCATGTTTCGTGTGCTAATTAGTATATTAGTGTTGCTAATTAACATATTTTATTTTAAATTAGTGATTATCATGATAAAATTAGTATTAGTACATATTTATTAGTGTCTAATTAGTTGTTATTATTTTTAAATAATAGATATAATTAGTCAACTATTCTCATCCCATCCACTTTCGTCCATCCAATCAAATAGAAAAATGACTCGCCCCATCCATCTAACCAAACATGATGCTGCATCATTGATATCCTTATCTCAATATCCATAGATCACCATATCTTAGAGCAACTCCATCAATTTTGCAAATGGGCTTTGCATTCCTGTTTTTGCAAAAAAATCTACAAAACTCCTATCCAATAGTTTGACAAATGGGCTTTGCATTTTTGTTAACTTGGCAAAATCCTGGGATGGATTGACATATATGCAAGCTCGCGATCGGTTTGGCATTCCGTCTCACGCACTACTCCCGCATGCGCTCTTCCCTCCCGCGCCGTCGGGTTTCCTTTTTTGGATTTTGGCAAGTCAATTTTGCCAAACCGTTGGAGATAACCTTTTTTTTCTCCTCCCCATATTGATTTGAAAGTTGGCAAACTCCATCTTTTGCCAAACAAAAAATGCAAAACCGTTGGAGTTGCTCTAACTTCGTTCTCGAACCAAAAGCACCCTAAAGTAGCACCCTTTTGCCTCCCTCAGTTATAGCAAGGTGAGAGAGGGGGCCAAATGGACTTTTTTTTAAAGAGGATTTTCCTTCTTTATTCTAACGTCCACAGTGACCTTCTGAAGGAATGTGGCCCAAGCCCAATAGATATTGTGAAGGCCCAGCAAACGTGCTAGCGCCGGCGGCCCTCCCATCTCCCATCGCACACTTCTCAGTTCTTGTCCTCCTCCTCGCCTCCTGCTGCGGAAATCCGAATCGGGAATCCGCTGGTCGGTCGTCGCCGCCGTCGCCTCCTGGCGCTGCCCGGAAACCCTAGCGGTTGACGCCGGCGCTGTCAAATCGAGGCTCTGCGCAGTGAATCAGTGCTAGCGGCGGGCAGGCAGATCGGCACAGACAAGTCGCTTTTGGGGGCGAATTGGACGCGTCTACGCGGGCAAATCCTAGAGGCTGTGCTCGTGCCGTACTACGGTTGTGGCCTGCCGGCCGGCGTTGCTCAGCTGCGCGCAGGACAGGCGACGGCCGCCCGCGGGAGTCCGGCGACCCGGGCGTCTGTCAGCAGCAGCACAGCTGGTATTTGATATTTGAGTAATTGAGTGTCTTGCATTTGTTCTTAGAACTTCAATTGCACAATGCACAATCCCAATTCTTGATTTCTAGTACGTACAACGTAAGTGGCCCTGTGCGAATTCACGTCTCAGCCACTGTCTATATGCCACAATCCCCATTTCCTGATTTCTATTATCTGTACATTTGCTTGGCCCTCGGCGTGCAAATTCACTGGCAACGCCACTGTCTATACGCAGTGTCGAAATAAATGCAAAATTCGTCGCATGTGTTATACATCAAGGCGCGCTAATGCGCATAACAGCAGACCAGACATCAACACATAAGGCTACAATGATTTTCCTTCTTAAGCTGAATGTTTCGGTTGATACATATCTGACACTTGTGCATGCGCCTTTATTCTTGTGATCAGGGCCTGGATGCTGAACCAATGGTGTCAGGCATCGGCTGCTCTTACCCTGTTACTGGAAGGAAGCGTGTAAAGTTGTTGGCAACCGAGTTGTCGGGTAGTGAACCCCTTGTCTGTTGCGTGCCAATATGTGATGATTCACTGGGGGACTTGCCTGACCGGTACAAGGCTTCACTGAAATCACATCTCTTCAGCCTTTTTACCTTCCTTCTATTTCTATTAAAAAGTTAGAGCTTTAATGCTTTCCTGCATGATTTGTCAGGTGCTCTGAGCGGCATCACATGGCTTCCGGTAGTGGTGACCAAACGCAGAACACTGGTGTGTTTCCTGCAATGCAGGAATATGCCTGTTCCACTGGTAACAATGGTGTGGTCTATCCACAATATTGGATTGGATATTCGTCTGGTCAAAATGGGGCACAGGGCGCATACTTGCAACATCAACATTTTGAAGGTTGCATGTATATGAGTGGGAACGGGCAGATGTGCGGACCTTACCCACCTGAACAGCTGTA
This sequence comes from Saccharum hybrid cultivar R570, assembly GCA_038087645.1. Taxonomy (NCBI): domain Eukaryota; kingdom Viridiplantae; phylum Streptophyta; class Magnoliopsida; order Poales; family Poaceae; genus Saccharum; species Saccharum hybrid cultivar. Next base: position 28,997,301 of record JAQSUU010000804.1, read on the forward strand.
TGAGGGGCTGTCCACTGGTTTCTTGCCTCAAAGTCTTGCTATCTATGCTGTTTTTGGTGGGAAAACAGCCGATCCTGTGCAGTTGATCTTTCTGAAACAATTCCTTTCACAATGGAATGTCGGTGCCATGGCTTCCACCCCAAATGCATTGATGGAGACAGAGAAAGTGGCTTCCCATGCTAAAATGGTTTTTCCAGATGTATGGCTTGCTCTTCTGTCTATATTTGTTCGTGTCATCCTTAGCTTGCCTGCCTTCCTGACTGCTTTGGTTCCTGCTTCCTCCCTGTTAGTCTCTTTCAAGCGAAGAATCATGCTGGATGTTTGAGGATTCAGAAGGTTGCCGACAAGGGCCACATTCTCTTGCTGAACTTTCCTATTGGCATCACAATAGCTATATCCAAGATTTTTCAATGGTATGGAAATCAGATATGAAAATTCTCACCTTCTGGATCTCACTAATTCTTTGTGTAAGCAAAAAAAGTATGTATACGTGTAAATTATGACATTCTTGATTGCTTCTATGTAATGCAGCACTTCCTTTGTGAGTGAAACACTTTCCTATGATTTGGTCACATCGTCAATGGCTCAAGAATATTATTAGGCTGTTGGATATCCTAATGTGTAATAGTTGGAGGAGTTTCTCTCTCATTGAAAAAAAACTCTTAAAATTTGGTTCATTTGTTGCCATGAGTTCCCTTGGCACTTTACGTTAGATTAGCATATCATAGTACAATATTATTATTTTCATTCTTGGCAAGTACTGTACAGACTATCTGGTAACCCAGCCAGGTTGAATAAGATTTACATGATGGATGAGAAAAACCGAGATAAGATTCTGTTGAAATTCATGGAAGTCTTCCCTGCCTTTTGTTCCTGATTTAAGATAATCTATAGACTTGATGTGCATGTTGGAGTATATGTTTGAGGCTCATGTGGCTAGGCCCATGTGGCCCATGTATGCTACACTATATAGCTACCCTTCTAGGGTTAGCCTAATCAATCTAGTCCATTCATTCCAACATGGTATCAGCAGCCTAGTTTCCTTTCCCCTTTCTCCCTCCCTCCCGCCGCCAGGAGCCGCCAGGGGCCACCGCCCACGCCGGCGCGCCGCCAGGCGCCATGGCCGGACCTGGCGACCCTCCTCCTCCTCCCTCCTACTTTCTCTCCTTCCCTCCCCTCTCCAACACCACCTCCTGGGCCCAGATCGTGGGCACGCCCCCTGCTTCCTCTGGCGCGGGCGCTGGACAGGGCTGGGCGCCGTCGGCCGCCCCCTCTGCTGCCGCGCCAGTCTCCGCTGCGGCCTGGCCGCCGCCCGGCGCCTCTCCCGCAGCCCAGCCAGCGCGCCCTGCACTCGCTCTCGCGTCCGATGGCACTCCCGCGGCTGCTGCTTTCCCGGCCGCCCCGGCCGATGTCGCCGAAGCCGTCGGGCCCGAGCTCCCTGCGGACGCCGCCGCCGCTGCAGCCGGCCTGGCCCTGCCTGGTGGTGATGGTGCGGCATCCCATCTGCAGGGGCCGGGCATGGGCAGCGGGGGTGCCTTCAACCTCCCCGCTCCGCCTTCGGCCGCCCTCTACGCTCCTCGGCCCGTCTCCGCCCTCGCTGCCCCGCTGGTTTCCGCCCGAGCCGCGGCCGCCGCGGGATAGGAGCGAGTCCGTGCGGCTGCCCTTGTGTGGCAACGGGAGCGGGACGCCGCCGACACTCTGGCCCGCCAGATCGCCGAGGCGGAGCAGCTTCTCGCCCAGGACGGGGGGGCCACCTCCTCCGGCTCAACGGGCCACCTCACCTCCACCACTACGGCTCTCCGTCACGACCCGGCCGATCCCCTCGTCTCGCAGCTCCACTACCAGGCCGGCGGTGTCCAGAACATCCGGCTACTCGTCCCGGTTGTCCTCGACCCCGAGTCGCCCTCGTACGCCCGTTGGCGGGATCTGGTGGTCCTCACTCTTCGCCGCTACGCCCTCGACGACCACATCCTCGACGATCCTACGCCCATGGTCCAGACTCCGTCGTGGCAGCGTCTGGACAGCATCGTGCTTTCCTGGATCCTCGGCACGATCTCCGTCGACCTCCACGACTTCGTCCGCAACACCACCTCCGCTCGCCAGGCCTGGCTGGCACTCGAGGGCCAGTTTCTGGGCAATGCTAAGGCCCGAGCTCTGCGACTCGACGCGAGCTTCCGCACCTTCGTCCAGGGGGACCTTGCCGTTGGCGAGTTCTGCCGGAAGATGAAGGCCATGGCCGATTCCCTCGGCGACCTAGGCTGGCCCGTGGAGGATCGCATCCTCGTCCTCAACGTCCTCCGCGGGCTCAGCGACCGCTACGCCCACCTCCGGACGTGGATCACCCGTCAGCGGCCCTTCCCCATCTTCCTGCAGGTCCACCTTGTCATGGAGGAGCTCACTCAGGGCCTCCAGCCGGGGTCCACCACCACCCTGGGGTCCTCGTCTTCCTCGACGGCCCTGGCTGCTACTCCGCCGCGCCCGTCTGCTCCTACTCGTCCGTCTGCTCCACCACCGTCGTCTCTTCTTGGTCCTCCTCCCTCCGGGCCAAGCGGATGTGGGGGGGTCGTGGCGGTCGTCGCCGACGCGGTGGGGGCCGTGGGGGAGGCCGTGGGGGTGTCACCCCGCCAGCTGGCCCACCGGGGGGGGACACCATGGCCTTCCTTCCACAACCCGTGGTCAGGGCGCATTTCTATGTGGCCCTACCACACTCCAGGGGGTGAGCCTCGCCCACCGGTGGCCATGTTTACTAGTGCTCCACCTCCCGGCATCTCCACTCCGCCTTCGTGGGCTACTCCCCCCGGCACCCCGCCCGGGCTTGTTGGCTGGGACCATGCGGCCTTGGCACGGTCGTTTAGCACCATGGGCCTGACACCTCCTGTCGGCCCTGAGTGGATCGCCGACTCGGGTGCCACCTACCACACCACCCCTGACCCTGGTATACTTTCTTCTGTCCATTCTCCTTTTTCTTCTCTCCCTCGTCCATTATGGTCGCAAATGGTTCATGTCTTCCTGTCACCTCTGTGGGTACCGCCGGTGCTCATGGGTCCTTTCGTCTTCCCGATGTTCTTGTTGCACTCTCTATGGTTCACAACCTTCTTTCTATTCGTCGTTTTACAGCTGACAACTCATGTTCTGTGGAGTTTGACTCTTCTGGTCTTACTATGAAGGATTTGGCTACCCGGCGTCCTCTGCTCCGATGTGACAGTACGGGGCCCCTTTACACCCTCCGTTTTCCGGCGTCTGCCTCGCCGTCTTCGCTTTTGTCAGCTGCCTTCGCCACCACCTCTTCTACTACTTGGCACCGGCGCCTCAGCCATCCTGGACGTGATGCCCTGATGCAGCTTAGTCATAGCTCAGACATTCGTTGTACTCGAGCTCATGATGAGCATTTGTGTCACGCGTGCCAAATGGGCCGTCATGTTCGTCTTCCTTTTTCTAGTTCTTCACATGCGGCTCGCATTTTTGATCTTGTTCATTGCGACCTATGGACGTCTCCTGTACTCAGCATTTCTGGTTATAAGTACTATCTTGTGGTGGTTGATGATTTTTCAGACTATTCGTGGACTTTTCCCTTACGTGCCAAGTCTGAGACATTCCCCGCGCTCCACCATTTTTTCGCTTGGGTTTCCACTCAGTTCGGCCTCACCATCAAGGCCGTCCAGTGCGACAATGGCCGTGAGTTCGATAACTCCACATCCCGAACCTTCTTCCTCTCTCGCGGTGTCCAGTTGCGCATGTCTTGCCCGTACACCTCCTCTCAGAACGGCAAGGCTGAGCGCATGATTCGCACAACTAATGACATCGTGCGTACACTCTTACACCAGGCCTCACTCCCTGCTCGTTTCTGGGCAGAGAGCCTGCACACCTCCACCTATCTCCTTAACCGCCTTCCTTCCGCTGCTTACCCGGCTCCCACGCCGCACCACGCTCTTTTCGGTACCCCTCCGAGGTATGACCACCTTCGAGTCTTCGGGTGTGCGTGTTACCCTAACACCACGGCCACTGCTCCGCACAAGCTGGCTCCCCGGTCCACTCTCTGTGTCTTCCTTGGGTACTCCCCGGACCACAAGGGGTACCACTGCTACGACCTCACCTCTCGTCGGGTCCTCATCTCTCGCCATGTGGTGTTCGATGAGTCTGTCTTCCCCTTTTCCACCACCACCACCCCTTCCACCTCCGCGCATGACCTCTTCTCTTTGTTTCCCACTGATGCGGTGGTCGAGCCACCTTTGCCGTTGTTTCCTGCAGGTCCTACGGCCCCGTGCCCCAGCTCGCCGTCGGCCGGTGACTCCCCCAGCCCTGCTCCCCGTTCGACCATGGACGGGGACCCTTCCGGGATGGCCCCTGTCATTCCGGCTGACGGGGCTCCCAGGCCGTCGCCTCCGGCTCCGCCTGCGCGCTTCGCCCGGGCGATCCTTGTGTACCAGCGCCGGGCCCGGACTGCGCCGGCACCTTCGCCTCCGCCGGTGGCCCCTCCTTCGCCGGAGTCACCACCGGAGCCGTCTTCCTCTCCGCCGGGGACACCGGAGCCGTCGCCGCGGCCTCCAACCGCTCGCGTCGAGACCCCGGTGTATCACCCGCCGCTCCTCCACCGCCATCCGCGTCATGTTCACCCTATGGTGACACGACACGCGGCTGGGACCCTGCAGCCCCGGGCTCTTACGGCGATGCCCGGTGACTTGCAGGTCTCTCCAGTACCCTCTTCCGTCCGCGAGGCCTTGTTGGACCCTCACTGGCGCCACGCGATGGAAGAGGAGTACGCGGCTCTCCTCGCTAACCGGACCTGAGATCTGGTGCCACGTCCACCAGGCTCCAACGTTGTCACCGGCAAGTGGATCTGGACACACAAGCGCCAAGCTGATGGCACTCTCGAGAGGTACAAGGCTCGTTGAGTTCTCAGGGGCTTCACTCAGCGGCCTGGTGTTGACTATGATGAGACCTTCAGTCCAGTGGTGAAGCCGGCTACAGTCCGCACGGTGCTCTCCCTCGCACTCACTCGCTCTTGGCCCGTGCATCAGCTGGATGTTAAGAATGCCTTCCTGCATGGTCTTCTCACTGAGACAGTTTACTGCAGTCAGCCGGCCGGGTTTGTTGACTCCTCGTGTCCTGACATGGTCTGCCGGCTCAACAGATCTCTCTACGGCCTCAAGCAGGCTCCCCGGGCATGAAACCATCGCTTTGCTGCCTTTCTGCGATCACTGGGATTTGTGGAGGCCAAGTCCGATACGTCACTGTTCATCTACCACCATGGAGCTGAGACTGCGTATCTACTGCTCTATGTTGATGACATTGTCCTCACCGCCTCCAGTGAGTCACTCCTTCGCCGCATCATCACCTCTCTCCAGCAGGAATTTGCTATGAAGGATCTGGGTGTGCTCCACCACTTCCTTGGGGTCACAGTTGCGCCTCATCCTGCTGGACTACTTCTTCACCAGCGGCAGTACACTCTTGACATCCTTGAGCGAGCTGGGATGACAGACTGCAACCCCTGCTCTACTCCAGTTGACACGCAGGGCAAGATGTCCGAGGCCGAGGGTAACCCGGTGTCTGATCCCACCGCGTACCGGAGTCTTGCTGGTGCTCTGCAGTACCTCACCTTCACTCGACCGGACATCATTTATGCAGTTCAGCAGCTGTGCCTTCATATGCATGATCCGCGGGAGCCCCACCTCACTGCCCTCAAGCGCCTTCTCTGCTACCTCCGAGGCACTGTGGGCTACGGCCTGCTCCTTCACCGGCGGTCCTCCTCCACCGAGATGGTTGTCTACACTGACGCTGACTGGGCCAGATGTCTGGACACTCGGCGCTCCACCTCCGGCTACGCTGTCTTCTTGGGCGGCAACCTGGTGTCCTGGTCGTCCAAGCGTCAGCAGGTGGCCTCCCGCTCCAGTGCCGAGGCGGAGTACCGCGCCGTGGCCAATGGCGTGGCGGAGGCCTCTTGGCTCCGACAGCTCCTGGCCGAGCTCCATAACCCTCTTCTCCGGAGCACGCTTGTCTACTGCGACAACGTCAGTGCAGTCTACCTCTCCACCAACCCCGTGCAGCACCAGCGGACCAAGCATGTGGAGATCGACCTTCACTTCGTCCGTGATCGGGTTGCCCTCGGAGAGGTGCGAGTCCTACATGTACCTACTACGTCCCAGTTCGCAGACATCTTCACCAAGGGCTTCCCGTCGTCGACCTTCACCGCCTTCCGCTCCAGTCTCAACATCACCAGTGGCTAGTTGCGTCTGTGGGGGGCTCATATGTATTTTCTTTTCCTGGTGTCCAGTCTGACTCCGCTGCGTCGGTAGTTCAGACTGCGGGGGGTGTTGGAGTATATGTTTGAGGCCCATGTGGCCCATGTATGCTACACTATATAGCTACCCTTCTAGGGTTAGCCTAATCAATCTAGTCCATTCATTCCAACAGTGCATCTAGATCCTTCACTCATACTACACATTTCCTCCTATCTCATGTGCCAACTTATGAAATAAGTTTTAATTTCTCCACATAGTTTACAATCTGATGAATTATTCTAATAATTTTACTTCAGATTTACCATGTTGATGGCAAATTTGGCCCATTCACGCTTGTATCACTAATGGGTATGTGGAGTGGGGAGCACAAAGAGCCTTTGGAAGCTACAGCTAACGATTCTGCATCATTGAATGGCTTAGTGGGTGACATAGTTGATGATGTTAGCCATCAGCTGCATGCAGGGATTATGAAATCAGCTCGCAGGGTTCTAATTGATGAAATATTCAGCTCTATACTTCCAGATTTAATTGTTTCCAAGAAAACTGAGAAGCAACTGGCTGCAAAACTGAAGAACCAAGTTACTAAGGTTTGTTTTATTTATGAGGGGTTTGTCTAAGGAGGGAGCTGCGTCTTACTTTTCCTTTTCAGCTTTTAATAACCTGCCCTAGTTGCGCTATTGTTTGCAGCCTGACAGTGTGAGCAACAAGAAGGATTCCACAATTAAGGTCAAAGTTAACACATCATGTACTGTTCCAAAAAAAGGCAACTCATATAATACTGCCCCAGTGGATTGTTCAGTGGCAATTCAATTTACAGCAGTGCATGGTAAATTTGCTGATATACTACCAGCAGTTTGGCAAACAGTTTATTATGAATCCATGAAGAATGTATGGGATGAAATACTGTCTGAATGTGTTATGGACTACTGTGATGTATGGTTACAGAGAAATTGTATATTGAATCTGCCCTCTACAAGTATTTCTGTCATCCCTGATGATAACATGAAAGCCCAAGACAGTCATGAATTGTCACCAAAGGTGTTTTCACTGGGGCTGAACGTGTTTCTTTCTTGATAAGAGTGGTTTAGTGTTTTATAAACCTTTGTTATTATTTCACAGCTGATATGTTGTGATACTTTCATGGTTTTGCAGGACTTAGATGCTACCGAATGTGACATGGACTTTCCACCTGGATTTGGACCATGTTGGAAATCTCCTGAGAGCTCCCTCTCACCATCCTTATTAGAAGTCAATGGAAGTGCTATGGATGGGAAGTCTGAATCAAGCACCACTTTATTTTCTGGCCCCTTAGCAGTAGTCCAGCGGATGCTGGCAAATGAACTATATATCTCATCGAAGCAATCTTTATTTCACTATTTTGAGGAGGTTATTGCAGAGGAGATAACAAATTGTTTATGCTTTGGACTCGAAAGTAGTATTGATCAGGTGAGCTGAAAGCAAAAAAGAAATTTTCCTGATTACTGCTAATACCCCTGAATTCCCACAATTTGTTTCGGTAAATGTCACAGGAACAAATTGGTACCCCTGTTCACGCACCAGAATCACCCATGTCAGCCGAGACGTCTATGCATGAAACACTCAATCCTATTGAGATGACTGGAGGTGATGAACTGAATATTGTTGAAATGGCTATGACCACAAGAACCAGTCCAATTGAAATGGCTGTAGATGAAGAACTGAATACCGTTGAAGCTACAAGAACCAGTCCAACTGAACTGACTTCAGTTGAAACATCAACTGCTGCTGAAATGGCAACAGATAAAATGCCCACTTCTCATGGTAAATGAGCAGCATCCTTCTGTTATGTTCTTCCATTCTTACCTGTGTTGTGCTTGATTGCATTTTTCTTATTCCCTTGTAAAGTGTGTGCAGTGGAAGAGCACCTATCCATGTCGTATGCGAGGATATTTGAAAAGATGGATATATGTAAAACAGCGGAATTGGATGAGAAATTTGATGAAGTGCCTCCTGGAATGGAGACTGGCTTAGTCCCTTTACCACTTATGGACAAAAACATATATAAACCTTCAAAGTCAATGAACTCTATTCCTTTGATTTCTAGATATATAACTTTGGCTCTCTGCCGGCAAAAACTACATGAGAATGTTGTGAGAGAGTGGACATCTCTCTTCTCCGATACAATTAGCAAGTGCTTGGGCTCATGGTACACCAGGAGAAATGCTGTAACTAAAAGCGCAGATGGATCATCAAAACTCAAAGAAAAAACATACTACAGGAAGAGGAAATTTGAGAAAACATGTCAATCAAAATCATCAAAAAAACCAGTGGAAATCTCAATGGATGAGCAGCTTTCAAAACCTCTCTGTCAGCTTGTTGACCGCAAGATTTATGTGAAAAATATCCAGGAATCAAACAAAGCTTTGACATCAAAGAAAGTTTCATTTGTGGACAAGCCCTCCAAAAAAGGAGCCAAAACTGTGGCTAATGATGCTCATGATCTGAATATCCAGCAAGATCTGACACTCCTTTCCAGTGAGGTGCCAAAAAGTAAGTCTTTTGATCTGTTTCTTCTTCTGATACATAGGTTTGTATATATTTGTGATATGCCTTTCCTTTCCAGGAGCCAGGTCATCTCATCCAACTAAGAAGCACATGGTTGCTAACAGGACACCTACGGGGAATGATAATGTGGCAGATAATAGTATGCTCACGAAACATGTCAAGAAAAAAAAGGGCAGGGACATTTCCAGTGAGACCAGTCAGAAGGTAAAACCGATGATCTCATGCCCAGAATCAGATGGCTGTGCTAGAGTTTCCATTAATGGATGGGAGTGGCGCAATTGGGCGCGAAATGCTACTCCATCAGAAAGGGCTCGTGTGAGAGGGTACCGTGTTCGGACTATTCTTTCTGCCTCATCAAATAATAATGTGTGGATAAATTCTCAAGCAAAGGTTTCATCTGCAAGAACAAATCGGGTTAAACTGCGGAATCTGTTAGCAGCCACTGAAGGTGCTGAGCTGCTAAAAATTACCCAAATGAAGGTAAAACAGAACTATATATTCTGATTCTGAAATTTCTGTTTATAAGAGGTTCTGATGATTCTCATTTATGCCTTTCTCGATGTGTAGGCAAGGAAAAAGCGCTTGCGTTTTCAGAGGAGCAAGATCCATGAATGGGGTCTGGTTGCGCTTGAGTTGATCGAAGCAGAAGACTTTGTCATAGAATATGTTGGTCAACTGATTCACCGGCGGGTAATCATGCATTATTCAATCAACCATTGTTTCACTGACATGCTTTTTTTGAGCAACGTGTTAAAGAATGATTTGTACCCTATAGGTCTCTGACATACGTGAGTCTCAATATGAGAAGAGTGGGATTGGAAGCAGTTACCTCTTTCGCTTGGATGATGATTTTGTGGTGGGTGATGCAGATCATTCCTCAATGCAGTATTGCTTTGGTGTCTTCATTTTTTTTCTTTGATTAGGAAATAAGAAACTCATGTATTATCTCAAGGGGTAAAAAATAAACAAAATATGTGAAAATGGTTACCTAGAGCATAAAGGAAACCTTTTAGTTGGTTGGGAGCAACAAAAAACTCTGGGGCACTTCTTGACAGAGTGCCTGCTTCTTTGGATGGATGGTAATGGTAATCGTACTGCTATAGTGCTATGTAATCTCAAGCTGCAACCAAAAAGAAAAGGCTGTCAGTTTTTTTATTCCACCTTGTGTTTTTCGTTCTAGTGTTCATTGCCCAAGTATCTTAATTTATGCAGGTCGATGCCACTAAGCGTGGTGGGTTAGCAAGGTTCATTAATCATTCTTGTGACGTAAGTGTTCAAGAAAAGATTATTCAATTGCGATGCTTGTAAAATGCTAAGTAGTTGTTTCATATTTTCCATGCCAGCCAAATTGCTACACAAAGGTGATCACTGTTGATGGCCAGAAGAAGATTTTCATTTATGCAAAGAGGCGTATATATGCTGGTGAGGAAATTACATATAATTACAAGTTTCCATTGGAGGAAAAAAAGATACCTTGCCATTGTGGTTCTCGGAGGTAAATCTGCTAATCACTATACAGGAAGGCTGAAGGCTTTTTTTTTGTCAATTGAGATCTATTTCATGAAGATAATGTGTTTCTAATGGTGTTACGGGTATTAAGTTTGGCCGCCCTTGTAGTCTTATTGATGTTATTGGTACTACTTGCATGTATACACAATATAAAAATTTGGAGCCAAATAAAATGATTTCCTTACCAAACTGTTGATGATGCAAGATTAGAATACTTCTATTGATGCCAATTTTTGTTTACCACTGCACTATGGAAAGCGTGCAGATATTCCATTGCCTTTATCTATGCTTATCCCATTTTGCACAGCAGCATGCAGACACACAAAGTAATTATTTTCATGTCCTGAAGTAACTAAATTGTTGATATCAAGCTCTAGAAATATTGAAATAATAATTTAAATAGTGCATATATGAAGGTAAACATTCAGATGTTAATATCTTCTGCATCCACATGAAATACTTTTTTTTATTTCCCCTAAGTGACTTGTCTTCCTCATAGTCATGGTTTTGCTCAGGAATGACCTGTTGCGTTTCTATTTAATTAATGTAGCAGTTGAGCACTACCATTGAGATTACTTCTGTTTTACTCTACCTTTTTATCCTAACTATCCACTGCTTGTTTAGGTGCCGCGGATCAATGAACTAAGAAGGCCATCTTTTGAGGTAATTGCAGCACTTATGATTCTTGGCTGTGTGGAATTCATTAATCAGGTTTCATATAGTTTTTTTTGCAGTATGAAATTCGTAGATTAGTTTTGATATCATTCTTTGTCATGTGCCCAGATATTCTTAACACGAGTTGAACTTTGAATGCTGGATTTTAGTTTCTAATAGCTTATTGAATCCTATGGAACAAAAGATCATGGGACTTTGCAATAAGATATATCTGCAACTATATTAATCTTTCCAAGATATCTAACACAATGTTACATTCCTATGGAATTGACGTCATTAGAAGCCATTTCTTACAAATTGGGCATCCTCAGTATTCTTTTCGAACAAGCAACATGGGACAACTTCCTTTGGATTGAAATTATTTAAACATTATTTGAAAATTCTTCAATCCAAAAGGGGCCCAAGGCTCAGCCAAATTTTAATTGGTATATATTCGTTGCTAAATGTTGAATTGGAGATGGGGCATTTAACTTGTCAAACTGCGTCCAATTTGTCTTGTGGTTACTGATAATTTATTTTTCAGGGATTAAACTAGAATTGGTATATATGCATGATTGGATTATTAAACTCATTAAATATTTCTAAAAGTCATCTAGGATTGTAATTATGATTGATGCCAGAGCATTTATGGTACCTATATAATTCCATGGACATGTCAGTCACCTGGGAATCTCATCCTGTGTAGTTCATTGTACAGGCTTTCATAGTTGCACCCTCTCTTGGTATTTCTGGGCTAAGGATTCCAATTGATAGGGGGATGGAGTGATTCTTTTTTTTTGAACGCAGGAGCTCTGCCTTTCAATTAAGTTGGGAAAAGGGAGTTTATGTACAAGCAAAGAAAGGTTAGTGGGATTCAGGCCACTGAAGCAGAAAACACACAAAGGAACACCCTCAAAATGCTAAGCGTGAGTGAAAGCTCTCTTTCTTTGCTAAATGTCGTACTTAATTCTTGCAGCCACCTGTAGCACCGTCTCTGAGGTGTTGTTGAAAATTCTCCTGTTACGATCCTTCCAAATGTTCCAAAAGGTGTAAATCACCATCCCATTGAGCCGTCTTCGTTCTGTAGCTGGCACCTTCCTTGCTGTCTCTTCCAACCATGCTTTGATATGCACGGGTCGGTCTGAGCCTGTGACCTTAGCTCAGGGAGGTTCTCCCAAGAGATGACCAGGTTCCAAACCTCTTTAGCAAAGGGGCAACACAAGCATAGGTGCAGACCGGTTTCTAAGGGACCATTGCAAAGCACGCAATGTTCATGATGTGGCCATCCTCTTTTCTGTAGATTATGCGTTGTTGTTAGGGAAAGTGTTTCTATTGATTGGGCTAACCCTAGAAGGGTAGCTATATAGGTAACCATACATGGGCCACATGGGCCTTAGCCTCATGGGCCTAATACACACACAATCCAACACCCCCCCGCAGTCTGAACTACCGGCGTAGCGGAATTCCAGGCTGAACAAGAAGAAGAACAACACAGCTCCCCCACAGACGCAACTAGCCACTGGTGATGTTGAGGCTGGAGCGAAACTCGGTGAAGGTCGAGGTCGGGAGGCCTTTGGTGAAAATGTCCGCGAACTGGGAGGTAGTCGGAACGTGAAGGACCCGCACCTCGCCCATGGCCACCCGATCACGGACAAAGTGTAGGTCGATCTCCACATGCTTCGTCCGCTGGTGCTGGATGGGGTTGGTGGAGAGGTAGACCGCACTGACATTGTCGCAGTAGATCAGTGCGCTCCGGGAGGGCGTAGTGTGCAGCTCAGCGAGAAGCTGCCGGAGCCAGGAGGCCTCAGCCACGCCGTTAGCGACAGCGCGGTACTCCGCCTCGGCACTGGACCGGGAGACCACAGGCTGGCGCTTAGACGACCATGACACCAGTTTGCCGCCCAAGAAGACGGCGTAGCCGGAGGTGGAGCGGCGAGTGTCCGGGCACCCCGCCTAGTCAGCGTCAGTGTAGACGACGAGGTCGGCGGAGGAGGCCCGGTGGAGTAGAAGGCCGTAGTCGAGCGTGCCCCGGAGGTAGCGGAGGAGGCGCTTGAGAGCCGTGAGGTGAGGCTCCCGGGGATCATGCATGTGAAGGTAGACCTGCTGAACTGCATAGGTGATGTCCGGCCGGGTGAAGGTGAGGTATTGAAGGGCCCCGGCGAGACTCCTGTATGCAATGGGGTCGGACACCGGGGGGCCTTCAGCCTCGGACAGCTTGCCCTGAGTATCGACCGGAGTGGAGCAGGGGTTACAGTCAGTCATCCCAGCCCGCTCCAGGATATCCCGAGTATACTGCCGCTGGTGAAGAAGTAACCCGGCAGGACGGTGCTCAACAGTGACCCCGAGGAAGTGGTGGAGCACACCCAGATCCTTCATAGCAAACTCCTGCTGAAGAGCGGCAATGATTCGGCGGAGAAGTAGCTCACTGGAGGCTGTGAGGACAATGTCATCAACATAGAGCAGCAAGTACGCAGTGTCAGCCCCATGATGGTAGACGAACAATGATATATCAGACTTGGCCTCCACGAACCCCAGTGTCAGCAAGAAAGCAGCAAACCGGTGGTTCCACGCTCGGGGTGTCTGCTTGAGGCCGTAGAAAGACCTGTTGAGCCGGCAGACCATGTCAGGACAGGAGGAATCAACGAACCCCGCCGGCTGACTGCAGTACACTGTCTCGGTGAGAAGGCCGTGCAGAAAGGCATTCTTGACGTCCAGCTGATGGACGGGCCATGACCGAGCAAGCGCCAACGAGAGCATGGTACGGACGGTGGCCGGCTTGACCACCGGGCTGAAAGTCTCATCATAGTCGACTCCCGGGCGCTGAGTGAAACCCCGGAGAACCCATCAAGCCTTGTAGCGCTCGAGAGTGCCATCAGCCCGACGCTTGTGGGTCCAGATCCACTTGCCGGTGACGACGTTGGAGCCCGGCGGCCGGGGCACCAACTCCCACGTCTGGTTGGCGAGAAGCGCGGCGTACTCCTCTTCCATCGCGCGGCGCCAGTGAGGATCCAACAGAGCGTCGCGGACGGAAGATGGTACCGGGGAGACCAGCGCGTTGCCGGTCGAAGCCTCAAGGGCACGAGGCGGCAGTGTGCCAGCCGTGTGCCGTGTCACCATCGGGTGAACATGCCGCGGGTGTCGGTGAAGAAGCGGCGGGTGGTAGACCGGCGGTGCACCACGGGCCGACGGGGACTGCGGCGGTGGTGTCGGTGTCCCCGGCGGAGAAGGAACCTCGAGTGGTGGCGGCCGCGGCCTGCGCTGGTACACCCGTACCGGCGCGGCGAACCGCGACGGAGGTGCCGGGGCAGGTGCCGGGGCAGGACCAGGCGACGGCGACCGGCATGGCCCCCCCGGGGCAGAATCGGGGGACGAGGGCCTCGGGTCTGCACCAACCGGAGAGGTCGGGGCCGCGCCAGAGGACGACGGGCCCGGACCCACCGGGGAGCCGGGACAGGTGGCCGGCAAGGAGCGCGGCGAAGCGGTACCTGCAGGAGACCACGGAAAAAGTGGCTGGGCCACCGTGTCAGCGGGAAAGAGGGAGGGGGGGGTCAGGAACAGGAGTGCTGGTGGTGCTGGAGAAGGGAAAGACGGACTTATCGAACACCACATGGCGAGAGATGAGGACCCGTCGGGAAGTAAGATCAAAGCACCGGTACCCCTTGTGATCCGGGGAGTACCCGAGGAAGACACAAAGAGTGGAGCGGGGGTCCAGCTTGTGGGAGGAAGTGGCAGCGGTGTTGGGGTAACACGCACACCCAAACACGCGGAGGTGATCGTACCGATGATGGGTACCGAAGAGGGCGTGGTGTGGCGTGGGAGCGGGACAGGCAGCGGAAGGAAGACGGTTGAGGAGGTAGGTGGAAGTGTGCAAGCCCTCAGCCTAGAAGCGAGCAGGAAGAGAGGCCTGAAACAGAAGGGTGCGCACGGTGTCGTTGGTGGTGCGAATCATCCGCTCAGCCTTGCCATTCTGCGAAGAGGTATACGGGCAAGACATGTGCAACTGAACACCGTGAGAGAGAGAAGGCACGGGAGGTGGAGTTATCAAACTCATGACCATTGTCACACTGGACGGCCTTGATGGTGAGGCCGAACTGTGTGGACACCCAAGTGAAGAAGTGAAGGAGCGTGGAAAACGTATCAGACTTTGCACGGAGGGGAAAGTCCACGAATAATGCGAAAAATCGTCAACCACCACAAGATAGTACTTATAACCAGAAAGACTGATAACAGGAGATGTCCATAGGTCGCAATGTACAAGATCAAAAATGCGTATGCCGCATGAGAAGTAGAACTATGAAAAGGAAGACGAACATGTCGGCCCAATTAGCACGCATGACAGTTGCTCATCAGGAGCCCGAGTACATGGAGACCGGAACTACGACTGAGCTGCATCAGGGCATCACGTCCAGGATGGCCGAGGCGCCGGTGCCAAGTAGTAGAGGAAGAAGAAGCGGCGAAGGCAGCTGACAAAACGGACGGCGAAGAAGACGAAGTAGCCGTCGGGAAGCGAAGGGTGTAAAGGGGCCCGGAGCTGTCACATCGGAGCAGAGGACGCCGGGAAGCCAAATCCTTTACAGTAAGACCAGAAGAGTCAAATTCCACGGAACAGGAATTGTCAGCTGTAAAACGACGAATAGAAAGAAGGTTGTGAACCATAGAAGGAGCAACAAGAACATCAGGAAGACGGAAGGAGCCATGAGCACCGACGTTACCCACAGACGTGACTGGAAGACACGAACCATTTGCGACCATAATGGACGAAGGAAGAGATGAAGAGGGAGAGTGGAGAGACGAAAGTATACCAGGGTCAGGGGTGGTGTGGTAGGTGGCTCCCGAATCAGCGATCCACTCGGGTCCGACCGGAGGTGTCAGGCCCATGGTGCTGAACGAGCGAGCCAGAGCCGCCTGGTCCCAGCCGGTGACCCCAGGTAGGGTCCCGGAGGGTGGAGCCCACGGCGTAGCAGGGAAGGCGCCGTGAGGAGGAGCACCAGGTGGAGCTCCGGTGAGCATGGCCGCCGGTGGGCGAGGGTCGCCCCCGGGAGCGTGGTAGGGCCACATGGAGATGCGCCCGGACCACGGGTTCTGGAAGGAAGGCCATGGTGCCCCCCCTGCGGCCCACCCGGTGCCGGAGCCTGGGTGTGACCACCTCGGCCGCCCCCGCGACCCCCTCCTCGGCGACGACGACCGCCACGACCCCCCACCTTCGCTCGGCCCGGAGGGAGGGGGACCCAGGAGAGACTGCGGCGGTGTAGCGGACGACTGGGGTGGAGCAGACGGACGCGGCGGAGTAGCAGCCAGAGCCGTCGAGGAAGACGAGGACCCCGGAGAAGAGGTGGACCCCGGCTGGATGCCCTGCGTGAGCTCCTCCATGACGAGATCGTCACGGACCTCCAGGAAGGTAGGGAATCCACGTCCTGAGGTGGGTGTAGCGGTCGCTGAGCCCGCGGAGGACGTTGAGGACCAAGATGCGATCCTCCACGAGCCAGCCGAGGTCGCCAAGGGAGTCGGCGATGCCCTTCATCCGACGGCAGAACTCGCCAACGGAGAGGTCACCCTGGACGAAGGTGCGGAAGCTCGCGTCGAGGCGCAGAGCCCGGGCCTCGGCGTTGCCCAGGAACTGTCCCTCAAGGGCAAGCCACGCCCGGCGCGCGTCAGGGGAGGTGCGGACGAGGTCGTGGAGGTCCAGAGAGATCGTCCCCAGGATCCAGGAGAGGACGATGCTGTCGAGACGGTGTCTGGACGGCGACTGAGGCGTCGACAAGGACGTGGTCGTCGAGGGCGTAGCGGCGGAGAGTGAGAAACACCAGATCCCGCCAGCGGGCGTAGGAGGACGACTCCGGCTCGAGGAGGCGAATGTTCTGGACCTCCCCGGCCTGGTAGTGAAGCTGAGTCACGAGCGGGTCGGCCGGGTCGTGCCAGAGGACGGCGGTGTGGGAGATGCGGCGGCCCGGCGAGGCGGAGTAGGTGGCCCCGGCGTCATGCGAGGCGGGAGAGGCGAGGAGCTGCTCCGCCTCGGCGATCTGGCGGGCCAGGGCGTCGGCCGCGTCGCGCTCACGTTCCCAGACGAGGGCGGCCGCGCGCACACGAGCCTGCCCCTCCGCGGCGGCAGCCCGGGCCGCCACGAGAGCGGCGGCAAGGGCGGAGTCCGGCGGGCCAGCAGAAGAAATGCCGACCACACCACCGAGGGGGGCAGTGGGCACAACATCGGTGGCCGGGGGCGGCGGCCGGACGCCAGGCGGCGTTGGGCGGACACCAGGCGCCAGTGGTGTCGCATCCAGGGGCAGGGGGAGGACGGCCACCCCATCCCCGTGCTCACCTGCACCCGATGAAGGGGCACCAGAGGGAGGGGCACCCGCACCTAGCCCGGCTGGGAAGGAGCCGCCGGCTGTGAGCGCCGCACTGGGAGGGAGATGGGCGCCGCACTGTGAGCGCAGCAGGCAGAGCGGCGCCTGGAGGAGCTGGGGCGGTCGCCAGGACCTGCGCCCAGGTGGAAGAAGAGGAGAGGGGGGGAAGCAACTGTAGAGGGAGGGAGGAGGAGAAGGGGCGCCCGCCATGGCGCCGGCTGGCCGGCGGCGGCTGGGGAGAGGTGGAAGGAGAGGAAGCTAACCCTAGGCTGCTGATACCATGTTAGGGAAAGTGTTTCTATTGATTGGGCTAACCCTAGAAGGGTAGCTATATAGGTAACCATACATGGGCCACATGGGTCTTAGCCTCATGGGCCTAGTACACACACAATCCAACAGTTGTAAGAATCTTGTCTTGCACTAGAATCCACGCAAAGATTTTGCATTTGTTCTCCACTTGCGCTCTCCAAATTAGATCGCTTCGGAATAGAGTGAAAGAGCCTTTCAATTGGATCCGATATGCTGAACAGATGGAATAAACCCCGTTCGGGGTCCATCTCCAAGTGATGGAGTCTCTGACGCCTTGCTGGAGGTGCACGTCCTGAATCCTCACCCATAGGGAGATGAATTCTTCAATGTGGACAGCTGAGGTGATTCTTCCCCTTAGCGAGTGTATCCAGTTATTATTCTATAATTCATGTTGTACTGTTATGTTATTTCTCGGAGCAAGCTGAAACAAGTTACAATAACAACAAAGCCTTTTAGTCCCAAGCAAGTTGGGGTAGGCTAGAGTTGAAACCCAACACGAGCCCTAGTCACAGTTCAGGCACTAGATATCTGGGAGCCTCTCCCTCAAGCTAATTGTGGTGCCAGAAGCGGGCCTTTGCGCCATCCCCCAATGTTATTGTGATTGATGAGTTGAAGAGGAGGCGGTCGACATCACTGCAAGGGAGTTCTGATCCGAGCCACGGTTTTGATTCCTCCACCCATTCTTGCCATAGCCAACGCAGGCGTAGAGCTCTTCCAAATCTGTCCAGGTCAGGCACCCCTAAGCCCTCGAGATCCTTTGGTCCGGTAACTGTGGGCCGGTTAACCAGGCAGTGTCCACCATTGGCATTCTCCTCCCCTTTCCACAAGAATGATCTCCTAATTTTGTTAATTTTCCTCCTTGCCCAAGCAGCCAAGGGAAACACTGTGAGGTGGGATGGAGTGATTCTTGGTGAAATTGTTATAATGTAAGTTGAGATCTAATATATTGGCTAGTGAAAGCAACGCCTACTTCCCATTTTATTGACAAATCACCTGATAAGAATAACGACCATCTCTACTCTGTTGACCAAGCCTTGGTGCTGTTGCACTACATAAAAACATGCAACAGATGCACTGTGGACTTGAAAAAGACTTGGTGGTGATTCGGGTGTTCTGTCTACTTTGCAGGATTTATATCGATATCAAAGTATGGAGTGCATGAACATGCTGGACAACAAGAAAAAACTGTGCATTATACTTGTTCAGACTAATTTCAAGTTACCCCAAGGATGGTGCAAGAGGAGGCCCATACAGTATCATGCCCTGCTCTGCCTTGTGGAGGTGGCGGGCATGGGAAATCAGTTGAGGATGGGCTGAGCTAGTAAAGGGTTGTTTTCTGACAAGGTCAATACTATTGTTTTTTGACATACCTGGGTAGAGTTGCAAACTCTTGTACAGGCGCAGGCTTTACTTATTACATTGTTTGGATTGAGGATATAGTTCACATGGTGGATATGAAACGGTTAGATTGGTTTACCATTTAAGTATTCATTATAATATTATGATTAGTTATTAAAAAATGGAACACACGAACCACTAGTCCTTGTAATACTTCCGCTGCTTTTGTGAAGGATGTTATGAGCACCAAACTGAACTGAATGGATGCCCTGCTCCTGTTGATCTGACTTGAATGGACGGCCCCTATTTGATGTGGATGCATGGATGCCAGTGTGGGCTGGATGACCATTTGCTGCTATAGTACATCCTGGAAATAAATCATCTATTTTCCACCCGGGTCTATACGTTTTGCAGCAATCTGGAGTAGTTTTTGGTTTTAGCCACTTCATCCATTCCAGTGGCGTGAAAAATATCTATTTACTGCACCCTTCATTTGGTGTGTCACTTTGTGCAAATCCTATTCCATGGTAGTGCACTGGGGTTACAAGTTGTCTTCTTTGTAAAGCGGTGCAAGTGTTTTATTCATGGACCTACTATTCTTGCATGCAGGTACAAATCTGCATAGGCTTGTCGATTCATCCATGAGGTACGCATGTAGGCGTCCACGAATTTTCCAAATGTGTGGTATGTGCTCCATCTCTTTGTTAGTTGTCTATATGCTTTATTCGTGCATCTTGATCAAACACTAGAGCCGCTAACTCACACTCCCTCCGGTCACAACTCACAAATACTCGTGTTCTGAAACTTTGACCATCATTAACTTTTGAACGATTGTTTATTTGGAGGCAGCAGAAACATGTGTAGATTTTGTCTCGTAAAGATACTCAAAATCTATTAGGTTTTACAAAAATATCATAAAATCATGTGTAGGTTTATTTTTAATCTCTTGTATCTTTTACCATGAAAGCACGAACGAACAGTGCCTCCTGATTCACACTGTTTTGTGTTTAGCCAGAGGATTAGGTTTGGCAGCTCGGGCACATGCGTGCAAATGGACTAGGTGACTAGCTACTCACTGTAAAATTCGGCAAGGTGTTGGCTGCCTACGAAATATGGCCCAGGATTAACCCAAAATTTTTTTGCATGGGTTGTGACGGAGGCATCAGCTTCTTGAAATTCTGACTACTATCCGAAAGAGTGACGAAGTCTTAAATGTGACAAGGTTGGTTTTAGCAAAATTAAACAAGGTTGCACGAGCAAAGGCCAAAAACAAGCAATCAAGTGCAATCCAAGAACGAGGTCCTGCGTTTCTCTATCATGCTTTTATATATATATATATATATATATATATATATATATATATATATATATATATATATATATATATATATATATATATATATATATATATATATATATATATATATATATATATTCTTGGCAAAGTGCACCACGTATTTTTGCTCGCTGCAAAGTACATTGACTAGTAACATCACAGCTTTAAGCTCTCTTCACCACGTAATTGAAAGAGAGCAAAGTTACGCGACATGTATATTAGTAGTTCTAACTTCTAAGGGGAGGCAGGGAGAGTTCGGCTTTTGGGCCTAGATGTGGACCTGAAATTATGAATTTCTTCCTGGGCCTGCCTCATTAGAAACAAGAAAAAAAATTCCTTACATGCCATTAGCATAAATCTAAATCTCTTATCTGCCAACTAAAAAACATGATTCTCATATATGTCATTATTGGTGATAAACTGTAATCCTGTTTATATCAAGGTAATTGTTTGAGTAAGCATATCAATATCTATATGTCAGTATTGCTCCTACTAGTCATTCTCAAATTACAATGGGCAATAACGAGCAAATGGGTGGCTCGATGACAAAGGAGGTGGTAGAAAAAGAGATCTTTGATTGAGGAACGGGTGCTGTGGGCTTCTAAGGGCATGTTTGGATCAGTTTTGGATTCTTAAAAACTAGTTTTTGTCTCTAATTTCTAAAATCTGGATTCTGAACGAAAACTGGTGGAGTGTTCGGATAATTTGGCTTCATTTATTACTCTATAGGTCACAAAAAGTAGCAAAAGTTGGCTATCAACAGCTTCCTATTTTTTAAGAATCCAGTAAAAACTGGCAGCAAAAACTGAGGGTATTTGGATCCCATCCAGTTTCTAAAAGCCAGATTCCTAAAAACTGGCAAAAACTGGAGGGATCCAAACAGGGCCTAAGCAGTCGGCTATGTGGTTGCTCATTGTGTGGGTGATGTATGCCGTGTGGTTGCTAGCTGCTACTGCTCGATGAGCAAATGCGCTGGCTGGCTGTGCTCGTGCTACTTTTCGGCTATGAGTGTAGGTTTTAGGCCCTGTTTAGTTCACAGAAAATTTTGCAAAATTTTTCAGATTTCCCGTCACATCGAATCTTTGACACATGCATGAAGCATTAAATATAAATAAAAAATAAAACTAATTACACAGTTTAGACGAAATGGACGAGACGAATCTTTTAAGCCTAATTAGACCATGATTAGACAACATTTGTCAAATAACAACGAAAAACGTTACAGTGTCATTTTGCCAAAAATTTCGGATCTAAACCGGCCCTTAGCTAATGGCACAGAGAAAAATTTCCCTACAAAGTGAGCGCAGTTTCACGTGAAGGTTAAAGTTGTCGAGTACTCCGTCCGGTCAAAAATACCTTATGTTTTGGATGTGTACTTTGACCATTATTTTATTTGAGCATATTTGTAAATCTAGTAAGTATGAGATTGTAAAAGTATTTTCGAATAGAGATCTATATACCCTAAGAGTTATTGGTAGTTTGACCGGATCTTGTCCAAAATGGATCCACTGAAGTATTATTAATACTCCCTTTGTTTTTTAGTATATATGATGTTTATGACAATATAATTAATTTTTAACAAATTAGCTTGTTTTTTTTGAACCGGGGAGCTTTTCTCCCCATTCCTATGCACAGTGTACACAGGAATACTGCGGGCGTCGGGTTCAAACCCGGGGTGGCAAGCACCGGCCTTTGGCTCGTGCTGCTTGACCAAACGAGCATAGACATTATATACTCCATCCTAATTAGCCCTGATCCAAATTATAAGCAGTTTTAGATTTGTCCTAGTTTTAACTAAGTTTATAGAAAATATATTAGCATTGAAAATATAAAAATAAATGCACTACTAAACACTAAACTATATTTCATGGTATATGTGATGAATATTCTGTATAATAGAAATTTATGTTTTTTTTCACTAACTTGATCAAAAGTAGGCCAGTTTCATTTTGGACAAAGCTAAAAATAATTTACAATTTAAAACAGAGAATGTTCAAAAATGGAGGCAATACTTTGTACTCTCGTATTGCTTGCATCATTTAACAAAACTACCATGACAAAGAACTCGCTAGGGTAATTTTTACATTTGAATTTAACTATTGAGCAAACAAGTCGCAACTTGCCATAGGTGACTTGTTTGCTCCCTAGTAAAATTATCTCAAGGAGATTCTCAGTTCATTTTAGTCATGCTCATTAGATGGTTTTATCTCTGTTCTAAATCATATGCTATTTTTGTTTTTTAATATATGATTTTTATTATGTATCTAAAGTGTATATCTAGCAAAGTTATATATCTAGAAAAACTTAAATGATCTATAACTTGAGTGCGGAGGGAGTACGCTGCTTTTGCTTGATTGGAAGAGCATAGATGAGCCTGGACTTATTTTATTGGCTCTAGAGCTTATTTGAACAGGGAAGTCGCCAAAAAAAAAAAGCTTATTTGAATAGGGGTCCTTGGTAGTTCCTAAAAGGTTTGTACCTTTTCTGCCTCTTTATTTACTTTATTACTACTAATATGACTTTCTTCTTTTAGTTAGGTCCATCATGTTAATGGTGTAGGTTAAAATCTGATTGCAGAAGTGAAGTGTGTAAAGAGTCATTTTCTTTTAATCATCGAATAAGGATGTAAAGTACGTACCAAGAGGGTGTGCCGCTGTATGCTGCTATATACCTTTGTTGTAAATAATGTAAATATACACTGACTGCTCCAAGTAGAACTTGTAGTTAGAGCCGTGCTAAACATGCATATATGTTCCACAATGTTTCGCCAGAACTAGTAACCTTGGGGGCTAATTACTTGGCACACTGTCTAGTGCTTGGCGAAGAAGGATCTTAGTGTACCTTTTGCAGTCACTACCAACGTGGATTACAAATTTGGCATTTTGTAATAAGTATATAGTAATAAAAAAAAGGTACGGCCGTATGTGACGACAACACGTTACATTACACGTGACGATCAACTCCGTCGGGCTGCGATTCGCGATGAGGCGTGTGGCCTTATTTACCGTGTGTATGGGCTGGGCCAGAACTAAAGGCAAGAACAACTGCTGTCTACTGGGCTGGATCTGGGCTAGGTCGGCTGCGATGGAGAACGGCCCAACGGCCGAGATCTCCACCTCCAGTAGGGTCGGTTCTTCGTCGACTCAGCTCTGTTAGCGGCTCGGCTTAGCTCGTTCAGTCGTCTCGATCCAATCAGGCCCACGAGGATAGTAAGGTCTACACGTGCATTATAGGTCCTGTTCATCTGGCTTATAATCCGTCTTATTCAACTTTTTTTTTAGTCGGAACAGTATTTTTCTCTCATAAAAAATCAGCCTTTTTCAGCCGGCTTATAATTCCAGCTGAACGGGGCCATAGTCGTGTGCACGCGTGTTTATAGAGTTAAGAATATGATTTGCTCATAACTCTACATTTATATTTGGCTTATAAGCCAAAATGGCTGCACTACGTACAGCTGCATTACAATAATTAATTTGTATTGTTCGGTTGCGGCAGCAGCCGCTACTGCTGCAGTAAAATGTGAGTGAAGAAAAAACCACAGCCGCACGGATTTTTCCTCTCAGAAATTACTGTAGCAGCAGCGGCTGTGCGGCCGTAGCCGAACAACCCCGTAGGATAGGAGCTGCAACGACATCTGATGCTTTTAGTAGAGGCGAACAGTGCAACTGTAACTGAATAAACCATTTACCCTAAGTCTCGTTTGGCTGGCATGTGGGGGCCACCATGCCGGAGTTCGCCCGCCGGCGGCGAGGGTGCTGCGTGCCTGCCACTGCCAGGGGGTCGCAGGTCGCTGTTCGCGGACGGACGGAGGAGTCGTTGTCGTTCCGGAGCGTGACGTCAGATGCATGTGTTTGTACTACATGCATGTCTCTTCATCAGCCACGCAACAGCAGAGTGGCGTCACGGAGGTGACGTCATGGGCAAGGCCAAACCGTGCAACTCGTGCGTGTGGGTGAACCGGTCATCATCAGATTCAGATCCGTCGACAGGCCCGGGCCCATCGAATTCAAAGTTGACGGGTACAGTGCGCAGTGGGCCACGGACGAACGGACTCCGAGCTCGTACGCACGGGGCCATGGGAAAAATGCTGGCCCATCAAGTCAAGGAGCCCGTTGCAATCTCCTCCTTTTATTACCCTAAAATAAAAAAAATGTATATATCACTTTTCAAAGAGTCAATTTTTTTTATGTGTTTACTGTACATATGCAAAAAAAATGCTGATCTTTAGATACACAACAAGAATCATTAAATTGATAATGAAATATATTTTTATAAGAATAAAATGCACGATAGATTTAGATTCTAAAGGCTACAATTTACCATATTGAATTAAAATAAATAATCTCTTTCATCTTAAGGGCTACAAATTACCACATTGATACTATATATAGATTCAGATTCTAATGCTCTAGATTCATCTCTTTCATACCGATGGATACAATGGTGGTTTGTGTGATGGAATGACATTACAATAAGTCAAACAAACAAGACTACCCGCATACATAATTTAATTTGGAGTAAAAGAAACCTAAAGTACAATGTTCAAAAACTAGCTACCTGTGCTATTGGCGGCGTGGACCACCTTGCTATGGTTGTAAGTATTCTCTAGGAAATGCAAGAGAGGAGCCATTGTTTTAGAGCATCGTCCATCATATCAAATGAGATCAAGTATTTATTACGAACTTGTATATGGATGGCAAAATATTTTTAAAAAAACCTGACCAAAATTAGAGAAATTCACTTAGCACAAAACTATAAAAGTGGCATATAATTTGGAACCGGTGGAGTAATGTTCATGTGCCAAATTATGACAATCTACTCCCTCCATTCCAATTTATAAGTCGTTCTAGCTTTTCTAGGTATATTATTATTGCTTTTGCTATGCATCCAAATATAAACATTATTTCTATATATCTAGGAAAGCCAAAACGATATACAATTGAGAATGGAGGCGGTAGTAATCTATTTTCAGTTTTCCACCAACTTGCAGATATCTGTCTGCAAGTTAAAATAAACAGGACATTAATGAGGCCCCCCTCTTTGTGCCTCACAGACCCTGTAAAAAGCCTCTATACATAATAGTATAAGCTGGGCAATTACACTGCGAAGCTACCAACCTGTTCGCTGGGGCTGAAATCTAGTTGATTTGGCTAGTATTTTGTGAGAAAGAAACACTGCTAAATGGCTGGCTGACTGAAGCGAACAAGCCGCACGTTATAGCATCGGGGTCCACCGACCCCGACGACTCGGTGACCGCATCAGGTACTCTACGATTTTCGACCAGTCTATACCCCGGCAAAAAAAAAAGTTTTGACCCCGGCGCACACTGCAGGTGGCAGCCTGGCAGCCCAGCTGGCCAGCCTTGCAAAGCAAATGCATGCCGCAAGGGCCAAGAGGAAGCGACAGGCCCACTAAGCAATAGCCCAGTTTATTGACGTGCAGGTGCGGCATCAGTGCACGGATCAATTGTCCTCGTTTTAGACTTCTCACCATGAGTCCAAGTACCGCCCATCGCCTCATTCTTGTGGCTAGCGGCATTTGTGAGTGTGATGAGGTTCTCATTTCCTCTAACAACCACCTAGATAGGTAGCCCCAAAGGCCCAAATCCCCAATTTTGCAATTGCAACTGTTGAATAAGGATTTGATTTCTTGACTTTAAGAAATATATGTATAGCTTGCCTTTAGCGTTGGAGGCTTGATAATCTCTTAAACAGAGTTATTGATTTGCACCTTATATGATTTAGGTAGTTTTTTGATGCGGTAAATTCTAAATCACCTATTATTGCAGTTTCAACCTCAAAAATTCTTTTGCGGATTTCAAATTTTAGAGTTTGATAGAGTTGGTTGTGTCATACTTATTAATTGCAGTTTATCGGAACTAAAAGATCTTAATCATGAAAATAAATATTTATATTGATAAAGTGCGAGCTTATATAACATTATCCATAGTATTATATTACTGTTAATCAATATTATCAATAGTATTATTAGCTAAAAGTTATTAGTATTGTGCGTCTATACTGACCCCGGTGATATTTTATCCTGGCTTCGCCCCTGATTTACAGAACTCTTATCAAATCGAGTTGACACCGTCACTGACAAGGGCATGTCTGCTTAATGCCATAGAAGACAATGCCTGGCCAGTCATCCAACCAAATAGAGAACACAGTACAGTAAAACTGTTCACGTCCATCTCAACACCAACCTACTAAGCTACAGAAACAAATTAAAGCAGCAGAGCTTAGAAATGGCAGACAGGCTCATTAAGGAGCTGCAGCAGGAGCTGGTCAATGGTCCAACCAGGCGCTGGCACGTGCACAGGTGACCTGATCGGTCCGGTCAAGTCCTCCATCTCCTGCAACGACGACGACGACGACGACGCATCCACCGGTTCGGTGGCCCAGCCACCACCATAGGCAGCGGCGGCGAGGAACCCGCCACAGTAGTAGTCGTCGGCGTAACTATAATCGTTGCTAGCGCCGCTGGTGCTGCTCCAGCAGGTGATCTCGTCGGAGATCGCCGGAGATTCAGTCCCAGTGGTGACGGTGGTGGTGGAACAAGAGCCAGCTGACGTAGTTGGAACGATGCTATCGGTGTAGGTGTGGTGGTAGTCATCTCGTGGTCCCTTGGTGGTGGTGCTAGTAGTATTAGCAGCAGGGACGACGACGGTGGTCGTCTCGAGGATGACCGGGGCCTCCAGCGAATCGTTGGCCGTGCAGGTGTGCTCCGCCACGTACACCACCGTGTACTCTCCGCCGTCGTCGTTGCGCTGCACCGTCCGTTTGGCCGCGCAGCCTTGCTCGGCGCTCCGTGTGCACCTGTAGTAACTCCTGCATGGATAGATATATATGGGTGCAAATAACTCAGTGCACTGAAAGTTTTGCCTTTCTTACCAAAAAAAAAAGAAAAAGAAAAATGTGAAGAATTTTGAGACAGTAATACTGTAATAGTCGCCTTATACTACTTCCCTAAAAATTACAGTATGCAGTTTGGCAAGCAATATAAAACTGTCTCCATCGATGGGTCAATGGTGGCCTTAATTGCATGCGACAAGGCACAACATGTGTCACGACGGGCATGTCATAGTACTCTTGGTTAGCTATCACTAGCAGAGGATGGAGTGATGGACGGTCCCAGACTGATGGAAGGGACAGCAGCATCAGGCATCCACTAGCAGCTAGTGTCACTGTGCAAAGATCGATTGGTGGACCTAGCTGCATACCTAGAGGCAGAAAGCATTTTTTGCCACGTTTAGTTTTCAATTTTTTTTGAAAAGCACCGTAGCACTTTTCGTTTACAAACTTTGTCCAATCATGAATTAACTAGGCTTAAAAGATTCGTCTCGACATTTACAGATAAACTGTGTAATTAGTTATTTTTTTATCTATATTTAATACTCCATACATGTGCCGACATATACGATGTGACGAAGAATCTCAAAAACTTTTTGCATTTTAGAGTGAACTAAACAAAGCCTTTCTTCGAATACAAAATGGCATCTTTTATATGGTAGGGGGCAGCTATAGCTCTCTCTTTCCGTCCCATGCATCTCTCCTTTTCTGATTGGACAGCGCATCCTCGACGAAGCTACTACAGTCTACAAAGGGATGAACAAGTTCTACTGTTTATTGTTCAATTGCATATGTAAGAAGAAGGTACTTACAGACTAATTGAATCATAGAAATCTGAACGGAAGAAGTACGTAGTGATGATCTATCGGTTTAGCTAGATAAGATGGATAGATAAGAGTATTATACTATATTATTACATACCTGGGGTACATGGCACCTTCGATCTGCTTCTGCCCGTACTTCCTCCACTGGTACCCATCGAAATCGGGCACTGACGTCACAAGAGACTTGCTGCTCTGCTGCTTCTTCTTCCTGCAGCCAGCACCGCCATGCACGCCATCAGTCATCATCGAGATCGAGGGACGGAGATAGTAGAAATGGAAGCAGCGGGCCAGCAGAGCTACCACACCTTCTTTTGCAGGGAGGAAGAGAATAATGAGGCTGTGCAGCTGCAGGCTCGTCCTCATCGTGCTGTTCGTCCTCGGCTTTGCTGTCGTCGTCCCGGTTTCTCTTGTTCCCCTGTCGTCGCCGCCGTCGTCCGCCGCCGCCGCACGACGACGAGTCCGCGGTGGACATAGCCGATGACGCAGCAGCAGGTCCGCGTCCGCGTCCGCCGCCACTGGCCATGATGGTGGCAGGTAGCGGTCCGGCGGCGGACTCTACCTTAACCGCCAGAGCCGCTGGTGTCGCCGGCGCCGGCGCCGGGGAAGGCAAGAACAGTAGCGCGTGGAGCTGCGCCAGTAGTTCGTCCTCCCTCCCTACTAGCGCCATCGCGAGGCCAGGAGCTCCTCGTCCGCCTCCGGCCGGCCAGGAAGCTTTGGCTTTGGCTTGGCTAGCTCTCTAGCTAGTGTGAGGTCGATCGATGTACATACAGGTAGACTGCTGCTGATATTCCTCAGCTCGCAGCTCACTTGCTTGTTTATATAATAATAAAGAGAGCAGGCTCCAGAAGGATAGATGATGCCTCGTGGTCCCCACACGTACGCCCACGTGGCCTTTCTTGGCGGTATGGATCTAAAACCAGATTGGCCCTCGCGCGATCCATCATAAACCCCGGCATTATGCAGGTTATGCAAGCATGTGGCCACCCAGTGGCCTGTGTATTCAATTCTGTACGTGTTGCACGAGGTCCGTGTATACGAGGTACTACGTATACTTCAATTTCTTTAAAAACAATACTTCGTTCTCATCTCTTCTTTGCGACGACGACGTGCAGTGTTTTGTTTATTCTCAACTTCAATGAAAATGTATTAGTGTGTTATGCAATTAAAGAAAACAAAAAACCAAGACGCTATGCCAGAATAGCACAAACAAGACACCACATCAGAGACCAAACAACAGGCGTGCGTCTGTGAGATGGGATTAGAGACTGGCCCAGTTGCAACACGTCTGTGATGTGTTAGCTCCACCCAAACACATAAGCACAATGCCACCAGGCCATCTCACCGTTGCCTGCCTCTGGATCGCTTCTTCCTTTCGTCCACCACCAAACCCTAGCTCACTTGACATTTGGGCACCGCCACAACAGTGAAATCCTCAAAAAAATAAAAACCGCACTTTGAAATAGTCAAAGGGGAGGAGCATATTTGGTCCATGTTTTAAAGTCAAGGTTTGTACTGTTGTCTGGCATTCGTGTACGAAAATGAAGGGTTTTTTTCAAATCCTATGAATAATTCGATCAGGGACAAACAAGACTCGACTCTTAATGCAAGGGTAAATCGGACTCGGCTCTTGTTGCAAAGGTCCTAGAGGTAACATGACCAAATGAATGGAATTAGAGGTAAGTTCTGACGTGTTGCTTACCGACCGCAAACTACGTACCTAATAATAGATAGATATATGGCCATGTGCAATGCCGTATAGAACCCTCGTACTATTGTACTACTAGATCAACATTAACTACCTAGCAAATTTTTCATGCCAATTGATGTACTTTTGGAGAATTTTTTCTAGACTAGAGAAAATGTCTCCCGGCCTGCTTTTATTTAGTTCGTTGTGCAAGAAACCTTTCCTGCAAAAACTAAACATTTTGCAATTTATCTACTCATACTAAATAAATCTATACTCCTACATATTAATTAAAGACATTTTTCTTTTGTGAAGAGCAAGTTGGCGGTGGACCAGGACGACGACGCATGCACACGCGGTCCTGTCTCACACCAGTGACGTCAGCACCATGACGTAGTACTGCTCTGTTCTTCTCGTCACACATCATGCATTCACGTGGATCGTCGTCTGGATGGATCGGGTCGTTGGATATCCACACATCCCATTTATAGGCCATAGCTAGCTAGGTTTAATTTACTGCTTTGTTTAATTTGTTTGTTCCTTCAGCGCAGGGACACGATGTTGCCACGTTGCAATTGCAAAGCAACAAAGTCCACGAGTTCTTTTTCCTTTTTTTGTTCTGGAAAGTGAAAGTCCACAGGTTATTCGAGCACACGGTATCGATGATCACTACGGCGATAGATGATGTGATGTGTCCACGTCTTAGAGTGAGGATGTTCACATGAAAAATATGTGTGAATATTTACTTATCAATATGCCGCCGCCGTTGCCTAAATATACCGAAAGACATTTCCTTTAGTTAGTTTCCATGTTCACAACTTCACAACCGACGTGAATCATATCCTATGTACTCTCTTCAACTATCATTTTGGATTCATCACGAGTATAGATAGTTTGATTTTTTTCTATTATTGCTACTGCCTCCGTCCAAAAACGTAAGCATTTATAGGATGTTTTTTATTTATGATAGATTGAGGAGAAAGGAAAAGGGCCGCCTCAATCAATCATGCATGCATGCATGCATCAAGGTTAATGCAATTTAGGAGTATTTTCTTTTGTGCAGCAACATAGATTAAATGATTAGTAGGAGTATTTTCTACCGTCCAAAAACATTGATGCATTTTCTACCGTACGTACCAATGCTATAAATGGCAGGTGCTAATTAAAATTTTAAACACTGTACTGCTGGTATGCGCCAATCACTACCTGAATCCACTTCTTTGCCGAGCGCCGGAGGCTTTGCTGAGCGTTTTTTTTTCGGGCGCTCGACAAAGAAGGCTTTGCCGAGAGCCAAATAAAAAACACTCGACAAAGTCTCTGCACTCGACAAAAAAGGCTTTGCCGAGTGCCAAATAAAAAATACTCGGCAAAGGCTTCTTTGCCGAGTGCCAAAGTAAAACACTCGGCAAAGCAATTTTTCAAACCACGTTTTGGTGCCCTAGACGAATTCAAATAAAAAAGTTTTTAACTACAAAGTTTCATAACTTCTCATGATCTACAAACTTTATATTGGTCATTTCTTCATTCAACAAAGTAATAATTACGTTGTTCACAAAATCTATGTCTCTCATGTAATTTCATGAAACTACAAGAGAGATATATAAGATTTGTGAACAATGTTAGCACCATAATTTCAGATGGAAAAACTTCCTAAATGAAGTTTGTAGATCTCGAAAGGTTATGAAACATTGTTGTTGACCACTTTTTAATTTGAATTCATCTTGTCATGCAAAACTACGTTTGAAATTCAAAATTTTAAAATTTTAAAATTCGAATTTTTCAAAAGACCTTGGATGGAAAAACTTCCTAAATGAAGTTTGTAGATCTCGAAAAGTTATGAAACATTGTAGTTGACCACTTTTTCATTTGAATTCATCTTGTCATGCAAAACTACGTTTGAAATTCAAAATTTTAAAATTTGAATTTTTCAAAAGACCTCGGATGGAAAAACTTCCTAAATGAAGTTTGTAGATCTCGAAAAGTTATAAAACATTGTAGTTGACCACTTTTCATTTGAATTCATCTTGTCATGCAAAACTACGTTTGAAATTCAAAATTTTAAAATTTGAATTTTTCAAAAGACCTCGGATGGAAAAACTTCCTAAATGAAGTTTGTAGATCTCGAAAAGTTATGAAACATTGTAGTTGACCACTTTTTCATTTGAATTAATCTTGTCATGCAAAACTACGTTTGAAATTCAAAATTTTAAAATTTGAATTTTTTAAAAGACCTCGGATGGAAAAACTTTCTATATGAAAAATGTAGTGCTCGAAAAGTTATGAAACTTTGTAGTTGACAACTTTTTAATTTGAATTCGTTTAGGGCCTTAAACAATCAATTTTCACTTGGTTTAGTATAATATTTGAGTAACCGAAACGGCATATAGACGCATGTGAGTGTGTAGTGCAGGTGGCAGAGAAGGTATCGCGTGAGGGAGAGGTCACGAGTTCGAATCTCGCCGACCACGTAGCCGCGAATTTTGCGCAAAAAATTCCGCGACTTGCGACTTCGATGGGCGGGCGCTGGCCAGTGGGCCCCTCCCCCGATTAATTTTTTTCAGGTTTTTTTCGCATTTTTTTATTTCGCGCTTTACCGAGCGTCGGCCACTCGGCACCCGATAAACGGCTCTCGGCAAAGAAGCCTTTGCCGATCGGATTTCCGCCGAGGGCGCTTTGCCGAGAGCCTTAGAGGCTTTGCCGAGAGCCTGGGGCCCTCAGTAAAGCAGCCGGCTCCGGTAGTGAATAGGCAACAGTGAGGGAGAGTATGCTACATTAAACACCACCA
The DNA here is from genome assembly GCA_038087645.1 of Saccharum hybrid cultivar R570. Classification (NCBI taxonomy): domain Eukaryota; kingdom Viridiplantae; phylum Streptophyta; class Magnoliopsida; order Poales; family Poaceae; genus Saccharum; species Saccharum hybrid cultivar. Next base: position 29,029,718 of record JAQSUU010000804.1, read on the forward strand.
TGAGTGGGCACTTCCAATGCAAAAATTACCGTAGTTTCTATTGCCTTGTTCACTTTGCAAATTTTTCAACCTGATAAATAGTTCCACTTTCGTCTTATTTGACAAATATTGTCCAATCGTGGACCAACTAGGCTCAAAAGATTCATCTCGTGATTTCCAACTAAACTGTGTAATTAGTTATTTTTTTTACCTATATTTAATACTCCATGCAAACGGCTAAAAATTGATGTGATGGAGAGAGAGTGAAAAAATTCTAACTTTTGAGTGCATCAAAACAAGGCCTATGTGTGTGAAGAGAGAGGCCAAAATAAAGAGAAGGGAGGTATGTACTGTATGTGCAAAAGCTGGAGTAGAGGATCCGGAGAGAAGGAAAGAATGATTGGGAAGACTCTAGATAAAAAAGGATAGTTTCTTGACACATAGTCCTAAGCTATGAAAATTATTCAGTTTCTGTACTGTGAGTGTCCTATAAACTTGTATTGTTGTATTGTGGACGGATATTTTTTAGAATATAAAAGTATAAAAGTACTTACATTAATGAGTTGCATTGTGCATCGTCAACGAAGCAACAAGAGCAACTAACCGAATATAATTATGTGAGTATTAAATAAAATTTTTTAAAAATATACTTTTCTCTTTTTCTGTCCAAGTACAAATTAATTTCATTCCAAGAGGAAAAGAGTAATAATGTGCAGTCATTCAGTCACATGGCCGACAGAGACACAACGAGAAGCTAGCTAGTCGTGCGGGCGACGGCGCTAGCTTTTTCTACAAAATTGACAAATATGACCAGCGACTGAATGGCGACGGCGCTTTTTCTACGAAAATTGCCAAATATGACGAACGGACTGAATGATGTTGGAATTTTACCAGACTCCATCTCACTCCGTGATTATGATTGTAACTTTGTTGGCGCTAACGTGTTAGAGAGAGCGCACTCTCGCTCCAGTGTCACACGTACCGGATATCACACACATGTGATGGCGGAATATAATTTGATCTAGGTTTAGTTCAAGTCAAACAATTTTAACTTTAGTTTTCAATAGTATCAACATTTATGACTTCGAATAAGTATATTAAAATATATTCTATGACAAATTTAATGATATATATTAGTGTTTTTAATATAAATTGAATTAAGAGGGTTTGACTGAATAATACTATTTCAGAATTGCATTTTTTTTGCTCTTTTAGAACGGAGGAAGTATAAGGGCGTCTTCAATTGTATGAGCTAGCACTATCTTTAAGTTCATAATAGGAAGGAGAGTTTAAAAAAAAAAGGGAGGAGAGAGAGACCACAACACATAGTCTTGAACATCGTGCTATGAGGATATATACATTGTGAAATATGTGAGACTATGTCTTGAGCCCATACTAGTCTCTTACTTTTTTACATATTAGTATTTTGGTTTTTACATACATCGTGCTGTGAAAGAGAATGATACATCGTAGTTTTGTTCGGTGGAATGCCAAGATTGAATTGAATAAATTGGTGGCCCGGCGAGCTAGCGAAGAAACTAGCTAGCTAGACCAATGCAAAGCATGCATAACAGAGGATGGTAGTATGTATGCATGTATATATCCATCGGAGCAGCCGCGGAGTTGAATCGCCAAAAAGTCTAGTCCACACCGTACACCACAGCGGTGGTTGAGCATTGGCTCTTGCTGCTTCTGTTTGTTGATGCGTCCGCTGTCCCCACGAGACGAGACGACTTCCGCGTTGACGAGGCCGGGCGACGTCGTCTGCTAGTGATGACGATCAATCAGTAGCAGTGTCAGTGTTAGTGTCAGTTTGTACTCATGCATTCCATGCAAGCAGAGCAGGGCCACACACGTACTACACACAGGCTGGTCCAACTGTCCGATTCAGTAGTGACTCGCAGCAACGTCATTTTCTTTTTACATGCACACATACATAATACTGCTGCTACATATGCATGCGTTTTAGCGGGCAGCAAGTTCGTGGGAACTTTAGGTTTAGTTGGCGTTTGGCACGCATCATGTGCAGGCATGCGTGCATGACTCCCGTTTGTTTCTTGCTGTGGAGGAACAGCGCAACATACAAATGTGACATGCCTAGCTGCAGCTGCAGGCATGCGTGCATACGAAAACAGTGGCGTGCGTACGACAGAGAGAAATCGTGTGTTTCTTATTTTCACACTAGTCATCAAATGGTCTCATAAACACGTACGATTCTTTCCTAGTTTGATTCAGATCAGAAAACGTATGTAAGTTGTCACTAAAAAAAGCTGAATCAGATGCGTTTATTAATCTGATCAATCGATCAGGCAAACAAATGTTTTTTTGACTTATTAATTAGGTAAAAACCGATGAATCCGATCCGAGTCATTTCTTGGAGGATACTGTATGTATGCATGAGAGTGAGACCCTAGCTACCAACGACGGCAGCACCTTTATTCAGCGATGGACAACGACCTACTAGGTAGGTAGCTGGTCAAGGGTGACTCACGAGCTCCTCGACAAGACCCGCATCCATCCAGCGACGAAGCCAGGAATGGATGAAGGGGGGGCTGCTTCCCTCTTCTTCTTCCTCCAGCCCCTCCTTTCCTTCTTCTTCCTCCTCATGGCAGTAGCCCGGGCTAAGGGGGGGCTCTGTGTCGCCATGGCCGGTAGGGGGGGCTGGAGCACGGGTTGCCCCCCCGCTGGCTTCGTCCCTGCATCCATCCATATTCCATCGACCTAGTCAATCTGACTGATGGATAGTACTCGCCCGGCGGCAATACATGCTGCCATCCATGGTGCAGGACATGTCCATATGTTTAGTTTCCAAAAATTTTCAAAATTTTCCGTCATATCGAATGTTTGGACACATGTATGGAGTATTAAATGTAGACAAAAAAAAACTAGTTACGTAGTTTGGTAGAAAACTACGAGACGAATCTTTTGATCCTAATTAGTTCATGATTGGACACTAATTGACAAATACAAACGAAAGTGCTATAGTAGCCAAAGCAAAAAAAAATTCGCGAACTAAACGCACCCTTAGTTAGGGTATGTTTGGTTCCTGCCTTCCAGGCGGCTCCTGGCTCACACTACCATAGCAGAGAAAATTCCTAACAGCCGAAAACTGTCAGGAATAGACCAAAAACAGTCAGGAATAAGTTTCCTGATGGCCCATCGACAGGAATAAGCCGTCAGGAATGCCTTGACAGGAAAAAAACATACTTTTCCTGATGATTAGCCGTCAGGAAACAATTCCTGACGGCAGCTCCTGACGGTTTACGATTAGCAAGGCAAAATTGACTCTTGATAGTAAAGCCATCAGGGAAACCTCATCAGGAATCCACCCCGGCAGGAATCATGAATTTTTCCTGTCATTCAAAGACGACGACGACAACAACAACATAGCCTTTTGTCCCAAGCAAGTTGGGGTAGGCTAGAGATGAAACCCAAAAGAGACGATAAACAGGGAGACACATAAAGGGACATAAATGGCACAAGACATAAAGAGGTCACGGTTCAGGCACGTTGATTGCCAGTCTCCAAGCGCTCCTGTCCATAGCTAAATCCTTAGAGATATTCCATTCCTTAAGGTCTCTCTTAACGGACTCGTTCCAAGTTAGTTTAGGTCGACCTCTACCGCTCTTTACATTATCGGCCCGCTTTAGAACCCCACTACGCACCGGCGCCTCAGGAGGCCTCCGTTGAACATGTTCAAACCATCTCAACCGATGTTGAATCAATTTCTCCTCAATTGGTGCCACCCCAACCCTATTCCGAATATCGTCGTTCCAGACTCTATCCCTCCTTGTGTGCCCACAACACCAACGCAACATACGCATCTCTGCTACACTCAATTGCTGGACATGTCGTCTTTTTGTAGGCCAACACTCAGCACCGTATAACATCGCCAGGCGAATCGCCGTCCTATAGAACTTACCTTTCAACTTCTGAGGCACCCTTTTGTCACAGAGGACGCCAGAAGCTTGACGCCACTTTAACCAGCCGGCTGAAATTCTATGCCTAACATCTTCATCAATGTCGCCATCCTTTTGTAGCATCAATCCTAAATACCGAAAAGTATCCTTCTTGGCCACCACTTGCCCATCGAGGCTAACGTCTCCCTCCTCATGCCTAGTCGCGCTGAAATCGCACCTCATGTACTCGGTCTTGGTCCTACTAAGTCTGAACCCTTTCGACTCTAACGTGTGCCTCCATAGTTCTAACTTCCTATTAACCCCTGTCCTACTGTCGTCAACTAGCACCACATCATCAGCAAAGAGCATACACCAAGGGATATCACCTTGTATGTCCCTTGTGACCTCATCCATCACCAAAGCAAATAAATAAGGGCTCAAAGCTGACCCCTGATGCAGTCCTATTTTAATTGGAAAGTCACTGGTGTCGCCATCACATGTTCGGACAAACGTCACCACATCCCTGTACATATCCTTGATGAGGGTAACGTACTTAGTTGGGACTTTGTGCTTTTCCAAGGCCCACCACATGACATTTCTTGGTACTTTGTCATATGCCTTCTCGAGGTCAATAAAGACCATGTGTAAGCCAGACTGTCAGGATTTGATCTATACTAGAACTATCCCATATTACCACCGATGCAACCCATATTTGTGATCTATAATAATATTTATACAGTCACTTAAATCATATTAGACATTCACTTTGACACAAGCATGTAACTAATCACAGATTCATGTCATCCAAATCTCAGTACAAAAATTCATGTCATCCAAATCTCAGTACAAAAATTCATGTCATCCAAATCTTAGTACAAATTCATTGTTCGCCACACAAGTAACATTGTAACAACACGACAACTTCTATACAAAGTTAAAGATTTGCATGTTCACTTCGTTGCATATACTGCTGGTCCAGCTCCTAGCTATTTTTCACTCTACATCATATTTAACTACACAACTGCTGGTCCAGCTCCTAGCTATTTTTCACTCTACATCATATTTAACTACACAAAAGAAGTAGAAACATCATCGTTTCCAGCATGGGACAACCAAGTTACCTACAAGGAGTAGAGTTAGAATATTTAACTTGAGTTGACTCAAAATTATCATGGGATCTATTTACAAATGCATGTTGGAAGGAAAATTTTCAAGTGATACTATTTACAATATGCATGTACCTTGTATCAGAAGTAGATATACTTTAGTCTTCCATGTGTCCTACAAAAGATTATGCTAAATGTTAGTATGAAACAATCTAGCCCAACTGTACAAATCTATCAAGCACAAGCGAACAATTGGTAAAATTTAAATCCATAAAGTTTAGTGTTCACAGTGCAGTCATACTGTGACTTCACAGATCACCAACCTAGCAAGCTAAAAAGGGCATTGAAATTGCCAAAGATGGATGAAATGAAACAAGATAAATGGAAAGTATATTTTTTCCCTATTTAAAAGTGTCTTAAAACTACCAAAATAGATGTTAGTCCTGCATCACAGTACATGTCACACTTAAATGCCAAGTTATGAAATTAAATGAAAACAAATAAAAGAAACAGTTAAATCAATCCTACCCTATGGAGAAATGTTCTATAGTTTTTGGGAAAATCAAAATTGATAAGGAACACCTTGAATCTTTATTCCCCTTGTAAAAAGATCTGCAAAACAAAAAGGTACAGAGTTGTTTAGAAACTGAAACAAGCAGAAACTACCTCCATGCCACTAAGTCCAAAAGCTAATAGATGAACGCTGAATGCTTCACATTTTTAAACTGATGAATATAGTTAAAGCATGTCTCTTGCTCTCTACCCCGAATTACAGTGCTTTGGAAGATGAAACTGACTGTATCAAGTCATTCAGTAGGTTATGGATGGTTATTTCACAAAAAATGATTGGCTTACATCTAATACTTTCTTGTTAGTGTGCATTGTGAACTATGGACCAACATAATGAGTTGTAGTAGTAGTAGTTCAAAATTATAACATTAGCAGACTATGTTCGGATCAAGTAATTATACACTTCATTACATGAGATGCAGAAGCTAGTGGCAATTGATAACTTATTAAAATGAAGCGGTACTTCAGATCAAATAATAGCGTAGGAGAGGAATCAATGACCTGAGAGGCAAATGGCAGTGGGACCTCCTTCCTGCGCCTCTTTGAGAATGCAAAGACAATTTTAACAAGTTTAAATGATGGAATGATACAAACAAAAAACGTGACTAAGTGACAGACATTAAATTTTAAAACTTACTATAACCAAATCTACTATTCAATCCATGCATGTCTTTAGCCAGGGTATGACATCTGATTTGGTTGAGCTAAGTTTGATTTGGTTCTAGTTCACCATATGTGCTTCCTGATTTAACGTCAGAGCATCAAGATTTTTATTTCTTCCTTGCCAAATGTGCTTCTATTAGGTAAATATGACTCCTACACATGATCATGTAATGACAGGAATAAAGAAAAACAGTCTACATGATACATAATTACATAAAGAAGCAGAAACATTGTTTCCAGCATGCGACAGCCAAGTTGTTTTTAAGAAGAATGGTTTTTATTGTTTTCCAGCTCATGGTGAAGAATTGTTTTCTAGCTCATGGAGAAGAACACTCTAGGAGCAGAACTGATTCTATGAATTTCATGCTAACCACTTGTTCGTCTAGACAATTTATTGAACTTGCAAAGATTGCAGCAACATGTACAGAACAAAATAGGACAAATGCATAGTAAGGTACTGCATCTACTCACTTGGTGTTGCACAAGTGTTTGCTGCCTGTAGGTTTAAGCTTGTTATGGACGTTCTCAGCTGGTACTCTGTTAAATATGCAGGTAGTTTTAGATTTCTAAACTGACGAGATTAGCAAAGAAATGCACATTGATTGTATTTTAGCTGTCAGTCAAATGCAAAAACACAATAACAAATAAAGAAAACATCAGTTCTACGCAAGAAAGTAGCCATCTGAGTACTAAATATTTTTTTTCGTGCTTGGTGCAAGAAGTAAAACAGAGAAATTGTAGGTTCATACCAGTCAGATCACGTTCAACAGTACATCCTGGATTTAGAATTTCGGAGACTGAATAAGAACAGCCTTGCACACAAAAAACAAAGAGTAAGGGAAGCCTAAACCATTCCAGATTTCTGAACTAGCAATTTCCCGCAACCACATTGTTACTTTGCAGTAAAGAACTAGGCTCTGGAGTTAGCTATGGTCTTACAGATAGCAAACATTATGAAACATCAGAAGGGTAAAAATCACAACATAAGTAGGCTATTTCGAATCAAGCACTTCTGTACTTCAGTCTGTGACCGTGAGACGTAGAAGCCAGTGGCAATTAATCTCTTCAGATGCAGCAGTACTCCGACTCAAGTAACAGGATAAGGGAGGAATCAATCACCTAAGATAGAGATGGCGGTGCCAGGCTTCAGTACATGGTCCAGACGACAGTTGAAGACGATCTCCGCAGCCTCCGCCGACTTCTCAGCCCACCAGATCTGCACGCTCGTTGTGAGGATATGGACAGCGCCTAGGGTGACGGATCTGCAGCTCTCACCTACCATGAAGAAGAAGATGGCAGCGGAGTTGTGGTTCTGCCCACTCTCGCCCATCCTGAGGAGAAGACAGTGGAGGGGCCGCGGATCCGACCACCCCAGCCTAGGTCGCCATCGGGCTGGGATGCGAGGGGGCGCCGCCGGCAGTGGACTCGGCTGAATTGGGTGGGGCGGACGCGGGCAGGGGAGATGAGCTGGTGAGGCTACGGGGGAGGGGGCGATGCGCCGGGAGGCGGAGGGGGTAGCGCGCGGGGAGGGAGCGGCGCCGGCACGGAGGGGGCGATGTGCTGGGGTGCGGCACTGGCGGCGTGGGGAAGGACCGAGTGTGGGGATTGGGTTTGTTTTAGGATTCAATACTTCAGTGTGGAGCGGGGACGGTGCGTGGGCCCAGGCGATCTTTTTTTTTTGTCGTGTGTATGGTCTGGGCGTGAATAAATTTTCATGGCCCGTGAAGAATTTTCTTTTCCCGCATCGCCCATGAGGCAACTTTGTCTGTGTGCCGGGGCAATGAATTCCCGTCGGTTTCTTGACCGTCAGGATATCATTGCTGACGAGTTTTTCCAGCCGTCAGGAGTTCGTGAATGGTTCCTGTCGGCTCAGTTAAATTCCTTACGGTTCCGGAGAACCGACAGGAGTACTCTACTAGTACATATTACTATTGGTTTGATAAAAACCGACGGGAATGATAAAAACCGTCAGGAATTATCCTGAGTCTGGTAGTGTCAGGCATCGTTTACTATTTATAGAAATCGTTTTTCTCTCTCATCACAAAATAAATGTCCAACCAGAAAAAGACGTAATTTGTAGCTTTCTCCGGTTCCGCGGTCCTGACGCAGCACATCATCAACTAAAATTTTGCACACACAGGCACATGCATAGATTTATATTTATCATCCTATATAAATTTGTTATTACACCCAGGAATAAGCTAAAATGGTGGTTCTGTTTGTTGGACAAATACTATGAGGACAAAAGAAAAAATGATGGTCAAATTTAGGTATGTTGCATCCAAAATACCAAATAAATTTGTTGACCTTCAATGCATTTAACCTTATTGCATTTTTTATTCACAATAGTTGGATCTCAAGATGGCAACGGGGAATTCCCCGTCGGGGGATGAGTCCCCATCCCCGTCCCCGCGGGGACAAATCCCGCCCCATCCCCGTCCCTGTCAAAACCGCCGGGGCTAGAGTTTCCCCCATCCCCGTACCCGAGCGGGGAATTAATCCCCGCGGGGAATCCATCCCCGTTTCAATGACACAACATAGATGAGTATACAATCATAGAAGAGTAGATTAGCATAACAGATTGAACACCATGAAATTCCATTAATTTTTTTCCAACATATAGAAGCACCATTGCACAAGCACTCAGTACATACATCAACACATTGTACATACATCATTGCATTAGTAGATCTAGTAGTATACATATATTCATTGCATTCGTAGATCTAGTAGTATACAGATATAGAGGCAAGAAGCAAGAGGAGGTTGCCCAAAAAAAAAGAAGCAAGAGGAGGCAATGCACAAGCACGCTACATACATCATTGCACTTACTAGCACTCTGATCTAGATAGAAGGAACAAGCTCCAAAGATTTGAGCCTCCACACAGACCACATCCCGTTCCGCTCGACTGTTTCTAGCTGGATTTGAGCCACCAGTGTTGTCTCGGAACACAGCACGACAAGAGCAGGCTCGGGAGTCGGGAGCTTGGCATGCCTCGTGGAGATGCAGGCGGGTGTCGTGTGTGGAGAGTGGAAGGTGGAGGGGAGAGGAGCGAGGCAGAGCCGCGTATGCTAGGAGACAAGAGCAGGCTCGGGCGCTCGGCGAAGTCGCGGCTGGTGCGGGAGATGCGGAAGCCAGCGGCGGCTGCTACCGGGGAAAGGATGAACGAATAGATTTAGGGTTGGCCCTGGTATATATACTTGGCTGCCTGTAGTGGGCCTTTAGATGGGCTTTCTTCACTAGTTCGCCCCTGCTAGCTGCTTGCGGGGCGGGGACACGGAGATCGGGGACGGGGGACACCGAACCGTCCCCGTCCCCGTCAGCCCCGACGGGGATCGGACTCCTACCATTTTAATCCCCGTGGGGATGAACTCGGCCCCATCCCCGTCTCCTAATAGGGGAATTCCCCACGGGGAATCAGGGATCGGGGCCCCATTGCCATCTTTAGTTGGATCTCATTTTTTTCTTTGGGAAGCCTTTAAAATATGTTTAAACAATGCGATAATATTTTGGGAATTTTTCAGATATTTATGTGCATTTTCCCATTTTTCTAGAACCAAGCCCAATTTTTTAAACCTTCTAGACATATTTTTATGAGCTCAAATTATTTTATTTGGATTTTTTTGTGTTCCAATCTATATTGTTTTTTTAGAATTTGTAGAAGCTTAAACATTTTTTTGTTTAAAACCCCTATCAGTTTTTAACCAAAATGTTTTAATTAAAAAGGATAAATTGCCTTGAAAACCATCTTTGTGTACAGGTGTAAGTGAAAATGGTTTTGAGGGTTGACAGAGGTAGTTTATCCGTTTTAGAGTTTGAGGAAATGACCGACAGTAGTTCAAAGAGGTCAAAAGGATTTTCCCTTGAGAATATAATTGATAATAACTATATAATTGAAAAAAATCCCTGTAACCTCCTAACTTTCGTTCACCAAAGTTCAATTTGCCTCCCCTAATCAGAAACTCTATTTTTCTTCTCCATCTTTTAAACCGTCCCATTTTCCACGGGTGGTTTCGACAGGGATTTTGGTTAATGTGGCACCACATCAGACACGCTAGCATGGCGCCACGTCAACTGCTAGGAGGTAAATCGAACTATGTTAATAGTTCAGGAGGTCAAATATATTTTATCATAAAATTACAAAAATAAATTTTCAAAATGTATGCAAATACTTTTTTTGAAAATTTATGCAATTTAAAATCCCTAATTCAATTTAATATTAAACATCCATACAAATTTTGTTTAGCTCAAAAAATTGATATCGGTTTTATTTTTGTTTTATAGAATCATGATCTATCTTATACATGATGCATGTCTTGAAATTATTTGAATCATATACGGTCTCATTTTTATGTTTATTTGGTCATAGATGCTCATATTACCTATTATTGTCTCATTTTGATGTTTATTCGGTCATAGATGCTCTTATTATCTATTAATTATTTGTCAACGCGTTGATGACATAGACCCCATAGGTGTTCATAAATGACTTCTATATATGACAACACAAGTATCATGTAGCCACCTCGTATTTGATCCTGTTTGGTCTGAACACACGTGTTGAGTCTAGGACTCAAACTCTAGGTGAGTGATTTCGACCACAAGGAACTAAACCAGCTTGCAATATTTTGTTAAGTTATCTGGACATCATTTTTACGTGTTAATTCTATGCTAATAATTAAATATCATCCTGCAAAAAGCCTCTATACATAGCCGTATAATTAAGGGGGCTAGGTATCAAGTTGAGTAGCCGCTATATATCACTGAACAGTCGTACTGTACATCCATCAACCAACACCAAGCTAGTACTACTAAGCTACAAGGACAAACCAGCTGAGATTAGAAATGGCAGACAGGCTCATTAACGAGCTGTAGCAGGAGCTGGTCAATAGTCCAACCAGGCGCGGGAACGTGCACCGGTGACCGGATCGGTCCGGTCAAGTCCTCCATCTCCTGCAACGACGCTGCCGAATCCGCCGGTCCGGTGGCCCAGCCGCCACCACGGGCGGCGGCGGCAAAACAACCCGCCGCAGTAGTAGTCGTCGGTGTAATTATAGTCGCTGCTGCTAGTGTCGCTGCTACTCCAGCAAGTTACGTCGTCGCCGGAGGTCGCCGGAGATTCAGTGCCGGTGGTGCTGCTGGTGGTAGAACAAGAGCCAGCTGACGTAGTCGGAACGATGCTGCTATCAGTGTACTCCTAGGTACTGTCGTCATCTTGAGGTCGTCGTCCCCTTGTTGTTGGTGGTAGTGGCGGTGCTAGCAGCAGCAGTAGCAGCAGGGACGACGGCGGTGGTGGTTTCGAGGATGACCGGCGGCGCCTCCAGCGAGTCGTCGTTGGCCGTGCAGGTGTGCTCTGCCATGTACGCCACCCTGTACAAGGGGGCGGCGGCCGTAGCGGCGGCGTCGTCGTTGCGCTGCACCGTCCGTTTGGCCGGGCAGCCTTGCTCGGCGCTCCGTATGCACCTGCAGTAACTCCTGCATGGATAAGGCGCCAAGGCCTGGTTTAGTTTCCTAAATTCACCCTCAAATTCTACTATGCAAAAAGAAGATTCCCCATCACATCAAAATGCCGGCACATATATGGAGTACTAAATGTAGATAAAATCAAAAACTAATTGCACAATTCTACTATGCAAACTAAGCTGGTTATAAACCTAGACATCTCACATGCAATAACAGTGATCAACAAAGGAGATGTCTAGGTTTCTAACCCTCGTACGGGGCAACGTGCGTGAAACATTTTTAAATTTTTATCCTAGCCTCCACATGTGATTTCAAGACGTGCCGTCAAGTTTCATGATTTTCGGAAGTTGTTTGCATTTTATATAATTAAAATACACTTCATCGCAAAGTTTGTCGCCATGTTCCGTGCGCGAGATGTTTGAAATTTCATGAGTGCTCCTGGATTTGGTCTCAAAATATAATCAATATCATCAATATCATTTTTTGAATCGCTAAGTTTCACTATTGTATGTACCTGGAGTTCAAACTTGCATTTTTCGGAGAAATGTAAATAAATGAACTAAACTCAAAATATATAGTAAAAAGCATTAAAAAAGTATCAAATTTTAAAATTAAGCTATTAGTATTGTAACATGCTATAAAAAAATGGATGCAAAAACAAAAAAAATAAAATTCTTTGCTGAGAGCCCAGAAATAGCTCTCGGCAAAGAAATTTCTTAAGAAAGTGCAAACAAAAAAGAGGAAAAACCTTTGCCGAGAGCCGGATCGGGGGCTCTCGGCAAAGAAAATACAAAAAAAAACCTTTGCCGAGAGCCAGATCGGGGGCTCTCGGCAAAGAAATTAAGAAAATGCAAAAAAAACTTTGCCGACAGCCAGATCGGGGGCTCTCGGCAAAGAAAATGCAAAAAAACCCGTTGATTCTGCTTTAAGATTTGTGCGGTGTACCCTTGTCTTTCTGAGTTTTATTGGGTGTGAACCCACCTACCCGTATCCACTCGTCACCTGCCAAATATCTCTCTCCCTCTCCTGTTTCTCTCTACGTCTATCGACAGCACAGCGGAGGCCGCCGCCTCAGTGAAGCCCCATGAGGGAGATGCTCGGAGGCTGGGCGGCAACGCTGAGAGGCCGCGCCGTGGCGACGAGGCGGCCGTAGGCGAGCCGGCGCTGCTGCTGGTCGACGGGGCGGCTGCGCTGCTGCGGGGCTGTGCCGCGGCCCACCGGACGGCGGAGGCGTTCCGGCGTGCTGCCGTTGCCGGCGGCAGAGGTCGGATTGGCACTGGGGTTTTTCAGTTGCTTCGCTTTCTTGAATCTTGATGTTATTTGAATGGGCCGTTCTCCATTTCCCCCTTTACAGGCATTGTACTACCCCACGTGTGCTCACATTTGCTGATTCCAATTGATGTTCGAAGCTTCAATCTGCAGGTATGTGGTCTTTTGACTCGTCAGATTTGCTATGTGATTTGATTTTTTGTGTGAGATATAGGCTTACATGCAAGTTGTTTTGTACTAAAATTAGTGTTAGGGTTTGATGTGTTCACGTAGAGGCAATAGTATTCTAATGTTTTTTCTCCTATTTTGTTGTGCTCACGATTGTGAAAAAAAGGAGTGTGGAGTCGGATCCCTTTGGGTGCTTTGTGATATTCAAGGTCCTGTGATTTTTCCCATCTCATTTTATTAGAGTTAATGGCACTATATTAGATTAATTTGGGGATACAAGAGGTTATCTATTTAGGTTGTTTGGTCAGCTATTCCCTGTTATTCTTGTCTCTATAGGATGTGATTCTGCTTGTGCCGCAACTTGTGAAACTGTGTGATCTAAAACTTTAATTTGCAGACCTCCTTTTTATTGGAGTTAATTGCATTGTCATTTCTTAGTTGACGATGAATCGAGTCACTGTCACAAGGTAATTGGTTTGACTGCTTGAAATCATGATCGTTGTTCTGTCTTAAAATCAAAGAATGTTTTGCGTGATAAATTTCAACTGAACTGTCAGCTCCTTTTTATTTGTTCAATTATTTATAGCTGAAAGTAGCCCTTGATTGGAAATTTACATCAATGAGTAAACTTTTTCCTGTACCATTCATGTCTGCTAGGTTATTCAGAGATATATTGTTCTAAAGTATTTGCAGATGATGACACTATAAAGAAATCATTGAGAAAGTAAACTACTGCTCAGAATTCTAACATCAACCAAAAAGGTGTTAATTCACCACTGGTGCATATACTGCTAAATTAACACAGAAGAAAGCATATACATATATGCCAAAGTAGCACAGTCAAGGTCAGCAAATCTATCTCAGTTCAGCACTACAGAGAGCTAGCTGATGGTGAATTAAACTAATTGCACACGCACATCATGTATTAGAGTATTTATTACATCATGTTTTTTTAGAGATCCACCATCTAGCAACTTACTCAAAAGAGACATTCAGTTCTACATTTCGACAGCAACACACAACAGTTAAATATATGCAGTGGCTGCTCCAGGTAGAAACCTTTTCCTATGAAAATATTTTGATAACTGCTAAGATGAAACACATGCAGTAACGTCTGTTTGCTTAGTGAAACTGACATTCATTGTTATGAAAACTCTGTTTCATCATATGTTTCCTAGGAATCCAACTGTTAAGATAGAGATAATTACTACTCATGGCCTCCTCTCTTCGTTTAAACTGCATCTAGCTTGTTCTTAAGCATGGCAACTGTGTATATTATCTTCACTTTTTTTCAACATAATGTATTTCTAATACCAAAAGTATCTGTTATCTTCACTCATAGAGAGGTACCAATAAGAAAGTTTGTTTTTGGTGTCTTCCTAGCTGCTAGATTTGCAAAGTTCAGGTATTTCTGGCTTACTCTGTGGTTAGCTCTAGACGTCTGTTTTGTGAATACAAATACTTCTATATCAAGTAAATTCTGTATTGTCTTTTGTGTCAGCTAGCACAATCTGTCGTTTGGTGATCCTACTTATGACAGGCTAGCTGTTTGATAACCTGGTTGATTTTTTTGCTGATCCATGACATGACTAAATGTTTTTTATTAATGAATTTATGTTTGCTGTTTTCTCATTGTGCTATCCTGAACGAATGACTAAAATACAATTGCAGGTCAGGAGTCCACCACACATCGACTCGCCAGTCGCCACTGCCCCGCTAGGTTGACTCCACCGCCACCCAAGGTATAAATAGCCTCTCTTCCTTATCGTTGTCGTAGATCGGTGTAACCTAGTTAGGCGTCTCCCATCCGAAAGAGATACAGTTGGAAGTATGTAGATCTCTGCATATGTAAAACTGTATCTGTTTCGGATTGTCCACGTTTTTTGGACAGCCCGCGGATGCGTAGACGAGATTAGTTTCCATGGTCTGCTCCGATCCGAGACAGAGTTTCGGCATCACCTCCTTGTTCTTCGGATACACACTCTCCTTGCCAGGACGTGTATCTGGAGAACAGCGGGGAGGTGCTGCCAAAATTTTGTATCCTGCTTGAAATTCCAGGCCCGAACCGATGTGTCTATCAGTCCCGAGTTGAGAAAGGTTGCCAGAGGCTGTGACCAAAGGGTCAAGTCATTGTCCGCTTATGACGTGAATGGATATCGATTTCACACAGCAAGCTACGAGCGGCGGCGACCCAATCGAAGAACCACAAATAGCGGGGTTTTTACGCCCGGCACTGATGGTGTAGACTATTATGGAAGACTTGAAGAAATATACGAACTTTCATTCCATGGTATCACACATCATCCTGTCATATTTAGATGCCATTGGTTTGACCCAGGTGTAACGAGGAAGACCCCGCATCTTGGTCTAGTCGAAATTCGTCAAGATTCCGTCTATCCAAGAGACGATGTGTATATTGTGGCGCAACAGGCCACACAAGTTTATTATACGCCATATGCTTGCAAGACTAGACAGGATCTTAGTGGTTGGTTTGTTGTGCATAAGGTCTCGCCACACGGCCGACTACCTGCCCCAAACGATGAAGACTACATCTTCAACCCAAGTACGTATGATGGAGAGTTCTATCAAGAAGATGGTCTAGAAGGGAGGTTCGAGATAGACTTAAACGGCGAGATAGGAATGGATGTAGACAATGTTATGGTTGATGATGATGCTGACGATGGATATGAAGTGCAAAATGCTAAGGACTTACAAATGCTTGAGCGATTACGTATAGGCATTGACGATGAAGACAACATTCCTCCATCGGATAATATGGAGGATTTCGACATGGTTGATAGTGATGATGAGAGTTACGATCCGGCTAATCCCGATGACGAAGAATATTTGTAACATACATGTAATATTTTTTAATTTTGTAATTTTGTAAGTCTCATAATTTTGTTTTATTTATTTTGCATCTATATCTAATTACTTCTTTCTTCTTTTTAATTGCAGGTTACTGAAAAAATGCCAGGCGGCCGTCAGAGGAACCCGAGCTCGTTCTACCCTAGAGGCTCTGGAGTCTCCAGCGGCGGGGGTGAGGAGGTGCAGGGGACGACCTCGACGAGGCGGAGGACGAGGACCACAAGCATGGTCCACCAGCAGCAGGAGGAGGTGGCGCAGGAGGAGGAGGTGGCGCAGGAGGAGGAGGAGGAGGAGGCGGGGGAGGCAGACGAGGAGGAGGATGAGGAGGGCGCCACGGAGGGAGCTACTGCTTTCTCTAGTTCGTCAGGTGTCTACCTGCGGGGTCCCTCCACCCTTCCTAACAAGCCGCAAAGAGCTCTACGCCCAGTGATTCGCCCAGTGGGGCAAAGGCAAGTGACTTTGCATGTTATCACTATTACTTCATATGCTACGTTCGAAATCAAAAGACACTAATATGTTTTCTTAATCACTTGTGCAGCGGGTGGGAGGTTGTGTCGGGGAACACTGCCTCCCGCCATGTCAATGGCATCCTAGGTCTCCTATGCAGGACCCACTTCCCTGGCATAGTCACGCATGCTGGGAAGGACGAGCCCGCCTACACGTTTGCCCACTACGAATCCGAGCCGGACGCGGAATTTGGCAACGTGGGGGCGCTCGTCATTCATGAGTTCTGGGTAAGATAAAAATCGCACTACATGGCTCAATACAACGCATTCATTGTACTCTACTTGAAATAACTAATGCATCGTGTCTGTATACGCAGGACTACTTCAAACTAGACAACGGATTCGAGGCCACGACGGAGGCAGTGGCTAGGCGAGCTTGCAGGAAACGCGTCGTCGACGTCCATCACGAGGCGTGACTCTAGGCCATCATAGATTACCATGCGACGAAGCTTGGACAAAAGATCACCAAGAAGGACATCCGAGAAAATGACATTACACTCACCAAACCACAGTTCCTTGAGGTAGCTAAAGAACATTCAAATTGGTTGCTTTTGAGATTACGTACGAATAACTGACTTGATTTTCTAATATGTCACTACTTGATGACGTGTAGGTGATTCCTTGGTGGTGCAATGCGTGCCCCGTGGCTTGGGAGAAGAGGGTGGACAGGTGGTTAAGTCCGGAGTGGGCCGCTCAGCACGAGGCTGCCCGGCAGCGGCGTGCATGCATGCAAGGCATACCACACCATCAAGGCAACCACAACCTCTCCGGATACAAAAAGCATGGGTACGTGGTCATGTTTCTATTCTTCTTGCTTTCGTTCAACTCGGCAAAGAATTGTAATCATCTTGTTTTTGTTCTTGCAGTCGGCGGCACATCAAGGCCAAGAGTGCTCCAACTTCGCCGCATGGTCCATGTCACACAAGGGCAAGGCGACGTCCGACGTCTCCTTCAACCCGTCACAAGCTCGACACGGCTACGAGAAAATGATGGCGTACACGGAGGCGTCAAGGTCGATCCATGGGCCGGAGTACGATCCACGGACCGACAACATTGATGCACAGACCGTCATGAGGATTGGACAAGGCAAGAAGCATGGCCGCTTCTGGATTGGCGACAGCGTGATCGACACGGCCTCTACTCCCACTCTCCCAGATCCGAGCACGGACCACAAGCAGCTCCTCACTCCCGGAGATACGCACGCGGCCTAGCACTGCACAGCACCGGGTCAAAGTACTTGAGGTTATTCCTGTGGCACTCGTCGTACATTGATCATTACACAACTTTATTTCCTTTGCAATATTGTATCATTAGCTTTGCACCAATTTGTAGGCCAATGTGGAAGAAGCAAACCGGAGGGCCGCCGAGCTGGCGTTGGAGTTGGCGGCCAAGCGGGCAGCGCGGGAGGCCCAGGACAAAAGGATTGCGGAAATTGTCGCATGGATGCAATCTTCGACGGGTTCCCCCGTGCCTCCAGGGTTAATGGGTCCACCGACGCATCCTAACCAATCTCCCCTGATGCAAACTCATGTGAGTCACACATGCAAGGAATTGCAACATTAGCTAATCAACCAATCTCCTCTGATGCAAACTCTTCTCATGTGTGCAGCTTTCGTCGGCGGGTTCGAACAACCCACTTCCTGGCGCTCAGGGCGACCAAGTGTTTCCGTCACCGCCGTCACAAGGTTGTCAAGGGCGGCCGGCGCAGTGAGTAGCACTGGTAGTTTCGTGTCTTGTTTTGGTATGCATGCATGTGGATGAACTATGCACGAACTTGTTATGCACGTGGACTTGTATTTGAGACAATTTTATGTGATTTATGTGAACAATTGTGACATGGTGCTGGATGTGAGTTATGCGATGGATGTGATATATATGGTGCTGGATGTGGTATATCTGTGATGGATAATATAGACATATATATACATTTGTCGTGTTTGCAGGGACTTTTAAGGCAGGCTCTCCGCAAAGCTGGACAGTGGATAACGAAATGGCAGCTTTGCCGAGAGCCCTCTTGGACGGCTCTCGGCAAAGACCAGCTCTTTGCCGAGAGCCGGCCCAGAGGGCTCTCGGCAAAGAAATTAAAAAAAAAGAAAAACCAAAATCTTTGCCGAGGGTCAGGCGCCGGGGCTCTTGGCAAAGAAATTATTCAAAAAAAAAGAAAAAAAATCTTTGCCGAGAGCCTGCACCGGGGCTCTCGGCAAAGAAATTATTCAAAAAAAAGGAGAAAAATCTTTGCCGAGAGCCGGGCACCTGGGCTCTCGGCAAAGAAATTAAGTAAAAAAAAAGAAAAAAATCTTTGCCGAGAGCCGGACACCTGGGCTCTCAGCAAAGAAATTAAGTAAAAAAAAAGAAAAAAAATCTTTGCCGAGAGCCGGGCATCTGGGCTCTCGGCAAAGAAATTAAGTAAAAAAAATTTGAAAAATTCTTTGGGCCGGTAACGGCGGAAAGCTCCTAACGGCTACTTTTGTTTACCGAGAGCCGCCGTGGCTCTCGGCAAAGGCTTTGCTGAGTGCCCGAAAGAAGGCTCATAGCAAAGGCCCCTTTGCCGGACGCCGCTTTGCCGGCAGCCCTTTGCCGAGAGTAAACAGGTCTTTGGCCTGCCTGTCTAGTAGTCGGGAGAGGTTTTTGGACTAATAAAAAATAAATTACAGAACCCGTCAGAAAACTGCGAGACGAATCTAATGATACTAATTAATCTATCATTAGCACATGTGGGTTACTGTAGCATTTAAGGCTTTTCATAGACTAATTAGGCTTAAAAGATTCGTCTCGTGATTTCTCCGAGAACTATGCAATTAGTTTTTTTCGTCTACATTTAGTACTCTATACACGTGTCCAAATATAACATTTTACTGTAGAAAGCAAAAAATTTTGGGAACTAAACAAGGCGTAGAGCAGCAGGTTAGAAATGGCAGACAGCAGGCTCATTAACGAGCTGCAGCAGGAGCTGGTCAATGGTCCAACCAGCCGCTGGAACGTGCACCGGTGACCGGATCGGTCCGGTCAAGTCCTCCATCTCCTGCAACGACGACAACGACGCATCCATCGGTCCGGTGGTCCAGCCACTACCGTGGGCAGCGGCAAACAACCCACCGCAGTAGTAGTCGTCGGCGTAATTATAATCGCTGCTGCTAGCGCCGCTGGTGCTGCTCCAGCAGGTGATGTCGTCGCCAGAGATCGCCGGAGATTCAGTCCCGGTGGTGATGCTGGTGGAGGCGGCGGTCGTGGTAGAACATGAGCCAGCTGACGTAGTTGGAACGATGCTATCGGTGTAGGTGTGGTGGTAGTCATCTCGAGGTCCTTTGGTGGTGGTGCTAGTAGTATTAGCAGCAGGGACGACGATGGTGGTGGTCTCGAGGATGACCGGCGCCTCTAGGGAGTCGTTGGCCGTGCAGGTGTGCTCCGCCACGTACACCACCGTGTACTCTGGGGCGGCGGCGGTGGTAGCTTGACTGGTTGGACCATTGACCAAAGATCGATTGGTGGACAAAGTATTTCTTCGATTTATTTTGTCTCGATCGATATATAGGAAAGTGAAATGGCATCTTTTAGCAGGGGCAGCTATATATAGCTCTCATCTTTTCCCGTTCCATGCATCTCTCCTTTTCTGATTGGACAAAGCATTCACGATCGAGATTATTCTCAATTTCTTTTTGACCAAACAAGCTACTTGAGTACAAGGGAAGGTCGACGATGTACAGTACACAGGTAGAGCTAGCTTGACTGCAGCTACTGATATTTCTTCTCAGCTCGCCGCTCACTTGCTGCTTGTTTATAAAGAGAGCAGCTTCCAGAAGGCTATACTAGCTAGCTAGGGCAAGCGTGGACATCACACTTGCATGATGCCTCGTGGTCCCCACACGTGGCCTTTCTTGGCGGTATGGATCCAATACAAGGCCTTGTTTAGTTCCCAAAATTCACCCCAAATTTCACTATGCAAAAAGAAGATTCCCCATCACATCAAAATGTCGGCACATGTATGGAGTAGTAAATGTAGATGAAATCAAAAACTAATTGCACAGTTTTATTGTACTTTGCGAGACGAACATTTTGAGCCTAATTAATCAATATTTGGACAATTATTACCAAATAAAAACAAAATGCTACAGTGAATCGGCACAGTGTTTTTCTTCACCAACTCGGTCATCTAAACAAGGCCCAAACCAGATTTCCGTGTACGTGTCAGTGTAGGCCCCGCGCCCGCGATCGATTATGTATGTGGTGGTGGTACCGTACACATACACACATATATGCAAGCAAGTGATGGTCCCTATTCAATTCTGTACGTGTTGCACGAGGTCCGTGTACTGCGCATACTTCAATTTTACTATAATTATACTTCTCAACTCTTCTTTTATTTGCGACGACGTGCAGTGTTTTAATTTATTTGGTTTACTCTCAACTTCAAAGAAAATGTATTAATTCCTGCTGCGTAGTAGAGTATAAATACGGTAGCTGCAATTAAAGAGAACAATAAACCAATACTATGCCAGAATAACACAAAGAAGATACCACACTGTATCAGAGATGAAAGAACGGCACACGTCTGTGATATGGTATTAGAGACGGGCCGTCCGTCCAGTCGCAACGTGTCTGTGATGTGTTAGCTCCAGCCAAATAAGTATCCTGAAAACACAAATCACAGATGGTTCCCATGAACACAAATATGTGAACCCGAAAAAAGTATTCACTACTATTGATGGATGACTCAAATCTACATCCCTCTGATCCATTCGCCGCCGGCCCATCTCTCTCTCTCTCTCATCTCCTCTACTCCGACAGCCCGACCCTTGCCGCAAAGGTCCTAGAGGTAACATGACCAAATGAATGGAATTAGAGGTAAATTCTGATGGGTTACTTGCTTACTGACCGCAAGTGTACTCCGTACCTAATAGATATATGGCCATGTGCAATACTGGATTAACATGTATGTGATATATTGTTGTGGCCCTCTATAACCTAAATGCTATTCAAAGATGGACGTCGTCACATAACCTAAGTCTGCATGAGGTGCGGTACTGCAGTGGATTTGTGCTGCCACACCAAATGTCTACATGAGAGAGGGTGAGAGAGAGAGATAGAAAGGACAGATGGGGAGCAGATCTCACCAATGCCCGCCCGTCTGCGGTGGACCAGGCACACCGGGCATGTTTGGATGCAACCCTGAGCTATTTGCCTGGGCATTCCACCTGCCTGTGAGCTGTCTGTCACCGGTTATAAAAAATGCCTGGTTAGGCAGATGAAGAAACTGTTGTACCGTTTGGTTGAAGTCCTAGATATTTGCCTGAGTGGATAGAAGAACCGGACAACGTTGGTTCGTTGGTTGCCTAGAGATAAGACAACAATGTTTTACGGTGATTAGAAAACCAGGCCGCTCGGCGGATTCCCAGGCAATCAATTTCATGCGCCTAGCCACAGGTAACCAGCATAGGCATTCACACCAGGCAAAGAAACTCAGGGCTCCAACCAAATGGAGTTCAGGCAACGTACAGGAAGGGGGCCGCTCCAGGCAATTTTGTCCAGGGTTGCAACCAAACAGCCCACCTCACCCCATGCACTGCATGCATGTTTTGTATTGAGCTACCTTTTGTATTGACTATGTCAACATTCAAGATCTTTTGCAAATTTTTTAAGAAATAATTTATAAAATCTAAGAACTTGAAACGAATATTTGTGTCTCTAAATTATCTTAGATAAAAAAAGTTATCGACCAAATAGTTGTATATCAAGAAGAGATACAACTTTGGTATAGACTATGCCAACATCCTATATTTGATATATTCAAAAAGTGGAATGTAAAAATTTGATAATTTAAAACAAATATCTAAGCCTCTAAAGATCTCAAATGAATGAAAGAAGTTGTCAATTATAAAATTGTAAAGCTCTAAAATTTGATAAAAGTTTGGATTCATCCAACTTCTTATGAAAAAATTTATAATTTCTTTTGGTACAAGAGAAAGAGAGACCACTTGACATTTGGGCCCCACCGCCACAACCGTGAAATCACCGAAAAAAACAACTTTAAAGTGGTCAAGGGAGGATATTTGTCCTTTTTATAGTTAATGTTTGTGTTGTCTGGTATTGGTGTATGAAAAATTTAAGGGTTTTTCAAATCCAGCGACTAATTCGATTAGGGGTAAATATAATCAGACTTGACTCTTGATGCAAGGGTACATCGGACTCGACTCTTGTTGCAAAGGTCCTAGAGGTAACATGACCAAATGAATGGAACTAGAGGTAAGTTCTGATGTGTTGCTTACCGACCGCAAACTACGTACCTAATAGATACATATGGCCATGTGCAATGCATATATATAGAACACTCGTACTATTGTACTAGATTAATATTAACATTAACTGCCAATTGACGTACTTTTGGAGAATTTTTTCTAGACTAGAGAGAATGTCTCCCGGCCTGCTTTATTTAGTTCGTTGTGCA
Source organism: Saccharum hybrid cultivar R570 (assembly GCA_038087645.1). Lineage (NCBI taxonomy): Eukaryota > Viridiplantae > Streptophyta > Magnoliopsida > Poales > Poaceae > Saccharum > Saccharum hybrid cultivar. Next base: position 29,052,652 of record JAQSUU010000804.1, read on the forward strand.
AGAAATCTGTCCTGCAAAAAATAAATATTTTGCAATTTATTTACTCATATACTAAATAAATATATATACTCCTACGTACTGTACATACATTATTAAAGACTTCTTTTCTCTTGTGAAGAGAGCAAGTTGGCGGTGGGCCTCGACAGAGCTAATTAAGCTGGCGGTGACTTTTTTTATTTGACACATGCACACGCGGTCCTGGATTACGTGCACACCGGTGACGTCAGCACCATGACGTATAAGTATGCTTGTTCTGTTCTTCTCGTCACACATCATGCATTCGTGTGGATCGTCGTCTGGAATCTGGATCGATGCATCTATAGACTATAGGCTATAGCTAGCTAGGTTTAATTTACTGCTTTGTTTGTTCCTTCAGCGCAGGGACGATGTTGCCACGTTGCAATTGCAAGCAACAAAGTCCACGATTTTTTTTTTGAAAGGGAAAGGGCGGAAAATCCACAGGTTAGAGCACACGGTATCGATGATCACTACGGCGATATAGAAGCATCTGTCCACGTCGTAGAGTGAGAATGTTCACATGGGAAATATGTGTGAATATTTACTTATCAAGATGCCGCGCCATTGCCTATATATATGATGAAGACATTTCATTTAGTTACTTTCCATGCATGTTCACAAACTTCAAAACGTGGCAGACACAAATCATATATGTACTCCCTCCGTTCACAAGAGAATGCAGTTCTCTCTTTTCAAGAAATCATATATACTTTTAAGTTTAACTAAATTTATACGAAAAAATACTAACATTTATTTATGATACAAGATAAATACATTAGATTATTTGGCATAAATGTAATACTATTCGCCCTAAATTTGGCCAAACTTGAACCTCTTTAACAGACATGGATGCCACAGTTGCATTCTTTTGTGGATAGAGGTAGTACTCTCGTCAACGTTCATTTTGGATTCATCACGAGTACAGATAGTTTGGTTTTTTCTATTATTACTCCTTGCATTTATAAGATTTTTGTTAATATTTAGGATAGAGATTAAGGGCATGTTTGGATTCTTGATCTAGTCTAAATTTTAGCTGCCTAAAGTTGATGACTAAAATTTTAGATCAATTTAGCTCACTTTTGTAAAGTTTTTGTGATGATGGCTAAACTTCAGACGTCACTTTAGACCTGCTGTTTGGACCTCAAGAGCTAAAGTAGACCAAAGTTTAGTTAAATTTTAGACTATAGGATCCAAGCATTTCCTATATAACGGAAAGGAAAATGACCGCCTCAATCAATCAATAATCATGCATGCATCCACATTGATGCACTTTGAGTCTTTTCTTTTGTGAAACAGCATAGATGCAATGGCATGTATTTTCCACCGTACCGATGCCATAAATGGCAGGTAGAATTTTAAACACCGTACCATTGCCATGCGCCACTAGATTAAAATAGGCAACAGTAAGGGAGTATGCTACTTTAAACACCATGGGTTATGTACTATTAGGGATGAAAACGGACGGAATTTTTCCCGTACCGTCCCGTTCCGTTTTCTATATTTTTCCGTCCGTTTCCGTATTTGCGAGATCCCGTTTTCGTATTTGCGGAAGTAGAAAATGGTGTTTTCCGTCCGTTTCCGAGTAATCCCGTTTTAATATGGAATAGACCCGTATTTATTCCGTTTTTATCCCGTTTTCAATCTATGCTCAACATGTTCAACAATTACATGTCATTATGTTATGTTAATATAACTACGAATCACCAAATATGCATGTTATGTTTACGTACATAGCATGTAAATGAATATTAAACTTTAAATATATTATTACATGACTTTATATATGTATACTTTGGGAATATTATATTATGTGATCTTAATTTAATTTTTCGGCTCTCCATCCGTATTTGTTCGTTTCCGTATGTCCGCATATTCCGATTCCGTTTTCGAATCCGCATTTTCCGAACCCGATCCCGTTTCCGCCAAAAAATATAGAAACGGAAGTAGAAATAGGGTTTTTCCGTCCGTTTCCGTCCGTTTTCATCGCTATGTACTATTGTACTCCATATACTAATATATTTATATGAATGGATGATATTTTTTTTGAATAAAAGTACTTACTCTTCATTAATTCATTTATACATATATTTATATGGAAGGAGCGACTATATTTATAATGAGTGTGCATTTATTTGCATCATCAATGAGCAAGCAACAAGAGCAACCCAATATAATTATGTGATTAAAGTAAGTTCAAAAGGCATACTCTCTTTTTTCTGTCCAAGTACAAATTTCACTCCAAGAGAAAAAAAATGTAGGAGTACATCAGTCATTCAGTCACGGCTGACACAGACAGAACGAGAAGCTAGTAGCTAGCTGTGCACGCGACGGCGCGAGAGGGTTGTTTTTTTTTACGAAAATTGACAAATATGACCAAGGACCGAATAATGTTGGGATTTTACCAGACTTGATCTCGCTCCATGACTATGATTGTAATCTTGTTGGCGTACTCACTCCAGTGTCACACATACCGCGCATCACATTTGACGTCGGTAATAATTATTAATTAGAACCTCCATTTAAAAAAGCAACTCTGGTTTAATTTAAGTCAAACTATTTTATTTTTTGGTTAAATTTATAGAAAATAGCATCAATATTTATGAACTTTGAACATGTACATATACTGAAAATATATTGCACGACAAATTTAATGACATATATTTGGTATGATAAATATTAAGGCCTCCTTTGGAATGGAGTATTTCCAAAGGAAAAACTCAGGAACCAGCAATCCATAGGAATGGGTACTGTACAGCCCTTTGGTTTGCAGGATTCATGCGTAGGAATGGTATAGGAAAGTTTCCTTCGCTGCTGCTTTTGAACCTATTCCATAGGAATTGAAACATTCACTCCAGCTTTTTTTTCCCTCTCACTTGCGTAGGATCGAGGCACCACTCATGATTAGTACACGCAGGTAGACTTGGGAAGGAGTGCTAAAACAATTGGCTTGGAAAGGGATAATAAAGTCTGAGCTCTGCCACACCATTAATTAAATCAATGAATGGACATTATGCACTTCCTAATATTCCTATTCCTATGACTTTCCTGCGAGCATCCAAACATCATCTTGTGCAACTTTCCTATAGGTTTTAATCCTCTGTATTACAATTGCATTCCTATGAGATTCCTATATTTCTCCTATTCCTATCCTTTTGCAACCCTGTGTTCCAAAGGGGGCCTAATATTTTTTATGCAAATTTGATTAAATTTAAGAGGGCATGACTGAATAATATTCTAGAGTCGCATCTTTTTTGGGCTTCTAGAATGGAGAGGTAACACTAGCTTTAAATTGATAAATATGAAGGGGAGAGAGATCATAACAAGCTGTCTTGAACATCGTTACTATTTCTTGAGTCCATACTAGTCTCTTACTTTTTACACTATTTACTATTTAGTGATTGAAAAATTGATCCAGCTAGATTTATGCTGCACCTTTGGAGCCGCCCTAATGCAATAAGAGAAGAGATCGGGAACAATGTACATCGTACGTTCGGGGGAATGCCGAGATTGAATTGAATGAAATGGTGGGCCGCCTGCAAGCTAGCCATGAATCTACTCTCTCTGTCCCATGAAAAGAATCGCCATAGGACTCATGTTGTTGTAGAAAATCTTAGCAATATTTGAATCTCAGAATAATTTATTATAAAAATATATTCAATGGTCTATCTACCACAAGCGAGAATGACAAATTTTATGTGACTGGAAGGAGCAGACCAAAAGCATGCATAATAGAGGAGCTATTCTATGGGGTCGTTTGGTAGAGATTCTGGACCCGCTCCTGGAGCTATTCTGCGGCTTCTTCTACCAAACGCATCAAAATGGAAGAGCTCCTCGCGAGAAGCTCCCAAAATCGCACTCTCACAGCGCACCGGTGTCAGAAGCTGTCAAATGAAGCCAAAAAAAGGAGCTTCACTGGCTCCTCGTCTGCTCGCTGAGTCGAGATCCCCTTTTGCCCTCGGCACTGAGCTCGTAGGCAGGCCATAGCAGCGCAGTGGCCCGTGGACCGAGTAGCCAAGGTGGGACGAAGTCGCTGGCACGGACATGAATCGCGGAGCTGCCGGAGCCGCCGGTGGACGCCATGGACGGCGGAGCACAAGCGCACGTAGGACGGGACATTAGGTCGCGCGGGCGCGGGAATCTGCTAGGGCGCCAGGCGCCAAGTTGCGCGGGGCCACTAGGCGCGGAGTCACCGGATCTCCGAGGACCTTGCATCTGTGTGGGAGGCGAGAGGCTGGGGAGAGGATGAGGAGAGAGAAAAGAATGATGGTGGAGGGGAGGAGAGAAATAATGGGTCATGGTGGGTTGGGTAATGGATAAGGTAAGAAAAGAAAAGAAAGAAAAAAGAAAAAAAAGGTATTATGAACTTTTTTACTCTTTTGCTTATGCGGAGAAGTTGTTTTCGCAAATGGTCCAAAAAAATAGCTTCAGCTTCCTAAAAGAATCTGCTCTTTCATAAGAGCTGGAACTGCTATTTTTGAGGTCCTGGCGCCCTACTAAACGGCCCTGTATATCCATCGGAGCAGCCGCGGAGTTGAATCGCCAAAAAGTCTAGTCCACACGTACACACAGCGGTGGTTGAGTGTTGGCTCAATACACAACACTACTAAGAGTTGCACAGGCACGGAAATCTGAAATCGGTACATATTTAGAAGAACCACTTGAGGGGGATAATGATGATTTTGATATCCTAACATGGTGGAAGAGCAGATCAGACAAGTTTCCTGTATTGTCAACTATGGTTCGAGACTTCCTTGCTATTCCCCTTAGCACAGTTTCATCGGAATCTGCTTTTAGTTTAGGAGAAAGAATTCTTGGAGAACGTAGAAGCTCACTAACGCCAGAAATGCTCGAGGCGCTTGTATGTGGTAAAGATTGGCTATTCATGACTAAAGACCTCGCTGATGAAGGTACAAAGCCTTTCCTTTAAATAAATGTTCTATTTCTGGTTTCTAGTAATTGAACAAAATTTCATTTGTTAGATCAAGATCAGTTTCTGTATTGTTTTCTTTCTTGGCAACTAAACCAAACTTCATTTTTCAGATCAAGATCTAGAACTTGAAGAGGGCAGTAGCAGTAGCAGGTATGTTGTGAAGCCACCTTTTCCTAGTATGTTCTTGTTGCTGAAATTGTCTAAACTGCTGGATCTTTGAAATTGTCTAAACTACTGGATCTCTGAAATTGTCTGAAATTGTTCTTTTAAGATGAATGATGTTACCAAATGTAGCAGCATAGTTATTTTACTTTACTGATCATAGATATTGTGGTTAGCATTCGAATTAAAATATGGAAACCTATATTTTTCTGAGTCTTTCGCAAGCATGGCTTTCTGCTGCAATATCACTTGGCAAGTTGAGTTCCAAAATATTGGATTCAAGATCACTTTGGTTCAGTAGTGTTGGAACAAAACATTGCATTCCTTTTCATGATCCTAACATTATTGTCTTCTGAGTAGTATTATCAGCTTCTTATGGTTATAATATTCTCAACTATCAACAAAAATATGGCCTCAGAGTACAGTATTGTAAATTAAGTACTGCTTTTTGTTCACTTTGTTCTTTTTCTGGCACATTGATTTTGTGGGGTCTTGTGAAATGTGAATCATGTCTGAAGCTACTACTTCATTGAGTAATTAAAGGCACTTAATCGGGTCTCATTTTCAGCTACTGATTCATTGACTAATGTTACACTGTTTGATGGAAACTCTTTTTATAATGCAGACATTCGGTTGAATGATGGCAACTCTGAAAGAAGTAACAAGGAAACCTATACTGGCAACGATCTGTGTCTATTGCTTGCATGAATTTTCTAGTTCTGTTGTCAGTTGTTTTGGTGGAGATGTACTGCTAGTTGTGCAGATTATCTTGTAATGAATTATCTATTTTGTTCCTAGGAGTATGTGATGTTTTAAACCTTTTTTTTATTTTTCTTAGATTATCTATTTTCCATATAAAGAGCTGTTACTTCATCCTTGCTTACGCTGACTTATGAATATAGACAGTAGTTTGAGGTGAACGAACAGCTGGTGGACTGGTGGGTTGGGAAATGGATATTAATTGGTTGAGCCCACAGATCCAGCGTCAGGTTTGGTTTGGTGCGGGGTGATGGAAGTTACAGTTAAAGCTAGTTTGGCTTATGCAAAGAAGTGAGTGGATTGGTATGGGCTTATTAAAGAGCGCATGCATGTCTTGGATTGGTGTGGGTGTGGGTGTGGTGCGAATCAGCCCATTGAAGGGAAGTAGTAAGGCATAGGTGCAAAGCTCGTGTATGCCACGTGCAGCCGTGTAGGCTGCAGTCTAATAACTACTAGCAAACAACGTAATTAAGGCCCTGTTCAGTTCCCACTCAAAAACTTTTCATCCCGTCCCATCAAATGTTTGGACACATGCATGGAGCATTAAATATAAATAAAAAAAATAACTAATTGCACAGTTTGCATGGATTTTGCTAGACGAAACTTTTAAGCCTAATTAGTCTATGATTAGCCATAATTACTACAGTAACACACATGTGCTACTTTCGGATTAATTAGTCTTAATAAATTCGTCTCACGGTTTCCAGACGGAATCTGTAATTTGTTTTTTATTAATATCCAAATATCCCATGCGACATCCCTATGTGACACCTGATGTGACACTCAAAAACTTTTCGCCCACGAACTAAACAAGGCCTAAATAACTATGACTATGATCGTCCGCAGCGCCTAGGATATACAGTATCTAACCTGAAAATGTGTATGTCGCCACCACAGTCCAACTTGTTGTTTTCCAATTCCCATATAAAAAGATAGTTCCTTGCAAAATATATATATAAAAAGATAGTTGCCCAACACACTGTCGAACCCAATCCTTGGCATATATACGCAACTTAGGGTTTCTCACTCCCTCCCATGGTCCAAATCCAAATACCCCTAGATGCCTCGCTTCTCTCCCGTGGCCGCCTCTTCTCTTTTCTCGGTTGTGGTGCCCGAGTCCCAGGCGGCTGGGTGCATTTCCTAGGCGGACCTCCGAGAGGGCAAAGCTCACACGGGGCCCTTCCTCCTTTGGCGGACGCACTTGAGCCCGCGCATCCTTCGGCGCTACACTCAGGCAGATCTCGAGTGACGCGGCATATCTGCAAGGAGGTAGGCGGCGGGGCGTGCTCGAGCTTGCCCCTTCTCCAACAGCGGTGCTCGAGCTTGCCTCTTCTTTGGTGGACACGCTGCGGCGGATCTGCGAGGAGGCTGCGGGGTGAGGGCGCTCCACGCCGACAGATTTGAGGACGAGGAGGCGGCGACCGATCTCAAGAGGATCTGAGGTGATGGTGCAAGATGGCGGCGGTGGCGGATCTGAGGCGGCGTCGATGGATCTAAGGAGGTCACGACGGATCTTAGGAGGCAGTGGCGGCACGTGGATCGAGCGGGCTTGGCCAGTGGGCCTGAGTAGCGGGCTCTGTCAGCGGGTCTACTTTTTTCTTGATTAACGAAGGTGGGCGTGTTGTTCGTGATTTTCAGTGATGAAATGACAGAGATGGCAGTAGTGCCTATCTCTGTTAAATGTTTTTGTCCATCTCCAAAAATTGTTTTGGTAGTAGTGAAAGTGAATACAAGGGAATGTTTGTGCCCTTTAGTTACACAAGTGACTTTGAGGTGGAGTGTGAGGGCAGCTACGCACGAGGCCTGAGGTCGTGGGTTTTTCACACGAAAAATCGCATGATTTGCGATGGCGTGCACGTGTGACTGCCTTGTGGGGGCCTCGCTGGACTAAAAAAAGATTTGTTTTTGTTTTTTAGCTGGATTTATGATTTTTAGAAAATGATTTGTAGATGTGGCTCGTATTTTCAACCGCCTCTGGAAATTCAATTTGTAGATGTGGCTGTTGTTGCCGGTCGCCTCTACAAATCCCCTTTCTAAAGAAACATCTAGAGCCGCATCCAAGTGTTATCTACTTGGATTTGAATCCTTGATTTGGCATGAGTGCTCGTATTTTTTAGGCTAAACCGTGTTATCGTTCGGTGATAGCGGGCGTGCTCATTGACTATGAGACATATGGGGTGATTTATTAACTTTGATATTTACTGGCTCAGTCTCTTGAAGGCGTAAAATTTGCGTGTGTGCATATGTACGTGCGTTCATATATATAGAATGAGTGTATGTACATGTTTATGGACGTCTATGTATGTACGGCCTAATTTGCAAAATGGAAAAAAAGAAATACGAGGATGACACAGTAATCATGAACCAGCATGTGCGAGTGCAAGTGTAGTTTGCTCGATCGTTTTCAGGTGGGTGAACTTTTGCTCTTTTTTCTTTTTTGCGAAAAGGAAAGCGTGAGTGCACTTTTGTTGCCTAACATTCTCCTTGGAAGGAGACGTTAGCTTGTGGCCTTCCTTCTCTTGTTGCCACATTTTCTATACACCTCCGTCCGTATTGTACCTCCGATGTGGTGTACTTTTTTGCACCTTTTCTAAGTATGTGGGCCAAATTTGATAACTTCTCTTGAAAAAATTGAAGTTGTACTGTGATGCGGACGGAATGAATTAGCTCGAAAGAAAGCTGCTTGCATTGTTCGTCAACTTTATTTGAGTGCGTACGCTGTGCCAAGTCAGCTCTGTTCATATTTTCACAAGATACATATGTGGACACCTAAACAAAACAAACTTGTCCACAAGGACCAGCTGATCAGTTCACGTTTAAGGTTCGATAGATGGTTCATGCGCGGTCAACATCCTAACAATTATTCGTACAACAGTGAAGTGAAGAGATAACAACAATGCACAGTGTCCCTTGCATGCTGATGTGCATCCAAAGTCCTGCAGCGTGTGTCATGCCATGCGTAGTAGGAGGAAATAAAGCATGATCCAGAATCTGGATATTCCAGATGACCATCACCGTCACATAATTGAACATTTCAGGCAATCTAGATTCTACATATATTGCAGCAAAATGGAGTGCACATTGGTAGCAGCAGGAGCATAGTTGTTTGAACTGGAGCTGCAATGTGAAGGCTCAAGTTAGGGCAAATCGAAACCTAACTGAAGTTATGGAAGCACATGATCAGCAGGCAATAAACCGAAGAATTACCATGAAGAAAGGAAGAGGCACACATCAAATCGTTTAGACTCTTACCTAAACCACAGGTCTTTCACAGGCTAAGATTGAAGATGAACAATATTTTCTGACTGCTAAGTGACGTCCGATGCAAAGTGGGTCATTCTCCTGCACCACATTTGGTAAGAAGCAAGCAACGGTTAGTAGCGCCTAAGCAAGATTTTAACCGAACAAGCAGTTCATGCATAGCACCTTTTTTTTTAGGAAACAACCGTATAACAATAGAGCACTTGAAAATAACTTAGAATTGCATGGTGTTCTTGATGGAACCCAAGACTGTAGATGGCAAAAGTATTTAAAAATTGTTTCCTGGCTCATTCCCAAGGACAAAAAATTGGAGCAGTACTTAGTTAAGAATGTAGAGCAAATAAATAATTTTCTGGCAAGCTACAGTAGCCTAGGAATGCTTAAGGGTCACTTGGCGCAGCATGTAAGCTGAGGTCAACTTCTGATGACTGGTCAAATGCTCCTATAGAACTGCTAAGCACACCATTGAAAGGTCTTGATGGCTAGAGGGGGAGGGTGAATAGCCTTTTAAAATTTTCTACAAAGACAAGCTAAACAAGTTTATCAATATAACAAATAGCGAGATGCGAGTTTTGCTTAGCCTACGGGGTGTTTGCAAGCCACCTAACCAATTCACAATTCTAGTATATTTGCACTCAACCGCACAAGTCAAACCGCACAACTTAGCTACAACTAAAGCTAACTAGCTACACTAACAAGCTAGCAAGGCAACTAAGAAATTAATACAAGTGAGAGTTAGGAGGGTATCACCGAGGGGCGAAGTATTGAGCCAACCAATCAATATGATCAAGAGATAAATTCCACAATACACAACCACCGGGATTGATCAATCACAATAAGAATGATGACACGAAGATTTATCCCGAGGTTCACGTGCTTGCCGGCACGCTAGTCCCCGTTGTGTCCCTCTTCACCACGTGGTTCGGTGGCTAATCGGTCTCATACCGAGCCTCCCAAAAGGCGTCACAAGAACCTACCAAATGGCAAAAGGTTGCAAATGACACGAGCAATCCACTAACGTTGCCTTTGGCGCTTCGCCGAGGTAGGCACAAACCCCTCACAATCACCGGAGGTGGCCAAGAATAATCACCAACTCTTGCCAACGCCTCCAAGCTGCTCCAAGCCATCTAGGTGGCGGCAACCACCAAGAGAAACAAGAATCCCACAGCAAATCAACCACCAAGTGCCAACTAGATGCAATCTCACAATGCAAATGCACTTGGATCACTCAATCTCACTTCGAATATGCAAAGAAGCAAGAGAGATGAGTGGAGGGGAGTTGCTTAGCTCAAAGTGCTCACAAGTATGTCAAAGAATGCAAGAGTTAGAGCTTTGAGCCGGCCAACGAGTATTTATAGACGTACCCCTTCGAATATAGCCGTTAGACACTTGAAACTGCTGCAGTCGCGCTGACCGGACGCGCGGGTCAAACTGACCGGACGCGCCGATCGCACAGTGCCTACGCCGTGAAGCACTGACCGGACGCACTCGTCGCGCGGACCGGACGCGCGAAGTATGACCGGACGCGCTAGTCAAGCCTGAGCAGTGCTCCACCGAGACAGCGACCGGACGCGCTGTCGAACTGACCGGACGCCACAGTGCCAGCGTCCGGTTGAAGTCCAGTAAGCTCCCAGATCGATCGGACGTGTCCGATCGACTTTGACCGGACGCGCCACCACGTCCGATCAAAAAACCGAAACACGCGCAGATGCTGAACACTGACCGGAAGCGTCCGGTCAAACAGAGACCGCGTCCGGTCACCTCTGTGACCTTCATTCGCCTCTGTTTCTTTTCTGACTTCCAGCGTAGTGGAAAATAGTCATTTCAACTCCTCGAAAACGCATGAATCCCGCCTCGTAAGCTCGGCAGGAGGGAGAGAGGACCCCAAACCCCCTCTACCGCACAAACTCCTACGCCATCGCAAAAGTGCTAACACCACCAAGTGATCACGTCATGTGCGAGTGTGGTAGCATTTTCACAATCATTTATCGAGGCATTATTAGTTCTATCCAAATGCATATGATTATGAAATGCACACCTAGAGGCACTTAGGAGTTCAATAGCCGCGTCATTCCCCTCTTTATAGTATGGTTATCTATCCTATAATGTAACCACACCCACTAGGTGTCTTGGTTACTAAAACACAACCCTTAAGCATATACCTTTGCCTTGATCACGTAGGGTAGCGTCCAAACCTAAGTGTGGCCATCATGATCACCATGTCCATCTTGCCACCAACCTTGGAATGTACTAATCCTCATATGCTACATGCAACTTAAGCATAGGATTAGTACTTAGGCATTGTCACTAATTACCAACACCAAACATAGAGCTTTCAACCGTGCTACAATTTGTTTGTAGTTTTAGCACAAATCTGAGGACGTATCTCACAACCTTGTTGTGGCATGTAATACCGAAGTTAAAAATATATTAGAACCTGGCACACCAGATTTACATATGTTCAGCTTGGTTCAACATTAGGGGCACAATTGAATTACACAATATAATGGAAGTGTCAGGGTGGAACACAGTCTCACCATTTATCCTTTTCCTTTTGCTGCGCCCTCTCATCTGCACTTGTACTTTGAGAAAGTAGGTGTCCCTGTCAAGGGCGCCCAATCACCTGCGCAAAGGGGAAAAGGTGGAGGGAGAGGGGATTTGGGGGAGGAGTTAGGAGACCGAGGAGGAGGGGAAGAGGGTGACGTACCGCAAGATTCAGCAGTCAAGCTAAGCCGCCACCGCCGCAGGCGATGAGAGGCCACGCACAGCCTTGGTCGGCCGGGCTGCGCCGGTTGTGGCTCGCGATGCATCCGGCGTCATCGAGATGAGGTAGCTAGGGTTTTGTCGACCACAGGAGCATATGCGATTCGGTGGAAGGAGGCAGCGCCGGGGAGCACCCGTGCCGGCAGCCACCGGCGCGGCCTAGGCACGTCGCCGAGGAGGGGGCGCTGTCGCCTGTGGCCGGGGCGGCCACCCTCCGCACCGGCGCAACATCCGGCGGGGGGCGCCATCGGCACGCGCGCCCACGAGGCGTGAGGAGGGCGTGGAGGAGGAGGAGGAGGGCGGCTGCCACTGCGTTGAGGGCCGGCACCACCGACGTGTGCTTGCCCCGCCATGCCCGCGTCGGGAGAGATGGGGAGGGAGAGAGAGTTACGGGAAGGGAAGAGACGGAGAGAGGGAGAGACGAGGTGAGGAGATGTTTTTGTCCAGTGCACATTAGTTGTTGGTGGGGGTGGTCCTGAGGCGTTGATCCCGGAATCGGATGGCTGAGAAGATTTTGAGCGACGTGGCCACAGTCTCCTACCATGGTGAATCTTAGGATTGTAGTAGTAAAATTCTAGTCATGCGTCCGCCGTCTCGGCCCTCTCCGATCCGTATAGACGAGACGAGACGACTTCCGCGTTGACGAGAGAGGGCGGGCGATGCATGTGTCGTCTGCTAGTGACGATCGATCGGTAGCAGTGTCATTGTGTGTTACAGAACCTCCTAATTATGATGGCTCACATGTACTTGTCATTGTCATAATGACCTCTGACAGCCATACTTATGTTCCTCATAACTTAAAAAGGCCTACTTTCCTCCGAACAGGATCCAATTACAGGAGTATTACAATATTACAACAATTTATTCAATATGCCATCATAGTAAAATAGCGGAAGTCTTACATAACTTAAGTTTACAAACCATAGTTTTCAAATTTCAAACCTTAAGTAACATTATTACAAACCAGTAGTAGTGGAGTATCAGTAGTAACTTTATTACAACACCCAAACGAGATGCTTTGCCTAGAGGCCACACAGCCTACTCGTCGTCACTTTCTTCAACGACAACGGTCATGCAGCAAGGCTTAAAGCAGACTTGCTCATGAACCGCACCTGCAACAAAGGTTTAACAAACCCTGAGTACGGAGAGTACTCAACAAGACTTACCCGACTAAAACTCCAAGGGCATGCTAGCTTTAAGGAATCAAGATACGGTATTCAAGAATCAAAATTATTTTGCAGAAAAGCTTACTAAAGTAAGTCCTTGCTTTCACCATTTTATTTTTATCATTGATGTTTCACTAATCAATTCTAAGTGATCCTAATCTAGATCAAAGTAGTTCTCATCAAGATCATTTCCTTATTCCTTCTTTCAATTCCAGTTCTTAACTATGATACAGGTCAGGCGATCGAGTCTCCATAACCGAGGAGCAACAACGATTCGAACCGATTATACCCAGTTAGGGATCTCTAACCCCATGACATATGTAGAACCAAATCTTGCATATGTCAACCCTCATTTAGATCTTCCAAGACCAGAATGTGTCCATCACCACCCGAGAGTACAGTACCCCTCGAACCCGGCCCAATTCTAGCCCCGAGAGTACACGTTATTCTCGCCATCTCTCCACTCCCAGTGCGAGGTTGAACGTTCTAGAAATAGAATCACTAATATCTTGGGCTTACCCAAGGCATGAGGCTAGTTGCAAAGTCTCGAAACACAAGCGGGCCTACAACGAACGGTCCTTAATTGACAAGGCAGAAACACTACATTGAGACTCCTTTCTCAATGCAAGTTAGCAGTGGCCAAACCACCCGCCCGATCTTGAAGTTCATTCTTATATTCCATTATTCCTCAAATATGCCATCATGGACATGTAAACATTTCATTTAAAAGCCCAACTCATTAAGCATAGCGAAGCATACTACGCAATTTTCAATGAAACAGGTACCAAGGGTGATATCGCAATCATCAAGGATGATAATGCAGCAATTAGGTTATCACTCAATTCCTAATTACTTAATGCAATAAACCATAGTATCAGTGATAATGATTTGTAAAACTCAAAGAAGGGTTTAAATGCACCGGGGCTTGCCTTGCTCAGATGAGACGACTGGTTCAGGCTCAACAACTCCGACGTCCGGTCCAGAACCCACTGGCGACAATCCTTCTCCGGAAGCTTGGTCAACAACGTCTACTTCCTCGAAAGCGGGAACTACACGAGAATATGACATGCTTCAACATGATGCGGTGATAAACATGATGCTTGACGATGACATGCCATGATTAACGACTTGAGTACAACTTCCCTTCGCGGTACAGTTGCAAAACACCAGAACCTACTAACTAATAGAGATTATATTAAGCAACATTAATATTTCTTAAAGAACATGTTAATCATGAGCTCAACCAAGTAATTAAGGCGCCAAGGATCATTAAGGGTTAATGACCCAAGGTCATCACTCAATCAAAAAGAGCACACAACTCTTAAAGTTATTGATTTAACATTTAATTAATCACTTAAATAATTAAGACATAAATTAAGAATAAATTAAACTTTCTCTAATTGAGCTCAAACTTTTTCTATAGATTGGTCATAGTCTAAAACAGTGTCAAAACAAATTTCATGATTTTTGGATTAATATTTTAATTACTAAAATTCCTGGAAGTTGCATTTAACATTTAATTGAACTAATTAAATAACTTACAAAAAGTAATCAAAATTGGCATTTAACATTTTTCCTAGATGGTTTACACTCTGAAAAGCTTACACAAAAAATTTCACTACTTTTGGAGCTCTACAAAAATTCTATTGAAATAAACAAAAACTATTACTATTCACATTTTTGAAAAAGAAAAACAAAAATGGCAGCTCGGGCCGACTCCTCCTTCTCCCCCGGCTCGGCCCAGCAACGCGTGGCCCAGTCGCGCTCACCAGCGCTCGCAGCCCATCCGCGCGCGGCCCACTCGCGCTCGCCCGCGTTCGCCCGCGACCGGCCCAGCAACGCTAGGCCGCGCGGCCCGCTCGCGCGCGCGCTCTCCCTCTCTCGCTCTCTCGCTGACACGGCGGTCCCGCCTGTCATCCCCCTCCTCCCTCTCTCGCTCTCTCTTCCTGCGGCCCGGTGAAAGGTCTTGATGGCTAGAGGGGGGGTGAATAGCCTTTTAAAATTTTCTACAAAGACAAGCTAAACAAGTTTATCAATATAACAAGTAGCGAGATGCGAGTTTTGCTTAGCCTACGGGGTGTTTGCAAGCCACCTAACCAATTCACAATTCTAGTATATTTGCACTCAACCGCACAAGTCAAACCGCACAACTTAGCTACAACTAAAGCTAACTAGCTACACTAACAAGCTAGCAAGGCAACTAAGAAATTAATACAAGTGAGAGTTAGGAGGGTATCACCGAGGGGCGAAGTATTGAGCCAACCAATCAATATGATCAAGAGATAACTAAGAAAGTAATGCGGAGTTGAGTTAGGAGGATTTCACCGAGGGGCGAAGTATTGAGCCAACCAATATGATCAACAATGAATACCAAAACAACCGAACACCGGGATCAATCAATCACAATATGAAAGTGATGACACGAAGATTTATCCCGAGGTTCACGTGCTTGCCGGCACGCTAGTCCCCGTTGTGTCCCTCTTCACCACATGGTTCGGTGGCTAATCGGTCTCACACCGAGCCTCTCAAAAGGCGCCACAAGAACCTACCAAATGGCAAAAGGTTGCAATGACACGAGCAATCCACTAATATTGCCTTTGGCACTTCGCCGAGGTAGGCACAAACCCCTCACAATCACCGAAGGTGGCCAAGAACAATCACCAACTCTTGCCAATGCCTCCAAGCTGCTCTAAGCCGTCTAGGTGGCGGCAACCACCAAGAGAAACAAGAATCCCGCAGCAAATCAACCACCAAGTGCCAACTAGATGCAATCTCACAATGCAAATGCACTTGGATCACTCAATCTCACTTCGAATATGCAAAGAAGCAAGAGAGATGAGTGGGAGGGGAGTTGCTTAGCTCAAAGTGCTCACAAGTATGTCAAAAGTCCAAGAGATGGAGCCTTGAGCCGGCCAACGAGTATTTATAGACGTACCCCTTCGAATATAGCCGTTACAAACTTGAAACAGCCGAAGTCGCGCTGACCGGACGTGCTGGTCCAACTGACCGGACACGCCGATCGCGTCGCGTAACTCGACCGGACGCGCCGATCCCAACTGACCGGACGCGCCGATCGCACAACGGCTACTTTCGCGAAACACCGACCGGACGCGCTGGTCGCAACGACCGGACGCGCCGGGATCGACCGGACGCGCTGGTCCCGTAACTGACCGGACGTACTGGTCAAGCCTGAGCCGCGCACAACGAAACAGTGACCGGACGCGCTGCAGAACTGACTGGACGCCACAGTGCCAGCGTCCGGTTGGAGTCCAGTAAGCTCCCTGAATGACCGGACACGTCCGGTCGGTCGTGACCGGACGCGCCTCGCGTCCGATCAAACAACTGAAACACGCGCACACGCTAAACACTGACCGGACGCGTCCGGTCAAAACAGAGATCGCGTCCGGTCCAGCGTCCGGTCACTCCTGTGACCTCCGTTCGCCTCCGTTTCTTTTCCGACTTCTGGCGTAGTGGAAAAAAAGTCGTTTCAACTCCTCAAAAACGCCTGTATCCCGCCTCGTAAGCTCGGTGGGAGGGAGAGAGGACCCCCAAACCCTCTCTAGCGCTCAAACTCCAACGCCAACGCAAATGTGCTAACACCACCAAGTGATCTCGTCATGTGCAAGTGTGTTAGTATTTTCACAATCATTTTTCGAGACGTTATTAGTTCTATCCAAATGCATATGATTATGAAATGCACATCTAGAGGCACTTAGGAGTTCAATAGCCGCGTCATTCCCCTCTTTATAGTACGGCTATCTATCCTATAATGTAACCACACCCACTAGGTGTCTTGGTTACTAAAACACAACCCTTAAGCATATACCTTTGCCTTCATCACGTAGGGTTGCGTCCAAATCCAAGTGTGGCCATCATGATCACCATGTCCATCTTGCCACCAACCTTGGAATGTACTAATCCTCATATGCTACATACAACTTAGGCATAGGATTAGTACTTAGGCATTGTCACTAATTACCAACACCAAACATAGGACTTTCAATCTCCCCCTTGTTGGTAATTGGTGACAATCCTTT
The DNA here is from genome assembly GCA_038087645.1 of Saccharum hybrid cultivar R570. Taxonomy (NCBI): domain Eukaryota; kingdom Viridiplantae; phylum Streptophyta; class Magnoliopsida; order Poales; family Poaceae; genus Saccharum; species Saccharum hybrid cultivar. The sequence goes on from JAQSUU010000804.1 coordinate 29,069,748, forward strand.
CACAAAGATATTATGATAAAATTTTGATTGAACCGATGTCATATTGTCGAAGTATATTACCATGTGTAAGAAGTATGGACAAGTAATCATGAATTCAAATTGATAGCAATGGCTCCCCCTACATGTATGCTATATGTTTGGATTTTGGAAGCATACATGTTAGATAGGAAAGTATAGGAGCATTGACTACCAATAGGTGCTAAGTGTTTTAGATTATAGACCTTTGAAGCGTGATACCATCGGAGTAGCGATAAACACCATCTTAGCATCTTGTGTAGTTAGATACCACTTGGAAAAGCATAAACAAAACTAGAAACTTCATGAGATCAACATTATAAGCAAGGTTCTAGTACCACTTTGAAAAACATGAAGCAAGAAAAATCTAACTACTTCCTATTCATGCTAGTACTTCAATATACCATTCAAATTATACTAGCAAGTCACCACACAAGCAAAGTATCGAAGAAAAAGAAATGCATAACTATGCATCATACATATGAAGTGCACATGGAAATGCAACATTCATGTTTAAAAGCTTGCTCCCCCTACTTGTGTGCTCGAAATTTTAGTTGATCCCCTTCTTTTATCAATTCTCCCCTTTAGGTTTTCTCTTTGTGAACAACATTTTTCTCCCCCTTTGTGCTTCTCCCCCTTTGAGTTCTATCTTTGTGAACAACATTTTCTCCCCCTTTGGAACCAATGACCACAAGGGACCAATTTTAGATAGATTATCATGTAGAATTATGGGGTGAGGATCAAGTTTGTGATTCAACCTAGATTGCTTGCATAGATAAAAATGCTTTGGTTTGATCCAAGGGCAAGCTTCTTCACACCTCACTAGAAGGGTTATCATGCACCATGTTGAAGCAAATATTTAGACAAGTTTTCTAGATTAAACACTTAGGATCACAAGCGCTCAAACAAGTTATATGCTACCACTAGATCATACAAGACATGGAAACAATAGTGGCACCATATAAACTTCAAATTCATTTGATTTCATGAATGAGCCTAGAACATGTAAATTATGATTAGATGCACTAAACAAGTCCTTAGCATAGAATGTATGACATGTCAACCAATTGTACCTTGGGGCTCGAAGGAGAGGCATGTCATATATGGGGTGCATCAACTCATGTTGGAGAAGTCAAGTATGTTCAACTCATTCTTTAGCTTGTGAAATCTCTTCTCATCAAGTGGCTTGGTGAATAGATCGGCTAATTGATCTTCGGTGCCCACACTCTCAATAGCAATGTCACCCTTTTGTTGATGATCTCTAATGAAATGATGACGAACATCAATATGCTTTGTTCTTTGATGTTGAACCGGATTGTTGGTTAGCTTTACGGCACTTTCATTATCACATAGCAATGGCACATTCTTGAAATTGATTCTAAAATCTTTCAATGTTGCCTTCATCCACAAGATTTGTGCACAACAACTACCCGCAGCGATGTATTCGGCTTCGGCGGTAGATAGTGCAATACTATTTTGCTTCTTGGATGACCATGAGACAAGTGATCTTCCCAACAATTGACAAGTCCCGGAAGTGCTCTTTCTCTCCACTTTGTCACCGGCATAGTCGGAATCCAAATATCCAACTAGCTCAAAGCTTGCACCTTTGGGATACCATAATCCAACATCTTGTGTATGCTTTAAGTACCTCAATATTCTCTTTGTTGCCTTCAAATGACATTCTCTTGGTGAGGCTTGAAATCTTGCACACATGCATACACTAAACATCACATCGGGTCTTGATGCCGTCACATAGAGTAGGCTACCAATCATTGATCTATAAAGCTTTTGATCCACCATGTTGCCACTCTTGTCACTATTCAAACTTCCACTAGTGCCCATTGGGGTTGTAATGCCCTTTGCATCTTCCATGCCAAACTTCTTGAGCATATCTTTGATGTATTTGGTTTGGCTCACAAATATTCCTTCCTTCATTTGTTTGATTTGAAGTCCAAGAAAGAAACTAAGTTCACCGATCATTGACATTTCAAATTCCTTTGCCATCATTTTCCCAAACTCATCACAATAATCTTGATTGGTTGAACCGAAGATGATATCATCAACATATATTTGCAATACAAACAAGTCTTTCCCAATCTTCTTGGTGAAGAGAGTAGTATCCACTTTGCCCATGACAAATCCTTTGGATAGCAAGAAGTCCCTCAATCTTTCATACCATGCTCTAGGTGCTTGCTTTAATCCATACAGAGCTTTCCTTAACTTGTATACATGGTTGGGTTTCTTGTCATCTTCAAAACTGGGAGGTTGCTCCACATACACCTCTTCTTGAATGTACCCATTGAGAAATGCACTCTTCACATCCATTTGATATAGCTTGATATTGTGAGCACAAGCATAGGCAAGTAAGATCCTAATTGCTTCCAATCTTGCAACCGGGGCATAAGTTTCACCAAAGTCAAGACCCTCTATTTATGTGTAACCTTGAGCCACTAGTCTTGCTTTGTTCCTTACTACTATCCCATCTTGATCTTGCTTGTTGCGAAAGACCCATCTTGTTCCAATGACATTGTGATCCTTAGGCCTCTCAACTAGTTCCCATACTTCATTTCTCTTGAAGTTGTTGAGCTCTTCATGCATTGCATTTACCCAATCCGGATCTCTCAATGCTTTATCAATGTCCTTGGGTTCTTCCATTGACACAAAAGAAGAGTGAGCACAAAATGATGCCAATCTTGATCTAGTTTGAACTCCCCTTTGTATGTCACCAATGATGGAATCCAATGGATGGTCTCTTGCAATGTTAGTTTGTTGAAGCACTTGGACTTGATTGCTTGGATGTTGATGTTGATCATAAGTTGGAGATGATGAACTAGCCACTTGTTGATCTTGTTGCACTTGAGATGATGTACTAGCTTGATTTTGCATTAGAGAACCACTAGCTTGTGTGATTGGACTTTGGAGCACTTGATCTTTGTTGTCATCCACATCAATCACTTGCTTTGGCCTAATATCACCAATATCCATTTCTTTCATAGCATTGGTCAATTGAGTTCCTCTCACATCATCCAAGTTATTTTCCTCATCTTGAGAGCCATTTGTTTCATCAAACTCAACATCATGAACTTCCTCAAGTAAACCACTAGCCAAATTCCAAACTCTATAAGCTTTGCTAGTAGTGGAGTAACCAAGTAAGAATCCTTCATCACATTTCTTCTCAAACTTGCTCAATCTAGTGCCTTTCTTTAAGATGTAACATTTGCAACCAAAAACCCGAAAGTATGCAATATTGGGCTTTCTTCCATTTAAGATCTCATATGGTGTCTTCTCTAGAAACTTGTGGCAATAGAGGCGGTTGCTATAGAAGCAAGCCGTGTTGATTGCTTCGGCCCAAAATGAATGACTCACATTATACTCATTTAACATTGATCTTGCCATATCAATCAAGGTTCTATTCTTCCTCTCAACTAGGCCATTAGATTGAGGTGTATACTTGGCCGAGAATTGATGCTTGATTCCAAGCTCCTCACATAGCTCATCAACTCTTATGTTTCTAAACTCACTTCCATTGTCACTTCTCACTTTCTTGATTGTGGTCTCAAACTCATTTTGCACTCTCTTGATGAACTTCTTGAATATGTCACATACATCACTCTTGTCCACAAGAAAGAATGCCCATGTGTATCTAGTGAAATCATCCACAATCACAAAACCATACTTGTTGCCACCAATGCTTGTGTATGTAGTTGGCCCAAATAGATCCATGTGCAACAACTCAAATGCCTTGGAAGTACTCATAATGCTCTTCAATGGATGAGTGTTGCCCACTTGCTTTCCGGCTTGACATGCACTACATAGCTTATCTTTCTCAAATGTAACATCCTTCAAGCCTCTAACTAAGTCATGCTTCACTAACTTGTTTAATTGCTTCATGCCAACATGACCAAGTCTTCTATGCCATAACCAACCCATACTTGATTTGGTGATCAAGCATGTTGAAAGTTGAGTGTCACTAGCATTGAAATCAACCAAGTATAGATTCTCATATCTAAAACCTTTGAAGATCAAGTTAGAGCCATCAACACTAACTAACTCCACATCATCAACACCAAATATGCATTTGAAGCCAAGATCACATAATTGAGCAACCGAGAGAAGATTGAAGTTCAACTTTTCAACTAAGAGCACATTGGAAATGCTATGATCATTTGAGATTGCAATCCTTCCAAGAGCCTTCACATCATCCATACTATTGTCACCAAATGTGATACTATCAATGCCACTATCATTTGATTTGAGAGAGTTGAACATTCTTGAATCACCGATCATATGTTGAGAGCACCCACTATCAAGCACCCAATGCCTTCCTCCGGCCTTGTAATTTACCTACAAAACAATTTAATGTCTTTTAGGTACCCATACTTGCTTGGGTCCTTGGAGGTTAGTCACTAAGCTCTTTGGTACCCAAATGGCCTTCTTCTTTGGACCCACAATTGGTGTACCAACAAACCTAGCATGCACACCTTTCTCACCCTTGGTAAGCACATAACAAGAATCAAAAGGAATGTAAGGTACATTAGCATTTTTCTTGTTCTTGTTCATTTTATTACAATTAATCTCTAGATGCCCAACTTGCTTGCATCTATTACAATAACGACCATTGCCCTTCACAAAGCGAGGCTTTGGAGTAGCAAAGGTCGCCTTGCCCTTCTTGGGAGTATAGCCCAAACCCTCTTTGTTAAGAGAGAACCTTTGTCTACCTAAGCATTTTAGCATCATTGTATGGCTTCTCTTGCTTGACCTTGGTCTCCTTCTTCTCTTCTACCTCATCTTCATCATCATTGTATTGGGCATCGGTCATTATATCTCCAAGCACATCGGTTGATTTGACCTTGTCCAATCCCTCTCTAAAGATCATTCTTCTCAAGGTGGCAAACTTCTTGGGTAAGCACATCAAGAACTTGTGTGAGAAGTCCTTGTCCTCAACCTTCTCCCCAAGCCCCTTGAGATCATTGACAATGACTTGGAGCCTATAAAACATCTCCGGGATGGACTCATCATCCTTCATCTTGAAAGTGAAGAATTTATCCTTGAGCATATATAGCTTGGCACTTTTTACCGTTGAAGTGCCTTCATATGTTTCTTCAAGCCTTATCCAAAGCTCATTTGCCTTTTCAAGATCTTTGATTTGCTCAAATACTTTGTCATCAATGGCACGGTAGATTGTGTCAAGTGCCGCCGTGTTGCATTGTTTGTTGATGCGGTCATTTGGAGTGAGATTTTCTTCATCAAGAATGATGTATCCTTCTTTGGTCACATCCCAAACCTTCTCATGTATATTGCCTAGATATTGCTTCATCTTTCTTTTCCAATGATCAAAGGAAGAGACGCCATCAAAGAATGGAGGCTTGCCATTAACATGATTGAACATAACTTGAGCCATCTTGCACCGAGGTTGTTAAGCCTTGCAAACGGTGACCACGGCTCCGATACCACTTGAAAGGTCTTGATGGCTAGAGGGGGGGGTGAATAGCCTTTTAAAATTTTCTACAAAGACAAGCTAAACAAGTTTATCAATATAACAAGTAGCGAGATGCGAGTTTTGCTTAGCCTACGGGGTGTTAGCAAGCCACCTAACCAATTCACAATTCTAGTATATTTGCACTCAACCGCACAAGTCAAACCGAGAAGGTAACTACAACTACAACTAGCAAGCTACACAAAAGAGCTACTCTAGCAAAGCTAACTAGCTAGCAAAGATAACTAAGAAAGTAATGCGGAGTTGAGTTAGGAGGATTTCACCGAGGGGCGAAGTATTGAGCCAACCAATATGATCAACAATGAATACCAAAATAACCGAACACCGGGATCAATCAATCACAATATGAAAGTGATGACACGAAGATTTATCCCGAGGTTCACGTGCTTACCGGCACGCTAGTCCCCGTTGTGTCCCTCTTCACCACGTGGTTTGGTGGCTAATCGGTCTCACACCGAGCCTCTCAAAAGGCGCCACAAGAACCTACCAAATGGCAAAAGGTTGCAATGACACGAGCAATCCACTAATGTTGCCTTTGGCACTTCGCCGAGGTAGGCACAAACCCCTCACAATCACTGGAGGTGGCCAAGAACAATCACCAACTCTTGCCAATGCCTCCAAGCTGCTCTAAGCCGTCTAGGTGGCGGCAACCACCAAGAGAAACAAGAATCCCGCAGCAAATCAACCACCAAGTGCCAACTAGATGCAATCTCACAATGCAAATGCACTTGGATCACTCAATCTCACTTCGAATATGCAAAGAAGCAAGAGAGATGAGTGGGAGGGGAGTTGCTTAGCTCAAAGTGCTCACAAGTATGTCAAAAGTCCAAGAGATGGAGCCTTGAGCCGGCCAACGAGTATTTATAGACGTACCCCTTCGAATATAGCCATTACAAACTTGAAACAGCCGAAGTCGCACTGACCGGACGCGCTGGTCCAACTAACCGGACGCGCCGATCGCGCCGCGTAACTCGACCGGACGCGCCGATCCCAACTGACCGGACGCGCCGATCGCACAACGGCTACTTTCGCGAAACACCGACCGGACGCGCTGGTCGCAACGACCGGACGCGCCGGGATCGACCGGATGCGCTGGTCCCGTAACTGACCGGACGTGCTGGTCAAGCCTGAGCCGCGCACAACGAAACAGTGACCGGACGCGCTGCAGAACTGACTGGACGCCACAGTGCCAGCGTCCGGTTGGAGTCCAGTAAGCTCCCTGAACGACCGGACACGTCCGGTCGGTCGTGACCGGACGCGCCTCGCGTCTGATCAAACAACTGAAACACGCGCACACGCTAAACACTGACCGGACGCGTCCGGTCAAAACAGAGATCGCGTCCGGTCCAGCGTCCGGTCACTCCTGTGACCTCCGTTCGCCTCCGTTTCTTTTCCAACTTCCGGCGTAGTGGAAAAAAAGTCGTTTCAACTCCTCAAAAACGCCTGAATCCCGCCTCGCAAGCTCGGTGGGAGGGAGAGAGGACCCCCAAACCCTCTCTACCGCTCAAACTCCAACGCCAACGCAAATGTGCTAACACCACCAAGTGATCTCGTCATGTGCAAGTGTGTTAGCATTTTCACAATCATTTTTCGAGACGTTATTAGTTCTATCCAAATGCATATGATTATGAAATGCACATCTAGAGGCACTTAGGAGTTCAATAGCCGCGTCATTCCCCTCTTTATAGTACGGCTATCTATCCTATAATGTAACTACACCCACTAGGTATCTTGGTTACTAAAACACAACCCTTAAGCATATACCTTTGCCTTCATCACGTAGGGTTGCATCCAAATCCAAGTGTGGCCATCATGATCACCATGTCCATCTTGCCACCAACCTTGGAATGTACTAATCCTCATATGCTACATACAACTTAGGCATAGGATTAGTACTTAGGCATTGTCACTAATTACCAACACCAAACATAGGACTTTCACCCGGCCACGGCGGCATGACAACCGGCCGGCGACCACAACGCCGGTGACACCACCTTGACCAACTAACCCGACTGTCACTACCTACACGACATCGCGAACACCTTCAGACACCACACGACCACAGACCCCCCCGAAGGGAGCCCCACCTCGGCCATGGCGGCACGGTGGCCGCGGTGCCCGTCGTCCTGGTAAGCAAAGACGGTAGCGATTAAATTAACGACATGGGAAGCATCAGCGGCTCACCGCGAGTGTATCTGGGCAACTAGTACGCGTGGAGAGGCAGTGGAGGTGGCTGGACACGTGAGGCGGTACGGTGGCCACGGCTCGCCCGAGAAGAAGAGGGCTGCGGTGCTGGTACTCCAGGCGAGCTGGACAGGTGCTAGCGGGTCCAAGAGATGTGCAGGAGTGAGGCGAGCGGGTTGACACGGTCACCTTAGCCAGAGGCGGCTCGATGGTGGCAGCGTTGAGCGACGGAGCTAGGCGGCGGCGATGGCAAAAACCGAGGAAAAGAAAACAAAACGACGGCAGCGCGGTGCCTTATAGGAAAGGCAGCCAACTCGAAGACGTCCAGCGCGGTGGTCACTCGAAGCAGCAGCTGGCGGCCGCGACGTACCTGGAAGCTGGCCGAAGGCCACGGCAGCTCGCTGGTTCCCGTGCCGCGCGGTGCCCGGCTCTGATTTGCCGGCCACTGTAGCACCCCCAAAATTTTGATTTCAAACTGTTTTTCCAAAATTACTCCCAAAAACATGTAGTAACTTGAAAATTTTCCAAAATATGAAATCTTCAGAATTTCAAGCTCTACAAGTTTCATGTTGAAAACTTTTTCAAATTCGAACTGGATTTTGAAATTTGAATTTGAAATAAAAAAGGGGACACTTTTCTAGAATTTGGTAATTTAGAAATTAGTTTAAATTTTATATTGAAACTTCAAAAACTCCAAACACCAAAGTTGTACATCTAGCCAAGAACTACAACTTTGCTATTGAAACCATTTTTAAATTCTTCCTCTATTTTGAAATTTGAGTTTGAGGATGAAAAGGCGTCAATTTTGAAATTTGCTTCTTTTCAAAATTACTCCAATTTGTTTCACTGAAAATTTGAAAACTCAAAACACCAAACTTGTAGCCCTTGAAAGGATCTACAAACTTGGTTTTAAACTTTTTCCCAAATTTTGCTTAGATTTTGAATTATTCCAAAAGGGGTAAAATCAGGGTTTTGGATTTAGGGTTTCGGAAGAATTTCAAATTGAAACTTGTTGCTATTTTGATTGGTGATTATTTAGTGATCAAACCATCATCCAAGGGCATCATTGGGTGAAGCATCACATGGTTGACCAAATGCTACTCTTGGTTGACCAAGTTGATTTTTGAAAATCTTTTAATAATTACCCAAATTTGAATTCAAATTCGAATCGGAAAACTCGCGACAAGTTTTGGATTCCAAATTCAAACTCAAACTTGAAGCTCCATTTTATATGTTGGACTTGAGTTCATACCCTACACTTGGCACTAGTGTATAACACAGTCATACACTCCAAATTACGTAGGGCATAAACTAAGTATTTGCGGTGACATTCGAAATTAGGGTTTTCGGTTCGAGCCACACAACTCAGAAGCACATCCAACCCAAGAGTGTAAACTCGTTTTAGTTGATGCATATCGTAGTTGACCTAATCATGGATGCTTTGCGGTGCAATATGATGACATGACAAGTTATTTAGTCACTATAACACCAGAGGTGTTACACTGTGTCAGTGTGTACCCATGCATTCCATGCAAGCAGAGCAGGGCCACACGTCCTACACTGGTCCGATCCAAGTGTCCGATTCAGTAGTGATGAATCGAAGCTAATAACGAAAGGGACAGTCGGTGGTAGTGCTCGCAGCAACGTCATTTTCTTTTTACATGCATACAGACATACTACATGCATGCATATACTGCTTCGTATGCTGCAACAATCTCGTGGGGTAAATCAGGTTCAGGTGGTGTTTGGCACGCATCATGCATGAATGCATGACTCCCGTTTAATTTGTTTCTTGCTGGACAAACGGCAGAACATACCAATGTGAAAATGCCCAGCTGCACGCATGCATGCAGTGCAGTTAGGCAGCTAGTAGCGTTCCGCCGAAAACAGTAGCGTACGTACAACAGAAAGAATCGTGTTTCTTATTTTTACACACTAGTCATCAAATGGTCTCATAAACACGTACGATTCTTTCCTAGTTTTGATTCATCAGATCAGAAAACGTATGAGTTATCACTAAAAAAGCTGAATCCGAGGTGTTTATAGGCAAATAAATGTTTTGACTTAATTAAAAACCGATGAATCCGACCCGAGTCATTTCTTAGAGCAAGTTAATAATACAGCCGGTGGTTGGCTGTATGAAAACTTACAGTTAATCTATCAGCCCACTCATATAATAGTTAGCCGGGTTACAGCCCACTTATCTGTCTCACAGAACTGGCTGTAGTGGTGGAGGCAACGGGAGCCATGGCCCCACCCAATGTTTGGTGCAAAAAAAACTAGTACTTCTGTGCTCCATACGGCCCAAGCGGCCAAGCCCATGTATGTACACAGACTAGAGAGCCCAACCGTCCGAGGGGCGAGGGCAATTTCCGATGGCGATTCATCACGATCCTGCCAGTGCCGCCGGCGCCGCCACACTCGCCCCGCCGCCCGGCCGTAAAGGCACCTCTGCAGTCCGCACCTCCGCCCGGAGTCCATGTCTAGGCTCTCCGTCTCCGAGCGTGCACATCCGGCTCTCCGTCCGGCGTCCAGGTCCAAGCTTTTTATATTGTCTGCACTCTACGCTGCAGCAACGTGAACATCCAGCCAGGTATGTTCTTTGTTCTATTCTAATTTTTTAATGTTCATCAGTTTAGAGCTAATGCCTAATTGGCTAACTAAACTATTTTTTTTAATTGAAGGATAATCATCATGAAACTTAAAGGACGACAATTGACTCTTTTTACAAGGGAGACACAAGATGGACCCTGAGTCTCTGGAAGATGAGATAGCCTGGCTTGCTGCACAACAAGAAAACGATGAAGAAGATGAGATTGCAATGGAGTTTACAACTGATGAACTTACTGATGACTTCGACGTGATTCAGACGCGCAGAGAAAAATTTAAATGAATCATGTTAATGCAACTTATAATTTAAAACGCATAGGGTACTAAACAAATATGTACATACTATTAAATAAAGACTTTCTTCTTTTGTGAGGGGCAAGTGGGGCGGTGGACCTCGACACAGCTCGTTGCGCGCGAGTATTAGGAATGAAAAGCGTTCTTTTAATTGTACCTGTCAATGCATATATGGGCTAGGACGGAGAAGGAGTAGGCTTTGTTTGACACATGCAAACACGGTCCCGCACACTAGTGACGTCAGCACCATGACGTATGCCTGGTTAGCTGGCTGTACTACTGTTTGTTTCTTCATCAGGGGTACAATCATTAATTTTTATTGACATCACGCATTCATTGTCGATCGTCGTCTCGGGTCGCTGGATATCCACATCCATCTATCTCTATAGCTAGGTTTACTCACTTGTTCCTTCAGCGCAGAGGGATGTTGCCTGTTGGCCGTTGCAAGCCACAAAGTCCACAATTTCTCTTTTTGAAAGGGAAAAGTCCACAAGTTAGAGCACGGCATCATCGATCGCTACTGCCATACATGTGTGTCCAGTTGTCCACACCGTTGAGTGAGAGTGAGGAGGATGCATGTCAAATGGAATGGAAAATATGTGTGTGAATATGTACTTATCGAGATGCTGTTGCAGCATATATATGATAAAGACATTTCCTTTTTAGTTATTTTCCATGTTCACAACTTCCCAACCGACCCGAAGCATATATTTCTTTAACAATAATTTTGGATTCATGATGAGTACACAAATAGGGCTTGTTATGGGACCCTAGTACTGTTAGCCGCGTGGTGCGGTAAAGCATGCATTCTTGTTGTCGTCTCACATGAACGTTTGATAGTTTTTTTTTCACCCGTTACAATGCACGGACATATATTTTGCTAATTCTTTGCCCTATTTTCTATAAATTTGGCCCAACTTAAAACAAATTTGACTTAAAGAAGTTTAAGAATTAATTTATTCAGGGACACCAGAGGAATTAGATCATGCAACTAGCGCATGTATTTTGTACTGATGCCATGCGTTCCTTAAATATATCTTTAAACACGCGCCATATGTAATTGATGAATGTCATAGCACATAGCCAAGCAACAGTGAGGGAATTGAAAGGGAGGGAGGGATGGGTAATGGGTTATACTGTATGACATAAGTATGTGTATATGTACGGTGCCATGATTGAATAATACAGTCATCGGCGAGAGTTGAATAAAACGGTAGGCCCACGGTGAGCTAGACGACCAAGCTAGCAAGCAACATAGGATCGTGCTCATCGGAGTATCTATATCTATATATGTATGTATGCATCGGAGCAGCCGCGGAGATTAGCATTAATCTGCCGCTAGCAGCTAAGCTGCCTGCTTCTTCGTTTCATTCTTCTAGTCGCCCGTCCGCCGTCCCCGGCCCTCCGCTCTGCTCCGTATAGACGAGACGAGACGACTTTCCGCGTTGACGAGGCCGGGCGATGTCGTCGTCTGCTAGTGACATATACTGCTGCTGCGTTATTAGCTGCTGGCGACAAGCTAAGCTAAGCTCAAATGGGTAATTTAATTAGGTGAGTTGGCGTTAATTTGGCACACGCACATCACATGTATGCATGACTCCCGTCCCGTTATTTTTTCTTTTCTTGCCAGAGAAACGTATGTACAGCGCAGAACATACTGCCAATGAGATCAGAAACAGAAACGTTAGTTGTCAGTAAAAGAATTAACCTGATAATAAATCGATCAGACAAATTAATAATGTTTTCTGTCTTAATCAATGCAAAACCACCGATGAATCCGAGATGGAGAGAGCCTACCTACCAACGACAGCTACCTAGCTAGCTAGGTATAGGTGGTCAAGCGTGACTCACGAGCTCCTCTCGACGAGACCCGCATGCATCTATCCAACCATATTCCATCATCAACAGCTACGACTCTGACCGATGATGACTGAACTCGGCAACAACGTATGCATGCAGCCATCCATGTGGATCTATCGATCATGCACAAAAGCAACAACCTGGTAGCTAGCTGTGGATTGACGGAATGAATCAGGGAAACGAAAGGCAGCCACAGATTTGGTTGGTTTGCATTGGTTGTTGTTCTTGACTTGTGAGTGACAAATACCAAACATACAAGCAAACAAACGTAGGTCCACGTGTGATCGTGCTCCTCTCTCATCCATTAGGGGTGTGTTTAGTTCGTGATTTTTTTTCTTTGGCTTCTGTAGCACTTTCGTTTTCGTTTGTATTTGTCAATTAGTGTCTAATCATAGACTAATTAGGCTCAAAAGATTCATCTCGTGGTTTTTTACCAAACTATGTAATTAGTTTTTTTTATCTACATTTAATGCTCCATACATGTGTCTTGATATGACGGGAAACCTTAAAAATTTTTGGAAATTAAACACGGCCTAGATCGACGCGCTCTCAGCTTCGTCCTTTTCTCGCTCGTGCCTCACGCTAGCTGATGCGCTCTCTCGCGCGCGCGCCCGGCCCCGCTAGCGCTACTGTCCGATCCGCGGTCCTCACGCGGCACATCAGCTCATGAAATTCTGCACGCACGGGCCGCCACACCCTTTTATTACTAGCTTGTAGTCTTTATCATCCTATACAATTACCAATTGTGTGTTACATCCTGGAAGACATATAATACATTTTTTACATGAAGGGGGTTGGTTCTAATTGTACAAATACTAATAAGAAGACAAAATATAACAACATACTCAAACTTCGGTATATATGTATGTCGCCGTTGCATCCAACACACCGAGCAAAATTGTTAACCGTACCTTGAATGTGTATTCAAAACGTTAACGTATGTTTCATGCGTTATGGTTGGGTCTCGTATTTTGTGGCGTATTTTTTTTCAAAAATACGTTTAATTAGACATTGATACAATGTTTTTGGGGAGGGGGTTTTCCAGATATTTATGTACATTTTTCTAGTGCTAAAAAACTAATTTTTTAAAAGTTTCCAGACATATTTTTACGAGCCCTAAATATTTTATTTGGATTTCTCATGTTCCAATCTAGATTATTTTTAACAATTTATAGAAGGTTAAATATATTTCTGTTCAAAAAAACCTTACCAGGGTTTTTATTAATTAAAAAGGATGAAACTGCCGTGCATGAAAACCATCTTAACATGTGTAGGGAGGTACAGGAAATGGTTTTGAGAGTTGACGGAGGAAGCAATTTATCCTGTTTTTATTTTAAGGAGGAAAAACCTAGACAGAGTGACAGACAGCAGTTCGAACACACATTATTTACTAGTAGATGTTCTTATCATCTATTATTGTTAGTCTGTGTTGACGACATAGACCACGTAGGAGTTCAAGTGGCTTCTATGACAAGATAAGTATAGTGTAGCCCGACCTCATATTTTTTAAAATTTTAAATTATACATAGCTTCTTCAAAAAGAATGCTTGGGTTTTTTTTCAAAATTTTGTTTTATAATTATTTAATAAAAGTCTATTTGGCCTTCCAAACTAAACAATCATATTTTTTGACATTTTTAATTACATCAAAAAGAATGCTTGGATTGTTTTTTTTGGAAATTTTGTTTTATAATTATTTAGTAACGTCCAATCTACCTCCATCATAGCTAACACGAACACATCAACTAAAGCCACCGCCGAAACCGCCTAGCGAGCAAAACCAGATGGTTTTAGAAGATGGACAAGAAAACCAGCTTTCCGATTAATGAGATTTTCCTTACAATATATACTGATTTCAAAGCACATGCGCCAGTGAGTCCTCATAAGGATCGACGGCAGCCCATGTCCTGTGCTCCGCGGTGCCAGGCCCATGGCCCAACGATCCTCCGTGGGCCGGATCCTGAGATCCTAACCATCCTCGCAGCAGCCGTCGACAGGAGGTGTGCCGTGTGCATCCCTTGTGGCCTTGTGTTAGTGTCATTCTCATTTCAACTAACTGAGCAATGTTTGTTTTTGGTGTTTTTATAGAAACCAGTACAGGCAGGTAACAATGGCAAACATCGTTTTCTCAAAAAATTGTAATCTTCGAAAAAGTAGTGGCAAAACTAGTGATCTCTTCGCGTTGAATTCAAGCTTTTTGATCTCTTCGCGTTGAATTCAAGCTTTTGTTTCATTCACCTGCAAATCAGCCACACTAGTTTGACATCAGCAAATCGGTCAGCTGCGATATTGGACAGACGAGAAATTCATCAAGTCGTTTCACCTTCTTTCGCGGTCCATGTGGATCCTTCTGCCTTCGTGTCGACGACGCCTGTTTCAGTTTCTGGAGTGGTTGCCGGGTTGGTTTTCTTCAGTGTCTACATGTTCTGCTGGTTCCTTGTAAAAACCAGTGTATTCCCCATGCTGCCATGTGTCCCAGTGCAATTGGTGAAGGAAACAAAGTGATAGATAAATGTTATACACAGCGGGATACAATAAAACTGTATATATTGTATTGTTAAAAACAAAGGTCCCTCCTGCAAGTTTGGATTTCAGCTATCATAAATTGGCGTGCCTATATGTTAATCTCCATTTATTCAGTATTCATCAACTCTAGTTCTCACTTGAACTTGTTGAACTTCTAAATCCCCAATCTTCTAAAGACAACATATATACTAGAAAAAAAAACGACATAATTTAACTAGCTTAAGAAATTAGGTGCTTCATTTTGTCTCTTGAAGCACATGTGTAACATGGAGCCAAAAAAAGGCAGCTAATACAAGGCAATTCTCTGAATGATGAACACTAACAGGAAATTATCAAGTGCTCTCCATCTCTGCTCAAAATATCATATCCTCTTATAGACACAGCACCTGATTCAGTCGGGCCTATTACAAAAGGCATGCAGAAATTAGTTCATTGCCCAGACAACCAGGGTCTGAAATCATCTTCAAATGCAATTAGCCTGTCATTGCTTAGACTTGTCATCGTCATCTGAGCCTTCATCATCATCAGATGACTCCATTCTGTTAGGTTCTTCGCCACCACTGTTACCAGTTTTAGCTCCCTTCTCTTTCTTACGCTGCTTCTTCTTCTGCCGTTTCAGGCGCTTCTTGGCTGTCCGCTCCTCAGCTGCTTTCAGCCTCTCCTCCCTCCGCAGTTCTGGTAGTCAGCATCCATTCGCGCTATCCGGTCCTGCTCTCTCCTCCTCATTTGCCGGTACTGTAAAAGGAAGGGTGCTTACAGATCAGATCATTTCTCATGCCTAAATCACTTAATCCATGATTTGCTAAAATTGGAATATGAATCTAGAATCACATTACAAAAATCAATAAACAAGATGGTTTAGAATCACATGACCAAAAGTTCCATGATTTGCCAATCCCATATCCTGGTACGTAACTTAGGGGGTGGGGAAATACATATACGATCATAAAAGCAGATGCCAACAAGACTGACATTATTCAGCATCTAAAAGAAGTTCCAACATGGCACAGCGAGGAGGGGGGTGACTCAATCTACAGTGAAAGGTTACTACGTAATGACTAATGAGTGCAGCAAACGGCTATTTTAGGTTCAGTTCTAAAGCAGAAAAATAATGCCAGCATGAATAATCGTGTTTTTCCTGTCTTACTAAGTAGCACTAGTTACAAAGTATCTCTGCCAAAAGACTTTTTTGCACATATTCCAATCATAAGTGCAAGTTGTTTAAGGATTCCTGTTGGTCAAGTTTTTTTTACCTGTGACCATTAATGTACAAAACAAATCACACATAGATGAGTAACATAAGATTGATGTTACTAATATCCATCAGGAAAGTGTGTTCAACTTTTCATACTATTCATTTCTTTTTGTTCGAAATATCATACTTTTAGAAATTGCTAGTTAAAGTGTCACATTGTAGACAATGTCCATATGTATTAAACGAAGTATAGTTTAGACCATAGAAAGTATTACAAAGTTGTACTATAATACTTCAATTCAATCCAATGACACAGCATCAGTATTTTTCAACATCCCAACAGCATAACTAACCACTGTAAGTCTTTAATGCTAAAGTATTAGCTGAAATTCTAACACCGCTGAATTTTGCAACAAAAGGGTTAATTAGTTTAATCAGGTAATTTTCAGGGGGAGATAAATTATTAACATTTTTCCATTCCTAGACACATGGTGGTGGAATGACGAGGTGCAAAGGGCTATTAGGGAGGAGTGTTTCAAACGTCTCCACCATGACAAGAGTGCAGCCAACATCGAGGGCTATAAAATAGCGAAGAGGGTTGCAAAGCGAGCTGTGAGTGTAGCAAAAGGTCAGGCGTATGATGGCCTTTATCAGCGGCTAGGCACGAAGGAAGGGGAGAAGGACATTTATAGGATGGCTAGAATCCGCGAGAGGAAGACAAGGGACAGCAACCAAATAAAATGCATCAAGGATGGGACAGATCGACTTCTGGTGAAGGATGAGGAGATCAAGGACAGATGGAGAGAGTACTTCGACAACCTGTTTAATGGGGAGAATGAGGATCCTACCCTTGAGTTGGACGACTCATTTGACGATACCAACAGACGCTTTGTGAGGAGAATTCAGGAGGCAGAGATTGGAGAGGCTTTAAAGAGGATGAAGGGAGGTAAAGCGATGGACCCTGATGGTATCCCCATTGAGGTGTGGAGATACCTAGGCGCCAGAGCGATAGTATAGTTAACTAAGATTTTTAACCTTATTTTTCGGTCTAACAAGATGCCTGAAGAATGGAGAAGTATATTAGTACCTATCTTCAAGAACAAGGAAGATGTTCAAAGTTGTACTAACTACCGTGGGATTAAGTTGATGAGCCATACGATGAAGCTCTGGGAGAGGGTTATCGAGCATCGCCTAAGGAGAGTGACACATGTGACCCAAAATCAGTTTGGGTTCATGCCTGGTAGGTCGACCATGGAGGCGATTTTCTTATTACGACAATTGATGGAGAGATATAGAGAGCAGAAGAAGGACTTGCACATGGTCTTTATTGACCTCGAGAAGGCATATGACAAAGTACCGAGAAATGTCATGTGGTGGGCCTTAGAAAAGCACAAAGTCCCAACTAAGTACGTTACCCTCATCAAGGATATGTACAGGGATGTGGTGACGTTTGTCCGAACATGTGATGGCGACACCAGTGACTTTCCAATTAAAATAGGACTACATCAGGGGTCAGTTTTGAGCCCTTATTTATTTGCTTTGGTGATAGATGAGGTCACAAGGGACATACAAGGTGGTATCCCTTGGTGTATGCTCTTTGCTGATGATGTGGTGCTAGTTGACGACAGTAGGGCAGGGGTTAATAGGAAGTTAAAACTATGGAGGCACACGTTAGAGTCGAAAGGGTTCAGACTTAGTAGGACTAAAACCGAGTACATGAGGTGCGATTTCAGCGCGACTAGGCATGAGGGAGACGTTAGCCTCGATGGGCAAGTGGTGGCCAAGAAAGATACTTTTCGGTATTTAGGGTCGATGCTACAAAAGGACGGAGACATTGATGAAGATGTTAGGCATAGAATTTCAGCCGGCTGGTTGAAATGGCATCAAGCTTCTAGCGTCCTCTGTAACAAAAGGGTGCCTCAGAAGCTGGAAAGTAAGTTCTATAGGACGGCAATTCGTCCAGCGATGTTATACGGTGCTGAGTGTTGGCCTACAAAAAGGCGACATGTCCAACAATTGAGTGTAGCAGAGATGCGTATGTTGCATTGGTATTGTGGGCACACAAGGAGGGATAGAGTCCGGAACGACGATATTCAGGATAGGGTTGGGGTGGCACCAATTGAGGAGAAATTGATTCAACATCGGTTGAGATGGTTTGGACATGTCCAACGGAGGCCTCCTGAGGCGCCGGTGCGTAGTGGAGTTCTAAAGCGGGCCGATAATGTAAAGAGCGGTAGAGGTCGACCTAAACTAACTTAGGACGAGTCCGTTAAGAGAGATCTTAAGGAGTGGAATATCTCCAAGGATTTAGCTATGGATAGGAGCGCTTGGAGATTGGCAATCAACGTGCCTGAACCGTGACCTCTTTTTGTCTTGTGCCCTTTATGTCCCTTTATGTGTCTCCCTGTTTCTCGTCTCTTTTGGGTTTCATCTCTAGCCTACCCCAACTTGCTTGGGACAAAAGGCTATGTTGTTGTTGTTGTTGTATTTTTCCATTCCTAGCAATATAATCCATCCTTTCACATGTTAATTGACAAATAAATCGCAATGTAGCTGTTATAAAGCAAGAGGTGATTACTGCAACTCAAAATACCACACGAAACAGGGAAATTTTTCAACAAACCCAGATCTTAAAGGAAAGTCCCTACTGATGTATCTACACCATAGTTCCGCTAGGCGCTCGCCTAGGCGCGACTAGTCGCTAGGCGAAGCCCGTCGCCTGGCCTAGGGGGATAGTTGCCAATCTGGGCGCTAGGCGGCGCGGAGGCGGCTCTAGGCGGCGCGGAGGCGCGCGAGGCGGCTCGGAGGCGGCGCGGAGGCGGACGCGCGCGCGAGCCCGCGGAAATTTTGGCCCTGCAGAAACATTGGCGTGTGCGCGCGGAGATTTCCCGCGCTGATGGTGCCCGCGCGGCGCGAAATCGGAAGGATAAGAGGGAGAGGCAGCGCTTCCTGCCTGCCATTTGCTCATCCCCGCCGGTCGAGCTCCTCGCCGTCGGACTTGCTCCTCCCGCCGGACGAGCTCCTCCCCGCCGGTCCTGCTGGTCCCCGCCGGACGAACTCCTCCCGCCGGACGAGCTCCTCCCCGCCGGTCCTGCTCGTCCCCGCCGGTCCTGCTCGTCCCCGACGGCGCACCCTCCCCGCCGGTCATCCCAAGTCTGGAGGCTGCCCGCCGTCGGGAAGCTGCTCGTCCCCGCCGGTCGCCCTGCTCCCCGCCTGGAGGCTCGTCCCCGCCGGCCGCCGGTCTCATCCCGTCGGCGCACCCTCCCCCAGGCGCATCTCGTAGCACCAAGGTCAGTCCCCTCCCCTGCTCGCTGCTCCCCTCCCCTGCTTCCCTCTCCTGCTCGCTGCTCCCCTCCCCTGCTTTCTTATCCTGCTCGCTGCTCCCCTCCCCTCCCCTGCTCCTCCCCTCTGTTTTCAAGTTGAATACATGAATGATGAATATGAATGCCTGATCTGAACTCTGTGATTGCCTTAATACTGGATCTGAACTCTGAATCCCTGTGAATGCCTGATGTCTACTAGCCCTCTTTTTATATTTACTGTAACCTATATATTCAGAATTATTGCTATATATACATAATATATATAAGTTATGGCTATATTGCCAAAACGCCTAGGAAAACGCCTAGGAACGCCTAGGCGCGAGTACTCCCGCCTAGGCGCTAGGCTGAGGGTCACCGCCTAGATTCCGCCCAGCGCCTAGCTGAACTTTGATCTACACACATAGGAAGGGAGGGAAGAAGAGTACCTGGTGGAAATCACCCGAGCCAGAGCCAGCAGAGGAGCCTGATGTGTTACTGACACGCACAGGGACATTTTCCATGATGCGCCTGAGCTTCACCTCCAGGTCCTCCTCATCCTCTCGCAGTTTTACACCTCCTGAACTCTTTCCTGCAGGATCCGCCACAACTAGCTCCTTCCCACTGTCGCCACTAGAAGCCTTTCCTGGGGGTGCTATCCCTGTTTTCAGGACGTCCGATTAATCGCGATTAATCGCGATTAATCGTCCTGAACGGTTTTAGCAACTCGACCAGGGCCTCCGTCCAGGCTAGACCGTCCAGGAACCTGGACGTCCGATTAATCGTCATCCAGCTGCGATTAATCGTCCGTCCAGGCTGTGCGGTCGTCCAGCCAGAGGTGGGCTGCATCTCAGAGTTGGGCCCAGTAAGCTATCTTATGTTTTGGCCCAAGCCCATTAGGGTTTCTCTTATAACACCCAACCCCTCAGCCCTCACTCCCTCAGCCTCCACTCACTCGCAGACACACTCACTCCTCTCACCTCTCCCATCCAGCTGCAGCAGCCGCCTCCTCCATTGTTGTACTACTGCAGATCCCTCACTCTTCTCCCTTCCCTGCTCCTCCCTCCCTTCCAGCTGCCCTCCCTCTCTTCCTTGCGGCTACTGCTGCTGTGCTGCAGGCACAGGCCTGCAGATCCAGCTGGTGTGCAGGCCAAACTGTGCAAGGGAGGAAGACTGCACGACGAAGATGAGCTCCTCCTCCTCAGGTCAGTCATTACTCATTAGTCATCACCTCCTCCTTCAAGCTTGGTGCTTTGCCTGTGCTTGAAGCATGAAGCTCTGTTTCACCTGATTGCCTTGTTAATGTGCTTTATTTTTCTATATTTTCAGTTTGGCAGCAGCAGCCATCAAGACAAGAAAGGGCTCTACAGCAGCCAGATAAGTGGCCAACTGACCTATCTAGAGCCTAGAACATGTAGTATATTAGTGTGTGTATATATGGTATATTGTATATAACTATATATATATATATATATATATATATATATATATATATATATATATATATATATATATATATATATATCAGTCCCCCATATAGGGGACGACCAGGACGACCAGGGGACTCGTCCAGGGTCGATTAATCGACCTGGACGACGACTAATCGTCCTGGACGTCCTGGACGGTCCCCAGGCGTCCAGACTCGTCCAGCCGTCCTGAAAACAGGGGGTGCTATAGGGACTAGCTGCTGCATGTTGCTATCACTGTTGGGAGCTGACATTGCAAGATGCAACCTGCTTGTCTTCCAAGTTGCCTGCACATGAACAAATTAATGGATATGAATGTTGGGGTTTATGGACACATTCAGATTTCAGACTTCAAGTTCATAATATGCAGACTGGACTTTCCTAGTTCCTTTTAGGCTTAAACAAGTACCAGATGGAACACACACAAAACACCACAATTAATTAAATGAGAGTTTGAGGTCATGCACACAAGGAGCTGAATAGAAACCTTGAAGTTCGAAATTACACGTACAAGTATAAGCAATAATTGTCACAAGCAGGTTGAACATTCACTGTTAGAAATAAATGAAAATACACTTAAGTTAGAAAAGTTTCAATGAAACTATGTAAAAAACTAATGAGCACAACGCTTAAAAATTGAAGAGAATGGACAAACAGGTGATCATAATCATATAGTGGAAACAAGCATATAATTCTTCCTTTGTTCTTGAAGAGAACAGCAAACGGCATTAAAAAAATAATGATAATCATGAAATTCTCCCAAAATTAGTGACCTGAGATGTAAGAGGCGGTGGCAGGCTTGCACAGGAACATTGCACCGCCTTTCGCATACATTTGGGCAAAAGACAGTATAGCATCTAAAGGTACTGTTTGAGAAACACTGAACTTACTGAACAATCAATAAGCTTGCTCGACCTAATCAGAGAACCAATAGTATTTTTAATCAAACCAACATTTTTTTGAAATGTGAAAGGAATGGGGAATTGCATCTCCCCTTGTGCCAATTTTACTCAGTTCCCTGTATACAGGCCACAATCAGTACAAATGGTGGAAAGAACAATAACTGCCTTATCTATCAGATTATATAATAGAACAATAGAACAAGATGTGGCCAGCTTTTTTTTTGTTTTTTGTTTTTTTGTTTTTTGCTAGTATATTTTCTAGTCAGTCCACGCAAAAATGCAGACATGGTCATGACTTGCTGTCATGCCAAAAGACGTCAGTTCCATGCATCCTAAGATCAACAAGAACATGCTTACATGGCGTGTCCATGTAGAAAATTTCTAGTTTCTGCCTCAGTGTCATATGTAGTATCACTATCTCTGCTGGAGGAATCTATCAAATTTACACAGAAGGTCAAAGCTTCATAATGGTATTGACATCTTCAACACAAAACAGATTAATCACCAACGACTCCAACGAAGTCATCTTGCTCAGATGTGCTCCCCTCTTCATCAACCTCAGCAAACAGTGCTGATGAAACCTCATACCCAGAGAGTTTCATCTCACCAATCAAATTATTTAACATCTCATACACCTCCCTTGATCTGGGATGGACCTTATCGCCAACAAGGAAACCATGCATCTCGGATTGCACCTCAATCCAGCTACAACCAGGTTCCTTTTTCAGCCGTCCCTGCCTCATTAGCCTTCTAGTCCTTGAAACATCAACCCATTTCCCTGATTCAGCGTATACATTAGAGAGAAGAATGTAAACTGATGAATCATCTGGATCTAGCCGTAGAACATTGCTAGCAGCAGTTTCAGCCACTTCAACATCTTGACGAATCTTGCAAATGCTTAGCAGAGTCTTCCATATGACAGCATCTGCTTCAAGAGGCATGCTTCTGATAAATTTTAGGGCTTCCTGTGGGCCCTTTGAGCGTCCTAGTATATCCACCATGCAAGCAAAATGTTCCAGTTGAGGTTCCAATTTGTAGTGGCTAGTCATCAGATGGAAATACCGGCATCCATCATCTAGCAGACCAACATGGCTGCATGCCCGCAGAACTGCAACAAAAGTTGCATGGTTTGGCACAACATTTGATTTCTGCATCCTCTCAAACATCTCTAGGGCTTCAAATCCCTGGCCATGGAGCGCATAGCCGCATATCATAGCATTCCATGATACAAAATCCAGTTTCTGCGCCTTCTCGAACATTAGCAGTGAGTCTGGCATGTTCCCACACTTGGCATACATGTCTACAAGAGTGCTAGAGATATATTCGTCTCCAAGCATTTCCTGTTTGATAATCTGACCATGGATCTGTTTCCCTAACTCAATGGTAGCCAGATTAGCACAAGTATCAAGAACAGTGGCATAAGTAAAATGATCAGGCTTTACACCCATATCTAGCATCTCCGAGAAGAACTTTTGTGCTTCTTCACTCTGTTTGTTGAGTGAAAAACCTGATATGACAGAGTTCCATGAAACAAGTTCTTGCCCCCCAATTCTGTCATGAAGTTTCTGAGCCTCTGTGATCATGCCACATTTACAGTACATGTCAACAACAGTGCTTGAAACAAAAGCATCTAAACCAAGTCCAGACTTGATAGCTTTGCCATGAACCACCGACCCATATTCCAAAGATTGTAGACCTGCACAAGCCTTAAGAACACTACCGTATGTGAAATCATCAGGTTCCATACCAGAGCGCAGCATTTCATTTAGATGAGCTATAGTATCCTCATAACACTCATTTTGCTCAAGAGCTGCAATAATAGCGTTCCAAGACACCGAATCTCTTTGCTCCATCTCCTGGAATACAAGGTACGCTTCTACTAATGCTTTGCACTTCCCATATAGATCCAGAATTGCATTTTTGACACAAACATCCACATCAAAACCTGATTTAATCGCTAAGCAGTGGACTTGTAACCCTTGAAAGTAGCCCTTAACCTCAGCACAAGCACTGAAAACACCTGATAAGCTAACTACATCAAAACCAATACCAGACCTGGTCATGAATTGAAACAGTTGCATGGCCTCAGCTCCTAGCCCTGTGCGCACAAGCCCTACCATCATGGCATTGCATGTCTCCACAGTATGGTTAGGCAAACCAAAGAATGCCCTTCTAGCATCAACCAAGCTATCAGCCTTCGCATACACGTCCACGATTGCTGTCCCAACAACACGGTCAGAACTAAACTTATTCTTTATGGCATGCGCATGCAACTGCCTAGCAGTGCTCAGACATGGCATTGCTGCACAGGATCTAAAGACACTGGCATAAGCCGGCTGGCTGACCCCAAGCCCCAACCTTTGCATCTGCACAAACAGCTCCACCCCCCGCGTGTACTGCTCATTCTGAACACATCCAGCGATCACCGCACCCCACGAGACCGAATTTCTCTCACCCATTCCATGAAAGAAGTGCAGCGCGTCTTCCAAGCTCCTGCACTTGCCATACATGTTGACCAGAGCGCTCCCGGCTCGGACATCCATCTCCAGGCCCGTCTTCACCGCCAGCGCATGGATCTGAACACCAAGCGCCAGGTCCTCCAAGCCACCGCATGCCTTGAGCAGGACAGCGAGCGTCGTCCTGTCGGGGGCGACACCACGGCGAGCCATCTCAGTAGACAGGCCCACCGAGTCCCGGAACATGCCGCGCTGGCAGTAGCCCGAGAGCAGCGTGTTCCAGGACACAACATCCGGATCCGGCATCGCACCAAAGAGGGACGCGGCCATGCCGGTGTCACCCGCGTGAGCGTACGCCGTGAGCATGGTGTTCCACGAGACCGTGTCCCGGTGGGGCATCGCGTCGAACACCCCGCGCGCATGGGCGGCGCCCCCGCACCGGGCGTACATCTGGAGGAGGCAGTTGGAGACAAACGTGGTGGGCACGAACCCGGACACAAGCATCCGCGCGTGAGCAGCCTGGCCCGTGGGCCGTGGAGAGGTGTGACGTGGCCGGTGGCGGCCATGTGTTAATGAATGTCCGGCTCTCTTGAGTTCCAGCACTACTCTCCGACACATCTTTCTATCTTTCCATTCTAGCCTCCTATATTGCAAATTGCAATGCGATTGTTACTTGTTAGGAACTAACATTGATATTCACCGAATATTTGAAAATCGAAATTGAACAACTAGATGCAGTATTGTTCTGTATTCTGTTCTCACCTTGAGCTGTGACTCTGAGCTGTGATGTATGCAGTATGCCTGGCCTCGCGGGCGTCGAACTCAGAATGGCCTTTGCAAAGGACTCGCCTTTCTGCCTGGCAAATCAAATCAAAATGGACCAGCACCTGTAAGTAGGTGGGCGGGCGCGGGGGCGGCGCTGCCGCCTGCTGGCTGCAGAAGAACAGCACAGCAGAAGGGGGCGGCCGCGACCCTCTCGCTTGACGTGCTGTCGCGGTGTCACCGACTCGCCGTCGCGTTCTCGCCGCGCCGCCGCCTAGCGAAAAGCGCGTAGCGGCCGTCCGCGGTCCGCCCGTGGACCGTCCGAGACTCCGATAGTCGGTCACCCAGAGGCTCGGTCCTCGGACCGCGGACGCGCCCAGGCCACATCCACAGGGATCGACGGCGCCGCCGGGGGTATGGAGCGTCGGCGCGGTGCGGCTCGCCTGCTGGCGGTGGCGGCCTGGCGGGGGAGGAAGAGTGCCTGGCAGTGGCAGGTGGCTCGCTTCCCTGCTTGGCTGCTGGCGGTGGCGCGGCACGGTGGCCGGGGGTCGACCGGGCGGGTACGACGGCGCGGCCGCGTGGGGGCCGGCGGCGTGAGGGCGAGTCCGCGAGTGGGCGACGGCGCGGGGGTGGCTGCGCGGCTGGCTATGGTTCTGTGAGTAAGGATGACTCATGTGGGCTGGTGGGCTGTAGTATTATTTACTGGGCCCTCATACATGTATTCGTTAAATTTGGGAATTTCGGTTTATACCGAGCTAAAAACTCGAATATGTCTATTTTTGTCTATAAAATTTGGGTTCTGGGAACTAGGAACGAACGAAGAATCGAAAACTTTGGTTTCGGTATTTTTGTTCGTTTTTTGTATTGTTGTTTTCATATTCGATTCTTGGTATTTTTGTCTAGAGCTATGAAGATCTGTTCCTAGAAAATTTTGACCGCGCGGTATATAGCTTCTGCTGACCCAACGCGCGGATGAATGACTTGTCAACATCTAGTGCCAACGCGCGGATGAATGACTTGTCAACATCTAGTGATGAGCTATGGCTCGATAAACATCCGGGTGAATCCTATTTACATTGTTGTACCTTAAAAATATGATTGTACGTTTTAGTAAAATTTGACTATACTTTTAACTTGCCTAAGGGCTAGTCAGGGCCTACAAATTATGTTTTGCTTTATCATGTTGCAAGTTCGTCGTCGTTTTCTAGCATTCACATGCTTCTCTGATTGTAACTAATGGAGACAGAACATTTTTTTAATGTAACATATATCACTTTACTAAAAAAGGATTAATGGAGACAGAACATTTTTTTACAGATGTAGACCGGCCAAGGCACTTGCTGGAGTAGGGGCGGCTGCGCCTAATTGGTCTAACCCTTAATTGGTCTAAGAACCTGCATGTAAATTCGTGAACCGGAGGGGGTAGGGAGGAAAATTGCCTTCTCCCACCTCCCTTATAAATAGAACCCAAGGGGCATTTCGTATTTCATACCGAATTCAAACTTGTCCGAAAATACGAATTTGAGCAGGTCAAATGTAGAAAACGATGCAGTACGGTACGGGATATATTGCGATCGTTTTCATCCCTAGCTACAAGCAACGGCCTCGTAACCGAGCATATAAATACAGAGAGAAGTTACTTCAAACTGGACGTAGGGCGCCACGTGTCCGAACCAATATAATCCCTGTTTTCTTGTGTGCTACCCATTTCATTCCCTGTACACAAATACGCTACTAGATATTGCCGGAGCTAATTCTTCAGACACCCACTCACCTAGAGACTTATTGGGCTCGGGCAAAGCCACGAAGGCAAGTACCGGAATTTCTGGTCCCTTTGAAGAACAGGAGCTGAGGCGGAAGAACACAGCACCACTAGAATTTCAAGGCTAATTAGCAACCCTGGCACCAGAGGGAGCTTGCTTGGAAAATTCCACGAAAAATGTCAGAATTTTCGGGTAGCTGAATTTCCTCATGCACGACCAGAATTTCTGGCTAATTATCTCTCGTCCGTGCAAGAGACCCCTGACCTGGAAAATAGAGCACAAAACGCTTGGAATTTCTGGGTACTAGAATTTCCAGACATCGACAAAATTTCTGGCAAACAGGCATAATGCACTCTTTCTAAGTATATTGCGAAGAGGTCTTTTCTAGTGGGGCTGATATGGGCCAACCAAGGTGGCATGCAGTCCCGTGCCGCAGGATAAAGTAGCAATTTGCATGTGATTGATGTCATAGATTTTGAAGAAACTAAAAGAATTGTAACTGCTACACTGAGCATCCAAATTAAATTCTGATCACATCTTTGTGTTTCTTGTAATAAACCCCGCGTTGATATATTTAGACAAAATTTTGTTAACGAACATTTATCTTATGAAGATATAATATGTTTTTATTGAATAGAGGTGATGTCTAGGTTTAGAAAACAATGAACCATCTTCATAAGGAAAATGCTCTCGGTTTAGGAGAACGGTATTCTAGATCTAGGAGAACAATTATATGCTAACTAATTGGTATAGTATTATAGTATCCATGAAAAAAGAACAACAAAAGTTATGAAATATATAGAAATATATTAAATAACATAATATCCACAAAAATAAAAAAAGGAATAACAAAAGTATGAAAATATACAAATAACTTAAATAAAAAAATTAATAAAAGATAAAAGAAAGCATATGGGAAAAACAAAAAAATCCACAACAGAGGAAAATTAAAAAGAACATCACATGGTGAGATACTATTTAAACAATCTAAAATATATCAAAAAACATCCCATGGGTACTCAAAGATAATTGTGAAACACCACATATATACACTACATGAAAATAAAAAAAATACATCATATAACATCATGTATATACTACGTTAATATCACATGTATACTATGTGACCATCACATGTTTACTATGTTTGACATTACAAAATAAATTATAGAACAACATATGTATACTACATGACCATCACAAAATACATCATAAAACGTTACATGTATACTACATGAACATCATAAAGTAAATTATAGAATATCACATGTATACTATGTGAACATCGCAAACAAGATATAAGGGAAAACAAAATTAATAAAAAATAAAAATGTAACAGAGGAAAAATAAAAGGAAAATAATTAGTAAGAGTATAATAAATAAGAAAATGAAATAAAATTTGAATAGAAAATTAACTTAAACAAAAATCAAAGTTACTAAAATATAGAACAAAACATAAAGGAAAACAAAAAGAGTAAAATGGAAAAAGTCATGTAATCGAGGAAAGTTAAAAAATAAACGCTATTCAAACAATCTAGAATAAACCACAGAACATTTAATGGGTACAATGTAAATAATCAAAGATACATCATGAAACAATATATTTATACTACAGAATATCCCCAAATACACCATGTAATTAACATCTTATGGATATAGTGTGAAGAAATAAAAATATATAACGAAACTTAACATGTATACTATGTGAGCATCACATATGTTTCTCATGGAACGTCAGTAAATAAAAACTTAAAACATTGAAAATTAAAAAATTAAAATATTAGAGTACAACACAAAATAAATAACAAAAAATATAGAAAACAAAAATTAATAAAAAGGAAAATAAAATATAAAGAAAAGTGAAAAGAAGAAGAAAATAAAAATCCACTTAATTAATAGAGGAAAATAAAAAAGACAAGAACATAGATATCGTGCAAACAAAATTTAATGCACCATAAATAAAACAATTTGAAATATGTCATGGAACATCACAATGATACTACATAAACAACTAAAATACATTATGTAACATGTCACAGATGCTATAGAATATTGAGAAACACAATGGTAAAATCATGAGAAAGGAACCATGCTCTTCAACAAATTTTTATCTAGATACATCCAAGTGAGATCTTGTTTTGAAGTGTTTATTATAAGAAACACAATGGTAAAATCATAATTTAATTTGGATACACGGTTTGTAATCTTTCAAAATGTTTGCATCTGCGATGATGTAGGCAGTTTTGTTTTTACTTGCATGTATGCAAGATTCTTTCCGTGGAAGGAACCATACATGCTCCCGGCCGTGTGTATCCCTCCCTACCGATGGTACAACAGAACACTCCCGCTTTTCTAGGGTGTCCAAGCATGTTCTGAAAATGTATGTTGCACGGCTTGCTAGCTTTACCATTATATTGCTGTTGGGAATCCTATGCAACTGATATCATCAAATTAATGAACCTGCACCGCTGCCGACTTCTAGCAAAAAAATCTCTGCCTCTACTGATCAACGTGCACCCTCTATCACATTTGGCCATCTTACTATTCTTTTTTTTTGTTGATTGCACAAGTAAAACAGAACATCAGGCCTAAACTGATAGATTTTTTGCGATCATCCAATGGTAGATCTAGCGGGTAATTTTCTTTTGCCAGTGTATAAATCATGGGGAAACCAAAGACTTAGAGGGAAAAGAAACGAGGAGGGAGAAAGGGGGCAGAGGTACCTGACCATCTGGCTTGGTGAAGGAGTTGCAGTGCGTCCGGTGGTGGCGTGGTGGGCTTCCCGTCGCTGGCAGTGCTCCCTCTTGATCGGATAGGGTTAGGACGGTGGGGTGGCGGCAGTGGCAGTGAACCTCGTAAGTGAGCCCTGGCCCCCACCTTCTATATATAGCCTGCGCAACGGGGGCCCACCAGCCGTGTGTGGCTGAGCACCCCCGATCAGGGCGTGGTCAAGGGGTCCGAGCTGGCCGTTGGGCCAATTCAGTTGAGATCCATTCTAACATTCTCCCCCTTGATCTCAACTTATCATTTAAACTTTTGACTTAAACTTTACATGTTTCTTTCACCATTCCATCACAGATTAGTGCATAGAACATGATTCATCGTCACGGTCAATCGCCGATAGATTTAACAGCTACAATATACATATCTGTTCTGAAATAGATTCTTTAACTTTTGGGCCCTTTATTGTCCGGAAATCATAGGGTATACCATAAACCCATGTCGACTGTGTTTTCTCTGAACACACTGGGTGGCAAGCCTTTGGTAAGCGGATCCGCAAGCACTTACTTGTTACTTTTACGTTCAATACTTTTAGTATGATTCCGGACTTTCTCCTTTACAACGTATAACTTTAATGTCAATGTGTTTGGCAGCACACTTGACTCGTTGTCATAGGAGCAAACTATTTAAATGGTTATTGCTGTTGATAACCATTATCAATTCCGGGTACAAGTTTTTTAACCATTTTGCCTGTCCCGCAGCCTCATATCATGCTATACTAAAACTTTACATCACTGATGATATTAAAACTGTTTCTTTGGAGCTTTTCCACAATAAAACTCTAA
The DNA here is from genome assembly GCA_038087645.1 of Saccharum hybrid cultivar R570. Classification (NCBI taxonomy): domain Eukaryota; kingdom Viridiplantae; phylum Streptophyta; class Magnoliopsida; order Poales; family Poaceae; genus Saccharum; species Saccharum hybrid cultivar. The sequence continues at coordinate 29,100,142 of JAQSUU010000804.1, forward strand.
CTGCGAGTGTTAGCTACTATGTGGGTTTAACTAAACATCTCGCTAAAATTTAACATTTGTACCCACAACTATTTGAGAGTACTTGTTCTTTCTTTCTTAGCATGAGGTCGACATTCTTAACTCCATTCCAGTGATCTATATCTGGACTGGACTTTTGCCAAAACAATCCGGATACGTGAACTACGTTAGGGTAATATCATACTTGTGCATTCATTAAGCTTCCAACAGCTGAAGCATATAAGACGTCCATCTATAATAATCTCACATTGCTTCTTGAAACATTAAAGTTCCAAAACTATTATCCTTGACCATGGGAACAGGCGTAGATTTACCCGCATAGGTACTTTATTTCTTTAGAAACTTTTCTTGGTATGCCTATGTGATAGTCTTAATACCCATTTTTCTTCTATTTCAATGAATTTTAATTCTTATAACGAGAGACATTTCACCGAGAACTTTCTTATTGAACCTTGAGGACAAGATCTTCTTCTTATGCAGTAGATTGACATCACTACTGATAAGTAAGATGTCATCCACATATACAGGACTAGGAAATGAATTTCCCATTATATAACTTTATACAAACGTAATTGTCCTCTCATTCTCTTTAACCCAAAATTTTTAATTGACTCTTCAACTTTAAATGCCACTGTCTAGAGATTTACTCTAGTCCATAAGTGATTTCTACAGGTGGCATCCCTTACGTTCTTTTCTTTCCATGACAAAACCTCTAGATTGTGCCATGTAATCATTTTCATACAAATCCCATTGGGAAATGTTGTCTTTACTTTCATCTGATGTAACTCAGATCATGATGTGCCACTAGCACTCATTGTAATCTGTTCATTCGCTTCGCGCAAAAACTTTTGATTCAAGTCGTGTTTCACATATTTACATATTCCCTTTGGAGTCATATTTTGTCTTGTAGACCCATCACAACCTACTGTTTTGGCTCCTTAAGAATTTATTTTAGATCTCAAAATATTATTGGTATTATCGATTTCATTTCATCTTCCTTTGCTTCTTGCCACTTGGACAAGTGAACGCCTCTCATGGCTTCTTCAAATTAGATGGGATTACCCTCCATTTGAATTTCACTAACATAGACTGTCACACCCGGTTTTTCAAAGAACAAAATCAGGCTCATCATATGTGTGCCTAGGAAGTCCACACATACAACAAAAGAATAAAAATATCAAAACAATGTTTATATAAAACGGGAAACATACTATATTAACACTTATAACTATCAGAGTGTCACGAAACGGTCACTAATCTTTTCTTCAGGCTCCAACGTCACAAGGACGGCTGACTGGGGGCTCCGTATGCCAAGCACTTCTTATCAATGTTAGCCTAAACGCTAAACGGTGAACGGTCAGTCACCCATCGTTTAGCAAAAAGTCGGTATACACGGCCGTTTAAACGGTCTTTTAAACGGTCGAAACGGTTTTGCACGGCTTTACACGGCTAATCGGCCTACACGGTTACCCATCGAGTAGCGTTTACACGCCGTGTAAACGGCCTACACGGCCGTGTAGGCGAACAATGCTTCTTATAGACTTCTGAAAACTCCACTACACCTTTATTCTTCTTCTAAGCAGCACCTTACTACACACTGGAGTGTGGGGAAATAGCAAGAGTGAGTCCATGTCGAACTCAGCAAATATAATATGGGGTTCATGAGGCTCAAAGGTTGACACTGGTTGTACTGCAGTTTGCTTTTAATAAGTTACACCTTAACATTAATTAAATTATGGTTATGCTTAAGCCCTAAGTAACCACAGCAGTATCATGAATAAGTAAACATCATCATTAATCATCATCAATAACATCATCAGCAAGAGATCATCTATTTCATGAGTTTTCCGGGCCGCCCGTGACTGTGGGCATGGCTGTTATAACAGTTTATTAAACTCTGCGCAGAGGTGTACACTTTCAATGTGAGTCGTGATTTACCCTTTCGTCCGAGGTGATCAGCCTCTTAGCCCACTTCTAAGGAAGGCCGACTGGGTTCACTATGAAGCCTTTCAAAAGTTCGTCTAACATGTTAGGGCCGCTAGGTTTCGGTGGCAAGCAGATATAGGTCTTCCCTTCCCAAATGGCACAATGACACGCAGCCTATACACATAGGGACATGAGCCAAACTATACCTGAGTTGGCAAACCCCTTTTGCGCCCTTTCGGGTAACCTTTAACATGGTAGAAAAGGTCTTCATACTTGACTAAAGCCAGAGCCATGTGGCCCTCACAGCTGTACTATAAGTCTCAGTTTTTGTCGATGAATAAGTCCTTATGGAGGGCCTAGAGCATCATGATAAACACAAGCTCTCTCGCCCTAAGTTCAGATTTCTCAAAAGCAAGTTTTAACATATGTTGCATATAGTCGTTAATCATTGTTAGGATCCAATGCATTTAAGTTGAGCGCTAGCAACTACCCATATGCAAGTGTAACCCATCGGTAACAAGGTACAAGATAATCAAAGACTAGGATATCCTTATGTTGAGCAAATTGACACATGCATATGGCTAATTAATTAAATAGTGAATAGGACAACAAGGAATATCCCATATTATACTTGCCTTTAACACTTGATTTCCACTCAGTGTAACTGCTCAGAGAATTCCGGTCATGCTCTTCAGCTTCTGGTCACCACCTTCTGATCTTTAGCGCACACAAATGGTTCTCGTCTACTCGAAGCAAGCACCACACATACAAGCAAGCAATACAAAGTGAACTAAGAACAATACACCAATCATATTAAAAACTTTAAAACATCATGCTAAGAGAGAACTCCTTGCTATGGTCGAGAGAACGCAAGAAACGCCGATAACAGAGCTATCGATAAAAAGAAACGACTACCGGTATTTTTATATTATGAAAGAAAAGCCTAAATGCTTGATATATTTTAGTTAAGAAAAACCACGTGAAACCAGTAGTTCATATTTGTCAAATTATATTTTAATTTCAAATGCCGCGTTAAACTAATCATATTTTAATTTATAAATATTATCACATAATTTATTATGAGCAAGTTAAACTTTATTTTTGCAATAGAAAATAAACATGTGAGAACACCTAGCGGGATTTAACATATGCAAGGTGTTTATACTAAGCATATTATATTTAGAAACATACTAATATTTGCACTTAATCATATTAATACTTTGTTTATAAACCTCCGAGATATTGCTTTTAATTATAAAACCTTTTACAAACATATTAATCAATTTAATATTTAGCTATATATAGAAAAACATATGACATAGAAAACATCAACACTACAGCGTAGAACACGACGACACGAATCTAACACAGCTAGAACAGATCGAATCAAAGTTAAAACTATGAAACAGCGGAGGATTAAAGATCAGTGGCAACCTTATAATTACGAGCATCTTCTGGCTTGTCTTCTTGTTCACCTCGACGTGACAAAGGCATGGCCAAACAGCCTGCTGCTACTGCTGCACACGCATGGGACGGGAAGGAGGGACACCTCGGCGTAGAAGGGAAAACGAAAGGAAAAAGGATCGAACGATGTCGGATTGATGCAAACAAAGGAACAACGCGACGAACCTGATGGTGGCGCAAGTCGGAGACGAGGATGTAGTAGAAAGAAGAGGAGAAATTTAATTTACTACCAGATTCCCAAACTCAGGGCTTTTCATATGGTAGCTTTGGTGCGATTTGCCCAAGGGGTTGGTCGATATATGTAGGGAGGAGAACTCCTCACCTCAACATTAATTAGCAATATGGTACTAATTGACGTTGTATCTCCCACCTCCACTAATAGGCCTAAATAAACATTAAAGCCCATTAGTAAATAAATGCATAGGCCTTTGACGTTTATTAGGATTATTGCACATGGGCTATGGTGGAAAAATGAGATATTTTATTATTTTCGTAATTAATTAATTTCGTGGATAAAATAATTCCAGAAAAGTCCAGAATTATTATATAAGCCGCGAAAAATACTCCGAAAGCTTCAAAAATTCAAGGAAAATTCTTGGAGGCACTTTGGAACATGATGAACACAAATACAGTATTTGGAGCTCATAAAAAGATATTGGAGAAGATCTAGAAAAAAGAAAAAGCTCACAGAAAGCAGGGAAAAGCTCCGGAACAGCTCAAATAATTTGCGATAGGTTTTCTGAGTATGTTGATGATTGATGAACTCAAAGGGATGGTTTAGAGCAGATGATAAGGACCTTGAGAATCCCCAAATGAAGAGATTATCATCAAGAAAGCAAGAATTTGATTAGAGAGAAAAGCAGAGACGAGCAAGAGATAGATAAACGACTTACTAAACGCGTTTTAAAAACTTTACACACAACATGATGTCAATCAACAAGCATACATCACATCATAGAAAACAAAAGCCTATCAAATTGATTTGGAAAATTTTAAAAACTCACACTTTTCTATAACTAAATTTGCGCTAGCTCATCTATACTTAGCACATTTTATCCATATATTAAAAACTTTCATTTTATTCTTTCATTTTATTTAGTGATTTCTAAGCGCAACCCAAAATCGAAAATTTTGAGGTGTGACATAGACTTTATAGTCATCAGAAATATTTGATTTTCTTATTCTTTGAGACTTTCTAGGGCCTTAACTACTAGCATTTCTCGATCTTTATTGCCAAAAGACAATTGATTCTACAAGGTCATATGTAACAAGATCCTTGTTTATATTATTCATCCTCCTTGTGGAGTTAGGTCTCTTTGTACCATGCTCCCCCAGATTGTCCCATCTTCAAACTTTCTCATTTTGGGTTTAATCTGCTAAAACTCATATGGCGCGTTTAGCACCGTCTTAATAACTCTGAATGCATCCAGTATGAATACTGGTCGACTATGCTATCTTTATATTGGAACTGTAAAAAGTCCATGAATTTAGCTATTTCTTTACTTTAGGGGTATCATTATTATGACCGTCTTACTCCCCCGACGATCACATTCATCTTTTATAGATCACTCTTGCCTTCAATACATAGTATGCATCGCATTATCTGAAGTATGGGGAAGTAACTTTCTTAATTGTCTTTCTTATCATTTCTCCCCCTCGAAATGTGGTATAAACTTTTCTACCACAATTTCAAAAACTATTCAGAACTCTTGTGAATGAGGAAACTTTGATTACTTACTTCATCCACATGATTACATCATGCAAATAAAATTATTTCTTAATTTGTATGGAAGTATTTTTTTTTCTCATTTCACTTCAAGAACTCAACTGAGTCTTTTATCATTAATACTTTCGCAAGTCACACTTGCATGTCATTCTTATCTTGAGGTTCGTCTGTAACTTTTGTTCTCCTTAAACTCATTGAGTGCTTAATTACTATGACACAATAGAAGAGCACTGTCAAGCACATGAGTCATTACAACTTTCTCCCGTCATGCAGGATAAGTACTATGTCAACTTTACCCCGCCATGCGGGTATTTTCTCAAACTTTTCCCGTCATGCGGGTACTATCACAAATTTTTTCCCGCCATGTGAGATAATTTTCTTGAAGGGACATAAATATCAAGATTGGCTCATATTTAATCATCAAATTTAGGAATAAATCCGAATACTTCTTAACACACATGCTTAATTCGACATTGGTCAAATTAAACATGCCTGTCACTTATTACATTTCATATCATGATGATAAAAACTAAAAACTAATTTTTTTAAAGAGTACATAAAAGGCATCTCTTAAACTAATCTCTTATTGTTCTATTTCTTTTTTATATCAATATCCTAGAATTCTTTTCTTTTGAAGTCATTCTTTAAAAAGAACACAGTCCTTTATACAATGGCCTTCTTTCTGCAAAAATTTGCACTTTTCATCTTCTGAGTCACAAATACCCAGCTCATTTCCTTTTCACCCTTCAAGAATAAAGGCATGACGTTCTTTGTCTAGAAACATTAATCAATAATTATCAATAATGCTCATTAAACTTTTAAAACTTTATGTTCTATTCTATATCACCGTTGAGCAGAAATAGAATAAAACAACATTCTTCTACATTAATTCCACATCACCGTTGGGCAGAAATAGAATTAACATATAAAAACTCAATTATCTTATAACCCTCTTCAAAATTAAATTCTTCCGTTGGTTTGAATTTAATTTTAAATATCATTATCATCATTGCAGCGGAAACATGAAAATACATTACATTCTGCTCGCTCTAGAGCATCTCTTGTTTCTTATCTATTCTCTGAAATTGGTCACTTTGATGTAAAATTCATCAGAGATTTAAACTTTAAACATAAAACTCATAGAATTATAATGTTGTTATCACCAACATTGGTCAGAAAATAACAATATCATAATTTTCTTTAAACTTAAACTCACAAATAAACTTATAATATTGTTATCATCGACGTTGGTCAGAAAATAACAATATTATAATTCATCTTAACTATAAGCCGACTATTCCTTCAATTAATTTTTTTCCGTTGGTTCTAATTTTAACCGGAGGATAAACTATTCATCATTCACTGAATAACTTTTAACTGCTCTTCAAATTAAATTATCCCGTTGGTTTGAATTTAATGAGAAGACAATAATCTTTAACTTTGCAGCGAAAACATTGAAAAAACTCTTAAAATAATACTTATTTAGAAGCACTTTACTTTACTCTTCTTCTCTCTAAACAAATTATGACGTTGGTTTAAATTTGAGTAGAGATAAACATTTAAACCTAACAAAATTCATCAAAATTCATAAGAAAACTGCTTGAAAACTTTCTATTCACTTCAGCCCGAAGGCCTGCTCGCGCGCGTGGCCCAGTGCAGCCCACTAGCGTGCACGCCGCGCACCGCCCGCGCACCCGCAGCATGGCCCAGTGGGCTGGGCGCCTAGCCCAACTGGCCTGCGGCCCAGCGCGCGGCACGCTCCCCTGCGCCCAGCGAAACGGGCCGGCCCAGCGCCGCCTCGCTGTCATTCCTCTCCTGTGCCCAGGCCGCAACCTGGGCCTGGGCCGGGAATCTCCTATCCCGCCTGGGCCGAATTCGGTCCGACAGATCCTGGCCATCCATCTTGATCCGACGGCCGCCCGCTGAAGTCGCAGGAGCAAAAGCCCCAGACGGCCGCCGAATCCCATAACCCTAGCTCATTTGAGCCCCAGCCTTCTCTCTCTTCACCGCAGCGGCGACGCCGGCGGCGGCCACCTTGGCCGTCGGCTCCTGCGAGGAAAACTGCCGCCAGAACAGATCCGGCCGGCTCCCTCTTCTTTCCATCCTTTCTTCACTTTCTCTCATCGCATCTCGCAAGCAGCAGCCCCACCTGGAGACCATGCCGGTGGCCAACGCGGGAGAGACATGGCGCCACCGTGGTACCCCTCGCCGGCGCGCGCGGCGCCGTCGAGTGGTACTGCGGTGGTGCCCTTCGACCGAGGCCGAGGTGGATCCGCGCCGCGGCGAGGCCACGCCTGCCAGCGACTCGGGTCATCTTCCTGCGCGCCACGAAGTCGATGACGCAGTCTCACTTCCCGCCGGCGTTGACGACAACCGGCGGTGAGGGAGATCGGGTAGGTCCCTTCTCCGTCCTTTGACTTTCTAGGGTTAGGGTTAGGGGATCAACTGATTCTGTCAATTTTTCTTCTTTTCCTCTTCTTTACTTTGCCCGAACTAGATCTACACCTTTAACCTGGCTCCGGTACCAATGATAGATTTTTTTGGGATCATCCAGTGGTAGATCTAGCGGGTAATTTCCTTTTGCCAGTGTATAAATCATGGGGAAACCAAAGACTTAGAGGGAAAAGAAACGAGGAGGGAGAAAGGGGCAGAGGTACCTGACCATCTGGCTTGGTGAAGGAGTTGCAGTGCGTCCGGTGGTGGCGTGGTGGGCTTCCCGTCGCTGGTAGTGCTCCCTCTTGATCGGATAGGGTTAGGACAGTGGGGTGGCGGTAGTGGCAGTGAAGCTCGTAAGTGAGCCCTGGCCCCCACCTTCTATATATAGCCTGCGCGACGTGGGCCCACCAGCCGTGTGTGGCTAAGCACCCCCGATCAGGGCGTGGTCAAGGGGTCCGAGCTGGCCGTTGGGCCAATTCGGTTGAGATCCATTCTAACATAAACTACACACTTGACCTGTCCTGCAAATGCTCTTGGCGTACACAGTCGCATCTATACATGCTTATTGTACAACTGAAATAAGGAATAAGCATAGTACTGCCACCGTGGTCAACCCTTGTTGTACAACTGCATGTTATTTGTAGGATAATAACCATATATTCTTCACATTGACAATGACAGCTGTGAAACACGTCCATCCCGGCACTTGCTCGGAGAGAGATGATGTGGATGGGGAGAGGTGCGGCACGATAATGTGGCATCCCACGCGGGATCTCGGAGAGGATGGAGGCTAGGAGGGGCAGTGGGGCACCCACGTCTCTGATTTGTGCTCCATGAACATACCGATTCTACGACAGATGTAGATTATAGTATATACAAAGATTAGCCTTGGTCAAAGACGACAAAATTAAAATTTTGAAATACTGTGCGTCTTATATTTTGAGATTAAAAGAGTACTAAATTTGTTTAAGTGTGTCACGGGAATAGTGACTTGTGTGCATGCTTGTACTTTCTGAGAGGCTGTCTGCATGCCATGCACTTCTTTTCACACTGGCTGTAAGACAACCGGGAATACCTTGCCCGAATGTATTTTGGCAATTGAACAAGCGTCCATTGTTAGAATATATGGCTTGACCCAAATAAGAAATTCTGAAACTCCTAGAGAAAATTTAAAGGCCCATTTATGTGTACAAAGAGTGGAAGTGTGAATCATTTAGTCCCACCTTACTCATGGAAGTGGAGGTAGCCATGCTTAAATATAAAATTTCTCTCCACTTTCACAAGTCTAGTGTGAGGAGGAGAAATGAATCCCACACACGCGCGCTCGCCTCGCCTCACTGGGCATGGTGAAGGGCACGTGGCACTTGCGTGAATGGTTCGTCGAAATTTGGCTCCTCGCCTTGCGGGGACACCTCTTTTTGCAGTTTTAATTTTTGGTTACTTAACCTTTAAGATTGCAAATAGGAATCCTAAAAGGTTTAGATCGTGATCGCGACACGAGATCGGGTTGGACAGGCCTATATAATAAGCAACCTATAGACTAATGCCAAAATTCATTTAATCGAGCTAGGGTTTTGCCTCTTCTCGCTGCTGCGCCGTCGCCATAGTCTCTCCATCCCGAGCGCCTGCGTGCACCGTCGATCGGGAGAGCAGGTCTTCGAAACCCTCATCCTTATGATCATGCATCGGGAGAGGACAAATAAGGTTTTTGGGAAGCACTCTGATCTTCCCGTGATTGCTCCCAACCTCCACGACGGCTCATCTTCTAAACGCTGAGTCGGGACGTCATCTCCGTCGCCAATAGGCTCGTCGCATCTGCAACAGTCAATGACAACATTCCTCCACCACTAGTCGACAAACTTTCACCACCACCAGCAATTAGGTCTCCACCATCGGTGATGGTGTCTCATTGTGCAAAAGAAAGGTACACCCAGCGTCATCCAATCTACTACTACCGTATCCCTGCTATTTTGATCATGTTGTCATCACTGTTCGCCTAAACGGCCGTTTAGTCCGTTTAAACACCGTTTAAACGGTAAACAGAAGTCAGCCGTATTGTTTAGGCCTTAAACGGTGAATTAAACAGTTGGGCCGTTTAAACCCGTTTAAACCGTTCAATCCCGTCTAAACGATCTAAACAAAATCAGATTAAACGTAATTAAATGAACTAAACAACCATTTAATCCATAATTAAGTAAATTAAAGGACTACGTCTATCACAATCAACATGAAACTAATTAACATTGTAATTATATGAAGTGTTGTGGGATTTAGATTTCTTCCAACAAGGTTATTTGATAGAATATTTGTTTTTTACATGTGTAAATATGTATGGGTTCTAGCAAATTTTATTTTTACCTACATAAATATGTATATTTTATTGTTATTGTACAAAACCGTTTAGGCCGTTTAACTCCGTTTAAACACCATTTAAATGGTCTAAACGCTAAACGAAGGGTGACCGACTGTTTACCGTTTAGCGTTTAGGAAAACATTGGTTGTCATTCATCCATGTCGTTGTTCATGCTGTTCTATATAAGTAATATGTTAGGGCTGCATATCTAAGATCGTCATGATTTATGTTCTGGTTTTAAACTGGAAATTGCCTAATTACTCAAAATCCATCAACAAACAAACCAGCCAGCTATATGTGGGGCGTGCCATGCGTCCATGCCAGGTTTTCTTGCCTCCACGACCCATAAATTCGCAATGGCTACCTACAACATCGATCGTCACACACATCCATCCATCCCTCTCGATCGATCAAGAAATAAACAAGCTTTTGCCAACTAACTTGCTTGGTCAGCAGTGGCCTCCTCGCCCTCCTCCTTCCTGCGCACGGCGGTGGTGTTGACGGCACTGTTTGATCACATGATGATCCATCATTACCATTTTTGAGTCACCGTACCATCCGGTGTTCACAAAAATGTTACCTTTGTTGATTTTTTTTTGGGAACGTTACCTTTGTTGATTTGTGCAACATCGAGTTGTATTCACAGAATAATCCAATGTTGCATTTATTTCACCATATCATCCATTGATCTCAGGAAGTATGACCACTGGAGCAGCTTGTTGGATTGCTTGGGAATATTTATACCCCTCCAATCAGACATTTTTAGCGGGCTAGAGACTAGAACAATTAGAGGGACTTGCTAGACTTAAGGATGATACACTCCAATAACATATGAGAGCTTACTGATTATATCACATCGTCAATCTGGGTGAGAAAAAAACCAGTTGCTTGGCACGGCTGGAGAAAATTAGAATAGAATGCATGTTATCAAGGGATTGTTTCAACCCAGGCCTGTTTCACTGTTTGTTAGGCCGTAGTGGAAATTTTTGTCACGCTAGAACTAAAACACATCCACGAGACTAGACAATGGGTGGGCCGGTGTAATTCTTTCGCTCTTTATATAATAATAATAATAATAATAATAATAATAATAATAATAATAATAATAATAATAATAATAATAATAATGATGATGATGATGATGATGATAGATAGATAGATAGATAGAGTAGATATAGATTGCAGTATACATGGTCAAAAAATTAAGTTAACATATTTGAATTTTAAAATGGGTGTGCGTTGTATATTTTGGGATACAAGGAGTACTAAATTTGATTAAGTGTGTCATGGGGAATAGTGACTTGTACCGTATTTTACTCTAAAAATAGTACTATAAAAACGTTGTCCTGCACTTCTTTTGACTGACAGCAAGACAACCCGCGAAGGCTGGTGGCTACCGTGTTGTCGATGATGCCATCCCTGCCGACTTTAAGGTCGGCACAGTTTACGAGATCGGCGAACAAGTTTGAGTAATGGACACATGTGCTCTTCTGCCGCGAGGGTACAGAATGAGCATGCCAAAGAATCATTTTCTATGCTTATTTGTGGTAGGCTACCACAAAATAATGTATACTATGTTCCCCCCTCGCGTGTTGCTCTGGAGTTATATATGCACACACTTTACAATATTGTTTATTATCTATGGTAATATAGTATTTGTGGATCTTCATCTAGATGGCTATGTACTTTGCTTTTCTAAACTTCTAATACATATATGTATGTGAGAATCAATAAAGCATGTTTACCTTGTGTAGAATGTCAGAAATGCAATGAAAGTTGAATTTACACGTGATCATTTTCAACACAAATTGCTCAATGGACCAAACCATGACATGAAACTATTATCACAAACCAATTAATACATAATTTAACTTCATGAACCGGTCTTCTCATATGGCCGTCACTATGTTGCATTGTCAAGGGGCTGTTCTGAGAAGCGACTAGGATTCTAAACAAGCCAAACAAAAAAATTGAACCAACAAAAAAGAGCACCAAGAATATTGTGTATAAGGATGGCATCTTTTGGAATCATGAATTATGTTTGTTTCAGTAAAATTTGACTATAGTTTTATCTTGGCTAAGGGCTAGTCAAGGCCAACAAATTCTGTTTTGTTTTATTCATGTTGCAAGTTGCTCATTGTTTTCTAACATTTATATACTTCTCCGACTGTAACTAATTTAGTATCGGATAATACCATGCTACTGTAAAAAGGATTAATGGACATAGACCATTTTTAATTACAGTGACCATACCGCTTGTGAAAATCATCATAAGCAGAGCATAATGATAATGCCCACCTGACCTATGTAAATGTTACTATATATAGGGCAGCCATATTAAGTCACCATCCCTGTCAGTGACTATAGATACATGGACCTAGCCACAACTCTTAATGGTTTTGGTGATTGAAATGGTAACCCAATCACTCAGACAACATGTATGCTAAGATGCATTTCATGACTTTTCTTAGATCACACAAAGATATTAAAGCCATGATAAAAACAAGAATAAATAGGACTTGTCTTATGAATTTGGATTTAGAATAAATAAAAATTGTATGATGTTAGGTTGAAGTTGTAAAATTTTTCACATGCTTTCGAACACGTAAAAGACCACTAGAACTAAAGTCTGGAGGAGAAAGATATGGGAAAATACCAAAACATCAATGTGTGAGCAGCATTCGAATGTTCACATGATTATATGGTCATTTTAATTCACCGGACCATGTATTTTTGCAAAATCCTGTACATTACTTCAGAAAATTTTCATGGACAGTATGGCCATAGAAACAACGTTTGGAAGAAGGAGCTCTGGCTCAAATACCGAAGCATCAAAGTGCGCGCAAGATTCTGGTATTCACATGATGATCAAGTGTGAATTTTTATTAGTCAAGTGATGTATTTTTGCATAATCTTACAGCAGCACGTCACAAGCTTTCTATACTGTACAAGGTCATTTGAAACAAAGTTCGAAGCAAGAAGTTATGACCAAAATTGAAAACCCGAGAAATAGCCCGAACTGGCCTGACGCGTAATTTTACATGTAAGCTGACCCAACCATGGAAACCCGAGAAATAGCCCGAACTGGCCTGACGCGTCGAACTGGCGAGAATGGTCCAAAAATTTTACCCCAACAAGCTTTTTGGCCTCGATCTGGCATTTGATTAGGTCTAACTGTATCATATGCCAACAACATGAAGCAAAGCACAAAGAACTGTAGGATCACATGATGATCCATCATTACCATTTTTTGTGTCACCGCACAAAATGTTACCATTGTTCGTTGGTAAGGATAATCCAGTGTTGACTTTTATTTCACCATATCATCCAGTGTTCTCAGGAAGTATGACCACTAGAGCAGCATATTGGCTCGCTTGGGGCTATTTATACACTTCCAATCGGACAGTTTAAGCGGGTTGGAGAGTAGAGAAGTTACAGGGACTTGCTAGACTTGAGGATGATACACTCCAATCACATATAAGAGCTTAATGATTATATCAAATCGTCGATCTGGGTGAGAAAAAAAACAAGTGCTTGGCACGGCCGGAGAAAATTAGAATAGAATACACGTTCAATCCAGGCCTGTTTGTTAGAGTGGAGTGGAATTTTTCATCGCGCTTATACTGAATTTTGAAAACACATCCACAAGACTAGACAATGGGTGGATGGGACCTAGTTGGGTGTGTGTTATTCTTTCGCTCTTTTATAGTATAATAATAATAATAATAATAATAATAATAATAATAATAATAATAATAATAATAATAATAATAATAATAATAATAATAATAATAATAATAATACAGATAGATAGGGTAGATATGGATTGCAGTATACATACATTAGTGTTGGTCAGAAAATTAAGTTGAAAGATTTGGATTTTGACATGGGTGTGCGTTGTATATTTTGGAATACAAGGAGTACTAATTTTTTTTAAAGTGTGTCATGGGGAATAGTGACTTGTACCGTATTTTACTCTAAAAACAGTACTATAAAAACGTTAAGGGTTGCATGCCCATGCTTTCCGAGAGGTCTGCATGTCCTGCACTTCTTTTGAGTAATAGCAAGACAACCGGGAATACCGAGCCCAGAGCTATTTCTGGCAATTGAACAAGTGTCCGCTGACAAACAAGCCAGCCAGCGATCTATGGGGCTCACCGTACGTCCATGCCTAGTTTGCTTGCCTCCGTCGGCCATAAATACACAGAAGCCAGCTACAACATCGATCGCCACACACATCCATCCATACCTCTCCATCGATCAAGAAATAAACAAGGTTCTGTCAACTTACTTGCTAGCTCACCAATGGCCTCCTCGTTGTCCTCCTTCCTTCTTGCGGCGGTGGCGTTGGTAGCACTGTTTGGCATCGGCTCGTGTGGCACCGAGCTCACCCTCACGATCGGTAAGGACTCCAGCTCCACCAAACTATCCCTTATCACCAACGTCGCCATCTCCGAGGTGTCGGTCAAGCCGAAGGGCGCCACGGATTTTTCGGACGACCTCAAGGAGTCGCCAGCCAACACCTTTACCCTCGACAGCAAGGAGCCGATCAAGGGACCTATCTCCTTCCGCTTCGCTGCCAAGGCTGGTGGCTACCGTGTTGTTGATGACATCATCCCTGCCGACTTTAAGGCCGGTGCAGTTTACAACACCGGCGAACAAGTCTGAGTAATGGACACATGTGCTCTTCTGACCCATAGAGATTATATTGACCTCTAAAGGGTACAGAACGAGCATGCCAAAAATTCATTTTCTATGCTTATTTTGTGGTAGGCTACCACGAAATAAAGTATACTATGTTCTCCTCCCGCGTGTTGCTGTGGAGCTATATATGCACACACTTTACAATATTGTTTATTATGTATGGTAAAAGAGTATTTGTGGACCTTCATCGAGATGGCTATGTACTTTGGTTTTCTAAACTTCTAATACATATATGTATGTGAGAACCAATAAAGAATGTTTACCTTGTGTTGCATGTCAGAAATGCAATGAAAGTTGAATTTACACGTGATCATTTTCAACACAAATTGCTCAATGGACCAAACCATGACATGAAACTATTATCACAAACCAATTAATACATAATTTAACTTCGTGAACCGGTCTTCTCATATGGCCGTCACTATGTTGCATTGTCAAGGGGTGTGTTGTGAGAAGCGACTAGGATTCTAAACAAGCCAAACAAAAAAATTGAACCCACAAAAAAGAGCACCTAGAATATTCCGTATAAGGATGGCATCTTTTGGAATCATGAATTATGTTTATTTTAGTAAAATTTGACTATAGTTTTATCTTGGCTAAAGGCTAGTCAGGGCCAACAAATTATGTTTTGTTTTATTCATGTTGCTAGTTCCTCGTTGTTTTCTAACATTTATATACTTCTCCTATTGTAACTAATTTAATTTCGGATAATACCATGCTACTGTAAAAAGGATTAATGGATATAGACCCTTTTTAATTACAGAAGAAGACCGGCCAAGTCACTGCTTGTGAAAATCATCATAAGCAGAGCATAAGGACAATGCCCACCTGACCTTTGTAAATGTTACTTTATATAGGGCGGCCATATTAAGTCACCATCCCTGTCAATGACTATAGATACATGGACCTAGCCACAACTCTTAATGGTTTTGGTGATTGAAATGGTAACCCAATCACTCAGACAAACATGTATGCTAAGATGCGTTTCATGACTTTTCTTAGATCACACAAAGATATTGAAGCCATGATAAAAACAAGAATAAATAGGACTTGTCTTATGAATTTGGATTTAGAGTAAATAAAAAATTATATGATGTTAGGTTCAAGTTGTAAATATTTTCACATGCTTTCGAACAAGTAAAAGACCACTAAACTAAAGTCTAGAGGAGAAAGATTTGGGAAAATACCAAAACATCAAATTGTGCGCACCATTCGAATGTTCACATGATTATATGGTCATTTTAGGGTCTGTTTGGTTCAGCTGTGGCGGTGGGAAAAAGTTGCTATGGGCTGTGAGTTGTGGAAAAGCTGCGTGGGATGTCAGCTGTGAGAAATCTGAAAGTCGTTTGGCTGAAACAGCTGTGCACAAGCTGTTGTGACCGTAAGCTGTGTAAAAGGTCTATAATATCTCGGCCTACTTTAGACGCTGTTTGTATGCAAATTGGCTGTAAAATACTATGTTATTCATTGATTCATTATAAATAGCAATTTTAGACAAGGGAAATTAATTTTGTAAGTTTTGCATAGAAATGAAGCTCTGAACTTGGACATGCATCCCAATTGGGTATCAAATTTACGAAACTTTGAAGCTCTAGATCTCTCAAACCGTTGAGAATTCGATCTTTGCCCTTGAAACAAACTGGTAGAGTTATATACAAAGAACAAAATTGATTAAGGATGATTAAGATTTTTACATGCAAATTTAAGAGAATTTTGAGAAAGAACAGATCCACTCAATCTCCTCTGAAAAGAACAAAGCCCGCTGCTGTTGCCCGTCCGGGAGCTAGGCACAGGGGAGGAGGGGCGCTGCCCGGTCGCGGCCATGGCGTCGCCTCCCTATGGTGTGCGCGCAGGAGCCATGCGCCGCCGAGCTCACGCCCACGGCGGAGCCCACCCGTGGCGGAGCTCTCGCCCGCATCAACCAGCAGGGCCGCGTCCGCAGCGAGCAGGCCAGTGAAATCCAAGGGAACTCCGCTGGCTTCTACCTCCTCGCCGGTTGTCTACGCGCGCCTCTGGCCTCCGAGCAGGGCCCGCACCACCGCCGGGGATGGGGCAGATGTGCGCCGCCGCCAGGGATGGGGGAGATGCGGGCCGCCGCTGGGGATGGGGGACATGCACGCCGCCGCTGGGGAGGGAGATGCGCGCGGCCACTGGGGAGGAAGATGCGTGCCGCTGCCGGGGAGGGAGAAGGAGGAAGCGCGGCCGCCCCAATCCCTAGCGCCGGTGTGCGCTCGCTCGAGAACTGAGAGGAAGGTGTCGCTCGGTGGGAAAGAACAGCGAACCTGTACGCATAAACGATGGCAGACGGGTAAATTTCTGAGACTTCTCTCAGCCGAAGCCGGAGAAAGCTGCTTTTAGTGGAAGCCCTTGTGGCCTTGCCCCCCTTTGGGTGGGCTTTGGCTTTTGGGACCCAAAGGCTGCAGCCAAAAGCCAACCAAACACACTCTTAATTTTGCTGGACCAAGTATTTTTGCAAAATCCTGTACATTAGTTTAGAAAATTTACATGGACAGTATGGCCATAGAAACAACGTTTGGAAGAAGGAGCTGTGGCTCAAATACCGAAGCATCAAAGTGCACGCACCATTCTGGCATTCACATGATCATCAAGTGTGAATTTGTATTAGTCAAATGAAGTATTTTTGCAGAATCTTACAGAGCACGTCACAAGCTTTCTATACTGTACAAGGTCATTTGAAACAAAGTTGGAAGCAAGAAGTTATGACCAAAAGTTGAAAAGGCAGTTTCCTAAAAATAGTTTCAAAGGATGTTCCGATTTAAAGCATTTTTTGGTCATTATACGAATTGCTCATGGGCCACCTGACCCAACAAGTGCATTGTGTGGGCTTGAACCATGTTTTTTACCTGTAACCTAACCCAACTTTGGAAACCCGAGGAATAGCCCTAACTGGCCCGACGTGTCCAATGGGCGAGAATGGTCCAAAAATTTTACCCCAACAATCTTTTTGGCCTCGATCAGCAATTTGATTTGGTCTAACTGTATCATATGCCAACAACATGAAGCAAAGCACAAAGTATTGTATGATCACATGATGATCCATCATTACCATTTTTTGTGTCGCCGTACCATCCGGTGTTCACAAAAATGTTACCATTGTTCGTTGGTGCAACATCCAATTGTATTCACAGGATAATCCAGTGTTGACATTTATTTCACCATATCATCCAGTGGTCTCAGGAAGTATGACCACTGGAGCAGCATGTTGGCTCGCTTGGGGCTATTTATACCCTTCCAATCGGACATTTTAAGCGGGTTGGGGAGTAGAGAAGTTACTGGGACTTGCTAGACTTGAGGATGATACACTCCAATCACATATAAGAGCTTAGTGATTACATCAAATCGTCGATCTTGGTGAGAAAAAAACCAGTGCTTGACACGGCCGGAGAAAATTTGAATAGAATGCACGTTCAATCCAGGCCTGTTCGTTAGGGCGGAGTGGAATTTTTCATTGCGCTAATACAGAATTTTGAAAACACATCCAAAAGACTAGACAATGGGTGGGTGGGACCCAGTTGAGTGTGTGTTATTCTTTCGCTCTTTTATAGTATAATAATAATAATAGTAATAATGATAATGATAATGATAATGATAATGATGATAATGATAATGATAATGATAATGATAATGATAATGATGACGATGATGATGATGATGATGATGATGATGATGATGATGATGATGATGATGATGATGATGATAATAATAATAATAATAATAATAATAATAATAATAATAATAATAATAATAATAATAATAATAATAATAATAATACAGATAGATAGAGTAGATATGGATTGCAGTATACATACATTAGTGTTGGTCAGAAAATTAAGTTGAAAGATTTGAATTTTGACATGGGTGTGCGTTGTATATTTTGGAATACAAGGAGTACTAATTTTTTTAAGTGTGTCATGGGGAATAGTGACTTGTACCGTATTTTACTCTAAAAACAGTACTATAAAAATGTTAAGGGTTGCATGCCCATGCTTTCCGAGAGGTCTGCATGTCCTGCACTTCTTTGGAGTAATAGCAAGACAACCGGGAATACCGAGCCCAGAGCTATTTCTGGCAATTGAACAAGTGTCCGCTGATAAACAAGCCAGCCAGCGATCTATGGGGCTCACCGTACGTCCATGCCTAGTTTGCTTGCCTCCGTCGGCCATAAATACACGGAAGCCAGCTACAACATCGATCGCCACACACATCCATCCATACCTCTCCATCGATCAAGAAATAAACAAGGTTCTGCCAACTTACTTGCTAGCTCACCAATGGCCTCCTCGTTGTCCTCCTTCCTTCTTGCGGAGGTGGCGTTGGTAGCACTGTTTGGCGTCGGCTCGTGTGGCACCGTGCTCACCCTCACGATCGGTAAGGACTCCAGCTCCACCAAACTATCCCTCATCACCAACGTCGCCATCTCCGAGGTGTCGGTCAAGCCAAAGGGTGCCACGGACTTTTCGGATGACCTCAAGGAGTCGCCAGCCAACACCTTTACCCTGGACAGTAAGGAGCCAATCAAGGGACCTATCTCCTTCCGCTTCGCTGCGAAAGCTGGTGGCTACCGTGTTGTCGATGACGTCATCCCTGCTGACTTTATGGCCGGTGCAGTTTACAAGACCGGCGAACAAGTCTGAATAATGGACGCATGTGCTCTTCTGACGCATAGAGATTATATTGACCTCTAAAATAAACTCTTCAGAGAGACCGATGGTACAGAACGAGCATGCCAAAAATTCATTTTCTATGCTTATTTTGTGGTAGGCTACCACGAAATAAAGTATACTATGTTCTCCTCCCGCATGCTGCTGTGGAGCTATATATGCATACACTTTACAATATTGTTTATGTATGGTAAAATAGTATTTGTGGACCTTCATCTAGATGGCTATGTACTTTGGTTTTCTAAACTTCTAATACATATATGTATGTGAGAATCAATAAAGCATGTTGACCTTGTGCAGCATGTCAGAAATGCAATGAAAGTTGAATTTACACGTGATCATTTTCAACACAAATTGCTCAATGGCCCAAACCATTGTTGATGGTACTTAACACACCTTTTCATACCATCAACCATGCCTAATTTGGTCATATAAATGATATAAACCATAGTCATGGGGCTTATTTCTAACCATTTCCACGAGTTGTGATGACAATGTAAGTGTAGGAACAAGGTGGCCATATACATGCAAAAACACTTCATCAAATGCTCATTTTGACTACACCATGTCGAAGATCTCATCGAGAAACATGAAATCGAGTTTTGGTTCACCCAATTCAGAGTCCGGATGACAAAGTTATGTGTTCCGGAAGATTGCAAGACGGGCCAGGTAGAGTTTGGGCAGAGATGGACGTCGGGCGACCCCCTAAGGCGTCGGGCGACCTAGACTTGTGTCCAATCTCCAATGGCCCCCAAACTTGGTCCATAGCCTCTACACTCAATGGAGAACCCAAGGGAGGCCTTGTTCATGCTATTGGACCAAATGGAGGGTCGGGTGATGCCAACCCAAGATGGGGAACCCAAAACCAAGGTTTGTCCACATCACCGATCCATGCCACCAGCTAGAAACACACTCCGGAGGCATCCTAAACGTCAATTCAATGATGGTTCATCATCAAGGGTGGAGATGGTGTCCATGTGGCCTCTCCCATGGATCCATGGGCCCACAAACCAAAGAAGGAAACGAACTCCAAACCTGACCAAACTTTGTACCCAAGCAAATGTGGACCATGGAGCACCAAACCGACTCAAGATCGACGGCAGAAGTACCAGGGGGCGTCAGGCGACCATAACCCACATCGACCGACATGTGGAACCTCCCAAACCGACTTAGGACCACTCCAACCGACTCTAGGGAGCTCCATCAGCCGTAGATGCACCAAGTCGGTGCATCCAAGCATCGACCAACACCCAAGTAGGTCGGTCGACGACAGTGACCTACCAACCGACCTCCTCAGCTCTCTACAAGTACCCCCCCTCCAAGAACCGACCTTGGGAGGCTATAAAAATAGTGGTGTAGAGCTCCATTTGTAATCATCTCATTCATATCTAGTAGAATAGTCGCAAGGCGAAGCTCGGTAGCTACTCCACTTAGAAGTAGAAGATAGGGAGAGAGTGAGGAGAAGTTTGGGGAGAAGCCAGGGTTGTTAGCATCCTCTCCAATTGTGCCTCGGTGGATGAAGCTCTTCTTCGAGTGAAGTCCAGCATCTTCTGTGCGGTATCTCTGTTCTTTTGCATTACTTAAGTGTTGTTTATATTACTGTTGTTTACAAGTTTCACCGCTTGGTTAGAGTGCTCTGATCTTATTTCATCGAGGCCTAGATTGGAGTAGTGAGTCTATAGATTAAGCGTGGTGCTTAGGCTATAGCTTGCCTGTGTTTATGGCTAGATCCCCGGATAGATTGTGGTTGGTGGCAGGTGGTGACAACCCTGTCCATCCTCTTTATTCCACCACGTTGGTTCTAGTTATTAAATCATAGGGCTCGTTGTGTTTTGTGCCAAATAAACCCTTTGGGTGAGGTTAGGGCAGGTACGCCCCCAAAGAAAACAACCTTGATATAACCTTCCTTAGTCTTGCCTTAGTATCTTAGAAACCACAGAGATCCTCTCTACCTATTATCATGTGGCAGAACCGCCTAATTTAATGTCATCCCAAGAGTACTTATCTTCCATTAGACACTAAGTACCCAAGAGAGAGCACTAAACTCTGCGATTCCGTCGAGCACACCCAACGGGAGAACTCGAAAGTCCACATTTTACCTCAGGATCATAAATGAGAGATAAAGCTTATAACAACTTTACCATTTCATATATCACTTTTAGTACAACATCAGAGTAATTCATTATTTGATTATAATAGCGGAATATAAAATATTATCAAAGTTCAGCGGAAATGAAACCATTTGATGATGAGTTAAAATTATCATGATGAACATTTATATACAGCAAATGATAACAGGTGGTAAATCTTTCCCTTGTGAAACATTTTTGGTGAGAGTTATAAATCAACCCTACATCCGCAACGTAAAGGAAATCCCCACTGAGCCCACCAGGAGGTTTCCACACACAACTGTCAGCTTCAAACACCTGTTACCTGCAACAGGGTAGAACAAACCCTGAGTACTCAATTGTACTCCGCAAGACTTACCCGTCAGAAGAAAAGACTCCAAGGGTATGCAAGGCTATCTGGCTTGTGGGTTATTGCAACTGCAGGAAGCATTACTAAAGGTGCATCCTTATATTTACTTTTTATTAGCAGTTATCAGTAGTGTATTAACCAACCATTCTAGGTAAGCACCTGTTCTACTTTCAAGCAAAGGTTGAGCCATCAGAACCAATTTTTCCATCTTTCGTCTTTCATCTTTCATTTCTTACTACGGTGCTAGAGTGCAGTCAAGCCGTACCGTCACGTAGAAACGGCGATTCGCGAATCAATGTGCCCAGCTGGGTACCCCGAAAAACACACGCCTCGCTCGCACCCCAGGCACGAGTGAGACCAACCTGTTCCACTCCTGTCACGGATTCCAGGTCCCCGTCCAAACTTGGACTCCAAGCCCCCACCCTTGAGGCCCGGCCTCAAAGTGGTGCTTAGACCTCCACCTATCCCCGCCTCCAATCAGTCGGTCCGGAAAGAGCCGGAGCCCATGACAAGATAGTAACAAGTCTTCCTAGCCCCCATCCGCTAGTATATGCTCGGGATAATAAATCTGTGACTTGACCGGGGATCCAGTGCAACGAACGGTCCTTAATCGACACAGGCGGGACAAATGCAACCAGAGCCTCGCTTCGGATTGCTCAACCAAGTCCATATCCAATTCCAAGTACAGTCCCGCCGGTCTCCAATTATTATCCATATATAATCCATGTGATAGTAACATGATAATAGTAACAATAATATATTTCCTATCTCTCGCGAGTGACAGGCAATCACTCGACTTCTACCGGAGTCCTGTAGCATAGCAATCTACACGATCTTGACATACTAGTAGGACTCATGGGATCAGGATATATATATGCAAGTGGGTTTCATTCAACTTCTTAAAACTTAATGCACAAGCATGAATAAAGTGCAGCATAATAGAGGTTATGCACCGGGGCTTGCCTGGGTAAAATATCATTATAACTAAGTTCCATCCGCAGGGTGTGGTCACCATCACGCCTTCTTTTGGTTACTCCAGTTAATCCACGATCGCACCTAAATGGTATACATCGTTGCAATATGCTTGTCTAAGCGAAACATGCATAAACAAGATATTTAAAAGACGAAAGAGATAAGTTGAAGCTTAGCTAGGGCAGCAGGTCGGCAGAGACGGAGTCACATGTGGGCGTCGCTATGTTGCGGGCGTGCGGAGGCAACCGGAGCGCGGTTGCGCCGATGTGCAGTGGTAGTAGCACGACGTGCCGTGGTGCAGGGCGTGGTTGCAGGCAAAGAAGAAATGGCCTAATGCAGCTTGCGTTGCTTGGTTGCTGGTGCTATAAAAATGCTGCTGGTGCACTGGCTTTCATGTATGAACCCAAGACTAATTGGTCTCCTCTCCTCCGCGTAGTACCGGGGCACTCCACCGTGCACGGCAGGAAGCAATTTGCATACGCCACTATCCTCTCCCTCTGCATGACTGCTGCATGCACTAGCACACGACGCTTGCATCATTTATCCCTCGTATTAACTCTCACTCTCTCTTTTTCTCACTCGATCAGTCAAAAATGGCTGCAGCATGCCAGGCATGCATCCCTTCTCCCTCTCTCTCTATTGCTGAAATTTGCTTTCAGCTACTGGCATGCATTCCACATGCATGTGTACTCTTCGTGTCCCTCTAAACACACACTGCTCTCTCTTTTCTTGTTTTGACTGCCCACATGCAGCAAGAAAATGTGAAAACGCATTAACTCCCTGTTGACCCTCTCGTCAAAAGTTTCGGCCAAGACAAGTCGCTGCCATAAAAATTTTTGGGGCAAGACAAGTAGCTCAGTCAGTCAAGGCTGTATGCCTGACTGCCATGTGCAAATTAATGTTTGCTTGATCTCCTTTCAGACATTGCACCGTTGGGTCAAAAATATTAGGCACGCACCGTCGCCAACTTGTTCCAGGGGCAGCAGCACGGGGCCAGCATCTTAATTAGGTTGAGTAATGTCTGATCTAGAAAAACCAGCCATGCACTGCGTAGTCAGTCAAAGCACCTGGCCAGCCTCCCCGGTCGTCACTCCGGTTGCATGTGCTAGGCCTGCACGTCTGCACCACTCAACTCTCTCTTGGTCAAATTAACTCGCAAGAGGCCAGGAGCTGCATGCGCAGGCAGCAGGAGCGGTGGCAGCATGCGTTGATTTAGACTTGGTTCATAAAGGTTCACACTCTTAGGAACCAGCTCCCTCACGTCTTTAATTAATTGAGAAGTGATTTAAGGAAAATATGAAATAATTTATTTCCTGGCTGGACACCACTCTAAAGTCACACACCGTGCACACGCATCTAATATTTCCTAGAGACGTACTACTCCTTAGATGCATGCATAGGTTAGGCAGCGTCAGATGCCGTGAACGCTGGGCAATGACTTGACTCCGTTGTCCGGCTTTAGTAGAATAGCGACGACGGCAGCTATCTCAAGTACGCGGCTCGGCAACCCGATCTAAAGAAGCTTGGCCAATTTGAAACACTGAGGTAGGGTTAAACCATAGAAACAAAATATATAGGCATTGTTTAATTATTTTTGCATGATTTCATTTTCCAAAACAACACTTTACACTTAAGCTTTTGAATTCTTGCCGGCTTAACAAAAGAAACAAACTTCAATTTCAACTTTGATTTTTTTTGAGCTTCCAAGAACATTAATTAACAACATTTATTTCCCAAAACAAAAGTTGCATTTCCATCACCTAAACGTACACTTCAAATCTTATTTAAGTACTATATACAAGTTGTATTTTATTTATGTTTATATAAATTGTTTTCCGTGCCAAAGGATTAAACTACATGTTCTATTTTTCTTATTAGGATTTCTCTTTAACATGATTATGCACTAAGTAACTAACTTACGATATTTATTTGATTTCCGTCAACCCCAACAGCGAGTCGCAAAGGATTAGTTTATCATTTCTTGTGAGTTTAAAAATTTTAAAACCCAAAAACTTGGTTTGTTAATTTAATTTTTTTTTTAGGCCCTAACCAAAGTGCTAAGCAAGGTCGTAACACCAGGGGTGTTACAACCAACCACCCTTAAAAGAATCTCGTCCCGAGATTCAGAGCAAGAATCAGAAGAGGGGAAACATGATTACGGATCTGAGCTTACATAGGAGATTACACGACTTCGAACACCAAACTACTCCGGGATCTAGAGAACACGGCTAAGAACAAATCTGATACAACTCACAACCTCTCTAGAAATCGACGAAGACGGGGACAATGAAAAAGTAGAAGGAAAACGATTATCCAGAACATGGCGTATGCCCAACAAAGCCAGAAATTGGAGACTGGTAAATAGATCATTGAGAAGCCTAAAACCTAACTAACCAGAGGTGAATCTTGAACTTCTTTGATGAAAACCAGATCCCTTCTTCTCGAGTTACACCATCACCTCTGACTAGCGACCCTAGATTAGCAAGCAACGGCTAAATCTCGTAGCTCTGCCTCCAACTACTTCCTTCCTGACTGCTTCCCGAGCTTCTCCTACCTGAGTGCTGACGGAGGAAGTCGATACTATGAGCTTTACTCTAGATCTAGGGGTTGAATGGAGGAGGAGCAAGCAAGGTGGCATTATAAAAGCTTGGTGGACGGAGGTGGTGATGTAGTGCACCGGAAGCGGAGGAGATGGGAATCACTGGGGGCTCACAAGGTGGGGAGAGCGCCGGCCATGGTGCGCTTCCTGTGCGAGCTTGAGTGGGGCAAAGGAGAAAGGAGGGGATGGGGTTCGCTCGACCAGGCAGCGTGCGAGCGACGGGGCCCCAAAGGAAAAGAAAAAGAGGGGGGGTCCGGTACGGGAACGAGAGCGAAAAACGAGAGCCGACACGGGTGCCGGGATCAGAGGGGCGTACAGTGCGACAAGACGAGGCGAGTGCGGCACAACGCCGCGGTCGCACGGGAGCGACACACGCGGTCCCACCACCGACGGCGTCCGCAGGGCACACAGTGACAGCGACCCGGCATGCGTAGCATTGTCAAACCGGTCACAGGAACGACGTCGAGTCGGGCAATTCAACTTCTCTGACCTACGTGCGGCTAACCTTCCTGTTGTTTTTCTCTTTCTTCTTTTCCTTTCTTCAAAAACCTTGTTACTTTGACAGAGCACAATTCCATCAACCCGTTGTGGATTTCCCGTTTGAACACAAGAATATTTTTACCAAGAGAATTTTTATAGCAAGAGCGATACCGCGGTGTAACTCGGTAAAAGCACTTGGTCAACAACCTCGATACCAGCGCGCGCCGAGCAGCGTCACCAGGTGGCAGCTGTTCCACAGGTGGCCCTCGGTTCCGTCGCGGCACCATAAGCTATTAACTAAGTAACTATTACCAACTTACTCGCAGTAAAAACAACGGGGTCATAGACCACAGAATCAGAGGAGTAAGGGAAAAATTCAGGCAACACGGGTTCCTTTCAAAATAAGGAACAAGTAAAGTAAATCCCAAGGCGGATTTAAATCAAGGGAATTCAAGTGTTCTGCTAGGACATCCACAATTAGTGATACAGTGTCCTCTGTTTTCTAATCACGGCCGATCTGTTGCATCAGAATAGTTGTTCCCCTTGTAACCTGCTTATTGTCGTCTCAAGAACCCTAAGCAAAACGAACGAGGTCTAAGGAAAATCGACGTAACAAACACAACCGATAAAGCAAATACTCATTCCCAACAGCCTTACACGGGTGCAACATACAGACATTCACTCTCCCACACTTGACACAACGCTTGAAACGTACACCCAGGCGGCCTTAACAACTACGGATGTGGCACAACGGGAAGATTACAACACAACGATGACAAGCACTACTAGCGACGGTTACATCTCCCCTAGGACAACTAATCTACTTCGTCGGCCCAAACGGCTTCCTTCCTGGGCTCCTGGGGTTCTTCTGCTGCACTAGGTTGTGGATCTGCTCCTTCTTGTGGTGGTGGCTGGGTGAGGGGAAACAATGACTCTACTTCCGAGGCTTCCGTGGGTGGAGGTGCTGCAAAACCAGTTCTCCTTCGCTCCAGCGGATGGACAGGGATCCCCTCCAGGATTAAGGGTTCCTGCCTTTCCGTGGCGAGCGTCCTACGCTTGGCCCTTGTGGCAAGATAGGCGTCCTCCAGCTCCTGGGCATGACGGTCTTGGTCCACCTTGACGGCCTCCGCCATGGCAGCCTCTCGACTCTCAGCGGCTGCTAGATTGGCATGAGCTTCAGCAAGCTGCACTTCGAGCATCCTGGAGAAGATCTCGGCTTCCTCAGCTCGGTGGAGGCACTCCCTTAGCTCCGAGGCCTGCCGGTCATACTGCTCATCCAGGGCAAGCAAGTACGAGGTCAGGTGCACCAAGGTCGGGTTGTCTTCTTGCACGTCCGGACCTTGCAAAGCCTCCATGCGAGCCCTCCATACTCGCCGATTCTTGTCCCAAGGGGGAAAGAATCGCATGGGGGTACGAGCAATGGGCTCTTCATAGATCTGGCAGAGATGCCGCAAAGCTTTGCGGGCCGCAACTTGGTAGGTGTCGCCGAAGCGAAACCCGGTTGCGGTCACATTCCAGGCTTCAGTGACGTCGAGAAACTCCTCACTCTTGCCAATGTAGACGGTGACCTTACACCGCTCAGTGCCACGCTTCATGTACTCACGGCCCTCATACTCGGGACGCTCCCGAACGCCGAGTTTTTGCAGGGTGGCATACAGGATTTTGGGAAAACCCTCGGTGTTCAAGCAGTAGCTGCTAACCCAGACTCCTGCCATCCTAGGTGGGTGGTGGTTGCAAGGAAGGCTTGAGGAGAAGCTTGCTTAAGAGAAAAGGGCTAAGCGAGCGGGAATACACTGAGTGGTGACACCAAGTGGCTGGGCTTGCCCCCTTAAAAAGGCAGAGCGACTAGTGGTCCTGGCGCAGGCCACCCTCGAGCCATGCACGAGGATCAGTAAAGTAAAACAGCAGGATTTTTACGCACACGAGGCGAGCGGTGTTCGAGGCCATAAAGACTAGCACGGTTGCAGGGCAGAGGTCCGACAAGGGTGCAGAAGGAGTGCCGAAAACGTAAGCCCCGACAGTCGTGAAGCACGAGCGAACGCGAAACACGAAGCCACCACACAACAGTAACTCCGGGACAGGGACGCGTGGTACCTAGAAACAGGGCACCTGCAAGTAGGACTCGCACGATGACTATAGCAAAATAGCGCTTCTGACTTTAGGACCGCACGCTACACACCAGTTAGTTTACCGGACGAAAGCCTACTTAAACTTATTCCGAAGACTTAACTATAGTAATAGGGCTACTTATATAACTTCGTATGCAAACGCCCTAACTTTTTGCAAAAATGTGTTGTCAAATTTTAATTTTGAAAGGATTTTGAAGCTTTATTTCCTCATTTATGCTCTGATACCACCTGTGGCAGAACCGCCTAATTTAATGTCATCCCAAGAGTACTTATCTTCCATTAGACACTAAGTACCCAAGAGAGAGCACTAAACTCTGCGATTCCGTCGAGCACACCCAACGGGAGAACTCGAAAGTCCACATTTTACCTCAGGATCATAAATGAGAGATAAAGCTTATAACAACTTTACCATTTCATATATCACTTTTAGTACAACATCAGAGTAATTCATTATTTGATTATAATAGCGGAATATAAAATATTATCAAAGTTCAGCGGAAATGAAACCATTTGATGATGAGTTAAAATTATCATGATGAACATTTATATACAGCAAATGATAACAGGTGGTAAATCTTTCCCTTGTGAAACATTTTTGGTGAGAGTTATAAATCAACCCTACATCCGCAACGTAAAGGAAATCCCCACTGAGCCCACCAGGAGGTTTCCACACACAACTGTCAGCTTCAAACACCTGTTACCTGCAACAGGGTAGAACAAACCCTGAGTACTCAATTGTACTCCGCAAGACTTACCCGTCAGAAGAAAAGACTCCAAGGGTATGCAAGGCTATCTGGCTTGTGGGTTATTGCAACTGCAGGAAGCATTACTAAAGGTGCATCCTTATATTTACTTTTTATTAGCAGTTATCAGTAGTGTATTAACCAACCATTCTAGGTAAGCACCTGTTCTACTTTCAAGCAAAGGTTGAGCCATCAGAACCAATTTTTCCATCTTTCGTCTTTCATCTTTCATTTCTTACTACGGTGCTAGAGTGCAGTCAAGCCGTACCGTCACGTAGAAACGGCGATTCGCGAATCAATGTGCCCAGCTGGGTACCCCGAAAAACACACGCCTCGCTCGCACCCCAGGCACGAGTGAGACCAACCTGTTCCACTCCTGTCACGGATTCCAGGTCCCCGTCCAAACTTGGACTCCAAGCCCCCACCCTTGAGGCCCGGCCTCAAAGTGGTGCTTAGACCTCCACCTATCCCCGCCTCCAATCAGTCGGTCCGGAAAGAGCCGGAGCCCATGACAAGATAGTAACAAGTCTTCCTAGCCCCCATCCGCTAGTATATGCTCGGGATAATAAATCTGTGACTTGACCGGGGATCCAGTGCAACGAACGGTCCTTAATCGACACAGGCGGGACAAATGCAACCAGAGCCTCGCTTCGGATTGCTCAACCAAGTCCATATCCAATTCCAAGTACAGTCCCGCCGGTCTCCAATTATTATCCATATATAATCCATGTGATAGTAACATGATAATAGTAACAATAATATATTTCCTATCTCTCGCGAGTGACAGGCAATCACTCGACTTCTACCGGAGTCCTGTAGCATAGCAATCTACACGATCTTGACATACTAGTAGGACTCATGGGATCAGGATATATATATGCAAGTGGGTTTCATTCAACTTCTTAAAACTTAATGCACAAGCATGAATAAAGTGCAGCATAATAGAGGTTATGCACCGGGGCTTGCCTGGGTAAAATATCATTATAACTAAGTTCCATCCGCAGGGTGTGGTCACCATCACGCCTTCTTTTGGTTACTCCAGTTAATCCACGATCGCACCTAAATGGTATACATCGTTGCAATATGCTTGTCTAAGCGAAACATGCATAAACAAGATATTTAAAAGACGAAAGAGATAAGTTGAAGCTTAGCTAGGGCAGCAGGTCGGCAGAGACGGAGTCACATGTGGGCGTCGCTATGTTGCGGGCGTGCGGAGGCAACCGGAGCGCGGTTGCGCCGATGTGCAGTGGTAGTAGCACGACGTGCCGTGGTGCAGGGCGTGGTTGCAGGCAAAGAAGAAATGGCCTAATGCAGCTTGCGTTGCTTGGTTGCTGGTGCTATAAAAATGCTGCTGGTGCACTGGCTTTCATGTATGAACCCAAGACTAATTGGTCTCCTCTCCTCCGCGTAGTACCGGGGCACTCCACCGTGCACGGCAGGAAGCAATTTGCATACGCCACTATCCTCTCCCTCTGCATGACTGCTGCATGCACTAGCACACGACGCTTGCATCATTTATCCCTCGTATTAACTCTCACTCTCTCTTTTTCTCACTCGATCAGTCAAAAATGGCTGCAGCATGCCAGGCATGCATCCCTTCTCCCTCTCTCTCTATTGCTGAAATTTGCTTTCAGCTACTGGCATGCATTCCACATGCATGTGTACTCTTCGTGTCCCTCTAAACACACACTGCTCTCTCTTTTCTTGTTTTGACTGCCCACATGCAGCAAGAAAATGTGAAAACGCATTAACTCCCTGTTGACCCTCTCGTCAAAAGTTTCGGCCAAGACAAGTCGCTGCCATAAAAATTTTTGGGGCAAGACAAGTAGCTCAGTCAGTCAAGGCTGTATGCCTGACTGCCATGTGCAAATTAATGTTTGCTTGATCTCCTTTCAGACATTGCACCGTTGGGTCAAAAATATTAGGCACGCACCGTCGCCAACTTGTTCCAGGGGCAGCAGCAC
Source organism: Saccharum hybrid cultivar R570 (assembly GCA_038087645.1). Taxonomy (NCBI): domain Eukaryota; kingdom Viridiplantae; phylum Streptophyta; class Magnoliopsida; order Poales; family Poaceae; genus Saccharum; species Saccharum hybrid cultivar. The sequence goes on from JAQSUU010000804.1 coordinate 29,130,816, forward strand.
GGGGCCAGCATCTTAATTAGGTTGAGTAATGTCTGATCTAGAAAAACCAGCCATGCACTGCGTAGTCAGTCAAAGCACCTGGCCAGCCTCCCCGGTCGTCACTCCGGTTGCATGTGCTAGGCCTGCACGTCTGCACCACTCAACTCTCTCTTGGTCAAATTAACTCGCAAGAGGCCAGGAGCTGCATGCGCAGGCAGCAGGAGCGGTGGCAGCATGCGTTGATTTAGACTTGGTTCATAAAGGTTCACACTCTTAGGAACCAGCTCCCTCACGTCTTTAATTAATTGAGAAGTGATTTAAGGAAAATATGAAATAATTTATTTCCTGGCTGGACACCACTCTAAAGTCACACACCGTGCACACGCATCTAATATTTCCTAGAGACGTACTACTCCTTAGATGCATGCATAGGTTAGGCAGCGTCAGATGCCGTGAACGCTGGGCAATGACTTGACTCCGTTGTCCGGCTTTAGTAGAATAGCGACGACGGCAGCTATCTCAAGTACGCGGCTCGGCAACCCGATCTAAAGAAGCTTGGCCAATTTGAAACACTGAGGTAGGGTTAAACCATAGAAACAAAATATATAGGCATTGTTTAATTATTTTTGCATGATTTCATTTTCCAAAACAACACTTTACACTTAAGCTTTTGAATTCTTGCCGGCTTAACAAAAGAAACAAACTTCAATTTCAACTTTGATTTTTTTTGAGCTTCCAAGAACATTAATTAACAACATTTATTTCCCAAAACAAAAGTTGCATTTCCATCACCTAAACGTACACTTCAAATCTTATTTAAGTACTATATACAAGTTGTATTTTATTTATGTTTATATAAATTGTTTTCCGTGCCAAAGGATTAAACTACATGTTCTATTTTTCTTATTAGGATTTCTCTTTAACATGATTATGCACTAAGTAACTAACTTACGATATTTATTTGATTTCCGTCAACCCCAACAGCGAGTCGCAAAGGATTAGTTTATCATTTCTTGTGAGTTTAAAAATTTTAAAACCCAAAAACTTGGTTTGTTAATTTAATTTTTTTTTTAGGCCCTAACCAAAGTGCTAAGCAAGGTCGTAACACCAGGGGTGTTACATATCACCTATCCTTGTTCTATCCTTGGACACTCTTGTTTCTTAACTAGTCCACTTCACGTTCCCCGTGGAAATTCGATATCTTGGAATACTCCCGGTTGAAAGCTACATTGACATTCGTGCAGTTGCGGATTTATCTGTTTGCCATATCTAGTGTCAACAACCATGACATGAAATTATTATCACAAACCAATTAATACATAATTTAACTTCATGAACCGGTCTTCTCATATGGCCGTCACTATGTTGCATTGTCAAGGGTGTGTTCTGAGAAGCGACTAGGATTCTAAACAAGCCAAACAAAAAAATTGAACCAACAAAAAAGAGCACCAAGAATATTCTATATAAGGATGGCATCTTTTGGAATCATGAATTATGTTTGTTTTAGTAAAATTTGACTATAGTTTTATCTTGGCTAAGGGTTAGTCAAGACCAACAAATTCTGTTTTGTTTTATTCATGTTGCAATACATTTATATACTTCTCCGACTGTAACTAATTTAATATCAGATAATACCATGCCACTGTAAAAAGTATTAATGGACATAGACCATTTTTAATTACAGTGGAAGACCGGCCAAGTCACTGCTTGTGAAAATCATAATAAGCAGAGCATAAGGACAATGCCCACCTGATCCATGTAAATGCTACTATATATAGGGCAGCCATATTAAGTCACCATCCCTGTCAATGACTATAGATACGTGGACCTAGCCACAACTCTTAATGGTTTTGGTGATTGAAATGGTAACCCAATCACTAAGACTAACATGTATGCTATGATGCGTTTCATGACTTCTCTTAGATCACACAAAGATATTAAAGCCATGATAAACCCGATTACTAGGACTTGTCTTATGAATTTGGATTTAGAGTAAATAAAAATTGTATCATGTTAGGTTCAAGTTTTAAATATTTTCACATGCTTTCGAACAAGTAAAAGACCACTAAAACTAAAGTTTGGAGGAGAAAGATATGGGAAAATACCAAAACATCAAATTGTGTGCACCATTCGAATGTTCACATGATTATATGGTCATTTTAATTCGCTGGACCAAGTATTTTTGCAAAATCCTGCATGGACGGTATGGCCATAGAAACAACGTTTGGAAGAAGGACCTCTGGCTCAAATACTGAAGCATCAAAGTGCGCGCAACATTCTGGTATCCACATGATCATCAAATGTGAATTTTTATTAGTCAAGTGAAGTATTTTTGCAAAATCTTACACAGCACGTCACAAGCTTTCTATACTGTACAAGGTCATTTGAAACAAAGTACAAAGCAAGAAGTTATGACCAAAAATTGAAAAGCCAGTTTCCTGAAAAAAGTTTCAAAGGATGTTCCGGTTTGAAGGATTTTAGGGTCATCATACGAATTGCTCATGGGCCACCTGACCCAACAAGTGCATTTTGTGGGCTTCAACCATGTTTTTACCTGTAACCTGACCCAACCTTGGAAACCCGAGAAATAGCCCGAACTGGTCCGATGTGTCCAACGGGTGAGAATGGTCGAAAAATTTTACCCCGACAATCTTTTTGGCCTCGATCTGGCATTTGATTAGGTCTAACTGTATCATATGCTAACAACAAAGCAAAAAGTATTGTATGATCACATGATGATCCATCATTACTATTTTTTGTGTCACCGTACCTTCCGGTGTTCACAAAAATGTTACCATTGTTCGTTGGTGCAACATCTAGTTGAATTCAAAGTATAATCCAGTGTTTACATTTATATTTCACCATATCATCTAGTGTTCTCAGGAAGTATGACCACTGCAACAGCATGTTGGCTCGCTTGGGGCTATTTATACCCTTCCAATCGGACATTTTAAGCGGGTTGGGGAGTAGAGAAGTTACAGGGACCAGCTAGACTTGAGGATGATACACTCCAGTCACATATGAGAGCTTAGTGATTATACCAAATTGTCGATCTGGGTGGGTAAAAAAGCAGTGCTTGGCACGGCCGGAGAAAATTAGAATAGAATACACGTTCAATCCAGGCCTGTTCGTTAGGGTGGAGTGGAATTTTTTATCGCGCTAATACTCAATTTTAAAAACACATCCAAAAGGCTAGACAATGGGTGGGTAGGACCTTGTTGGGTGTGTGTTATTCTTTCGCTCTTTTTATAGTAGTAGTAATAATAATAGTAATAGTAGTAGTAGTAGTAGTAATAATAATAATAATAATAATAATAATAATAATAATAATAATAATAATAATAATAATAATAATAATAATAATAATAATAATAATAATAATAATAATAGATAGAGTAGATATGGATTGCAGCATACATAAATTATATTAGTATTGGTCAAAAAATTAAGTTAACAAATTTGAATTTTGAAATGGGTGTGTGTTGTATATTTTGGGATACAAGGAGTACTAAATTTGTTTAAGTGTCACGGGGAATAGTGACTTGTACCGTATTTTACTCTAAAAACAGTACTTTAAAAACGTTGAGGGTTGCATGCCCATGCTTTATTTCTGAGAGGTCTGCATGTCTTGCACTTCTTTTGACCGACAGCAAGACAACTGAAAATGCCTAGCCCAGATCTATTTGTGGCAATTGAACAAGTGTCCGCCGATAAACAAGCCAGCCAGCGATCTATGGGACTCACCGTACGTCCATGCCTAAATTGCTTTCCTCCGTCACCCATAAATACACAGCGGCCAGCTACAACATCGATCGCCACACACATCCCACATCCATCCATCCCTCTCCATCGATCAAGAAACAAACAAGGTTCTGCCAATTTACTTGCTAGCTCACCAATGGCCTCCTCGTCCTCTTCCTACCTGCTCGCGGCGGTGGCGTTGGCGGCACTGTTTGCCATCGGGTCGTGCGGCACCGAGCTCACCCTCACGATTGGTAAGGACTCCAGCTCCACCAAACTATCCCTCATCACCAACGTCGCCATCTCCGAGGTGTCAGTCAAGCCAAAGGGTGCCACGGATTTTTCGGATGACCTCAAGGAGTCGCCAGCCAAGACCTTTACCCTCGACAGCAAGGAGCCGATCAAGGGACCTATCTCCTTCCGCTTCGCTGCGAAGGCTGGTGGCTACCGTGTTGTCGATGATGTCATCCCTGCCGACTTTAAGGCTAGCACTGTTTACAAGACCGGCGAACAAGTCTAAGTTATGGACACATATGTGCTCTTCTGCCGCATAGAGATTATATTGACCTTTAAAATAAAATTTCCAGAGAGGCCAAGGGTACAGAACAAGCATGCCAAAAATTCGTTTTCTATTATTATTTTGTGGTAGGCTACCGCGAAATAAAGTATACTATGTTCTCCCGCGTGTTGCTGTGGAGCTATATATGTACACACTTTACAATATTGTTTATGTATGGTAAAATATTATTGTCAACCTTCATCTAGATGGCTGTGTACTTTGGTTTTCTAAACTTATAATACATATATGTATGTGAGAATCAATAAAGCATGTTTACCATGTGTAGCATGTCAGAAATGCTATGGAAGTTGAATTTACACGTGATCTTTTTCAACACAAATTGCTAAATGCCTAAGTGGACCAAACCATGACATGAAACTATTATCACAAACCAATTAATACATAATTTAACTTCAAGAACCGGTCTTCTCATATGACCGTCACTATGTTGCATTGTCTAGGGGTGTGTTCCGAGAAGTGACTAGGATTCTAAACAGGCCAAATAAAAAAAACAAACCAGCAAAAAAGAGGACCTAGAATATTCCGTATAAAGATGGCATGTTTTGGAATCATGAATTATGCTTGTTTTAGTAAAATTTGACTATAGTTTTATCTTGGCTAAGGGCTTGTCAGGGCCAACGAATTCTGTTTTGTTTTATCCATGTTGCATGTTCCTCGTTGTTTCCTAACATTCATATACTTCTCTGATTGTAACTAATTTAATCTGAGATAATACCAAGCTACGGTAAAAAGGATCAATCGACATAGACCCTATTTCAATTATAGAGGAAGAACGACCAAGTCACCGCTTGTGAAAATCATCATAAGCAGAGCATAACGTACGACAATGCCCACCTATGTAAAATGTAACTATATATAGGCGGGCACCTTAAGTTACCATCCCTGTTAATCACTATAGATACATGGACCTTGCCACAATTCTTAATTGTTTCGGTGACTGAAATGGTAACCTAATCACTCGGACTAACATGAATGCTAAGATGCGTTTCGTGACTTTTCTTAGATCACTAACATTAAAGCCATGATAAAAAGAAGAATAAATAGGACTAGTCTTATGAATTTAGATTTAGAGTATATAAAAATTGTATGATGTTAGGTTCAAGTTGTAAATAGTTTTACAAGCTTTTGAACAAGTAAAGACCACTAAAACTAAAGTCTGGAGGAGAAAGATATGGGAAAAATACAAAAACATCAAAGTGTGCGCACCACTCGAATATTCACATGATTACATGGTCATTTCCGATCGACTCGAGGAATTCGGCGAGGTGTAAGGTGAGGGCCATGAGCCCCCAACCCTAGCCCTTGGCGGGCTCACCCTCGCCGCCACCATCGGCGGCGCCGGCTGCCTCCCCGACGTCGGCGCCTGGCCCCCCCTCCCCTGCCATCCCTCTCCTCCCCCTCCCCCTACCTCTCCCACCTCCCCCTCGCAAGCCACCTCCACCCAGCCAGGCACGGGCGTGGCTTCCTCCTCCCCTCCGCCAACGCCGACGGCGCTGGCCGCTGGCTCCCCCTCGCCCCACCTCCCTCCCCGTCCCAGATCCACCATCCCCTCCCGTTCTCCCCCTCCCTGAACGCCCGCGGGCGCAGGTGCGCCGCCGCTACCGTCGCCCGTGTCGGACTCCCGGCCACCAGCTGCGGCAGCCTCACCTCCTCTGACGGCTGCCTCCCCTGCGACAGATCCTACCGCCGACGCCGACGAGGGGCGGGCGGGCTTGCCTGGCGGCCACCCCACCAGTGCCACCGTCGGCTCCGAGGGCACGGCTGATGAGCACGCCCCACTGCTGGCGTGCGGCCCTCAGGTTCGCCCCACGCCAGCGGTTGGTCCCGATGTAGACACCAGTGACCCAGATGGCAGGCCCTCCGTGCGGGCTCATGCTCGGGCGGGGCCAGATGCCGGCACCGCCACAGATCTGAGCTCCCCTCGACCTGACCATGGGGTTGGTGGAGAAGTTCCGGCGCTCCTCGCCGAGTCCACCGTGCCCATGACAAGGGCGTAGCTGTTGGAGGATGAGGTCGTCGTCGAGGACGTCTTGGAGGACGAGGACGAAGATGAAGACGATGACGACGATGCAGCTCCTGCCCCCGTCTGCCGCCAATCTCCTCCACGGCATGCACATGGCGTGGGCACCGTCGCCGTCGGCCGCGTCGCCATCGTCACTGCAGCCGACAAGCGGCCCATATCCGAGGCCGTCAAAATCCCTCTCCCCCCCACGCTGCCCCCTTCCATCCTAGACGCAGCTCGGTGGGGCGCTCCAAGGCCAGTCGCTGGGCAGACGCTGACCTCAGCGCGGGCAGCTTCGACGACGAGCCCACTTCCGCTACCACGCGCCCGTCGTACCTGGACACCGCTCGCAAGGCTCTCCGGGCCACGCCCCCACCGCCAGCGGGGGCTCTGAACGCGGCGCTGCGTGTGGCCGCCGTGGAGGGAACTCACTCGGTGCCTGCAAGGGGGAGACGGCGTCATCGGCATAGGACCAATGCGCCTGATGGCCGTGGGACACCGTCGCCGCATGCCGCGCGTGTGCCCACGTAGCGTCGACTTGGCCCGCAGCAGGCGGCAAGGGTCCCGGTGTGCCAGCGCCTTGGCCCACGACGTAGGGCGTCGGTGCTTGGCGCGTCTCGGCTGCCTTGTCGAGGGCCCAACGTCGACGCCGATGGTTTCCAGACTGTCAAGAGTCATCGCCACCGGCGTTGTCCAGGGAAAGCGGCACCCAAACGCCACCGCCCCATCCTGCCGAAGCTTGTGGGTCTCTGCTTCAACTGCCTCGTGCACGAGCACATCACCGCTCAATGTCGCTCTCCGTCCCGCTGCTTCCGCTGTCGGGTTAGTGGCCATCGGGCTAGGGCGTGCACGCGTGGTCGTTCACCGGCGTGCAAGCGGGCGCAGTCGTCGGTGTGCAAGCCTTCATCCTTGCTGGCACGCTGCCCCAGCCATAGTGCGTCTAGGGGACATCGCACCGCTGGCCCGAGGTGTCCCAACTCATCGCCAGAATGTCGCGCCGCTCAAGGCCAGACGACGACAAAGTCTTCGCCTTGTTGTGAGCAGCGGTCGACCGCGTCATCATCGTCACCGCAACAGTACCACGACAGCAGCCTGCTCGTATCCCCACCTCTGGGTGACGTTAATAACCGTCCCAGGGTCAAGGTCTTCATCGTCCAGAGGAACGTGGACCTCGCCGCTTCTGGTGCGGACCTCCCTCTTGTTCTTGTCGCACTTGTTGAAGAAAACCAGCCAGTCGCCACGCCGGAGGAGTTTCTGGCGCACCTTTCCTCAAAGTTCCATGTGTCTGTGGGAGCGGCCAGGACCTGTGCTTGGCTCGGAGGCCCCGTTGCACGTGAGTGTCAGCAGAATGACCACTCTTGCGTTGACATGCAGGGAGGTGAAATGCAGATACAAATGGTGCACCGGGAGCCTAAGCTCACAGTGGACCGTTGGTCAAGGGTTCAGCGTTAGGACTTTGATCCCATGCTGGTTGAGGTGGAGGCAGGTCTCATGTGCCAGGCCGTGTCGGAGGTAAGCCCTGGCGGTGGACCTGTGCCTTTCAGGCCCGAACGAGTGCGGCTCGGGCCAAACCTCACCAAGGCCATCACTCCTGGAGATGGAGCAGGCTGGGGGATCCCCACCCCTGGTCTAGGTCGGCCTCCCTAGCAACCAGGAAGATGCAGATGAGGCTGTTCAGACATGCCGGCTGTTGATGGCGGAGTGCCTCACGCAACGGCCACGATGTCGATTCAGGAGAGTTTGGAGGAGCGGCTCTGCCTCCCTTTTCAGACACCCCTCATCCGCGGGCCGCCGAGGTTGCGCAGGCCTCGAACGCCAGCCCCCATTACGTCGCTACGGCGCAGTGACCGCATTGCTGCCAAGCCATGCGAAGTAGACTCCACCAAGCAGGCTCAGTGTGTTCTCATGCAGAAATTGGGAATGGTAGCACCATCGCCCAATGTCGACTCCGAGACGGTGCGCAAGTACAAGGCTACCTTCAAGGCGTCGCTATCAGACTCCACCCAGGAGGTGCTGCAGCTTCTTTTTGGTGGGAGTTCGACCCAGTGGCCATGAATCTGGATATGATCGGGATGGACGAGGTGGCCAACTAGCCCCTTTGCCACCAGCATCCCTGTCGCTTAGTAGTTATATTTATTGTGTAATCACAACCACATGCGAGTTTGGTGAGGGTGAAGGGTGTGAGTTTTGGTAATCTTTGGATTACCGTAACTTGACACTGACTATGATAAAACTCCTTTATTCTGCTTAATGAAAAACGTGTTATAGCGCGATCTCGAAAAAAACATGGTCATTTCCCTCAAAAAAAAGAGATTATATGGTCATTTTAATTTGTCGGACCAAGTATTTTTCAAATCAGTAATATACATGTCTTTTTTATTTCTTATATATTGAAAGTAGTAATTACGCTTAATTAGGATAATGTGGATTGCCTGCATTGAAAGGTTCAAAGTTAGTGGTACGATGATTTGATTATTAGTGGATGATGACGTGGATAATTTAGTGGGAGATGACATGGATGACTCGTATATCAAGGGGATGAACTTCCAGTGAGGAATCATGTCAATTTAAACCTCCGTACGTGAGATGCTAACCAATTAAGGCATGAGCTCTCTATATAAATTGACATTTATTATGGGGGGAAACAAAGCAGAACCTGAGAGCGAAGACTGTACACATCAACATATGGAACCACTCCATAGTGAATTACATGCAAAAGAAAAAAAACGAGAACTAGCAAAAGAAACAGACATGTATATTACGACGACCGCGTTTCCTCACAGGCCGGGAGCTGAGATCAACTGCATGCTACAGCGCTGTTTAATTCTAACCTCGGCACTGGTAGATGGCCAGGCAGCCGCGGCTATAGGCCTGCCCACGAGCGGGGCACGGGCCGTAGCAGGCGGCCTGGCTCGCGGTGAGCGCCCCGTAGCCGATAGACCCGCCCCCGTAGAGCGCCCTCCTCCGCGGGTACGCTGCCTCTTCCACGCTCTCCACGAAGAAGCTGCTTGCGTCGTCGTCCTCGACGCGCCGCAGCGCGTGCAGGGACGACGGCATGGCCTGAGCACCAGCCGACAAGTCCGCGGCCGCGGCGGAGCTGGCGAGGAGCGCCCCGGCGGCAAAGAAGGCGAAGGCGAGCAGGACGACGAGTCGAGTTTGCCGCTCCATTATTGTGTGGTTGGTTGCAAGTGTTCTCCTAGCTAGTGCGGCAGTGCATGCGGCAGGGAGTGTTGGGGGCGGTTTTGTATTGATGGGATCTGGAGGGTGTGGTGGTTGCTGTGGAGTGCGACAGCAACAGCACGCCTAACGATACACGTGAAGCTACACGACGGTGGTGTGTACCGACGGGCTTGTTGTGCCTTGCTCTTCAATGATTAAAGAAGTACCTTTTCGTCAGGAACATATGGATCAAGTTGTGGTGGTGTACCGACGGGCTTGTTGTGCCTTGCTAGTAGTGTGCCCAGCCGTGCTACCTGTGCCAATTGCCATGTAACTAATACAGTTCTGTGCCGTCTAGGTTAGGCATCCATGGAGGTGGTTGTTTGCCAATCAATAACTCAATTAGGGTAGGCAGGCACCGCAATGGTTGTTTGTTAATCCATAACTCAGACTCAGCTTTTCTGATAGATGATCCGTGTCTCAGAGATGACTTCTTATTGTCCAAGCATAATTCAAGGACTCTCGTCCATATGATTTCAAATAGGTACCTAGGCTAATTTTCTCTGGGAATGCTCTTGATTTGTTTTTAGACAACTAGAAAACTTATCCGTATGTGTTGTAAAGAAACATAATACGTCTAAAGGAATCAAACTCCATGACAACTGGAATGCCTCTATATAGAGGCGGTTGGGATGCCTCTAAAGAGGCGGCTGGCTCCTCTTATGCAGGCGGCTTTCCAACCGCCTCTAGAAATAGGATTTGCAGAGGCGGCTGGGAATCAGAGCCGCCTCAATAAATGAATTTCTAGAGGCGGGTGGGATCTCGAGCCACCTCTACAAATAAGTTTACTGCCAAAATTCAAATTGTGTTTTCACTACCGTGCACACATATATTTATATATATACAAAATAAACTATATATATCATTGTAAATATGTCTTCAAACTTAATATACATATATATACACACATATTCAAAAGAGGACTTGGGGTTGATAATCGTGAACCACCTTTCGCCCACCTTTCTTCCTTATTCCTGGTGGAGGAACGACCGTCGGGTTCATCTCGGGCGTAAAGGTCATTGTTCTTGTACCTACTGGCGCCACACATCTGGGGCATTTATTTATCTGATGACTTGAATAATTCGCCATGTTAAAGGAAATAGTGGTTCGGAAATGCATGGATTTTTTCAATGCCCATTGTCAATCGACTTATGACCTTCTTCGCCTTGTATGTGTTGATTGGAACTGAGTTTGGCTGCAGCAGCAACCATGACAAGAGAAGCAATAGATCGTTGAAACTGTAGTCCGACCAATTGTACTTAGCCTTAAGGATGGATGGGAAGCTCAAGCACAAAACGTAGCACCGTCCAGTGTGTCGGACAAAGCCTTTTTAACACCATACAAACTCTCTTTCGCTGCTTTTTTACACTTTCCAAAATTTCTAGACGTTTCGCGCTCTTGAGTATCACCTCTGGTCCAATGGCCCTAAGCATTTCCTACAAATAATCCCCATCAGCTTCGTCCCCCTCACGACCTCCACCGTCATTGCCACTAGCTTTGTTGTACCCCCAACACATTCTAGACCATCATTAACACCAGCTTTATCCTCAGCAGCCTGACCACCACCTCCTTGTTCATGGGCGCTCAGCACTTCTACAACAAGCTCAGCTATAGATGTGTCAATGTAAGTTTGGTCATCTTCTTCCATATTTTCTTTTCATGGCCCAACGCCGTTAACAAGTGTTTCACCATGATGGATCCAAACTATGTAGTCCTTCACAACCTCGCACAATCAAGTGTGAGCTAATGACAATCACATCACTCCATGCGAGATGGTTCTTGCAATCACTACACATACAAAGAATTTCGATTATTATATTTGTCACCACGGAATGCTTCTTTGCAGCTACAAGAAATTTATTGACTTCTTGTAGGAAACTAGTATTCCATCTTAATCAATCATACATCCATGGGTTCCTGTACTCCATTTTTAATTTTCCTACAACAATCAGCGAAAGAAAAAACAAAAGGACTAAGTTAGATATAAAAATCATTAATAACCCCAAAGAATATAATTAGTATATAACAATAACATAATTCTGAAAGGGGTCATTCTTATTTAAAAATGAATATTAATATTGTTCAGCTTCTTTATTCATGTTGTTTTCATAAAATACACATATACGTATTATATATATGTTGTTTTTTACAATAAAAACAACAATAGTCCCAAACCCTAGTTCTAGATCTAGAGATCTAGATGCAAACCAATCTCTCCCTAAAAACTAATAAATATACCCTAAAATCAAGACATGACCTCTAAGGCTCTAAATAAAGGTATAATCTTATTCTCCTACTAAATTTACCCTAGCAACTTCAAAGATTTGATATAAACATATCCATAAATATTTCAACCACTATGGAAGAGAGAGAAAATCAAAACCTTAGCTATGGAAACGTAAAGCAGTGTGACAATCCCAAGGAATTGAATTTAGTGTGATTTTTTTAGATTTAGAAATGATGCTAAGTTGCGTGAAGTAAAATTATATGGGTTAAGGTTTGTTTCTTTAATTTCTTGAGAGCCCAATTCACCCCCTCTTGGGGCTATTTGGTCCTTATATAGACCTTGGCTAGTTGACAGTTGACCCACAGAGTCAGGCTTCAGCGGATGATACGTCCTGTGTTACACAGTCCCACCGGATCATACAGTGCCCAATTCACCCCCTCTTGGGGTTATTTCGTCCTTATATAGAGCATAGCGAACACTAGATGATCGACTGAGTAGATCTCAATCATCCAGTGCATATTCACGGCATGTTTTTATTAATTCTTAAGTTGTCTAATTAAATATATTTGTGATCTATGACAACTTAACCTATCCAGTGGGGCCGCTTGCACTTACTTGGTGCGTATATGTCACAAATATGTATCTAAGGGCCTGTTTGGTTGGGCCCTAGCTCTAATACAGCTCTGGAGGGCCGGATCCGCACTCCCCTTGCCGGATCTGTGGCGCTGATGCGGGTGCGTCGGGCGCGGCATTGTGGCAGCGGACAAGGCTCCGGCGCCACTGCTCCCCTCTAGATACCGCTCGTCGTCGACAACATCGGCTTGCCGTGTTACCCTCTGGGTTTGCTTCCACCTGCATATGAAATCTAGGTGAAGACCTTGCCTGGCTATTGCTCCAGGCTAGCGACGATGGCGCAATTGGCGTCATTTCCTCCCTTGAGGTGTCGCTGTAGATTTTAGTTCCTCCTATCTTGAAGCCAATTACGTACTCAATGCATCCGCTAGGCAGGTCTCGGGGCGAAAGCCCTTTCGAGCCTGGTGCTCCGATCGTCGATGGTGGTGTCTGTGGACATCATTTCCCTTCTTGAAGGCATCGATACAAGCACACTTGCTCCCCCGTCTGCGTCCGACATGGCCTTGTGCTCTCACTGGTTGCTCTACGCCTACTACCGTTCACCCTCGGCGTGTCCTTGTGTTCTCTCTAGTTGCTCTCTCTCCCCTTCTTGTTATTGGTCTAACTACCCCCTACCCCTTGACTTTTGCACACACTGCTTGCCGGCAGGTGCTCACCATCAACGACTTGCTCTTCGTCCTCTAGTTCACTTGAGTGCTTCATCTCATCATATGCTGGGCCACAGGGACTTTGATCTTCTCTTTGGATCTCCTCGTTTCCTCCTGACATTCCTCCCCCTTTGAAGCTTCCTTCCCCCAAATGGAATTGGTGGGCATTGGCCGGAACCCAGATGCTCTCATAGTCGATGCTACTCATGGTTGCCACCGATTTGTTCTGACTCAGTGCCTTACAGCTTCCTAGCTGTCGTCTGTCGAACCTGACTCATTTACAACTACTTGTGGTTAGAGTTCTTCTGAGTCTATCTTTGGTGGTGGCACATGTTGGGAACATGGTGCTTGCACTAGCTCTGGATGTAGGCTGAGCATGTAGCTGTACCATGTTATTGCTGGTGTTGTAATCCTTCTCTCTTCCCCTTTCATGTACTTCTATGATCTCCAAGGGTCGTCTCTGTAATAGGGGCATTGACCCTTCCACCCACCGGCTTACCAGGATCTGTGGAATGAAATCAGGTGGGGGATCGGTTTGATCCCTCCCGTAGTTGACCTAAAAAAATACAACTCTGGAGTAGGTTCTCCACCAGGGAGCAGCTTTACGGTGGAGCTGATCTCCCACCAAACCGTTTGGTAGAGCTCCAACTCTAAGATGGACTTATATGTAATTATTGAATCCTAATCAAGGACTAAAATAAAAAATGCATATTCTTCCTCTGTCCCAATGCGGCCATGGCAGGCATCCCATGCGACATTGGGAGGGGCCACGAGCGGTCGGGATAGGCTGGGGAGGGGCCGCCGGCCGGAAGGGCACCGACTGCAGGCCAGAGAAGCGGCCACGACTGTGCATCACACGCCGGCCATGGTGAGGCATCCCGTGTGGCCATGGCTAGGGCCTCCACGTGGCATGGAGCTAGAGCTGGAGTGGCGAAGTAGCCATGGCGGCATGGAGATCGCTGTGGGGCCATGACTAGGCCTAGAGAGGCCATGGTCGGTCTCTGAGGTAGCGGGGCTCCCTGCGGGATGTGCGCTGGGCCTTGCCACGCCGGCCAGGTGGGCATGGCGGTCCCTACTGCACCAGACGAGCGAGGAAGAGGCACAGGGAAGGGGGCAACGGGGGAAAGAAACGAGAGAAAGAAAGAGAATGAACCGTTCATTTTCTACTAATCAGTGGTATGGTGGATAATTTTAGTCAACTCCGTAGATCCATGAGTTTTCAGAGCACCTCTTGAGGTGCTGCAGGGATATGGTGGATCTGGGAGCTAGATCCACACGGGAGTTCACGGAGCTAGGGCGCATGGTTAGAAAAAATGGGAGTGAAGCAATTGTTTAGGATCTGGAGCTGCGAGGAGCTCTGCCAAACATGGCCTAAGTGCTCTCAACCTTAGCTCCCATCAAGCCCCATGACTTGGACCCATTAATTGTACAACTAAAGATAAAACAAAAATCTAATACACACTAAGACAAGTGCCTCGGAGCCCCTGTTTACTCTTGATCCCACGATGTCCTCCTTAGTCTCAAGAATATCCTTGCCTCCATACTTAATTAAGGCCCTATTTGGCACAGCTCTCTCAATAGCTTCACGAGCTGTTGTGAGTTGTAGCGGCTAGGGCTCGCCTCGGAGTGGGGCGGGGGTGCCACTGAGGACGAAGACAAGAATATCCCATGTGCCGGGCAAGCTACTAGCTCAATGTGAATGACTCCGGAGCCTATATGCATTCTTAGAAGACTGAGAGTCAGAGGACGAAGGCAATGGCATAGAGGACTTTCGTACCGTGCGTCTCACAAGTGCACACATAAACACAATTAATAATATACTTAAATTGTTGCGGTGGTGTTTACGGCAAATGTTCATGATTTTATAATTGCCAATGCCACGTCGTTCGATGTCAAAATTTCGATTCCCAACTAGTAACTCTAAATTAAGGAGAAATATAATGGTGAAGAGCATGTGCTGGGTACGGTTTCAATATAATGAACGTGCACAGGCCGAGTAACCCAAGTACTACTATGCTGCCGACGACTCTGCCGGCAGCCCCACAGCAGCAACCTTGACGTCGGCACGGCACATCGGGCAGGTGGCGTGCGCGCGCAGCCACCCGTCGATGCACGGCGCATGGAACGTGTGCGCGCACGCCGGCAGCCGCCTCACAACCTCCCCGTCTCGCACGACGTTGATGCACACCGCGCACTGCTCCGCCGGCGCCGCAGCCTTCCGGCGGTACTCGAACACCGGGATGGCGTCTATCTCCGCCTGGCTGAGGCCGCTGCCGCCGCCGCCGCCGTTGACCTGCCCCGCCGCCGCCGGCATGGCGACCCGCAGCGGACCGACGTCGGCATCCACCGGGAGCAGCGGCGGCGGCGCCACCTTGAGGTAGCAGCACGTGAGCCAGCACCCGGCCACCAGGAACGCGGCCGTGGCGACGGAGCCCCAGACGTAGCCCGCGAAGACGTAGAGCGCCACGGACACCGCGATGGCGGCCGACCACAGCAGGAAAAGCTTCACATAGCGGTCGGATCGGACCACGCCGTGGTCGGGTCTGGCCGGACCAGGACGATCTCCCACGCGCCGTTCCCGCGGCGAACTGCTTCGCCGTCCATGGAGGCCGCCGTGCAGCCGCTAGCTAGCTTATCTGTGTTATTACAGGTGGCTAATGGTGGTTGGGCAGTTGTTTCAGCATGTCTGTGCGTATATATAGTATGTTTGATTTGACTAGACTGCAACTAGCTCATAGTCTATGGTATATACATACTTTGATCAATGATTGTTGGGTAGGAATGCTTAAAATTATGTGGTCAATTGTATTTGAAGAACAAGATAGAGGATGATGTGTAAATGCGTTGGAAATTACGAGTAGCAAGCAGAAGCAATCGAAGCTAGAAGTAACGCCCTCGCTGACCTTGTTTGTTTAAATGCATGCTGCATTTTGTTTATGAATTATGATTCATGACAAATCATCAGTGACGTACGTGGGCAAGCATTTCTGCTGGGGGAGAGCGCATCGTTACGCGGTGTCTTCGTTGGAGGCATCATCATGTGGGATGTATTTCACTCTACTAAAATAAGTTGTTTACCGTTCACTTAGTCGACTAAACTATACAACTGAATTTCTAGCTAAAATTACAGAGAATGCACCAGCTGGGCTTCCAATTATGTACTTTGTAGTTTAACAAATTGATCTTGCATATTTGTTTGGTGAACAGTCCACGCGTGTATAGGGAGAATAATGTCATGAGTCAAAGACTCTTAAGTCTTAACACTACAAGAGCAACTCTGATAATTCTGTGTTGATAGAAATAGTGATTTTTTTGACAAAGGTAAACATAGCTGGCCCTGTTTGGATCCACTCTAACTAAAATTTAACTAGCTAATTGCTGAAGCTAAAATTTAGCCAGCTAAGGATTAGCTAGCTAAAATTTTGACCATGCTGTCCCTCATTAATTCCATTGTTTAACTAGCTAAATTTTAGTTGGGGATATTTGGATCCTCTAGCTAAACTTAGCTAGGGGTAGTTTGGTCATTGAGGCCTTTTTAGCTAGGTTGAAACAGATAAAGGGATTATGTACATTTTAGTCTCCAGCTGAAATTTAGTTGGGTTTAGCTGTGGGTTGTTTGAATCCACCACAGCTAAATTTAGCTAGCTAAAGTTTATATGATGGATCCAAACAGGGCCATAGAAAGCTAGAAATAGTGATTTCGACAAGAAAAAGCTCTCCAATGGTTTTTTCAATTAAGTCTCTAATTATTGTCCTCCTCTATTCTTGGTTTCATGCTAGCCAAAGATAGAGAGCGGGGATAGCTCTCTAGAGTATACACAAGATAGAGAGAAGTTTTTGGAAGGTGAAAAGACGATAGAGAGAACTATTTGAGGATTTAGAGAGTAAGTTTAAGAATGACTCTTGCAGATGCTTAAAAAATGATTCTAGGAGACATGAGGTTTTATTTTCTAAGGTGACATTTTTACTATCTCTCTAAATGATTTTAGGAGACAGGGAAATTTTAGAAAAAGCTCAAAATGTATCCCTGCCTTTAAAAATGGATTTATAGAGATTTTGTCAAGTCAGGATACCACCTCTGTAAATCAAATTCTTAAGAATATCGCATGCATGTGCAATACAGAGTGGTCTCCTTAAGAGGTATGCTTACGTCCATCAGGGACGAGGATGGATTTTTAGAGGTGGGCTATTCAGGAATTAAGCCCACATCCAAAAACCGCCCACGTATAAAAGTGAGGCGTAAACCCTAATCCTACCCACCCAAGCCACCTTCCTTTCTTCTTTTGTCTCCTATCTTATCTCCAGTAGCCACCACCCCCAAGGAATGAACCACATCTCGGCCATCGCTTCCACCACACACCACTTGATACTGGAGGCCACCCTGACCAAGGCGGCCTCCCATTCTAATCCTCTATGGCAGCCCTCCATTCCTCTAGGGGCTCGATGGATCCTGTCCTCGCGGTGCCGAGGATCTAGCCGGTGGTGCAGTTGAAAGATCTATTTGGTTTTTGGTAATTAAGTGACAACCTTAGTGGACTAACAAATTCATATGTTAGATGAAAGGTGATGTTTTAGTTCACAAGCTAGCTGAGCTACATGAAGCCATGAAGGAGATGGAAAGGACCATGAAGGTGCATGTGCTCAACATATGAGGTAGAAGATGATGGATGAAGTGTAAGGACGGAAGGAAAGCACAAAAACAAAGGTATAAATTATAGTGCTTTGTCTTTCCTCCACCATGGGTGATTAGAGAAGTTGAATGACCAGGTTTAAGATAGATAACCATACTATAAAGGGGGGAAAGCTTCTTGCAAATCTAGTGCCACTAGGTGGAATCTAACTTTGCATATGTCTTAGAGGGGTGGAAAGGTGCAAGTGAGAACCTTTGAAAAATGATTTGAAAATGCTAACTCAGTGCTAAAGGTGATGGCCATCCTGTGGGATACCTATTGGAGTCAACCATTTGAAAAGGTTTGAGAAAATGAGCTGGGTGGGATGTTTTTATAGTCACCGGAGTCTTTAGTAGGCACCAGAGTGCACCCATCGAAGTTTAGGCTCTGGGCTTCGGATCGGTTGAATCATCTAAATAGGGTTTTTAGAGCGGTCCAATCATCACCGGAAACCTCTTCTACTCACCAAAGCTCAGACTACCGGAGCTTAGAGCATAACACCCTGCATAGTGGTTTTTCAGTTGGGGCTATCCTATCGTTCTGATGGCACTGGAGAGGTACCCACCAGAGTTTAGGTTTTGACAGGGTCGAGCACATGGGAAAGTTTGAACACAGGCACTAGGACTCTCTAGTGGGTCATCAGAGCGCATCACTGGAGTTTCTCGATAGTGCAAATTGTTTTTGCAGAAGGGTTCTAGTGCGTTGAGAAGCTCTGATGGTAGCACTACTAGAGTGTTGCACATGAGGATTCCAACAAAGAGGGTGGTTTTCTTGTACAAGAGGCTGTTGAACTGACTAGAACCCTCAGGTGGTCACCAGACAGGAGCACTGGAGCTTGGAGTGCTCCAACATCTAGTTTCTAATATGCATGTCAGTGACCATTGGGGACTCTAGTGGCACGCTCCAGTGATATCGTAGCCAGACTACTAAATGGTCAATGACTAATTTTTTGAACGGGCTTATAAATTGAGTGTATGGCTGAGCAAGTAAGCTCTCTTGGCGCCTCTAACTGATATCCACACTCATGCTCAGAAAACCCTCTCTACTCATATTTGCTTGCTAAAGATGGCATTTTTGTGAGATTGGAGTGATCTAGTGCATTTGCCTTGAGAAATAGCATCTAGTGACACTAGAGCATTGTGTTTGCTATGGGATTTCTTCTTACTCTTGGTGGTTGCCACCATATAGACGGCTTGGAGCTATAGTGACTCCGTCAAGCACTTAATTGGAGATTGTGAGGGGCTCCGGAGGTGATTTGTGAGGAACTCTTGTGCTCATCCTCGAGCCCTGGTGATTGACATAGAGGAAGTTTCGTTGAATCAAGGCTTGGATAAGCGTCTTCAGCCTGCCCAGAGATCAAGCCCTCAAGTGGAGGAAGAAACCATGCGGGCCTTAGTCTTGACAGAGAGGTGGTGATCCTTGAGTTTGCCTCAACGTGGATGTAGGTGACCTTAATTGCTAGCTCTAGTTTCCAATTTCCCACCCTCAGCCGCCGTACTTCCCTTGCTTGGGCGCCGAAGCCCCCTTCCCGTCCTCGTGAATTCTCTTGCATGACTGTCGCACGGACACCCCATCCGGTCCTCCCTCCTCACGACCTCACGTGCGGATGCCCTCTCAAGACCTCTTGGGTGACCGTCGCCGCATGCCTCGACTGCCTTGGGAGCGAATGCGTGCCGGCCCTGAGCTCTGCTCGGCTCGGCTCCCTTCTCCGCTTCCCCCCGACACCTTCTTTGCTCGCTAGTCAGGTGTGAGGTCGTGGCCCATGGGATCCCCTCTTCCGCTAGCTTCTTCACCGGATCTTGTGTCAAGGGCCCCGGGGGCGAGCTCGCTAGCCGCTGCCGCCACCTCCCGTAGCTTGTGCCGGCTCTCCTTCCCCCTCTCTCTATGGACCTCGGGCTGACTCGACCCATCGGCTGTGTTGTGCTTTTCGGACTGGCACGGCCTATAATGTCATGCCTGGGCCGTTGCTCAAGGTTGTGGCCTTATCAGGTCCAGCCCGGCGGCATGGCGTGCCGTGCCCAGTGTGGTCCTAGTGGGCCGTGCTTTGGCCGGGTTAGGTGCCCCGTTTGAACATCTATATAGGGGCGGTATAGACCTACAGATCCATGTAGCAGCAGATTGGCTACAGCAGAAGAGAGACGCCCTGCGTTGAAGCAAAAGCAGAGAAGCAATGGATGAGCAGAAGTAGAGGAACAACAGATGAGTAGAAGCTGTTCAAGAGCGATGAATAGTAGAAGATGATGAGGAGCAGAAGGTAGAACTATATTTTTCTTTTTGCTTTTATTTCAATTTCTAGAGACGGGTATTATAACACCCGTCTCCGAAAAGAATATTGAGTTCAAACCTAAGCTTACAATATATATGTGTTGTTAATTCTCTTTTTTGTCTTTATGAATCTATATTTTTGTTTTCAACTTGATCTTATTAGTTATTGTAATTTTATAACAATGAATGTAGGTAATTTAGATATAAATCAAACCTATGGTTTTTATATTGTGTTTCATAATGATATATCTAGGTAATTTAGATGCAAACTTAGAGGTTACTTGCAACATTTTATAATTGGTAGAGATGGATAATTTAGATTAAAAAATTAGTAGGGTGTTTCTAAATTGTCTATTATAATGGCAAACGATATATGTAGGGTTGAGAGAGATCGAGCCAATATAATTATATACCGATCCATGGATCGTGCTGTGTCCTTACTGGCACTACAAGCTGGACTTAGGGACCAGACACGTCACTACGCTCTCGTGCCGATACTGACACTACGGACTTCGTGCCAGACTGTACTAGGGCCGTATCTTTTTCGAGGCCATGCCTAGTGCCGCCCAACGGGCCAGGCCCGTTTGACCATCTTATACTGCGAACTGTGGCCTGTGTGGCCTGTGGGTGCTTTATCTGCAGGTCCCACCAAATTGGCCCCAACAATAATTGGACCCAGCAACATCTGGCCTCGCTCAACGATGAACTACGCTACTCCTCTTTCTCCGTCTTCCTCCTTGCTTCTTCCTCCCCCGGCGAGCAGCACAAGGCCAGTAGAGTAGACCCTCAGCAGCACCACAGATCATCTCTCTACGGCAAACCACAGACCATCTATCACCAGCAATCAGCACGGCCGCAGCTAGCTTGTCTGTATCCCTTACTGGATCTATTCTTAGCTGATCTTCTCTTGCAGTGCAGTGAATGTTCCAGGTCCGGCGACCTCGCGCGCTCGTGCTCCTTACGCCCTTGATTATTATTTTTAATTGGTGTAAGATCTCCAATCTCCACTCTTCGTTTCTTATGTTAACTTGTCAGTAGCTATTTGTTATCCCGCATCCGTAACACATGACGAGAAAGAAAAATAATTGGATTGTCCTCCGTTTTTCCAATCAGATTCAACTAATTTTATTCTTGTTTCGGTGTTTCCGATTCCAGGTTTTCTCCGGTCCGTTGCTGTCTTCTGCAGAGGCACCTCATCCATACAACAACAACATAGCCTTTTATCCCAAGCAAGTTGAGGTAGACTAGAGATAAAACCCAAAAGAGACGATAAACAGGGAAACACATAAAGGGACATAAATGACAGAGGTCACGGTTCAGGCACGTTGATTGTTAGTCTCCCGGCGCTCCTGTCCATAGCTAAATCCTTAGAGATATTTCACTCCTTAAGGTCTCTCTTAACGGACTCGTCCCAAGTTAGTTTAGGTCGACCTCTACCGTTCTTTACATTATCGGCCCGCTTTAGAATCCCACTACGCACCGGCGCCTCAGGAGGCCTTCGTTGAATATGTTCAAACCATCTCAACCGATATTGAATCAATTTCTCCTCAATTGGTGCCACCCTAACCCTATCCCGAATATCGTCGTTCAGGACTCTATCCCTCCTTGTGTGCCCACAACACCAACGTAACATACGCATCTCTGCTACACTCAATTGCTGGACATGTCGCCTTTTTGTAGGCCAACACTCAACACCATATAACATCGCCGGGCGAATCGCCGTCCTATAGAACTTACCTTTCAACTTCTGAGGCACCCTTTTGTCACAGAGGACGCCAGAAGCTTGACGTCATTTCAACCAGCCGGCTGAAATTCTATGCATAACATCTTCATCAATGTCGCCATCCTTTTGTAGCATCGATCCTAAATACCGAAAAGTATCCTTCTTGGCCACCACTTGCCCATCGAGGCTAACGTCTTTCTCCTCATGCCTAGTCGCGCTGAAATCGCACCTCATATACTCGGTCTTGGTCCTACTAAGTCTGATAGAGGCACCTCATCCATACTAAATAAATAAAAAAAAAAGACAGCTTTGTTACTGCTTCCCATCCCATCGTCCTGTTATTCTGTTTTCCCCTGTTTCATCCCTTTTATTCTGTTTCTCTGTCACCAGACACTCGCACCCTACATATTCAACTCCTTCATTTCACTCCTACCACTACCAGAACCCAATTTAGGCCCCAGCAAAACCCAATAATTTTGTGCCATTGGCAATTCACCTGTCCTATTTTCATCTGAAAACTGGAAACGTTCATCCAAGATCTCTCCACTCACAAAAGAAGGGGGAGCACAAACCACTGCAATTCAATGGCGGACTTAGCGCTCGCTGGATTAAGGTGGGCCGCATCGCCAGTCATCAACAAGCTCCTAGCTGATGCTTCAGATTACCTCAGCATGGACATGGCGCGTGAGCTCCAAAAACTAGAAGCCACAGTCCTGCCGCAGTTCGAGCTGGTGATTCAAGCAGCAGAGAAGAGCCCCCACAGGGGCAAGGTGGAGGCATGACTCCGGCGGCTCAAAGAAGCCTTCTATGATGCTGAAGACCTGCTGGATGAGCAAGAGTACAATCTCCTCAAGCGCAAGGCTAAGAGTGGGAAGGATCCCTCAATGTCAGAGGGTGAAACCTCCTCCATGACATCGACCATCCTGAAGCCACTTCGTGCTGCTAAGAGTAGGGCACGCAACTTGCTCCCTGAGAACAGAAAGCTAATTAACAAGATGAAAGAGCTCAAGGACATCCTGCTTGAAGCCAAGGAGCTTCGTGAACTTCTTGGCTTACTACCTGGCAATACCGTAGGGTTGTCTGCCGTACCAGCAACCATTGTTCCTCCGGCCACAGTGACATAATTTCCCACTTCAAAGGTTTTCGGCCGTGATAGTGATCGTGATCATATAGTAGATTTTCTTCTCGGCAAGACAGCAACTGCTGAGGCAAGTTCAGCTAAGTACTCGGGTTTGGCCATTGTTGGAGTGGGAGGAATGGGGAAGTCCACCTTAGCACAGTATGTCTATAATGACAAGAGGATTGAAGAATGCTTTGATGTCAGGATGTGGATTTGCATCTCACGCAAACTTGATGTGCATCGTCACACACGGGAGATCATTGAGTCTGCAAAAAAGGGGGAGTGCCCAAGTGTAGATAATCTTGATACTCTCCAGTGCAAACTACGGGACATACTGCAACAGTCACAGAAATTCCTACTTGTCTTGGACGATGTTTGGTTTGAAACATCTGATAGTGAGACAGAGTGGGAGCAACTCCTTGCTCCATTAGTCTCTAAACAGTCAGGAAGCAGAGTTTTGGTGACTTCTCGACGTGAAATGCTTCCAGCTGCTGTTTGCTGTCAACAAGTTGTTCGTTTGGAAAACATGGATGATACTGAGTTCTTGGCTCTCTTTAAACACCATGCTTTCTCTGGAGTAGAAATTGAAGACCAGCTGTTGCGCACAAAGCTAGAACATACTGCAGAGGAGATTGCTAAAAGGCTTGGACAATGCCCTTTGGCAGCAAAAGTTCTAGGTTCCAGATTGAGCAGAAAAAAAGATATCGTTGAATGGAAAGCTGCACTAAAGCTCAAAGATTTAAGTGAGCCCTTCACATCTCTGTTGTGGAGTTACGAGAAGTTAGATCCACGTCTGCAGAGGTGCTTCTTGTATTGCAGCTTATTTCCAAAAGCTCATAGATATGAACCTAATGAATTGGTTCACTTTTGGGTTGCAGAAGGGTTTGTTGATTCGTGCAATTTGAGTAGTAGGACACTGGAAGATGTTGGGAGGGATTACTTCAACGACACTCTTCCAACAATTGGGTTCTGGTTCGTATATCATGCATGATATCCTTCATGACTTGGCAGAGTCACTCTCTAGAGAAGACTGCTTCAGATTAGAAGATGATAATGTGACAGAAATACCATGCACTGTTCGACATTTATCTGTTTCGGTTGAGAGCATGCAAAGGCATAAGCAAATTATCTACAAGCTACATCATTTACGCACTGTTATCTGCACTGATCCACTAATGGATAATGCAAGTGTTATTTTTGATCAGATGCTGTGGAACTTGAAGAAGTTGCGTGTATTGTATTTGTCATTTTACAACAGCAGCAAGTTACCTGAATCTGTTGGTGAGCTGAAGCACCTTCGGTATTTGGACCTCAGCAGAACATCAGTTTCTGAATTGCCTACATCATTATGTACTCTTCACCACTTACAGTTACTTTGGTTGAACCACATGGTGGAGAGGTTGCCTGACAAACTTTGCAATTTAAGTAAGTTGCGGCATCTGAGATGGTACAAGACCCAAATTCCCAACATCGGCAAGCTAACTTCGCTACAACATATGAACATCTACAGCTGAAGGACATGAATCAGCTTGGTGGCGACTTAACAATATATAATCTTGAGAATGTCACTGGAAAGGATGAAGCCTTACAGTCGAAGCTATATCAGAAAAATCGCCTTAAAATGTTGATTCTTGGCTGGAGTTGCAAGAATGGCACAGATGCAGAGGATATTTTGCATTTGGATATTCTGGAAGGCCTGAGACCGCCACCCCAACTGAGTCACCTCAAAATCCAAGGTTACAAATCTGGCACATATCCTAGGTGGTTACTTGAGCGATCCTATTTTGAAAATTTGGAAAGGTTTGCGCTTAATAACTGCAGCATGCTAGAAGGCCTACCAGATACAGAGCTCCTTCAGCATTGCTCTAGTCTGGATCTATGGCACGTTCCAAATTTGAAGACATTATCATGTCTTCCAGCAAACCTTACAGATTTGTCAATCAGCGGCTGCCCACTACTTACGTTTGTCACAAAAAATCAGGTCGAGCAACTTGACTTGAGGGAAAGTATAATGAAGGCAGATGACCTGGCGTCTAAACTTTCATCGATGTGGGAGGTGGATTCAGGATCAGGTGTTAGGAGAGTACTATCACAAGAGTATTCATCTCTGAAACAGTTGATGACACTGATGATGGATGATGATATATCACAACATCTTCAAATTATTGAAAGTGGTCTAGAGGAGGGAGGAGATATAATATCGGTGAAAGAAAATATGATCAAGGCATGGCTTTTTTGCCATGAGCAGAGGATAAGAATCATTTATGGAAGGACCATGGAGCTGCCGCTGGTTCTACCATCTGGAATTCGTGAACTTTGGCTTTCTTCATGTAGTATTACCGATGGAGCTTTAGCTATTTGTCTTGGTGGCCTCACTTCACTGACAAAATTAAGATTGGAATATAATATGGCATTAACTACACTTCCGTCAGAAGAGGTGTTTGAGCATCTGACAAAGCTTGAGAGGTTTGAAATCATTGCTTGTTGGTGTCTCAGATCACTGGGGGGCTTACATGCTGCTCCATCTCTTTCCAGTCTTAACTGTACGGATTGCCCTTGTTTAGAGCTGGCACGTGGAGCAGAACTTATGCCGGTCAACCTTGATTGCAACCTCTACATACGTGGTTGCATTCTTGCAGCCGATTCATTCATTAATGGCTTGCCGCACCTGAAATTTCTTTCCATTTATAGTTGCAGAAGCTCCCCATCCTTATCGATTGGCCACCTCACCTCGCTTGAATCATTAGAGCTATTTTGTATCCCTGATCTGTACTTTCTTGAAGGCTTGTCTTCCCTGCAGATTAAGGGATTAAGTTTGATAGGTGTCCCAAACATCACCGCCAACTGCATCTCACAGTTTCGTGTCCAGAAATCGCTCGCCGTTAGTAGCTCCCTATTGCTCAACCACATGCTCATGGCTGAAGAGTTTACAGTCCCACCGTTTCTTTCTCTTCGAAATTGCATGGAGCCGTCAGTTCTGTTTGAATAGCCTACAAATCTCTCATCTATCAAGCGCCTGGATTTTATGTTTTGTGAAATGGAGTCCTTGCCAAGAAATCTAAAATTTCTCTCTGGTCTGGAGGTTCTTTTCATCGATTATTGTCCCAACATAGCATCTTTACCAGACCTGCCGTCCTCCCTCCAAAGCATTGGTATACGACATTGTCCCATCCTGAAGAAGAACTGCCGAGAACCTGATGGAGAAAGCTGGCCAAAGATTTCACACATCCGCTGGAAGGACTTCGACTAATATTGGACTTGCTTCTTTCGGCTTGTCACTTAAAAGAACTGAAAAGGTAAAGGCTCCGCTGATTCATTCTCTTCTCGAGGACTAATTAAGTTTCGCTTCCAAAATTTAATTTCATGTTTCAAACAGCGGCTTCAAGGTCACTCCGTCATGGCGTCCTCGTAATGGAGTTCCTCAGACTTGCCAGTTGCCACCCAGTTGAAGTCAGAAGCCAATCCATCGTCGGTGCCGTCCCCTCAGTACTCTGCTCTGTCACTCTGTCGGTCGTTGCCTCCAACCACCGTTCATGAGCGTCCCCACGGTTGCCAGTTTGTTGCTTTCTTTTATCATTTCACACTTTGTTCTTTTCTTCCATGGTTACGAACATTTGCCTACATGTATTTCTGTGATCGTCTCTAAGTAATGACGATAAAACTGTGGTTATCGCCTTTATTTTCCTTGTGGCAATTAATCTTCCCGCGCGAGGTGAATTGGTATTCATCCCTTTATCTAAAAATAGGGCAATTGTCAACACAAATTTTGGTATACACATTTCTAAATTTGGTAAGCTGTCTGTAAGCTTCAAGCTGCACACAGGCTGGTCTCTGGTGTAGTCTTTACTCTGTACTCTGGTGTAATCTGGGTTTGGGCTTTTCGATGGTTGGAGTGCCTGGGTCCTGGGACTCTAATTTCTTTTCTGAACTTGGTGGTTTTATTTGGGTAAACGAGCTGGATGCCTCTGGTCTCAAGAAGGTCAAGGTTCACGAACGACGCACTCAGCTGAAATTTTGATTTTTTTCTCTCTCCAAAGATCGATTAACAATTTGTAATAATATTGATTTTAGTAAGGGAAGCAATTGATATCAAGAGACAGCTCGTGCCAGCAGTGCAATCTGCATTACATGAGGCAATCTCTATTGCTAAAACCTGCATGAAAAGCAGAGTGAAATTGGTACCTTGTGAGAAAATCTAAGTTAATAAACTTGACGACATGAATGGATTGATTAACAATTATTTCAGCTAGGTACTCAGGTTTGACGACATGTTAGGAGAGTACTGTCAGAAGACTATTCATCTCTGAAGCAGTTGATGACACTGATGATGGATGATGATATATCAAAACATCTACAAATTATAGAAAGTGGTCTGGAGGAAGGAGGAGATGAAGTATGGATGAAAGAAAATATCATCAAGGCATGGCTCTTTTGCCATGAGCAGAGGATAAGATTCACTTATGGAAGGGCCATGGAGCTGCCAGTGGTGCTACCATCAGGACTCGAACTTTCCTACGATACAAGGCTGATATGTGCCCTTATAGTTCATTTTGTAATGAGTGATTATCACCGTAATCCACGACCTAGGTTGAGTTTGTGACTAACCGTGGCGTGAGTTGGGTTATGCGACATATCTCTTAGCTTGTGGTGTGCAGGTACGGAGCTCGGAGGCGGTGGTCGACGGCGAGGTGAAGGTCAAGTAGGACGTGCCGTGCCAATGGACTGGGAGCGGTGAAGGGCGGACGTGAGGCTTGGACCGAGGGACCAGGAGGCCGGGTGACCAGCCGCGGTGGCTGATATCTGGTACATCGATAAGCGCAAGTGTACATCGATAAGCGCAAGTGTACATGAGAGTCGAGCGGAGCTCAGGAGGACTCGGCGGACGACCGGTCGAAGATGGCGGTGACACATGTCGAGTGGCGGGGGACGCGTATGGAGTATGCTACTCGCAGCGGTTTGGTGGTTTGGGCTTCAAAACCATCGGGTGGACGGGTTTACTGGTTTGTGCCTCAAAACCCGAGTAGAGGTTCTGAGGAGGAACGGACTGCACGTGGCGGCATCGAAGAATTCGCATCGAGGCAAAGCTATCTCATGAAGGGCAAGGTGGCCGTCGGATGAAGATTACCTCAGGTTGGACCATAACGCCCTCGGGTTATGTGGTTCGACTAAAAATATCTAAGGAAAAAACTGGGATTATATAATAGCCCTGTTAAATAGGATGAGGGAGCCCCCATCTCCCTTACCTCTTTCATTTTTCCCTTTCTTCCTTCCTAGTTTCTCCTTCCTTTAGGGTTCTTGTGAGAGAGGTCCACAAATTGAGAGATTTGTGTAAGAACTCTTTTACTGTGGGAATTGTGGCTCTTACCACCTCGTGTCCTCTGGGATTTGATTTGTGATGATCTTCTTGTGATTCGCGTTTTGTTCTTCGCGTTCTTCCTCTTTCCCCTTTCGTTCTTGCCTCGGTTTGTCATTTTGATACTGTTTTGATTCATTCCTTTTGCGTTGGAGTGAGCTATGACGTGAGTTGAACCTTTCCACCAAAGGAAATCACCCAATTTCTCACGAGTTCATAGACCGAGACGAATCATGCTCTAGGGTTTCATAATTAGTGTTTTTCGTTCTCCTTTATTTTCCCGTTGATTGGTTTTGTCTTCGGCGATGATCTTCTAAGAGTAGCCTAGAAACCTCGTGATTATCCTCTCTGCAAAGTTTCAAGTCATTCCGAGGTGATTTGATCGAGTTTTGGGTGTTGAATCGATTTTTCCCGAGAGCTGCTCGTAAATACCGGACGTGTCCGATATTGATACAGGACATGTCCGGTATTTCAAACTTTTGAATTTAGAGCTAAAATTTGGTGGAGACCTTCCACTAGGTGTCTGGAAGCTATGGTTGAAATTTCATAATTTTTGGACATTATTTACTAGGATTTTTTATTTTTCTCCCGAAGTCGGTCTGTGCTGATTCTGCATACCGGACGTGTCGGTATTCATACCGGACGTGTCCGGTATTTGCTGACTGCATTCATTTCAGTAGCAGTTTCTTTCGCGGTTTGTTCATTTGAGCTCCGTTTTACGTTCCGTCTGTTCTGTTAACTCTCTACCATTTGATGAAACTTTTCTAGGTACTCTTGTCATTAGTTGACTTGGGTATTTTTAGTTTCGGAAATTTAGTTCTTGAGCTAAATCTTGGGACAGCGGTCAAAAGTTTCAAAAGAAATTTGAGGCTCCCATTCATCCCCTTCGGTCGCCATTTCCGGTCCTTCATTTCCCTTTCGTCATGCGGTATTACAGATGAAGCTTTAGTTATTTGCCTCGGTGGCCTCACTTCACTGAGAACTTTAGAATTGAAATATAATATGGCATTAACTACACTTCCGTCAGCTGGAGTGGTTCGAAATCACTGCTTGTTGGTGTCTCAGATCACTGGGAGCTTAATTGCTACATCTCTTTCGAGTCTTTACTGTAAGGATTGCCCTCGTTTAGAGTTGGCACGTGGAGCAGAATCTATGTCGTTCAACCTTGCTGAGTGCCTCAGCATATGTGGCTGCGTTCTTCCAGCTGATTCATTCATCAATGGCTTGCCACACCTGAAATCTCTTTCCATTTATAGTTGCAGAAGCTCCCTATCCTTATCGATTGGCCACCAGACCTCCCTTGAATCATTGGATCTATTTCGTCTCCCTGACCTGTTCTTTCTTGAAGGCTTGTCTTCACTGCAACTCAAGCACCTAAGTTTGATAGATGTCCCAAACCTCACTGCCTATTGCATGTCGCAGCTCCATGTCCAGGAATCACTCTGTGTTAGTAGCTCTGTATTGCTCAACCACATGCTCACTGCTGAAGGGTTTACAGTCCCGCCTCATCTTTCCTTTGATGACAGCAAAGCAAGGAGCTGTCAGTTTCATTTGAAGAACCTGCAAAATTCTCATCTGTTAAGCGCCTGGATTTTGAGGTTTGCACAATGGAGTACCTACCGAGAAATGTAAAATCTCTCACCAACTTAGGCCTTGGTTGGATGCGCATGTATTCATCTTAATCCACATGTGTTGAAGTGGATTAGAGTGAAATTAAACTAAATTCTATTCCATTCCACTCTAACCCATGTGGATTGAGGTGGATACATGCATCCAAACAAGGCCTTAGAGAGTCTTCATATCAGTTTTTGCCACAACATAACATCTTTACCAGATCTGCCGTCCTCCCTCCTGCACATAACTATAGAAGGCTGTCCCGTCTTGAGGAAGAACTGCCGAGAACCTGATGGAGAGAGCTGGCCAAAGATTTCGCACATCCGCTGGAAGGACTTCGTGTTATGCTGAAGTTGCTTCATTAGACTAGCCACTTGAAAGAAATGAAAAGGTAAAGATTCCACTGATTCTTTTTTTCTCGAATACGCAAAAGATTTGCGTATCTTTGTAATTAAGGTAGAAATATTTGGTACAAACAACGCGCTTCTTGCAAGATTCCACTGATTCATTCTCGAGGACTAATTAACTTTCTCTTCCAATATTTAACATATTTCACGCTCCAAACAGCCACCTCGAGGTCACCCCATCATGGCGTGGTCGTCTCTACAGCATGTTATAAGGGTAGGGGAGTGCCTCAGACTCTTCGCTTACCCAGTTCAAGTCAAATAAGACAACCCATCACCGCTTGCATTGCCAGGCCCCTGGCCACCGTGAACCAGAACGCCTTTGAGTCAAATCCACGGTTGTCTGTTTGTTTGTTCCTCTTATATCATGCATTTCACTTGTCCTGTTATTCCTTACTTGGTCATTAACAATTACCACCACGTATTTCTCTAATAGTAAAATAAGCCTCCAACGATGAAGAAAGGTAAAACTGTGGTTACTGGTTTGAGGCGAAGTGGTTGATTGTTTGTAATAAGAACAGCTATACTCTCCCGTGGATGAGGCTGCAAAGAATGGCTTTGATACTTTGATTATGTATATTAAAAAAAAAAGTGATTCCCAACGACATGTGGTGTGTTTGTAATACATTCGGATTTTCTTTGCTTCCGTGGTTCTGCCGTCGTCGTTGGTGTTTGGTCATATGTTGTGCTCCACACGAGTTTGCTAATAAGATGGCTGGTGTCTGCTGTAGTTTAATATGTGGACAACGGTATCTGTGTTATGTTCGAGCTTTGGATGGTCGGACTGCCAAGCAATTGTTTGGAACTGACGATTTCAGTTGGTTACTACCGAATTTTTTTAGTAAGACACAGTAGTTCTGTACGTTCTTACCTAGATACGATTGACCTGAGGTGTGGCTCAGTAACTGTATGGTGCCGTTGCATGGCTCACTCTGATTTGAGAACCCCAGTGGCAGTTTGCGCATTGCAAAATCTGAAAAGCAAGGCTCTTTGCTCTGATACATATGTGTGCCGGATAACAAATAGTGCTTGCCAACACACCAGTGTATTCGTTGGCATCCTGACAAACTGATATATATATATATATATATATATATATATATATATATATATATATATATATATATATATATATATATATATATATATATATATATATGTGGAGAGTATATTTTATAGCTAGCTACAAAATAAGTTATTTTGTAGCCACCTCTATTTACGATAGTTGAATTACTATAACACATGAGGATATTTACCGTAATGTTATAGTAAATCACATAGTAAGGAGTTACTGTAATCTTATAAATTAGCATAGCAATTATCGTAACTCAAAGTAGCTACAGAATAAGTTATTTTGTAGCCAGCTGTAGGGTAATATATATATATATATATATATATATATATATATATATATATATATATATATATATATATATATATATATATATATATATATATATATATATATATATACACACACACACACGGCTTTTCCCGCCTGATCGATGCGGGCCCGATGGTCAAAGAGAGAGCTGCATGCGCGCGCGTGAGTGGCCTGGAGACGCCGTTACCTGCCGCATGCATGTGCCGCGTGGAGGCGCGCTGACCGTTCTACCGAGGGAGCACGCGCATGCTGTTTGCCGAGCTGTGGGGCAGATTGAAAGTCCCTAGTTTGGTTTTGGCTAATTGATGAAACCTATGACTAACCTTTGTATCTAAGTGGATGATTTAGATAAAGGTGGTCATTGAATATGAGACATGACATTGACTCATGTGACCAAGATGGTGAAGACCAAGATGAGGCTTGGCTCGATGGGCCGGTTGTGAAGGTGAAGGGCAAGTCGAGGCTTCGAAGCGAAGGACCATGCGATGGTGAAGCTTGAGCAAGACTTGGCGCCGACGGACCGATGCAACGGTGAAGAGCAAGTGAAATCAAGGTCGATGGATCGAGACGGTCATGTGATGATATGAAGTGGATCATATCATTTGGAAAAACAAAATGGGCTCAAGGCAAAGGTATAACCATAGGGCCATTTTGTTTCGCACTCAAGACACCATAGAGGGTGTGAGTGGTTTAGGGTCGATAGCCGAACTATTAAGAGGGGAAGTCTTATCGGTTATTCGACGCACGGGTGCCACTAGGTGAATTCATGAAGTGCATTGCATATAGGGCCTAGTGAGCTAACTGGAAAACCTTTGAAAATGGTTGAGAAAAAGCTAACACACAAGCATATGGAGATGTACACTTGATGGTGTTGGCACATTTGCAAAGGTGGCGTTGGTCGCGCTGTGGTTTGTGGGTAGAGAGGGGTTTGGGTTCCTCTCTCCCTCCCGCCGAGCGTGCGAGCGCGGGATTCAGGCGATTTCGGGGAAATGAAATGCCTATTTTCCACTACGCCGGAAGTCGGAAAAGTAACGGAGACGAACGGAGGTCACCAGCGTAATCGGACGCTGGACCGGACACGGTCACGGTTTGACCGGACGCGTCCGGTCAGTACAGCGCAGCAGTCAGGTGCGCGGGCTAGGGTTTGCAACCGGCGCGTCTAGTGGCACTTGTGGGTAGGGGAGTGATTCCAAAGTGCATTGCATAGCTTGAGGGCATCTAGTGGCACTTGTGGGTGGTTTAGCCGGTGGTTTTCTTGTTACTCTTGGAGAGTACCGCTCCTAGCCGGCTTGGAGATTGTTGGAGGCATTGACAAGAGAAGGTGATTGTTTCTTGGCCACCTCCGGTTGATTGTGAGAGGTTCTTGTGCTTTCCTCGGTGGGATGCCAAAAGCAACTCTAGTGGAATGCGCGTGTCATTGAGTTACCTCACTTGAGAGTGGTGTCTTGCGGTGCCTTGCAGGGCGTGCCTTGAGGGGCAAGTGACTTGAGGGTCACACCGAGAAACCATCTAAGTGTTGGTCGACACAACCGGTGACGTAGCTTGTCGGTGCACAAGTGAACACCGGGTGAACAAAAATATTTTAGATTTATGTCAGCCCTTAATATTAAGAATATTTGATGAGGCTTGATAATAAATTTATCATCAAGATGAAATAAGGGGAAATATTTGTGTTAACAATTATTCCTAAATGCTTTTCTTTCCCTTGATATATTTTCATGAAATAATTTTGTATATCTGGAAAGGTTTTGTAATGCCTTTTAGCATATTTCTTCCATACTAGATCTATAATATCTTGAGTAAAATATGACAGAGTTTGATCGGTCTTAAAACTTAATCTAGAAATAAGAAACTCTTGCGGAGTATTATTTATATGTTTGCTTCCTCCTTTCTCTAAGCTTACTTCTTGTTCTAGTTTATTTTTCTCATATTTTGTATTTACTATTGCTTCATTTTTCCTATCTTTCTGTGGATTTAAGCATAGCATATGTGCTTGCCTTAAACATAGACTACATGTTACTATGTCTTCTGGATCTTGATAATATATGCAAAACACACATCTTATATTAAGGTTACCTTTTTTATGTTCCTCTTTATGCTTACAGTCTATTTGATTCATCATTTCTATCTTTAGTCCAGATAACTCATCAATTAGATTTAATTCTTCATCACTTGATTCATTTTCTACATCGTATTCTATTTCATCTGTCTCTATAATTGAATATATTGATTCATCATCCATTATATCATCATCACATACTAAAATATTTTCATTTACACTATATATTATTAGAATCTTTTCTTGTTCTTCTTGCTTATTGGAATACCTCTTCTTGTCTTTATTAGGACAAGTTTTACTTAAGTGATCTGGTGAATTACAGATGAAACATCTGCAAGTACTATCATAATTCTTTCTACGATTATATCTTCTTACATTTCTCTTATGTAAGAGAGGAGCTTTGTTATTTGATTTTCGTAAGAAATAATGTTTCTTAGCTCTTACATTTTCATTTTCATAATTCTTAGGATACTTAGAATATTTCTTATTTCTAGATCTCTCTTCTCCATATGTCAATGGTATTTGAACTATTTTATTACAGAAATTATAATCAGACTGCTTTATAGATCTTTGCGCTTGTATGTTTGTGCATATCTTTCTTAACTATTTGAAAACAAATGTTATAGGCTGAGAGATATTATATTCTTTATTACCATATTTTTTTTGTATTCTTCGAATATCATAGAACCTAAAGGGTTTGGCAATTTATTAAAATATTTTTTAACAATTCCTTTATTATAGCCTTGTTTAGTAGTTGTAGCATTGTACAAATAATACTGAGAAAATTCATTTACTCTTTTTTAGTTTGTTAGTGATAATTTTTCTAATTCTTTTAATCTTTCATTTTGTAAAACAATATATCCTAATTCAGGATCTTCACCTATTATAATACTTGATATGATATTCGTAAAATTATATGGGTTACTGCCAGCTCTTTTTAATTACGCATAATAACTAGGAAAAGATTCTACCCATTGTTCCCATAGAACCTTAACTGATTCTCCTAGAAATGTTTCTAAATATGTAATCATATCTTCTACTTTATTTTCAATATTATGTTGATTTTGTATATATTTTTGTGCTATCAACCCTTTCCATATGCTGATTATATTTGGCCAATCTATAGGATCATGTGCTGCTAGATTTAATATAGCACCATCACTTTTATAATTCTGAAATTGAACCTTCTTTTCAAATTCTCTTCTTTTTGAACCCACGTGTGTATATTGTTCAGGTATATAACTATATGTAGATTCTTCTTTTACTGGTGGCCATGTTTCTGGATTTCTAGTTTGTCTTTCCCTTTCTCCTTCAATCTTTATTTCTGAATCTCGTCTTCTTTTTTATGAACTTGGATCTATTTCCATTGCTTCTATAGCATTTTCTTTTTCTATGTGACTCTTCATATTCTAAGGGGTTCATAAAATTTACTGAGTTATTACTACCTATCTCATTTATATCCTCATCTTCTTCTTCGTAGCTTTCTAGTAAAATCTTATTATTAATTTTCCATTACTCTTCTTCACTTATATCATCTATAATGTCTACTATTTTAATGTTACTATTCTCTAGTTCTTTTTGGGCCTTATTGTCTTTATCTTCTATCTGCTTTAACATGACATTGGTTTTCTTTATTGGATCACTAAATTTTTTGCTATTTAACTCTCTATCTTCCTTGACATTATTAAGTCTATATATTTCTCGTCTAAAATAGATTTCTTTTTTTCTTATAGCATTCCATTCATATATCATAGAAGTTTTATATTCATCATGAATTTTTACTTAGCTTTTGCTCGTAATGTTTTATTTCATTATCTATATCTAAATTTTCCACAAATTCGCATATACTATTTCTTCTATTTTCTTCTAATTTTACTTCTAAACTAGATGTTTCTAAGTCATCTAGGCTTCGTTCTTCATATCCTACGAACCTAATACTAGTAGCTCCTCTTTTATTTTCATAACTTATATAATTTTTAGGTTGCTTTAAAACCTTTGGTTCTAATTAAAGCACTTGTATTCCATTCTTCATCTGCTCTTTCCATATGCCTTGATTTGTGATTTGATGTTTGCACGTCAATCATTTGGGTATGGAAGACTAATCCAGAATATCACGTGAAGATAACGCCTGTCAGATAACAGCGCAAAAGAAATATACAGTGACACTACTATAGCCAGGACAATTATGGGAGATAGCTCACCGTCCAGCTGTCTAGGGAACAGTAGAAGACGATAATTGAAGACGTCGCCGCAGAAGATAAGCATGAAGGACAATCCAGATAAACACGAAGGACACTCTAGAAGGCTGCTCCCGCTCTTTAAAAGGAGAAGCCAGGCGGCTGCATTCATCATCGGGAGAAGAAGAAGCATCGGCATCTGCAGCATCCGCTCTCACACAGTGCACCCACTGAAGACTCCACTCCACATACATCATGAATAGCATGAACTCAGAAGTCCTCTGAGCTCGTCCACCACCACTTGTAATTAGCCACCTAATCAGTACTACTCCACTAGTGTTGTAAATTAGAGAATAAAGAAAGTCTTCGTGATCTTTCTATACTTGTAAGGTAATCTCTAAGGTTTATGGTAAGTGCTTGAGGTTTCCCGAAAGGAAAAGCCGTATGTAAGCTTGCTATGTGGAAATGAATTAAGCTTTCCTGTTTTAATCTCTGTTTTTCTTTAAGCTCGTTCATATGGGGCGAAGTCTCTGTGTTAGGGACCTTAGAGGAGAATCTCTGCGTGTGTTGTTCTCGTGTTAGCCCTGCTAGCGGCGTCTGTAAAGAACCCTGTTTACGCAGAGAAGTGTTCCCTTCGGGTGAAACTGCCTGGAGAGACGATAGAGCCAGAGTCCTATATGCGCGTGGCTGGGGATAGCGAGGGAGAAGAACTGGTTAGCCTACGGTGAGTACCGAGTAGGACTGACACAAGCATAAGTCGCACGTCTGGCTGAATTAGTTGGTCTCGCCAGCCTGCAAAGATCTTGTGAATCACGCATACATAAACTGCATAATCACTAATCACGTAGCTAATAATCACGCGCGTCGCTTTCCGCATACTGTTTCAAATAGTCCATTTAATATATTTTAATCGACACTGCATCCACCAGCTGCCACGAATAGTAATTGAATAATAAAATACTCTAATAATTCTAAAGGAAAATCGTGCTTGAATAGTAAGGAATTTGGGTGTTTGCCTGAGTCTACTCCCGGGTGAGTGTTCGTGCACTGTTTATATTCTTGAATTTGAATATTACTCAGTATTTTAAATAGTAATATGAATAGTAACTCATGAATTTTAAATTTGAATTTTGAGTTTCAAAATTTTCTCCGGTTTTCGATGTACCCTCCCTGTAGTTTGTGTGTGTGTGTATATATATATATATATATATATATATATATATATATATATATATATATATATATATATATATATCAGCACATGTTAAGTAACATTATTGTTGTGCAAAGTTTTTTTTTAAGAAAACTTGTTACAGCACTGACTCTACCCGCCGCCTCAAAATCACCTTCTCTCCACCGTAGCCTCGCAGAGGAAGGCGACTGCGTTGCCGGTGTTATATGACGTGGTGGAGTGTAGCCGTTGCTCCTGCTCCTTTGCTTTGAACGAGCGAGGAAGACGACCTGGGCCGGCGGCCCGGCCCAAATAGATGACTTACGGGTCTGTTAGCAACCCACTGGTAGTACACAACCACTGAATGGATTAACCGATCTTAGGTAGCAGATACAATAGAAGATGATAGGAGATGGAGTTCAGGAAAGTAGCAAGCAGGGGGAATCGGAGAGAGGAAGACAAGCAGGAGGCTGGGTACAGAGGAACTAGAAATTGGGGAAGACAAGCAGGAGGCTTCTGAATATTCGATGCCTGGCTTGGCCTCAACCGATCCCTTTTGTAGCTGCGGCCACCACTTGCCAACCTTCCTGGGCTTGCCCAATGCTGCAGCCCACATCGGCCCAGTCCATCCAATATCTTGATCAGTACAGGAGCTAGTCACCTAACAGGGTCCAATACCGCAATATCCGTCCCTACTCTGTTCCAGCACCAGCGCCGCAAACCCTCCATGTCGCCGGAGTTTTTTTTCACGATCGGACCATTCACCCGTATTTCATTAAGAGGAAAAAGTTCAAGAAACAGCTAGGTCTAAACTCGATGGCGAGTAGCCATCAAGGTTGATCCGAGACCCTCCTATCTATTGGATACAGCTCCATGTCGCCGGAGTCAGGTCACGCACCGCCTCGGGGATTACTGTGGCAGTTGAGGGGCGCGCGGCCGTGCTAGAGGAGCCGACCACGGCAGAGGAAGGGGAGCAGAGGCCACAGTCCACAGACACCGCAGCCCTTTCTTTGGCATCGGCCCCAACGAGCACTAGCATAGGCATCACGGCTGATTCCTCTCATCAGACAATGGTCACTGGCCAGTCAAAATTTGATTTGTTACAAAAGAGAGATGGAAAGAACTCACGGGCTCCATTATTCTTCTCCTGATGTGGATTACAGAGTACATCAGTGGGTATAGCCCTTGTTGAGGCTCTTCCGTTCGCCTTGATTCTTCTTTTTTTTTTTTTTGAACGTAGCCGTCCATTTATTGCAAGGGAGGATACGGTCGAACCGTTGCTTTCTCAAGGATAGAAACGAAACCCGGTAAAGGTACCCAGAAGCTTCCTTTGTCTGTTTTTATGGTGACTAATCCACTCCAACTGCAGGTCCCAACAATAATTGTCCTTGTTCAACGATGAACAATAATACTGGTACTCCTGTTTCAGAGCAGTCCCAATCGATAGACCTTGTCTACTCCTCTTTCTCCACCTTCCACTTTCCTTGCTTCTTCCTTTCCCAGCGAGCAGCAGAAGGCCAGTAGACCCTCAGCAGCCAGCAGCACCATCAGTCTCTTCTATGTGAAACCACAGAACAGATCATCATCAGCAATCTGTTAAAAAAATAAATCATCACCAGGAATCAACACGGCATCAGCTAAGCTTTTCCGGTATTATTCCTGATTTTCACGGCTGACAAAGCTGCTTCCCTCCTTCGCAGCTGGCGTGTATCCCTTATTCTTGGCTGACTACCTGTTTGTTCTCTTGAAGTGCAGTGCTTGTTCCAGAGTCCTGTCCACCACTCCGGCCACGCTTGCGCTCGTTGTCGACACCGGCTCCGGCAACCTCTGCTCCCCGCGCCCTTGATTCACTTGGTGTAACTTCATCCCGCAACACCGTGTAAGATCATAAATCTCTACTCTTAGTTTGTTGTGTTAACTTATCACTAGCTATTTCGCTCTGTGTGCCGTAGCACACAAGAAAGAAAAATAATCAGTTTGTCTTCAATTTTCTAATCAGATTCACTAATTCTATGCGTCTTCCCAATTCCAGGTTTTCTTCACCCTGTTGCTGTCCTTCTCAGTAATTTGCCTTCTGCAGAAGCACCTCATCCATACATAAAAAAGAAAACAGCTTCCATCGTCCATCCATTCATCTTTCTTCTCCTATTTAATTTTTCTCTTCGCCACCAGACCCTTGCACCCTTCATCTTCAACTTGTTCATTTCACTCCTATGACAAAAAAAAAAGAAAAAATATAGAAAACCAAAAAAAAAAGGAAGGAAAAAAAGATATTAATTGTACTCTGCTTGTTTCCCATCGTTTACATTTCCCAGCAAAACCCAATCATTTCGTGCCATTGCCAATCACTTGTCCTCTTCTTTTCACCTGGAAATATTCATCCAAGATCTCTCCAGTCCACACCCGCAAAGGATAAGCACAAACCACTCCAATTCCATGGCAGACTTGGCGCTCGGTGGCTTAAGGTGGGCGGCATCGCCAATTGTCAACAAGCTTCTTACTGAAGCTTCAGCTTACCTCAGTGTGGACATGGTGCGTGAGCTCCAACAACTAGAAGCCACCGTTCTGCCACAGTTTGAGCTGGTGATTCAAGCAGCCGAAAAGAGCCCCCACAGGGGCAAGCTGGAGGCATGGCTCCGGCGTCTCAAAGAAGCCTTCTATGATGCCGAGGACCTGCTGGATGAGCATGAGTACAACCTCCTCAAGCGCAAGGCCAAGAGTGGAAAAGATCCCCTACTGGGAGAGGATGAGACCTCCTCCACTGCAATGACTATCCTGAAGCCACTTCGTGCTGCTAAGAGTAGGGCACGCAACTTGCTCCCTGAGAACAGAAAGCTAATTAGGAAGATGAATGAGCTCAAGGCTATCCTGACAGAAGCCAAGGAGCTTCGGGATCTTCTTGGCTTACCACATGGCAATACAACTGAGTGGCTAGTTGTACCAACATCCGTTGTTCCCACAACCACATCACTTCCCACTTCAAAGGTTTTTGGTCGTGACAGGGATCGTGATCGTATAGTAGATTTTCTTCTCGGCGAGACAACAACTGATAAGGCAAGTTCAGGTAAGTACTCAGGTTTGGCCATTGTTGGAATGGGAGGAATGGGGAAGTCCACCTTAGCACAGTATGTCTACAATGACAAGAGGATAGAAGAATGCTTTGATGTCAGGATGTGGGTATGCATCTCACGCAAGCTTGATGTCCATCGTCACACGCGAGAGATTATTGAGTCCGCGAAAAAGGGGGAGTGCCCACGAGTTGATAATCTCGATACTCTCCAGTGCAAGTTACGTGATATACTACAAGAGTCACATAAATTCTTGCTTGTCTTGGATGATGTTTGGTTTGAAAAAACAGATAGTGAGACAGAGTGGGAGCAACTCCTTGCTCCATTAGTCTCTAAACAGTCGGGGAGCAAAGTTTTGGTGACTTCTCGAAGAGAAACACTTCCAGCCACTGTTTGCTGTGAACAAGAACAAGCCGTTCATTTGGAAAACATGGACGATGCCGAGTTCTTGGCACTCTTTAAACACCATGCTTTCTCTGGAGCACAAATCAAAGACCAGATGTTACGCACGAAGCTGGAATATACTGCAGAGGAGATTGCTAAAAGCCTTGGACAATGTCCTTTAGCAGCAAAAGTTTTGGGTTCCCGATTGAGCAGAAAAAAAGATGTCACTGAATGGAAAGCTGCTCTAAATCTCAGAGATTTAAGTGAGCCCACCACCACTCTGTTGTGGAGTTTTGAGAAGTTAGATCCACGTCTGCAGAGGTGCTTCTTGTATTGCAGCTTATTTCCAAAAGGTCATAGATATAGACCTGATGAGTTGGTTCACCTTTGGGTGGCAGAAGGCTTTTTTGATTCGTGCAATATGAGTAGGAGGACAATGGAAGATGTTGGGAGGGATTACTTCAATGATATGGTCTCTGGATCTTTCTTCCAACAAGTGGGTTCTGGTAGGTACTATATCATGCATGATATCCTTCATGAATTGGCAGAGTCACTCTCTAAAGAAGGCTGCTTCAGATTAGAAGATGATAATGTGACAGAAATACCATGCACTGTTCGACATCTATCTGTTCGTGTTGAAAGTATGCAAAAGCATAAGCAAATTATCTACCAGCTACATCATTTACGCACTGTTATCTGCATCGATCCACTAATGGATAATGCAAGTGTTATTTTTGATCAGATACTGCAGAACCTAAAGAAGTTGCGTGTATTGCATTTGTCATTTTACAACAGCAGCAAGTTACCTGAATCTGTTGGTGAGCTGAAGCTCCTTCGGTATTTGGACCTCAGCAGAACATCAGTTTCTGAATTGCCTAGATCATTATGTGCTCTTTACCACTTACAGTTACTTCAGTTAAACTACATGGTGGAAGGGTTGCCTGACAAAGTTTGCAATTTAAATAAGTTACGACATCTAGGAGGGTACACGGATCAAATTCCCTACATTGGGAAGCTTACTTCATTACAACAGATATATGTCTTTTCTGTGCAAAAGAAGCAAGGATATGAGTTGCGACAACTGAAGGACTTGAATGAGCTTGGTGGCGGTTTAACAGTAAAAAATCTTGAGAATGTCAATGGAAAGGATGAAGCCTTAGAGTCGAAGCTATATCTGAAAAATCGCCTTAAAGAGTTGACGCTTAAGTGGAGTTCCCATAATGGCACAGATGCAGAGGATATTCTGCATTTGGATATTCTAGAAGGTCTGAGACCGCCACCCCAACTGAGTGAGCTCAAAATCAAAGGTTACAAATGTGACACATATCCTGGGTGGTTACTTGAGCGATACTATTTTGAGAATTTGGAACATTTTAAGCTCCATAATTGCAGTTTGCTAGAAGGTCTACCACCAGATGAGCTCCTTCGGCATTGCTCTAGCCTGTATCTAAAAAATGTTCCAAAATTGAAGACACTATCTTATCTTCCAGCAGGCCTTACAGACTTGTCAATTCGCGGGTGCCCACTGCTTATGTTTGTCTCCAAAAATGAGCTCGACCAGCATGACTCGAGGGCAAACATAATGAAGACAAACGACCTGGCGTCAAAACTTGCATCGTTATGGGAGTTGGATTCAGGAGAAAAAATTAAGAGAGTGCTATCACGGGACTGTTCATCTCTGAAGCAGTTGATGACACAGACGGATGATGATATATCACAGCATCTTCAAATTATTGGAAGTGCTCTGGAGCAAGGAGGAGATATAATATCGGTGAAAGAAAATATCATCAAGGCATG
The DNA here is from genome assembly GCA_038087645.1 of Saccharum hybrid cultivar R570. Classification (NCBI taxonomy): domain Eukaryota; kingdom Viridiplantae; phylum Streptophyta; class Magnoliopsida; order Poales; family Poaceae; genus Saccharum; species Saccharum hybrid cultivar. The sequence continues at coordinate 29,173,033 of JAQSUU010000804.1, forward strand.
GCTTTTTTGCCACGAGCAGAGGATAAGAGTCATTTATGGAATGACCATGGAGCTGCCACTGGTTCTACCATCAGGACTGCATAAACTTTTTCTTTCTTCATGCAGTATTACAGATGAAGCTTTAGCTATTTGCCTTGGTGGCCTCACTTCTCTGGAAACTCTATACTTGGAACATAATATGGCATTAACTGCACTTCCGTCAGAAGAGGTGTTTCAGCATTTGACAAAGCTTGACAAGTTGCATGTAAGTTGCTGTTGGTGTCTCAGATCACTGGGGGGCTTACGTGCTGCTCCATCTCTTTCGAGCCTTTATTTTTATCATTGCCCTTCTTTAGAGCTGGCACGTGGAGCAGAATTTATGCCGTTGGACCTTAGTTTCCTCGTCATAAATGGCTGCATACTTGCAGCTGATTCATTCATTAATGGCTTGCCGCACCTGAAAAGCCTTCACATTTATCGTTGCAGAAGCTCCCCATCCTTATCGAGCTGGCACGTATCTTTTTATTGTTTTGATAGCAAATATGCTTGTATGTTGCATTGGAAAAAAAAATCCATCAAAAGTTCATAGAAACAAAATGAGGAAAAATCTACATATTTATTTATTTATTTATTTATTTATGTTTATCTTTTCTATAAAATTTTAAAGCTATAATTTTTGTTAATTACCATGACATCCATAATTTAGGTTAATGTTTGCATTAATATAACATAGTCCTATTAAATCTGTATCAAATTAAAACACAATTGTGATAGATTTTTTTCTCTCATGTTGTGAAGTACAGTAATATTTACTTGTAAATATATGTCATAATATTAATTTTCATACTATTGCGTGTTTGATTATGCCGCATCCTGTAGCACTGGCATGGTTGCATGGAGTCTTGTATGGGCCACGCATGTGGCCGATTAATTGCCATGCACGATTGGCTGCACGGCCGCATGCATGTGCATGGCTGAAATCTTAATTTGATACGGTACACTATAGGTGAATTTGCGTCTCACTCACCATAACAAAAAAAATGAAAACCAGAAACAGGAGTTTCCCAGAAACACTGGGAACTCGGTCTCGTAATGGTGGAATGGTCTTGATCGTCAAACGGCGTAAGGCAACATTGAAGTAAAGGCCGAGGGCGGATGTACAGGACGCCTTTGATATATATGCCTTCGTTACTTCGTGCCTAAATGCGTCCATGTAGAGGTTCGACCATCTCGGCTAAATAGACGGAAAGCCATAGGGATGCACTCTTGTTGAAGCCACACATGCATGTAGTGCATGCTTGCTTGCATGTAACACGTATGCACGCAGAACATGTGTGCATGCGCACACGTCAAACCTGTTCCTTGCCATTCCAAATTAACCCCGACGACAGGGGCTTCCGGCTCTCATCCATCTACTTGCATGTGCATATGGTGGAGAGGCAAACACCAAACAAATCAAAAGCTCACCATGCACGGCAAGCTTTGAATGTCGTGCCTTTGTTTTTCGCCGCTAGCGGATGTGATGTTCCTAGTGGACGCCGAACACCAGCAGCATCGATCTAGATGGCGCAGCAAGTGTTGACGCCAAGTCGCCAATGAGAGCATGCCCAACCGTCCTCCGCCTTGGCTCTGCCGAGTGAGTTTCTTCTGGTGGCTACTCGCGGTGCGGCGTTGATGGGATGCTCACCGTGGGAGAGGCAGGTAGGCACCTCCAGCGTGAACTGTCTCATGGCCTCCTTGTCGTCGCGAAGTCGGCGAGGGCACGGTCGAACGCTGCGCGTGAGCAGGCATCGTCGCCGAACCTGACCTCTGCCAGGACGCACTCGGAGCAAACTTTGGCATTCCGAGGGCACGCCACCACAGCAACATCGACCACGACGCCACCGTTTGATCTCGAACAGGATGTAGTGGGTCCATAGGGACACCACCCGGTTGTCGTCCTCACAGGCGCCGCTGTCCGCCTCGCTCCGGGCGCGCCACTCCTAGAAGAGCTCCCTGGCGGCGGCTGAATCACCGGCACACATCTCCATGTTGGCCCAGGCGCTATAGGCGGGCGTAGTCGACACAGCGGGCAGGTGAGCGCATGTCGCCACCGTGTCCAGCGGAAGGCTTGACTAGGGTCGAGCGACTCGAAAAACTCAAAGGAGTGCTGCCGCACGGTCTCCATCACGCGTCGCACAGCCTGTCATCTTGTGGGGGCAATGGGCAAACCTGCTTGGTGCGATTCCCATCCACGACCATTGATCGATCGATCGATTGGCTGCGGGCCTTGTCAACAGGATTTATTGGATATATAAGGGCTAGTATATACACATGCATATATTGATTGAACATTGAAGCGTGCATTGTTCGGAATCGAAATCTATTTCTATTTGCTGGGTTGACGCGGGGATGGGCAGACGGCTGGTCTTTCTCATACGGAGTCATCTAATCTGACTCGGTTATAACATCATCTCAACAGAATACGCACGCAAGCCAAAATCTCGTGTGCACATGCATATGCTTTCCGGGAACCAAACCTGTTTACGTAAGCTTTCCATCTTTAGCTTCCTATACAGTAATCACGACATGCATGTTGCGCCTGTATAGAAAGCCATGCAGCCCGCGGCCCGGTGGCACGGCCCACGGCCCGGCCTTTTGGCCCGGCACGGGCACGGCCCGGCCCGTGGAGATCCGTGCCCGGGCCGGCCCAGCACGAGGCGGCGTGCCGTGCCTGGGCCGACCCCCAGGCACGCGGGCCGGCACGGCCCGGCACAGCAATTCGGCCTAGGCACGGATCAGGCCCGGCTCCTGAACCGTCGCCCCCCGCCGCCCCGCCCCATATATAAGGGCGGCTGGCCGACGCGCCCCCCCAAACCCTAACCCTAACTCATTTCCCCCCTCCCCGCCGCGCAGTCGCTCACTCGCTCTCCTCTCTCTCGCTCGCTCTCGGCTTCTCGCTCTCTCTGGCTCTCCGCTCTCCGGCCCTCGGCGCCTAGCCTCCTCGTCGGCTCGTCGTCTTCGTTGTCGAGTAGGGTGACCGGTGCCCTGGTGGCTGCTGCCACCGGCCGCCGCCGGCGTGGTCCCCTTCCCCCCTCCCCTTCTCTGCTGTGCTCTGGATCTGAAATCCCCTCTCTGGCTCTCTGTTCGTCTTTTCGTTTGGATCTGTCGTTTTGGTTTTGCCTTTTTAGATCTGGACATCTGGTCGTCTGGATCTCGTAGCGTAGTCGTCGAGTCCGGCTTCCGCCGCCGGCGTTTTCCCCTACCCCCCTCCCCTTCTCTGCTCTGGATCTGAAATCCCCCCTCTGTTCGTCCTTTTCGTTTCGATCTGTCGTTTTGTTTTTGGATCTGGTCATCTGGACTGGATCTCGTTGTCGTCACCGGCGTGTTCCTCTACCCCCCCTCCCACTCTCTACTCTGGATCTGAACCCTCCTATTGCCCTGTTCTTCTCTTCCTTCTGGAGTTCTAGATCTAGATCTCGTTGATCTATATGTGAGTAGATTTTTTGTTGCTCCGTCTATACCTCTTCCGCTGTTCGCCGTCTTTTCGTCCTATCTCTTTGTTCGTCTGTCTGTCTCTGACCTTTGGGTTCCGCCGTCGCAGATCTTCTTCTCCGGCGCCGGGCTCCGGTTTCGCAGGTAAGACCCTAACCCTAGATCTTTTATTTTCCCATCTCCCTTCCTGTTTCCCCTAGATCTAACCCTTGTTTGTTTTTTCACCTTTTTGTGTTCATGCAGGTCGGTAGCAGACGCTTCGTCTTCTAGCTGTGGGCTAGAGCGAGCTATGCGGCCACCCGTACCGTTGAGGAACGGTGCTGGAGAGGAGTCCATGGCTGGAGAGGAAGAGGATGACCTCACCCTGCCTGGCATGGCCCTAGAGGGAGAGAACGACGACGACATCGGGGACGACGCGCAAGCGTTGTTGGGGATAGATCTTGGGGATGGCTCATGTGCTTAGCCTCCCTTGATCGATCTGGACGGTGACGTCGGTGAAGGTGCGACGGCGACGGCAAATTCCGCCTCTGCAGCTTCTGTTCCACGCAAAGGTAACACTGGTAAGCGCAAATCCGCTGTCTGGGCTGATTTTGATGAGATCTTTGAGACTGTTGACGGAAATAAAATTTGTACTAAGGCACGTTGTAAGATGTGCAAATCTGTGTTGTCTACTATCTCTTCTCATGGCACTGGTCACTTAGGAAGGCACCAGAAACAATGTAAACTTAAAACTGATCAACGTGCTAGGGTTCAATCTAGGCTGTCATATAATCTAGATGGATCTGTTTATAACTGGGACTATAAACCTGAAGTAGCTAGGGTTGAACTGGCTCGTTTGATTGCTAGGCTTGATTTGCCACTTGGAAGTGGTGAGACTGATGCTTGGGAAGAATATATTGTTAGAGCTCATAATCCTAGGTTTGTTAAGGTCTCTAGACAAACCACAACTAGGGATCTTAACAAACTTTACACTGATCGCCGTAATATTATTTTGAATAAAGTACTGTCTGGTGCTTCCTCTATTGCATTGACTTCAGACATTTGGTCTGGTAATGCTAAAGAGGACTATATCAGTGTTGTTGCTCATTATGTTAGTGCTGACTGTGAGTTGCAGAAAAAGGTAATTGCCTTGCGTTTGATTGAGTCCAAACACACTGGTGAGAACATTGCTGACAAGGTTGGCACTGTTCTTCAGGAGTTTGATTTGTTTGATAAAATATTCTCTATTACTCTTGATAATGTTTCTTCTAATGCTAAAGCTATGGAAACTTTGTCTCCTTTATGTGCTGGTTATCTTGGATATGAACCTGCCCCTGAACCTTCTGATCTTCATAAGGTTAAATACAATCTTGTTCACTAGCGCTGTGCATGCCACATTATTAATCTTATTGTTAAATCTGGACTAAAAAGGTTCAAACCTTATACTGAGGATTTTAGAACTGCAATTAACTACTTAAATTCTTCTAATCAAAGAATTGCTAAGTTTAAAAGATATTGTGATGCACAGGGTGTCAGACCCAGGAAATTTGGTTTAGACATGGAGGTAAGATGGAATGCTACCTACCTAATGCTTAAGCACTTGTTGCCTTATAAAGATGTGTTCTCTGTGTTCATTAATTCTAATCATGGTTCACTGTTAACTAATAGACATGGGTACATTGCTGAAAAAATACTTGAGTTTCTGGAGATTTTTTATGAATCAACTGTTGTTCTATCTGGTGTTTACTATCCAACTAGTCCACTTGCTTTGCATCATCTACTTGAAATTGCATCTCACTCGCATGAATGTGAAAAAGACCAGAATCTGATGTCTATTGTTTATCCTATGAAGCTTAAGTACTTAAAATACTGGAAAGATATACCTATGTTGTATGCATTTGCATTCATTCTTGATCCAAGAGGTAAAATGAGAGGTCTATTTAATGTTCTTCAGATATTGTAAGAAAAAACTGGTTGTGATTACAATTCTTATTATGCTGATGTTAAAATTGAAATGTTTAAGCTTTATAATAAGTATGAGGAGAAGTTTGGGTTGTCTAGATCTCAAAGGAGGGCTGCACAGCCTGCTGCCACCACTGGTAAGAGAAAGCATGCTTGGGGGAAAATTTTTGGAGGCCCTGGAGCCTCTGGTGTTATTGGCCCTTCACCTGCCTCTGCCCCCTCTGCTCCTCTCTCTGGTTCTATGAATGCATCTGAGCTTGCTACTTATCTGGACAGTGACAATGTCACTGCCTATGAAGATGAGTTTGATCTGCTTTTGTGGTGGCGTGACCACAAACTAACCTATCCTGTGCTTTCTATCATGGCTAGAGACATTATGTCTGTTCCTGTTTCCACTGTGTCTTCTGAGTCTTGTTTCAGCTTAACTGGAAGAATAATTGAGGAGCGGCGCCGGTGACTGTTGCGTGAACATGTTGATATGCTTGCTTGCATCAAAGATTGGGAGCTTGGTGACAAAAGAATGCAGCATTGTGTTGACAACAAGGAACTTGAGGACTCCTTTGAGAAGCTCTACCTCGATGAAGATGCATCTAAGTCTGGACCTCCTGCTTCTGCTGGTACATCTGCATCTGCTTCGGCTTCTGTGGCATCTGCTGGTGCTGGTACTTGAGTAGTTGTCTAGTTGAGCAGTTGAATTGATAGAGTTAGTTACCAGTCAGACTGTTAGTGAACAATTGCTGTATTGGGTGAGTCTGTGAGACTGTGACAGTGTGACTGGACAATATTTATGTAATAATACTACATTAGAGCTGTGCTGCACTCTTTTTCCCTTTCTGGGGTTTCTCACAAGGGTGAGTTTTACCCAGAAAGGTTTTTAATGAGGCAGCATTGCACACAGCTCAGTTTTTGGCTTTTGATCTTTTTTGTCTTTTCTTTTGGTTTCATTAGTTTTTCTGTGAAAAAACCAAAAATCTGAGTTCTATGAACTCAGATGGTTTGAAAGGGGGGTTTTCCGCCCTGCACACATATCTCGGGCCAGCACGGCACGGTGCCTGTGACGTGCCCCACGGGCCGGCACGGCACGAAAATAGGCCTGTGGGCCTGTGCCTGGGCCGTCAACCAGGCACGAGGCACGCTAAAGCACGGCACGGCAGGCACGGCGTGCCGTGCCGGCACGACGACTTTCGTGCCGTGCCGTGCCGGGCCGGCCCGTTGGCCAACTATATGCGCCTGCAAAGTTCAAATCAATTTAAGCTGCTTACGCGTCTTGCATACATGTTCATGTATTAGGCCTTCCATCTTTTCTTCTTGCTTATGTGATCATCACGGCATGCAGCTGCATTGTAGAGTCCGAGTCACACAATTTCTCTTTTCCTTCACGTGAGCAAACAATCAAATATTTGCAGAAATTTTGCCTCACATACTCTTACCCAATTCGTTTTGGAACAGGACTCGTATCGCGCTAGACAAAAGTTATTCTAACTCGTATCAGCACAAGTTATATATAGATCCGGATGGAAGAAACTTTGCATTGTCCGGCAGTTAGAGGGAGGTGGACAAAAAATGGATGAACGAAAAAAAATAGCCTGAAATTTTGCCTCTTTAGTATTAGGTATAGATTTGATTGACGTACCACAGTGAGGCGCCGTGGCAAATGCATGGTTAACGAATTTCAATTGGTGCGCTTTTGGACCACATCATAACATATGATTCCTTTTGTTTCCTTTTTTATTGATTCTTGCTTTCTGAAGACTAAATCTTACAACAACGAGGAGCAATAACCTAAATAACCAGAATAATATATATTTTGGTGGGTTGATTTGGAACTTTTGTGAATCTGCACCTGATCCATCCATGAAAAAAAAATAGTACAAAAGGCGAGCGATACAAAGACAATATCAGATACTGATTGCTTTGAGCTTTTCTCTTTGGCGGAGGCAATGGTAGCAGCGCAAAAGATTCAAAGATACATTCATGCATGATTTGCGTATGGGTATCGAATCCTCGTCCATTCATCTTTTTCTTTTCTGTCAAACATTTATACAAAAAAGACAGCGATACAAAGAAAACATCAGATACTGATTGCTTCGAGCTTTTCTCTTTGGCGGAGGCAATGGTAGCAGCGCAAAAGATTCAAAGATACATTCATGCATGATTTGCGTATGGGTATTGAGTCCTCGTCCATTCATCTTTTTCTTTTCTGTCAAACATTTATACAAAAAAGACAGCGATACAAAGAAAACATCAGATACTGATTGCTTCGAGCTTTTCTCTTTGGCGGAGGCAATGGTAGCAGCGCAAAAGATTCAAAGATACATTCATGCATGATTTGCGTATGGGTATCAAGTCCTCGTCCATTCATCTTTTTCTTTTCTGTCAAACATTTATACAAAAAAGGCGGCGATACAAAGAAAATATCAGATACCGATTGCTTCGAGCTTTCCTCTTTGGCAGAAGCAATGGGAGCAGCGCAAAAGATTCAAAGAGGGGTTCATGAGTTGGGTCAGGGCATCTAGTCCTCCTTGGCTATTGATCTTTTCTTTTCTGTTGAACTTATCCGGGAGCCTGCTTTCCATGCTGAAAACGAAAAGGAAAAGGTCGTCTTGCACGTAGTTTGCCAAACAAATAATATATTTTGGTCACGGTTTTTTCTTAACCAACGTGAGATTGTGTCAAACAGGGTTCATAATTCCACTAAACTATATGTTGGCACACTAATCAATCGGTTCAAACAATTAGTGTGATTATGAAAACTAGAATCTATACTAAGTATGGTTTTTGTGAAAACTAGAAAAAGTTTACTAAACTCTAAACACCCCGTGAGTCCCTTGATCCATGAAAATGAGTGGTGCAAATACAATATCACAACATGTTCATTGACTATGATAGTAACATAAACTAGTAAACCATAGTCGTAGTCAAACAATAAATCATCTCGTAAAGATAGTGTGTCCATGTGCATGATTATGTATGATTTTGATGTTGATCCTAAGTTATTAGGGAACTTCTCCTCCACGAAGGCCCAATCTTTGTTCGATAATTTCTTATGATTCATAGGTATTCCAAGATACCTAAAAGGGAAGCCTCCCAACTTGCACCCAAACAATCTTGCGTACTCTTGTTCACAGTCCTTGGCTGCTCCATACCATAACAAAAATAGCTCACTTTTGTGAAAATTAATTTTTAGCCCTGATAATTGTTGAAAGGAACTATGCACTACCTTGAGATCTTTAGCTTGGAGCATGTCATGATCCATAAACAGAATGGTGTCATCCACATATTGGAGAATAGACAAATCATCCTCTACCAGATGAGTGACAACTCCCCTAAATTTTCCATTAGACTTAGCCCAAAAAATCAAGGTTGCTAGCATATCCGCAACAAGATTAAACAAGATGGGAGACAAGGGATCACCCTGTCTTAATCCTTTAATTTCTTGGTTTGGAAGAAATGTCCTACCTCATCATTTACTTTAACTACCAACCCTCACAATTTGATGAATCCAATTGCACCACACTAGTGAAAAGCCTTTCATTCTCAACGTCTGTTGTAAAAAGAACCATTTCACCTTGTCGTGCACTTACTCAAAGCCTAGCCTTAAGATCACCCCCATCTAACTTTTTCATGTGCATCTCATGAATGATTTCATGCGAAATGACCACTCCTTCCAAAATATTCCTACCCTTCATAAATGTCGATTGTGATAGCTGGATCACCTTTTGAGCCACTAGGACTATTCGGTAAGTCATCACTTTTGTAAAAATTTTGAAGCTGAGTTTAACACACAAATGAGTTAGAATTGTTGGCTCTGTGTAGCATCCTTTTGCTTGCATAGTAATGTAATTATACCAAAGTTAAGGCTGAAGAGGGAAAGGTTACCCTTGTGAAATTCCAAAAAGAGAGGCATGAGGTCATCTTTTATTAATTCCCAAAAAACTTGGTAGAACTCGGCCGGGAACCCGTCGGGTCCTAGAGTTTTATTATGCTCCATTTGAAAATCGCCTCCTTAACCTTCTTTTCTAATTCTGTGATTAAGATGTCGTTTTCTAACTGCGAAACTTTTAAAATGTCACTCATAAAGGACTCTATCATAGAAAAGTTATTAATATCCGGTGCTCCAAAGAGACCTTTATAGTAGTTGGTGATGAATTTTTTTAAGTTTTCCTCACCCTCGATTGTTCCTTCCTCTTGCTCTAAACAGAAAAATCCTTGTTTTCATATGCTTTCCATTGGCCACTAAATGGAAATACTTAGTATTGCAATCACCAGGTAGCAACCTAGTTGTCTCGGCTCTTTGATACCATTTGACTTCTTCCCGTAATAGAAGAGCAAATCTCTCTTTACAGTAAATTTTAAGATCAATTTCCATACTGTTGAGTGGCTGCAACTCCTTTTTTATCTAACTAATCAGCTTTTCTAATCAACTCGGCCTTTTCTTTCTTGTATTTCCCGCTAAAATTCTTGGCCCAAACCCTTAAGAATTGTCTAAGCCTTTGAATTTTGTTTTGCCATCTGTGTAGCGTTGCTTCCTCTCAACTCCTTTTTCCATACACCAACAACCAACTAAAAAATCATCCCTTAATAACCAAGTTCCAATTTGAACCCCGATTGTTTGTTTTCATGGGTGCCATTACCAGTATCTAAAAGTAGCGGAGTGTGATCTGATATTTTTCTTGTCAACGCTCGTACAGTCGTGTCGTGCTCACTAAGATCTGGTCAAGCCAGAGGCCATCCACGGAGAAATAGGATCGGCCCCCGCGTCGTCCCGTCTGGACGGCACGGGCAGCGACGCCACCACCGCCCACCTCTCCTCCCTCCCTCCCCGTGCCTCCTCGCCGCTGCCAGAGCGTGCTGCCGGAGGCTGCGCAGTCCGCGAGGATGGTGGCGGCGGGGCCCTTCTCCCTTGTTCCCTCCTCTCCTCCCTGTGGAAGTTCTTTCCGGCGATGGTGGTGGTTGCCCCGGCGGCCGGCTCTCGGATCCACAGCACCAGTAACCGGATCCGGTGCTCTTGAGGCCAGATCAGGCGCCCCCGCTTGGATTTGGTCGGGGCATAGCCGGCGTGGGCGGCGGCGCGCGGAGGGGCCGGGGTTGTTGGACGGCTCGACACGGCGTCCGGCTATGGACGGCGCGAGAGCCGGCGGATGTGCGAGGATGACGCCGGGCTCCTTCTCCGCTTGCCGCTTCCTCAGCCATGGCGCGTCGCTCGCTAGGAGACGTCGGCTACGGCGGCGGCGGCGGCGACCCAGGCACGTCGGGGAGCCGCTGGCCGCAGCCGGCGTGGGCGGCGGCGCACGGAGGGGCCAGGGTTGGTGGATGGCTCGGCGCGGCGGCTGGCCGTGGAAGGCGCGACACCGGCGGCTACATCGGGAAGCCGCTGGCGGTGGCCGGTCACACATCGCCTCACACGGGCGGCGGTGCCTGTTACTCTGCCATCCGTGGTCGGTGGCTGGTGCAGCAAAAGGACCGTGGCTACTGTGCACGGGGCTGAGGCGCCATGGCGAGAGCCTTGTTCCTCTTGGGCCGATGACGGCGATGCCTTCGGGCGCCGTTTTCTTCGTCCGAAGCGTTCATCGAATGGCCCTCTTCCCTGTGCGCAGTGTGTCTTCCTGAGGTGAAAACCTTGACCGTCTGGTCAGGCAACGGCGGCACAGATGTGTCGTGTCCCTCCTTGGAGGCGTTGTTTAGGAAGCTCGTGCTCGTGTCTGTGGCAGCAGCTAGCGTCGTGGCGAGGAAGGTGGAGGCTTAGTTGAGAATTCAAGTTTGCAGTGTCCACGACGGAGGAAGGTGGTCAAGAGGAGGGCAGTGACGCAGTGATTGGAGGGCTTCGCATCTGCTTGGCAATGGAGGGCGACGGTTTGATAGGATCGTCCTCTAGTTGTGACCACGAAGTTGGCAAGAAGGCCGGCGTGGAAGATAGTGGCCAGCAGATTTGAGTTGCCGAGTTGACCCGTGTGGTTTGGCGGTAGGCAGTCCCGCACAGCGGTGGCTGTTTCCGGTGCCAAGAGGCGTTCTGACTGGCAACCTGAAGACGTGTGGGGCACTTCTACCTTCGATGAGATAACTAGGTCCTGGAACTCTGTAATTCTGTGATAAGAAACAGCTATATGCATTGGTTGATGCAGAAGCTGGGATATTAATATATTCCCTTTTCTAAAAAATAAAAAAAAAGATCTGGTCAAGCCTTTCATAAGTTTGTGTTTTCCTGAAATTAGGCCATGTAAATTTTCTGATTGAGAGATCAAGTTTCCTTAAATCCAACCTATCTATGATAGCATTAGACAGGAAGGGCCACCGATCCTCATATATATAGTTGTTCTTTTCCTATGGACTTGTAATGATATTAAAATCTCCATGACTCCATCCACAAGAGCAGGACCTGTTTCCTTTGCACATGTTTGGACCAACCCAGTGAAGGATTCCTTGTGTTCCACTTGTGCAGCCCCATAAACTGCAATAACAACCCAATGAAAACCATCCACTTTGTTTCTGAGCCTAAACTTGACATAAAAGTCTCTCTCATCAGTACTACCAATATCAAAGATGGTAAGATCAGCATCACAGCATGCATCAGTTCACCTCTGATTGAAGAAGAAAAGCTATCAATGAGATGGGTGCCATTGCTGGATGATCCTGTCCATGGTGGAAGCAGCAGACATGCGTGAGCTGCAGGCGGTTTCCATACAAGGAGCAGGATCAGGATGAGAGAGCAAGGACCAAAGCAGGGGCATGCAGTGGCTACACCCTACATTGGCACAGAGCTCCTAGTCCGCTGGGCTGCGCACACCCAAGTAAGGTGTCCGCATGCATGCACATGCAAGCAAGCTCTCACGGAGCAGTCTTCTGCCGATGCCTCTCATATATTGATATTCCAGCTCGCTGTACTCCTTGCCGGCTCTTGCGAGCTGTGTGCGGCCTCTTTTTTTCATGGTGTCCTTATTTTGGTTTTGGTACCAATAGTCGATTTGGAAAAAAAAAATTAAAGATCTGATTGGATTGGACAACTGCGGTTTTTGCATGGCTGGTCAGCTGGTGTTTATTGGATCAACGAGTGAGCGGAAACCAAAAATCGGTTGCAAGTTGGGGCTTGGAATGGCGTACGTACGTCCCGATCGTCGTCGTCGTCAGTTGTTGGTTTCTCGGCAACGAACTCAAACTAGTGGCCACTCGCCAGTGGCCAACGCTTGCTGTGGCCCGGTCTCCTTGCTCTTGGACGAGACGAGCAGACAGGTCTCCGTCTCGACGGCAACATTTCCATGTCCGCATGTTCGTGGCGGCAAAGTGGAGCTCGCTGACGACTCGAAGCTCTGCACCGCGCAGAAGGTGGCACCGCACGGAGCTGGGCGATGATGCACAGAGGGCAGGATGGGACGCAGCGACGGAGAGAACGGGAGGGGGTGGGCGGCAGCGGCACGCAGAGGGCGGGGTGGGCGCGCGGCGACAACGCAGAGGACCGGTGGGGGCGGCAGCGACAGTGCGCAGAGGATGTTGGCTTCCGCACGGACACTCTTGGGCCCATCGCTCTGCAACATCGGCAATGTACTAATGAAACACACTAGATATTGATACATTTACAATATCGTTGCTACAACATCGGTGATGTACTACTGAAACATTCCCAGATTACTGTTGAAACATGTATAATATTATTGTTGCAACATCCGTAAAGACAACACCTGCAACATGCTCTCGAAACACTTAAAGCAATTAAAACATAGGCTTGCAATATAGGCATTCAAAGCAACATCTCATTGCAACACAACACCTGTAACATGCGCCTGAAGCACCTGCAACATGCGCTCAAAACACCTGAAACGTTTGAAACATAGGCTTGCAACATAGGATTTTCAGAGCAACATCTCCTTCTGCTTGGGCGAACAGAGGCTCGTCGGCATGCAGAGCTCGACGACAGTGCGTGGACCTCGCCAGCAATGCGGAGCTTGACAGCACGTAAAAGGTGACGCCGCACAAGCTGCGCGGAGCTGGGTGACGGCGTGTAGAGGGCAGGGTGGGGCGGGCGCGCAGACGTAGAGGATAGGTGGGGGCGGAGGCGGCGGTGCTTAGAGGGTGGGGTGGGGCGTGGCTATGACGTAGAGGACAGGTGGGGGCGACGGCAGCGGCGCTCAGATGACACACGCATTTCGTAACGAAGCGTCTGTCCGTTCGGATGCTCGGCCGTATCATTATCGTGTTTTGTGGAAACAGGAGTTTGCCCCATACTGACTTTTATTAAAAGACAGTAAGAAGAATCTATACAAAAAAATGGACACTGGCTTATATATATAGAGGATCAGATACATACTGACCTGCTTGCTTTGCTTCCTTCGTCCAGCTGGAGCTCTCCTCTTTTGGCTGCACTCCACGAATGGTAGCAGCGTGAAAGATTCAAAGACAGATGGTGTATTCATGGTTTGGGTTTGAGACGATCGATTTTCTCCTTTTTGTTCGTCTTTTCTTCGTGTCTATCCTGGAATCAAACTTATCCTGGAGCATACTTTTCATGCTGGAACGAGAAAGATCAATCAACTTGCACAAAGTAAGCACACAAACTAGATAAGATTTTTCTGGTACAGTAGAGTACTCCTTCTATCTAAAGAAGAATATGTCTATCTCTCACTCGAGTGTTGTTTTGGGGGCTAGAACACTCGATTTTTTTCTTCGCGTCTTCTTTCTCTTCCTGATGCGCCGTGGCCGCCCACTATCCATCACCCCTCTGCGGAGCGGTAGGTCATGGCCCCGGAGCTCCGGAAAAACCCTACCGCCCGCGACGAGCACCTTCTTCCCCTCCCCCACCCCCTGCGGCCATGGCCATGGTCACCCCCGCCCGGCCACCTCCTCCTCCGCCCACCCCGGCGGTGTCGCCGCCGTCGCTTGCAGGTTTTCTAAGGTTCTGTAAATGTAAGAAGTCGAAAACGAGAGGAAGATTGGGATAAGAGGGTTGAACTGGACTTGTCTCATGACTTTATCGTTGGTCAAATTGGTACAATACCTGTTTCAAGTTGTAGATATTTCCACAAGCTTTCCAACAAGTCTAAGATCATTAAAATCAGAGTCCGGAGCAAAAAATAAATAGATAAAATACCAAATCATATCATCATTGGATCGTCTGCTGGAGATTTGAACTAATCCATGAAGTATTTTTTTCATAATCTTGTAGTTCATTTCACCAGCTTTCCAACAAGCAAAGATCATATAGAAGAGACTTCGAACTAGGAGATATGGTCAAAATCCTGAGAAGACAATGTACTAAAACAGTACCGCCTTATAATCCAGTGCTCACTATTTTGAACTGGTGGATCATCCGGTGATGTCCAATAAAAGGTGCATAAAATACACATAGTACCATCATATGATCCAGTATTATTGTTCATAGGTCAGAGGATCACCCCGCCGTATCCAGTAACGATGTATTAAAAGTTCACACATGGGGGCTATATGTATACCCCGCAAGCGTCGACTGGATAAAAATGCAGTTGAGAACCTTTTCTTTTTTTCTCAAACTACGCAGGAGAGCTACGCATCGTTTCATTAAGATAGAAAAAAACAGTACACGAGTCCAGAAGGACCCAAAACTGCATACAAAGAACAAACACACACACCACACCTCACATACTAATCTAGACACTTGCCACAAAGAACAAGAAAAAAACGACTAGCGAGCAAAGGGCTTAAACACCAAGGGCCAGCAACCTGGGCATGAGCTCTTGGAGCTTTGAAGCCCTTGCTGAACACCAGATACCACCCTCCAGGCTCATAGCCCTCAGCACCACCTGAAGACTCAGCCTCGAATTCTCGAAAAAGTTGAGAACCTCTTACTTTTAAAATTCTATATTTATGTCTAAAAATTTGCTATGATGTTCATAGCAGAACACTAGTTTTTTCATAGCTCAACATTTTACCCATGTTTTCGACATTAAAGAAATAAGCTCCACTGCAAAGTTGTCGAGTGCTATGGTCTCATGTAAAGATTATTTTCATACGAAACCATATGAAAAATGCTGTATTTTTCCATAAGCAGCATCACATGTGGATGGACTAAACCTCGCACCTTTCAAAGAACAAAAATTAGGTATTTTGGTAGTTCTTTCAAAGAACAAAATTAGGTATTTTCATACTATCACTCTCGAAGACAATTGATATTTTGTCACTTCACTATATAGATACAGTTTCACACTTCGAAACGGTGAAATTTGGCCTTTTTCCCATCCTCTATAATTAATTAATGCTACTTTCCGTTCTCCGATTTTTTTTTTTTGACGAAACAGACCTCCGTTCTTCAGAACGCTGTAACGCTAGTCTTTCTTTACTGTTATGAACAAGCGTGGCTGGAAGGATTGCTGGGCAGGGAAAAGCAAGAAGCAGAGGAAGAACAGAGGAGCACGGCGGGATTTTGTGGGAGTCCACAGTTATCAGACGGTTACAGGAGAAGGTTTCATTTTTCTGAAAGGGTAAATTTTCATTGCTCAAAGACAAGATACAGAGATGGGGGCAAAACAAGCCCCACTGAAAGTTCGATAATGATCCCACATGGACGTCCATGACTCCCGTCAACATGGTTCCACAAGAGCGGGTCTTATCTCTCTCAGAAATAAAAAAAAAAACAAAACAAAACAAATCCCCACTCCCTCGTGTGCTTATCCGTCCGGCCCCGAAGCAGCGTGGCCGCTTACCCGTCCGCCTCCTTCCCCCCACCACGCACTCATCAGGCTGCCGCGCCGTGCCCTTCCCCCCATCGCCGGCCGCGCCGCGCTCCCTCGCTCACCTACGCCGCTCGCTTCCTCGCTGTCCGTCCGTTGCCCATCACCGTCGGGCGCCCCGCTGACCCCACCATGGCCGCAGGGGCGCACGTGGAAATCAGATCTTTCCCCGGCCGATCCAAGGCCACCCACGAGTGTGGCCGGTGCTGGTGGTGCTCGCACACTGCCGGATTCCACCTCGATGATCGGATTCGACCGGCCCCGGTCTTTCCCTCCCTTATGTTGTAAATGTACATTTCAAATGTTTCAGGGGTATGTTGCACATGTTGCATATTTTTGCAAGTGTCTTCAGTGGTATGTTGCAAGAGTTTTGAAAAAATATTGCATCTGTTTTAGACGTATGTTGTAGCAAGTGTTTTATTTGAATGTTCCATATGTTTTACACACATGTTGCAAGTGTTTTATCTGGGTGTTGCACATGTTTTCATACACATGTTGCAAGTGTTTTATCTAGTATTGCATATGTTTCACACATATGTTGCGACAGTATGTTTCAAATATTTCATATGTGTCCGACGTATGTCGTAAAGTGTTTCATGTTAGCACGCTGAGTGATGGGCACACGGGCCGAGCGCCGAGATAGGGTGCGACAGAGCTGGGGACCGGTGGACGGGGGCGCATCGAGCTGAGGGCCGGCTCCTGGGTCCCGCCCAAGCGGAGAGAGAAGAGAGGGTCTGGGGGAAGAAGCGGGGTGCAACAGGGAGCAGGGTGCGCGTGCGAAGGGGGGCGGGCTGCGTAGCCGTCCATCCGGACGCGAGGAGCGGCGAGCGCAGCGTCGAGAACAGGGTGCACGTGCAAAGTCGGAGCGAGACGGATGGAGACGGGCTGCATGAGTCCGGGCGCTAGCCACGCCGTTGAAAGTTCTCCACGGGAGAAGGTTTCTGTTCTTCCTTAAATAGTTCAATGGCTGGCATCCCCCGGCTTATTATCTCGCCGCCGTGCCAGCTTACAACTGGGCCACACTCCTATCAGCCCACTACCCACATACTTAGGCCCATTGCCTCAGTTTATCGTAACATTTATTTACGTTCCTTGTGATTCTCAAAAAAAAAAAAAAACGTTCCTTGAAACTGTGATGCATCATGCATGGGTGCATTATGCAATCAAGTGAAGGCAGGCATTCAGGCAAAAACAGTGTACTAGTACTAGATTAGTGTAGTATATTACAGTCATCAAATTTTGACGCTAGTAGTTACTGGCGCTTCTTTGCTGATCCTGCGTTGTTCCTCCTAAAATCTCTCGCTAGCCTGTAGCAAGCACAGGCCTTCCTCAGTTCCTGCTAACCTCCTCTTCCATTCCTCCCTGCTGTTCGTCCGAGATGAACTGCCTTCACCACCATCTGGAAACGCAGTCTACAGTCTTGATCATCGTCACCCACTCTCCACTCACCATCCTGGCTAGCTCCGATCCTCCGGCTGCTGAGACCGCACCCATCCACGATCGCTGCCTGGCTGCCTCCATTGTCGACGCCAGCCAAGAAGCTTCAGTCGTAGGCGAAGGACGCCTTCTGCCGCCTGCGGGCCTTCCCGTCGGAGCACTGGGAGCTCCGGCCGCTCTTCTTCCGCCTCCTGTCGGCCGCCGCAGGCCCGCCGACGCCGAACATGGTGATGCGGCCGAAGCCCCTCGACAGCGACGCGAGGAAGGCGCGCCCCGGCTCCCCAGGCCGCCCGCCGCCGCCGTCCCCGCGCATCCTCCCTTGCTGCTTCATCAGCCCCTGCTCCCGCTCCAGCTCCGTCAGCCGCACCCGCATCCGCGAGATCTCCAGCTTCAGCTCCCGGTTCTCCCGCCGCAGCGACGCGTAGTTGTCCCGCTGCGGGGACACGCACGAGCTCGGCACGCCGCTGCTGCTGCACACGAACCGCTGCGAGAAGGACCCGTCGGCGCCGAGCCCGAGGCCGCTGACGCACCCGGACCCGCCGCCCGAGAAGGACGACTTGAGGCGGAGCTGCTCGAAGTACAGCACGCGCACCACCATCTGGATCGGCAGCCGGTCATTCTGCGCCGCGTGGCTCGACGCGTCCTGGGATAGCTTCTGGCAGTCGATCAGCTTGCACAGCTTCTTGCACTCCGACTCCGTCAGAGATGGATGCGCCTGTGTTTTTTGAAGCAAAACATGGTCAGCCAACAAGCTCTCTTTCTTCTAGACACAAAATCAATCAAGAATAACAAAGCAAACAGCTGTGAAGGATTGCAACATGTTCAGGCTACGATCAGACCTAAAGATTGATCAGGCAAGTTTTTATTAGTTAGACAGAGAGCAGAAGTTCAGTGATCACCTAAATTCATTCAGGTTGCAATTTACCTTCAGGCCTAAAGATTGATCACACAATTGACTTTTCAACCACACAGAAATCAATCCAGTGGTAAGCTAGAGTATGTTATAGTATTTTACTTGCATACACATATTTTCATGCTACCTAGTATTCTAGTTACAGGGAAATATGCCTACTCAGAATATGGAATTCATTGCCACTAAATCAAATATGTTTTTATTCTGTTTGATCTTATAACTATCATATGTTGTCGTCGATGATACTCTTTTTATGCACTTTAACTTCAGGCATATACATTGATCCAGAGAGTCTAATCAGACAGAGATCAAGGTCCAGCAATCAGCTAGAATTTATTCCATTTGATTGCATACACACATTTTCATCAAGGCTGAATAGAAGATAGATAGGAGATATGCCTACTCAGAATATGGGACTCTTTGTGAAACAACTACAAAAATGTGACATTTCTAATCTAATGCCTTTACCTTCAGGTATATGTCGATGGCACGATAGAGTCCATCATCAACAATGCGTGCATAGTCTGGCAACAGTTCAATAAGAGCCATGAACTTCTGCAGTTTCAGATATGGATCTGGTGCTACCTCTGCAAGATAACCATCCATTAGTCTCCCAACCTTCAGGACTGAACTGTGGCTTGGAGACTTTAGTCCGTCAGAGTCATATCCACAAGGTGACAATTCTCCTGAACTATCTTCATCTATCCTCTGCAAGAAGTTCACCAATATACGATGGACAGTGTCAACGTCAAACATCGAGTCACTTGTTTGCGTGGAGGGGATCAGCAGATCATCTAGTGATGCCATCTCCAGCTGGAGGCCAATCCTTTTCTCGACCTCGATTCTACAGTCTAAGCTTGCATCAACTTCAATTGCCATTCTCAGCATGCCAAACAAGAAGGACAAAGTAACCGTTGTAATATTTTCAGTGGCCAACAGATCGATGAGTGTTTCAACAATCATCCTTTGACTGTCACCAACAAATGGGCCTGAGTCCCATACATGGCGCCTTTCGACACCCTTGAGTGATGTTTGGGCATAGTGATTAATAGAGGTGCCAATACTCTCTGGTCTGACCCCATTCCTCCTCATCGCAGCAATCACACGGCGATAGTGGTCGATTCTCAGTGCAGAAAGGTCTTCAACCCACCAGTCCTGGCAGTGCATACGCAACTTTGCAGATCCCACATCACATTCCAAGTGAGCCAAACCTGAAACCAGCTGCTCCTTGCTTGCATTCACCGCGATTGCATCAACACACCTATCTACAAGTCCGACTTCCTCCACTACTGGATCCAATCCATCACATTTACAAAGAACTTCCAGAGATTTATCGAGGTTCTTGAGCACGATCTCATTTAAGTACGTCTCTGTCCTGAAAATGAGGTTCTCCTCTTGATAGTCCTCCGTCATTTCCAAGTACTCTGCGACGCATCGCAGATGGGCCACATTTGCCGTGGTTATTTCGAAATTGCTACCGTAACAGAACTTGGCAGCAAGTTCAAATGCAAAAGCTCCCCCTGGTACGTTTACAAGCTCCAGCTTTAGGAGATCTGGGTCCTTGGAGTCCACTACCATTTTCCGTACTCGCCCACACCGAGATACTAAAGGGAACTGCAAAACAAGCACAATTGCAGGGGATGTAAAACTTATTCCAGGAAAGGAATCTTAAAAGTTTTGCTTCATGGGTTATGCAGAGGGATGTACCAATAAGATTTCTCAGTTTATACATAAATCCTTTACTAATCCTTCAAAATTGCCATGAGTTTTACATAACTGAGCGCTTAAATACGAATTCCCCTATTTGTTCATTAATTGTTACTTTCAAGCCTTTAGAATGACCAAAAATATCTTTACAGGATGAACTGCATCCAAGCTGGCTGATACATGATACTTGTTAGTTTCCAAAGTCAGTACTTGCATGAAATTTATGTGAATTGAGTCATTACTTACACCACATAAGAGTTATGTAGTAAATCATTAGTCCTTACTACATTTTTTGTATGGTTTTCGTATACCCATTTATATGCCCTGAAAAGGGGGAAGCAAGCGTCCATTTCATTTACTACTGGTCCTTTGTCAAGCAATTTATGAGAAGTGGCATGCCCAACCTATGGAGTACTGGTTCAGACATGGCATTGAAGTTCCAGCAAAAGAAAATGCACCTGCCTAACTGAAGAATCGCCTAAACAATCACGCTGAGGTACAGATGACTGAAGGCAGACTCATATCGAATGGAAGCAGAGTAAATGAAACTTGGCTGTAAAAACACTAGAGTGCTGAAATGGAGTATACACCGACCTTGTGCAGCAGAAACGACTGTCCATCCACCGATACCGTGACATCCTCAGCGACATCTGAAAATATCCTGCACAAGCACAGCAGGCAACGCAATGGCCCAAAAGTTTTATTAGACGCCAGGACTAGTTAGCACTTGAGTTGGCAGCAATGTGTAAACGTCCAAAACGATAGATGGACGGCGTCCAAATCGATGGAATGGAACGAAAACTGGAGTCGGCGAAGCAAATGGTGAAGGGATCTGGTAAGAGGCAAGAGTAGCGCGGCACCGGCAGTCCGGCATGGCAAGCTGTTTCTGTTTCTGTTTCTGTTTCTGTTTCTGTTTCTGTTTCTGTTTCCCTAAGTATGCAATGCAGAGGAAAGCAAAGCCGACGGACGGGAGTCAGAGATGGGGATCCAGACCTCCTGTGACTGACGGCGGTGCCGCAGAGCCGCGGCGACGTGGTGGTGGCGGTGGAGAAGGGGAACAACACGGCGGCAGCGTCGCTGCCCATCCCCATGCCTCCTCCTCCTCTTTGCTTCCCACGCCGGCTCAGCTGCCGCCGCCGCGTGCTTCTGTGTCTCCCTATGAAATGCTCTCAGCACCGGCCGGAGGTGGAGGTTCGGTCTGGAGTAGGAGGAGAGGAGAAACGGACGAGAGCAAGGAACGACGGCTGGTCTGTCTGGTTGGTCGTCGGCGCGCGGCAATAACAAAAGCATCGTTTGTTATTGCGACAGAGCATCGTTTGTTGTGTCTTGAATCTTGACGTGGGAGGGAGGGAGGGACTGCAGGATTAGGAACAAGATTAATGATTAGCTGAGCGTCTGAGCCTGAGAGAAAGGAAGCCAAACAGAAAAAAGCGACTCGACGACGGAGGGGAGGAGGATTAGTTGGGTGACTAGGGGACACCCCCTGCTCCACTGTCAGTATTCTGGCTTGGCTGCTGCTTGATTGAACCCAACGACGGAATGGAATGGAGGGTACTGTACCTTGATCTTGTGTGCCCATGCTCATGTAGCCACAACTACTTGAAAGTATTTTTTTTCCTTTTCACTTTTGTTACTGCCACAACTACTCCTACACAAGGCTCAAGTTTGCCGCGTTCATTGAACCATGTCTGGTGTAATAACTCATCTTCTCCCCGTACTTGTTTTTTGTTCTTTCGGTTTGTTATCAATCAACCAGAATTATTATTGCCACATGTAATGTGATGTTGGAATGAGACTGCTAGTAGGATGCATTGCAAGAATCTTTTGAGGGCGGGCTTGTTTGTTCACGAGCTACAGCAGGGAGTGACCCTTTTCTTTTTTATTATGTTCATGTGTTGTAGCATAGCAGCCGCAGTAGGTAGAGAGTGGTAGAGAGTGGAGTCAAGCGGAAGGCTGTCTGCCGGTGAAGAGTGGAAATGAAATGATGCCGGAGCATGTTGTCGCCTCGGCTGCCCGCCCTGCGTGTCCACCAGACATGCCCTTTCCCATCCGCCTTTCTCTTTACCGCTTTGCCACTCAGTTTTGCTTGTCCACCTTGCCGCTTTGTTGGCTAGTACGAGTAGCCTAGTACTTGTATTCATCAGTCGGAAAAATAGGGCAACCGAAGAGTCAGATAATTTTACGGTTAACAATAAATATACCAAAAACATTAGTAATTTCGGTATCTGATTCAATAAGTATTATTGGGTTAACCATAGAGTATATTTTTATGGTAAAATTAACTTGATCCAAAATTTGAGAAAAAAATAGCTTCACCCGAGATTATAGCTACACTGCACTCTTTTTTTTCTGTTTTATTATACGGATCGATCAGGTAATAATAGTATCTTGTAACTTTTAACACAACCACTTCTGCTGGCTTTGCTGAGGTTGAGCCGGCCGTTGACGACGCAAGGGCCAGTGGCGGGCCTACATGTATTCAAGGTATTCAACTGAATACCCAAAAATTTTACCAAAAAACTTTTGTATATATAGTGTATATACGTAGGTGTAGGAAAAAAAAAGAAAATAAAACCAAAACAAATATTATGTCAAGAATTCGGCCAAAAACCTGTATTCTACTACTGATTTTCCACCCCACTCGATGGCCCAAATAGGCCCAGCGGCCTGTGGCCCAACATCTTCCCCGCCGGCAGCACACAGACGCATCGCGACTCCCAAATCAGAGACATCGGCACATCACCTGCCCGTGCTCGCTCAGGCGCCTGTTTTCTTCCCCAACCCCAAACCCTAGCGCCTACCGATGGCGGTGGCAGAGCAACGGACTCGGGCAGTGGCAAGGCATGGTTTTTTTTGACACAGAGTGGCAAGGCACGTTGGCACGAGGTGACGACAAACAAAATTCACACTAAATTTTTTGGTACATATACAACACAAACTTGGGGGCCTGTTTAGTTGGGCAAAGAGGCCAAAAAAAGTTTGCGCAGTACCCGTCACATCGAATCTTTGGACGCATGCATGGAGTATTAAATGTAGGTAAAAAATAACTAATTGCACAGTTTGTCTGTAAATGTCGAAACGAATCTTTTGAGCCTAGTTAGTCTATAATTGGATAATTTTTGCCAAATAACAACGAAAAGTGCTACAGGAATTTACCCAAAATTTTTCACCATCTAAACAGGCCCTGGGTTTGTTTGTACTTGATTTGAAATACCAAATTTGACAACAAATTTTACTATTGCTTACTGAATTGCTAAATTGATTTTACCAATTTATGTATGGAAATTTTAGTATTGCATACCTACAAAATTCTAGATCCATCATTGGATTTTACATTGTAAAAAAATCGATGCATCTTCCAATTTTGAATACCCAAGTTCAAAATCTTGGGCCCGCCACTGGCAAGGGCGCATTATGGCCGAGTGTATATGCTCATGACTGATCATTACCATCAGTCCATCACAAAAACAGATCTCGAATCATCGAGTGCTGGCGCGAGCATGTACACCGTACATGCATGCATATGCATGCAAGTTCATGCAACGCAGAGCACACTGTGTTGGGCACGCGCGCACGCGGTACGCCCGCCTCGTGCGAAACTCTGCCGGTAACTCAATGACGAGGCATACGAGGAGGATGCATGTATCCGGTGAGTGCACTCAGTGGCGCGTGTTCGTGCGTGCAACTATGCTGGTACACTCCTACACGGGCTTTGATAGATTTGTTCGTGCAAGTGCAACCATCATTTCTCTATCTTGACGACCGCGCGTGGTGCAGTTGGCAAGTTCGCAGTGTGCGATGATGCCCACCCACGTTCGAGCCTTGCTCGGCGCGCATGCTTACCGAGGTTTTTCCCTAAATTCAGATACAGCCTCTCAATGCGCGGAGCTTCAAAGGGACTGCAACATGTCTGTCGTCTACAGAGCTTCTCTGGTGATCTTTCCAGAGGTCTGATTGTGTATGAGTGGTGTGCGTGTGTGGTGTCAATGTGTGTTCGTATACGAACAGATGCTACAGCTGTATCCAGATGAGAGGTGTCAAAAAAATTCATTTCTCTATCTTTTTCTAACCACGGATGATGAAACTACAGTAACTTTACATTGGTTGACTCCGATCCTTCGAAAGCTAACAAACAATAACAGATCGAGCACTTGATCGAATGGAGCATGGACAATTGTCAAGATGCCTATATAGGATTTGTGCATTTCTAGGCTTCCCAGTTCCCATAGAGTCGAAAAGCAACAAATACCTTGAGTCCTTGACGTGCACGCACGGGCGTCGGAGCCTGGACATCGGACTCTGAATCCGCCATTGGCGCTCGAGACATCCTGATTGAGGCCAAGAGAGTGTGCAAGTACGGTTACATATCATTTATATATAGTATAGAGTACATTTTTTTCTCTACTAATGTGCTAACTATTTTGTGCCATGAGTATTAATACCCCTCCTCTAAACTTAATCGAATTTTAGATAGTTTGACAAAGAGAATTACAACTAGGCCATGTTTGCTCGAAATTATCAAGCATGTACAGTATTTTTCTCCCCTAATAAGTCAACAAACGGTAACGGGCCTCTGTCTCCGCTTCCAAACGCAGCAGGAGCCAGGAGCGGTGCACATACGCAATCGATGGTACCCACAGCGACTCTTAGGCGAGATGGAGTATAGCATGATGATGACAAGCAACGTGACATGATGGCAGCATCACCAAGGAGCGCAAGCAATGACGAGGCACGGAACTCGAGGAAAGCTACCTACTGCTAGTGGTACTGTGCCTAGAGCTCCCGAGAGCAGAGGGGGCAGCAGGGCCGCCATGTCGCTCGCATCGCAGTTGCGCCTGCGCGTGCGCTTTCCTCCCTTTTGTACGTCTAGTTGCGCGGTGCCGGGCCAAGGCCGCCCCTCCCCAGTCCCCACATCGTTCTACTCCACTCCACTCTCATCCAACACGTCTCCAAAGAATCTCACTCTACTTTACAGTTTTTTTTTCCTAATGCACTCTCGCTCCTCCTCTTTGCAACCTCTACCCTATCGTGAAATACAATGTATCCAAAAATTTCTTATAATCCGAGACAAAATTTAAAATTTCTATTTATCTTATATCTCAGGATAAGTTAATGACACCTACTGATAAAGCGCGATGCAAATATGCAAAATCACTCGGTCACATCATATACCACGCATATATGTAGCGTGATAAATTAGGCATGCCATTCTAACTAACTCTAGTTTGCGCATCTAAATTCGTGTTTGCACGGGCTTTTTGCCAAAGCTCTGATGAATAAAAGGTCATGTCTTGTTCCAATTCCAATGGGAATCTCTGTCTGACTAATATCATCGTCTTTGCATGCATGTTCCAGTTAGCTGCTTTCAGCTTTCAGTCTTTTTTTCATCACGTTGTGTTCTCGGTCAAGATTCCCGATTACCAACATCGTGGCATTTTATAGCTCGGGATCCAAGACCGGGAACACATGGGAAACCTTTTTCTTTTGTGCTGTCCAACTCTAGCAAGTAACGACATTAATTATCCGCAAGCTGAAAAGGACCAGAAGGTACACCACGTTAAATGGACCGTATATATAGGCCCTGTTCGGCATGCTGTTTTTTGGCTTATAAGCCGGCTGTGGCTGATTTGCTGTGAGAGAAAAACACTGTTCCACGGCTGATAAGCCGTGCTGATAAGCTCAGCCGAACAGGGGGGATAGTTTTGTTTATTTGCACCAAGGCATTTTTTCTGTTTTGGTTTACATCTTATTGTATCGTGTTGTTATATGCTTAATGGTAGCAAGAATTGGAGGATTTCGGTAGCATTTGGAGAAGAACAGAGTCTAAGGTTGGGGAAGACATA
This sequence comes from Saccharum hybrid cultivar R570, assembly GCA_038087645.1. Classification (NCBI taxonomy): domain Eukaryota; kingdom Viridiplantae; phylum Streptophyta; class Magnoliopsida; order Poales; family Poaceae; genus Saccharum; species Saccharum hybrid cultivar. Next base: position 29,199,021 of record JAQSUU010000804.1, read on the forward strand.
GTTACAAGGGAGGAATCTAGTTTGACGACAGTATTCCTTAACCCCTTGCAGGTTGCATTACAGAGCTTATAAGCTGACTTTCACAGCTAGCACTTGGTCCTACAAACCCAAGTCCTAGATAAAATAATTACAAATCCAAGTCGTTAGCAAACGAAGCCTAAGAAGGCTACAGAGCCTACAGTCGGTTACGCTTGTCCGCAGCCCGATCGCCACCCTTGGTCGTTGCTCATTCTTCTGCCGTCTGGCTGATTTTGTCAACCACGGCATGTAGGATTGGGTGGATGAAGAGCGAAGCCGCGGCTGCCTTCACCACGGCATTTTGTGTTCCGTTGTTTGAAGCCACCGTGTCGACAGGGATGGATCTAGTGGTGGGCCGGGGAGGGGGGGCTCAAGCCCCCCTACCGCCGCACTACGTGTTCGTTGAATAAGGAGAAAACCCGCAACGTGGTACAAAATATAGGATGGAATGAAGAAAGTTACTCACTGATGACTGCTCCTACGAACGTGGAGTCATCGTCTGCTCGTCTTAGGTTCCGTGTTGTCAGGCGGTGGCCCGCTCGGCCAGTTGGCTCCATTGATGTTGTTAACAACCTGATACTGAATTAAGTTTTTGATAATGGATATTTTGTGTTATGTTTTTCATGCTTATATTTTCTTCATTAAGTTGCTTTGATATATGAATTAAATTTGTTCTAGAGGTGGGATATTCTATTCAGTTATTGTATTATGACGGTTTGTATAGTGGAAATTAGTTTCTCTACAATACATATAACTGTAATATGGTATAGCTAGCGGTCAAAAGTCTTGTATTCCATGTTATAAGTGTGTGACATCAATTTTGAATGTTTTAGTACTTTATTATATTTCAGGACGGACGATGAGTAGAAGTTTGGAGTCATTCACCGCACAGAAAAAGGCACGAAACTGTGATCCAAATAATCATCAAAGATGAGATTAATAAGCGAGAATATGAAGAAGAAGAGATGGGGACAAGAAAATCACAATTCACCTTCTCATGCGTGCGGCAACTCGTCGTTGATGGGCCAGTTGGATGGACTGATAGGCAGGTGGCTCAGGCAGTCAGGACGATCCTGAGCTAGTGGGCTGATCACGATGGTGGGACGCAGAATTAGGCTTGTCGTGCAAAGTGGCCGAGAGAAGCCTCACGGTTATGGGCTTGTGGCGTCGAAAACTCCAGCGTTCTCTGGGCCACGGCCCACAGCCAAAGCACCAGGTGATCAATGGACTGAATATTGAGTACAATTTTTTTTTCTTTCGAGGGTGTCTTTGTAAGGAAATAGCTGTAATCACCAAAATTTATGAATGAAATATAAACCTGGTTTAAAAAAAATGGACTGAATATTGCATTGCAAATTGCATGCCTTGCCTTCCTTGTAGTGGCGACACCTGGACGATTCGTGCGCGCAGTGCAGACTGTGCACTGTGCAGTATCTTTACCTTTTGGTGTCCGACAAGTAGGTATCTCTATATTCTATACAGGCGGAATACGATGTTACTACTACTTTACTAGTAGTATGGCAGGCAATTGCTTGGTTGTAGGATGACCACCGACCTCCGCATTTTTTATGTATAAATTCTTGTAGGCCGACAAATGAGGTCAAATGGATCCGGTGTGCGTTCAAACAGACACCGAGTACTTTTACTCACCGACCTCCAGAATCCAGGGCTTAATTGATTCATTAATCGAGTAACATCAGCAGCTCGGGTCCCCGCTCTATTTATCATGTTCGCTTGAGCAACTTTTTAGACATGAAACAGTATTTTCCTTTCACAGTATTGCGGCATAAGCAGCAACAAATTTCAGCATTTTGTCGGGTGCCGGACTACCGGCTGCCGCTCGGCACTTCGGCAGGGCACCTGCTCTCAGCTCAGCTCACCTCAGCTCTCAGGACCAACTGACGTCCTGATCTGACCACATATGCCCACAGCACAGCACACAGAGCTGATACGGGTAGTGCTAGTATAATATAGTATGTTCTGCCAGTACGATACGACGCTCGATAATTGTCCTTTCGATATTAAGTACATGCCGTTTCAAAATTAGCTAGACCTACACGTCATCAAATCTAGTATATACGAAGAAAATATCGACTGCAAGGGGAACGCACGGTTGTGGCGAGTGGCGACTTTGGTGTGACGAGCGACTCGTTAATCTCCGTTGCGCAAATGACAAATAGGGATACGACGTCAGAGGACCGGACGAGACCGGGTGAATTAAATTTCCGTCCGTGACAAATTGCCTATTAGAAAAAAATTTATACCCGTCAACATGATTTTCAGTTTGTATCTACATCCATTGGCAGTGTTATCCTAAGCGTTGAATGGTAAACAGTCTGTCACTGGTCATGTAGTAGCCATTATTGGACAAAACGGTCACTTAACCGGACAAAACGGAAACTTAAACGAGATAAATGAACGATATACCACCGTGTTAAGTTTAGATGGTGTGTAAATGGGCTAAACGACCATTTAGACGAATAGTATCTGTCAAATACGATACTCGCATGTGTCCACACCCATAGTCAGATTATGGCTATAATATAATTATTTGTATTTTTTGCACTAACGAGTAATGACATATCCACACTCATACCGGCAGGCAGGGGCGGAGGGCAGGGCGGAGAAACTGGGCCTCTAGCCTCTCTTTATGACAGAAATTCAATGACCATAAATTCTTAACGGTTGAACTACATGCCTATTTAGTTTTTCATCAGGATTTGACACTGCAAAGTCAATTTGGCCCCCTCTTATTCTTATGCCACACTCCGTCACTGCTGGCAGGTAAAATATTAAACCCATACCCGCACCCGTGGATGAAATTTTGTATCCACGCCCATACTCATCGGGCACCCATGGGTAGGATTGTCATTCCTAATGTCAGATGATAGTGGTGGACTAGTAGCAAATGCCAAATACAGGGTTCCTTTGGCATGGCTTTAGCTCGTTGTGACTCTTCCTGCGGAACTATGCCAAAACAACAATTTACAAAACGACTCATTGCAAGGAGTTGAGAGGAGCCGAAGCTATTTTTTATTAGGAACTGGAGCAGTGAAAACTTGGCTTCTCATGGCTCTTCACAAATTCGATATAAATTATTATAAAACTACCGCATGAGCTATTTTTGGCAAACGTTATTTAAAACAGCTTTAACTCCACCAGAAAAGCTACTCTACAAAAGGAGCCGAAGTCCTTTTAGAGAAGCCAGAACCCTACCAAGGCATGGTTTAGTTCCCAAAATTTTTTGGGTTCTACAGTAACATCGAGCGTTTGGACACATGCACGGAGTACTAAATGTAGACGAAAAAAACTAATTGCACAGTTTGGTGGAAAATCGCGAGACGAATCTTTTAAGCCTAATTAGTCCATGAATAGCCTTAAGTGCTACAATAACCCATATGTGCTAATGATGGCTTAATTAGGCTTAATAAATTCGTCTCGCGGTTTCAAGGCGAGCTATATAATTAGTTTTTTATTAGTATCCGAAAACCCCTTCTGACATCCCACGAAACATCCGATGTGACACCCAAAAATATTTCTTTCCCCAACTAAACACAGCCCAAATTGACCCAAATAATTGAAAACATAGCTCCAGGCCACTTGGACCACTTGGTTGGTTTGGAGTATTACAAGTTTGTTCTTATTTGAAATCTAAATAATTCGTTTGATTGAATGAGTTTGGGGGTCAACCAGCAAATAGATAGAAAAAAAGCAAAATTCGTAAAGATTGGATTGGTGCCAACTTGCCGAGTGCCGACTCCTGTGCTGTGCACCCGTTCATGTCCACGGTTTATGACCTCGGACGGAGGAAATAGAAAAACACGTTCTTTGGGGAGAGTACGTACTTAATTACTTATCATGACTTTTACAAGGAACAGAGACCTTGGTTGTGTGTGCCGTGCTGTGTTACACATGCTACTCAGATTCAGTTCACCGCTTCAGTGTTCACGAGTCAGCAGACATGCATGCTCACACTCACACAATAGTGTTAACCAGCACAAAACAAACTACTACATAGGGTACTCCAACAACAGTCATTTAATTTAACACCCCAGTACTTACACCATACAGCTGCAGCTGGACTGCATCTTCCCATTACAAAACAGGCATACATTCCAGAGGAGAGGGCAGAGCCAGCCCACATGAGCTGTGAATCCGTGCATAGTGACAGCAAAGATTCCGCCACAACGCCAAAGCTGAGAGGAGCCACGCCACACGCCAGCTACAACTTCCTCCAAAAAGCTGTGCCTGAGCTGAGCCTGCCAAAGTGACAACAAAAACCTCCCCAGCTCTCTCTCACACACACACTGCCACCAGCTTCTCCGTCTTCACCCTTCATCATGGATCCTGTGAACAAAACAAACAAACAAACAGAGGCTGAACAAGTGAACATCCCAGCCAGAGACGCCACAGCTGCTCCCTGTCTTCTCTTCTGCAGCCAAACAAGAAACACACCTTGGTTTTGTCATCTCCACAAGCAGCAAGAGTTCTGGTGTCACCTTGCTTCTGTTTCTTTTCTCTTCCACCAACAAAATACGCCTAAAAAAAATTCCAGCAGTCCAGCTGGGAAACACTACAAATCCATTCTGTCTGCCATCCTTGGCCTCATCTTATTACTCCTTGTAGGATGCAACAAGGTATCACTCACGTGTGTGCAGGTCTAACTTGCTACTAGATGGAGTACATACATATGCTTGTGAATGCAGCAAGTGCTACCACTAACTAATCTACTACTCCTGCTACTCAAGGTTGCTTCTCGTTTCAGCACCATACCATGTTGCCTAAATAAAGGGACTGGACTTTGAGAGAAGATATGCATGTGCACCAAATTTGAACTTTTCAAGTGGCAATCACATCTCAATTCATAATCTACAAGTACAAAATCTTACCTCACTTCTCTCATGCTCCTCATCATTCCCAACATGATACTGAACATGCAGCAACAAAGTGCAACCCCAAAAGAACACTGCGTGCTCACAAAGTGAGCCGGCCTAAAGCTTTTGGCCAGCTCACACATTGATCCTTAGCACAAACTGTTCATGCCCTCTCGTCTTATGAGTTACGCAATCTTTTTGAGGAAACAACTGAAATCTAGAATTCTAGACTACTTTCTGAGAATCAGATTATACATGCTACAGCATGAGTGTACAAAGCAAAACAAAGAGAATGGACAAGTAGGGAGAATTTTGTAACAAGTGCCAATTGACTCAACATATAGATGAATGCATCTACTTTTCTTTGTTGATCGCCTAGGTCCTCACTGACAGCTCTACATGAAGCTTACAGCATTTACAATCAACTTGATGATTGAAGACCAAGACAGAATACTACCAGCAAAAAAGATACGCTTTGGAACTTTTCAAATGGAGCAGTCTTCATTCAATCCTTCTGTTTATCTCACATTTATTTGTACACTACCCATACTTACATTACATCTTTTCTTAGTTGATCATCAAGGTCCGCACTAACAGCTCGAAGGTCCCCACTAACAGCTCGAAATGAACCTTTACAATATTCATAACTAACTTAACGATCAAGCCAGAAGACTACCAGAGAAGAGAAAATCAGCAAGTTTGGAAAGTTTCTAACAGAGCATTTTTTTTAATTCCTCTGTTTAATTCTATTTATTTTCCCAACTGGTCATACCTACATTAACCATACCTTCATTCCTAAATTTCAGGCTTTCAGCTGCTAAAAAAGGAACCTGATAAAAGTCAGCATTAACAAAATCTAGAACTGATAGTACTGTGAGGCCATAAAAACACATAATTAGAAATTAAGTTGTTTCCCAAACAATAACAAAGAAATGAATGCTGCCTGAAAACATACACAGCGGATGTAAACACAATTGGCCATGAAATCAATGATCACAATCAGACTAATTATCACAGCACTAGACAAGTGAACATTTACATCACTACATCATCTTCGCAGGCATCTAAACATCAAATGGAGAAGAAAATGAAATGAAATGAAATTGGAACTGGAACTGGATGAATGAATTTCCCCAACACAGCATATCACGATGTGCAATGAATGTTACCTCAGCTTTATTGCCAAACCCATTTCCTCTTGAATACAGCAACCCAAGAAAAAAATTAAGAGGGGATTCCAAATCCGATATGGCAAACATTTCCCCTCCATTGCTTGCTTGGAGATGAAAGGAACTCCCCACATATGAACATGGCAACTATGAACATGAACAATAGCCTCCCATTCTTTGCAGTAAAAAACTTAAGCTTCTGAACAAATCCACCAAAAGAATGTGCTGAACCCTCATTGAGCAGAATCTGGGCTCTGAAATTAGTGGCTAGCATTGCCCTCGCTGATATAGAAAAAATTTGCCGCCATCAAGCAACCAATGGACAATCCTGTCTCTAGCCAACACCACCAAGTCTTCTTGTTAGCAGAAGTATCCTGATAAGACCGAAAAATCCACTATGCAGCATAATCGTTCTCAATCACTGGTTGTGTCCGCGTCCCCGACGCCACAGGCGCCTGCGTCCGCCCAACCTGCGCCATCCGCAATGTCTCCCCAACCTCCGCATTCCGCTCCATGAGCTCAAGCTTCTTATCCCTTTTGTACCTCACCAAGCACAACAGAAGCGCAGCCAACAGCCCCAACGCTGTGGCACCCCCAACCACGCCGACAGCAATCTTCCACGCGTCTGAGCTCCCCTTCTTACCGCCTCCCTCAGCCGGTATCGGTGGGGCAATTGCGCCAGCTGGAGGTGGAGGTGGAGGTGGAGGTGGAGCTGGAGTTGGAGCAATCCCACTGGAATTCACCACAATTGAGATATGCCCTTGCCGATACGTCGTGCACACATTGGTTCCCTCCAGGTCCCGGAACTGCGGGGCGCCATTCAAATCGAACACAACACACCTCGGCACTGCGCCGCCTACCGGCACAGCCCGGACACCGCCGAACGCCACAGAGATCGGTCCCCCCGACGCGACGATGCTGAGCTCCGGCAGCCCCACGGCCGACAGGTTGGTCGCGTCGTAGGCGAGCAGCCCCAGCACGGGCGCGAGGTAGGTGTACCCGGCGGGGAGCGGGTAGTAGCGGTCGGACCAGTTGCCGAGGTCGTGGTACACGAGCACCGCCCGCTCGACGTGCGGCTGCACGAGGACGCCCGGCGGCACGGCGAACTGGAAGTAGCCCGGGAAGCCCCTCCGGCGGAGGCTGCCGCTCCGGAGGCGCAGCGCAGACGCCGCGATGCCCGTGAGGTTGCCCAGTACCGTGGCGTTGTAGACAATGCCGGTGCGCGGGCGCGCCGACAACGCACGGAACGCGTAGTCCTGCAGCGCCGCGTCGAGGGCCCTCGCGGACGACTGCGGCTGCGGCTGCGCCGCCACTGGTGGGGTGGCGATGGTGAGCAGCAGCAGCAGCAGCTGGAGGAGGCGGGCGCGGCAGATCAAGAAGCCCATGTCAGTGGGGGGCGGAGCAGAGCAGCCGCCGGAGCTGGGCAAGTGGAGTCAGGACGCCTTCCTCATCCGTGGCTAGTACTAGGATGAGCACGCGTCCAAGAACCTTCGCCTGCTCTTAATCGATGGGAACAAGGACGGGATTTGGGGCGGAGAAGGCTGGGATACTCTGCACGGACGGGCATTTACGCCGCCCCGGCAGGGACGCGGACCGGACCGGTGCGGTCCAAAAAAGCAGGTGGCTTTGAGGGAGCGAGGAGGGCGGCAATGGCGATGGAAGCGAGGAGGACAGGTGGAGCGGAGTCAGGACAGGACCGAGTCCTCCAAGAAGTGGAGTGGTGTGGTGGCCTGGTGGGCGGCGACGAGGACGACGGCAACGAATCGGGCCGACCCAGATGAAAAAGATACGGAAATTGGGAGGCGGCGAACGCGAACGCTCTCAATCTTGCGGAATCCGAGTGGGGAGACGGGAGAGTGGACACCTCAGAAATCGGGATGGGGCGGAGGAGGAGTAATGCGCCCCCACGAATGATTGCGACGCGGAGGAGACTGAAGGAAGGAAGTGGGGGGAGTGAAGACCGAAGACGAGGAGGGGTTTGGGGATTGAAGAACAACTGTGAACAGGACTGAGACTATCCGCACTCACGTTACTCTAAATCCATACTTAAAAGAAATATTCTGTCCTAGTCATCAAGATTCTCTCCTCTATATCATTTTCTCCCGCACTCATCCAATCTCTATATCTCTACTCTATACCAACCACCATATATTTTATTCAACAATCTCAACTACCATTTCCTCTCTCCTCATTTTTTTTCTTTTCTTTTCCTTTTCTTTTTCTTTCTTTTCCACACTCTCTCTCACGAGTACGAGGCGTCGGGCCGTCCCTCTCTCGGCGAGCGCGAGGCGAGGCGTGGGCGGACGGCGCGCGGCGGCCTCGCGAGTGGCGGTCGGGCGGCCTGGCCAGCGGCCTCGCGAGCGCGCGGGCGGGCGGCGGGCAGTGGGGGCGGTCATCGGTGGCGCGGCGAGGCGAGGCTGACGCGGGCGAGCGCGACTCCGGCGCGGGGAGGCGGGCTCCTCTGCTCCACCGGCGGCGCGACTTCGGGCGAGCGCGGCTCCGGCACGGGGAGGCGGGCGCCTTTGCTCCACCGGCGGCGCGACTCCGGGCGAGCGCGGCTCCAGCGCGGGGAGATGGTGCGGGCTCCGGCACTGGCGGCTCGATTCCTCGGCGGAGCTTCCTCGGCGGCGCTGCTCCTCCGCGGTCGAGCAGGCAGGAGGACGCCGCGCGGGTGGCCGGCGAGGCGAGGTGGACCCGCGGGCGGCCTGCGCGGCGCGGGCGAGGTGGATGAGGACGAGCAGGGTCGGAGGAGGACGACGCGCGGGCCCCGCGTGGCGTATACCGGACTCTCCGTACGTCCGTCACAGCTAGCGGTCGAGAGCCCTTCCGGAATTTTACCGGGGCCTTTACCGTCCCCGCTGCGGGAGTTTCACACGCTATACGTGTTTGGCGGATGCATTTACAGGTCCCGCTGCGGACAGTCTGAGGAGGTCTTCGAGAAGATTTCTCTGTACACGGGGGTTTTAATGCGAATAAATACGTGCTTTTTTTTCTCCAGGGGCTTAACTGGAAACGTAGTTTGCGCCAGCAATTCTCCCAGCGATAAAAGACGCGGGCAGCTCATGGAGACAGCTGGCAAGGCACGTGGAGTTACCGATTTGCCCCTGGGAGCTGGGCGGCGGCTCATCCGCGTGAGGATTACCGTTTCTGCTCGCTGGAAAGTGGGGCCGCGGATACAGGGGTGGGGGGGGTCGTTTGTCAGTGTGTGCGGGGAGCATGCCGTTCGCCGCTTTTTTTAGTTTTGTCACGTCCCTTTTGGTAACGTTTGGATTCTTCAGAGGGGTCTTTTTGCATGTGAACTGAAGCTCTCTGAAGTGAGGTGAGGTCCGAGCAGCTGGATGACATGTGGGCCCGTGTCCGTGCCAGCTCCTCCAACGTGGGTACATATGCGAATGCAACGCGGCAAGCTCACAGGTTAGAAGCCACATGGCGCTCACAAGAAGTGAGTGTCTGTTTTCTGGCAAGTGGGACCATACGGATGCGGCCCGCTGGACAGTGAACGCTCATGAGTCAAGAGTACTTGCTGGCTGTCTCTGTCTCTACTAATGTATGGATTTCGTGCGTGCTTGGATTGAACACAGGACTAGCAACGATCTATAACAGCCAAAATCCTCAGGTGATTTTCTCAGCTCATTTGTTTCATCTACAATTTCTATTGCTAATCTAGGACCTATTTGGATTAGCTAGGTCTAATTACTAGTTGGATCTAAGAATTAGCTCAAACTAATTGAGGTTAGCTAGCTATATGTAGAAGGATAATAATTAAGGCTCGTGCCAGGCTAGGTCACGTGTTCCAATCCGCGAGAACTTGTATGTTGTTTTACATTTTTATGATATTTTATAAAAGAGTAAAGTCTATTAGCAGAACCTAAATGAACATTTTGAGAGTTTAAAGACCGGATGACATAGCGAGACAAGTTTGAGTACCGCCGTTGGACTTTACTCTTTATAAAATATTTCTAAGACCCACCCTTAGCTAGAGATTGTTTCTAAGACCCCTTTGGTTGGCTTTTCAACCCACTGCAGCTTCAAAAAAATCCAAAAGCCAATTAAAGGGATGCAAACCCAAAGTTGTTTTGGGCCAAAATTTGTTTTTGCTCTAGTACAAATCTCACTACAGCTCTTCCTGTTTTCCTTGGCTGTGTAAACGGTAAGTTCGAAGAAATTACCCACTTGACACTACTCATGAAGGTACTGATTTGTTTTTTCCTTACTTTTCTCGTCCGCGTGAACTATGCGCGGAATAGGGTTCCTTTGGCGGCGGTGCATCTTTTGCAGCCACACTCCCCACCACCCAACCGCTCTAGGCAGGGCCGTCAGCTCCACGGTCGGGGGCTCTACTACAATGCGCCTAGGCCGACCTCACCTCCTCCTCCGCAGCAGCGCGCCTAGGTTGATAGCTCCGTTGCAGCACGCCCAGACCGACGGCTCTAGGCCGGTGCCCCCAAGGCGGCACTCCCAAGCCGGCCTTCCCTTGAGAAGCTGTAATACCAAACATGTCTAGGAACCCTGGTGAAACTGAAAATACTAGCTTTTCCTAGCTCTTTCTCTGCTATCTTCCCTTGAGAAGCTATTTTACCAAAAGTTTTTTTGAAAACAACTTCAGCTCCAGTGGTGAACTTGAGCTGTACCAAATAGGGGCCCTAAGTATACCTGACCCGGAATCGCTAGTCTTTGTCGTTTCTTAATTGCCTCTAGACCACAATATGTACAATACCATTTTTCTTGCAACATTAATTAAATCCATTGACATTTCGATATCGATCTTTTTAATGGACATGAGTAATGTTCTGGATTGTGTCATTCTACAGTCAAGTCCGGTCACAACTTAACTGTGTGTGTGAACGAGAAGTAGCTGTTGGGATTGAACGCTCTACGTTGAACGGCGAGGACATGTGGCTGACATCCAGCGACCGAACCCTGAGCTGGTGAGTCCGGTCACTTCTGAGAGGCGAGTCCGATCAGTGCGCAGTGAGCCCAATGAAGGGGTATAACGGCTCTATTTGTTTGGGAGCTCTATAAATACTTGTTGCCCGGCTCTAGCTCACTCTCTTGGACATTTTTTATCATCCATACTTGCTTGTGAGCTAAGCCAAACCTCTCCTACTCATCTCCTCTATTGATTCATCATTATAGTGAGATTGGGAGTGATTCAAAGTGCATTTGCTTGAGTGATTGCATCTAGTGGCACTTGGGGATCGTTGGAGCTGTGGTTTTCTTGTTACTATTGGTGGTTGCCGCCACCTAGATGGCTTGCAGCAGCTTGTGGTGATTGGCACGAGGTGGAGCTTGTTCGTGGCCATCCCGATCGTGATTGTGAGGGGTTCTTGACCTTTCCCTGGCAGAGATCCAAAAGGTACTCTAGTGGATTGCTCGTGTCCTTGAGTTACCCTCACGTTGGGTAGGTTCTTGCGGCGCCCTAGTGAAGGGCTTAGCATGGTGCCAATTAGCTCGTGAACCATCAAGTGAACGTTCGGCACAACGGGGACTAGCGTGCCGGCAAGCACGTGAACCTCGGGAGAAAAATTATGTGTCAATTGTCTCTTTGGAATTCTCCCGGTATTCACTTGGTATTCATTCATTGGTTGATCATCTCTTGCCACGTACGGTATACCCCTCTCTAACTCTTGTATTTACATTCCTAGAGATATCTTGTGTAGTGGTAGTTGAGTAGCTAGTGTAGCTTAGCTTAGTTGGCAATCTAGTTGTAATTAGCTAGCTCACTAGTTAGTGAAGTAGAGACCTAGCTTTTGTGTGTGTCTAGTGATCATAGCTACTAGAATTGTTGGTGTAGGTGGCTTGCAACCCTTGACTAGAGCTAGTGCAAAAAGCTCCGCTTAATTATTTACTAACACTCACTCTAGTGTTTTGTTGAAGTTTTTATTAGGCTATTCACCCGCCCTCTAGCCATTAGGACCTTTCAAGGGTGCAAGAGCATCTAAGGGGTCGAGGGACCCAATGTCATAGAGGTCAGAGTACAAAAGTATAAAGGGATGGGAGAGAGATTAGTTCATTACAAACATTTCACACCATTTGTCAACTATCCATTGATCATCTATTTTTAGTCGGCAACTCCACAGCCCAGCAGGCTGTGCAGGCAAGGTTGAAGGTGGCGAAAGACGACATCATTCCTGTGGTTCCAGATTTCCCGACAACATAGAAGAAGCATCGTGGAAAAGAATTTTGGGGGAACATTAGCTGGCCTGGGCATTCGCCAAAGTTGATTGACTGGTGGGATCTAAAGATTGCACCGGCCGAGGTGGTTCCAGAAAGATTTGGCCACCGAGCACTGGAAGATGAGATGATCACATGTTTCTGCTAGTTGTCCACATAGCTCACAAACGCCATTGTCGAGGACATGCTTTTTATGTAGGTTCACCCGGCACTAGATTCGCTCAAGTAGAAGCAGCCACCAAAGAAACGTACTCTTAGGGGGTGCGGCTACCCCAGACAAAGTTGTTTATCTTGCTATTCTCCCCAGAATGTGTTGATGCCCGATACAAAGCTTGTTGGCGGGGCCAATGAACTTGTTGGATCACGCGTTCGGCCGGTGATGTAGGGGTGTGGCAGCAATCAGGGCCTCAACTTCGTGCATCTCTTCAGTAGCCTGGGGCGCAGCCCTGGTACCAGCATAGTCGAGATTGTTGAGTTGATCATAAGCATGTAAGTGTGATCAGATCGTGGTGGAGAATATTATGGAAGACATACTCCATATGGCCAAATTCCTGGACCTTTTGCTAGGTTCTTGCAGGAAAATGGCATAGTGGCTCAATATTCTACACCGGGAGAACCCCAACAAAATGGAGTGGCTGAAAGGCGTAATCGCACACTTATGGACATGGTTCGATCCATGTTAAGCCACTCCACTTTGTCAGTCAAGTTGTGGATGGAGGCATTGAAAACTGCTGCACATATTCTTAATCGGGTTCCTAGTAAAGCAGTGCCTAAAACACCATATGAATTATGGACTGGGAGAAAACCGACTTTGAATTACATGCATGTATGGGGTTGCCCTACTGAAGCCAAAGTCTTCAATCCAAGTGCTGGAAAGTTAGATCCTAAGACTGTCAGTTGCCACTTCATTGGGTATCCTGATAAATCAAAAGGATATCGATTCTACTGTCCAAATTAGTTCACAAAATTTGTTGAAACAAGATACACTGTGTTCCTAGAAGATGAGCTGATGAGGGGGAGTGAAACACCAAGAGAAATTGTTCTTGAAGAAAAACGGGTTTATGTCCTGATGCCAATGATTCAGAAACCTTTTTCCCCGGTGCATGATGAAGTTGTACCTCCAGTCGAAAATACGGTTGATACAACACCTGCTGATATCACAACTAATGAAGTACCTGATGAAGATATTCAGCAGCTCCCAGACATGGCAGATGAAGAAAATGATGTACCTCTTAGAAGGTCACAACGAGAGAGAAAGTCCGCCATCTCTAGTGACTATGTCACTTACTTGAGTGAGGACATGGATGAGTTGATATTGAATGATGATCCCACCTCTTTCAAGGAAGCCATGAAATCTGAGAATTCATCTAAATGGCTTGATGCCATGAAAGATGAAATGAAGTCCATGAGGACTAACAATGTATGGGACTTAGTCAAAATTCCCAATGGAGCCAAAACAGTAGGCTGTAAATGGGTCTACAAAACCAAACGTGACTCCAAAGGGAATATCGAAAGGTTCAAAGCAAGGCTCGTGGCCAAAGGCTTCACGCAGAGAGAAGGCATTGATTATAATGAAACTTTCTCGCCTATCTCTAGTAAAGACTCATTCAGAATAATCATGGCGCTTGTGGCCCATTATGATTTGGAGTTACATCAAATGGATGTTAAAACAACATTCCTAAATGGAGACTTGCATGAAAAAGTTTACATGGCGCAACCAGAAGGTTTTGCTATGGAAGGAAAAGAACATTTGGGGTGTCGTCTTAAGAAGTCCATTTATGGATTGAAACAAGCATCAAGGCAATGGTACCTCAAGTTTGATGAAATAATCATAAAGTTTGGTTTCAAAGAAAATGAGGTTGACAATTGCATATATGTCAAGTTCAGGGGGTGTAAATTCATCTTTTTGGTCCTCTATATTGATGACATTCTATTAGCCAGCAGTGATATAAATTTACTGCTGGAAACCAAGAGATTTCTCTCCTCCAAATTTGACATGAAAGATCTCGGAGAAGCTGCCTATGTGTTAGGCATTGAAATACACAGAGATAGAGCAAAATGTGCATTGGGTTTATCTCAGAAGGCATACATTGAAAAGGTACTCAAGAAGTACAATATGCACAAATGCTCAGCCTCACCTACTCCTATCATGAAGGGCGATAAGTTTGGAGAATTTCAGTGTCCAAATAATGAGTATGAAGCTTCACACATGAGAGCGATACCATATGCTTCGGCTGTTGGAAGCATCATGTACGCTCAAGTATGTACTCGCCCTGACCTAGCATTTGTTACCGGGATGCTTGGTAGATATCAGTCAAATCAGGTCCAGATCATTGGAAAGCCGTTAAGAAAGTCTTGCGTTATTTGCAAGGCACAAAGAGTTACATGCTCACATACAGAAGGTCTGATAACCTTGAAATTATAGGTTATTCAGATGCTGATTTTGTGGGGTGTGTAGATACTAAGAAATCTACATCAGGTTGTATCTTCACCCTAGCGGGAGGAGCTATTTCATGGAAAAGCTCTAAGCAAACTGTTACTGCATCGTCGACAATGCAGGCAGAATTTGTGGCATGTTATGAGGCTACCGGGCAGGCTGTATGGCTAAAGAATTTTATCCTGGGATTGAGAGTGGTCGACAGCATATCTAAACCACTCACGTTGTACTGCGATAATCAACCAGCAGTAATCTATTCGAGTAACAACAAGTCAAGTGGTGCTGCCAAACACATTGACATTAAGTACTATGTTGTGAAAGATAGAGTCCAGGATCAGACAATTGATGTGAAGTACATAAGTACAAAGTTGATGTTAGCGGATCCGCTTACTAAAGGCTTACCACCCAGTATATTCAAAGGACATGTTACTGGCATGGGTCTGGTAGAGAGCCTCTGATTCTGGAATGAAACGGGGCATATGTGTAACGTTCTCCCATAATGTACAAACGAGTTCGTTTTGAAATGTGATGATGAACTATAGTCATCAGGGTTCAATGGTACTTAACTGACTATTGTAATCCTATGTCTTGGTGTATCATTTTGTTGAGAAATGAATTTATGATAATTAGACTTAATGATCAAGGGGGAGAATGTTGAGTTGATCATAAGCATGTAAGTGTGAAAGCACCTAATTGAAGGTGTGCTTGAATTTACTGTGTAGCCAGTTTCCACACTTACCTAACTTGTAGAGTCAAGAAGACACTGTGCAGTGCAGAGGACAGTAATGTGCCTTGATCAGGGGCACTTACTGACCTATTGACTTGACTCAATTCTTGACTGAAGGGAAGCCCCCCTAGTGTGCAGCAGCAAGGTTAAATGGAGAGGCACCCCAGGCCATCTCGTGTGTGTATGCATGTGAGTGAAACCACACTAAGCCACTGATCAGGCAGCTGCTGAAACACTGGGAAGGGTTTTCTCAAACCACTCCTACACTGAGTTCTTGCCTGCTGCAAGCAGGCACGGGTCGTCAGCAAGCCGGAATGGCTAACAACTCCAACGAAGGTATGAGCAGCACTAGTTAATCATGCTATTGTGTCCTAGCTGTGGAGCTTAATGATCCTGGAGTTCTAACAGAGATGCCTTGGCTGCAAACCTCTCCGACAATGGCATCCGGTTGGGTGCAATGGCTTAGCAGGCAAGGGAATTTGCTGGGCAGGCTAGTGTTCCCCATCCAAAAGTCCCACCAGAAGGCAGTCGTAGCACCATCCCCAACATGGACTCTGGTGATGCATCTGTAGGCTGGCAGGAGAGCTTTGAGACCCTCCCAATGGTTACCATCTCCAGTGCCCTCCATTGTGACTATGTTCACGTGTTGTCGTGCCCAAGCTGCCTATGCTGAGTTTGCGGGCTGATGCAGGCGGTGAAGAAGCTTTAGGAGGAGGCAGACGTTCTGAGTGGCCAAGTCGCGAACACCCAGGCCGCCCTCCTTCTTCAGTTTCTGGGAAACCTCCCAACGGACCAGGCACTTAGCGCCTGAAGCCTTGTCTGAACCAGACTAAAGGAAGGCGCGCCATCTGCTATCAATGGCCACGATCACCCCAGGCGGTAGAGCAATAGCCTGCATCATGTAGGTTGCCATGCCATCTAGTGACGAGTTGATGAGGATGCGTCTCCCTTGATGGTTGAGGAGGGCCCATTGCCATCCGGCTAGGCGGCGATCCACTTTGGAGATGAGTGGACTGAAGGCAGCAAGGTTGAGCTTCACGTTGGACAGCGGAAGCCCCAGGTAAGTCTGATGGAAGGTAGCTTCCTGGCACTGAAGGATACGGACTATGCGATGAGGCAAGGCGCGGGCACATGCATGGGAACAAGAGTACTCTTGGAGATGTTGATTTTCAGTCCTGTGGCTAGTGCAAAGTTGTCAAGGATTTTTCTGAGTCTCTGGATGTCAGTCACCTCTGCACAGACCAACAGCAAGGTATCGTCGGCATATTGGAGGACCGGGCAAGGGCCATCAATGGCGGGGTGACGGATGCCTATGTCTTGATTAGCTGGACATTGGCCACTAGCAGAAACAGGTAGGGAGAAAGGGCATCCCTGTCTGAGTCCGCGCTTGCACTTTATCCATCGGCCGATCAGTACAACATGGTTGTGTTTTGTTCTTTTGATTTTGCTGTAGAGTGAAGGTAGCCTGTGCCATAGCATCAGTACTCCTTTTCATCATGACGTGATGATGTTTTGGCCGTGACGTACGCAACATAGTTGACACTTGTTACTTCATATGGGCTTTGATTAAAATTTTATAGTATATGGTTTGTGCATAGCCTTGCTTTTGCACATGTGCATAGCCTTTTAATATCATTATTACTATACTCTCTTAGTGTTCAAGGGATAAAAGACAACACTAGCTATATCTAGAAGAAATGGAAGGGGCATATATATGTATGTAGTGATGATGATGGGGGACTTCCATTCCATAAACGAGGAATCATTACACAGTGATCAGAAAAAAAATATGCTTAATGAATAAAGTATTACACGAGTGTTGAGTTGGATGATGATACATCCATGGTCAAATGAAACCATGGCCATTGCAAAACAGAAACCAGGATGGACACCCCATTTCTCCCCTAAATAACCCGGCTGATTCCAGGTGGTGGAGCAGGGTCCATGTCGCTCCAAATTTTTTCGGCTGTCGGATCTTCGATCGTGTGGCCATGAATGCTTGGAGCGGATTCGGCCGGAAGCGGCTTCTGCTGCTCCTTGTTCGCTTCCATCGGTTCCGGATTCTCATTCCAGATTCTTCTGCTTCCCGATCCTTCTCCTCTTCGTTCTCTCTCCCTCCCCGACGCTCTCTCTCCCGACACAGGCGACGGCGACGCCGCTGTGCCACGCGTGTGCCCCCATGGTGGCCGCGGCCACTGAGCGACGCGACCGGTCCCTGCTGGTGGCCACCGGCGCGGCTTCCCCTCGGAGCTGCCTCCTCCCGCCCATCCGCGCCGGCTCGAGGAAACCCTAGCTGTCGCGTCCTCGCCGGTCGCGCCTGCGGCTCTGTCTCCTCCGTGCCGCCCTCCTCCTCCTCCTTCCCCCTCGCGTCGAGTTCCGCCAGCCAGGCCGCGGGCGAGCTGCCGACTGGGCCGACGGCTTCCCCCGGCGTGGGTGGGCCCGGGTGCGAGGCGAGCGCACCCCGGCGCGGCGCTGCGGGTGAGCAATACACACCATGTTGCTTGGCTGACACATCATTATTGTGAGCTGTCAAATGTATTAGCCTAGCACTTCTCCTGTTTTCCATAAGAAGGATTGAAACTGTACATTTCATTGTTGTTCAATGTTCACTAAGTCATTGCACCAAGGGATCTATTGGGTTGGGAAATAATAGTTTGGTTCAGAAAATTGGTTGTGTATCTCTAGTTTCCTTTGTTGTGGCACAAAGATGTTCTATCTTAATTATAGGGATGGCGTTAGCGAAAGCCAATTTTATAGGACGCTGAACATTGAGTATTATCAGGTGTTAACCTTTGAGTTTGGCACAAAAACTATTCATGCTTATATTCTACCTTTTCGCAGAAGTTGATGGCATAGTTGACAACTAAGAGTATCTGTAAAGAAACACTGCACACCCTAATGGGGGGGTTTGACCTTCATTATATAGCCTAATCGGCAAGGGTTACAACGTGTACAGGGCCAATGGGCCATTACGCCCAATATGGGCTGTATGTTACAATTACATTCTAACACCCTCCCTCAGTCTAAGCGGGAGTGTCATGAACACAAAGACTAGACCTAAAGTCAGTAAACAACTGTACAGGTAACCCTTTGGTCATAATGTCCACGAACTGATGAGACGATGGGACGTGGAGCACCTAGACCTGTCCCAAGGCCACTTTGTCACGGACGAAGTGAATATCTATCTCGATGTGCTTCGTGCGACGATGATGAACCGGATTGGTAGTCATGTAGACAGCGCTGACATTGTCACAGTAGACAACCGTTGCCGAAGAGATGGGCGCATGGAGCTCCTGAAGCAACTGACGAAGCCAACAAGTCTCAGCCACAGCGTGCGCAACAGCACGATACTTAGCCTCCGCACTCGAACGAGAAACCATAGTCTGTCGTTTGGAGGACCAAGAGACTAAGTTGTCGCCGAGGAAGACGCAGTAGCCCGAAGTGGAGCGCCGAGAGTCCGGACAGCTAGCCCAATCAACATCGGAGTAGGCGGTCAAACTGTCGATGCCGCCAATGCCAATGTGAAGCCCAGTGGACAGGGTGCCCTTCACATACCGCAAGACACGCTTGAGCATCGCCAGATGAGGCTCGCGCGGGTCGTGCATGAAGAGACACACCTGCTAAATGGTGTAGGCGAGGTCCGGACGAGTCAGCGTGAGGTACTGGAGAGCACCAGCGAGGCTGTGGTACTGGGTAGCATCCTCCACCGGAGCATCGTCCGTAGCAGAGAGCTTGGCGCGAGTGTCCACAGGAGTCGCTGTAGAGTGACACTCGGCCATGCCGGCGCGCTGGAGCAGATCCACAGCGTACTGGCGCTGGGAGAGGAAGAGGCCGCTAGAGGACTGTGTGACAGAGATCCCGAGGAAGTGATGGAGATCCCCGAGATCTGTCATGGCGAACTCGGATTGAAGTAGCTTGGTGATGCGCTGAAGTAGTGCGGGCGACGAAGCTATCAGGATGATGTCGTCGACGTAGAGCAGCAAGTAGGCGATGTCGGCGCCCTCTTTGTAAACAAAGAGAGACGGGTCAGAAATCGAAGCAGTGAAGCCAGACCGCTGGACGAAGCTGGCAAACCGCTGGTTCCAGGCCCTGGGCGCCTGCTTGAGTCCGTACATGGACTTTTGTAGGAGGCAGACATGGTCGGGAGCGGCCGAGTCGATGAAGCCGGGCAGCTGCTGGCAGTAGACCGTCTCATTCAGGTGGCCGTGAAGAAAGGCGTTCTTCACGTCCAGCTGATGAATCGGCCAGGAGGAAGAAGCGGCGATGCTGAGGACGACGCGGATGGTGGCCAGTTTGACAACCGGACTGAACGTCTCGTCGTAGTCGATGTCGTACTACTGCGAAAAACCACAAACGACCCACCTGGCTTTATGACGAGCGAGGGAGCCATCAGCACGATACTTGCGCTTGAAGACCCACTAGCCGGTGATGACATTGGCACGAGGCAGTCGAGGTACGAGGCTGAAAGTCCCTAGTTTGGTTTTGGCTAATTGATGAAACCTAGGACTAACCTTTGTATCTAAGTGGATGATTTAGATAAAGGTGGTCATTGAATATGAAGCATGACATTGACTCATGTGACCAAGATGGTGAAGACCAAGATGAGGCTTGGCTCGATGGACCGGTTGTGAAGGTGAAGGGCAAGTCGAGGCTTCGAAGCGAAGGACCATGCGATGGTGAAGCTTGAGCAAGACTTGGCGCCGATGGACCGATGCAACGGTGAAGAGCAAGTGAAGTCAAGGTCGATGGATCGAGACGGTCATGTGATGATGTCATGAAGGAGCTTAATGCACATGAGACATGACATGGAGTCATGTGACCAAGGTGATGAAGACCAAGATGATGCTTGGCTCGATGGACCGGTTGTGAAGGTGAAGGGCAAGTCGAGGCTTCGAAGCGAAGGACCATGCGATGGTGAAGCTTGAGCAAGACTTGGCGCCGACGGACCGATGCAACGGTGAAGAGCAAGTGAAGTCAAGGTCGATGGATCAAGACGGTCATGTGATGATATGAAGTGGATCATATCATTTGTGATATGGTTGGTGCATGTGTTGCATCAACGTCGGAGGAGATGGAGTGGAATGCGCAAGGCAAAGGTATAACCTAGGGCATTTCCATTTCACCGGTCATAGGTGTGTAGAGAAGTTTATGACCGGGTTTTAGGATAGATGGTCGTACTATCAAGAGGGGCAAACTTGTTTGCATATCGGTCATCTAGTGCCACTTGAGCGATCTAACTTTGCATACGGGTTAGGATCGAGTGGTGAGGCAAGTTGAGTGCCTAATTCCTTCGAAAATGTTTGTGAAAATGCTAACACACGTGCACAAGGTGGTGATCACTTGTTGGTGTTGGCACATTTGCGAAGGCAGTGGAGTTTGAGCGGTAGAGAGGGTTTGGGGTCCTCTCTCCCTCCCGCCGAGCTTGCGAGCGCGGGATTCAGGCGATTTCGGGGATATGAAATGCCTATTTTCCACTACGCTTGAAGTCGAAAAAGAAACGGAGGCGAACGGAGGTCACAGAGGTGACCGGACGCTGCACCGGACGCTGCACCGGACACGGTCACTGTGCGACCGGCGCGTCCGGTCAGTGCAGCGCAGCGTTCAGGCGCGCGGGCTAGGGTTTGCAACCGGCGCGTCCGGTCACTCGAGGGACCGGCGCGTCCGGTCAGGCGCCCAGTGGTGAAGCGCGTGGCGTGAAGCCGATCGGACGCGAGGCGCGTCCGGTCACACGCGATCGGACGCGTCCGGTCATCCAGGGAGCTTACTGGACTCCGACCGGACGCGGGCACTGTCGCGTCCGGTCGTTGCGAGGAGCGCGTCCGGTCGTTGTTTCGCGGGCGCGGGTGCGGTGCGGATCGGCGCGTCCGGTCGTTGTTTCGCGGGCGCGGCACAGTGCGACCGGCGCGTCCGGTCGTTTGAAGCAGCGCGTCCGGTCATTGTTTGACCGTTGGCGCGCAGTGACCGTTGGAGGATCTAACGGTCGAGTTTGAATTTTCGGGGGACACGTGGACGTCGCAGGACGACCGGACGTCGGTGAAGCGCGTCCGGTCAGTTTCGACCGGCGCGTCCGGTCGTCCCGAATTTTGCCCAGTGAAGGGGTAACGGCTCTATTTGACCGTGGGGTTATAAATAGACGTTGTGGCCGGCTGTGGCCAGTAGCTGAGCACACTTTGGCCTTGGTGGCTTGTGTGGTAGTGCTTGGGAGCCCTCTAACTCACTCATGCTTGATAGTGTTCATCGGATCGAGTGAGAGAGCGATTCTAGTGCGATTGCATCGTGAGGTTGCATCGAGTGGCACTAGGTGATCGTGTTGCAAGCCGGTGGTGCTTGTTACTCTTGGAGGTTGCCACCTCCTAGACGGCTTGGTGACTTGTGGCTCCGACGAAGCTCGCAAGAAGTTTGTGCGAGGCTCCGGAGAAGCTTTGTGAGGGGGATTGTGCTCACCCCGCGGGGATCGCGAAGAACAACTCTAGTTGTGCGTGTCATTGAGCTACCTCACTTGAGAGTGGTGTCTTGCGGTGCCTTGCGGGGCGTGCCTTGAGGGGTAAGTGACTTGAGGGTCACACCGAGGAACCATCTAAGTGTTGGTCGACACAACGGGGACGTAGCTTGGTGGCGACCAAGTGAACCTCGGGAGAAAAATCACCGTGTCAACATTGTCTACTCTTCTCGGTGGTTTGCCTTCGTGCAACACAAGCTTGTATTTACTTTCATATATACTAATGCTTGTGTAGTTGCTTTCGTAACTAGTTTGCTTGTGTAGCTTGCTAGTTGTCTTCTTGCTTGTGTAGCTAGAAGCTTCCCCTTTGCGTGGCTAATTCGGTTTGTGTAACCTTGTTAGTCACATTGCTTAGTTTGTGTAGCTAAGTAGTTTGCGCTCTCTAATTTGGCTTGTGTAGCCTTGTTATTGAGCATTGCTAGTGAGCTTAGGCTTTGTGCGCTTTGCTTACTAGAATTGTGTAGGAGCTCCCTCTTGCTTGCAAAGTACTAGTGCATAGGTTTGTGTGACCTTGCTCTAGAATTAAATAGGAGAGCTCTTGCTAAGGAAAGCACCTTAGTTGCTTAATTAGGATCTTTGTGAGGTGCTTGTGAACTTAGATTGAGGGGTGTAGTCTTGGCTAGACCGATAAGTTTAATTCCGCATTTGTTTTGGTTAGCCAACACGTTTAAGTTTTAGAAAGGACTATTCACCCCCCCTCTAGTCCGCCATCTCGACCCTACAAGTGGTATCGGAGCCGGGTCTCTCATTTGTGGTTCTCACCGACCCGAGAGGATGGAGGCTTATGGGCTAGATGTTGAGTGTCCACACATTTTTGATGGCACACACTTTGCACGGTGGAGAAATTGGATGACATGTCATTTTAAGTTTATTTCTCCTCAAATGTGGTGGATCGTAGATGTGGGCTTTTCCTTTGCAATTGATAAAAAGAATGCAACTCAAGCGCAAAGTAAATGCCTACATCTCGATAGCCAAGCTACTAATATTTTCTATCGATCTATGGTTAGTAGCATACTTCATGAGATCATAGACTTCAATTCCGCCCATGAGATTTGGGTGTTTCTAAATGAGAAATATGGAGCGATCTCCAATGATGATGAGCCCAAGGAGGAGGCGCATGAGGATGTTGAGCATGACCACAACAAGGTGGTTGTGGAGGATTGCTCCACCTCACGGTCAAGTGATGACAAAGATGATCATAGCACAAGATCACTTGACAAGAATGATGATAATGCCACAAGTGATGCAAGCAATGATTCTACTCCATGCATACTTGATGGTGAAGATGATGGCTATGAGAGTGATGCTTCAACAAGCTCTTCAACATCACCACATTGTTCCATGTCACATGGTGACACTAAGGTATCTATTGGTGGTTTTGTTGTTGATTGTGATGGTCCAAATTTTGAGCTTCTATATAAACTCTCAAAGGCCCTAAGAAATGAGATGGTAAAAACAAGTAAATTGAAAAATGAAAACTCATTTCTAAAAACCACATGTGAACAACAAAAGCATCTACTTTATGTTACTACTTGTTCACATGAGGAGCTAAAATTGGCTCATGAGGAACTTAGTGTTGCTCATGATAATTTGGTACAAGAACATGCTTTACTCACTAAAAGGCTTTCTAATGATGAAAACAAAACTAGTGAGAGCTCATCATTTGGGTCAAATGATCAATCACATATTACTAACCCTTGTGATGTAGGCAAGAAGCATGTATCCACCTCTTGTGATGATTTATTAGATATGCCATGCTCTTCACAATTAAATGCTTGTTCTACTTCTATGTCTTGTGAGACTAACCTTTTAAAGGAGAACAATGAGCTTAAAAGTGAAGTGAAGAATTTGAGCAACAAGTTAGAGAGGTGCTACAACTCAAAAGTCACCTTTGAGAACATAATGAAGACTCAAAGAAACCTTGGTGACAAAAGTGGCCTTGGCTTCAAGAAGAAAATGACAAGGGGCGAAAGAAAGCAAGAAAAGAGGATGAAGAGGCTACTCCAAAAGAAGCTCTCGCATTCCATGTGCTATCGATGCCATGAAGCGGGACATCTTGCTAATGGTTGCCCAAACATTGAGAAGCTCAAGAAGATGAAAGAAGAAGAGAGGCTAAAGCATGTCAAGTGCTTCAAGTGCCGCACTTGGGGTCATCTCACCTCAATGTGCCCAACCAAGCAATTGGTGAAGCAACAAGTAAAGCCTCAACCAAAGCCACTAGTTGAGCTAGAGAAGACACCCCAAGAGCAAATCAAGATCAACCATGGAGATGATGGTGACTTGATGAAGAAGAAGAAAAAGAAAACAAGAAGGGGTGGTAGAGCAAGGCATCCAATGCAAATCCAAGATGCCAAGATGATGAGCAAGAATCAAGATGAGAAGAAAGTACATGCTCACATCAAGTGCTTCAAGTGTGGAGATATGGGACACTTTGCCTCGGGGTGTCCTACTAAGCTTGAAAAGAAGATTCAAGCAACTCGTGAGAGGCAAGGCAATGAGAAGCAACATATGAGCAAGGAAGAAAAGGCTCAATCTAAGAGAAGTTGCTACTCATGCCGGGAAAGGGGACACATGGCACATTCATGTCCCCTAGGTGAGAATTCTAAGCCTATTTCAATTGATAATACTAATATGCTTAGAAAGGATGGCAATGGTACCTCATTGGTTGGAATTGCAAAACATCCCGCTACTCATACTAAGGCTATGCCTAAGTATGTTGCACCTAATTTGAGAGGACCCAAACTAGTTTGGGTACCATCAAAAAGTGGATGAATGATTGTAGGTACCATCGGCATTGGAGGCTTGATTCAATTGGCTTCATTTTGTTCATCATATATTGAGTCAAGTTATGAAGCTCAATGCATATCTAATCCCAATGCCAAGTTAAAATAAGTGAAGTTCAAAGTGCTACAACATACAAGTGTCATGATCAAGTTGTGGATGATTTATTGAAATTATTTGATGGCTTGCAATTTATTTGAGTAAAAGCTTGCTATTGGATGATCATGAGCTAACCAAGGTATATCTCTAGTTGATCACTTCATTTGGGTGCATATAAGTTGATTGAATTGGATAAATGTGTAATGTTGCTTGCTACGAGATGATTGAATGGATTAAATGCTTAGTAATCAAGTTTGGATTGGTTTGTGTTGGATAGATTCATGAGATGACTTTTTAGTAAGTGGATTGAATGGATATATGTCTTATGAAAGTATTCAAACAAGTTAGTTTCAAGTTTGATTCATATTTGATGAAGAATAGCTCAAGTATTGAAATCTGTCCTATATTGAAAAACTGAGCTAGCAGTGATCTTAGCCATGTTTGAGTGATCAAATCTATTTGGATTGACTTGAAATTTAGTATACATGCTCTACACTTATGAAAGAAGATGCTGTAGAAATTTCATGAGAATTGGATAAGAGATGCTTCGGTTTTAGAGTGCATCTTGTAAGCTATAGTGTAGCAGTTTTCAGCATGTAGCAGTGGTGGAAGAATTGAAATATGGTAGCAATCTAAAAGTCAAATGAAGCTCAAATTTTTACAGCTGCTAGATGACTTTGTAATGCACATCTCCACCAAATTTCATGGCATTTGGATTCGTACATTGGGAGATATGAATTATTCTTTGAAGGGTACAGAATCTGCCAGAAAAGTGACAATCATTGGATTAATCTAGAGTCACTTTGATTGAAAGGTCCTCAAGTTGGAAACATGTTTATAAGTGGTTGAGGTACCTAAGTTTGGTTTTAGATTGATCTAGAAGCATGAAGAGCAATGAGTACAAGGACATTTGATTGAGGAATGTACTTGGTGTACATGTTTAGTACTCAAATTTGAAGGTCAAGATCGAACTTAAGATGAAGATGATGTTTAAGTTCTAGTGATAATTGGAGATCATTTGGTAGAAAGAAAAGGACTTAAACAAGTAGAAAGAGTTGGACTCAAATGTAGATTCAAAGATTATTCATCAAGATTGAGTTCATCATTTGGATCAATCAAAATGGTTGATCAAGAAAAGCAAGCAACACCTAAAAGAGAGCTAGTCATGTATTTTAAGTGGTATTCTAAGTAGTTCTCTCATGTAAGCATTGATCAAAAAGATGAAGCAAGCCAACCACAACTCAAGAGATAGTGCACTTGATCATAAGTGGTTTTCGTTTCATATGGGTGAAGAATGGATTTATCTATGATGATTGGTCTTCACCAAGCTTATAAATTGGACTTCACATTGCTATTGGAGTAATGAATTGAAATCTATGTGACTATCCTCTACTCCAACATAGCAAAGGTATCATTGTAATGTGCATGATCATTTCATCCCTTACTAGTATGCGGTTAGTGCATATAGTACATGTTTATTAGGATCATGCATAACAAATGAAAATTTAAATTCATAGCCTACCATTATTGCTTGATTGACTATTTGATCTAATGGTATGGATATGAGTTTGTTCATGATCTAGTGAACCCAAGTACTTGATCTAGTTTGGATTGCTAACAAGTGACAAGTACAACATTGACAAGATAACCCTTAGCATGAGGTGTGAAGAAGCTTGTCATTGGATCAAACCGGACTTGGAATCTTAGGCAAATCAACATAGTTCAAGTCATACAAAAAGCTCATGACAATGATAAGAGTACAAGCACAAGACAACAATGAAAATGGATATCTAATTTGTTTGAAGTGGTATCTAGACTCAAATTGATCCTCCAAGTGGTATTCACTAGTGGTGTCTAGATCTTGATCTACAAGTGATATCTTACAAATGGTACTCATAAAGATAGCAAATGTTCAAGAAGTGAATATTATTGTCAAATCCTTCAAAGTGGATCCATACTAGAAAATTCTTTCAAATGGTATCACATTCCTACTCATGATATCTTCATGTGGTATCATTCATGCAAGACGATGGTTTCACAAGTGATCCTCAACTTTAAGTGATCAAATCAAGAAATGCTACCCTCATCTTCAAGTAGTATCTCAAGTGAATGACACATGCTATGACATAGGAGGAGGAGCCCCACCGATTGGTATCAAGGTCAAAGATCCTATGTGGAATCTCAAGAGCAACCATAAAGTTTGTCATTCCAACATATGTGGTAATGTCCATCAAAAATGCAAGATTCAAGTCTCAACCATCTACCCCAATGCTAGCCTTTACATCAATGAGAAGCACACCTTTTATGGAAATTGATGACAAAGGGGGAGAGATTGGACAAAGATATGCAAGATTTCCTTTGAGGGAGAGATTGCTTTGGGGAGAGATAAATGATATTGGACATGGACATGGACAAAGAGGGAGCAACATTGAAGAATGTAAGGGGATCAAACATTCTTGGACAAAGAAAGCACACAAGTAGGGGGAGCAAGCTCATGAACTTTGATTGATTGCATTTGATATATGCATAATTCATGTGCTTGCTTGCATTGCATAAGTTCTTAAATTCAATATACATGCTTGTGTGGTGCAATGCTAGTATAGAACTTGGATGATGAAATGATCTACTAGCATGCATAGGAATAGTTTACTTGTGGTATCTAGACATGCCTAAAGTTTTTACAAGTGGTCCAAGAACCTTTACATATAATGTTGATCTCACGAGGTTCTTGAGTTTTTGATGGATGTCTTGTTACTTCATGGTGCTAAGGATGGTGTAAAAGGCAACTCCGATTGGTATCACGCTTCAAAGGTCCATTTCTTACACCTTAGCATCATTTTGGTAGAATTACTCTCCCAACACTTCTATCCATGCATATGTGCTAAGCTTTCAATCCAAACTCTATGCACATATGTAGGGGGAGCTAATGCTACCAAAACCGAGCTTGTGATAATTGTCCAAACTTTACTTATGAGCAAAATGATTGGACAAGTATGACAAGTTCAAAACTTTTTTTATCAAAATCATCTTTGTGAGGGTTGTCATCAATTACCAAAAAGGGGGAGATTGAAAGTCCCTAGTTTGGTTTTGGCTAATTGATGAAACCTAGGACTAACCTTTGTATCTAAGTGGATGATTTAGATAAAGGTGGTCATTGAATATGAAGCATGACATTGACTCATGTGACCAAGATGGTGAAGACCAAGATGAGGCTTGGCTCGATGGACCGGTTGTGAAGGTGAAGGGCAAGTCGAGGCTTCGAAGCGAAGGACCATGCGATGGTGAAGCTTGAGCAAGACTTGGCGCCGATGGACCGATGCAACGGTGAAGAGCAAGTGAAGTCAAGGTCGATGGATCGAGACGGTCATGTGATGATGTCATGAAGGAGCTTAATGCACATGAGACATGACATGGAGTCATGTGACCAAGGTGATGAAGACCAAGATGATGCTTGGCTCGATGGACCGGTTGTGAAGGTGAAGGGCAAGTCGAGGCTTCGAAGCGAAGGACCATGCGATGGTGAAGCTTGAGCAAGACTTGGCGCCGACGGACCGATGCAACGGTGAAGAGCAAGTGAAGTCAAGGTCGATGGATCAAGACGGTCATGTGATGATATGAAGTGGATCATATCATTTGTGATATGGTTGGTGCATGTGTTGCATCAACGTCGGAGGAGATGGAGTGGAATGCGCAAGGCAAAGGTATAACCTAGGGCATTTCCATTTCACCGGTCATAGGTGTGTAGAGAAGTTTATGACCGGGTTTTAGGATAGATGGCCGTACTATCAAGAGGGGCAAACTTGTTTGCATATCGGTCATCTAGTGCCACTTGAGCGATCTAACTTTGCATACGGGTTAGGATCGAGTGGTGAGGCAAGTTGAGTGCCTAATTCCTTCGAAAATGTTTGTGAAAATGCTAACACACGTGCACAAGGTGGTGATCACTTGTTGGTGTTGGCACATTTGCGAAGGCAGTGGAGTTTGAGCGGTAGAGAGGGTTTGGGGTCCTCTCTCCCTCCCGCCGAGCTTGCGAGCGCGGGATTCAGGCGATTTCGGGGATATGAAATGCCTATTTTCCACTACGCTTGAAGTCGGAAAAGAAACGGAGGCGAACGGAGGTCACAGAGGTGACCGGACGCTGCACCGGACGCTGCACCGGACGCGGTCACTGTGCGACCGGCGCGTCCGGTCAGTGCAGCGCAGCGTTCAGGCGCGCGGGCTAGTGTTTGCAACCGGCGCGTCCGGTCACTCGAGGGACCGGCGCGTCCGGTCAGGCGCCCAGTGGTGAAGCGCGTGGCGTGAAGCCGATCGGACGCGAGGCGCGTCCGGTCACACGCGATCGGACGCGTCCGGTCATCCAGGGAGCTTACTGGACTCCGACCGGACGCGGGCACTGTCGCGTCCGGTCGTTGCGAGGAGCGCGTCCGGTCGTTGTTTCGCGGGCGCGGGTGCGGTGCGGATCGGCGCGTCCGGTCGTTGCGAGGTGCGCGTCCGGTCGTTGTTTCGCGGGCGCGGCACAGTGCGACCGGCGCGTCCGGTCGTTTGAAGCAGCGCGTCCGGTCATTGTTTGACCGTTGGCGCGCAGTGACCGTTGGAGGATCTAACGGTCGAGTTTGAATTTTCGGGGGACACGTGGACGTCGCAGGACGACCGGACGCGGGTGAAGCGCGTCCGGTCAGTTTCGACCGGCGCGTCCGGTCGTCCCGAATTTTGCCCAGTGAAGGGGTAACGGCTCTATTTGACCGTGGGGTTATAAATAGACGTTGTGGCCGGCTGTGGCCGGTAGCTGAGCACACTTTGGCCTTGGTGGCTTGTGTGGTAGTGCTTGGGAGCCCTCTAACTCACTCATGCTTGATAGTGTTCATCGGATCGAGTGAGAGAGCGATTCTAGTGCGATTGCATCGTGAGGTTGCATCGAGTGGCACTAGGTGATCGTGTTGCAAGCCGGTGGTGCTTGTTACTCTTGGAGGTTGCCACCTCCTAGACGGCTTGGTGACTTGTGGCTCCGACGAAGCTCGCAAGAAGTTTGTGCGAGGCTCCGGAGAAGCTTTGTGAGGGGGATTGTGCTCACCCCGCGGGGATCGCGAAGAGCAACTCTAGTTGTGCGTGTCATTGAGCTACCTCACTTGAGAGTGGTGTCTTGCGGTGCCTTGCGGGGCGTGCCTTGAGGGGTAAGTGACTTGAGGGTCACACCGAGGAACCATCTAAGTGTTGGTCGACACAACGGGGACGTAGCTTGGTGGCGACCAAGTGAACCTCGGGAGAAAAATCACCGTGTCAACATTGTCTACTCTTCTCGGTGGTTTGCCTTCGTGCAACACAAGCTTGTATTTACTTTCATATATACTAATGCTTGTGTAGTTGCTTTCGTAACTAGTTTGCTTATGTAGCTTGCTAGTTGTCATCTTGCTTGTGTAGCTAGAAGCTTCCCCTTTGCGTGGCTAATTCGGTTTGTGTAACCTTGTTAGTCACATTGCTTAGTTTGTGTAGCTAAGTAGTTTGCGCTCTCTAATTTGGCTTGTGTAGCCTTGTTATTGAGCATTGCTAGTGAGCTTAGGCTTTGTGCGCTTTGCTTACTAGAATTGTGTAGGAGCTCCCTCTTGCTTGCAAAGTACTAGTGCATAGGTTTGTGTGACCTTGCTCTAGAATTAAATAGGAGAGCTCTTGCTAAGGAAAGCACCTTAGTTGCTTAATTAGGATCTTTGTGAGGTGCTTGTGAACTTAGATTGAGGGGTGTAGTCTTGGCTAGACCGATAAGTTTAATTCCGCATTTGTTTTGGTTAGCCAACACGTTTAAGTTTTAGAAAGGACTATTCACCCCCCCTCTAGTCCGTCATCTCGACCCTACAGAGGCGCCAGGTGCCATTGTCCATGAGCGCCTTGTATTCTTCGGTCATCGCCGCCCGCTAATTGGGGTCGGCCAGGGCGGCACGAGAGTTGGCGGGCAGCGGAGAAGCTAGGGTTGACGACGCCGCAGAGAAGCCGTAGCGCTGGATGGGCGGTGGCAAGGAGCCCGTCCGGGATCGAGTCTCCCGTGGTGGAGGATCTGGTGCCCGTGGCACCTCCGCCTGCGTCTTCTCTGGAGGAGGCGCAGCTTGCGGGATCGGTGCCGAATGACGAGTGTAGACGCGAAGAGGCCGCTGGCCGCCACCGGGCTGTGGCGGCACGGCTGCGGCAGCCGGTGCAGCGGCGCAGGCACCTGCGAGCGCAGGGGGTGCCGGGGCCGAAGGTGCAGGGGCGGCCTACAGGGGCGCCTGAGGGCTGGCTGAAGGAGCCAGGCGCGGGCCCTGGGACAGCCGGTAGGCAGCGCCATGCCACAAGATGGCGGGGTCTAGCCTGATGGGGTCGCCGGCATCCTCCAAGGGCGGCGTTTGCCCAACGTCCGAGGTGGACGGAGTAGGCGCGGGGAGTAAGTCCTGTAACAGAAAATCAAAAGAATCCGGTTGGGGCTTGGAGGCCGCAAATGGAAAGTGAGTCTCATCGAAAACGACGTGTCGCGAGATGATGATCTTGCGATTGGAGAGGTCAAGTCACCGGTAGCCTTTCTGAGAAGGAGGGTAACCAAGGAAGACACACGCCGCGGAGCGAGGAGATAATTTGTGGCGAGTCGTGGCGCTAAGGTTTGGGTAGCACAGGCAGCCAAAAACCCGAAGGATGGAGTAGTCTGGCATCTTGTGATGGAGAAGATGATATGGGATACCGTTGTTTATGGACGAGGATGGCCGCCGGTTGATCAGGAACACGACGGTTGAGAGAGCTTCGACCCAATAGGAGGGAGGCATGGCGGCATGAATCAGAAGCGTGCGAACAACATTGTTCAAAGTGCGAAGCATTTGCTCAGCTTTGCCATTCTGAGCAGATGTGTAGGGGCACGAGGTGCGAAGAAGGATGCCGCGGGCAGCCAAGAAGGTGGCGGTGGCATTGTTGAGGAACTCAGTGCCATTATCTGCCCAAAAATAGCGCACAGGAAACCTGAACTGAGTGTGAGCGTAAGCAATAAACTAAACAATGTGTTCATGAACTTCGGATTTATGGCGAAGAGGAAACGTCCAACAATAATGTGTATAATCATCAACTATCACAAGATAAAATTTATAGCCAGAAATACTCGAAATTGGAGAGGTCCAGACATCACAATGAACAAGTTTAAAAGGTGCTGATGTACTAGAAACCGAACTAGCAAAGGGCAGCTTAGTGTGTTTGCCGAGCTAGCAGGCATGACAGATGCGGCGAGCTGCTTTATTACACTGGATAGCTGATAGCTTATTTAGAGTGTTGACGACGGCGGGTGCTGGATGACCAAGGCGGGAGTGCCACAGCTCCGGGGAGACGACGGCGACGTGATAGCGAGGAGGCATGTGATGTGGAATGGTGTAGAGATCCTCGTTG
This sequence comes from Saccharum hybrid cultivar R570, assembly GCA_038087645.1. Taxonomy (NCBI): domain Eukaryota; kingdom Viridiplantae; phylum Streptophyta; class Magnoliopsida; order Poales; family Poaceae; genus Saccharum; species Saccharum hybrid cultivar. Next base: position 29,231,188 of record JAQSUU010000804.1, read on the forward strand.
CTATTGCACCGAAGAAGGACCGTCTTGGTCCGGAGATCCTTAATAGAAAAACCAGAGGCGTCAAACTCAACGGAACAGTTATTGTCGCGAGTAAGCTATCGAACAGATAACAGGTTACGAGTGAGTTGTGGAGCGACTAGAACATTATCAAGATGAAAAGAACGATCAGCTAGTTGTATAAGAGATGTGCCACGACTAAGAATAGGAATAGATTGCCCGTTGCCGACCGTAATGGAGGACGGTGGGGACGGGAGACGGGAGAGAAGAATACCGTCGTTGGAGGACATGTGGGATGTCGCTCCGCTGTCCATGACCCAGGGGGCAGATCCCTGATCCGCCATCTGATTGAGGGCGGCAATCAGGCTGGTCGGATCCCAGTCGCCTGGAGTCCCGTACGCCGGGGGACCAGGCGTGGTGGAGAACTGGGGTGGCGCGAAGGCAGTGTGCGCCTGTGGAGGAGGCACGGGTGGCGCACCCCACTGCTGCTGCTGAGGGAGCCATTGGGCGGCCCAAGGGTTGTAGCAGACCCAAGGACCGGCCGGCTGAGGAGCCTGACGTCCGCCGAAACCGCCTTGTGGTGCGCCATGCTGCTGGTTGTGCCCACCGCCGCTGCCACTGCCACTGCTGCCATTACCGCCGCGCCCACCTTTGCCCTTGCCCCCCTTGCCTTTGCCACCACCCCCACGGTTGGAGGTCGCAGAAGAGGTGGACCAGCAGGACGGCGACGTGCAGGAGGAGGTGGTGGAGGCGGCAAGGGCTGAGGCCGAAGCCTCCTTGCCCTCGGTGCGAAGACGAAGTTCCTTGATGCGGAGCATGTTCGTGGCAGACTTGAAGTCGGGAAGCGGCAACGTGTTGGCGATTATTTTGGCGGTGGTGGCGAAACGGGCGTTGATGCCGCGTAGGAGATTGAGCACAAGCTGCGCCGGGGAGATGGTGTGAGCAACCTCCCGGAGGGCATCGGCAGTGTGCTTCATCTACTGGGTGTAGGCGTCGACGGAGAGGTCGCCCTGGGACATGGTGTGGAACTCCTCCCTGAGGACGACAGCATGAGGCTCCTTGTTTGCCTGGAACAGGGTCTCAATGGAGACGTACAGGGTGTGTGCATCTTGATCGGCCTCCATGGCGAGGTCGAGGACGGTGTCGTCGACGGAGCCGTACATCCAGCCACGGATGCAGGCGTCGAGTTGAGACCACGTGGGGTCAGCCGGGCGCACGGCCTCCGGGCCATCAATGTGGCCGAGCAGCCTGTACTTGGCGCAGAGGGCGGTGAAGAACGCCTTCCACTTGGAGTAGTTGGGACGCTCGAGGCTGAGGGCGATCGGAACGTGCTGCTTCACGTTGACGGAGGCGTAGGCGGCGTAGAAGGAAGGAGCAAGAGCATCCCCCCCATAGCGCCGGAGGACTGGGAGCCAAAGACGCCGGAGGTGGCGGAGGCACTCGACGAGGTCGTCATGGCGGATCAGCCAAGACGGGCGGCGTGGCAGCGGCAGGGGCGGCGCGATCGGAGCAGGGGGCAGCGGCTGGAGGCGCGCGGCGGCCTGGGGCGGCTCGACTGTAGTCGGGCGGTGGCCTGTAGCGGGGCGGCCAAGGCGGCGGCGGGGCGGCGACGCGACTAGAGGCAAGCGCGGCCCGGTGGTGCGGTGGCGCACGCCCTAGGGCAGGGCGCACGGGCAGAGGAGGAAGCGGAAGACAGGAAAAGGAAACCCAAAATTAGGGCCCCGAGACTCGTGATACCATGTAAAGAAACACCGCACACCCTAATCAGGGGGGGTGACCTTCATCATATAACCTAATCGGCTAGGGTTACAACGTGTACAGGGCCAATGGGCCATTACGCCCAATATGGGCTGTATGTTACAATTACATTCTAACAGTATCAGTCTGAAATGAACCAACAACTCGGCCTCTGCAGTTCTTATTAAAATGGTATGCATTCGGTTCCATATCATCTATCCCTTTCTTTCCTAAATCTGTTGCCTGTGTTTTCTGGTCCATTCAGTTCCTCCATGGTGATGGTGTTGCTGCTTCAGCATACAAAATATTAGCATCGTTGCTAACAAACATGGTCATCTTACTCATTGGATTACACAGGAATGCAATTGAACTTGAACTTTGGTTGTGCAGGTCTCTATTGTATGCCTTAACGAGCACCAAAGTAAATCTGGCTAAAGGCCATCAAGAGAACCGTTTCTGTTTATTATTCATGAAAATAGTGCTTCACATTTTACTTATCAAGCTGTGTGCCTGGTATTCAGTGATGCCTGAAATAAAAAAAGTCTAACAGCGTTAACATGTTCACATTTCATTGTGCAACCTGCATAATATCCTTCCCGCTCAGCGAGAGTTGAAGTAAATGAGACTAGAGGGCATCAAGGTATAACTTCTCTGCTTATCACACATGTCCATAGTCTCTCAAACCTTTTACTTAACGAATGTGTTGTTGCTCAGTGATGCCTTGCCCATAGTCAAACAGACTAAAGGGCAGAGTGTTGGCATTTATCCTTACAAAGATGTTTAGGAATTAATGTTCATGGAATCCAGCAATATAATATATTCTAATTATGGTTTTTCTGGGTGTCACACCCAAAATCCAAAGGTTTTGGGATGCCACACTTCGGTTGTAGAATGCTCACAATGTGAGGCATGTTCTGTGCTGTCTCTGCTCATGCATATATCGACGTTTTTTGAGTCATGAAAGAATTAGTGTCCCTTGCATAGAGTGGTTCAGCAACAACCCCAAAGATATTGATCAATTGATGAAACAATATAGTGTGCTATTTTTGCAACCAGCGAGCTCCTACAGTGGTTCAGGTTCGTCTTATATGTGTTAATGCATATTCTTTTAGCTACTCTTCAAAATCCTTACTACAACCAGATGATGTGTTCCATGGTCTGCTCTAGCAATTTTAGTAGTTTCTACAGTAATTTCTGTATCTAATGTGCACTTTAGTCCCCAACTTAAATATATGTGCTCCTCCGTACCTAATGTGCAGTGTAATCATATATCTAGAGAATACAGTGAATAGGATTGCCCTTTAATTTCATGGTCTGAACTTTCAGAGTCGCCAGCGATCCAGCGCCCAGGCAACGAGGTGCCTACCACGGCAACTGAGAATCTCCGTCACAGGCCCAAGGTAAAGGGATCAGGTAATAACAGATGCAAATCAAATCAGCTTGCAGCATGGTTTCTTGGTTTCCTCGATGGCTCCACTTAGCGACCAAGAGATCTGTGATTTCATTTGTGCAGTTCTGCCGCGTTCTTCTAACCGCTCAGCGCCCTTTTTCCTTAGGTGAGGATGCACAGGATCAATGAGAGAATGGGAGGATGGGGGATGCACAAGCGTCAGTCCCTGTGTATGATAAGGTGAACTTCCTTGGCTCATGCTTCAGATGATGCCTTGGTTAACTTTGAGAACGAGGATTCCTATCTGCAGGTTCCAGTTTTCGAAAACAGAATGGTAGTGGAGGATTTCACACCATCAATGTGAACACCCTGAAATGGAAGGTGTGTGCTTGTCTCCATTAATTTGTGTTTACATATTGGTTCTTTATTCGTGGCCTCGGCTCTCCATGAGCAGCCATAGAGTCCATGGCAGCAAAATTTATTTTCATTGTGGGATGAGAAATCAATGGCTTTCGTCAATACCTTTCATATTGCTTCCGATGGAAAAAAAAATAGCTCTTGTCAGTTAACTTTGATTCCACTCTTCCTATTGTTTCAGATAGGTCATAGGAATGATATACTAATATGTATATGTGGTTCAAAAAGAAAAAAGGAAAGAAAAAAATTGTTTCCGTCGCTCATTACATTATTTCAGTCCCCTCTCTACCCTCCCTTACAATGTGAATGTGTGATTCCTACTTCCACATGCATCTGACATGATGATGAAAAAGATTGTTTCTGTTTCACAAAACCAGGTGAGCAGTCCTGCGATCCTACTTACTACTCTTGTTTCATTACACAAAGGAAAAAGATTAACTTCTACTTAAAGTTCCTTAATTTTACGTGTTCTTTACAGATACAGAGCCAAAAAGTTTTTTTCGTATCATACATCATTTGCAGCCCCAAGCACCTGCCAGTCAACCTCGACGTGTCAAACCTATGTATATAGCACCACCTCCAGGACAGAACATGGTTTATGAACTTTTAGATGTCGTCACTCCTGTGTACACTACATGCTTATCTACACGCTTTAGAATACTTCTCCTTAACTCTGTCTATTTTCTCTTCGTATCATAAATGTAAGTATGGATCTTTTACTCAAGTATCGCTTTAATCCATCATGCCCCGTGTTACTGTCTGTCGTTTAGTCGTCATGATGACCATGAACTGAAAACGTGCAGGCCCACCTTGTTCCGTCTTGTTTACATTTGGTCCGTGCCTATTACATGCTGCGATTTTAAATGCAAATTAGGACATGCTGCTCATGAAACCTACAACTGCTTCTAATGATGCCAACTTCAAAATGCATTATCAGCCTGATGTATCTCATGAAATTAAATATGGCTTTGCCCTATGCTATCTTGAAATCCATTATTATGTATAAACTGCCTTGTAGCTACCAGCGCGCGAGGGCGCGCGCCTTTCACTAGTTCCTATATATATGCCAGCATATGATTTTGTAGAGTGGACTACTACATTTAATTTGTTAATAATTTTTTTCTGTATCTTCCCCACCAATAATGCAGTTTGACACTTAATATATATAATATCTCATATGCTCCTTCACCTGTTCAATTATTGCCACTTAATCTTAATACCAAATTATTGTGCTAACCAAGAAAAATCATAGTGATAGTGACAGTCCAATAAATAGAAGGAGCTGGTCATACCTCCATGCCACTGAGGCACCGAAAGAAAGAAAAAGGAAAGAAAGGCTGCTACTTGTGCCCACTTTGCTGAGCCTGAATACCTGATCAGAAAATAACAAAAACAGTAATGGACACAGTTTTTTTCTTAAAAATCTTTTTATAAAGCTGCGTGCATCATGGTTATGCAGAGGACGGGAGTGTTTCAAGGTTTTTGTATCATCTCGATGTAACGATCTTGAAATTAATAAAGCTTCCCTTATCGAAAAAATGAGTTTTTATGCGTTAGTTTTATTTAGCACAACTGAGCAAGACTAATTTCACCTGAGACGGTTAAATGTATACCATGTGTTCTGAATAAAGTTTATGGGTTCAAAAACTTAAAATCCTAATCGATGCATGCATGCGTGGTCCTTGAATTGAGCAGAAGGTTTGATAGAGGAATTATTGCGTGGACCATCAATACAATGCATGCATGTCTTCCTGGCCAAGGTGGACTATGAGCATGGTTGTGCAGATCAAGATCTTCTCTTATGAGCTAAGAATTACTGTCATACTGGAACCCAAGTATGTTACAACAAATCAGCTGGGAAGTATGTGCAGTGAAATGAGGTAGAGATTCATCTGAAAAAGTTGAAGTAGAAACACTGAAAAAGCAGAGGAAATCCTGAAGTGAGCAGATCATCGACGTGCAGGCAGGCACTTGCTGGGTGGAAAGCTGCCTTCTCTCAAGACACACACAACTGCAGCTGTCATTTGTTTTCTTTTCTGGGGTCTGATCCAGCCACTTTCAGTGAAAAATTGTCATACTAATTCTGGACTGGAAAATGGGAGGCACAAAACAACAAGATCCAAAAGTTTTTGCTTGTGTAACTATTTGTATATTTGTCATGTCTTGGATCTTCCTTTGCCGATCATGGATGAATTGTAGTATGGCCTCTGGCCTGTGACTGTACCAACTCATCATCAATCATGTATCCATCCGCTTCATCTGCATGTTCTGCTCCATCTGCATGACGGCCAACATGGCTGGTGATTAATTCCTCACCAACGAATGAATGGCAGGTGGAGCATGGCCAATGAAAATGCTGCTTACTGAAAGGAATTCACATGGTTTAATGCAGTGTTTTCTTTTGTTTCAGAACGATGGCAATTACACTGTCCGCTAGACTACACTGCAAATAAAACGTAGCCCTCCTTATTACCTTGTTGATTTGTGAAGATCATGACGAATAGAAGGTCAAATAAGCTTATCACACAACTCCAATTGCTGATCAGCTCAACAATGACCTATGACAGGTAAGGTGTGTGAATTTAGTTTACCACATAAACAGTATACACCTCTTTACAAGGTTCTTTGAAAAATGTTTGCTGAAAACCCAGCATAGATGGCAAAGTCACACGTGTCAAGCTAAGTCGGATGCTGATGCATATGACTTTGTGGCATTATGAAAATTGCTGGATTTGGGCGATGATTGTTCACACAGACTGACCATAGGAGATTCAGGCCTGGAGGGGACATGGTGGTGGACTGGTGGTGTTCATCTGGTGAGTTTCTTCAACCACGGCCAACACATTTTCAGCATAAAAGAGGGCAGGGTGATGTTGTTCATACGTCTTCTGTTGTAAGCAAATAAAGATCAAACACGAAACACAAATTTTTTACGTGGAAAACCCTTGCGGGAAAAACCACGAGCACCAACCGGCGATCTTCACTATATGATGAGAGTTTACAAAACGCAGAGAATACAATAAGCCGTCTGCTCTTCCTGTGTGGCTTACAAGATGTATATATATAGGACAGACAGACTGCAGTCCAATACGGAAACAAATCCGCTAAACACATAACCCGAACCGCGGGCCCTCCCGGCGTCCCCGCAAGACTCACGTTAGAATTCGGATCATATTCCAACATATGTGCCCTTATCATCCATTAAGTCATCGTCCTAGGTGGCGAATTGATGAAGATCTACTGTCTCACCTAGGAAGCAGTTTTCACAGGCATATGTTGAGTTTTCCTGTGCCAGCATTGATTTATAGGCCAGCAATGTCTCCAGTTGCATGCAAATCTATTTCAGCAATGGGTTGTTCAGAGAGACTATTTCAGTATAACATGGAGAAAATAAGTTATATTCATCGGTTCACAAGAACAACACCCTGTACTATATACCATAGTTCAATGGATGCAGTGATACTCTTTAGATGTTGTTAAGAACAAGCTGGCAGTACCAATAGTTTATAGCTAATATGAAACGAGATACTGGACTCAAAACCTCTCATCCCCATATAGTTTCATATAAATCTAAATTTATGTAATGCTCAATTTTCAAAAAAAGCAGAGTACTGAAAATTCAACCCTTATGCAAGTGTTCAGAAATGATAAGCATTAATAGCTACTTATATAATTTATTTAATTTCAAGATTCAGATGTAGTAATACTCATTCATCAGTTTGGTGATGAAGTATCACCTATTGAATGTTCTTGATGAATTGAAAATGATGGTGTATGTAATTCACGAAAAGACATTAAACATGATAACAAACAAGTTTGATCATGCTTTGTTTCTAGCAAGAGCTTGTTTTATACTTCTAGCTGAGCACATCTCTGCTTCGCAAAATCTGGATCGATTCAACAGATTTTTTGTTCATGGAGTAGAAATTTTGCTTTAGCAGCCATTGCACTAGCAACCTAAAAGGATTAACAGGGGAAACGAGAAAGGGATCATTGTTGGTAGATACTACAAAAGAACAACTTATCTGAAGCATTCATCTAACATTGCCGAAAAGACAAAATTTATGTTGCAAGGAAAAAATAGTTCTGCTGAGTCATTGTAAGCACAGAAAAGAGCTTACTCTGCTATTCCGATGGTCAAGATGCTTTTTTAAAAAAAAAACAAATCAGGCAGGAGCAATGTTTATGTTTTGATAATGCTACAAATCATAAGAAAACATTAAGCAACTTCAGCTGGTACCCTGTCAATTCTCGAGTCTTGACTACAATACAACTCCGTAGATGGGTAAAGGAACTAGAAATAAATAGATTGGCAAAATAAAGGAACTGGAAATAAGTAGATCAACAAAGGAACTAGAAATATTTCTTAGTAGAAAATACAAACATCTGTGTGCTCTCCTGTATTATTCTGAAAACTAATGACCCCATTTCATAAGACTAGACTTTAACGTTGATCTGACAACAATGACCAGTAAATGTTTCTCTACATAAAGGATGTATAATATTGTATTTATATTCAAGATATAAGCATGTGGTACCTGACGTCGTGGAAGCATACAGTTCAGTCTCCTGGGCTGCTGATTCAGGTTAGTGGTGAGAGGTGAGGAGCGCTGGGTTTATGTGTATCTACTGCTGAATTCGGCATATGAGAACTCGAACTGGCAGGTTTCCTTCTAATTTGATTTTCTTTGTTTCCTCAACTCAATGATACTGGATGTCTTATTATCCACAATTGTGAGCCCTTCCTGTTAAACAATGGAAGCAACGGATCATCAATTTACAGTACAGCTCAGGGTTATGCCATTTATAGAAATAAAGAAACAAAAACAGATGTACAGAGTTAAGTAAAAACACATTACTTCCAACGCATTTTCTATTTTTCCATCCACTAAGCTGGTTGACAGAAGCAGAAAGGGCCTCAGTGGTTTTCAAATGATCAAAGGTCTGATTCTTGATGCCGCATCTGCTGCCTTTCAGTGGTTTTCAAATGAACAACGAGAGTTACGGGCCTGAAATTACAAGAAAAGAAAGCCTAGAATAATATTACACGAGAAGTTCATTTGTGACTGTCAATATCTTCAGATATTCAGATACACTTGCTGACTCACCTGATATTTTTTGGATGCACCGGTGTTGCTACATGGTTGTTCTTTCCTTCAGTTCTCAAATAGGCGCCAAGCCATCCTCGTCAAGAATTCCTTGGCTTTACTTGCTAAAGTTTGCCACAACCCAAGCTTGGGCTCATTTATGGTTTTGAACGATGTGTAACATGATGATGAAGCAGAGTCCTGCAAAAGAAAACCAGTATATCATCTCATTTAGATAAAAAAAAGTATATCATCTCATTGGGTTGTGGGCCAACTACTAGTGCTGTGATACAAACAAGGTGATTGTCAGGATCAGATCACCAAAAGAGCATATGCGTCATGATTTAGGGTGTCTAACATAATAAGGTGGAACCAAACAGTCAGCAGCCATTCATGATATGCCACGATACATGGTCTTTGTTGAGCCAGTTTTCTTTCCTTCAGAAAAGTACCAATTCATGGCATGAGATTCAAATAAAACTGAAGAAGTGTGCAATAATGCAATATTGTACCTGAAGAGGAAAATTGCTAGAAAGTATCGAAGTTATATGATCCAAAAGTAAAAATTATAGGAGAAATTAAATTTGTTGATTAAAGAAATGAAGGGGTGGACAAGAATTGTGAATTGTGGGTCCACTTGTAACACTGAAGCATATGACAATTGGACATATCTATATGCAAAAAAGAAAAAGGCAATTCCGTAGGCACAGTCAATGAAATTATGAGTCGAGGTGCATAAGCAGTTTTTTATATTTGGAACTAACCTGCAGATTGAAAGGCATACTGAAGCAGAGTTGAATGCGTGAAAGGCATGCTACATCAGAGATTCGGCTTTGCACACATGCAATGTAGGCAGTTGTACTTATATCTGGCCTTTTGCCACTTAATTTTTGGCATTCCTCATAAATCTCAGCACAGCAATCAAATATGTGTAGCACTTGCAGTGAATTAGAGTGCTGGGTGTATGTACTGCTGAATTGGGCATATACGAACTTTAACTTGCAGGTTTCTTTCTAATTTGAAGCAATTGTGAGCCCGTCCTGACAAAGGAATCAATAGATCATCAATTTACAAAACGGCTCGAGAGGATTATGCTATTTATAGAAATGAAGAAATAAAAAAGAGATGTTTTTTTAGGAAAGAGATGTACAGAGTTAAGTAAAACACATTACTTCAAAAGCATTTTTGTTCTTCCACTAAGCTGGTTGACCGATGCAGAAAAAGCCTCTAGTCTGATCCGTGATGCAGCATCTCCTGCCTTCAGTGGTTTTCAAAAGACCAACGGAAGTCAGGGGTCTGAAACTACAAAAAAAACAGTCACAAGAGCTGTAAAAGGAAAAACAGAATGGAATACATGCAACTTCACTTGTGACTGTCTCACCTGATCTTTGCCTAAGTTTGCCACAATCTAAGTTTGGTGCTCATTATATATGTTTTTTGAACGATGTGTAACCATATGATGAAGCATAGGCCTACAAGGCAAACCAGCATATATTCTCATTGTCCTGTAACAGAAGCAAGGCGATTGCGCGTATCAGATCATCAACAAGGCATATGCACCATGATATAGGAAGTAAGGAGGAACTAAGCAATCCGCAGCCATTCATGACATGCCACAACAAGAATGAACTAAGTAATAATGGCATGGTCTTTATTCATTGAAACAATTCTCTTTTCCTCCTAAAAGTACCAATTCATGGTGTGAGATTCATTGCAATATTCAGGAAAAAGGCTAGAAATTGATATGATCCAGAAATTGATATTGTAGGACAGATTGAATTTGTTGGATAAAGAAGTAAATAGTTGGACGTGGACTGTGAATGGTGGCTCCAATTGTGAATGGGTCATATCTATATGCAAAAAATAAATAAAACAGTTTGGTTTGCACTTTGCACAGTCAATGAAACCATAAATCCAGGAGCATAAACTGTTTTTTATTTGGAACTAACCTGCAAATCGATGTACAGTGAAGAGTTAGAGTGCGTGAAAGGCAGGGATGAACCATGGAGGCCCTCCTTGGGCAGCGATCTGATATTTTGAGTTGCAATGATAATGTAATTTCCTGGAGAGAAGGGAGGGCCTGCAGAGCCCTGCAGTCTTCAAACGATAGGCTTTGGAGAGATGTCAGGAGCTCAAATTATAGATCGTAAATTCAGTCTACAAAAAAAAACAATTCAGTTTGCACAGTTAATGAAATCATAAATCGAGGAGCAAAAGGTGTTTTTCTTTTAATTTGGAACTAACCTGCAGATCGATGTACAGTGAAGACTTGAGTGTGTGAAAAGGCATGCAGAAGCAGAGGTTTAGCTTTCCGCTCGAGCAATGGAGGCACTTACATCTATATCTGGCCTTGTTCCCCTTAATTTTTGGCATTCCTCATAAATCTCGGGACCGCATTTTTCTATGTATAGCTCTCGCAGTGAGTCGGGGAGGCCGTCCTTGGGCAGCGATCTGATTTTTTGAGTCCCCCAGATTTCTAATATCTGGAGAGAAGGAAGGCGATGCAAGCCTTGGGGGAGGGACTGCAGAGCCCTGCAGTTGCGGAACCACAGGTCTTGAAGAGACGTGAGGAGCCGAAGCGCCTCGTCCTGCTCTTCCGTGAACTTCTCCGTCCGCCAATCATAACTGAAGAATAACCTCTGGAGGGTAGCGGAGAGGCGGGTGCAGATGGGAGCAACAAGCATTGCGGAGATGCTGTCCACATAAAGGCTCACCAGTTGGAAGGAACCGGCGGGCATTGTTTTGGTCCTTGCAACCGCTGCAAGTACATCTGCTGCTACAGAATAGGGCTCAGTCTCACCATCTCTCTCATTGTACACCCCCAGATGCTCAAGGTTGAATGTGATGAGAGGATCGAACCCATCCACTGTGATGTCCTTGCAACTAACTAGTTCTAGACTGGTAATAGATGTGAGATTCGCGAGCAGAGCCATTGGCAGCGTGCTTTGCTGATACCAAAGGTTGAGTTCCTTGAGGCAAGGGGGGAGAGGGTAGATGATGCTCTGAGTCTGATCTGCTGCTCCTCCCATGGACCACCGAGTGAATAGCTTGTCACAATTGCTTATGGTCACGGACTCGAGCGACGAGAGGCCATAGAATCCAGCTCCTTCCTCTTCCTCCACTGGCAGGATCAGATTCTTACACCCACTGAAGTGGACATCTCTCAGCATGCTGGAGGGTGGAAACTGCAGTACGACTTCCTCATGATCCTCATCTGATGATGCCCTCACATCCAAACGAGAAAGAGCTGGGAAATATTTGAACAAATTTGACAACGATTTCTTGGTAAGAGAAAATTGTCTGAGTTCAAGACTTTGGACTGTGTGGAGCACAACACCATCATCCAGTCCTCTCAAAAATGTTTCCTCGCATCTATTGACCTCTATATGTCTTAGGGAATGTAGCTTTTGGAGATCCATAAATGAGAAGAGCAATGCATCCCGAGTCATCACCCTTTCTATGTCACCAAGATTGTGGATGACCAATTCAAGTGGCTTCCGAATGTTCAACTCAGTGCGATCATAAAACAAGCTTTCTGTATCAATACGGGATACCATCGAATTCTGAGGCAAGGGAGGAAGGCACAACTTTGGGCATCTATCGATGTGTAGATCACGAAGACTAGGAAACCATATGGTGCTGTCTTCTGTAGAAGAAATAGGCCAACCTGAGAATAGCAGCGTAGTGAGCATGGGACAATCAGTGCAGCTGATTTTTTCAAGCCTTGAGAACAGATGACAGTTAGCTCCCCCAACCCACTCCACAAGTTCCGGCATATCACAAAACTCAACTTCCTTCAAGTAGGTGAAACTTTTTTCTGTAGTGCCACCGAAGAAGTGAGGTCCAATCTGAGATAACCCAATAATGTTTTTCAGCTTCAGCTTTCTTAAGTGATACATCTGCCCAATAGGTGCAAGGTTGGCCCACGACACACTCTCTAGATGTAGGGTGTCCAAGTTTTTCATGTATAAGTTGTTGCTGCACAACCAACCAGGACCAACTACACCACCATGATTTACAATGCGAAGTCTTCTAATATAAGAGTGTGGCTGGATACTATCTAGGATATCATCTCCAGTGGACTCTTGCTTCTCATTCCAAAGTAACCCCAACTCAACTAAATTTCTCTTTGCCATCAGTTTGGCTTCTTTAGCTTCTTGCCTGGTTGTTACATTTTCAAGCCCATGTATATTGAGCTCTCCTCCAAGTTCTTCTAGTTTCCCCAACTCTCCTAGCTCAAAGCCAACACTCTCTTTCTTGACATGGAATTCTTTCAATTCTTGTAAAAACTTCATTTTCCCCACCTCAGGAACATTGGAATGAAAATTTTTCGAAGCAACAAAATGGCGTAAATTTTCAAGGCGGCTAATGTCCTTAGGCAAAGAACAACCACTTCTCCATTGTTTAAGGTCTAGAAATTTCAAGTGATAAAACCTGGGAACTATGCTTGGCAACAGTGACGGAGCCAGGATATTTTTTTAGCTGGGGCGAACTCTATACACAAGATAAACTAAAAGCGCAAAAAAACATACTTAAGAAGGTTCCGAGACAATATCAATCACCTAAACCCAGCGCTTTCACTAGTAGGTGAATGCAATCGTCCAGAGCCCAAACTCCCCAACAGCAGCTGACTATTATATTAGCACACATTGGGTTATCATCTGCTTACTACTAGGGGCACATTACTACATAGTTGAGATTGAATTGCTATCCCAAAGCATTGTTGTAACAAAAAAGATGGGTGCAATTTATTCAGAGTCTTAAGTAGCGAGCCAGTGCCAATCCTGGACACATCTCTACTACTAAAAAGAATTCTTCAAGTCAACACAGAAATTCAAGTAACGCTTTACTCTTGTCAAATTGACATGCTCTACTACTACAGAATATATATAAATTGTTAAATTGACAAATTGAGATGCGATGCTCATGAATAATACCAATTGTTTTGCTTGCCAATGCCTCCTCTCCCTCCATTGCAGCAGAGTCTGTAGACTAGCAAAAGCTCCTGGCCGACCACGGGCGGGGCTGCTGTCGGGTGCCGCACTAGGCCGCGGCTTTCCTGCTCGGTCGCTCACTCGCTCCTCCCAGGCTCCAGGATGGTGGTGACAGCCGGGCGACCGTCAGGTGGCGCCGCGGCGGTCGTGCAGCGGTGGGAGGTGGGGGAGGACGCGACCTTACGGGGCCATGGGGAAGCGGGCGAGCCGGCAAGTGGCGGCTCCATGACAGTTGGGCAATGGCGCGGCGCCGCGGTGGCTGGCTCCTCGCAACCTAGGCGACGACGGCGGCGGCGGCGATTTGGAGATTTGGGGAGTTTGGGGAGCGAACGACTCCACCGATTCGGCCTAGGGGAAGGAGTCTACGATGGTGGGCTTTCAATGGGCCTCTCACTTTTGCTGGGTTGAACAAAGTGGAGAAATGGCCCATCCGCCAGCTGCCCAGCTTCTTCCTCCTTGCTCCTGCGCTGCACGGGTCGCCTGCTCGTGGTCGCCGCTCCTCGCTACCGTTGTTAGGGAAGAAGGGTTCTGGGGGTGTAGGACGAGCTCGCCGGTAGCTGGGGCGGCCGCCCCACCCCGCCCCTAGGGTGGCTCCGCCACTGCTTGGCAAAGACATTTTTGAGTAAAAAGGCGAAATAAGTTTTAAGTACCGAAGGTGTACAAGCTTTGAAAAGTTGTTTGGCAAGGAACTGTAGGAGTTCATGAATATAGATAGAACACGAAGACCATTTATTTCCTTAAATGTGTCTTTTAAAACATTGATAAGGTGTAACCTATTGTATTCTCCAAAAATCATCAAACTCCGCAGATTCTTAATGTCTATCCTTTCCTTCAACTTACCCATGTCTTCATCAAAATTCTGAATATGAGTATCAAGCATGAAAATGGATAGGTAACGAATGGTTTTTGGGATTTCATTTGCGTCAAAACTAGAACAACTGATATAGGCACATTCTTCTAATGAAACGATCCTTGAAAGATCGTGAAGTAAATCATGCATTACGTAAAAATTATCATCTCCTTTTATAAGAAAACCATTATCTACTAATTCATCCAAATAATTTGATCCTATGTCCTCAGTTTTTTTATTCTTCCTAGCACAGTCTATGATGCCTATTGAATCCCAAAAACAAATAATCTCAAGCTTCTCAAACTTATAATCCTCAGGGAAAAGGGAAAAACATGAAAAGCATTTTTTCAGATGGAAGGGTAGGTAGTCATAGCTAATTTTCAAGGCTGGGATAATATCATTGTCATGATTTTCTTCTAGCCACTCTTTGTTGTCAAGAATTTTCATCCAATGTTCCTGAAAGGGTTTCTTGATCAATAATCGACCAACTGTTTTGGCTGCAAGTGGGGAGCATTTCAGCTTATTTGCTATTTGTTTTGCAATACCAATTAACTCTTGATCACCATGCTCATCTTGAATTCTACCAAATGCACATATTTGGAAGAATTTCCAAAACTCATCAGGATCCAAACCACGTAGGTCAATTGGATTAGTTTCTTTTTTCACCATTTCTACAATTTTTGGGAACCGAGTTGTGACAAGAATCACATTGCCACTAGTCTCGTCCTTTTTGAATGGAGCTAACAGTTTTTCCCACTCATCACTACTGCTGCATTCCCATATGTCATCTAAGACAAGTAGAAACCTTTTGGATTTCAACCTCTCTGCGATGGATTTCTGAAGCTGGTCTAAGTTGGTAGTTTCATTTGCTGTTTTATTTCCTGCATTTTCAGTTGCAGGTAGGCAGCTCAGAATCTCTTTGGTGATCTTAAGCACATCAAAATTAGTTGATACACATATCCAGGCCCTAACGATGAAATGTTCTTTAATCCTTTTGTGATTGTATAGGTGCTGGGTGAAGGTAGTCTTGCCAATACCCCCTGGGCCAACTATAGGAAGAACAGACAAGGTTTTTCTACTATGTGTGACACTGATAATCTCCTCTATAGTTTTCTCAAAGATGGCATCCCTCCCAAACAACCTCTCCTGTGTGATTTCGGAGCTTGTGTCAGGCCTTTTAGCGAAGGCAGTCATGTGTGGCTGAGGGTTACTGCCTGACACTATCTTGAGCAGGTCAGAGACAGGAGTACAGTTAGAGTGCAGCTCCTCTATGAGCTGCTTGATTTTGTTGGACATTTCCACCCGGTCGAATGGCAACTTTTCAACATGGCCATCGTGGTCAAGAGACATTTCCGCGGCAGCAGCAGCATCATCTTGTGAACGGCAGCAAGAGAAGCATGAGAGCCAGTTACCAGCAGTGTACTGAGCAGCATGGCGGGCATGCTGAGCTTGAGCGCCGAGGCCATCGCCCAAGTCCGGAGTGGCGTCTTGAGTCCCGTCGAGCTTGTCCTGGATCATGAAGTAGTGGAGCTCGTCTAGAGCATCCTCAGTTTCGTCGGCCTTCTTGCTCAGGTCCTCGAGCAGCCCCTTCAGGCCAGAGTTTTCAGCGAAGTCCCTCCCCTGGGCCGCCTCCAGCAGCCCTTTAGTGTACAGCATCTCCTTTCTGATCTCCACAAGGTTGGGGCCGAGCTCGGCGCTGGACACGTAGGCTTTCACCAAGTCGTTGGAGAGCTTGTTGAGCACAAGGCCGAGGAGCCAGCTCGCCGACCCGAGAGCCGCCTCCATCTTCTCCTCCGGCTGCAGGGGTCATTGGTTTCAGTGGTGAGCATCAGTAAGAATAGTGTGCTTGAAAGGCTACATGATTTTTGTCCAAAGAAGAAGAAGAAGAAGAAGGTGTGAGTGAAACGTTTGGTACCACTTCTTCTCGCTCCTGCTCGACGGCGCGCACGTCCTCCAGGCGACGCGAAGGTGGCCCTCGCCACCGTGGCCGTGGGTCTACCCTCCCTCGCCCCGCCTTCCTTCGTCGTCGCCGCTGATCTGCCCGACGCGCCCCGAGCTAACCAAATATTCGGCCTGATCTGCCCCTCCCTCTCCTGCCGCTGAGGCAAGGTCGGTCCTCGTGCGCCCCTTGTCGACAAGCCGCCGGCGAGCCGGCCCGAGCGCCCCGCGCTGTGGAGCAGCAAGACAGGGGTGCAGAGGAGCTCTGATCTGCGCGGGGAAGAGCGGCAGCAGAGGAACGGTGAGTGCCTGGAAAGGGAAGGCGTGGTGATCTGATTTAATTCCTTTATAGCCGCTCAGGTCATTATTGATTGATGGCGTACGCGTACCACACGCTGTCAAATACAAAATACATTTTATTTTGGCCATTTGGCCATTAAACACCTAGGGGTCTTAAACACCTAGGGGTCTTTGGATCCAGTTTTTACTTCGTCCGTTCCAATTCACTAACGGTTTTTTTTCCTAACTTATAAATTTCTTTGACATTTATATTCTTTTATATATCAACCTTATTAAATTTAATATAATTCGGGATTTGACAGAAATGTTAACTCAATATTTGATTAAAATTAATATTTGGTGTTTTTAGTAAGAGAAGTGTATATGTAAAACTAAAAAATATATATATGTGATGATACAAGAGGATTTATCCATATATCCTTGTCTTGAAAATAAAAATGACTACCTTTTGCCATGTTGATTATGATTATGACAAAGGATATAGACAAAAGCCACTAAAACACTCGCCATGTTCATTTTATGATTTCACTTAAGAATATTTTACCTCTTCCTAATTAGAGGCTCCTTTGGAGCTTCCACCTTACTTACAAGATGCATTCTACATAACAAGTAAACTTTACTTTTTTTCATAAAAGACATAAGCATCCATCCATCAAACTCGCTAGGCATCAGAGCCGTGTTCATTTCGTTGAAATTTGGCTGCTGCTGCTGATGGCTGTTACCATTGGATCTATTTTTTTTAAAAAAATCCAGTACAACCTTTATGAACGAGTCTAAAGTAATCCTTAATTTTTATCTAAATTACAAACTTATGCCACTATAAAAACTAAACAAATCAAACCCTAAATTACCCACATATAACGTTACGAAAAACAATTTAAAGCCCCTAAATTTGCAAATAAACTACTGACACCATTATTTAAAATAAAAAACTCTAAAATCTAGTACTAAATTATCCTCTTATCTTATTATGAAAAATAATTTAAAGTATCATCCTAGCCCCTCCATCACCATTCATCTGCTTGCGGATGCCGTCGAGGTTCTGTCACACCCATTTAAAGACCAAATGGAATGCATACTCTTATATGTGCCCAGAGATCAATCACACATAAGTTAACAAATTATAACGGAAGTATCATCACAAATGTTATTACATCACGATATTTAACACATAGTCTTAACACAAATGTAGCGGAAGTAAAAATAATAAACTCTCGTGGTAGCTCCAATCACAGGCACATTGACTAGTTGACTGCAAGTCTAGTAATCTTCAGAGAAATAGGCGTAGTAGTCACTATTAGCACCATCTGTTACCCATCCGGGATTTTTATCCAAGTAAGAAAAATAAACAAGCGTAAGTACATCTCGTACTCAACAAGTGTAACATGGGGTTCATGAGGCTCAAAGGCATAATATTGGTTTATCAGCATGTAGCTTTTAGTTAGCATAATTTTAGCATATCAATAGCATCAAGATGTCTCAAAGTAAACAATAAACATATGATCCATGTGAAATGATTGATGAATAGCAAAAGCATAACCATTAATAATTATCAACTATTCCATAAGGGTCCAAGGCCACTCGTGACCGTGAGCACGTCTATTATAACAGTTTTACACTCTGCAGAGGTTGTACACTTTCACTGTGAGTCGTGTTACCCATATGCCCGGGTTAATTACTCCAAAACACTACCAAGGTGAGCAGGCAGGGAAAACACTATGAAGTCTTTCGAAGGTTCGTCTAACAAGTTAGGACCATTAGATTCACTCGGCAAACAGATGTAGAGCCCCCCTTCCAAATGGCACAATAACCCGTAGCCTATACACATAAGGACAGAGGCCGCACTATACCCGATTCGTCAAGCCATTCTTATGCCAAAAAGGTTACCTCTAACAAGCTAGAAAAGGTCCTTCTATATGACTAAAGCCAGAGCCATATAGCCCCCGCAGTTGTACTGTAAATCCCGGATTTTCGCTTATAGATGAGTCCTTATGGAGAGTAATTAGAGCATCAAAAGTAACCCCCATGCTCTGATCCCCTTTAAACATTAATCAAAATCATCTTTTAATGTTTGTTGCATATTCCTCTAATCAATTTACATGATCATAGTCCATGTTTAAGCACTAGCCATACTACTCAATGCAATATAATAGGTATCAAGGTGTAGGATCAATCACTAAGTCATCCTTAACAAGGGAATAGATGCATAATGATATTATTTGCATAATGTGAATAGGACAACAAGGATAATCTCATGCTATACTTGCCTTGCTCAAACTGGTCCTGAAGCTCTTGCTCGTAGAAAGACTCTTGATCTCCAACGAATTGCTCACCGTCTATACTCGATCAACAACAGCAACAACACACATCCAGAGGCAATCATGCATAAACAAACAAGACTATAATTAGAACAGTACACCAACAGTAAGAAAATAAGATAAAAAGTCTTTAAAACGAATCTACAACTCGCTAGGATCACACAGACGCGAAGATCACGAAAAACGGAGCTAAAACGACGAAGTTATGGATTTACGAAGATTTCCTATAGAAAAATAAATACTTTAATAAAAACTCAAAAATAAATTAATCCAAACCTACTGTACAGTTCTATTAACATGTAGAGCTCGCAAATATGAATCTAACGCAATTTGAATGGATCAAATCGGAGTTAAAACGGAGATTCTACGACTAAAACATGTTTAGTGGCAAAACTGTAAATATCAGAAAACGTATTTTTCATTTACCGAGACGAAATACGCTTTCAACAGATCAAAACAAATTCGGGATTTTACGTTTTGGACCGCGGGTTCGATATATCAAAAGTTCAGGGTCTCTTTAACAAAAATTTCAGGCGAACCGGTATCTTCTTATTCTAGCCGTCGGATTCAACTTGAATGGATCAGATCTAATCGGAGGAGGGAGAGAGAAAACAGCCGGCGGCTACAGGAGCCCGACGGCGGCGCCATGGCCGGAATCGGCCCGAGCTCGCCGGAGCTTGAGAAGACGGCCCTACCGAGCACCTCGACAAACCGAAGACACCGGGAGAAAGAGCAGCCCACGGCGATCTTACCCCGCGCGAAAAAAAGACCGGAGGACGGGCTGAGGGCGGTGGTTAGCTCGGGATGGCGGCGGTGGAGCTCGAGCTCACGGTGACACCCCCCGAGACCTACAACTGCTTCAAAACGGCCGAGATGGGATCGACGAGGGTGCGGCTCGGCTTTTATAGCCCAAGGATGCACCGGGTTAGGAAAGGGGAAGGATTCGGGACGGATTTGGATCTCCCGTATCCGATGGAGAGAGGAAGGCGGCGGCGTCCGATTTTGGTAAGCGCCGGAGGAAGGAGATGGAAAGGGGAATGTGTCGCTGACCAGTGGGGCCGGCTCGTCAGCGACTCGGGAGCGGGAGAAGGCAGCGCGCGCGCGAGTTGGGCCGGCGGCCGCGGCTTGGGCTCGGCCCAGAGAAAGAGAAGGCGGGCGCGGGGGAAAGGGAAAGGAGAAGGAACGGGCCGCCGCAGCAGGCCGAAGGGATGGGCTGCGGGAGGAAAACGGCCCGAGAGAAAAGAAATCCCTTTTCTTTTTCTTTTTCTAATTTTTCAAAGCCAATTTTCAAAAGATTTTCAAATCCAATTTGAATTTAATTTAAACCACTCAATACAAAATTTCAAATGCAGCAGCATGAATGCTCAATCATGTTTCTACCCTTATATTTGATTTTAAATTTATAAAAATTATTATCATTCTAAATTTGCATGCTCACAAAAATATATAAAAATTATATTTCGCCTATTTTTCTTCTTTTCAAAATTTTAGGGTGTTATAGGTTCGGAGCAACTCGCTAGCTGTTCGGCTTGATGAACCACACTGCTGCTACTGCTGCTATCATGTGACACAAAAGCCTGGGGATGAAGTCCCCCATAAATTCATCTACCAAACAAAACAGTTGGATCGAGACCTATCACCTAACACAATGCTCTATCTTTCCCAAACTAAATATACATCTCATAGGGCAGGCGCAATGTATATTGTCGAGATCGGTAATAAGCTAGGGCCACTACTACACAACTGACCTTTCGTCGATCGCTCAAAATGTCTTTAGTCTCGGCGATTTCGGCGATTGGGACTAAATAGACATTTAGTTCCGGTTGGTGTTACCAACCGGGACTAAAGGTCCCTTGCCAATGGCTCTGTTGTCAGGCGTTGTCGGGAGGGACCTTTAGTCCCGGTCGGTGCCACGGACCGGGACTACAGCTTTTGTCCCGGTCCGTGGCACCGACCGGGACTATAGGACTGGGTTTAGTCCCGGTTGGTGTTACTAACCGGGATTAAAACCTCCCCCTATAAATTAAACCTTCCTCTTCTTTCTCCCTGCCCGAGCCCTTCCTTGTTCACGTTCTTGTTGCTTGTTCTTCCATTATTCTTGCTTGTCTCATCTCCGACGATCAATCCACTTCAAACGCTTCTACGCCGTCGTCGATTTGTTTGAAAGGTTACTAGCTTCATCCTCCTATGTTTTAGTAGCACCATATGTAAATCCATGTTTGTATATGGCTATTTTATTTCATATTGCTAGCTCCAATCACTTTTCATGTTTGAATTTTTATGAACGATGCTAATTATAGTACCTAGAAAGTAGTATACACATATAATGTTTAGTTCTATTATAGACTTTTTAGGATACTTTTTACTTTAATTTGTTCATGTTCTCATTTTAAAATATTAAATAATGTTGATTCTTTGTAATTTTGAAACAAATTTATTTTAACTTTAAAAATTCTTCAAATTAAATTTATTTAGAGATAAAATTACACCTTTTAATAGAAAAATACAAATTTTATGATTTTGCTATCTTTTTATTAATGTCCACAAATTAATTTTATGAAATGATGAACCACTTATAAAATTTTGAACTCAATTAGACAAGGTTGTGCCGCGCTCTTTTCTCATGCTGGGCTTTTAATTATGTGATGCCATATAATGCAGATAATGACACGCCATTGGATGTACAATGCCGATCGCCGCTCCAACGAGTTCATTGAGGGCGTGCGAGAATTCTGCAGAGTGGCAGAGGAAAACAAGCGGGATGGTTTTATGTGTTGTCTATGTGCCGTGTGTATGAATTTGAAAGAATTTTGTAGCTCAAGAAGTATTCACTTGCACTTGTTCAAGTCGGGTTTCATGCCAAACTACATTTGTTGGACCAAGCACGGAGAGACCGGGGTTATGATGAAAGAAGGTGAAGAAGAACAAGTAGACCCTGACGATGTTTTTGCTCAATACTGTGACTTCGCGATGGAGGAAGTTGAAGAAGAGGCGGATGCAGAAAACAGTATCGCTGAAGATGACGATGCTCTTGGTGATGTCATTCGTGACGCACAGAGAGATTGTGAAAGTGAAAAGGAGAAGGCTAAGTTTGACAAAATGCTACAGGATAACAAGAAGTTACTCTACTCGTCGGCCGAAGATGGGCAGAAAAAGCTAGACATGACATTGGAGTTGTTACAGTGGAAGACAGAGAATGGTATATCTGACAAGGCATTTGGGAAATTAATGAAGATCCAAAAAAAGATGCTTCCGAAGCCTAATGAATTGCCCACCACTACATATGAAGCAAAAAAGATCGTCTGCCCTTTAGGATTACAAATCGAGAAGATACATGCATGTCCTAATGACTACATCCTGTACCGTGGCGTTCACGAGAATTTAGATGAATGCTCTGTTTGCCATGCGTCACGGTACAAGATCTTACGAGATGATCCTGGCGATGTTGAGGAACGCATCCAAGCTGTAGCAGAAAGATTTCATCAAGCCCGCTCCATCGCTCAAAGTGGAGAGTGGCAGCCGAACAGAGATAAAGATGAGCTGACATATGCCCTGGGGAACCCTGAGCACGGTGGACGGACGAGAGGCTATGGCTCCGTGTCGTGAGAGCATGCCTTCCCTCAGGACAGAGAAACTTATAGAAGCCGCCAGAGAAAGAAGGAAGAGGACAGGGAACGGCTACGCCAGTTGGAGGAGGCTATTATGAAGACCAGTGAATTGGCTCGTAAGGCACTAGAGCGGGAGGAAGCGCTTAAGGCCACTATGAATGAGCAAATCAGAAAGGCCGTGGAGGAAGTTGTAAGTTCCCGCCTCCAGAGCTTGTCACAGCCGGCCGCCAACATCAGCCCCGGCTCAGCTCAGTTGAAAAGCAGTTGTGCTTCTACGGAGGTGCCTGTGAGGCAAGATGATGACGCAGGGATGCGCTTCTCGGTGGATGACGTCATCGCTCCGGTGACGTCCTGTGAGCTGCATATTCCGGAGGGGAATGCCACAGTCAAGGTGGCTACCGGTGTTATATCTCCTATCGACCCCACCAAGACATCAAGGATCCACTCAGTCGCAATACCACCCGGATATGCTAGTGTCTCAGTGGATAGAGTGGTCAAAGGCCATGAAAATGTGGCTCTGGATATCGAAGGTGGTGATGGGGAGAAGACCCTAGGTGAAGCGGAGAAGACATTCATATGTTGGAAGAAACGGTACATCATTATTCCTGGGGCGCCACCACCACAACCGAACTCTAGGTATGGATGATTGTGAACGTAATTGCTTTTCAATAATTATGTACTATATCTAATTACGGTTCACTCATGTATATACCTTGTTCATTTTTTTCAAATCCAGGACCTCCCCAAGTCCGTCTATCCATTCACCACATGACCACAGTGCCGTGGGACACGACGACGACGATTTCATACAAGACAAGGCTGCATCCCCACGGCTGGCCGTATCTCCTCCACGACATACTCCAACGCCGCTAGCAGCCCAATCTCCTCCACAACAGCAAGCTGCAACCGCGCCGCCGCCGCCTCCGCCAATGCCGACAACGGCCGTCTCATCGGCATCGGCTGGTCCATCGAGGAACAAGAGGCCCGCTGGCTCACAGAGATCGGTCCCACCACCTCCGCCGAAGAAACAAGTTGTGGTCATGAAGATCTCAAAGATGACCAAGCTTCCATACGAGAAGACTGATGAAGAACTTAATGCTTCAGTCAAGGCAGAAGTGAAAGCGTTCTTCGAAAAGACCAAAGTTGACGTACGAGCAAAGCAAGAGAAGCCATACCTAATGTATCTTCGTGTAAAACTACGTCAAGTGGTGCAGGCTATGCAAGACGAGAAGCGTGCCGCTAGTAAAAAACCAGTGCCGCCACTATCAGACTATGAGCGTACTATCACAAAGAAAATCAAGAAGGACAAAAGGAAACAGAAGATGGCCGGGAAAGATGTTGCACAGCTCGGCCAACAAGCGTAGCAATCAGTGCCGCAACTAGTGGTTGAGAATCAATATGGTTCCAATATGAACTTGATGCAAATGTCGGTACCTGCTGACGTGGACTTAGATGAACTCGCCAAGTGGATGAATGTGACTGGGCTTTCCTTAGAACAACTTCTCGGTCGGGAGGAACTGACAACTGTTAAAGAGGCCGAAGTTGTTGATGAATGGCGGAGAAAGTACGTATATGACAGGAGTCTATGCGACCCTGCAAAGGTAAAAAAATCTTGGTACACAAATGTACAAGCTGCACGAGTACTACTTGAGATTCTGTGCACAACATCAAAGTGAACAATATCTGGGCATCCAAGTCAGAGACCGTCACTACTTCCATGGAGATGACGTCATCTGGGTACAGTTTAGTGAAGTACACCAGCTTCTCTATATGGATGCTCTTGACAAATCTCTCATAAGCTGCTACTGTCTGTAAGTGATTCTTCCTTTTAATTAATAATCCCACTCTAGCATATGTACGTATTCGTAATAACTATGCTTAGGATGTGTAGACACATGATGAGAGAACTCAGATTGAAACAAGACGATCGAATTGGTTTTATCGATCCGTATGTCGTGTACAAGGACACAAAGACTAAAGATCCATTCAATCTGAAGATCAAGGAAATGGAGAAAAACCTCCGGAGGTTCTTTTATAACCAAAGGCATAAGGAGTTGATACTCTTCCCTTACAATATAGGGTAAAGTGTTGTATTATATCATGTCTTAGTTAATCCAACATTAATATATATATATATATATATATATATATATATATATATATATATATATATATATATAAAAGTTGACTATAAACAAATGCAGGGATCACTAGATACTCATTGAGATTAAGATCAAGGAACAAACTATAAATGTGTGGGACTCAATGAGAAAAAAGCTGGCAATGTACCAAGACATGATCCAGAGGTAAGTTCTATCATTCGTTAATTATCGTTGCCTGCTCCTTTAATTTACTATGCTATACCTAATCAACGACCGACTTATTGAGCAGGGCTTGGGCTTGGCTACAACAAAGATATCGTACGGATCTGAAAGTGCCACTCCCCCTCCTATTCTACATAAGTGGATGTCCAGACAACCATACGGAACCAATTTATGTGGATACTACGTTTGCGAGTACATGCGGTGTAGCAAATTTACACCTACTAAAGAGATGCTAAAAGTAAGTAACATGTGTATACAGTAAATTCATATCTTATTTATTTGTTGAAACTAAATAAATCTTATGTATATTAATATCTTTTCCTTTAATTAATGGAAATGGAAGGAGTGGGAATTGAAAGAACAAGTGTTCAAGCACACAATACTCGTCGCAATCCAGGAGACGATCGCAGGTTTCATCAACGATCATGTCATCCCAGAAGATGGCAAGTTCCACCACAACCCTAGGTTGAATTTGAAGAGTCCAAACAAGAACGGACACTTGTATGAACTTTGAGTGGCGGGCAAACATTTGTGTAACTCATTAACCGGCGGCCGAACACTTGATTACTTGTATATTATTGTAAATGTAATGTGTATGTACGTATATGTATAGCTCTATAATATATATATATAGTTTCATACTTTATTTGTGTGCAATAATAACGCTCTCGTATAGGTGCAACGTATACGGATAATAGCAGCGAAGAATAAATTGGAAAACAATATAACTAAATACCAAAATCAATAATGAATTGGAAAGAAAAAAGAACCTTTAGTCCCGGTTGGTAATACCAACCGGGACTAAAAGGTGCTGCGCCACGTCGATGCCTGGCAGCACCTTTAGTCCCGGTTGGTATTAGTCCCGGGCCGGTGAGACATTTAGTCCCAAAACCTTAGTCCCGGCTCGCAGCCCGGGACTAGAGGTCCTTTTAGACCTGGACTACAGCCCCGTTGTGCAGCAGTGGGGTCAAGGAGCAGGCGGCAATATGCATCAAACCACCCGCACAATGTCCATCCAGTAATATGGTGGGGCAAAAGTGCAGATGATGGCAGGCATGCATGGTGCATCGGAAGCGGGCCGAAGTGAGGGTGATTGAGAGAATATGATTTTTTTTCCACAATGAGGAGTCAAACATTTTTAAATTTGACTAGAAGCATAATGTCAGTGTTTTGTGGACCGACCAGTAAATTTAGCGCTACGCTGCTCAAGGAAATCGATGGTGGCACTCGAGACACGGGGAATTATACTGGTTCGGGACGGAACTCTATGTCTAGTCTCAGAGGGGTTCGAGTTCCTGTTCCTCGGTACGATTCAAATGCCAGGAAGGCTTACAACAGGGGCTCGTAAGTGGGAGGATTCGAGGTAGGGAGATTTGATGTTGAGAAAGAAGGCCTGGCACCCGGGTGACAATCGAGAGAGGAGGGTTCCTCCGACCCGAGTGGTCGAGAGCCCAATGGGAGGGGGAAGTTGGCGAGCTTGGTCGGTGGGCCCTTTGGGTTTTGTCATTGCTTTTGTTTACACGTCCGAGTATATGGCCGCTGGCTTCTTGCTCCTTACGTCAAGGCATGGTGCGTCATAGTGGCACAGTGCGGGTCGTGGTTGTTCACCTACTGTCCTGTGCAGCGTGTGAGAACAATGCGAGTTGTGACCTTCATCCTGGCTCCCGTTATCCCGGGGGAGCGGTATGGCGCTAGTATACGAAGAGGGGAGCTGTCCTTTGCGGGCTGCCTAGCCTCCTGGTCGCGGTAGCGTTGTCCCCGACCATACGTGGTCGGGTGAGGATTCTCCGTCCTGGTAGGCTTTTGTGGAGACCGGCTCCTGGTTGTGTGACCCATGCCTGGGGTTGGCACGTCCGTACACCTGCTCGTAGAAAGTGGTCTTGTCTGCCTGAGGAGAGCGGTTCGAGGGGCCACGCTCTGCCCCAAGACCCCGTGGTCCGAAGGGTGTTCATCCTTCCCCGTCCTAGAGGAGTGTGCGCTGTGCGTGCGCGTCTTGTTAGTGCATTCAATGCGCCAACCACCTGCTGTCCTTCCCGAGTGATCGGGGCCAGAGGTGGTCGAGGCGGCTACGCACCGCATGGTGAAGAGGAGGGAATGGTCGAGACGGGCCGCATATCATATGCCCTGGGGGGAAGAGTGGTCAAGGCGGGCCGCGGGAGCTAGGCCGTGGCCAGCTGGGCCATCCCAATTGTTTCGTTAGACCTATCGTAGGGCACCCCGATTATATGCCCCCCAACATATATAAAATAGTATCAACATTTATATCTCAAATCAGTATATTATATGAAAATACATTACATGCTCAATCTAATGATGCTTATTATACACCATGAATATAAATGTATTTTTCTATATATTTAGTCGAAGTCTCAGTGAACGAGACGTGCGTTTATTTTGTAACGGAGGAGTACCGCTCATGTGTACAGGATGCAACCACGAGTCAGCACCCGTTCGGAGTTTAGACGGACCTTTTTTGGTGCCCTCGCTGTGGCAGTCGCGACTCGTGAGCGCTGGCTTCGAGCACGGGGCTGGATGAATCAAAGTTGAGAAAATTCCTTATTTAGCATCATAAAATGATGCAATTCTCTATTTAGCACAAAAAAATTTCCTAATATAGCGTTCACTTTATTTTTGGTTCCCTAAATAGTACCACCATTAGATCTGACCTTTAAACCCGTTAACTTGATGGGAAAAAAGACCATTTTGCCCCTATTTTTTTTTCATGTGTAACACCAACAACACATTAAAGTGATTTTCTTAACTGATTTTTTAACAGTGTCATTTTTAACATTGAACATACTTTGTGGATACAGTTTTTGTACATTGAACATTTTTTTTTGCAGTACTATTTCTTTGCACAGATTATTTATGAATTATGATAGCACAATTTTTGGACAATGTGCTACACATGAAAACAGGGGCAAAGCAGTCTTTTCACCTCCAAGTTAACAGTGTTAGATGTCAGATCTAACGACAGTGCTATTTAGGAAACCAAAAATAAAGACAATGCTATATTAGGGAACTTTTAGCTTTCGTGCCAAATAAGGAACTGCATCATTTTCCAATGCCAAATAAGAAATTTCTCATCAAAGTTTTCATCAACACTTTATTGGCACCAATAATGGCGCGTCGTGTTGGCGCTGCTGATTCACACTCTCCCTTTCGTCTTGGGATTCAGCACTGTGTGTACCATCGCCGCGATCCCAATTGATTTATTTAGTTAAGCTCAAAACTATTTAACTCTCGAAAGCAAGAATTATATATATTTTAAGATAGATGAAGTTAAGTATAGTACTCCGTATCTCACATGGGTTATTAGAGTTTGCCGTCAACGTTCATATGCTTGCAGTTACGGATGCCGAGGTTCGGAGCAACTTGCTAGCTGGAGGCCGCGCGTGGGGATGAAATCACCCAATCAATCAGTTCATCTACCAAATAAGTAGAACTGTTGGATCAAGACCTAACACAATAATGTCTTTTAGATAATGGATGTATTAATCAGCCCTCTATATCCACGAAGTATATACACAGCCAAAAGAATGCAAGAGCACTTAGATTCACACCTTAACGAAGAGGAGAACACACAAAAAAAAGAGAAAAAACTATGACCTCAGCACATCCTGCTTCACGACATCCTCTCCTGAAATGGCCAGATTCGGCGAGTGGACGCCGACAAGTCGCCGCTGCCCCTAGTGCGGCATCGCTGTGAGCCTCTGCTGGTGCCGTCTTCATCCGCTTCAAGTGAGGTGACGCCACGCGTCGCCGGTGAGCACACCTTCATCCGTCGTCGTCCAGTCAGATCTAGCCGATCAGACGCAAGCCGACAGGATCCGCTTCCGCTTCGCCGGATTCCAAGGCCTCCGCCGCCCATAGGGCAACCGTCGTCATTGGAATCATGGTTGTCACCTCTGCTTGTAGGGCCGCCGCTGTTGACGGGACCTACCTCCTCCTCACCGAGATCTTCATCGGTGCTCAGGTCGCCGCTGGCCCTAGGGGGGTTGCCACCACTGCTGAGGAGGTCTTTGGACTCCCAGGCTGCCATCGTCCCTAGGACACAGCTGCCTACGGAACCACCACTGCTAGATCCACCTTGTTGGTGGCGTCATGTCTTCCCCTCTAGCTTTGTCATCTATGGGTGAAAAATCAGTCTGCTGTGGATGTGCGACTGTGATGCCAACGGCGTCGCTCCCTTTCTGAAGGCGCCGCATTTGGATCGTCGAGGTGGATCTTGCAATGTGAGTCGGAGCTGCTGCATCGGGGGCGTGGCTCGGCAACGATGACACGCGACGAGCCCCCTCCCCCTCATCGTTGTCTGGGGCTTTGTAGAGGGTCTGCATCCGCTAGTGACGAGGTGTGGGTTCGTGACTAGAAGTCGAGCTGCTCTTGTTTGAGCTTGACAACGATGACCGGTTTGGCCTCGTGCTTTGGACCCGTCGGTAGGTGGCTCGGGGGGTGGCCTGTCATTTGAAGTTGGCGCTGCTGGTAGCTTTGTTTCTATGCTCGGCAGCCATGACTCATGGCAGTGTGTCATGTTAGTGCTCAGTCGTGTCGCGTGGTGTGTTCAATCGGGTGCTATGTGGGCATCTCGTTTGACTAACCTTTTTGTACAAAAATTCTTTCGTCTTAATTGAGTGGCAGAGCTCCTGCCATTGTTAAAAAAAAAGCAGCAGCTTTATATGCGTATACATATATACTTGCAAAAAGACAAGGGGAAGCGAGGTGTGCGCTAGTGCCGTGCCGGCCTGGGATTAGTTAGAATACTGATGAATCAGTAGTGCGCGTTGACCAAACGTGTTTACTTCCTGCTGTCGTGATGACAGGGAATAATTGGCGTGATCACATGGGACGACGCTAACCTTCCAGCTAATCCACCGGTATTATAATGATAGCTGGTTTACATACATACACACTTGCAAAAAAGACAACGGGAAGGTGTGTGTGCTAGACTGCTAGTGCCGCGCCCGCAGGGGATTGTTAATAGAACTAGTCCATCAATTGTGCTCACACACAAGTTAGAATAGGAGATGTAATCTTACGACGTTATATATATGCCAGCATATGATTTTGTAGAGGGCGCTACTACACTGGAACCCAATTTTAATATATTACAACAAATCAGCTGGGAAGTGTGTACAGTGAAATGAGGTAGAAATTCATCTAAAAAAACGATGAAGCAGAGACATGCACTGAAAAAGCAGAGGAAATCCTCC
Source organism: Saccharum hybrid cultivar R570 (assembly GCA_038087645.1). Lineage (NCBI taxonomy): Eukaryota > Viridiplantae > Streptophyta > Magnoliopsida > Poales > Poaceae > Saccharum > Saccharum hybrid cultivar. Next base: position 29,261,358 of record JAQSUU010000804.1, read on the forward strand.
AGTCAGCAGGCAGGCAGGCAATAGTTGGGTGAAAAGGAAGCTAGGCAGCTGCCTTATTTCACACACACACACATCTGTCTTTTTTTTTGGGTGTCTGATCCAACCCTGACGGTGACAGTGTTATACTATTAAATATGTACGGAAAATAGGGGCAATAAACAACAAGATCCAAACGTTTTTGCTTGCATAACTATTTGCATATTTGTCTTGTCTGGGATCTTCCGTTGCCTATCATGGATCTTCCTCTGGCCCTGTGTCTTTACCAACTCATGATCAATCATGTATCCATCCGCTTCCTTTGGATGTTCTGCTGCATCCATATGCTTGCCGGCTGTCATCCTCCTTTTCCATCGCAACCTAGCGCCAGATCTCGTTAATTGTGCAGTGCTCCGCCCGTCCACCCGCCTACCAGTGTTTGCTTAAAAGCATATGTTTCAAGTGTTTCAGATATTTCGGAGGTATGTTACAAGTGCTTCATATGGATATTGCAAAAGTAGATCGGGATATTGCTATGTTGCAATGACTATACACGTATGTTGTAAGCGTCTGTTCTAAATATTTCAGTGTTTTTTCAGACGTACGTTGCAAGTGTATTTATTTGGATGTTGCATATGTTTCACATATGTGTTGCAAGTGTTTATATATGGATGGTCCATATATTTTGCAATGGATTTTTAAGTATTTTTATGTGTTTTTGCAAGTTTTTCAGATGCATGTTTCAAATGTTTCATCTGTCTTTAGACGTATGCTGCAAATGTTTCATTTGGATGTTTCAAAAGTAGATCGGGAGTTGCACATGTTGCAATGGCACTGGTGGCTGGCGGACAGCGGCCTGCCGCAGGGCTTCGGCTCCTACCTCACGTGGCAGGCCTCACCCACTCCTCTCCTCTCCCTCCCCTCCCTTTCCTTCCCTCCATCTCGCCACGGGAGTTCGAGCTCGACCTGGACGCGGAGTTTAGAAGTGCTAAAGCGGGATGGGACATGGGTGGGGTGGCGGTGGCGGTGGGGGGGTGTGGTGCGATGCGGGCGGCGGTGGTGCGTTCGGGGGGGGGGGGGGGGGGCGCTGGCGCGGGATGGACGCAGGTAGGGCGCGCTAGCACAGGATCGATGCGGGCGGGGCTCATTTCCGTATTTCGGGCGGGGCACGGGAGGTGCCCGCCGTCCTTCTGGACGTTCGGACGCTAGCCCTTCCAAATGTTTTTACTCCCTGCTGTCCCAATGAAAGGGAATAAACGGGGTATGGTCGTCCCCAAACCCTTCTTCAACGTCACTTCTCTTCTCACAGGGGCCGACGCTAACCTTCGAGCTAATCCGGTTTTATATACAGTGATAGCTGCAGGTTTATATAAGTATACATATACTTGCAAAAAGACAAGGGGAAGCAAGGTGTGTGCTAGTGCGGTGCCGGCCAGGGATTAGTTAGTTAGAATAATGATGAATCAGTAGTGCGCGTTCACCAAACGTCTTTACTTCATGCTGTCGTGATGACAGCGAATAATTGGCGTATCATCCCCGGATGCTTCAGTCTCGCTTCATTTCTCACTAGCATGGGACGACGCTAACCTTCCAGCTAATCCGGTATTATAATGATAGCTGGTTTATATATATACACAGTTGCAAAAAAGACAACGGGAAGGTGTGTGCTTGTGCCGGCAGGGGATTATTAATAGAACTAGCCATCAATCGTGCTCACTTGCGAATAAGAGATACGATCTTATGACGTTATATATATGCCAGCATATGATTTTGTCGAGGGCGCTACTACACTGGAACCCAATTAAGTATTTTACAACAAATCAGCTCGGAAGTATGTACAGTTAAATGAGGTAGAAATTCCTCTAAAAACGATGAAGCAGAGACATGCACTGAAAAGGCAGAGGAAATCCTCGCGTCAGCTGGCAGGCAGGCACTTGGGTGGAAAGGAAGGTAGGAAGCTGCCTTCTTTCAAACACACACACATCTGTCATTTTTTTTGGGTGGCTGATCCAACCCTGACGGTGACAAAGTGCTATACTATTAAATCTGGACGGAAAAATGGGGCCAGAAAACAACAAGATCCAAACGTTTTTGCTTGTATAACTATTTGCATATTTGTCTTGTCTTGGATCTTCCTTTGCCTACATGGATCTTCCTCTGGCCTGTGTCTCTGCACCAACTCATGATCGATCATTATCCATCCGCTTCACCTGGATGTTCAGCTGCATCTGCATGCCGGCCAACATGGCTGCTGATTTATTCCTCACCAACGAACTGTCTGGTAGGTGGAGTGTGGTCCTCGCGACTCCGCGAGACTCTTGACTGTGACTCTGCGGCGAGTCGCCGGCGGCTGCGGCCAGGCCGCCAGGCAGGCAGGCACGTCCGCGTCTGAACTCTGAACGTGATCGGTGATCCGCATGAGCGCAACTGCATAGGTACGTATGAATGTCTGTCCTGTCCCCTATGTAATCCCTGTTCTGTATTCCCTAATCATGATTCATGAAAGTATAGATGAGTTTTTATGCGTTACTTTTATTTAGCACAACTGAGCAAGACTAATTTCACCTGACACGGTTAATTGTATACCATGTGTTCTGAATAAAGTTATGATTCGAAAGGTTTGATAGAGGCATCATTGCGTGGAGCATCAATATGTTTGTCCGAATGTTATATTTGTCTTCCTGGCCAAGGTGGACTAGGAGCATGGCTGTGCAGATCAAGATCTTCTCTTATGAGCTAAGAACTACTGTCATACTGGAACCCCAGTATGTTACAAATCAGCTGGGAAGTGAAGTATGTGCAGTGAAATGAGGTAGAGATTCATCTGAAAATGCATGAAAATTTTGCATTTTGATCCTTTTTAAAACTTTTTTTATAAATAGACCCTTAACCAAACATTTTCCAAAAATAGACTCAAAGCTCCGTGTCATAGGAATGAACGCCGAGGTATGTGGCTCGGTGTCATGTTAGATTACGCCTATGTTGTGCCACGTCAGCAAGGATGCTGGTCGCCTTAGCCACGTAGGATCCGACTTGGTGATGGGGCCCACACAGCTGCTGCTGTCACTTTTTTTTTCTGGACCTATGACAGGTAAGGTGTGTGGATAGTTTACCACGTAAACAGGATACACCTCTTTAGAAGGTTCTTTGAAAAATGTTTGCTGACAACACATCATAGATGGCAAAGTCACACGCGTGAAGCTAAGTCCGATGCTGATGCATATGACTTTGAGGCATTATGAAAATTGCTGGATTTGGGCGATGATTGTTCACACAGGCTTACCATAGGAAATTCAGGCCTAGACGGGACAGGGTGGTGGTGTTCATCTGCTGAATTTTCTTCAACCACAACCAACACATTTTCAGCATAGAAGAGGACAGGGTGATGTCATTGTTCAAATGTCTTCTGCTGTTAGCAAATAATGCAAATAAAGATCGACCACGGGACACATTTTTACGTGGAAAACCCTTGTAGGAAAAACCACGGGCGCCAACCAGTGATCTGTACTATATGATGAGAGCTTACAAAATGCAGGGAACATAATGAGTCGTTTGCTCTTCTTGTGCGGCTTACAAGATGTATATATAGGACGTGTGAACGTAAACAAATCCGCTAAACACACAACCCGAACCACGGGCCCTCCATGTGTACCCACAAGATTCATGTTAAAATTCGGATCATATACCAACATCTATGCCCTCATCATCCAATATGGCATTGTCCTATGTGGCGAATTGATGAAAATCTACTGTCTCACATAGGAAGCGGTTAGGCCAGCGATGTCTCCAGTTGCATGCAAATCTGTTTCTGCAATGGGTTGTTCAGGAGATACTATTTCAGTATAACATGGAGAAAATAAGTTATATTCATCGGTTCACAAGAAAAAAAGCAGAGTACTGAAAATTCAACCCTTATGCAAGTGTTCAGAAATGATAAGCATTAATAGCTACTTATATAATTTATTTAATTTCAAGATTCAGATGTAGTAATACTCATTCATCAGTTTGGTGATGAAGTATCACCTATTGAATGTTCTTGATGAATTGAAAATGATGGTGTAAGTAATTCACGAAAAGACATTAAACATGATAACAAACAAGTTTGATCAGAAAAAAGATTACCAAGTCATCATCTTCAGTTTTGTCCCCTTTCTGCTTTGTTTCTAGCAAGAGCTTGTTTTATACTTCTAGCTGAGCACATCTCTGCTTCGCAAAATCTGGATCGATTCAACAGATTTTTTGTTCATGGAGTAGAAATTTTGCTTTAGCAGCCATTGCACTAGCAACCTAAAAGGATTAACAGGGGAAACGAGAAAGGGGTCATTGTTGGTAGATACTACAAAAGAACAACTTATCTGAAGCATTCATCTAACATCGCCGAAAAGACAAAATTTATGTTGCAAGGAAAAAATAGTTCTGCTGAGTCATTGTAAGCACAGAAAAGAGCTTACTCTGCTATTCCGATGGTCAAGATGCTTTTTTAAAAAAAAACAAATCAGGCAGGAGCAATGTTTATGTTTTGATAATGCTACAAATCATAAGAAAACATTAAGCAACTTCAGCTGGTACCCTGTCAATTCTCGAGTCTTGACTACAATACAACTCCGTAGATGGGTAAAGGAACTAGAAATAAATAGATTGGCAAAATAAAGGAACTGGAAATAAGTAGATCAACAAAGGAACTAGAAATATTTCTTAGTAGAAAACACAAACATCTGTGTGCTCTCCTGTATTATTCTGAAAACTAATGACCCCATTTCATAAGACTAGACTTTAACGTTGATCTGACAACAATGACCAGTAAATGTTTCTCTACATAAAGGATGTATAATATTGTATTTATATTCAAGATATAAGCATGTGGTACCTGACGTCGTGGAAGCATACAGTTCAGTCTCCTGGGCTGCTGATTCAGGTTAGTGGTGAGAGGTGAGGAGCGCTGGGTTTATGTGTATCTACTGCTGAATTCGGCATATGAGAACTCGAACTGGCAGGTTTCCTTCTAATTTGATTTTCTTTGTTTCCTCAACTCAATGATACTGGATGTCTTATTATCCACAATTGTGAGCCCTTCCTGTTAAACAATGGAAGCAACGGATCATCAATTTACAGTACAGCTCAGGGTTATGCCATTTATAGAAATAAAGAAACAAAAACAGATGTACAGAGTTAAGTAAAAACACATTACTTCCAACGCATTTTCTATTTTTCCATCCACTAAGCTGGTTGACAGAAGCAGAAAGGGCCTCAGTGGTTTTCAAATGATCAAAGGTCTGATTCTTGATGCCGCATCTGCTGCCTTTCAGTGGTTTTCAAATGAACAACGAGAGTTACGGGCCTGAAATTACAAGAAAAGAAAGCCTAGAATAATATTACACGAGAAGTTCATTTGTGACTGTCAATATCTTCAGATATTCAGATACACTTGCTGACTCACCTGATATTTTTTGGATGCACCGGTGTTGCTACATGGTTGTTCTTTCCTTCAGTTCTCAAATAGGCGCCAAGCCATCCTCGTCAAGAATTCCTTGGCTTTACTTGCTAAAGTTTGCCACAACCCAAGCTTGGGCTCATTTATGGTTTTGAACGATGTGTAACATGATGATGAAGCAGAGTCCTGCAAAAGAAAACCAGCATATCATCTCATTTAGATAAAAAAAAAGTATATCATCTCATTGGGTTGTGGGCCAACTACTAGTGCTGTGATACAAACAAGGTGATTGTCAGGATCAGATCACCAAAAGAGCATATGCGTCATGATTTAGGGTGTCTAACATAATAAGGTGGAACCAAACAGTCAGCAGCCATTCATGATATGCCACGATACATGGTCTTTGTTGAGCCAGTTTTCTTTCCTTCAGAAAAGTACCAATTCATGGCATGAGATTCAAATAAAACCGAAGAAGTGTGCAATAATGCAATATTGTACCTGAAGAGGAAAATTGCTAGAAAGTATCGAAGTTATATGAGCCAAAAGTAAAAATTATAGGAGAAATTAAATTTGTTGATTAAAGAAATGAAGGGGTGGACAAGAATTGTGAATTGTGGGTCCACTTGTAACACTGAAGCATATGACAATTGGACATATCTATATGCAAAAAAGAAAAAGGCAATTCGGTAGGCACAGTCAATGAAATTATGAGTCGAGGTGCATAAGCAGTTTTTTATATTTGGAACTAACCTGCAGATTGAAAGGCATACTGAAGCAGAGTTGAATGCGTGAAAGGCATGCTACATCAGAGATTCGGCTTTGCACACATGCAATGTAGGCAGTTGTACTTATATCTGGCCTTTTGCCACTTAATTTTTGGCATTCCTCATAAATGTCAGCACAGCAATCAAATATGTGTAGCACTTGCAGTGAATTAGAGTGCTGGGTGTATGTACTGCTGAATTGGGCATATACGAACTTTAACTTGCAGGTTTCTTTCTAATTTGAAGCAATTGTGAGCCCGTCCTGACAAAGGAAGCAATAGATCATCAATTTACAAAACGGCTCGAGAGGATTATGCTATTTATAGAAATGAAGAAACAAAAAGAGATGTTTTTTTGAGGAAAGAGATGTACAGAGTTAAGTAAAACACATTACTTCAAAAGCATTTTTGTTCTTCCACTAAGCTGGTTGACCGATGCAGAAAAAGCCTCTAGTCTGATCCGTGATGCAGCATCTCCTGCCTTCAGTGGTTTTCAAAAGACCAACGGAAGTCAGGGGTCTGAAACTACAAAAAAAAACAGTCACAAGAGCTGTAAAAGGAAAAACAGAATGGAATACATGGAACTTCACTTGTGACTGTCTCACCTGATCTTTGCCAAAGTTTGCCACAATCTAAGTTTGGTGCTCATTATATATGTTTTTTGAACGATGTGTAACCATATGATGAAGCATAGGCCTACAAGGCAAACCAGCATATATTCTCATTGTCCTGTAACAGAAGCAAGGCGATTGTGCGTATCAGATCATCAACAAGGCATATGCACCATGATATAGGAAGTAAGGAGGAACTAAGGAATCCACAGCCATTCATGACATGCCACAACAAGAATGAACTAAGTAATAATGGCATGGTCTTTATTCATTGAAACAATTCTCTTTTCCTCCTAAAAGTACCAATTCATGGTGTGAGATTCATTGCAATATTCAGGAAAAAGGCTAGAAATTGATATGATCCAGAAATTGATATTGTAGGACAGATTGAATTTGTTGGATAAAGAAGTAAATAGTTGGACGTGGATTGTGAATGGTGGCTCCAATTGTGAATGGGTCATATCTATATGCAAAAAATAAATAAAACAGTTTGGTTTGCACTTTGCACAGTCAATGAAACCATAAATCCAAGAGCATAAGCTGTTTTTTTATTTGGAACTAACCTGCAAATCGATGTACAGTGAAGAGTTAGAGTGCGTGAAAGGCAGGGATGAACCATGGAGGCCCTCCTTGTGCAGCGATCTGATATTTTGAGTTGCAATGATAATGTAATTTCCTAGAGAGAAGGGAGGGCCTGCAGATAGGCTTTGGAGAGATGTCAGGAGCTCAAATTATAGATCGTAAATTCAGTCTACAAAAAAGAAAACAATTCAGTTTGCACAGTTAATGAAATCATAAATCGAGGAGCAAAAGGTGTTTTTCTTTTAATTTGGAACTAACCTGCAGATCGATGTACAGTGAAGACTTGACTGTGTGAAAGGCATGCAGAAGCAGAGGTTCAGCTTTCCGCTCGAGCAATGATGGCACTTACATTTATATCTGGCCTTGTTCCCCTTAATTTCTGGCATTCCTCATAAATCTCGGCACAGCAATTACTTATGTATAGCTCTCGTAGTGAATCGGGGAGGCCGTCCTTGGGCAGCGATCTGATTTTTTGAGTCCCCCAGATACGTAATTCCTGGAGAGAAGGAAGGCGATGCAAGCCTTGGGGGAGGGACTGCAGAGCCCTGCAGTTGTAGAAGCACAGGTCTTGAAGAGACGTGAGGAGCCGAAGCGCCTCGTCCTGCTCTTCCGTCAACTTCTCCGTCCGCCAATCATAACTGAAGTATAACCTTTGGAGGGTAGCAGAGAGGCGGCTGCAGATGGGAGCAACAAGCACTGCAGAGATGCTATCCACATCAAGTTCCACCAGTTGGAAGGAACCGGCGGGCATTGTCTTGGTCCTTGCCACCGCTGCAAGTACATCTGCTACTACAGAATAGGGCTGAGCCTCACCATCTCTCCGATTGTACACCTCCAGATGCTCGAGGTTGAATGTGATGCGAGGATCAAACCCATCCACTGTGATATCATTGCAATTATATAATTCTAGACTGGTAAGAGATGTGAGATTCGCGAGCAGAGCCATTGGCAGCGTGCTTTGCTGACCCCGAAGTCTGAGTTCCTTGAGGCAAGGGGGGAGAGGGTAGATGATGCTCTGAGTCTGAGCTGCTCCTCCTCCCATGGACCACCGAGAGAATAGCTTGTCACAATATTCTATGGTCACGGACTCGAGAGACGAGAGGCCACAGAATCCAACTCCTTCCTCTTCCTCCACAGGCAGGATCAGATTCTTACACCCATGGAAGCTGACATTTCTCAGCGAGCTGGATGGTGGAAACTGCAGTACCACTTCCTCATGATCCTCATCTGATGATGCCCACACATCCAAACGAGAAAGAGCTGGGAAACATTTGAACAAATTTGACAACGATTTTCTGGTAAGAGAAAATTGTTGGAGGTCGAGAGATTGGACTGTGTGGAGCACAACACCATCATCCAGTCCTCTCAAAAATGTTTCCTCACATCTACTGACCTCTATATGTCTTGGGGAATGTAGCTTTTGAAGATCCATAAATGAGAAGCATGATGCATCCTGAATTGTCAACCTTTCTACATCACCAAGATTGTGGAAAACCAATTCAGAGGGCTTCCAAATGTTCAACTTAGTACGATCATAAGACAAGCTTTCTGTATCAATACGGGATACCATCGAAGTGTGAGGCAAGGGAGGAAGGCACAACTTTGGGCATCTATCGATGCGCAGATCACGAAGATTAGGAAACCATATGGTGCTGTCTTCTGTAGAAGAAATAGGCCAACCTGAGAATAGCAGCGTAGTGAGCATGGGACAATCACTGCAGCTGATTTTTTCAAGCCTTGAGAACAGATGACAGTTACCTCCCCCAACCCACTCCACGAGTTCCGGCATATCACAAAACTCAACTTCCTTCAAGTGTGTGAAACTTTTTTCTGTAGTGCCACCGAAGAAGTCAGGTCCAATCTGAGATATCCCAACAATGTTTTTTAGCTTCAGCTTTCTTAAGTGATACATCTGCCCAATAGGTGGAAGGTTGGCCCATGACACGCTCTCTAGATGTAGGGTCTCCAAGTTTTTCATGTATAAGTTGTTGTTGCACAACCAACCAGGACCAACTACACCACCATGATTTACAATGCAAAGTCTTCTAATATTAGAGTGTGGCTGGATACTATCTAGGATATCATCTCCAGTGGACTCTTGCTCCTTGTCCCAAACTAATCCCAATTTAACTAAATTCCTCTTTGCCATCAGTTTGGCCTCTTTAGCTTCTTGCTTGGTTCTCACATTTTCAAGCCCAAATATATTGAGCTCTCCTCCAAGCTCTCCTAGTTTCCCCAACTCTCCTATCTCAAATCCAACACTCTCTTTCTTAACATCGAATTCTTTAAGTTCTTGTAGAAATTTCATTTTCCCCACCTCAGGAACATTGGAATGAAATTCTTTCACAGCAATGAAATGGCGTAGATTTTCAAGGCAACTAATGTCTTTAGGCAAAGAACAACCACTTTCCCATTGGTTAAGATCTAGAAATTTCAAGTGATAAAACCTAGACACGGTGCTAGGCAAACACACTTCTCGGTACTCAGGCGACATGAGTTTTAAGTACCGAAGATGAAGATGCTTTGAAAAGTTATATGGCAAGGAATTATGGGAGTTCATGAATATAGATAGAACACGGAGACCTTTTATTTCCTTAAATGTGTCTCTTAAAACATTGACCAGGTGTAACCTACTGTATTCTCCAAAAATCATCAAACTCCGCAAATTCTTAATATCTATCCTTTCCTTCAATTTTCCCATCTCTTCCTCAAAATTCTGAATATGATCAGTGTCATGCATGAAAATGGAAAGGTAACGAATAGTTTTTGGGATTTCATTTGCCTCAAACCTAGAACAACTGATATAGGCACATTCTTCTAAAGAAACGATACATGAAAGATCATGGAGTAAATCATGCATTACGTAATAATTATCATCTCCTTTTATAAGAAAACCTTTATCTAATAGTTCATCCAAATATTCTGATCCTATGTCCTCAAATTTTTTATTCTGCCTAGTGTAATCTATGATGCCTATTGAATCCCAAAAACGAAGAATCTCAAACTTCTCAAACTTATAATCCTCAGGGAAAAGGGAAAAGCATGAAAAACATTTTTTCAGATGGAAGGGTAGGTAGCCATAGCTAATTTTCAAGGCTGGGATAATATCATTCTCATGATTTTCTTCTAGCCATTGTTTGCTGTCAAGAATTTTCATCCAATATTCCTGAAAGGGGATTTTAATCAATAAGCGACCAACTGTTTTGGCTGCAAGTGGAGAGCATTTCAACTTATCTGCTATTTGCCTTGCAATGCCAATTAACTCTTGATCATCGTGCTCATCTTGGATTCTACCAAATGCACATATTTGGAAGAATTTCCAGAACTCATCAGGATCTAAACCACATAAGTCAATTGGTCTAGTTTCTTTTGTTACCATTTCTACAATTTTTGGGAACCGAGTTGTGACAAGAATCACATTGCCACTGGTCTCGTCCCTTTCGAGTGGAGCTAATAGTTTTTCCCACTCATCATTACTGTTGCATTCCCATATGTCATCCAAAACAATTAGAAACCTTTTGGATTTCAACCTCTCTGCGACGGTTTTCTGAAGCTTGTCTAGGTTGATAGTTTCATTTTCTGTTTTATTTCCTATATCTTCAGTTGCAGGCAGGCAGCTCAAAATCTCTTTGGTGAGCTTAAGCACATCAAAATTAGTTGACACACATATCCAGGCCCTAATGATGAAATGTTCTTTAATCCTTTTGTGATTGTATAGGTGCTGGGTGAAGGTAGTCTTTCCAATACCCCCTGGGCCAACTGTAGGAAGAACAGACAAGGTTTTACCAGTCTGTGTCACACTGATAATCTCCTCTATAGTATTCTCAAAGATGGCATCCCTCCCAAACAACTTCTGTGTGATTTCAGAGCTTGTGTCAGGCCTTTTAGCGAAGCCAGGCATGTGTGATTTCAGAGCTTGTGTCAGGCCGAGCTCGGTGCTGGACACGTACGCTTTCACCAAGTCATCGGAGAGTTTGTTGAGGACTTGGCCGAGGAGCCAGTTCGCCGCTCCGAGAGACGCCTCCATCTCCTCCTCCGGCACCGGCGGAGATGGATTCGGCTGGTTGCAGAGGAAATTTGTTTGAGTGGTTGGTGGACTGATTAGTGGAAAGTGGGCGAACAATGCACTGAACAGTGTGCTGCAATGGTTGGTGTTGCGCACACTTATAAGCAATGGAACCGGTGGTTCCTTGAATGGCCGGTCACATGTCGGCGTAGCAACGACAATATAAAATGGAAATACATTTTCTTTTGCCGGCCGGCGCACCTAGTATGCCCTGGGGAGGCGACTTGAAAAGCCATCCTAGCGTATATTCGAGATGTGATGCGTGCTTCTCCATAAATATAAAAAAACACACCTCCCGGTTCTCGATAAGTCAAAAAAAAATTCAGTATGATGACCAAATCTAGACGAAATTTACAAATATTTATGATACCAAATCATCAGACCAATTATGAAATATATTTTTGTAATATTTGAACACATAAATATTAATACTATTTTCATAAATTTATTCAAACATAAGAAAGTTTGACTCGTTCTAAACCTAAAATTACATTCTTTTTAGAACGGATGGAGTATTGTTTATTGTAAGCTGATGAATCTATCCCTAATAATAAATAGGCAAAATTTCTACAGCAAAATCTTTCGTCCAACTAAGACTTTGACTCGGCTACGGTTTACATTATTCTATTTTCATGTCCAAGTCCTTTTCTTTTCATGGATTTTTTCTTTTTCTTTGGACTATAGTTTTACATCCGTCGCTCAGTTTCCACGTTCGTTTTTCCTTCCGATCGTCAACCCGCGTTCCAGCCAGGGAGGGGAGCGCCGAGAAGGCAATAACGATCCCTACCCTGTGTGGGGTTAAAAGACAAAAAAACAATCGCGCTCCCCGATGACATGGGCCTGCATTACTTCGCCGCGCCCCTGGTTGCTACTCGATGGTGCCCCTGCCTCCGGTCGCTGCGTGGTGGCGGCTGCACCTGGCCGCTGCGTGGTGCAGTCCAGCAATCATGATCAACCACGCAGATTTTGATCAACCAATGATGAGGGCTATCCACTGGTGCAGCCATGAATGAGCAGCACAGCAGGCCACACCAATGATGAGGGAAGAGAAGTCCGAGCTCGCGCGGCATCCATCGCGTGTCATAGGCATTCGTGTGGTGAGGGAGAGAGAGAGACAGTTGTTGGCCAAGACCTGCTCTGCTGCTGGCCTGCGGATGTTCTCTTGGAAGGGAACAGATAAGCATTACCATGGGCAGTGAAAGGATAAGGTTTGACAGTGAAGACAATGAACGGTGAGAACATATAAGCTTATGCTCATATATTTTATTGGATATATTAGTAGTATTTCTTTTAGAAAAAATAGTATCAGAATTCTTTAGTCACCATGGTTAAATCTCTAATCAACTGACATTGCAAATTGATATCAACTATCAAAGAGAACATTTGATATCAAACAACCAAGTTAAAACTTGCGAACCAATGTTTTTCCTAAGGGCTTCAGCTCCACTAGAGATACCACTCCTCTAGAGGAGCAAGAGCCCAAGCCTTTTTTTTAAGAGCCGAAGCCATGCCAAATAGGCCCTCAGCGGTTCGTTGGTGAGAGAGACAGACGCGGTCTCCGCACCCATTGTTCACACAACCAGCATAGCGAGCTCACCACCCGCCCCTCCTAGGACCAGCGGGGCTCCCCAATTCGCGTTTTTTCACGGCCTTTTCCGTCTCTTCTTCGGCAGCTCCTGTTTCGACTGGCTACCTAGCTCTAGAACTGAGGGGAGAGGGACTCCTGAGATGTGCGTGTTATATGTGGCGAACCACGACCACGAGACAGAAGATCCAAAAAAGTAATAAGAAAACTCATGTGAAAAGGCGCCTTGGATAGCTAGGTTCTTTATAAGATCAAACCTAATAATAAAACTAGGTGTTTAGCTTGAGTCAATCAAGTTATAAGAATTAAGCTATCCAAAATCGGCCGCCTGGAAGGTCTAGTCACGCAAGTTTCTTAAGTTTTAAACCAAACAGGCTCTATGCGTAAAACAAGTTGGCCTAAACTACTTCAATTCATCACAAATCCGTAGCAAGGCACAAGTATACTAGCTATTTTTTCTAATATTAAAGTACGAATCGTTTCCACGACCCTATATTTATTTCAAGCCTGTACGAGTTCAAGTAGGCATGACAGAAAAACAATCTTAAGATCAATGGAGAAACATGACATAATAATTAATCTCTGGGCCTCTTGTGCCCATTGTATTAGAACATCATGTATCAAGGCACGATATAAAGTCTGGTTCCAAGATGCTGGAACGCATGAAATGATTGATGAATTTTCGAGCCACAGATCATTCAGTTATAGATCTTGAATCTCGTTGCAACGCAGGGACATTTTTGCTGGTTAGGTATAAATTGACAAAGGTATATAATAACCCTCCAGTCATAAATATGTTGTCTTAGGGCAATCACAATGTAATTAAAAAGTAACCCATAGCCAATTAAATATTTATTATAGTAGGTGAAACATTATGTGGGTAGTTTATAGGAGGAAAATAACAATATAGGACTTTGATCTGCCTATCCTCAAACAATAAAAAATAGTTTATATATTGTACAACTGACACAGTACAACAAACAAACATGGAGCCGTTGGGCAGCTAGCCGTTGGCCCTTTTTCCGCTGCCGTCTCGGTCCGAACGAGCACAGCATATTGAACTCCATTCTCTCATCAGCACCAAGTTGCCTATAAAACTATAGTGCTGCTCAATTATTCGCAACGATGAGTCTTCATTGGTCCGAGCAACAAGGTGATATTGCACTGAAAAACACATATTGTAAACGTATATTTCAAGTGTTTTATATGTTTCGTCAGGATGTTGCATGTGTTTCATCTGAATGTTGCAAAAGTAGATCGAGATGTTTCACATGTTGCAATAGCTATATACGTATGTTGCAAGTATATGTTCCAAATGTTTTAGCTGTTTTCAAATGCACGTTGCAAGTGTATGTTTTCAAAAGTTTTAGTAATTTTATACGTATGTCGTAAGTATTTTAACTAGATGTTGCATATGTTGTAGTGGCTATACATATATATTATAAGCATATGTTCTGCCTATGTTCCAGCAAGTGCTTCACATTACAGGTGTTTTCATGGGCCGGCGCGGGGAGCGAGTGTAAGCGGAGGTGGAGGTGTGATGTGTAGCAGCAGCAGCAGGAGGTGCGGGTGGGCAGGTGCGGCAGGTGGAGCAGGCGGGTCAGGCGCGTTATACGATAATGTTGGCGTCCCCTAAAAACCAACCCATCCGGACATCCGGTGGTAGTAACTTCTATAAAGTATATTTCACGGCCTTCTCCGTCGGCAGCTCCTGCTTCTACCGGCTACCTAGCTCTAGAACAGAGGGGAGAGGGACTCATGAGATAGAGAGTGGGGATGGGATCAAGGGGCAAATAAGTGTGTGTGTTATATGTGGCGGACCATGACCATGAGACAGAAGATCCAAAAAAATAATAAGAAAACTCATGTGAAAAGGCGCCTTCAGATGGCTAGGTTCTTTATAAGATCAGACCAAATAATAAAACTAGGTGTTTAGCTTGAGTCAATCAAGTTATAAGAATGAAGTTATCCAAAATCGGCCGCCTGGAAGGTCTAGTCACGCAAGTTTCTTAAGTTTTAAACCAAATAGGCTCTATGCGTAAAACAAGTTGGCCTAAACTACTTCAATTCATCACAAATCCGCAAGGCACAAGTATACTAGCTATTTTTTCTAATATTAAAGTACGAATCATTTTCACGACCCTATATTTTTTTCACGCCTGTATGAGTTCAAGTAGGCATGACAGAAAAATAATCTCAAGATCAATTGAGAAACATGACATAATAATTAATCTCTAGGCCTCTTGTGCCCATTGTATTAGAACATCACGTGTCAAGGCACAGTATAAAGTCTAGTTCCAAGATGCTGGAACGCATGAAATGATTGATGAATTTTTGAGCCACAGGTCATCCAGAGATCTTGAATCTCGTTGCAACGCACGAACATTTTTGCTAGTCAAGTATAAATTGACAAAGATATATAATAACCCTCCGGTCGTAAATATGCTGTCTTAGGGCAATCACAATGTAATTTGTTGGGACACGAGTCCCCCGGACGGCAGAGGCCTGCATTTTCATGGGCCAGCCAGGCACTAATCATTCATCTAGAATTTTGCAGGAAAGGCAAGACCTCTGGCACTGAGGACAGAGGCCCGAGACCAGGCCAAAGGCAGAGGTCCAGGCAACGCGAATGATGGTTTCAGGACTCGGTGCTGGGCGACCCCCGTGGGCGGAGGCTCCACACTAAATCGGCAAAAACTACTGACCGGATACCAGTCCTGTGTACTGTGCAGGGGAAAGCAAGCGGAGGTCTCCTCGACGATATCTAGCGTCCCCGGATGGAGTGGCGGAGGTCCGGCCCACACAGGCGAAGGCCCCAGTGTCGCGGGCGAAGACCTCCGAGACAAGCTTACCGGGATCACAAGGTGTTGCCGGAGGTCATCGGTGCCCGACCAGCAGGCCGGGCGGCCCGCGACGCCAGCGTTGTGGACCGGACTTGGGCCTATGCACCCGGCCCAAATCGCGGAAGGCGGTTCGTGGGAGGAGTTACTTTGATGACCTTGTCCTGAGAGCGCAAGTTAAGAATATTCTTAAGATATCCTGCCACCATCACGGGATATTTTTGTAAAAATAATTAGGTGGAGAACAATGCCCTATAAAAGGGAAGTGTAAATGTGACTGAAGTTAGTTGGTGAATACATTAATGAAGTCCTAGTCTTCCTTGTATTCTCTAGTCTCTTAACTTCGTTCGGGGCACTGGCCGGGCGGAGGTAAACCTGACTCACCTGTTGGAATACGACATTCCAACATTGGCGCCCACCGTGGGTTGGCCGAGAAAAGCAATAATGACAATGACGGAACTTTCGACCAAGAAAGAGGTACAAAGGCTCACAGGCAGGATAGCAGCCCTCAGCAGATTCATCTCAAAATCAGCAGAGCGCAGCCTCCCGTTCTTCAAAGCCCTAAGAAGCGGAGACAACATAGTATGGGGGCCAGAGCAATCAGAGGCTTTCTGGCAGCTCAAAAACTATATGGCAACTAGCCTGATGGTGACAGTGCCAGATACGGAGGCCCCCATTACTATTGTACGTGGCGGCCTCCGACCACGCGGTCAGCAAAGTTCTAACGCATGAAAAAGAAGAGGGGGCGAAGGCAGTTCAAAGGCCAGTCTATTTTATCTCAGAAGCACTATCAGGAGCTAAGTTGAACTATACAGAGATTGAAAAATCGCATATACAGTCCTGAGCTCCTCAAGAAAGCTGAAACACTACTTTTAGGCGCACGAAATCACAGTGCCAACTTCCCAGCCACTAGGAGACATTCTAAAATGCAAAGAAGCCTCCCGCAGAATAGGCAAATAGGCCACAAAGCTGTTCCAATTTGAAATTACATACGTGCCAAGGACAACAATCAAGTCCCAAGCCCTCGCAGATTTCATGGCAGATTGGACACCACCGGCTCAAAACATTCCTCAGCCCAGTAACCAGCCATGGATAATATTCACTGATGGGGCATGGGGTCAGTCGAGCGCAGGAGCCTCTGCCGTGCTAGTGGCACCATCAGGCCTCTGATCAAAGTATGCAGCAAGGCTAGAGTTCAGAGCTACAAACAATATAGCAAAATATGGAGGCCTCATCTTGGGACTAAACAAAGCAAAGACAGTAGGAGCATGAACAATGTTGATCAAAACAGATTCTCAAGGTGTGACAGGCCATGTAGAGAAAGAATACATGGCACAAGAGCCAGAGCTAGTAAGGCATTTGGCCTTGGTAAGAGCCTTAGAGTAGAGGTTCCAGGGTTTCACCCTGAAACACATACCAAGATCAGAAAATTCTGAAGCTGATGAATTGGCGAAGGCCGCGGCAAACAATCTGCCAATGCTAGCAGGAACTTTCTACCAAGTTTTGATGTCACCAGCAACAGAAACAGCGGCAAAGGCATTTTAGATGGTCCTACTTACATAGTGCGAAGACCGGAGATAGGCAATAATAGATACGCTGAACAATATATCCAACCTAGAAGATGAAGCAAATGCCACAAGGATGACAACAAAAGAAAGAAGTTACACAATGATCGAAGGTACCCTCTACAAGAAAGGGGTAGTCTAGCCATTGCTCAAATGCATATTACAAAGCGAATACAAGGACCTCCTACAGGAAATACACTCAGGAATTTGCGGCTCTCACATCGGGAAAAGGGCACTATTGGCAAAGGCTATCAGGCATGGGTTCTATTGGCCCACGCACATCAAAGATGCAGAACATATAGTAAAGACCTGTGAAGCGTGCCAAAATTTTTCCCCGCATCAATCAAGACCTTCGGCAAAACACAACTCATCCCACCAACCTGGCCATTACAAAGATGGGGGATGGATCTAGTCGGCCCATTGCCACCTTCGCAAGGGGGAAACAAGTTCGCCGTGGTCGCTGTAGAATATTTCACCAGGTGGATTGAGCCCAAACCACTAGCAACTATCACATCAGAATCAGTCAAAAAGTTCTTTTGGCAAAACATTGTGTGCAGATTTGGTGTGCCGAGATCATTAACAGTGGACAATGAAAAACAGTTTGACTCGGAAAACTTCAAAGATTTCTACACAAGCATAGGCAAAAAAATAGCCTTCGCTTCTGTATACCATCCAGAATCAAATGGAGCAGTGGAAAGAGCAAACAGAATAGTTTTTTCGGCAATCTCCAAGACCTTATTCAACCTCCGCAAAGGCAAGTGGATAGAGGAGTTGTCGAAGGTCGTGTGGTCTCACAACACAATAGTGTTCAGGGCAACAGGCTTCACCCCATTCAGGCTCCTATATGGCGAAGAGGCAATGCTACCGGAGGAGATCAAATATCAGAGCCTCCGCACCATAAGACAAGCCATGGATGAAGACGAAGAATACTCAAAGGAAACAATCGAAGCAACCAGATTGGAGGTTGTTGACAACATCACAAAGTACCAGCAATAGACCAAAAAATGGAGAGACAACCAAGTTGTGAGAAAAAGCAAACAAGACGGAGACTTGGTCCTCAGAAGAAAAGCAAACGCAACAAACGCTAGAAAGCTTTAGCCAAAGTGGGAAGGCCCCTACACAGCGAAGACAGCCGACAGACAAGGATCATTCTACCTGATAGATGCCAAAGGCAAAACTTCAGTTCACACCTGGAACGTCGATAGCTTGCGTAGATTTTATATTTAAATTATAAATGGGTAGCCTTCGCAAAATATAAGCGAAGGTCCCACGTTTTTCTTTTCTCTTCTTTTTGTTTCTAGAAAACTCACGACAGGGCCTGTACTCTTTTCCTCACAGGGGAAACTCCTAGCGGAGGTGAGGTTTTTAATGAGGTAGGACCCATGTAAAAATCCTCTAAAATATAAAGAGGTACTCCCCTAGAAAAGCGTTCCAAGCGAAGGTCAAAAGTGGCTAGCAAAGGAGCCACAACATTCGACATCAATAATCAAACAACCGAGGACCTCCCAACACTGAAAGTCGAAGGCTCTACAGTGTGGGACGACCTCCGCAGCCAAAAATGGCCTAAATTCTTGACAAAGACCTGTCCTCTATCAAGCATCAAGAAGAAAACTCACAAATGGCAAAAATGCCAAAGCAACTCGAAAAAGACCTACCCTCGCCGTAGGCATCGGGCATCCCTGAAACTCGGTGAAGACATGTCACACTCAGGCACCATGCATGACAACACTTAAATGACTACAGTACCAATGACATTCAAAACATAAGATACGTCAAGTACAATAAAGATCACAAGATCATTCACCAATCAAGGAAAATCCAGACATTAAAGCCAAACAAACCTACCAGAATTCATGAATCCAAAACGCTCAGGACTATAAAACCCAACCCCCAAGCCAGTCTCACCCTCAGTCAGTGCATAATCAAAAGGAGAGAACCAGAGCAATGACCTAGCAACCACATCAAAACCCAGCCCACAAAAGCAATGGAAGCAGGAGTATCTTTAGCCACCAAAAACATAACCGGTATAGTACGAAGACTCATACAAGTAGCAGCTACTGCACCCCGGTGAAGGCATAGTAAAAGCAATTAGTATCCATGACACGGTGATAAAAAACAGCCACAAAGTGTTGTATAGCCTCAACATGACAACAACACCTTAGCGTCAGAGGTTGCGGGAGGGTATTGTATGAAGGCTCATAACATCCCCCTGCAACCAAAGGCATAGGCTGTCCTAGCCACGGATCAACCATGTTCAATGGGAGCACAGCTATTTCAGCGTGACCAAAGAAGGCGGAGGTTCAACCTACAAGCCAACAAGGGCACGGTGCAAGAAATGATTCCTCAACAACTATCACCTGTACAAGCTATGCAGTGGCCTCTTGAGAAGCATCTGATGAACGCTCAAATTGTACCAAAGCCTTCACAACATTGGTAGGATCGAATACGAGCACTGCACAACCTTCGGCTTTCCACTCCAGATGAACTCCAACAACTGCAAGCAAGTAAAGAGACGGAGACCAGAGCAACCTACAATCTTCCACGGCACGCAAAAGAATGAGATCACCTCTGCCATGACGAGTAGGTTCATCTTCACAAGGAGCCAGAGAAGAAAGAAGCGGAGGTCAGACTCTCAGAATAAGAGCCATCGCAAAGACCAAAGTCGCAACCAGTCAACAACAAACCTCTAGCTAGCAATCAACACCAACCAAGAAAGGAACAGGCAGAGCCTAGATGAGATATGTAAGCAGAATAGGTTCAAAGCCTTCGGAACAAACAATGAAGATGTAAACAAAGCCTTCGGCATATAAACCCTCAAAATTCTATAACACTTGAGTCAAACTCAATATTTACAAAGCATATTAAGCCACAAGGCTTGAGCAAAGTCGGAAACCATACAAAGCCACAAGGCTAAATGAAAGCAACAAAGGAGCGCACAACAAAATCTAAGGCGAAGGCCCTCGCCAAGCTAATGATCGAGTAAATTCAGCGCGCTTGTCATCGATATCGTAAATTATGGATACAAACATATCGTCAACAGAACCACGGGGGAAAGCCGCTCGCCAAAATCCCCCAAGCTCGCCACTAATATATATACCATCTCGATAAAAAGTCAAAGGTGCCACATCCTGTGCAGGCCCTCGACCGGAAGCTTGCGCAGGGTAAAGTTTTACTAAGTTCCATAGAAATTAAGATTATATACAAAATGCAAGCGCCAACAGAGCAACGCCCACAGTTAGATCTTAAAACTAGTTCCTAAATATTACACCTCTAGATTAGCTTGACCGGGTGAAGGCGATTTTTCCTTTCCCTTGTCCTTCGCTTCAGCCGTCAAGACGGACATCGCATCCCCCCTTCAGCAGCTCGGCTTCTTTTTCTGCGACGAGCGTCGTCTCTTTCTCCTTGCTAGCCTCCATCGCCGGAGCGCGTGTAGCCTCTCTCACCGTCTCGGCTTCCTTTCCTGTTGTTGCCTCCGCGCCAAATAGTCGGAGCCGGAGCAGTGACAGCTCACGATGGACGCGCACCAGCAATGCCTTTAGTAGCCTCCTTCTGCAATGCCCGTAAAGGAAGCAGCAAAATCAAACAAGCAAAAACAAGTCAATAAAACAAGGCAAAGCCACAAAACAAAAGCAAATCACGCACAGGATAAAACACAAACCTCCCCCATCTTCCGGGCCTCCGCCCTACTGAAATCGACACAGAAGGAGATCATAAAGTTTCGGATCGACCTCCGCAAGGTAGGTGAAGTCATCCCAAGGTCAGACGGACCACTAAGCTTTTCCTTCTTAATGCTCTCTGTGTGGGTACAACCCTCTCGAGCCAGCATCTTTGCATAATTGGTGGCACCAGCCAGGGCACCAAAGTTGGCTGCACCTCTGACAAAAGCGGGAAGCTTCTCCACATGTGCCTTCAGCCAAGAAAGGAGGCTGAAAGCAGTGGGCTCTTCCGGTATGTCGGACGTGTTGCCACCAAATTCCCCTAGCACGGCCACGTACATTTTTGCCGTGGCCAGGACCAGTCCCTTCGCAGCCTCCAGGTGCCCCGTCAACAACTCAACCTGCTGCTGCAAGGCTAGGGATGATTTTTTCTCAGTATCAATTTCCTTATGTAGGTTGTCCGCAGTCTCGTTAGCCTTTGACGCACGCTCAACAGCAAGGGCCTCCACAGTTTTGGCTGCCTCCACCTGCTTCCGCAAGGACCCAACTTCTTTTCGAAGGTTCTCAGCTTCATCATGAGCGGTAGACAGGCTCCCAACCTTCGTCGTAAGGCGGGTCTTCTCGGCTTCAATCGCCGTCAATACATCGGCAGGAATATCATACTTTTCATGGTGCATACCAAGATCCCCAAAAACTCTATTAAGTCGGGGCATCATGCTCCCGACCACCCTCCTTGTAAGGTATTACTTGTCGGTCATCTTGCTGACAATCTGGTGAGTGCCCTCCTCAACCTCCGCAACAAAGGCCTTCTTGTCTTCGCTTGCCGGCAGCTCCTGATCAAATCGCGAAAAGGGGAGGCCCTCCGCCGGGCCAAACACAGGAACATGCACCATCTCAATCATTCCTCTTCCCAAGCGGCCAAAAGTTGCAAGCCACCATCTCCTCCACCAGGTCCCGACCTCCGGAATAACGACATGCCAAGGCAAAAGCCTTGTCGCAGGCCTCCCTCTCAGGTGTCCTCTCCTCCAGAGGGGTGACCTTCGTCAGGGGTCTCATCTCACACATAACAGAGGCCAGCGGCCAGAGAACCTCCTTTGAACCGTCTTCATAAGTGCGCGTCATGCTAGTCATCTTCACATAGAACCAGAATTTCGTCCAATCCCGCTCCCACTTATTCTTCTAGCAGTAGGAAATCTCCACATGGGTGCCTTCTTGATGCCTCTTCGCCATGAAGGCGCAACTGCCATACTGAGCAAAAAGTTCACCTCCGCCAATTTTCACCTTCTTCGGCTGCTTCTGCAGCTCATAATACGCACAAAATGTATCCACGTTGGGGACGGCACCATACGACTCGCAAGCCAGCAGAATTTGCTAAGAGTCAAAATCCCATTGGGAGTAAGGTGGTGGATCTAGAGATGGAAAAATTCAAGAACCTGGCGTAGGAAGCTGATGGGGGGCAAGCAAAGGCCACAGGTGAAATAGTCCCTGAACACAACGGCGTAGCCCTGAGCCAGCGAAGTCACGGTCTCCCCTGCCGGTGGAGGCTTAGCCTACCTAGCCTTGAAATAACCCTCCTCCTCCATCTTCGCAATCATCTCCTTCGTGATCCACGCCTCACAAAAATCCCAAGTCTTGCCAGCCATTGATTCACCTTCGCTGGCTCCAACCAAATCGCTAATGGAGACTTCCACGCCGGCGAGATCCTCCTCAAGCTCTTGAGCCGTGATGCTTGCCACCATCCACTCCTCGTGACACGCAGACCACCCACTAGCCCTAACGCTGAGGAGATGGCGATAAGGACCATACAAGGTAGCCCAGCGGGGATGGGAAGAAGAAGAAGCCACCGCCAAAAGATGCGGGAGGCAAAGGCAGCAACAAGCATAGCGCAGGGCACTGCAAGATGCGAAGGCAGCAACTAGCACGAAACAAAGCTCAAAAATGCAAAGGCAACCAACTAACGCAGAGCAAGGCGCAAGACGGAAGCAAGCGGCTAAGTGTAGCGCAGAAAGAACAGGGCAGGCGTGAAAATGATTGCGCAAGGGTGGGGGGACCTTCACCACGACCCCCCTTATATAGGATGCGGGCGGGGCTGTTCAACTTTCGCAACCCAATGGCTACGAGAGTAGGCAGAACCGTCCCATTTCCCAAGGACCAACGGTCACATCCGCTCAACGGGAAACGATGCGACATCTCAGTGCTTCAAAAATAGAACGACCAACGGTCCAATCCAGCGGCCAGGGGGAAGAGATAGGGAGCAAAACCTCCGCCAGGGCTAGGAAGGCCTCCCCCATAGAAATCCAAAGTGAACTTTTGAGATCAAGGTCCGCGGGATTGGACCATGGCTTCAAAAGGGGGAAACTGCTGGGACACGAGTCCCCCGGATGGTGGAGGCCTGCATTTTCACGGGTCAGCCAGGCACTAATCATTCATCTGGAATTTTGCAGGAAAAGCAAGACCTCCGGCGCTGAGGGTGGAGGCCCGAGACCAGGCCAAAGGTAGAGGTCCCGGCTACGCGGATGATGGTTTCAGGACTCGGTGTTGGGCGACCCCTGTGGGCGGAGGCTCCACACCAAATCGGCAAAAACTACTAACCAGATACCAGTCCTGTGTACTGTGCAGGGGAAAGTAAGCAGAGGTCTCCTCGACGACATCTAGAGTCCCCGAATGGAGTGGCGGAGGTCCGACCCACACAGGCGAAGGCCCAGCATCGCGGGCGAAGACCTCCGAGACAAGCTGACCGGGGATCACAAGGTGTTGCCGGAGGTCATCGGTGCCCGACTAGCAGGCCAGGTGGCCCGCGACGCCAGCGTTGCGGACCGGACTTGGGCCTGCGCTCCTATCCCATATCGCGGAAGGCAGTTCGTGGGAGGAGTTACTTTGATGCCCTTGTCCTAAGAGCTAAGTTAAGAATATTTTTAGGATATCCCGCCACCGTCACGGGGTATTTTTGTAAAAATAACTAGGTGAAAAACAATGCCCTATAAAAGGAAGATGTAAATGTGACTGAAGTTGGTTGGTGAATACATTAATGAAGCCCTAGTCTTCCTTGTGTTCACTAGTCTCTGACCTCCATTCGGGGCACCGGCCGCGTGGAGATAAACCTGACTCACCTGCTGGAATACGACATTCCAACATAATTAAAAAGTAACCCATAGCCAATTAAATATTTATTATAGTAGGTGAAACATTATGTGGGTAGTTCATTGGAGGAAAATAACAATATAGAACTCCTATCATCAGACAATAAAAAATAGTTTATATACTATACAGCTGACACAATACACTAAACCAACATGGAGCCGTGGGGCAGCTAGCCGTTGGCCCTTTTTCCCCTGTCGTCTCGGTCCAAACGAGCACAGCATATTGAACTCCATTCTGTCACCATCACCAAGTTGCCTATAAAACTATAGTGCTGCTCAATTATTCGCAATGACGAGTTCATTCGTCCGAGCAACAAGGTGATATTGCACTGAAAAACGCATGTTGCAAACATATATTTCAAGTGTTTTATATATTTCGTTTGGATGTTGCATGTGTTTTATCTGGATGTTCAATAGTAGATCGGGATGTTTCACATGTTGCAATAGCTATACACGTATATTGCAAGTGTATGTTCTAAATATTTTAGCTGTTTTCAGACGCATGTTGCAAGTATATGTTTTCAAAAGTTTTAATTGTTTCATATGTATGTTGCAAGTATTTTAACTGGATGTTACATATGTTGTAGTGGCTATACACATATGTTACAACCGTATATTCTAAATGTCTCACATGTTTTATACATATGTTCCAGCAAATGCTTCAGGTTAAGTTCGTTAGCAGGCACGGGAAACGAGTGCAAGCGGAGGTGGAGGTGGAGATGGTCCCCGTGGGCGCAGCATGATGCGTAGCAGCCGCAGCAGATGGGCACGCAGCAGCAGCAGCAGGTGCGGGTGGTTAGGCGCGGGCAGGTGGAGCAGGCGGAACTGGCGGGTCAGGCGCGCTATACGATAATGTTGGCATCCCTCGAAAACAAACCCATCCGGACGTCCGGTATATTTGACACATACTCCATCCTTCTCACGAGCATCAGTTATTGAGTTTAAAATTTTTCCCGAAAGCAAATAATGTTTTAGGGAGAATAAATATAGGCAATAAGGACCACTTAAGGGTATTTAAATTCAGGGGCTAAAGTTTAGCAATGTCACATCGGGTGTCACATGGGGGTGTCATATGAAAATGTTTGACAGTAATAATAAAACAAATTACGCAAGTTCTCAGTAATCCGTGAGACAAATTTATTAAGCTTAATTAATCCGTCGTTAACACATGTTACTGTAGCACCACATTGTTAAATCATAGACTAATTAGGTTTAAAAAATTCGTCTTACAAATTAGTCTCAATCTGTGCATTTAGTTTCGTAATTAGTCTATATTTAATACTCTATACATATATCAAATATTCGATGTGATAGAGACTAAAATTTAGAAGGAAGAAACAAACGATGCCGGCCTCTGCATTCAGTCACACCTCCTCTTTCCATCAATATTTGTGCATGAGTATTTAACTGTCCTGAAAACCTAAAAGATTATCTAATGTAAGCTTGTTCGGCTAGTGGCTGAAATTAAAAATGATGAACCCATTGTTCACTCTCGGTGGGCTCGAAAGACCACGTGCTGTGGCGCTTGTGACGAGGCATCCTATGAGGTGTTCAGTAGCGAGAAGGCAAGATCTAGTCACGCTAGATGAGCCAACGTACACAAGTGGAAAGCGCACTGCTATAAATTAAAAGGCCATTACCATGTGACCATGTGCACGAGACGGTCGTTCAGGCCTGGTTTAGTTTCCCAAATTCACTCTCAAATTCTATTATGCAAAAAAAAGATTCCCCATCACATTAAAATGCCGCACATATATGGAGTACTAAATCCAGATGAAATCAAAAACTAATTGCACAGTTTTATTTTACTTTACGAGACGAATATTTTAAACCTAATTAATCAATGTTTGAACAATTATTACTAAATAAAAACAAAATTGCTACAGTGTTTCAGGGGGAGTCGGGACACTCCGATTCAGGTAACTAAACACGGCCTCAGTAGGTTTGCATGAAACCGGATGGTACGCTCCAGTCCTGGTGGCCGTCGCCGGGGCCCGTCCAAACCAAGTGGCCGATCGCACCACCACCACTTGTCGTCTGTGGAGTGTGGACGGCGCCTCGTCGCAGGCTTTTGGCTAGCCGTCCACGTGACAGTCATGTCGGGGGCGGTGGTGATGACTGAAGACCCAGACGTCCACAACGCGCGAGGCCGTCGCCCGTCGTCCATGGCGTAGAGGCCGAACGCGAATCTCACGCGGCGTGCGGTGGCGTTCGGCGCGGTGTCGTTTACGGTGGCAGCATGGCCGGCGGCGGTGTACACGGCGAATGGTTCTGTGGGTTGGAGCGGCGGTGCCGGCCGCCGGCTTACGCGGGCTCTTCCGCTGTTCCGCGTGAACCCGTCGCGGGAGTGCAGGATTCCGCGGGCTAGCGGCGTGACCGGCGGCGCTTGCAAGTCTAATTAGAACCAAATAAAATAAAAACTTTTGCTACGCTTGCTGAGTGAGCTAGCTATTAGGATGAATATATAAAATGGACGATTCGACGACATCTGAGACATGCAGAGAGAACCAACAGCAGCAATGTAATTTATCACTATCTCTTCCTCCCAAACCACAACCCGCCAGTAGTATGATGATGACAAGGCTGCCTATCCGGATGGCTTCAGCCATCTTCTTTTTTCCTACTGCTACTAGCAGCTTCCCGCGTGCGCGCCCCTCGCCTCGCCGTGGACTCAACTCTCAACTCTCAAGTCGTCGCGATCGGGCGCCCGCCGACAAAGAGAGAAAACGCGTGCTACTCCTCCAATCCTCCACACGGCTAGTGTGGCCCGGTGCTAGCTAGTTGAGAGTGGTGCGCCCCCGTGCCATCGCTACGATCCCATTAAAGCTAGTTTGCATCCGTGAATCAGTGTGGGGTAGCTGTCCGGTTGGCGGGTTGGGATGGGGATTTTTTTTATTTTTAACCTTTTTAAAAACCAATTTTCAAAATTAACACTGTTGCTTTTTTTTTTTTATTTCTGAATGTAACCCGTTTGGCCGCGCCTGAGTTCGTGGCGCGGCCAAAACACGCTGCCGCACTACATGTATTGGCGCGGCACAATCTGCCATGGTGGACAATAATTTTCATGAGGAAAACCTTGCCACGCCACTCTCGTTGACGCGGCAGCACTGTAGCACCACGCCAACCAGACTGGCGTAGCAAGGCGCGACTTTAGAAAAATTGTATTTTTTTTCATACGATCTCGAATGAAGATGATCTTCATATGAAAATTGTAACGCTCGACGAGATCTCATCCAAAGCTACAACTTTTATATTAAAAGTATCTTCATTTCGTGCCATACAAAAAATATGATTTTTCTAAGGCAAACAAGAGCTGGTACGTGATTAATATACTACTGAAATTTTATATTATTTTTTAGCATCTTAATGATCGCAAATGAAAAAACTCAAAACTATAAATTTGTAGATCCCATCGAGAGCTACAAATTTTATATAGAAAGTATTTCCACTTGACACCGTATAAGAAAGATATTATTTTTTCAAAGCGACAAACGCCTGTGCATGATTAATATACTACTGAAACTTCATTTAACTTTTTTGAGCATCTTAATGACCTCAAATGAAAAAACTCAGAACTAGAAAGTTGTAGATCTCTTTAAGAGCTACAATGTTCATATATAGATCATCTTCATCCAATATCATATGAAAAAGATACTATTTTTCTAAGGTCATGCCTTGGCGCGCCGGCAGTATGGTTGGCACGGTGCTACAGTACTGCCGCTTCAACGGAGGTTCTTCATGTAGAAATCGTTGTCCACGTGGCAGATTGTGCCACGCCTATGCATGTGGTGAGGCAGCGTGTTTTGGCCGCGCCAGAGACTTAGGCACGGCTAAACGGGTTAGATTCGAAAATAAAAAAGCAATGGTGTTAAATTTAAAATTTGAAAAAGGTTAGAAATAAAAAAAAATCGGTATGGACATCTTTTTATTCATTTATTTATTATCCTTTGGCCGGTTCTGGTCTGGTTTTCTCATTTTTAGGAATCAAAATTATTGATAACGATTGGAACAAAGGTGAAAAGAATTACTCTGTACCTATATATTTTCGGCCACTTTGTATAAAATCAATGATTTGGTAAGTAGGAGTATTTTTCTAAGAAACCTTTGGTGGTGGCTGCATCTCGCTCGTACGTGCAACATCCAATGGGGGCGTCCAATAATCACCGCACCCAAACCTACCATTCTGTTACGGTTTGAGGAGCTAATCACCCGTGCCCCCCCCCCCCCACCCCCCCACACACACACCACCACCACCCCAGGCACAATGATTCATTTAAATACCTATATAAATATTGGTATTTATAGCATAAAAAATATTAATTTCACCCATTTTTTTAAAATATGATGATTTTGGTAAGAAATAATGTAATTTTTTTTAAAAAGTTCTTGAAACATATAATTATGTATATTTTATCACACTAAAAAATACGATCATATTTGTCTGGTCCCCCGTAACCAAAATCGCTGGTTCCGCCTCTGTACGCAGGATGGAGTGCAGGCATATCGGAATAGCCTCGGCAGATCCCGGTGGTGGCGTACGTGAGGCCGTGAGCCCGAGAAGCGGCAGGTCCGTCCGGCTGAGTTGGGTGCTAGCGAGCCTGTCGCCGAGCTTGGCGGTGGCGGTGTCGTCGTGCCTCGTTGTGAACTCGCCGCAGCCTAGCTAGATGTATGTCGCCACCAGTTCCTATACGATTGTAAACGAAGAACGCATGCAGCGACCAAAGAGCCCTCTCCGTGTCGCGTCGCCCCGCACAGGCGACTCGGGCGGCCGTAACCCTAGCGCCGCCAGCAGCCCTCTCCCCTCCCTTCCTCCCTCGCCGCTGACGGAGGGGACTGCCGGGATGCCCGCGCGGCCCTCTAGGATGGTGGCGGCGAGGCCTTTCGCCCAGGCTCGCGAGCCCCACTGTGCGGGGCGGCGCTCGGCGGCCATGATGGCTCAGTGCCTTCACCCCCGCCCTTCCCGTCTCGGCCGCCGCCTGAGCTCGCCGCCGGAGCTCCAGTGGAGGGCAAGGACGGCGGCGGCCGGGCGCCTCCTCTCCTCTCCATCCCTCTTCCCCTCTCCCTCCCCCTCCCGGAGAAGAACTGCGCCGCCGTCATGTGCCTTCGTGGTGGTGGCTGGTGGCCCGGATCCGGCCTCCCTTTGGGTGGATCTGGGTCCCCACTGGCTAGATCCGGTTCCTGGCGGTGTGAAGGTGCTGCCGGCGCGTCTCGGGCTGGCCCCTAGGGTTCCGGCGCATGGGAACCTGGAGGCCGGTCTAGGCATGGGCTCGCCGGTCTGTGGCTGGCACAGGCGTCGGCGGACCGCGGTTGGTGGCGGTCAGCTTCCACATGGGGGTGGCAACCCCGGGTGGCCGGCGGCCGGATCCATGGGTCCGGTGGCTGGAGCTCCGAGTTACGGCTGAAGGAGACACGTGGGGGGCGGTCGGTTGCGGCCAGGTGGTAGGGGTTGGCGGGCTGGGTGGCTGGGGCTTCTACCTCCACTTCCCTAGCCCCCTTTTCTCCCCGTCATCTTTCTTCACCCTTACCGCAGCCCCGTTCGGCTTACTGCTCTGGCGGTGGGCTTCCTCTTCGGCGTGCTTTGTCCAGCTTCTCTCTGGGCTGGCTGGTGGTTGCAGCTCCCCTTGGTTCGACCCGTCGTTGTGATTGGTCGGGGGCATCGTCATGCGGCTGCGCTTGCTGCGAGGACGCTCGTGGTTCACGTGGTGGTGTCGGGTGACGGTGGGGACGCCCGTGTTCGTCACTGGCGCCTTTCTTCGTGTCTGTCTCCTTTGCAGGGGCCTCGGGTGGGTGGTGATGGTGCGGGGGTGAGAGGTCATGGTGAAAGCCTGGACGGCGGCGTCTGCGGATGTCGCTTCCTCCTTGGAGGCGTCCTTCTTGCACCTCTCCTCCCGTCTATTTTGGATTTGCAGGTGAAAACCTTCCCTTGCAGGCTTGTGATGTCGGCGCCTTCGGCGTCGTGTCCTTCTTGGAGGCATCGGGAGGCTTTCCAACTCCGCTCTGCTGTCCCGTTCCTGCTGCGGGGTCCTGGTCGTGCTTTCAGTGGCTTCGCTAGGGGTCTTCTGTTCCTTTGTTTTTTTCTTTGTTTGAGTTGTTTCCTGCTTTAGTTGTTTTTCTGCTAGTTGTTCTTCGTGCAGGGGCTAGTTGGGTCGGTTTTCTACCAAGTTGAGTTGCAGGCTGAGTTGAGTTGGCTCTGTGCTTTCGCCGGAGCATTCAGTAACGAGGATTTGTTGAGTAGAGTTGTTTAGGATGAGTGGTTCACTCTCCTTAGTGGGTGGTTTTTGGACCCGGTTTTTACTTAAAAAACTGGGCCGCCACTTTGTTTTTTTTTCTTCGTCTAATAAAAATAGCGGTAAAGCTTTTGCCGTCCCTTCGGAAAAAAAAAAGAACGCGTGCAGCACATCTGGAGCCCGCGCCCCGCGATGGAGGCCATGACCGACGGTATTGTAGCGTGGTCTCACTCAAGGCACCCAAGTCTTGTGTGTGCGGCTGGTAGAGTGGAGGGCGGCATCGGGGACGCTCAGCTCTACGGCGTCGTCACAACGATTTTGTGCCTTAGGAGGACAGCCCACTGAGTGCACGACCAAGCTCGCCGCAGAAGGTCTCCAGCCCACCCCCTGCTCGTTCGTCCTGCTGGCCTTTTGCTCCAAGCGTGTGTCTCCGTCGTCGTGCAGCCAAGCAGAGCGAACCGCTATTTCTACGCCGAGAGCCCAACCGTGCCACAGGTACCTGTGCCTCGAGGCTGGAGGTGGAGGGGTGCGAACAAGACGGACCAGGGAAGAGTTGCGTCAGTCCACATGAGCTCAAGACTTGTGGATGTCCAAGGGAATCCATTGAGTATACACTGGGCAATGGAGTGGATTTGTTTTTCTTTCTTTTTTTCTCCTTTAGATTTAGATTAGATGGACGGAGGTTGGAGTGGATTTGTTTTTTTTTTCGCTTTAATTTGGATTGGCAGAGATGGACCGTGCTACGCCATTACTTCCAAACGTGAAGAAATGCTATTTTCAGATAACAGTTCTATCTTTCCATGGCATCTAAGGTACCAGAGTTCTTTTGGTGGTATTTTCTAATTCTTGTGATTTTTCAATACCACACAACCAATTTTCACTTTAATATACGTTGCAGTTTATGCAGCATTGTTACAGTTTTTTTTTTGTGTAATCTAAGTTGTAAGTTTTATCAATTTGAATGGCCAAAGATTAAAGGTGAACCCTATGATTCAATGCGTAAGCATTGTTGCAGTTTTTTTTTTAAATCAACCACATAAAACACCTATTGACAGTCAAAAGTGTCAAAAGAGGATAAATTTGGATTTACTAGTACGAACAGGCTTAACCAGCTTCCCATGCTCAAGGGCTTCTGCAGTGTTACAAGTCTGAGGAGGCCGATGTTCTTTTCTTGTCAGAAACTAAGCTTGATGAGAAGAGAATGACGACAATCACGAAGAAGTTGGGTCTACCTAATATGGAGGTGGTGTATTGCATATAAATAGAGGATATGGTAGTAGTCACAATTGGTGGCAGCTAGTTATTATCTCATCAGCCGCAGTTGCAACTGATTGCATCTCGTCACAACAGCACCAACAACAATCACAACTAGTTACAGTTGGTCACTCCTAACTGCATTTGCAACTAGATGCAGCCACACTGTTACATCAACAGCAAGAAACCAGATTTAACGTGGAAAACCCCCAAATCGGGGTAAAAACCACGGGACCAAGCCAGCAAAAATCTTCCTCCACTATTTGTTTATGGGATTACAATGGGTTCATCTTTAGATAGCATGAAGATTTTACAGATCTTGGACAGCAATAAGATTTGGGGTTGCTATTTAGGGTGAAGAAAGACCTTACCAAATGATGGTGGAACTCAAATTAGAGGTAGCAAGGATGTGGATCTGCAGCTTTACGACCTTGAGGATGAATTTTTCTTGATCTATTACAAGATCTCCTCTCTAATCTCCCTCTCCTTTTTCTTATCTCTTGGAGGCTCTCACTTGTGCTCTCGAAGGCGATGGAACTGCATATTGTACTGTCTCTCTCAGTTGGTGTCTAGATACTTCTCCCTTCAATTGCAAGCCAAGTTGCAAATACTAGATGTATATGAGGTTTGTTCACTTCCTTGGGCTACACCTATGACATCTGGTCCTCCCTCACTAGGAGCAATTGCTCTCCTTAAAAGCCCACTCATGAGGAGGATTTCCCAACAAGAGGATAGGGTTGTGGCATTCATCTTCTGAATTTTCTTCAATCACGAACAACACAATTTCAGCGTAGATGATGTTCCTGTCTTCATCTTGTTCACTGTCTTCCATGTAGTCATCATCCAACGAGACAACATCGTGGGTAGTGAATTGATGAAAATCTACTATGTTGTGCAGGAAGCGGTTTTCACAGGCATATGTTGAGTTTTCCTATGCCAGCGTCGATTTCTTGGCCAACAATGTCTCCTGTTGCATGCAAATCTGATTCACCAATGGGTTGTTCAAAGAGACTATTTTAGTATAACATGGAGAAAGTGTTATATTCATTGGTTCATAAGAACAACACTATAGTTTAAAGGATGCAGTGATACTCTTTACAGGTTCTTAAGAACAAGCTGACAGTAATTTTTCACAAAAAAAAAGAACAAGCTGACAGTACCAACAGTTTATAGCTGATATGAAATGATATACTGGACTCAAACTTCTCATTGCCATATAATATAATTTCGTATGAATCTAGATTTATGTAATGCTGATTTTTTTCAAAAGAAGCAGAGTACAGAAAATTCTACCCTTTCATGCAACTGTTCAGAAATGGAATGGGCATTAACAGCAACTTATATAATTTATTTAATTCCATGGTTCACATGTAGTAATATTCATTTATCGGTTTGATGATGAATGACCACCTATTCAATGTTCTCGATGAATTGAAAATCAAGATGTGTGTAATTGATGAAAAGACATTAAACCTCCTAACAAACAAGTTTGATCAGAAAAAATATTACCGAGTCTCTTCAGTTTTGTCCCCCTTTTTGCTTTGTTTCTAGCAAGAGTTGCTCAATACTTTTAGCAGAGCATGTCTCTGCTTTGCAAAAGGTAGATTGATTTAACAGATTTTTGTTCACGGAGTAGAAGATTTAATTTAGAATCCATTGCATTAGCAACCTGAAACAATTTATAGGGGGAAACAAAATGGTATCATTGCTGGTAGCAACGAAATAATCCATTTACTTATACAAAGCATTCATCTAACATTTTAACGATGGCAGAAGGACCATAATTTATGTTTCAAGGAAAAAAACAGTTCTGCTAAGCAAAGAAAAGAGCTTACTCTGCTAATCAGATGGTCATTCTCCAGTCTTGACTACACTACAACTCAGTAGGTAAAGGAACTAGAAACAAATAGATTGGCAAATTAAAGGAACTGGAAATAAGTAGGTGAGCAAAGGAACTAGAAATATTTCTTAGTAGAAAATACAAATATCTGAATACTTTCCTGTATTATACCGAAACTAATGTTGTACCCCATTTAATATGACTAGAAAACAACATTTGTGTTGATCTGACAATAAGGGCCACTACATGTTGCAGGTTTCCCCAAGTATGAGGAAGTAAGGAACTCTGTTTTTTTTTTTTTGCATAGAGGATGTGTAATATCGTTTTTGTCATTAATATATAAGCATGTGGCACCTTACATCGCATGAAGCATTGAGTTCAGTCCCCTGGGCAGCAGGTTCAGGTTGATGAAGCGAGAGATCAAGAGTACTTGGCGTATGTGTATCTACTACTGAATTCGGCATATAAGAACTTGAACTGGTAGGTTTCCTTCTAATTAGAATTTTTCTATGTGTTCCTCAATGATACTGGATGTCTTATGTTATCCACAATTGTGAGCCCTTCCTGTCAAACAAAGGAAGTAACAGATCATCAGTTTACGAAATAGCTCCAGAGCATTAAACTGAGCACGTCTCTGCTTTGCAAAAGGTAGATTGATCTAACAAATTTTTGTTCACGGAATAGCCAGAGGGATCGTTGCTGGTAGATAGTACAAAAGAATAATCCATTTACTTATCTGAAGCATTCATCAAATGTTGTAAAGATCGTGAAAAGACAAAAAAAAATGTTTTTAAGGGAAAAAAACAGTTCTGCTAATTCATTGTAAGCAGAGAAAAGTGCTTACTCTGCTAATCAGATGGTCACATTGCTTATGTTTTGATAATGCTACAAATCATACAAAAACATCATACAACTTCAGCAGCTATCCCTGTCAATTCTTGAGTCTCAACTACACTACAGTCGACAACTCAGTAGACCGGTGAAGGAAGTAGAAATATTTCTTGGTAGAAATTTGAAATATCTGTACCAAAAACTAATGTTATACGCAATTTCATAAGACAAGAAAACAAAAAAAATTGATGTTGATCTGACTATAAGGACCATTAAATGTTGCAGGTTTCCCCAACAAGTTTAAGGGACTGGTTTTCTATGTTGAGGATTTAAGATAACACATTTGTCATCAAGATATAAGCATGTCACACCTTACATCGTGAGAAGCGTTCAGTTTAGTCTCCTGGGCCGCAGATTCAGTTTAATGGAGAGAGATCAGGAGTGCTGGGTGTATGTGTATCTACTGCTGAATTGGCAGGTTTCCTTCTAAGTTGAATTTTCTTTGTTTCCTCAATGATACTGGATGTCTTATTATCCACAATTGTGAGCCCTTCCTGTTAAACAATGGAAGCAACAGATCATCAATTTACAAAACGGCTCCAGAAGATTATGCCATTGATAGAAATAAAGAAACAAAAATAGATGCATGTACAGAGTTAAGTAAAACACATTACTTCCAAACAATTCTTTGTTCTTCCATTAAGCTGGTTGACCGATGCAGAAAGAGTCTCAGTCTGATTTGTGATGCAGCATCTCCAGTAAGCTGGTTTCCAAATGACCAACGAGAGTTAGGGTCCTGAAATTACAAAAGGTTGCATGACCCGGAAACATAAGGCATCCTGGAGAGACAATGCCATACACGAGATGTCCACGTGTGTCTATCAGTATGCTGAGATACTCAGATACACTTGAGGCCTCACTTGATCTCTGTTGGGTGGACTGGTGTTGCTATGATGTCGTTGTTTTCTTTAGTCGTCAAATTTATGTGCCAATCCGTCATTGAGAATTCCCTTGGCTTTACTTGCCAAAGTTTGCCGCAATCCATGATTGGGCTCATTTATGGTTTTGAACGATGTGTAACCATATGATGAAGCTGAGGCCTGCAAAGGCAAACCAGCATAAGGAAGCAGAGTCCTAGAAAAGCAACCAGTAGTGCTGTGACAGAAACAAGTCGATTGTGCATATCAGATCACCAAAAGGGCATCTAATAAGGAGGAACTAAGCCCTCAGCCATTCATGACATGCCACAACAAGAATGAACTAAGTAATAATGGCATGGTCTTTATTCGTTGAAACAATTCTCTTTTCTTCCTAAAAGTACCAATTCACTGTATGAGATTCAGTGCAATAATACAATATTCAGGAAAAATTCTAGAAAGTGATATGATCCAGAAACTGAAAATGTAGGAGACATTGAATTTGTTGGTTAAAGAAATGAATAGTTGGACATGAATTGTTAATGTTGACTCCAATTGTAAACAGAAGCATATGACAATGGGTCATATCTATATGCAAAAAAAAAATAAAGCAGTTATGAAACCATAAATCCAAAAGCATAAGCTGTTTTTTTAATTTGGAACTAACCTGCAGATGCGTGGTACTGGTAATACTCTGGCACATTTGGAAAGCCAGGAACGCACTCATCTTCGACTCAAAAGACACCACGGTAACTGAAGAACTACGCAACATCCACAGAGACCTCTGCACCTGGGCGTGCAGATACAAACGCAACAAAGGGCTTGTGAGCTCCTGGGCAGCCTACATCCAAGGCTGCATCTCTGAACTGTAAAACGCTCCTTTATGCTTCTCCTCTCCCTCACCTGTAACTCTGCCCTACTATGCTGGGCAAACCATCTGTAAATGTGAGCTGTTCACCTTGATCGAAAAAAAAAAAGAACTAACCTGCAGATCGATGTACAGTGAAGAGTTAGAGTGCGTGAAAGGCAAGGAGAAGCCTTGTTCCCTTTAATTTCTAGCATTCCTCATAAATCAGATATAGGCAGCGATCTGATATTTTGAGTTGCAATGATATGTAATTCCTGCAGAGAAGGGAGAGCCTGCAGAACCCTGCAGCCTTCAAACGATAGGCTTTGAGAGATGTGAGGAGCTGAAATTATAGATCGTAAATTCATTCTACAAAAAAAAAATCAGTTTTCACAGTTAATGAAATCATAAATCTAGGAGCATAAGGTGTTTTTCTTTTTAATTTGGAACTAACCTGCAGATCGATGTACACTGAAGAGTTGAGTGTGTGAAAGGCATGCAGAAGCAGAGATTCAGCTTTCCGCCTCAGCAATGGATGCATCTACATTTATATCTGGCCTTGTTCCCCTTAATTTCTGGCATTCCTCATAAATCTCGGGACCACAATTTTCTATGTATAGCAATTGCAGTGAATCGGGGAGGCCCTCCTTGGGCAGCGATCTGATTTTTGGAGTCCCCCAGATATATAATTCCTGGAGAGAAGGAAGGCGATGCAACCCCTTGGGGAGGGACTGCAGAGCCTTGCAGTTGTAGAACCACAGGTTTTGAAGAGACGTGAGGAGCCGAAGCGCCTCGTCCTGCTCTTCCGTGAACTTCTCCGTCCGCCAATCATAACTGAAGTATAACCTCTGGAGGGTAGCAGAGAGGCGGCTGCAGATGGGAGCAACAAGCACTGCGGAGATGCTATCCACATGAAGGCTCACCAGTTGGAAGGAACCGGCAGGCATTGTTTTGGTCGTTGCCACCGCTGCAAGTAGATCTGCTGCTACAGAATAGGGCTCAGTCTCACCATCTCTCTCTTTGAACACCGTCAGATGCTCGAGGTTGATTGTGATGAGAGGATCGAACCCATCCACTGTGATGTCCTTGCAATTAACTAGTTCTAGACTGGTAATAGATGTGAGATTCGCGAGCAGAGCCATTGGCAGCGTGCTTTGCTGATACAAAAGGCTGAGTTCCTTGAGGCAAGGGGGGAGAGGGTAGATGATGCTCTGAGTCTGATCTGCTGCTCCTCCCATGGACCACCGAGTGAATAGCTTGTCACAATTGCTTATGGTCACGGACTCGAGCGACGAGAGGCCATAGAATCCAGCTCCTTCCTCTTCCTCCACAGGCAGGATCAGATTCTTACACCCAATGAAGCGGACATTTCTTAGCGAGCTGGAGGGTGGAAACTGCAGTACCACTTCCTCATGATCCTCATCTGATGATGCGTTGACATTCAAACGAGAAAGAGCTGGGAAACATTTGAACAAATTTGACAACGATTTTCTGGTAAGAGAAAATTGTCTGAGTTTAAGACTTTGGACTGTGTGGAGCACAACACCATCATCCAGTCCTCTCAAAAATGTTTCCTCGCATCTATTGACCTCTATATGTCTTAGGGAATGTAGCTTTTGGAGATCCATAAATGAGAAGAGCAATGCATCCTGAGTCATCACCCTTTCTATGTCACCAAGATTGTGGATGACCAATTCAAGTGGCTTCCGAATGTTCAACTCAGTGCGATCATAAGACAAGCTTTCTGTATCAATACGGGATACCATCGAATTGTGAGGCAAGGGAGGAAGGCACAACTTTGGGCATCTATCGATGTGCAGATCACGAAGACTAGGAAACCATATGGTGCTGTCTTCTGTAGAAGAAATAGGCCAACCTGACAATAGCAGCGTAGTGAGCATGGGACAATCAGTGCAGCTGATTTTTTCAAGCCTTGAGAACAGATGACAGTTAGCTCCCCCAACCCACTCCACAAGTTCCGGCATATCACAAAACTCAACTTCCTTCAAGTGTGTGAAACTTTTTTCTGTAGTGCCACCGAAGAAGTTAGGTCCAATCTGAGATAACCCAATAATGTTTTTCAGCTTCAGCTTTCTTAAGTGATACATCTGCCCAATAGGTGCAAGGTTGGCCCACGACACACTCTCTAGATGTAGGGTCTCCAAGTTTTTCATGTATAAGTTGTTGCTGCACAACCAACCAGGACCAACTACACCACCATGATTTACAATGCGAAGTCTTCTAATATAAGAGTGTGGCTGGATACTATCTAGGATATCATCTCCAGTGGACTCTTGCCTCTCATTCCAAAGTAATCCCAACTCAACTAAATTTCTCTTTGCCATCAGTTTGGCTTCTTTAGCTTCTTGCCTGGTTGTTACATTTTCAAGCCCATGTATATTGAGCTCTCCTCCAAGTTCTTCTAGTTTCCCCAACTCTCCTAGCTCAAAGCCAACACTCTCTTTCTTGACATGGAATTCTTTCAATTCTTGTAAAAACTTCATTTTCCCCACCTCAGGAACATTGGAATGAAAATTTTTCGAAGCAACAAAATGGCGTAAATTTTCAAGGCGGCTAATGTCCTTAGGCAAAGAACAACCACTTCTCCATTGTTTAAGGTCTAGAAATTTCAAGTGACAAAACCTGGGAACTATGCTTGGCAAAGACATTTTTGAGTAAAAAGGCGAAATAAGTTTTAAGTACCGAAGGTGTACAAGCTTTGAAAAGTTGTTTGGCAAGGAACTGTAGGAGTTCATGAATATAGATAGAACACGAAGACCATTTATTTCCTTAAATGTGTCTTTTAAAACATTGATAAGGTGTAACCTATTGTATTCTCCAAAAATCATCAAACTCCGCAGATTCTTAATGTCTATCCTTTCCTTCAACTTACCCATGTCTTCATCAAAATTCTGAATATGAGTATCTGTTAGATATGTGTCGAATATGTGTACAATTGGTTACGTTAGACTTGAGTTGTATTAGGGGCTAGGATAGAGTTGGAGTCGAACTCTGTGTCCTAGGGGGCCATAAATATGAGGCCACCCCTGTTGTAACCGTAAGAGACTACTTGGCGGCTGGTTTGGATGGCGGCGTGGCCGCGGGATCGCCCGGATGCCGGTGTAGCTGCTGTTTTATGGGGAGGAGCGCCCGTAGACATTGCCCCGAGGATTAGGCACGATGCCGAACCTCGTTAAAAAACATCGTGCCTCGGTGTTCTTGTTTTCGTATTTTCTTCTATGGTGGTTATGCTTCCGCGTTTATTAGTTAGTAGATCCTTTTGGGTCTGGAACTAACCGTGCACTCTAACAAGTGGTATCTAGAGCCAGATTGATAGAAGAAGATCGTGGGAGGTGCGATGGATATGTTCCACACCGCGCAAGGCTCGCACGGGTGTGTCCGGTGAAGGACATGGCGCAAGGTGGAGCAGCGGCGATCGACGACTCGATCGGTGGAGTTGGAAACTTCGAGCGGGTGGCTCGAACCGTCCAATGAGCTGCAATCAACGGGGATCCGTCTAGACGTGGAGATCAGGTTGATAGCGGCTGATGGCTGTTGTTCGATAGGGGTCAGTCAGACGTGACGGCCAGGTTCGACGGTACGGCTGGAAGACGTCATGGTTGAAGATGGCGGCTTCGACTCGCGGTCACAGATTGATGAGATTTTTATCTTGATCGGGGTGATCGTTGCTGGAGTAGTAACGATGATGGCGCAAGCCACGGTGGACTCTGCGTATTTTTGGAGAAGTTTATGTTGGAAGTTGACATGGCTCAGATCAATGTGGCGACATGCAGTTCCTGTACGGCAAGACCTGATGGTTTTCTCAGCGATCAAGGAGATATACGTTCTATTGTTGATCGATATGGAAACAGAGAGTTCAGGTGATGGTGCCATGCTGTGGGCAGGAAGTGCTGCAATCAGGTCGGCCTACGGTCAGCAAGAATACGTACCAAATCAGAAGTCTAGATGGCTTATCAAGATTTCCTGGATTTAGTGTTTCTTGGAGAACCGGCTACCTGTGGGCTCACTATGGCCACGATAGGAAATTGTGTACGTACAGGCGTCTTGTGCTACGATATTGTGGGCATCCAATCTAGGAAGGTATACGTGCGTGATCTCTGGAAACAAAGATGGGAAATTGTATATGCACACTTGGAATCTTTGCACGGTTCTGGAGAGGTAGTCGCACATGAAGTCCATCCTAGGCGGCAGTTGTGCATGGCTATTGGTGTTTGTTTCGGTGACCAAATAAAGGAGGCAAGGGTGTGTACGTGTTGGTTTCTTGTTGGAGGAAGATACGGAAGGGCAACTATGTTGCCGATTATTTTTCTACTACTGAGGCTTACGTATCTTGCAAGAGTCCAGATCAACATATACGGGCACCTCATATCCGTTCCTGGTCAGAGACAAAAATAGCCAGGCGTGTCTACAGGAGATCGTGGCGTGGAAGTACGTGGGTGGAGTCCGATTCTATTCGGATAATCAGAACTGTATCGATCCGTTCACCCTCCATAAAAGCAGAGATAGTTCACGGGAGATTGCATCCAAAGCAATCTGAGCTGTTCGTGACCGGTGCTTGTGACGATTGAAGACGAACGGCGAGCGGCGCTCAAGCTGGTTGGCTTCGTCGTGTGCGAGCGACGGGACAGTTGACGAGGCTTGTGAGCGGCGTGGCTGTGCACAAGCGGTGTACGGCGGCGGCGACACACGGCGGATTTGTCACAGCACGTGTGGGAGGCGTGTGCTGCGGTGACGTGTGTGCTGCAGCGAGGAACAAGTGCGTGGGTGACGTGCTTGGTGCGTGTGGAGCGAGCACACGGGCGTACATAAGGTACGTGTTTTTTCAACGATCTGTGGCAACAGGCAGATGGCGTCGATGACATCCAAATTTGAGGTGGTGAAGTTTGATGGCACCGGGAACTTCGGGCTGTGGCAGACAAGAGTGAAGGATCTGTTGGCTCAACAGAGTATCTCGAAGGTCCTCAGCGGGATTAAGCCGGAGAAGGTAGATGATGACAAGTGGGAGGAGATGCAGGCACAGGGGTGTTCTACTATCAGATTGTGCCTCTCTGATCAGATCATGCACCATGTCATGGAGGAAACTTCGGGCTGTGGCAGACAAGAGTGAAGGATCTGTTGGCTCAACAGAGTATCTCGAAGGTCCTCAGCGGGATTAAGCCGGAGAAGGTAGATGATGACAAGTGGGAGGAGATGCAGGCACAGGGGTGTTCTACTATCAGATTGTGCCTCTCTGATCAGATCATGCACCATGTCATGGAGGAAACTTCACCGAAGAAAATTTGGGACAAGTTGGCCAGTCAGTTCATGTCCAAGACGGTGACTCAGAAGCTGTATCTGAAGCAGAAGTTGTTTGGCTTGAAGATGCAGGAGGGGTCAGATCTTACGGAGCACATAAATGTCTTTAATCAATTGGTTGCTGATCTTGTGAAGGTTGAAGTGAAGATTGATGATGAAGACAGGGCTATTATTCTTCTGTGTTCGTTGCCGAGGTCTTATGAGCACTTGGTTACTACATTGACGTATGGGAAGGAGGACATCAAGATGGAGGACATTGTTGCTGCGTTGCTTGCTCATGATCAAAGGAGGAAGAATAATGCAATGGAAGAGTCTTCTGGTGATGCTTTGCTAGTCAAGGGTGACCGTGGTGTGGATAATAAGAGGGGCAACAAGAAGAAGGGGCCGCGGTGCTATAAGTGCAAAGATTATGGACATGTAAAGAGAGACTGTCCAGAACTGAAGAAGGATGGGGGATCCGTTAGTGTTGTGATTGCCAACAAGAAGAAATATGACTCAAATAACGAAGGTGACCTCCTCACAGTGTCAAGTGAAAAGTCTTGTGAAGCGTGGTTGTTGGATTCGGCTAGCTCATTCCATGCAACATCGAAGAAGGAGTTATTCTTGTCATACACTGAGAAGGAAAGTGGTTTTGCTTACTTGGGAGATGGTTCGGGCTATCTTGCTGAAGGAGTGGGCGACATCAAGTTCAAGTTGTGTGATGGTAAAGAGTTGCTGCTTAAGGGTGTGAAGCATGTGCCGGGGCTAACAAGGAATCTGATCTCGCT
The DNA here is from genome assembly GCA_038087645.1 of Saccharum hybrid cultivar R570. Taxonomy (NCBI): domain Eukaryota; kingdom Viridiplantae; phylum Streptophyta; class Magnoliopsida; order Poales; family Poaceae; genus Saccharum; species Saccharum hybrid cultivar. The sequence goes on from JAQSUU010000804.1 coordinate 29,303,572, forward strand.
TGGTTTATTGCATGAAGAAGGCTGGTTGTTTCAGGCGGTTCCTGATAAGGAAGACCTTGAGAGTCATGCAAGGAGGCAAGACGATGATGATTGGTGAGAAGTCAAGTGCGCACCAATACAAGCTGAAAGGAAGAATTGTTGAAGGTGGAGTCATGGATGGCAACGCAAATGTGGCGGTGTTCTATCCTGGTGGTGATGCGGCTGTGGGATCAGCCTCATCAGGCCGTTCTAAGTGAGCGATGGAAGAGACGACTCAAGTTCGGGTACACGGAGGTTCATGCATGGACGACTTCAAGATGGCGTACATATTCGCCAAGGTGGAGTTTGTTAGATATGTGTCGAATATGTGTACAATTGGTTACGTTAGACTTGAGTTGTATTAGGGGCTAGGATAGAGTTGGAGTCGAACTCTGTGTCCTAGGGGGCCATAAATATGAGGCCACCCCTGTTGTAACCGTAAGAGACTACTTGGCGGCTGGTTTGGATGGCGGCGTGGCCGCGGGATCGCCCGGATGCCGGTGTAGCTGCTGTTTTATGGGGAGGAGCGCCCGTAGTCATTGCCCCGAGGATTAGGCACGATGCCGAACCTCGTTAAAAAACATCGTGCCTCGGTGTTCTTGTTTTCGTATTTTCTTCTATGGTGGTTATGCTTCCGCGTTTATTAGTTAGTAGATCCTTTTGGGTCTGGAACTAACCGTGCACTCTAACAGTATCAAGCATGAAAACGGATAGGTAACGAATGGTTTTTGGGATTTCATTTGCGTCAAAACTAGAACAACTGATATAGGCACATTCTTCTAATGAAACGATCCTTGAAAGATCATGAAGTAAATCATGCATTACGTAAAAATTATCATCTCCTTTTATAAGAAAACCATTATCTACTAATTCATCCAAATAATTTGATCCTATGTCCTCAGTTTTTCTATTCTTCCTAGTACAGTCTATGATGCCTATTGAATCCCAAAAACAAATAATCTCAAGCTTCTCAAACTTATAATCGTCAGGGAAAAGGGAAAAACATGAAAAGCATTTTTTCAGATGGAAGGGAAGGTAGTCATAGCTAATTTTCAAGGCTGGGATAATATCATTGTCATGATTTTCTTCTAGCCACTCTTTGTTGTCAAGAATTTTCATCCAATGTTCCTGAAAGGGTCTCCTGATCAATAACTGGCCAACTGTTTTGGCTGCAAGTGGGTTGCATTTCAACTTATCTGCTATTTGTTTTGCAATACCAATTAACTCTTGATCACCATGCTCATCTTGGATCCTACCAAATGCACATATTTGGAAGAATTTCCGAAACTCATCAGGATCCAAGCCACGTAGGTCAATTGGATTAGCTTCTTTTGTCACCATTTCTACAATTTTTGGGAACCGAGTTGTGACAAGAATCACGTTGCCACAAGTCTCGTCCCTTCTTAATGGAGCTAATAGTTTTTCCCACTCATCATTACTGCTGCATTCCCATATGTCATCCAAGACAAGTAGAAACCTTTTGGATTTCAACCTCTCTGCGACGGTTTTCTGAAGCTTGTCTAAGTTGGTAGTTTCATTTTCTGTTTTATTTCCTGCATTTTCAGTTGCAGGTAGGCAGCTCAGAATCTCTTTGGTGAGCTTAAGCACATCATAATTAGTTGACACACATATCCAGGCCCTAACGATGAAATGTTCTTTAATCCTTTTGTGATTGTATAGGTGCTGGGTGAAGGTAGTCTTTCCAATACCCCCTGGGCCAACTATAGGAAGAATAGACAAGGTTTTACCACTCTGTGTCACACTGATAATCTCCTCTATAGTTTTCTCAAAGATGGCATCCCTACCAAACAACTTCTCCTGTGTGATTTCAGAGCTTGTGTCAGGCCTTTTAGCGAAGCCAGGCATGTGTTGCTGAGGGTTACTGCCTGACACTATCTTGAGCAAGTCAGAGACAGGAGTGCAGTTAGAGTGCAGCTCCTCTATGAGCTGCTTGATTTTGTTGGACATGGCCACCCTGTCAAACGGCAACTTCCCAACATGGACGCCGTCGTCAACAGTCATTTTCGCGGCAGCAGCAACACCATCTTGTGAACGGCAGCAAGAGAAGCATGAGAGCCAGTTACCAGAAGTGTGGTGAGCAGCATGGCGGGCATGCTGAGCTTTGGCGCTGAGGCCATCGCCCAAGTCAGGAGTGGCATCTCGAGTCCCGTCGAGCTTGTCCTGGATCATGAAGTAGTGGAGCTCGTCCAGTGCGTCCTCAGCCTCGTCGGCCTTCTTGCCCAGCTTCTTGAGCAGCCCCTGCAGGCCAGGTTTGTTGGCGAGGTTCCTCCCCTGGACCTCGTCCAGCAGCCCTCTAGTGTACAGCATCTCCGTTTCGATCTTGTCAAGGTTGAGGCCGAGCTCGGTGCTGGACACGTACGCTTTCACCAAGTCATCGGACAGCTTGTTGAGGACTTGGCCGAGGAGCCAATTCGCCGATCCGAGAGCCGCTTCCATCTTCTCCTCCGGCTGCAGGGGTCATTGGTTTGAGTGGTGAGCGTCAGTAAGAACAGTGTGCTTGAAAGGCTACATGATTTTTGTCCAAAAAAGAAGAAGAAGAAGGTGTGAGTGAAACGTTTGGTACCACTTCTTCTCGCTCCTGCTCGACGGCGCGCACGTCCTTTCTTCGTCGTCGCCGCTGATCTGCCCGACGCGCCCCGAGCTAACCAAATATTCGGCCTGATCTGCCGCTGAGTCAAGGTTGGTCCTCGTGCGCCCCTTGTCGACGACCCGGCCCGAGCGCCCCGCGCTGTGGAGCAGCAAGACGGGCGGCGTAGAGGTGGTGACTAGTGTCTGGTGAGTAGGCGAAGAACAGTGCGCTGCCTGGAAAGGGAAGGCGTGGTGATCCGATTCCTTTATAGCCGCTCAGGTCATTATTGATTGATGACGTACGCGTACCACACGCTGTCAAATACAAAATACATTTTATTTTGGCCATTTGGCCATTAAACACCTAGGGGTCTTTGGATCCAGTTTTTACTTCCTCCGTTCCGACTTCCAAATCACTAACGGTTTTTTTTTCAAACTTATAAATTTCTTTGACATTTATATTCTTTTATATCAACCTTATTAAATTTAATATAACTCGGGATTTGACAGAATCGTTAACTCACTATTTTATTAAAACTAATATTTTGTGTTTTCGGTAAGAGAAGTGTATATGTAAAACTAAAAAAATATATGTGACGATACGAGAGGATTTATCCATATATCCTTATCATGAAAACAAAAATGACTAGCATTTGCCATGTTGATTATGATTATGACAAAGGATATAGACAAAAGCCACCAAAACACTCGCCATGTTCATTATGGTAGGGTCAAGGAGCAGGCGACAGTAATAAGCATAAAACCACCCGCACAATGTCCATCCAGTAATATGGTGGGGCCAAGGAGCAGACGATGGCAGGCATGCATGGTGCGTCGGCAGCGGGCGGAAGTGAGGGTGAACGAGAGAATATATGAATTTTTTATTCCTTGTTACGGGTAGTAGTGCTACTACCGGATGGTGCTATTACCTGTTTTCTTTTCTTCTTCACAATGTATCTTACCGGTAGTAAGGTCTTAATTACTGCCCTCTTCTTACCCCTCCATTGCGGAGGCTGGAGTCAAACATTTTTAAATTTGACAGAAGTATATAAAATAGTATCAATATTTGTATCTCCAAATAAGTATATTATATGAAAATATATTATATGCTTAATCTAATAATGCTTATTATACATAATGAATAGTTATTTTTCTATATATTTAGTCGAACGTTAAAAAATTTGACTTCTCGGTAAATATGACGTGCGTTTATTTTGTGACAGAGGAGTACCGCTCATGTGAACCGGATGCAACCACGAGTCAGCACCCGTTTAGAGTTTAGACGGGACCTTTTTCGGTGGCCTCGCTGTGGCACTCGGACTCGGTAGCGCTGGCTTCGAGCAGTCAGGTCGCTTCGAGCACGCCGCTGGATTAGGCTGTGTTTAGTTCCTCCATAAAATGTAAAATGCAAAATGTTAATTACTTTGGAATAATGAAATGCAAAATGCCAAAATTTTCATGAGTGTGTTTAGTTCCATTCAAAATGCCAAATTTTTCATGGGGTAAGTGAGAGCTTTTTGGCTTTTTGGCTTTTTTTTTTTTGCCTCTTGAGACCAAAATCCAAAATAGAGAATGGATACCTTTTTGCCAAAAATTTTGCATGGTGTTTAGTTCCATTTTGCAAAATGATGGACCAAAACCCAAAATTTTTTTTGTGTGAAATGGGGAACTAAACACACCCTTAGTCAAAGTTAAGAAAATTCCTTATTTAGTATCAAAAAATGATGCAATTCCCTATTTAGTACCAAAAAAAAAGTTTCCTAATATAGCACTCACTTTATTTTGGTTCCCTAAACAGTACTACCGTTAGACCTGACCTTTAACTCCGTTAACTTGATGGGGAAAAGACCATTTTGCCCCTATTTTTTTTCACGTGTAACACCAACAACACATTAAAGTGATTTTTAACAGAATTTTTAATAGTGTCATTTTTAACATTGAACATATTTTGCCGATACATTTTTTACATTGACCAATTTTTTGCAGTACTATTTTTTTGCACAGATTATTTATGAATTATACAACACAATTTTTGGAGAATGTGCTACACATGGAAAACAAGGCCAATCTTTTCTACTCCAAGTTAACGTGTTAGGTGTCAGATCTAACAACAGTGCTATTTAGACAAACAAAATTAAAGCCAATGCTATATTAGGAAACTTTTAGCTTTCGATACTAAATAAGGAATTGCATCATTTTCCAATGATAAATAAGGAATTTTCTCATCAAAGTTTTCATCAACACTTCAGTGGCACCGATAATGGTGCCTCGGGTTGGCGCTTGTTGACACTAAAAAAATGTCCATTATGTGAAGTTGTCAAAATATGGAACGGACTTCACCATTGCGTTCCTCTCATCGAGATGGTAAAAAAACATATATGAAACGTCTAATTCGGACTCCGGATGAAGGAGTTATGCCCCTGGAAAGATGCTTCGCTGTCGGAACTTTCGACGGTTGGGACTGCTGACCAAAGTCGGGACTTCCGACGGCCGGAACTGCTGACCCTAGTCGGGACTTCTGACCCATGTCGGGACTTCCGACAGTCGGGACTGCTGACCCGAGTCAGGACTTCCGGCAGACCTACTAAAAAGGGCTGTTCGGATCTGACCTTCTGGATTCCAATCCGAACTGTTCTAAACTCGTGGGAAACTTAAAAAATAAAGCTTGGAGAGGTTTCCTACTGGGATAAGACCACCGCCTCTATATATATGAGAGGATCATAGCCAATTGAGTTCCCATCTATCCGATCGTCATACAAACAAATCAATATACTCCTTTTACCTCTTTTCTCTTCTCCTTCAACCTCCATGCTGTTCATCCCTTGATTCATGACCAAGGATGACATCCTAGGCTTGCTGGTCATCCTAGGGTAACCCGACGACGTCCTTGCCCTGACGTGGTCCCTCCCCGGCAAGAGATTTGACGGTTTCTTTGCTAGTTTGCCTAAAAACTAGCCGGTTCTTCGTCAGGTAAGCGCGATTGGTTATCCTTTGGTGGTTTGCTTGTAAACCTCTCCGTGCTTCACCACGAAAGAGTGATATCTTGCTGCGTTCTCTGGTCCGTAGCGGCCCGGACGTCCAATGCCCTTTCTGGTGTGTGATTTGGACCACATCCGACGTCAACACACTTTTTGGCGACTCCGCTGGGGAAGGATTTGCTTTGGCTCTACTTTGTAGCCGATTCTTCTTGCCCTAGCCCTACTCGCTGATCTATCTTCTTGAGCTCGCCATGACCGTTGCATCTGGCCCAAGAGGCCGATCGCATCTGGTTTTGACCTCTTGTGATCTCGTTTGCTATTCTGCAACGTATTGTGTTGCTTATTGGAAAATTCAGCAAGGTGGTCAAGCTCTAAATCATGGAGTAAAGTGGTTCATCACAAAACTACTATAATTACCCTGAGATACAACTTGCAAATACATCTTATGGCCCTAATAATTATTTTGCAAGTTCTATGAACTCTCATGTTGGTGTTGTTAGCTGTAATGATACTAGATTTGTTGCATCGGCTGATACTTTTGATAATGCTTCTCATCATACACATCATATTTATGGATTTCATGGTCAAAAGCTGATGTCAATTGTGAATTCATTGGGTTTTGATGCTACTAGCAACATGCAACATGTAAATCCTAGTTCATCGGCTATAAGTTCACAATATGTGGTTCCACCACGTGACCTGCCGATGAATGAGAGAATTGGCTATGATAATGCTAATTATTTAGCCAATTACTCCTAAAATTCAGCACCATATGCCAATGCTCTTATTCATAATTCGGCTCCACATGTTACTTCTAATTCGAGCCAAATTAATAAAAATTCAGCAAGGTATGTAAGTGCTAATACTCATGATTCGGCTTCACGTATTATTAGTAACCATAGCCAAATCAATGAAAATTCAGCACCTTATGCAATGATCAATGCCCACAATTCGGCTTCGTATTCTGCTCACGATCAAAGCCGAATTAGTGAAATTTCAGCAATGCATTCGAGTACTAGAACTCATAATTCGGCTCAACCTATTACTAATAATTGTAGCCGAATCAATGAAAATTCAGCAATGGGTGCACATGCAAACAATCATGATTCGGCTTTATATGATGCTCTCAAATTAAGCCGAATCGATGAAGATTTAGCCCACACTAGAAATCCATATAGCTCCTCTAAATGGAAGGTGCCCGCATATCATAGACCGTATCCATTACACATTGATTACTTAAAAACTCCTAGTAGTTGGTGGATACCTGATTTCTATGAATTTAGTGGTGAAGATGATAAGACCGTTGTGGAACACATTAATGTATATCTCTCACAGTTAGGTTTGGCTGGTAAAGAAGATTATATGAGAATACGTAATTTTCCTCTATCCCTTACCGGTATTGCTTTTGCATGGTTTACATCTTTGCCCCGATGCACTGTTGGTTCATGGTCTCAATTAGAGGAGCAATTTTATGAATATTTTGGAAAGACTTATGAGAAAAGGCCGATCACAATTAAGTCATCGGCTAAAAGAGGATTGCTAATGGGCATGAAAGAAAGATTTGATTCAGATGTAAGCAAAGGTTCGGCTACAAAAGCCGAACAACACAATATCCTTTCCAAATCAATCACATCTCAGAAAACAAGTCTTGTTACAGAAAAGCATGAACAATGACAGAAATCAGCAAGACTTGATTTTTCAGGAGCTAAAAGGGTTATATATTTATCTGGTGATTATCACGTCATTGATAGAGATCAAGCCCCTACAAGCAACAAAGAAGGGTTGTCTGCCTGCTCAAAATCGGTTGAGCCGACTCTTGCTTGCTCTAAGTCGGCTAGGCTAGCTTCCTAGTTGGCCAAGCCGACTGCCTCTGTCGCGTGCTCTGAGTCGGCTAGGCCGACTTCCCAGTTGGCCAGGTCGACCGCCTGTGCCGCCTACTCTAAGTCAGCTAGGCCGACTTCCAAGTCGGCCAGGTCGACTGCCCCTGCTGCTATTGTGCCTGTTAGTGCCCAAGTCAGCCTAGCTGACTCCCAGTCGGCTAAGCCGACTTTTTCGTTTCCGGCAGCCACCAATGCATCTTCAGATGGTTCGACGCCTATTGTTGATTGGTTTCTGGGGATGAAGAGCAATGCCATTCAAATCAAGGACGTGCACTTCTCCATCATGATCAACAAGGTAGAAAATACAAATATTTTACTCAAATTCAAATCTGGTCAAACTATTTCAATCTCTGCCACTATTAGAGAAATCCTTACTAATAGTTGTAATAGACCGATTGAGAATAGCAATTTATTTGTTAATGGTAAAACAAATTCAGATCCTATCGGTCAACACATTGTGCCATATGCAAGGCCGATAGTGCTAGTTTGTCAAAGCTAAAGCTTCTCAAAAGCAGCTACAAAGGTGTGGCCGAATGGGTTGATGTTAAATCTGATCCTTTCATTTGCCTAGCTTTAAAGTCGACTCCACAAAAGAATCGGCTAAGGAAATCAAAGCACACCTTTGACTTTACTTTTTGTAATCATATCTTTGATATCTTGCTCAAGAATAATTTTATTAGAATCATTGATCACAATGCTTTGTCATCTATTCAAAACTTAGAAGAGCTTACATATTGCAAGTGGCACAATTCTTCTGATCATAATACTTCTAATTGCAATGTGTTTCGTCGAGTGATCCAATCAGCCATTGATAATGGACGATTGAGATTTTCTGAAGCTCAACAGATGGACCAATTAGATTCAATTGGTCTTGATGGCAAACATGTTTTGAATCGGCTTGCATTAGCCGATTCACTCAAAGTTCAAGATTCAAGTACCTAAGAGAGAGATGTGGAGCCCTCAAGTGGACACAAGGTTGTTGTTCAGGAATTGTAAATTGAAACTACTCGAGAGGACAACAATGTTATCACAATTTCAGAAGAAATTGGGGGCAGGTGAAATCTCTCCAACTAGAACAAAAGCCGATTGATCCCATTGAGCAAGGGGAATCAGATAAGGATCCTCCTTTGGAGCATGTCTATCAAGATAGGAAAAAGGAGGATGCTCATAAAGCTAACGGAGGTAAAGGCCATGACAAGCAGAAGAGTGGAAGGCCGAAGCTCAGCTTTATGAAACTTCTAGCTAAATACAAGAAGATAGCAGAAGCAAATGTCACTAGTCGGCCAAAGAAGGTTCAATCCTCAAGATTGCCTCCAAAGCACAAGTCTCAAGAGTGGAATTGGTAAGGAGATAGATTTCACGTAGCAGCAACATATTCTCCTTTTGAGCAGCCAATTCCTATGTCATATGGACCACAACCTGCATATTTTCATCCTTACTCATCTTGGGGCTGGTTTGATCAAGAGGCACATGTTTCATCATATTTTAGGCCACAATATACAGAATATGCAGCTCCTAGACATTCAGAGAGATCATCATCTTGTAAAGACTATTTTGATCAAAATCGGTCTGGAGCTCAACCAAAGAAGAAAGTGGTAAAGCAAGTTTACCGTGTGAAGTATGATGGCCGAAAAAAAAATTTAGATCTGAATTTAACTATTGAAAAGCCGATTACATTATTGAAAAATCCGGCTATTGATGGCAAAGAAGTGGGGAAATCATCCATTGATATTATAGGTGCCAAATCTGAACAAAAGAAGGAGAGAGTGCCTAAAATCAAGAACGATTTGCCGCTGTCCAAAACAGAAATAAAACCGATATGCTCAATCGGTTTACCAAAGTGGCAAGAAAATAAGTTACAGAAGCTTAGTGCAGAGAAGCTGAAAGAAAAGGGTTTGGCATGGGTTCCTAAAGGAAGTATTCAAGCTCAAAAGGATGATGCTCAAGCAAGTGGTGCAACAAAGGCAAATAAGAGAAGAAGATTCAAGAAATTGCCAAGTTGGAGATTTGCACCAAATCATCAAAATTAGTAGTCATGGCATCATCCATACTCTCTGCCTATGCTTATGTGGAATTCATCCCCTGGTATGCATGGTTATCCCTCAGCTCCTTATTTTGATATGCATGGTTATCCCTCAGCTCCTTATTTTGATCCTTGGTATGAATCTTTATGTTATGGAGGGTTGCCGAATTATTTTGCTCATCAATGATCTAGAGCCGAAATATTTATTTCGGTTATGCATGTTCTTGTGGATGAATTCATATGGCCAATATTTTGATATCGCCCTTAGTGTGAAAATATAGCCGATGAATGCAACCATCGTGCTATTAGAAAAGCCCCCATGGAACTCACTTTGATGGTTTTTAGGCCCAGGGGGGATGATTTATGCATTTTGATTTACTTCATGGATATGACAATATGATTAATCGGCTTACAAATAAGGCCAAGGTGTTGGCATGATCATTATTTCTTACAATGGTGTTGTTTGAGACATCAAGCCGATTAAAATTACATTTGCACCGAAATTCAAGCCAAATGTGAAGTTTTCTTATTCGGCTTGGCCAATATTGCAATTCATGGAGTATGACATGTTAAAGCCTATGGTGATTCTTTACTAGTGGTGCAGCAAGTCGCTAGTATGTTTTAATGTTTAGAAGGACCACTAAGAGCTTGTTTTGATGCTTGCCTTGATATTATTGCCTATTTTGTCGAATTCCAAATTCGGCATATTCTGAGACATGAAAAATCAAAAGGCCAACATGTTAGCACAATAAGCATCTGGCTATGATGTCGGTGGGTATAATTTTCATATTCAAGAACAGCCGATGCATAAAAATTTTAATTTTTTCTATGCAGGTGCAGACCAGTCGGCTAAGCCTACTGACCCAGTCGGCTCAGTTGACTTCCCCTCTGCTGAAGCCAAGTCGGCTTAGCCGGCTGCTACAGTTGGCCAGGCCAACTCCTCCAAGTCGCCTAGGCTGACTGCCATAGTCGGCTCAACCGACTCACCTGTGGCCGACCCGGCCAATCTGTCCGAGAAGCTTTCAAATTGGCCCAGCGAAACTTCTAGTGATGTTGGGGCCAATTTATGTGATTGGAGGACTCCCTTGTTGGCATATAAGTGCTAAAGTTGACAAAAGTGTTCGGCGGAGTGCTTTCAAGTATATGTTGTATAATGATGAGCTTTACCGAAGAACCGCCGAAGATTTGCTACTAAAGTGCTTAGGATCTGATCAAGCAAGAGTGGCTATGGGGAAAGTCCGTGAAGGTATTTGTGGTACGCATCAATCGGCCTCGAAGATGAAGTGATTGTTGCGTAGAGCCGATTTCTATTGGCCTACCATGATGGCCGATTGTTTTCGATACTACAAAGGTTGTGAAGAGTACCAAAGGTTTGGGAATGTTCAGCTTGTGCCCGCTGCTATGCTTCATCCTATCATCAAGCCATGGCCTTTTCGTGGTTGGGGGCTCGACTTTATTGGCCAAATTCATCCCTCATCTTCCGAAGGACACCAGTTTGTGTTGGTTGCGACAGATTACTTCACTAAGTAGACCGAGGCAGTTCCTTTGAAGAATATGACACACAAGAAAGTGATTGAGTTCATTACTGAGCATATCATACATAGATTCGGCATCCCTCAGACATTAAGTACAGATCAAGAGACATCATTTGTGTCTAAAGAGGTGAGGGAATTTGCCAAATTATATAAGATGAAGTTGCTCAATTCATCTCCATACTATGCTCAAGCTAATGGCCAAACTAAGTCTAGTAATAAGACTTTGATCAAGCTCATCAAGAAAAAGATTGAGGAGAATCCAAGGAGGTGGCATGAGTTTTGTCTGAAGCTCTATGGGCACATTGCATTTCAAGGCATGATGCTACAAAAGCTACTCCTTTTGAGTTGGTATATGGTCAAGAGGCCGTGTTGGCTATCGAGGTGAATTTGGATGCGTACAGGCTTGCTAAACAAAATGATCTATCAGCCGTTGTGTATCATGATTTGATGATGGATAACATCGATGAGGTAACTGACATAAGATTAAAGGCTCTTAAGGAAATAGAGAAAGATAAAGCTCGAGTTGCCAGGGCATACAACAAGAAAGTCAAGAGCAAATCCTTCCAAGTAGGAGAATTGGTGTGAAAAACCATACTACCTATTGGATCGAAGAGCAATCAATTTGGCAAGTGGTCACCTAACTAGGAGGGTCCTTACAAAGTGATCAAAGTCATATACGGTAATTCCTATCTGCTAGAGACATTACAAGGTGAACGTCTCGATAGAGCATTCAATGGGAGGTACTTGAAAAAGTATTTTCCAAGTGTTTGGCAAGAAGCCTAAGTGCTCTTCAAGCAATGGCCGATACATATATCGCCCTTAGAACAAAAATGGGCGATGTATACATCGCCCTTAGTCGCTGAGCAGCTGATGAGATAGGTATCATCGTTGTTTAGTTTTATTGTGTTTGGTTTGATTAAGTGTTTTTAGGTTCATGCATCATTCACCTGAAAATAGGGGGACATATGTTGACACTCAAAAATGTTCACATTGTGAAGTTGTCAAAATATGGAACAGACTTCACAATTGCGTTCCTCTCATCGAGACGATCAAAAAACATATATGGAACATCTAATTCGGAGTCCGAATGAAGGAGTTATGCTCCTGGAAAGATGCTCCGCTGTCGGGACTTCCGACCCAACTCGTGACTTTCGACAGTCGGGACTATTGACTCGAGTTAGGACTTCTGACCCATGTCGGGACTTTTGAAGGTCGGGACTGCTGACCCGACTCGGGACTTCCGGTAGACCTAATAAAAAGGGTTGTTCGGATTTGGTCTTCTGGATTCTGATCCGAACTGTTCTAAACTCATGGAAAACTTAGAAAATAAAGCTTGGAGAGGTTTTCTACTGGGATAAGACCACCCCCCTCTATATATATGAGGGGATCATGGCCGATTGAGTTCCCATCTATCCAATCGTCATACAAACAAATCAATCTACTTCTTGTACCCCTTTTCTCTTCTCCTTCAACCTCCATGCTGTTCATCCCTTGATCCACAACCAAGGATGACGTCCTAGGCTTGCTAGCCAACCTAGGGCAACCCGACGACGTCCTTGCCCTGACTGGGTCCCTCTCGAGCGAGAGATTTGACAGTTTCTTTACTAGTTTGCCTGAAAACTAGTCGGTTCTTTGTCATGTAAGCACGATTGGTTATCCTTTGGTGGTTTGCTTGTAAACCTCTCCTTGCTTCACCACGAAAGAGTGATATCTTGCTGTGTTCTCCAGCCTGTAGCGGCCCGGGCGTCCAATGCCCTTTCTGGTGTGTGATTCGGACCACATCCGACGTCAACAGCGCTGTCGATTCACACAATCACACTCTCCACCTCCGTCTTGGGATTCAGCACTGTCTCTATACCATCGCCATGATCCCAATTGATTTATTTACTCAAAACTATTTAACTCTCGAAAGCATTATATAGTTTTTAAGACAGATGAAGTTAGGTCCGTATCTGACATGGGTTATTAGAGTTTGTCATCACTGTTCATATTGGTTACGGATGCCGAGGTTAGGAGCAACTCGCTAGCTGGAGGCCGTGCGTGGGGATGAAGTCGCCCCATCAATTAATTAATTCGTCTACAAAACAGAACTGTTGGATCGAGACCTAACACAACAATGCTAGGACACCTGCATTAGGTAAGAGCTAGTTACTAGCTCTAATACAAATCTCTAATAATGTTAGCTTTTAGTAATGACTCATGTTATGTGAGGCTCACATGACAACCTCTCACGTGATCTTGAAATGTGTATAAAACTAGCTCTTGGTCAAGATCTCTATATGCTGAAACAGAAGAGAGAGGGGAGGAGGGAGAAGAGAAGTAGACTGTAAACTTATAGCCAGCTTATATACAAGAATCAAGGAATCTTGTGAGACAAACAAGTAGGCTGTAAGAGCAACTATAATAATAGACTGTAAGCAAACTGAATCGTGTGGTGGAGGAGAGAGGAGAGGAGATGAGAAGAGAGAGAAGAGAAGCGTGCCATAAGTGTAGGCTTATAACCAGCTTAAACACAAGAACGAAGAAACTTTGTTTTTTAAGTAACAGGATGAGACTGTGCACCAGTTCTATTAATAAGAAGAAGAGTACAAGCAGGGAGCTCTGATAGGCTATTTACAGGGGCCAAACATATCCAATTCAGCACATATTAATCACAAGAGATCAAAACTAGGTGCCCACAGTCAAGGTGGTCAAAAACTTTGCACCAGCCATACTCAAGTCCTTGCCTCTTCTTTGATCTTTTGGACGAGGTCCAGCGCCGATGTCTCTTTCTGCTAAAAAGTACGTGAATTCCTCTCTTTACAAGAGCTCCGATACAGAATCAGCTGTAACAGAACCACCCAATTTATAAGAGCTCAAGTACAAAATCAGCGATTAACTGCTAAATTTACATACTTGAACCCATATAAACCCGGTAGTCCATGAAATCTCGAGGGATTTCAAACTTTTTCAAGATTACAACCAAGATCGTACATGATCTAGTAACCACAGTCCACATGTTATATCAAGTTCACAAATACGTCGGAGTGCAACATAACTTGGGGCAAAACCCAATTCAAAAAGAAGTAGCGGAAGCGAAATAGCTTGAAACCACTCTTTACACACACTTAGTTGAATTACAGTGCCAGCGCATAGTCATGTCCAACAACAGCAAATAGATACGATGTAAGAAGGGACCATGCCCATGGTCCACTCACCACCCGAAGTGGGAGAGAAGTCCAACTTGTCACCACAGTAGTACGCCTTACTATCTGCAACAGGTGAGAACAAAACCCTGAGTAATGGAATGTACTCAGCTAGACTTACCCGTCTTAAACTAGAAATAAACTGACCCAAGGAGTATGCAAGGCTTTATAAGTGGACTGTCTTGACTTGCTTTGCGAAAGAGCATAAGTTATCATATATGAACCATTTAAAGTATAAGCATCAACTTAATTATAACTGATTAATCTAGATAAGCACCTATGCTAGAGCAATCATTTGATTAACCATTAACATCAAAGGTTACCATCTCAGGTTTAGCATTTCCAACATCATCCACATAACCATCCGTGTTCCAACCTCATTACTACGATGCCGTAGCTCAAGTCAAGTGCTCACTATCCAGGAGCGATGACGATTCGAATCGATTCCTAACCAGCTGGTGATTTATTCCTCACACAAACCACGCTTCCCCCGTCAGGGTCGCTTAGATCACCAATGACATAATTCCGGTAAACGTCGCGGGATAAACTAGAGCCGCAATACCCAGGGACCGTCCGACTGCCAGGACGCACCTTGGGCTCACTCTTCGCGTCCCTATCATACTCCCTTCAGCACCAGTATGCGCACTTGTGTAGGACCCGGCCCGAATCATGTCACTAGCTTCGCAGTCGAAAGGTACTTTATTCGGCCAGCTAAATGTGAGGCATGCGTTCAACATGACAAGAGGGACGAGCAATGATCGGTCCTTAACCGACACAGACGGAATCACTATAGTCCAAAACCCTATAAGACTCTGCCCGGTCTCCATTCATCCATCCACACTTGGTTATTTTCTATGATAAAAATTATAGCCAACCATAACCAGGTATCCACCTATATCTCGTAAGTGACAGGGAATCACCCGACTTCTACCGGTCTAAGCAGGGCTAAGCATATAGATTCGATCCTGAATCTACATAGGGTTCCATGTATATTTACTGGACAAGGTGTGATATATATGCAGCAAGGGTTTCACCCAACTCCTACACTTAATGCAACAATACATATATAACATATATACTCAATTGCAATCAAAAGTAGTGGGAGACTTATAATGCTCCGAGGCTTGCCTGGGATCTGACACCTAGTCAAGTCAGTTAGTTGCGCCGTCTTGCCGACATTTTCGATCCTAGCACGTGTCCAGTCCTTCCATCTTTGGGATGGTCCACCAACACCGTCTTCGGGTTCGGTTCCACACCATGTGCTTCTCATGCACCTCGCGTACCTAAATGAGACGCGACAATGTGGATGTATGAATGCATGGAAGTGCGATAAGCGTACATGATGATAAGGAGTGCACTTGGAATGACTTGCATATGACATGATGACGTGAATGCGAGCATAGATACAAACATAGCCACTTTCAGGTGATAAGCAAATTAACCCTATTTGACCGAGTAGTTGCATATGTCTTCTCTAGTACTTATAACACATACCACAAGTACGACTAATACGCTAAGACATGCCAGCAGGTTATTGGTGCTTCAAAGATACACCAAAGCAATATGTATTCGCTAAGCAAGGAAATTATACTCACATATGGCAAAGCAACTTATAACTTGTATTAACATCATGTTTCACTTGGACTAAACATTTTGTAGCAAGCATCACAGAGCTACATGCATTCACAAGCAAAACATGCATGCTCACTAACAAGGTATACTTACCTACACCATTCGAGTTTGTACCCATGTATACATGCACACATGAATGACCACGTGGCATTTCAAGTTGAACCAGGCCAAACACACTAGCAGGTTACTCATGACACAAAAGTACATAAAAGTGCCATGAAGCATTTACATCACATGTAACAATTCATTTTAATTACTTTTATGAAAATGCATAGAACTAGGCCACATATTTCCAGAGCTCTTAAAATTCTATAAAAATTACAGCTGGTTAAACATACTCTCTGGACCCTACCATAAAAATACCATGCCAAAATGATAAGCATATTGACCTACACAAAAATGACAAATAGCAAGACAGATTAAGCATGAAAATACTTTGTATTATGAAAAGTGTCAAACCATAGATTTACTATTTTTCATAGCTACTTCATAGCATAGGAGCAGTCCACAATTTTTCTCAAGATTTATCTATGCATATTTTATTTACTACAAATGCCACAAGAATCAGCATTAAAGCAATTTAAATTGTAAGTACAATTTATTCCATAATAATAGCACCTCAAAACTTTACCGATTCCAAACCTCAAGATCTATCAAGACAATCAAGTCTCACATTTTTCTGACCCCTATTCTATTTACTGCACATTTCCAAAGATCACAAGCATTTAACACATTAAATAAAACTCTATATAATAGTATCACAAAAATGCTATTTCACATTTTTAACAAATAGATCTAATCACTAGAAACACAACAAAACTTGTTTCACCAGATTTGGAGACCCACAACTCAAGACATAAATTATACAAGCATTTCTTCTTTTCTGAAATCATTTTCCAAAAACCTTTTCTTTTTAAACCGGAAACCAACAGTAAGTGCACCCGTGGCTGTACCCCAAATTCGTCCCTGAGGCATAGATAGCCGGGACCCATGGCCAGACCGGTCCCACCCGTCATACATAGTGAAGCAGGGGAGGGGCTCCGGGGCAACGCCGGCGGCGGGCAGGGGCAGGCCGGAGGCCGGCAAGGGCCATGGCATCGGCAGGAGGGTGGCGCAGGGTAGCAGTGGACCCGGCCACACGCACAGGTGACCGCAGTCCACCTAGCCATGGCTCACAGCGACGTGGCCACAGACGGCGGCGGCTTCCAGCCGTCGGTCTGACAGCGGCGGCCCGCGGCGGTGAACGGGACCACGGCAGGATACGGGGAGGTGCGCGAGGCAACTGCGAAGCCGGTGGCGAGCTCGGCTTGGCATGCAAGCACGTGAGGTGGAGGAACGGCGACAACGGCATCGGTGGCTCGCCGCACACGCGGGTGATCGCGGAAGGGGAGCAGCGGCTACGCGAGCACAGGAGCGAATCCGAGCTAGGGCTACTGCGGCTGCATGCCATGGCGGAGCTGGTGGTGACGGTGGCGTGAGCAGGCGACGGCCCGGCTGCTGCTCGGCTATGCGAGGAGGCGAGGAGGAAGGCAGGGCGTGCGGGCACGGAGTGAAGGGGAGGCGCACCTAGACGACATCCGGACAGGCCTCTTGACGTGGTCGGAGGCGCGCCGGCCGCCCCTCGTCGCTGGTAGGCGCGCGCCACGCGGCGGTCACCGGCTCGGGAGAGGCGGGAGCGGGAGCTCCGCGGGAGCGGGCCGAGAGTGCTTGGGCCGGCATCTGGCTGGGCCGAGAAAACAACGCGCGCGGCCCAGTTTCAAAACTTCTTTTTCTTTTAAAAACGAAAACAGCCCCCAAACTTGCCCCCTTTTGCACTGTGGCTCAAAGAATAAACCTTTTAGCCAAAACTTCATTTATATGAAATGTAGTTCATGAAAATTGGAACATTTCATCTAAAATGGTCAAAGTCTAAATCTACATAGATTTTGAATTACAAGGCTCCAAACATTAGTACTTCTAAAACGACTTAGAAAACTTAGGACTTTTAAAACAACATTGTATTTTGCCTTGTTAGCACATTTTAAGCATGTTAGAGACATTTTCATGAGTTGACCCAAAAACCACTTTTGTTTCTTAATAAATTATCTACAACTTTGGTTTAGAATGCATCAACAGAAAACTAATGTGACATGCTTTTCATAAATGGTCAAACCAAAACAATCCAAGGTCAACATTGAGTCAACTAATACTTAGAAGCCTAATTAGCCGAAGTCATTAACATGAACATGGTGTCATTTTATGTCCTAAACATGAATCAAGTATTGTTATACTCATAGGTGCACAATTGCATTATTAAAACTACAAAGTCCAATCATATATCATATGAAACATCACATTTGTACTACTGAAACATTGTGTTGCAAAGGTTATAAATGCAATGTTTCACTTATTTCATTTTGCACCCTAACCATGTCTAGGTGAGTTTAGTGACCAAACAAAGCAATGTTTCATTAACACATGTCACACATTTTAGATGTTTCGAATGCATGTTTCAAGTGTTTCTTGTGTTAATGCTCATGTATGACTAAATTATGCTTATGCCCATGAAATGCAAGTGCAAAAATGCATGCTTAACACTGGGGTGTTACAGCAACTCCCCTCCCACTCATCTCTTTTGCTTCTTTGCATATTCGAAGTGAGATTGAGTGATCCAAGTGCATTTGCATTGTGAGATTGCATCTAGTTAGCACTTGGTGGTTGATTTGCTGTGGGATTCTTGTTTCTCTTGGTGGTTGCCGCCACCTAGACGGCTTGGAGCAGCTTGGAGGCGTTGGCAAGAGTTGGTGATTGTTCTTGGCCACCTCCGGTGATTGTGAGGGGTTTGTGCCTACCTCGGCGAAGCGCCAAAGGCAACGTTAGTGGATTGCTCATGTCATTTGCAACCTTTTGCCTTTTGGTAGGTTATTGTGACGCCTTTTGAGAGGGTCGGTGTGTGACCGATTAGCCACCGAACCACGTGGTGAAGAGGGACACAACGGGGACTAGCGTGCCGGCAAGCACGTGAACCTCAGGATAAATCTTCGTGTCATCATTCTTATTGTGATTAATCGATCTCGGTGGTTGTGTATTGTGGAATTCATCTCTTGATCATATTGATTGGTTGGCTCAATACTTTGCCCCTCGGTGATGCCCTCCTAACTCAACTCCGCATTACCTTCTTAGTTACCTTTGCTAGCTAGATAGTTTTGCTAGAGTAGCTCTTTTGTGTAGCTTGCTAGTTTTAGTTGTAGCTTCCTTCTCGGTTTGAATTGTGCGGTTGAGTGCATATATATTAGAATTGTGAATTGGATAGGTGGCTTGCAAACACCCCGTAGGCTAAGCAAAACTCGCATCTTGCTATTTGTTATATTGATAAACCTGTTTAGCACACTTTGTAGGAAATTTTAATAGGCTATTCACCCCCCCTCTAGCCATCAAGACCTTTTAGCTCCGCAACAAAGGCCTTCTTGTCTTCGCTTGTCGGCAGCTCCTGATCAAATCACAAAAAGGGGAGGCCCTCCGCCGGGCCAAACACAGGAACATACACCATCTCAATCATTCCTCTTCCCAAGCGGCCAAAAGTTGCAAGCCACCATCTCCTCCACCAGGTCCCGACCTCCGGAATAACGACACGCCAAGGCAAAAGCCTTGTCACAGGCCTCCCTCTCAGGAGTCCTCTCCTACGGAGGGGTGACCTTTGTTAGGGGTCTCATCTCAGACATAACAGAGGCGAGCGGCCAGAGAACCTCATAAGTGCACGTCATGCTAGTCATCTTCACATAGAACTAGAATTTCGTCCAATCCCACTCCCACTTATTCTTCTAGCAGTAGGAAATCTCCACACGGGTGCCTTCTTGCTACCTCTTCGCCATGAAGGCGCAACTGCCATACTGAGCAAAAAGTTCACCTCCGCCAATTTTCACCTTCTTTGGCTGCTTCTGCAGCTCATAATACGCACAAAATGTATCCACGTTGGGGACGGCACCATACAACTCGCAAGCCAGCAGAATTTGCTAAGAGTCAAAATCCCATTGGGAGTAAGGTGGTGGATCTAGAGATGGAAAAATTCAAGAACCTGGCATAGGAAGCTGATGGGGGGCAAGCGAAGGCCACAGGTGAAAATAGTCCTTGAACACAACGGCGTAGCCCTGAGCCAGCGAAGGCACGGCCTCACCTGCCGGTGGAGGCTTAGCCTACCTAGCCTTGAAATAACCCTCCTCCTCCATCTTCGCAATCATCTCCTTCGTGATCGATGCCTCACCGAAATCCCAAGTCTTGCTAGCCATTGATTCACCTTCGCTGGCTCCAACCAAATCACTAACGGAGGCTTCCACGCCGGCAAGATCCTCCTCAAGCTATTGAGCCGTGATGCTTGCCACCATCCACTCCTCATGACACGCAGACCACCCACTAGCCCTAACGCTGAGGAGATGGCGATAAGGACCATACAAGGTAGCCCGCGTGGGGATGGGAAGAAGAAGAAGCCACCGCCAAAAGATGCGGGAGGCGAAGGCAGCAACAAGCATAGCGCAAGGCACTGCAAGGTGCGAAGGCAGCAACTAGCACAAAACAGAGCACGAAAATGCAAAGGCAACCAACTAACGCAGAGCAAGGCGCAAGACAGAAGCAAGCGCCTAAGTGGAGCGCAGAAAGAACAGGGCAGGCGTGAAAACAATTGCGCAAGGGTGGGGGGACCTTCACCACGACCCCCCTTATATAGGATGTGGGCGGGGCTGTTCAACTTTCGCAACCCAACGGCTATGAGAGTAGGCAGAACCATCCCATTTCCCAAGGACCAACGGTCACATCCGCTCAACGGGAAATGATGCGACATCTTAGCACTTCAAAAACAGAACGACCAACGGTCCAATCCAGCTGCCAGGGGGAAGAGAAAGGGAGCAAAACCTCCGTCAGGGCCCGAAAGGCCTCCTCCATAGAAATCCAAAGTGAACTTTTGAGATCAAGGTCCGCGGGATTGGACCATGGCCTCAAAAGGGGGAAACTGTTGGGACACGAGTCCCCCAGATGGTGGAGGCCTGCATTTTCATAGGTCAGCCAGGCACTAATCATTCATCTAGAATTTTGTAGGAAAAGCAAGACCTCCGGCGCTGAGGGTGGAGGCCCGAGACTAGGCCAAAGGTAGAGGTCCCGGCTACGCGGATGATGGTTTCAGGACTCGTTGTTGGGCGACCCCTGTGGGCGGAGGCTCCACACCAAATCGGCAAAAACTACTGACCGGATACTAGTCCTGTGTACTATGCAGGGGAAAGCAAGCAGAGGTCTCCTCGACAACATCTAGAGTCCCCGGATGGAGTGGCGGAGGTCTGACCCACACAGGTGAAGGCCCCAGTGTCGTGGGCGAAGACCTCCGAGATAAGCTGTCGGTGTTCGGTCCCGTGGGGGTCCTAAACCGACGAGTGAGTGCTGCGTGTCCCTAACCTGGATGGTGATGCAAGGAGAACACACGGGGGGTTTATCCTAGTTTGGGCAGAAGAAGGCCCTACGTCCAGCGGGGGGGAGAGTTTTGTATTTCCTTGCACCAAGGTGCTTGTGTAGGGGTTACAAGCTTGCGAGAGAGGGCGGCGAGCCCAAGTCTCAAAGAGAGAAAAAAGAGTACAGAGGTGATTGCTTGAGATGTTGATCTCTGAGTTGGGGGTCTTGGATTACTGGCATTTGGTTTTGGGCTTGTGTCTTGCCTGCTATCCGTGTCCCCTTGTAGGGTCCTGGCCTGCCCTTTTATAGGGTAAGAGGAGGCCAGGGCACTGGGGAGTCTTGAGGTGATGTTTTGTCGATCCCTGTTGGAGTGACTGTAGCGGCGTGCCCCAAGCATGGTCAGCCATCCCTGGACACCATGGTGACGTCGGGGATGAGACGGCAAAATGACCCGGAGCACGGTGCCACGCTGGCCTTCCTTCCCTGTCGAACTGCGCTGCGCGTCGAGGCTGGGTGGAGGCCAGGTCGAGGCCGGACGGATAAGGCCGAATCTCCGAGATCGCGGAAAACGGGCCTTGTCGTATCCTTTCTCGAGGGTGACTGGCGATAAACAGTGCACGGTAAGGTGTGTATAGTGACAGGTTTCACCCCCATCACGGGATGGGCGGTAAAATAGTGTGGACTGACACTGGCGTTGTTCCCACGTCGATCATGGTTGTGGCCATATCGGTAGGTAGTAGCAGGTAATCGCATTAAATGCTCTAACTTTTGTCTTGGGGTAGGTGAACAGAGTGGGTCGAGTGTTTCGACCCGGGGTCATGCGAGTCAGAGTTTTCCCGCTGGCCGAACGAGCCTCGTGCGAGTCGGAGTGCGGTCGAGGTGCCTCGTTGTACGGGATGGGGCGCGGTTGAGGCGTTCTCGTCAGGGGAGCCTCGTACGAGTCGGAGTTGGAGCGCGGTCGAGGCACTCCGTCGAGCTGGCCTCGTACGAGACAGACCCGGTACGCGATTGAGGCGGGCTACCTTTTGCTGTGGCTTAATCATTTTGTTTTTTATTATCGTTGGTTGTGGGTACCCCCATACTGTTGGTACCGACAGTAGCCCTCGAGCCTTTGGGTGAGTGTGTGATCACTTTCTCAAAGGCTTTATCAGTTAATGAACTGGAGTCGTAGCGTCACGGTTTTTTCCGGTGGGGGCGCGCGAGCGCACCCGCCGGGTGTAGCCCCCGAGGCCTCGGTGGAGTGTTGGGACTCCTCCGAGGTCTTTTATGCACTCTATTGGGGAATGGTTTCTAGTGGTGGCGTGATCCGTGCCTTTTTGTTTAGAGTTCGGTTTGTTGCGGTCGAGCCCCCGAGCCTCGTACGCACGAGGTCGATCAAAGTCCCGGCTGTCTTTTGTCATGCGACCCTCACGCTCCTCCTTTAGGTAGGAGGAGGAGGGGTGGGGAACGCCGTACTACCCCTGTGTGGGCGAGTTTCGACGATCTCCGATGAGCTACTAGCGGGGGGATTCGAGTGTGAGCCCGTGCTCCGTTCGATAGGTGTCGGCTAGCGGCCCAGAGGTGCTCTCAAGAATGTCGGGGAGTGGTCGCATGGATCTTGATTCCCTGCGATGGGGTTCGAGGGCTCGGTGCCTCCCTCTGAGGGGATTCCTACGTCAACCTTCTCCTACAGTCTCGAATACGTCTGGGGGTGCCTCGAGAGCGTGGCTCGAGCCCTGGCCATGTACGGGTGCATCCCAGGTCGTCCCTAACTCTGTCGCTCGAGGGCAGCTGTCGAACCCTGGTCGAGGGCCAGCTTCCGCTCCCTTGAGACTCATACCGGGCTCGGAGCCCGTTTCCCAGGTATCTAGGAATATCCGTCCACGGATCCCTGCCCCGCCCGTTAGCCGGGCACGCCTTTTTAGGAGGGGAGGTGAGATCAGTGCGGTAGTGGGCGACGTGGTGTACGGTTATGACGTGGGAGACGGCCACGCGCCCTACTCCTGCGAGATTTTGGGGAAACAGATAGGTAAGGGCATTAAATGCAAAAAACCGCTCCTACCTTCTCACGCGGCCGTTGGGCTTCCGCCGGGGCTATAAAAGCAAAGTCTGGGGGTCTGCCTCCCCTACTGGCCCTTTGCGTTCTTGCCTTCCTTGCCTCAGACAGCTCTCTGTGCCCCTTGCGCCCTTTCGCCTTCATCCAGCGCCGCCGCCGTCGCCCGACCCCTTTTTGCCCGCACAACTTCCTAGCGTCAATGGCAGGCAAGGGTCAACTTCTCCCCGTCGAAGACTGGGCCACCTCCTTGGTGATGGAGAGGAGGCTAGAGGAGCTGGTCGACGACGGCTTGCTGCTGCCGAAGACAAGCCGGTCGCGGCCGGAGTGGATTGTGCCGCCGCCCGGCCACCGGGAGTCGACGCCCCCCGAAGGATACGTGGTTAGCTTTATCTGCTTCCACAAGCAGGGGTTCGGCGTGCCGGTGACTGCCTTCATGCGGGCGCTGCTCCACTACTACAAGGTGGAGCTGCACCACCTCGCCCCCAACGCCGTCGCGCAGGGCGCCATCTTTGCTGCGGTCTGCGAGGGCTACCTGGGGATGGAGCCACAGTGGAATCTGTGGCTCCATCTCTTCAGGGCGGAGCTCTTCGCCAAGAAGGTGGGGGAGCGAGGGTCGAGGCGCATCGTGCGGGCGGGGAGCTGCGTCTTGTAGGTAAGGTCTGGTCGAACTGACCAATACATCCCGGCCCAACTCATCTCCTCAAACAGCGGCTGGCACGATGGCTGGTTCTACCTCCGCAACGACGAAAGTCAGTTGCCGAGGTATACCGGCCGGGTGCTAGTCGCCCGAGAGGAGAATTGGTCTTACGGAGTCGCGAAGGCCGAGAAGCCGCGACTGGAGCCGCTGTTGGTGGCGCTACAACAGCTTCGTCTGCGAGGGTTGACGGCGGCAGCGGTGGCCACGGCATTCCACCGGCGCAGGGTGATGCCGTTGTCCCAGCGTCGACTTCGGCTCGACCAGATGACACCGGAGGCGCCACTGGAGGGGAGCCGGATGTCGCACGAGTCCCTCACCCTCGAGGAGCTCCTCCAGCGAGC
This sequence comes from Saccharum hybrid cultivar R570, assembly GCA_038087645.1. NCBI lineage: Eukaryota > Viridiplantae > Streptophyta > Magnoliopsida > Poales > Poaceae > Saccharum > Saccharum hybrid cultivar. The sequence continues at coordinate 29,327,897 of JAQSUU010000804.1, forward strand.
GCGCCAGATGGTGGGGAACTTCAAGCCAGAGGACGTCGACAAAGTGCCGATGCGGCCTACCCAGGGGTTCGAGCCTCTGGTAAGTGCGTTTGTCAACATATTTGTTTATTTTGTCCCTTTTCGTATTCTTTTGATTTAGTCGAGGATGATACGTAGGACTTGTCGGCGGTGAGGGAGACGTGGCCGCTGCTCCCAGAGGACCAGCCGGCTCGAGAGGTGCGACGCCAGCAGGCGTCCAAGAAGAAGAAGAAGAAGGACGCCGCCAAGAAGCGTCAAATCTGCAAGGCCAAGGAGTGGGAGGCGCTGCTAAAGCGTCGATGCCAGCAGAGCCTCGACGGGCTCCCCCTTGAGGAATCCCCCTCCGAGACGGTCTCGGGGGAGGATGACGACGACGACGACAGCGACGGGGATGACGACGCCCTATCGCGGTACGATGCCACGACCGGGCTGGCGGACCTTCCTGACGTGCGCCCCTATCTGGAGCCCGTCGGGGGTTCGTCCTCCCAGGCGTCGAGGCTAGTCCCCGTGACCGTCGTGGAGGAGGAAGAGACGGAGGAAAGGGCGGGCGAAGTGGCGGCCCCCTCGACGGGAGGGGCCGCCCCATCCCGGGTCCTACAGGAGGGGTCAACGGTGCCGCCCCCACAAGTCCAGGCCCCGCAGGCTCAGCCAGCGGTTGGGACGGCAGCGCCGGCGTCGTCATCGGCGACGCCGCCGGCGGGCGTGAGGACCCGAGGCCAGCTAGCCTCGGAGGTGCAGAGGACCCAAAGCGGCCCCCAGCCAAGGCCCCAAGGAGCACCCGGCCCACCAGGGGGCCGGCTGTGAGACCGTCGCAGGTAGCGTCGGGGGGTTCTGATCGGCCGGGGTCGAGGCCCCTGCTGCCCATTTCCGGGTAAGGCTCCGTGCTCCATTTGTCGCTATTTATCGGTCTTGTTTCTGATGTTTTTTCTTGCTTCACAGGCTTAGGCGTAAGGCGGAGCTGGTGGGGCCGACCCCCGCAAAGTCACTCCAGGCGAGTGCCGTCGTCATTAATCGGACGGCGGCGGATGACTTCGCCTGGGTCGAGAGGCTTCAGGCCGCAAAGGAGCGCCTGAAGCAGCAGGAGGCGACAGCCCAGGCTGAGGCAGGCGCTCAGGCGGAGGTGGGTGTCCAAGCGGTCGCTGGTTCCGGCCCTGCCGCACAGGGGTCAGGGCCATAAGAGGTGGCGACGCCCAGCACGGGTGGGGAGGAGCCGGGGTCGTCGTCGACCGCCGAGGCTACTGTCGAGGCCACAACGGCCGAGGCATCCGTCCGTAATGTGGGGCGGGCGGATGTGGACGAGATGATGGTGGAGGTCCCGCTAGAGGCGGGACAGGAGGCGACGCTGTCGGAGACGCTGCAGCCACGGCTGGACCCGCCGGCGGAGCCGGCGGCTACGGTGGAGGGTGGGGCCGTTGTGCCCCCGCTCGTGGTCCCAGAGGAGGAGGTGCTAGCGACTGAGGGGCCAGCCCCGGTGGAAGGGTCGACTCCGGCCATGGTCGACCTCACCCTCGATGACTCCCCCATCGACAAGGGGAAGTAGATGGTGGGAGTCAAGGAGATCGAGGCCGTGGACCAGGCTGGTCCCTCGGCGGTGGTCGATGGGGCCAGAGCGGCGGGTCAGGCTGGTCCTTCCGTAGGGCCAGAGAGTGCCCCGGCTGGAGCACCGTCCGGGAGGTCGGACCTCGCCACGCTAGCCCTGGTACGGGCGGAGGAGTAGATACCGCGCTGGGGGGATCGTCCCTTGAGTTTAGGGACGCTTCCAACCCTGGCGCGGACCCCATCTTCGCCCTGAATGACGGAGACGAGGTGCATCATTGGGAATACCTCGAGGGTCTCCGTCGACACATAGAGCGATCGCTTCGTGTGGTGACGGTGGCCGTGTCACGAGGCATGCGGGATGCCACAGAGGTAAGTTTGGTTTAGCGGCTCTTTTACTATCCTTTCGCTGTCCTTTTGCCCCCTTTCTTTGGTTCTAACCTCTTTGGTTTTTCGAACCGTGGTCAGGAGCTTAAGGAACGCTCCTGTCGCAAGTCGCTCTTCATCCGAAATGAGAGCGGCGTGTGGGCGGCGCTTGCTCGGCAATGGGCTCTGGTCGAGGAGGCCAACAAGTGGCTTTCTGATCAGAGTGCCGAGATGGCCGAGCTGCGCGTCGCCTACGCGGCGGTCAAGGAGGAGGCGGTGCAGGCCTAGGCGGCCAAGGCCGTGGTGCGTGAAGACGTGACCAAGGCCTGGGAGGAGGCAGCCAAGGCCCGTGAGGATCTCGTGCCCCTGTCAGCACGGGTGAAAGAGCTCGAGGAGGACGTCGCCCTGGTCAGCGGGCATCGTGACACCCTCAACGTCCAGATCAGACAGGTAACCGCTCGCTTTGGGGCCCTAAAGGACGAGGTCGCGGCGCTGAGTGGAGCCGTCCAGGAGAAGGACGAGGCTCTCTCGAACGCCCGCTAGGAGATCGAGATGTTGAGGGAGGCCATTCGTGATAGGGATGGCGCTCTTCAAGCGCTCGAGAGGACGTGCGGGGGGCTCCGTGATGAGATCGTGGGCTTGCAGACCTATTCCGAGGGTAAGTATTGGTGTTACGGCCTTGGCGTCGAGGCCCCGTATGAGTGCTAATCTAGTTAATTGTGTTCCAGAGTTGGAGAGGGAGCAACGGGTGGCCCAGGCGGCGGCCAACTCCTTCCAGAGCCTCTTCGAGGCCGAGGTCTAGTGGACTCAGGTGCTCCAGGGCACGATCTCCTCCGTGTGTGATGGCCTGGGGGTCGAGCCCGACGCCGACACTGAGGAGGACGCCCCGAGGAACTCCTTCGTCCGCCGGATGGTGGCGCTGGGCCGCCTTGTCCGGGAAAGGATACGGGGCAGTCTCCACCACGGCGTGAAGAGAGCGCTGGCCGTCGTTCGGTCTGGGTTTGTGTACGACATGGAGCTTGTTGCTGATGGCTTCATCACCGACCCGGACCGGACGGACGAGGAGAACGAGGACGCCTGCCTGGACCTGATTGGGGCCGCCGAGGAGCCTGGAAGCCGCTTGGCCAAGCTTTTCGAAGCCGAGGTGGTTCCGCCCGCCGATGACGAGGGCCTGTGAGCCAAATCTGGGCACAGAGGCCCATGTAATAAGTTAGTGTTTTGAATTTTGGTCGTAGTGGCCTCGGAAGCCTTAAAAACTCGGAACGTAAACCTGTGTCGGTTATTTAAGCTTTGTTCGAGCTTTTTCTTCCCTTTATTGCTTGAATCACATTTTTGCATGATTTACTTAGCACGCCGTCGCGCCTTTGAGCGTAAGGGAGTGAGCGGAGGTACCGTAGACTCGGAGGCATGAGTGATCTCGCGGCTCGACTGCCCTCGAACTCTAGGGTGCTCTTGCGGCCTCGCAGATCGTGTAAGAACCTGATTTAAGCAACGGGGGATGTACTCCTTTTCAAAGTTATGAACCGCCATTAGGTCTACTTAGCGTGTGGTCGTGCCCCTAGGCGTGAGGGGTGAGTGGAGGTACCGTAGCCTCGGAGGCGTAAGTGATCTCGCAGCTCGAGATCCCCTTTGAGCCACAGGGCGCTCTCGAGCGTTGTCGACTTAAGAGGCAGTTCTTCAACTTTGAAAAAAAAAGTACAAGTTTTTTCGGGGACTAGGGGTTCCCCCCTTGTAGCCCCCGAGGGAGGGTCGATTCTAGGAGAACAGAGTCGATCCTTCCTGGTTGTTTGTAAAGCGAAACTTTGAACACTGCTGTATTCTTTATTAATGAGATTGAAAAGAAATTACAGAGCCTCGAGGCTTTTTAAGGGAAAAAGCGACGTACTGTTCAATGTTCCAAGCGTTGATGAGGATTTCGCCCTTCTCGTTGGATAGCTTGTAGGTGCCCGGCTTTAGTACTTCTGCGATAATATATGGTCCTTCCCACGGGGGCGTGAGCTTGTGCCGTCCCTTGGTGTTCTGGCTTCGACGTAGCACTAGGTCACCGACATTGAGGTCGTGCCTGCGAACGTGTCTGTCGTGGTAGCGTCGGAGACCTTGCTGGTACCTGACAGAATGTAACAGAGCCACATCTCGGGCTTCCTCGAGCTGGTCGAGGGCGTCCTCTCTTGTGGCGTCGTTATTTCTCTCGTTGTAGGCCTTTAGCCTTGGGGACCCATATTCTATGTCAGTTGGGAGCATGGCCTCAGATCCGTAGATGAAGAAGAATGGAGTGAACCCCGTGGCTCGACTCGGCATTGTTCTTAGGCTCCATAGGACCGAGGGGAGCTCGGCAGCCCATCTCTTCCCATGTTTGTTTAGCTTGTCAAAGATTCTAGGTTTCAGGCCTTGCAGGACCATGCCGTTGGCACATTCCACTTGGCCATTTGTTTTTGGATGAGCAACGGCTGACCAGAGCACACGGATGTGGTGGTTGTCGCAGAAATCCAGAAACTTTTTACCAGTAAACTGGGTGCCATTGTCCGTGATGATACAGTTGGGAACCTCAAAGCGGTGGATGATGTCGGTGAAAAAGAGCACAGCTTGCTCGGACCTGATGCTGGTGATAGGGCGGGCGTCGATCCACTTGGAGAATTTGTCGATGGCAACGAGCAAGTGGGTGAAGCCGCCGGTTGTCCTTTTCAAGGGCCCGACAAGGTCGAGCCCCCAAACGGCAAACGGCCATGTGATGGGAATGGTTTGCAGGGCGTGTGCTGGAAGATGGGTCTGTCTCGTATAGTATTGGCAACCTTTGCAGGAGCGTACTAGCTTGACAGCGTCGGAGACCGCGGTCGGCCAATAAAAACCTTATCGGAAAGCATTTCCGACAAGGGTTCGAGGCGCTGCGTGATGACCGCAAGCCCCCGAGTGTAGATCGTCGAGCAGGTTTCTGCCTTCCTCATTTGTGATGCAACGTTGGAGGACGCCAGTAGGGCTGCGGCTGTACAGCTCCCTACTGTCGCCAAAGATCACAAAGGTTTTGGCCCGGCGAGCGATCCGTCGAGCCTCGGTCCTGTCCGAGGGGAGGTCCCCTCGGATGAGATGGTCGAGGTACGAAACGCGCCAGTCAGGCTCAGGGTCAGATGGTGGGGTCGAGCCTTCCACCTGCATGGCCTCAGCCCCGGTCGAGGGGGCCTCTGCCACAGGTGGAGGGTCGAGTGACGGCCCATCGACCCTTCCGTCCGACCCGAGGTCGACAGATGGCTGCTGGAGATCTTTTGCGAAAACGTCTGGTGGAACCGTAGTTCGATTGGACACGATTTTCGCTAGTTCATCGGCGGCGTCATTATACCTGCGTGCGATGTGGTTGAGCTCGAGGCCGTGAAACTTGTTCTTAAGGCGCCACACTTCTTCGTAGTAGGCTTCCATCTTGGGATCACGGCAGCTTGAGTTTTTCATGACCTGGTCGATCACGAGCTAGGAGTCGCCTCGAACGTCAAGGTGTCGGACCCCGAGTTCGATGGCAATTCTTAGCCCCGTGATGAGCGCCTCGTATTCGGTGATGTTGTTCGATGCAGGGAAATGAAGCCGGATGACATAGCACATGTGAACACCGAGGGACGAGATGAAGAGCAAACCCGCGCCTGCACCTGTTTTCATCAATGACCCGTCGAAGTACATGGTCCACAGTTCAGCCTGGAGCTGTACCGGGGGGAGTTGAGTGTCGGTCCATTCTACCAGGAAATCTGCTAACACCTGTGATTTAATAGCTTTGTGCAGCGCATAAGAGAGGGTCTCGCCCATGAGCTCGATGGCCCATTTGGTGATTCTACCCGAGGCTTCCCGTTCTGGGCTATCTCTCCCAGGGGAAAGAAGAAACCACAGTCACCGGGTGACCCTCGAAGTAGTGATGGAGTTTGCGCCGTGTCAAGACGACGGCATATAGCAGCTTCTGGATTTGCGGGTATCGTACCTTGGTTTCCGAGAGCACCTCGCTAATGAAGTAGACCGGCCTCTGGACGAGCAAGGTATGTGCTTCCTCGGCCCTCTCGACAACCAAGACCGCGTTGACTACTTGTGTTGTCGCGGCGACATAAAGTAGAAGTGGTTCTCCTGGGGTCAGAGGGACGAGGATTGGTGAACTAGAGAGTGTAGCTTTGAGTTTTGCAAGAGCTTCTTTGGCCTCGAGGGTCCACGAAAAGTGCTCTGATTTCTTCAGGAGGCGGTACAGGGGGAGCGCTTTTTCGCTGAGGCGCGAAATGAAACGGCTGAGCGCCGCCAAGCAGCCCGTGACCCTCTGTACGCCCTTCAGATCTCGGATGGGGCCCATCTTGGTTATCGCTGTGATTTTTTCTGGGTTGGCCTCGATGCCACGCTTAGACACGATGAACCCCAAAAGCATACCTCGAGGAACGCCAAAAACGCATTTCTCAGGATTGAGCTTGATGTTTTTTGCCCGGAGGCATTTGAACGCAACGTCGAGGTTGTTTACCAAATCGTCGGCTTGTTTGGTCTTGACAACGATGTCATCGACGTAAGCCTCGACGGTTGGTCCGATGTGTTCCCCAAAAACATGTTGCATGCATCGCTGGTATGTAGCCCCTGCATTCCAGAGACCGAAAGGCATAGTAACGTAGCAATACATGCCGAATGGGGTAATGAATAAAGTGGCGAGCTGGTCGGACTCTTTCATTTTGATCTGGTGGTAGCTGGAGTATGCATCTAGGAACGAGAGAGTTTCACATCTTGCGGTGGAATCAATGATTTGATCAATGCGTGGTAAAGGAAAGGGAACTTTCAAACATGATTTATTTAAACTAGTATAGTCTACACACATCCTCCACTTCCCACTCTTTTTCTTAACTAATACAGGATTAGCTATCCACTCAGGATGGTGAACCTCCTTGATGAACCCGGCCTCCAGTAGTTTGTGTATCTCCTCACTGATGACCTTGTGCTTCTCCTCGTCGAAGCGGCGCAAGCGTTGCTTCACCGGTTTGGAGCCGGCGCGGATCTCCAAGGCTTGCTCGGCGACTTCCCTGGGTATGCCCGGCATATCCGAGGGACTCCACGCAAAGATGTCGATGTTCGCGCGGAGAAAGTCGACGAGCACTGCTTCCTATTTGGGATCGAGGGTGGCGCTGATGCTCAGCGCCTTCCCCTTGGGATTGGCAGGATCGAGGGGTACAAGCTTGACGTCCTCCGCGGGCTCGAAGCTGCCGGCATGACGCTTGGGGTCGGGAATCTCGTTGGCCAGACCGTCGAGGTCCGCCGCCAAGGTTGCCGATTCCAAAACAGCCTCGCCGTGCTCGATGCACTCGACGTCGCACTCGTAGGTGTGTTCGTACGAGGGCCCTACGGTGATGACACCGTTTGGGCCTGGCATCTTGAGCTTGAGGTAGCTGTAGTTCGGGACCGCCATGAACCGGGCGTAGCATGGGCGCCCAAGGATAGCGTGGTATGTTCCACAGAATCTGACCACTTTGAAAGTGAGAGTCTCCTTTCTGAAGTTGGAAGGAGTGTCAAAGCAGACAGGCAGATCGACCCGGCCGACAGGTTCTGCCCGTTTCCCTAGCACAACTCCGTGGAAGCCCCCGACGCTGGGTTGGAGGCGCGTTCTCTTGATCCCCAGGAGGTCGAGGGTCTGAGCATAGATGATGTTGAGGCTGCTTCCGCCGTCCATGAGTACCTTTGTGAGGCGTGTGTTGGCGATGATGGGATCAACAACAAGCGGGTAGATTCCCGGATTGGGGACATAGTCAGGATGGTCATCACGGTCGAAAGTGATGGCAACCTCAAACCAGCTAAGGAAGTGGGGGACCGCCGGCTGTACGGAGAAAACCTCACGCCGCTCTCGTTTGCGCTGGCACGTCGAGAGGAGGGTCGAGGGTCCTCCGTAGATCATGAAGCAGTCATGGATCTCGGGGAACCCCGCATCCTTGTCGTCGCCCTTGGGATCATCCTTCTTGTTGTCCTTCTTGATGCCTACGCCCTCAAAGTACCTACGGAGCATATGACAATCCTCGAGGTTATGGTTTGTGGGTCCCTTATGATAGGGACACGGCTCTTTGAGCATTTTGTCGAAGATGCCCCTGCCGGGGGGGCCTCGAGGTTTCTTGCGCTCGACAGCAGCGACAAGTTCGTCGGTCAGGGTCTCGAGCTTGCCCTGCTGGTTCTTCTTCTTTCTCCAGTTGTTCCTCTTGGAGCCCCGGCTGGAACCCGCGGGATCGTCGACATTCTGCTTCCCTTTGTCCTGGTCACCGCCAAAGATAGCACCAACTGCCTCCTCGCCGGCGGCAAAGTTAGTGATGATGTCCATCAATCCGTTGGCAGTGAGTGGGGTGTTTTGGCCCAACTCTCGGACCAACTCTTTGCAGGTGGTTCCGGAGAGGAAGGCCATGATCACGTCGGAGTCGGTGATGTTGGGGAGCTCAGTGCGTTGCCTGGAGAAGCGCCGGATATAATCTCGGAGGGATTCACCCGGCTTTTGCTTGCAACTCTGGAGGTCCCATGAGTTGCCGGGGCGCACGTAGGTCCCCTTGAAGTTTCCCTCGAACACCCTAACGAGATCGTCCTAGTCGTGGATCTACCGAGGCGGAAGATCCTCGAGCCAGGCTCGAGCGGTGTCGGACAGGAACAGGGGAGTTGTCGGATGATGACCCGGTCGTCGGTGGCCCCGCCCAGTTGACACGCCAAGCGGAAATCGGCGAGCCAAAGTTCGGGTTTGGTCTCGCCGTTGTACTTGGTGAGAGTCGTGGGAGGGCAGAACCGCGCCGGGAGTATTGTTTCGCAGATAGCCTTACTGAAGACCCAAGGGCCCGGAGGCTCGGGTGAAGGGCTACGATCTTCTGAGCTGTCGTAGCCTCCGCCTCTGTGCACACGGTAACCTCGGCCACCCCGTCGCCGTGTTTGCGCGTGCGGCGCTCGACGATGTTGCTACGGGTGTCTCGAGGTTCATGATCGTCGGCGATGTGCTCGGGGACAGGCGCCGCCCTGTTTCGCGCGGGCGGGCTCGGGATGAACCGAGGCCCCTCTCTCCTGTTGGGAGGGCTCGACAAGCCGCTCCGAGGCTGGCTTGCGTCGCCTCGAGGCGGAGCTCTCGGCCTGCTGCATAGCAGCGGTCTCGAGGAGCTCTCGGATTTCATCTCGAGCCCGACGGGCGTCGGGGTTTGACGCCTCGGGCATGTTATGGAGGAGCATGGCGGCGGCGGCGACATTCTGGCTGGCTCGAGCGAAAACCGGGGGGTCGACCACCCAGTCCTCATCGATGCGACGATTGATGTCGCGAGCTCTTTCGCGAGCTCTCCCGCCATGTGCATGTGCCGCGCGCTCATGCTCGAGGGTTTGTTGGAGTAGGCGCAGGTTTCTCGTTCCTCGTCGAGCCTGTCCTGCAACTCGCGAATTTGCTCGAGCTGCATTCCTTGATCCGCAAGGAATTGAGCCTCATCTCGCACGGCAGGGAGCTCGACATGAGGTGGCGTGTGTCTTCCTTCAACCGGCTCCTCGTCCTCTGATTCCGACGTGCTTGCCTCATCGATGTTGAAGCACTCGCGGGTCGGATCGTAGGTGTCATCAGCAGAGTCGGAGTCAGGAGCGCCGAAGTTGTAGTATGATGGAGGAATGTGAGACCGTTGCAAATCATCTCTGTGGTTGCAACGTTGAGGAGCAGTCACACGGGGCTCTGTTTTCGGGGTCTCCGTAGAGTCCAGATACTCAGAAGCCGGCGTGGATGCAACGAGGTTCAGAGTGGAGCATAGATGGTGCATGAGGAGTTCCTCGTAAGCACTCATACTAGTGCTTACAGAGGAAGCATACGCCCGGGCAACCGAGTCTAGCCCAAACGGGAATGTTGATGGAGATATCGTCGTTTGCGCCGGAGTGGTTGAACCGGGTAGCGGCGATGTCTCACCGGACGGGGGAGCGGTGGAATTCTCCGTCGGCATCTTTCCCTCAGCCAAGCTCATCCTACACAGACCCTCAATGAGGAAATCTGGGTTGGCGTCTGGCTGAGAGGCGCCGGATCGGGGAGTCCCACCACCCTCCGTGAGGTGAAGACGGCGGTTGCGCCGGGCTCGTCATCGTCTGGCGGCTCGCGTCTGTCGAGAGCGAAGATACCGGCGCAGTGCTCCCCCGGGCTGGGAGAGCTCGTAATCCTCGTCGGTCGGGTGCCTGGGCGGGAGGAGGACCATATCGTAGCCGTGGCCAAGCGACATGAACTCAAAACTCCCGAACCAGATCACCGTGGCCAACGGGAGTGGGCATTCGGGGTCAGCCATCCAGGAAAGAATGGTGGAAAAATGATGTTGGCACGCAGCGGCCCCTACCTGGCGCGCCAACTGTCGGTGTTCGGTCCCGTGGGGGTCCTAAACCGACGAGTGAGTGCTGCATGTCCCTAACCTGGATGGTGATGTAAGGAGAACACACGGGGGGTTTATCCTGGTTTGGGCAGAAGAAGGCCCTACGTCCAGTTGGGGGGAGAGTTTTGTATTTCCTTGCACCGAGGTGCTTGTGTAGGGGTTACAAGCTTGCGAGAGAGGGCGGCGAGCCCAAGTCTCAAAGAGAGAAAAAAGAGTACATAGGTGATTACTTGAGATGTTGATCTCTGAGTTGGGGTCTTGGATTACTGGCATTTGGTTTTGGGCTTGTGTCTTGCCTGCTGTCCGTGTCCCCTTGTAGGGTCCTGGCCTGCCCTTTTATAGGGTAAGAGGAGGCCAGTGCACTAGGGAGCCTTGAGGTGATGTTTTGTCGATCCCTGTTGGAGTGACTGTAGCGGCGTGCCCCAGGCATGGTCGGCCATCCCTGGACACCATGGTGACGTCGGGGATGAGACGGCGAAATGACCTGGAGCACGGTGCCACGCTGGCCTTCCTTCCCTGTCGAACTGCGCTGGGCGTCGAGGCTAGGTCGAGGCCAAGTCGAGGCCGGACGGATAAGGCCGAATCTCCGAGATCGCGGAAAACGGGCCTTGTCGTATCCTTCCTCGAGGGTGACTGGCGATAAACAGTGCACGGTAAGGTGTGTATAGTGACAGGTTTCACCCCCATCACGGGATGGGCGGTAAAATAGTGAGGACTGACACCGGCGTTGTTCCCACGTCGATCATGGTTGTGGCCATGTCGGTAGGTAGTAGCAGGTAATCGCATTAAATGCTCTGACTTTTGTCTTGGGGTAGGTGAACAGAGTGGGTCGAGTGTTCCGACGTGGGGTCATGCGAGTCGGAGTTTTCCCGCTGGCCGAACGAGCCTCGTGCGAGTCAGAGCGCGGTCGAGGTGCCTCGTTGTATGGGACGGGGCGCGGTCGAGGCGTTCCTATCAGGGGAGCCTCGTACGAGTCGGAGTTGGAGCGCGGTCGAGGCACTCCGTCGAGCTGGCCTCGTACGAGACGGACCCGGTACGCGATTGAGGCGGGCTGCCTTTTGCTGTGGCTTAATCTTTTTGTTTTTTTTATTATCGTTGGTTGTGGGTACCCCCATACTGTTGGTACCGACACAAGCTGACCGGGGATCACAAGGTGTTGCCGGAGGTTTTCGGTGCCCAACTAGCAGGCCAGCGGCCCGCGACGCCAGCGTTGCGGACCGGACTTGGGCCTGCGCTCCTATCCCATATCGCGGAAGGCGGTTCGTGGGAGGAGTTACTTTGATGCCCTTGTCCTAATACCGTAAGTTAAGAATATTTTTAGGATATCCCGCCACCGTCATGGGGTATTTTTGTAAAAATAACTTGGTGAAAAACAGTGCCCTATAAAAGAAAGGTGTAAATATGACTGAAGTTGGTTGGTGAATACATTAATGAAGCCCTAGTCTTTCTTGTGTTCACTAGTCTCTGACCTCCATTCGGAGCACCGGCCACGCGGAGATAAACCTGACTCACCTGCTGGAATATGACATTCCAACATAATTAAAAAGTAACCCATAGCCAATAAAAAAATAGTTTATATACTATACAGCTGACACAATACACTAAACAAACATGGAGCCGTGGGGCAGCTAGCCGTTGGCCCTTTTTCCCCTGCCGTCTCGGTCCAAACGAGCACAGCATATTGAACTCCATCCTGTCACCATCACCAAGTTGCCTATAAAACTATAGTGCTGCTCAGTTATTCGCAATGACGAGCCTTCGTTCGTCCAAACAATAAGGTGACATTACACTGAAAAGCGCATATTACAAACGTATATTTCAAGTGTTTTATATGTTTCGTCTGGATGTTGCATGTATTTTATCTGGATGTTGCAAAAGTAGATCGAGATGTTTCACATGTTGCAATAGCTATACACGTATATTGCAAGTATATGTTCTAAATATTTTAACTGTTTTCAGATGCATGTTGCATACATATGATTTCAAAAGTTTTAGTTGTTTCATATGTATGTTGCAAGTATTTTAACTGGATGTTACATATGTTGTAGTGGCTATACATATATGTTACAACCATATATTCTAAATGTCTCACATGTTTATACATATGTTACAGCAAATGCTTCATGTTGCAAGTGTTTTCGTTAGCAGGCACGGCCAACGAGTGCATGCGGAGGTGGAGGTAGAGATGGTCCCCGCGGGCGCAGCAGCAGATGGGCACGCAGCAGCAGCAGGTGCGGGTGGTTAGGCGCGGGCAGGTGGAGCAGGCGGAGCAGCCGGGTCAGGCGCATTATAGGATAATGTTGGCGTCCCTCGAAAACAAACCCATCCGGACGTCCGGTATATTTGACACATACTCCATCCTTCTCATGAGCATCAGTTATTGAGTTTAAAATTTTCCCGAAAGCAAATGATGTTTTAGGGAGAATAAATATAGGCAATAAGGACCACTTAAGGGTGTTTAAATTCAGGGGCTAAAGTTTAGCAATGTCACATCGGGTGTCACATGTGGTGTCATATGAAAGTGTTTGATAGTAATAATAAAATAAATTACACAAGTTCTCAGTAATCCGTGAGACAAATTTATTATGCCTAATTAATCCGTCGTTAACACGTGTTACTGTAGCACCACATTGTCAAATCATAGACTAATTAGGCTTAAAAAATTCGTCTTGCAAATTAGTCTCAATCTGTGCATTTAGTTTCGTAATTAGTTAATATTTAATATTCTATGCATGTATCAAATATTCGATATGATATGGACTAAAATTTAGAAGGAAGAAACAAACAAGGCCGGCCTCTGCATTCAGTCACACCTCCTCTTTCCATCAATATTTGTGCATGAGTATTTAACTGTCCTGAAAACCTAAAAGATTATCAAATGTAAGCTTGCTGGCCGGTGGCTAGTGGCTGAAATTAAAAATGATGAACCCATTGTTCACTCTCGGTGGGCTCGAAAGACCACGTGCTGTGGCGCTTGTGACGAGGCATCCTATGAGGTGTTCAGTAGCAAGAAGACAAGATCTAGTCACGCTAGACGAGCCAACACAAGTGAAAAGCGCACTGCTAAAAGTCCATTCCCATGTGGCCATGTGTACGACGGTGCTGCCCAAGACGCTCGCTAAGTAGGTCTGCTCTCAGGCCCGGCGCTGTAATACTAGTTGGAGATGCCCTTGATTACTGTAATAGCAGATTACATAACCCAATAGTACCTTGCATACGGAAAACCAATAAATAAACTTCTGGAGTGTTCACTCACTAGTGTCCTACTAGCAGACCATGTTGGGTTATTGTATGGGTAAGATTCCCATGGGCATCTCAAGGGCAGCACAATGCAAAATTCTTGGCCACAGCCAACCCTCAGCTGGCTAATAAGACAGAATTGTCTTCAAGCACCTGTATGGCTGTATAAAGTTCTATTATCCTATAAGCAAAGTGCAACTTATATAGGCTTAACTGTACTGTTTGACATGTTCGTCATCTTCTTCCCGTCGTGAACATTTTCGTCATATGTGTCACCTGTGCTCCAACAAAAGGTCAAATAAATTAGCTTAACTTCCAGCTTCGATGATAATCAAAGAAAGAGAAGCAGTGCTATATATCTCTACGAATGCTTGCAAAACAATTGTCAGATTTGTAATATGTTCAAACAAAAAAAATGTTTGCAGACAAGAAATTAAATGTTCTAAGTAGAGAAATTAGCTTTTCTAGAAAATCAAATAATTGTTTTTTCATTTAACTTACGTTTTCTACTATGTAAACAACGGAGATGAATAAATCTACTTTGTTGGATTCAGAACTACAGTTGAAGTTGATAGACTCTAGTGGTGATAAAGTAATAATAAATAGATGGTGCAAACAAATCCTAGAGAGAGCAACTTAATAAGAAAATTAAATTTCTACATAACTATACTCCCTCGGGTTTTAAATGTATGTCGTTAGTTACGACAACCTTAATTTTTGAACCAGTTAAGTTGTCCTAACGTCAGATATATACTTATACTATTATAAGAACATCTCCAAGAATCTTTTTAAAACTCACTCTGTTTATCATCATTTGGTGAGCCATTTTCATAAAAATCATTTTCTATATCTTTCGACTCTCCAACAGCTTTTTTATTGTAGATGCACAGTGTAGTAGCATGTGCTCCCCATGGTTGAGCCAGCCAGCCAGGGTTCCTGTGGTTGAACCAGCCGGCCAGGGCTCTATCCCTGGCCTTTCACCTTATTGAGATGGGTCCCTCCCCCTGACATTAAAAAAATAACTTCTATATTTTGTGCACACTCTAGAGAGACATTCTTGCTTTCTAACTTTGGCTAGCGAGAATTCGGGAATAGAGGATGGCTACATATGGATAACCAATTAAAGAAGTTGTTGAAAGGTATTCTTTTCACCAAAACCTCAATTCTTAGCAAGGAAGGATATAGAAAGAGTTTCTTCAGCTGGTTCACACCAACCAGTATGGCTTCATCAAAGGTAGAACAATCCATGATTGCTTAGCCTGGGCATTTCAGTTCTTGCATCTATGCCATAAATCCAAGAAAGAGATAGTCATACTCAAGTTAGATTTTGAGAAGGCCTTTGACAAAGTGGAACATCATGTCATTCTTCAAGTCCTAAAGCATAAAGGTTTCCTAGATAAATGGATCAGCTGGATCCACAACATTTTAAACAATGGATCTTCTTTTGTCCTGCTTAATGGCATACCTGGAAAAATGTTTACTTGCAAAAGAGGTGTCAGGCAGGTTGACCCTCTCTCTCCCTTCCTCTTTGTACTGGCAGCAGACCTGCCTCAGACAATAATCAACAAAACATGGCAGATTGGGGTCATAAAACACCCTCTTTGTGACAACTTTGAAGGTGATTTTCCCATTTTGCAATATGCTGATGATACCCTCCTGATACTGCCAGGTGATGCAAGAACTCTATTTAATCTCAAAGGTATGCTTAGATCCTTCTCTGATAGCACTGGCCTACATGTAAACTTCAGTAAGTCCTTTCTGGTGCCTATCAACATGAGTGATGCTAGAACATCTCACTTGGCCAACACCTTTGGCTGCAAGGTTGGAACCTTACCTAGGGCTACCTTTGGGCACAACAAAGCCTTCTTTACAAGAATTCAGTCCACTCCTCACTATAATTGAGAAAATATTATCTATCATTAGCAAGTTTTTATCCTACAATGGCAGACTGATACTTGTTAATTCAGTTCTCAGTGCTCTTCCAACCTTCTACATGTGTTGTCTGAAGCTCCCCCCTCAAATCACTCAACAGATTGACATTTATAGAAAACACTGTCTGTGGAGCAATGGTGACATAAATAGAAAAGGAAAATGTCTAGCAGTGTAACATCGTAGATGTTAAGGAACAATTAAAATCTTAATCATGATCACCATCATGCATAATCATCAAGCATTGTGGCATAAATGCACTCCATGTTTCAATTATGGCATTTATATGTGTGCATATATGATGTTTCATATGTTGTATGAAGTGTTGTCAATAATAGTGATTAAGGTTCTTTGTGAATTTATAGGTTAATAATTTGCTTAAATAATTAAAATTCTGTTTTAAAATAAACTTGGTAGTGTTAAGTTGACGCTCTCTTCTTTCTCCTATCTTCTCTCCTCTACGTCAGCAAAAATGCTGAGTAACTTAGCTATAAGCCCGTTACTGTACTTGCTCTTAGCAGCAGTAGACAGCCGGTCCGGCACGTAGCAGCAGCTGCAGGCGCGGGTGGGTAGGCACGGGAGGTGCAACAGGTGGGGCTGGCGAGGCAGGTGCGTTATACGATAACGTCCGGTGGTAGTAACTCCTATAAAATATTTGACACATACTCCATCCTTCTCACAATAGAATCAGTTATCGAGTTTAAATTTTTCCCAAAAGCAAATGATTTTTAGGGAGAATATGAAACTCCTATAGCGCGTAGGATCCGCGCTCTCGCAGCCATCCTGGTTACTGTTTCGGTACCGTCCCTCCAGTCCCAAGCGCCCACGTGTTCTGCTCTCTGGTTCGTGTCACCGGTTGCGACGGGCGTAGCCGGTGCCCCAATTCCTGCGCTCCCACTGCCTCCCGGTTTCTACCTCCAGTTACCGGTTGGACCAGAGGCGTCTGCGTTGCTCAGGTCCTGAGCTCGTGCGTGTGTACCCCTCCTTTTCCTCATCGCTGATTCATGGGCCTAAGTTTGCTTTGGCCCAGCACCTGTGATTCGGAGTGTTGCGGCCTCAGAGCCGTCGTCGCCACGCTCGGTGGCGCGCTTCTCCAGGCACCGCGCCGCGGCCTCGGCGCTCGCGCTGCCCGTGCCTCGCCGCATCCGCCGCCTGGGTTTTAAGTCCTCCGTCTGCCTTTCTCGCTGATCTTTTCTTCTCCGCGCTGCTGCCTGGAAAGGGGCCGCACCATTGCCGCTCTGGTTGCTGGAAGTTGGATACGTCCGTGCCTCCCTCGCTTCCATGGATTGGTCCCGTCCTCTTTTGGATTCGCCTATGCCTGCGCTCTTTTTGATCTCATGTGTTGTGTAGTTGTGCCAATCTGCGGATTTTTTTGGCCAACGCAGGTTCGGGCTGTCCATCCTTCTCGCCTCCCCGGGGAGCTGCCTCCGTCCAGCCGTTGCTCCGGTCCCCCGGTCCCCAGACGGCCGCGCCCTTACCCTGCGCGCTTGCTCGACAGATCCACAGGACCCCACCTGCCGACCTGTCCGATTACACGGATGTGAAGAACGCGGTGGAGCCATGGAGGGCAGGGAGTGCAGAGGACCATACACGACATCAGCGGATGTCTGTGTGGCCGGCATGCCAGTACTTGTGCCTATGCAAAGCATTTGCATGCCAGTACTTGTGCCTATGCAAAGCATTTGCTTCCGTCCCGTAGGTGAGGTCCTTGGTTGGATTGCTGCTCCTGGTTCTACTGTTCAATAAGTGCGACCTCCCGTTCCTCTGCAACAAGGTGACATTTCTTATCTACTATGCTATTATAGCCTTATCATCATGCCAAACATTGGTCTTAGGTATCCAGATTTGCCACTAATTTTGGTCCACTTTCTCTCCCTTTCGTACTGAATGAATTAATTGCACGTGCCTAAGTTTCAGATGATTTATTAATTAGATTACTGGTGGTCGCACCAATCATGTAGTTACTTAAGTTTTCTTAAGAATTTCCATCAATAATTTCCAAATTTATGCATGCATGATAGATGCCATTTAGGTTTTCCACATCGCTTCATTTTAATGCTTTGTCCCAGTTTTTTTATGCCTGAAAAATCTTTTGGATGCCCCGTGTTAGCCATCATGATAATTCTGGTTCAACAATGTGGCTAATAGGAATAATTTTGACTATGTTTCAGTTCTGTTGTTATCATAGTCAGAGTCACTATCAACATGTCCTGTCCAAACCTTATTGGAATGGCTTAATGTTTCCTGACCGCCTATATGTAATGTTTCTTACCTCCATTTGATCATGAGCGGTGAATGGGTTTATTTTCTTGGTGTTCTGCACTTCTGTTCTTGAATCATAATTTCTCTACCCTCATGCTCTCATTTCTTTGTCAACATTTGGTTCTGGTTGGAAAAGAAATGGCCACTGTTGATTGTGCTGATTAAATTGGTTGGGTGGCCAGGAGATTTGGTTCCGCACTCCAGTATGCACTACCTGAGCATGTTGTAGCTGTTGGTGACATCAAGCTCAGCCACCCTCACACATGCGCCTTATTTTTGGGGTGGTCCCTGGGGTGCCCGTGAACATCTGCAGGAGGTTAGATTCACACAAATACTTTGTATCTTATAGCTACAAACAAATCCTTTTCAGGATAGCATGATCTTCCTTGTGTTGCAGTCCTTGCACTTCTCATGGTATGCCGTTTTGGAACCCTTCCCTCCTTAAATATGTTTCAGGCATCACAAAATTTGCAGCTTTGGACATCTTTCAGCATCTATTGTTTGAATCACGGTTTCACATAGCTACTACTCCTATAGTTTGCATGCATGTACAATCTTTACTCCATAGGCATAAAGAAACCTATGCCAATAGGGTTTCTCTCTCATTGTTAAGCCAAATGGAATTTGTTTGATGCTTCCCAGGTTCTTGCTTACAGTGCCATCATGTGTTAAGGTTCACCGTGGCATTGCAACTTTAAAAGCTGTATATTGTAACCATGTAATCTCTAGGTTAGTACCATATGTGCATTCTTATTTTGAGTAAATATATTATGGTTAATGTTCTTGTTTTTAGTGCATCTTAGTCTTATTAGCACATTCCATTTCTCAATTAGTCCACTGTATGTATAGAGTATTGGATTTTAGGAGAATAAGGTCAAATAGTGCATGGTGTTACTTTATTTGTTTTATTCCACTGTATGTTTTTACTATGAGTCCATTGTCCGCTGACAATTGTGGAAATTTGGGGCTTGCAGGAGAGGTTGAAACTGATGTCCTGTGATTCTACTCAGTGCTGCCTTCACCTGCTCTGTGCTCTGGCTCATATATTGTTGTTTCCCCTCTGACTGTCCTTTTGGCAAGTTCCCTCTGTCTGTAGAAGATTGTAGTTCACATGTTACAGGTACTCCAATAGAGACTAACTGTTATTTGTTATCTATTTGTGGTCCTAATTTTTCTGTAACATTTTCTGAAACCAACGAGTTAAGAATGGATCGTAGAATTGGGAAGTAAATATATCAAGAATCCAGTACCATGTACTTGCTCCTTGTGCTTAGATTCTTGGGTAAAAGGGAGGCTGCTCAACATCTTTTCATTGTTTCTCATCTTACTGTTTCATTCAAAATTTTCCTTTTCTTATTTTACATCTCACTGCATGCAGTTCACTTCACGGACCAGATAGCCCCATATATGGTCTCCTACTCTCAGGTAGAACAACAAGTGATACGCCTTTCCACAAGATGAGTGAGTATTCATGTTACTGTCTTACAAAGCATGTGCTCCTTTCGTTTCCAAAAAATTAATGCTAAAAACTGTTGTCATCTTCATTTGGTTATTTGAAGCAAAAGCCTTGAGGATTTTGACAAACATAGCCAATCTACCGATGGATTGTTTGGGAAGTAGTCACAAATACGACATTCTTTTTTTTCAATAATGAGAGTTTCATACCTTGATACAATTGTATTTTTGATAATGAGTGTGGGTGATTTGAATCACCCTTGTGAATTTATATTTACAGTATGTCCATCATAGTTTAGCTGAGTGCATTTGCATCTTTTTCATGTGGCACTAAAAATTATTTTATTTAACAAGTTAGCCATATTGATGTAGCTTGACTTCAGTTCATTGAAATCAGGTTACCAGCCCATATGTGTGTTCTTCCATAAATCATGTTAGTATTAAATTAAACTACTGCGGGAATGACACCAAACTTTAATACCTGAAGTTCATGTCTGCAATATAAGATAGTTTTTGCTTTCTACCTGACGATTGATGTTGAAATTATTGCCAACAAGTTTAAGAAACTCATCCCAAAACTTTGGTTGTCCAAGAAATATTTCAGTGTTTTCAAGTCTTATTCTGAAGTGTAGCTTAATATGCAGCTGGAAAACGAAGATCGCATGGGGAGAACACTAAGAAAGCACAAAGGTCACCCAAGAGTCATGGATCAATTCTTACTGCACTAATTACGAGACAGGGTGACAACATTCGGCTGGTGTTTTCCTTCAATCCACCCAATATGTCAGATTAGTACTTTTCTGTACATGTATGGAAATTTCCTATGTCAAAGTGAAATGATCATACATGGCATCCATATAAAACCTCACTTATCATAATGTTTACAGTTATGCTCTCTTCCTGTACAAGCCTGTACATTTTTGTTGCGATGTCTCACCTAACTAATGTACATTTGAGTGACTACATTGTACGTAACTCTATTGTACATATGTAAACTAATAAATACGTGTGAACGCTTGCAATCTATTTCATGCTACTGAATACATTGCCGTTTCTATAAAGAACAAACATGCAGACGATTATGTGTTACCACTACGGGCGCGGCGAAGCGCGCCTACCTACCTAGTAATAAATATAGGCCATAAGGACCACTTAAATTAATGAACCACCTCTGCATTCACTCACACCTCCTCTTTCCATCAATATTTGTGCATGAGTATTTAACTGATGTCCTGAAAAGCAAAAAGACTATGTAATGTACATGTCTGTCTTAAAAATCGTAAAACGTTAGTTTTTTTTTGATAGAGGGAGCGACAATCTATCAGCTAGCACCGACCACGATGTAATGCTGAAATTAAAAATGATGAACCCATTGTTGACTCTCGATGGGCTCAAAAGACCACGTGCTGTGGCGCACGTGACGAGGCATCCTATGAGGTGTTCAGTAGCAAGAAGACAAGATCTAGTCCCGCTAGATGAGCCAACGTACACAAGTGGAAACTGCACTGCTAAATTAAAAGGCCATTACCATGTGGCCATGTGCACGAGACGGGCCGTTCAGTAGGTTTGCTCAGACCCGGCGTAGTAAGGGATGAAACCGGATCGTACGCTCTACATGCGACGACGTACGTCACAACTTCCTCGAAACATTCTTAATTTTTTATCATAGCCTCTACATGCGATATCATGACATCTTGGTAATTTTTGTGATTTTCGGACTTCGTTTGTATTTAATAGAATTTAAAAACAAATCGTCCGCAAGTCGGTGCCCATGTTTCGTGAACATGATGATCGAAATTTAGGGTGTATTCCTAGATAGCGCCTCATAATACACTCAAAAGCATGAATATCATTTTTTGAATGGCTAAATTCCATTATTCAATGCACCTACAGTTTAAATTTGCTTTTTACGAAAAAATTCAAGTAAATGATATAAATTAACTAAGTTCAGCAAACAACATAAAAATGTACCAAAATTTAAAATGTAGCTCCTAATATTATAGTAGGGCTGAAAAAAAATTTGGGTGAAAAAAAATTAAATTCTTTGCCGAGTGCCAGCATCCTGGTACTCGGCAAAGAAATTCTTTGCCGTAAGAAATTAAAAAAAATAAAATGCTGAAAATTCTTTGCCGAGTGCCAAGTCGTGGGCACTCGGCAAAATAATTTAAAAAAAATTTGGTGCAAAAAAAATAAATTCTTTGCCGAGTCCCAGATCGCCGGCACTCGGCAAAGAATTTTTTTTAAAAAAAATAAAAACTTTGCCGAGTGCCGGCGATCTGGCACTCGGCAAAGAAATTAAAAAAAAATGCTGAAAATTCTTTGCCGAGTGCCAAGTCGTGAGCACTCAGCAAAGTAATTTAAAAAAAAATTGGTCCAAAAAAAATTAAATTCTTTGCCGAGTGCCAGATCGTGGGCACTCGGCAAAGATATTTTTTAAAAAAAATTAAAACCTTTGCTGATTGCCGACGATCTGGCACTCGGCAAAGAATTTTTTTTAAAAAAAAGGCTTTGCCGAGTGCCAGATCGCCGGCACTCGGCAAAGCATTTAAAAAAATAAAATCTTTGCCGAGTGCCGAATCGCGGGCACTCGGCAAAGCAGGGATATAAACAGGCCCGCGAGTCCGACATCTCTTTCAGCCGCGCCCCACGCCGCCCGGCTGCGCCCGCGCCGCGCCCGCCCCGCGCCCGCGCGCGCCCGGCCGCACCGTGCCGCGCCGCGCACGCCCGGCATTCCCGCGCCGCCCCGTGCCACCGCCCGCTCGGCCGCCACGCCGGCCGCTCGCACACGCGCCCTCCGCGCCAGCCGCCCGCGCCGCTCGCCCTGCACGGCGGCGCCTCCGCGCGACCGCGCCGCCGTGCCGCCGCACCGCCGACGAGCACCCACTAGGTTCGTTCATTCCTTTTCTATGCAATTCGTGTAATGCGTAAAATAGTCGTGTCAGTAGTAATTGTTGTTGTATGTGTTGTCGTTGTATGTGGTTTTCGGACATTGAGCCGTTGTATGTGGATATCGGCCATCGAGCCGTTGTATGTGGATGTCGGCCATCGAGCTGTCATATGTGAATGTCAGGCCATCGTGCCGTTGTTTTTTGCAGGTATTCGAAACCTCCCCATGCAGGGGAGGTTCTGCCGAAATTTTTAATTAACAGTATTATTTTTCTTTATTTTTTTGCAGAGAAGAGCCCGTTGAAGCGGAGTCGGAGTACGTCGATCGTCTTCCTCGGTGTTGTGGGTCTGCCTGCACCGCGTCGCCTCGCCACTGCACCGACTCGCCACAGCTCCGCTATCCTGACTCCACCGGCACCCTAGGTATAACCCCTTTCCTTATCATAGTCGTAGCTCGCGTAACTCGGTTAGGCGTCTCCCGTTCGAAAGAGATACAGTTATTGGTATGCAGATCTTTGTATATCTATGACCATATCTATTTCGGATTATCCACGTATTTTGGACAGCTCGTGGATGCGTAGATGAGTTAGTTTCCTTGGTCTGCTCCGATTCGAGACAGGGTTTTGGCATCATCTCCCTGTTGTTCTCCAGATACACACTCGCCCTGCTAGGACGTGTATCGAGAGAACAGCGGGGAGGTGCTACCGAAATTCTGTCTCCGATAGGAGTAGAGCATGGAAAGTAACCTCATCTACGTATCCGCGGGTGGGATTAGGACCTATCCTCACCTATTAGATAGTACGAACGACATGTAGCTGCAATTGATGGTTACTTTGCTCGCTGGTATATATGTTAGAGGATGGATGACCGTGAGTGGATGTACACGGGTCACTCAAGTCAGAGTGATTTCACCACTGAATGGATGATGAAGACCAATGATTTCTTGGAACTAGCATTTGGCGAGTCTACTAAAGGAGCGTTTCTAGTTTTGTGTCCCTGCAAGAGATGTGCAAATAGAAAAAGGAAAAATAAGGTGGATATGGGTAAACATCTTTTGAAGAATGGATTTACGCCGAACTATACTCGGTGGGTCCACCATGGTGAAGCCCATCGTCTAAGAGAGGAGGTGGTGAGACCCCGCGTCGAGGATTTTGATCCTGCTACCGGGGTAGCAGAAATGTTAGATGACTTTTATGAAGGACAGTACACTAAAGGACGTACGGAGGAGGAGATGGAGGAAACGGTAAAGGCGTTTTATGACATGATGTCTTCAGCACAGAAACCCCTTCACGACCAGACAATAGTTTCTCAACTGGATGCCATTGGACGTTTAATGGGGTTCAAGTCTGAGTGTAGCATGAGTCGAGAACACTTCGATAGTATGTTGACCGTGATTGGCAGTCTGCTTCCGGATGGCCACATTCTGCCAAAGAGCATGTACGAGTCACAGAAACTCCTTCGTGCACTCAAGATGCCATATGATCAGATACATGTTTGTTCGAAGGGGTGCGTCCTATTTAGAAAAGAACACAAGGATGTAAATTACTGTCCAAAGTATAAATCATCCAGGTACCTAGAGGTAGACTCTGGTGATGGCCAGAAGAGGCAGCTTACGATCCCTGTGAAGATCCTACGGTACCTCCCGTTCGTACC
Organism: Saccharum hybrid cultivar R570; assembly: GCA_038087645.1. NCBI lineage: Eukaryota > Viridiplantae > Streptophyta > Magnoliopsida > Poales > Poaceae > Saccharum > Saccharum hybrid cultivar. The sequence continues at coordinate 29,351,578 of JAQSUU010000804.1, forward strand.
GAGGATCCAACGGATATACATGACCGAGGAATCCGCGAAACAGATGACATGGCACAAAAAGGGAAAACGATACAATGCTGACAAACTGGTACATCCATCTGATGGTGAAGCATGGACCCGCTTTGATTGCATTTATCGTGAGAAAGCAGATGCGGCTCGTAATGTATGTGTTGCGCTGGCAACAGATGGGTTCAATCCTTATGGATTGATGGCTGCCCCATACACATGTTGGCCCGTATTCATTATCCCCCTCAATCTCTCCCCGGCGTATGCTTTCAAAGACAGAATATATTCTTGCCATTGATAATTTCTGGACACCCAGGGAGTAATATGGGTGTGTACATGGAGCCTGTGATTGATGAATTATTCAGTGCTTGGGAGGAAGGCGTATGGACATACGACCGAGCTATAAAGACAAGCTTAAAAATGTACGTTTGGTACCACTACTCTCTGCATGACTTCCTGGCCTATGGGATATTCTGCGCCTGGTGTGTTCACGGGAAGTTTCCATGTCCAATATGCAAGGAACGTCTGAGGTTCATTTGGTTACAGAAGGGTGGCAAGTATTCGTCGTTCGACAAACATCGTCAATTCCTCCCTCTTGACCATCCATTCAGACAAGACATCAAAAACTTTATGAAAGGTGTCGTAGTGAAAGACCCTCCACCGCAAATGATGACTAGTGCCGAGATTCATGCTCAGATAGATGCTCTTACGCCCAATCAAGAAGGTGGTGGTTTTGTGGGGGTATGGTGAGGAACACATGTGGACTCATAAGTCGGGGTTGACGAGGCTCCCCTATTTTGATGACCTCCTTCTCCCACATAACATTGATGTAATGCACATTGAAAAGAATGTCGCCGAGGCACTTTGGGGAACCATCATAGAAACTGAAAAGTCAAAAGACAACCCTAAGGCTAGAGTGGACTTGGCAACGTTATGCGATAGACCAAAACAAGAGATGCAGCCTCCTAGAGCCGGCAAGACATGGAAAAGGCCTAAGACCGATTTCGTCTTGGCTAGGAAATACAGGAGGGAAGTACTTGAATGGATGCAGACGCTAATGTTTCCTGATGGGTATGCAGCGAATCTGAGGGGAGTGAACTTATCTACTCTGTGAGTCAACGGGATGAAGAGTCATGACTACCACATATGGCTTGAGCGGCTTCTTCCGGCAATGGTTCGAGGCTATGTCCCTGAGCATGTGTGGCTAGCGCTGGCAGAGTTAAGCTACTTCTTCTGCCAGCTTTGTGCTAAGGAGTTATCTCGGACCATGATTGATGACTTAGAAAACGAGACACCTGTGTTGCTCTGTAAGTTGGAGAAGATCTTCCCACCCGGCTTCTTCAATCTGATGCAGCATTTGATATTGCACCTCCCATATGAGGCACGAATGGGGGGCCCGTGTAGGCCCGTTGGTGCTATCCAATCGAGAGATGTCTAAAGACTCTTCGCAAAAAATGTAGAAATAAAAGAAAAATTGAGGCTTCTATTGCAGAGGCATACATTCTGGAGGAGGTGTCAAACTTCACAGAGAAATACTACGCCGAGAACCTTCCAAGCATGCATAATCCACCCCCTTGTTACAATACTGGTGAAAATGAATCGAACCTCAGCCTTTTCCAAGGGCAACTCGGAAGCGCAAGTGCATCAACCACTAAGACCTTGACACATAAAGAGTGGCGCTGCATCATGATATATGTGTTGAACAACCTTGACGAGGTGGCGCCATACATTGGGTAAGTTCTCAACGAACTTGTTTCAATACGCCATCACTGTTCCTCATCCAACCCCTTATTTTACGTTGGTACAGGGAATTTATTCATCACTTCTGGAATCAATCAAGGGATCCTACCCCGCAGAAAGCTGATACCCTTCTTTCAAAGGGTGCGGAACCAGGGAGGCCCGATTTTATTTCTTGGTTCAAAAACAAGGTACTTTCGAATGTAGCTCATACTTAGTTCGACCTTCCAAGTTGCTCGTGCGTTGAAATAATATAATGATCTATCCTGCTCGAGCTTGCAGGCCCAAATTGATGCGTCTATCAGTGGCGAGCTGAGACAGGTTACAAACGGCTGTGCCTATAGGGTCAAGTCATTTACCGGTTATGATGTGAATGGATATCGCTTTCACACAGCAAGCTACGAGCAAAGTCGGCCCAACCGAAGAACCACAAATAGCGGAGTTTTTACCCCCGGCACTGATGGCCTCGACTATTATGGAAGAATTGAAGGAATATATGAACTTTCATTTGTAAATGCCATCGGTTGCAAACCTCTTAGTCCTATCATATTCAAATGCCATTGGTTTGATCCTGGAGTAACGAGACGGACCCCTCATCTTAGGCTAGTCGAAATTTGACAGGATTCTATTTATCCAGGAGATGATGTATATATTGTGGCTCAACAGGCCACGCAGGTTTATTATACCTTATACGCATGCCAAACCAAAGAGCATCTTAAGGGTTGGTCTATTGTGCACAAGGTATCGCCACACGGTAAACTACCTGTCCCAAACGATGAAGATTACAACTTCAACACAAACACATATGACGGGGAGTTCTATCAAGAAGAGGGGCTATAAGGGAGGTTCGAAATAGACTTAACCGAAGCGATAGGAATGCATGTAGACGATGATTGGGTTGATGACGATGACGATGGAGATGACGTGCAAGATGTGAAGGACTTACAAATGCTTGAGCGATTACGTTTAGGCAATGACAATGAAGACAACATTCCTCCATCGGATAGTGTTGATTATTTCGACATGGTTGATAGTGATGATGAGACTTATGATCCAGCTAATCCCGATCATGCAGATTATTTCTAATACATGTAATACAATGTTATTTTGTAATTATGTTTTGTTTATTTTGCATCTATTTCTAATTACTTCTTGTTTATTCTTTCTAATTTCTAATTAGCTCGTTTTTATTCTTTCTAATTGCAAGTGTTTGAACAAAGATGGTGGGCAGCCGCCAGAGGAACGTGTTCTCGATTTACCGAAGGACACGCCCTATGCCGGCTGCAGAAGAGGAGCCGTCGGACATGAGAAGGAGCAACAGCAGGAGGCAGGCTCGTCCTCCCATGCCGGTGGAGGACGAGGTGGAGGAGGAGGTGGAGGTCAGGGACGGAGACGGAGACGGGGACGAGGAGGAGCAGGCTCGGCAGACGGACGAGGAGGGGGGTGGGGACTCGGACGACGAGGAGGAGGCGGTAGGTACGGATTCGGCTTCCTCTAGTTCATCGAGTGTCTACTTGCGAGGTCCCACGAGCCACCCTCCTCCGCTGGCAACTCATCGACGCCCGGTGATTCGTCCCGAAGGGCAAAAGTAAGTCTATTAATATGTTATCAATACTTTTTCATTTGATATGTTGAAAATTAAAGTAGAAACTAATATTTTATTCTTAATCAATTATACAGGAACTGGACCGTTGTGTCAGGTGGAGGTATCGCACGCCATGTCAATGGCATCCTGGGTCTTTTGTGCAGGACCCACTATCCTGGTCTAGTTGACTACGCCGGAAAGAGGGAGCCAGCCTACACCTTCGACCACTACGCCAACGCCCCCGACGCGGAGGCTGAGAACAAGATGGTGCGGGTGAAGCGAGACTTTTGGGTAAGTCTTCATCGCATCACATTCATTATATTTTTCTTGAAATAATGAATGGATACATCGTGTCTATATGCAGCTTTATTACAGATGCGAGGAGGGATTTGAGGCTAGGGCGGAGGTGGTGCTTACCAAAGCCTGTAAAAAGCTCGTCATGGACATCCATTATGAGGCGCGCGTCCAGGCTGTCGTCACTTACTACAGGTCAATCCTTGGAGAGGATGTTAAGAAGCCACAAGCAAGAAGCATGACGCTGACCCGGGACCAGTACATACAGGTAGATAAAGAACATTAATATTGATTCCTTTTGACATTAAGTACTCTTAATTTGTTCATCTTATATGTCAAATACTTGATGACGTGCAGATGTGTCCATGGTGGTGCGCCGCGTATCCCGAGTGCTGGGAAATAATAGTGGACAGGTGGTGCGGCCCCGAGTGGACCGAAGCGCACAACGCTGCCCGGGAGCGGCGATTGCTGATGCCAGGTGTACCGCACCATCAAGGCAGCCGTAACCTCGCCGCATACAGACAAGCATGGGTACTCGAATTCATTTCTCTATTCTAACGCTCAATTTTGTCTGATTTCTAATTATCTTCGTAGTCGGCGTCACATGCGGGCCAGGAGTGCACCACGTTCATGGCATATGCTATGGCCCACAAGGGCAAGGCGACGTCCGACGTCTCCTACAACCTGGAGGACCCGCCCGAGGCGTACAGCAACCCGTCCGTCTACACCCGCATCAATGAGTATACATCGGCGGCAAGGGCTCTCCATGGAGACGACTACGACCCGAGCTCCCAGGACTTTGATTCAGAGGTCGTCATGAGGATTGGAGGAGGAAAGAAGCATGGGCGGTACTATCTTGGCGACAGCGTCATCGACGCTACCTCTACTCCCTCCCTCTCCCAAATCCGAGCACGGAGCACGGACACAAGCATTCCCATACGTCCACGGCCAGAGACTTCACAGTAGCGGATTTTATCACTCTAGGTGATTCCTGTTTTATTCGTCATACATTCATATTTACATATCTTAGCTTTGCATTGTTTAAACATTGTGGTGAAATATTGCAGACCCAGATCGAGCAATTGGAGGCCCTACGGGAGGCCGATCGCTAGAGGATGGAGGCTATGGAGGCCCAACGCATTACGATGGAGCAGAGGCAGCAGCAGCAGATGGCGGAGGTTCTCCAGTACATGCAAGCTCTTGGGCAAAAGACGGGTGTAGCTCCACCAGCTTCGCTATTCGTTACACCACCACCTCCACCTTTAGGGCATGCTACTCCTGTAAGTATGAATATGATTGTTTAAGTTTGTATGTTCATGCTTAGGGCCAAACCGTAACACTACTTGTAGCCTAGTGGATTATTGTCTCACACATGCAATGTCTTCTCCTTTGTGCAGCCTCAATCGGCGGGTTCGAATAATCCACCTCTCGGGCCCTCGAATGATCTAGTTCATGGTACACCACAGTCTCAGTGGGGAGCTTGGGGATCTGGGTAGCTGTCTTTCTAGTTGTTGTTCACTTGGTGATGGACTTGTGATGCACTAGTGTTAGTTATTTGGACTTGTGATGAACTTGTGTTAGCTATTTGGACTTACGATGCACTTATGTTATATATGTTGTGATGCATCTGATCTATATGAGATATTTATGATATATGTGAGATATATGTGATGAATTTGATATATATGTGAAATATTATTTTTGTCGCGATGGAATGTAAAAATTCAAAAAAATGGAGCGGTTATGGTCACTTTGCCGCTTGCCGAGTGCAATCACAAAAACCCTCGGCAAAGCTGGGAAAAGCAAGTCAATTTTGGCAAATTTCCCAGCTTTGCCGAGTGCCAGGGAAGAGGGCACTCGGCAAAGATTTAAAAAATTTTTTTTTTGCTTTACCGAGTGCCAAGCAGAGGGCACTTGGCAAAGAATTTTTTTTAAATTTTTTTTTTGCTTTGCCGAGTGCCAAGCAGAGGGCACTCGGCAAAGAATTTTTAAAAATTTTTTTTCTTTGCCGAGTGTCACTCGGAGGGCACTCGATAAAGAATTTTCAAAAAAATTGTTTTCTTTGCCGAGTGCCGGTCAGAGGGCACTCGGCAAAGAATTTTTAAAATTTTTTTTCTTTGCCGAGTGCCACTTAGAGGGCACTCGGCAAAGAATTTTTTTTAAAAAAAAAAAATTTCTTTGCCGAGTGCCACTCAGAGGACACTCGGCAAAGAATTTTCAAATTTTTTTTTCTTTGCCGAGTGCCCAGCTGTGGGACACTCGGCAAAGAATTTTGGAAATTTTTTTTTGCCGAGTGCCCAGCTGTGGGACACTCGGCAAAGAATTTTTTTTAAAAAAAATCTTTGCCGAGTGTCCAGCTGTGGGACACTCGGCAAAGCACCCGTTAACGCTATCTCCCCCGTCACGGCAACTTTTCTTTGCCGAGTGCTGTCGTGGCACTCGGCAAAGCCTTTGCCGAGTGCCCGACAAAAAACACTCGGCAAAGAGGTCTTTACCGACGAATTTTTTGCCGTATACTCTTTGCCGAGTGCGGCACTCGGCAAAGCCTTTGCCGAGTGTATTTATGGCTTTGCCGAGTGTCCTGGACACTCGGCAAAGCGCCTGATTCCCGTAGTGACCGTGGCAGCATGGCCGGCTGCGGTGTACACGGCGAATGTTTCTGTGGGTTGGAGCGGCGGCGCCGGCCGCCGGCTTACGCGGGCTCTTCCGCTGTTCCGCATGAACCCGTCGCGGGAGTGCAGGATTCCGCGGGCTAGCGGCGTGACCCGCGGCGCTTGCAAGTCTAATTAGAACCAAATAAAATAAAAACGTTTGCTACGCTTGCTGAGTGAGCTAGCTATTAGGATGAATATATAGAATGGACAATTCGACGACAGCTGAGACATGCAGAGAGAACCAGCAGCAGCAATGTAATTTATCACTATCTCTTCCTCCCAAACCACAACCCGCCAGTAAGGCTGCCATCTTCTTTTTTCCTACTAGTACTAGCAGCTTTCCCGCGTGCGCGCCCCTCGCCTCGCCGTGGACTCTAGTCTCAACTCTCAACTCTCAAGTCGTCGCGATCGGGCGCCCGCCGACAAAGAGCGAAAACGCGTGCTACTCCTCCAATCCTCCACAAGGCTTGGAACCAATTTTAAAAATGAAACCAAAAGATCACAAAAATAATAATTTAAAAAATGAAACCAATTTTGATAGGTTTCTGTATACCAAAAAGATCTACATGGTATGTCATATAAAGGTTGTGAAATATGCTTTATGTAATCAAATTTATATATTTCTTAATATGTTCGTCTAAACCACAAGCTATATACATCATCATAGACAAGGATACAAATTTGTTAATATATGTTCGACTAAACCATAAGCCACGTGCATCCTTGTACACATTCATGCAAATTCGTCGCTCCGTGCAACGCACCGGCATATAACTAGTGTAATTAAAAAGTAACCCTTAGCCAATTAAATATTTTTATAGGTAGGTGAAACATTATGTGGGTGGTCCATAGAAGAAAAATAACAAAAAGTTACCTATAGAACTATAGTCAGCCTATGAGACAATAAAAGTTTATGTACTAACACAATACACTAAGGGCGTCTCGAACGGGTATCTCAGAGCTAGCTGAGACATCACTCATGCCGACGTGTAGAAGAGAGAGAACGTAAAAACGTCGTCGTTAGCGATGAGCAACTCGCAAGCCGATTGCACGCTTCCCGAGTGCTGCACCCACCATGTGAGTAGTTCAACTGCATGGCTCCTCTCGGCATGCGCCTCCTTTGCGTGTGTATCGCAGATAAGACCATGCCTTGGAGAAAGTGAGATGTTGAACGAGTAATTTTGTATGCTACCTATTTGATTACGTGGATACCCTTCTAGGTAGCAACTGTCTTTTTTTTTTGCGAACATCTAGGTAGCAACTGTCTAAGACTGTTGAGGACGCTCTAAACACACATAGAGCCGTTGGGTAGCTAGCCGTTGGCCCTCTTCTCCCCTGCCTTCTCGGTCCAAACGAGAACGGCATAATGAACTCATTCTCTCACCAAGTTGCCTATAAAACTATAGCGCTGCTCAATTATCACCAACTTAATAAAACAGTACCAGTTCCAATAAAACCGTTTATGGAGAGAACTAGAACTACTGTCTTCAACCAACTGTATTTTCATTATGCTCATTACTCGGTATATTTGGCTAGTATGGCTACAAACTCAAATTCTCATTTTTTCCAACTACTCCCTCTGGTCCAGTTTCTTAGACGCTGTGGAACCCAAATTCCAGATATACCAAGGAGACAGGGTAATCATATTAAGAGCGAGGGCTAATAATACGACCTTCTGCTATTTGTACACTTAGGCCATATGTTGAAATGTAGATAAGTTTCAGCCCACAAGGTGTAGCAATATTAACTAGAATGGTCTCAAAAGCTCAGGAAAATAAGCTTTTCATTGTCTTAGTTGACCATATAATACCAAGAGGTGTAGCAATATTACAATATGCTGATGACACTATTATCTGCCTAAAAGGAGAAACTGAGGATGTTGTCAATATGAAATTGTTGCTTATATGTATGAAATGATGTCTGAACTCAAAATCAATTCTGTTAAGAGTGAGATAACATCTAGTGAAATGGACAAAGATATGCAAGAGTAAGAAGAAAGGAGGTTTAGGCATTAAAGACTCGAGAAAGTTAAACATTAGTCTACTGTGTAAATGGTGGTGGAACATAGAAACTGAAGGACTTAGGTAGGAAATTGTGAAATATAAATACTTCAAAGAGTATATAGTATACACTAAGAAAAATGTAAGGGGACTCTTGTCTGGGGGAGTTTTTATGAGGAAGTTGGGTTAGAAGTGTCTGACTCCAACTCTACTATATACTGAGAAATTTTTTACTGTACAAATCTTGCACCAAGAAGCGGGCTACCAGATCAAGCCACGGCGCCCGTTAACCCGTCAACTGTCGGATTGAGCCAGCTCACGACGTGGACTGTTAGATTGCAGATTGGTTTCTCTCCACCAGCTCCTTCAGGGACCGATATCTCCCGGACTTTTTTCAATCATCGGCCTGTGGTGGTCACCTCGACGCGAGCACGGCGCGGAACGAGTTTGGGCCACCTCGCCGATACCGCCGCAGCAAAACCGACGTCCATCCGGGCACCACATCGACCCCGGCACCGCTGCGCGCCGCCATATGGCCATCGCCACCTTCTTCTTCGCAGGCAAGGCTGTGGAGACCCGGCCGTGGCCAACATGGTGGAAGCCGTGACTGAGTGATATGGTACTTTGATCCCCTCGCAAAAAAGTATGGTACTCTGATCCTTTCTCTCATTTGTTTTGATTTAAAAGCTATAGCACTTGCTCACCTTGCAGCACCAGCTACCACTTGAGCTCCAATTATTTTGGTACAAAAATATTCAACTGAAATGCCCTACATTTGTTTGATGAATGCGCACAAGGACCATCCACCATTGTACTCACGGCTGTGGTTGAAAAAGATATGCTAAAGGCCATAACTAGATACTTCTCATCCCAAGATGTAATATGATCTACATCTCAGCAATTCAGAAAAAAGGCTGATATGCTTAATATAGAAAACTACAATTTCCCCCTAAAGCTACGTGAGTAGCTGTAGAAGTCCTTTTACCAAGTAAGAACCGTTAGTCTGACACACTACTGCATATTATAATTTCTACACAAATGCAGTGAAATAAACATTGTGGTTTACTTTAGCATAGACAACACGTACAATGTTTGGCTTCTCGATTAATTGGATTTTTAAGATTTTTTTTTTACAAAGCATAGCGTGGCCTTCCTGGAGGCTGGTGCGGTGCGGGGTTCGAACCCCCGCCGGCTGCTTCCCACCATTGGGAGCTAACCACTGGACCTCTGGTCCGTCCGCGGATTTTTAAGATATAACCGTGTGAGCAAATATGAATCTTCATATCCCAGCACTTGCCTATAACTGTGAAAGTCTACACCTTTAACTTGGACTTTAGGCTTTTTGTTCATCCAGCTCAAATGTTGAGGTTGTAGAAAGTAAACCATTATATTAGATGATTAAAATGGGGATACAATCTGTTCAGCTAATTATTGTTCTAACAATATAATCTCTGAAGAGTATTCATTGATAAAATGGTTTGTGTTTGAGTTATAAACTAAGCAGCGACTTCAGGACAACAAAGGTTCTGTTGGATTCAGACTTTATATCTACTTAAGGCATGCTAGTTAACAAACAGAAGTCATCTAATTTTGCATAAGTATTAGATTCAGTAATTTTCTACATTTGGCCCCATGTCCTTGGGCTATTCGATGAAGTGGCTCTTATGTTGGCAGTGAAACTAGAATTGAATATTTATTCAGTCCAAAGTTGGCTCTCCTCTTAACCTGTCTTTTCTCCTATCTTGCAGTCTGTTACCAGTGAGCACCATGACTTTTTAAGCCTTATCAACAAGGAGGTAAGCTTTCGTGCCATTAGGATCATTCAGACATGAACCAGCTGGACTAGCAAAAAAAAGCGACTAAACATCAGAAGCAAATTTGGGAAACTGATGAATTCACAGGCTGGTTTCCTCACACAAGAGCACGGCAACGCCACGCTCGGCTTTCTAGTAAAACTAAAATTCCAACATAACTGGACTTGTACAAAATATTTGACACATACTCCATCCTTCCCACGATAGCATCAGTTATTGATTTTAATATTTTTCCGAAAACAAATGATGTTTCAGGGAGAATATAGGCCATAAGGACCACTTAAATTAATGAACCACCTCTGCATTCACTCACACCTCCTCTTTCCATCAATATTTGTGCAAGAGTATTTAACTGTCCTGGAAACCACAAAGATTATCTAATGTCTTTCTTAAAAATCGTAAAATATCAGTTATTTTTTGACAGAGCGAGCGACAATCTATCAGCACCGACCACCATGTATTGCTGAAATTAAAAATGATGAACCCATTGGTGATTCTCGATGGGCTCGAAAGACCACACGTGCCGTGGAGCACGTGACGAGGCATCCTATGAGGTGTTCAGTAACAAAGACAAGATCTAGTCACGCTAGATGAGCCAACACAAGTGAAAAGCGCACTGCTAAAAGGCCATTCCCATGTGGCCATGTGTATGACGGTGCTGCCCAAAGACGGTCGCTAAGTAGGTCTGCTCAGACCCAGCGCAGTAATACTAGTTGGAGATGCCCTTGATTACTGTAATAGCACAATACATAACCCAATAGTACCTTGCATATACGGAAAACCAATAAATAAACTTCTGGAGTGTTCACTCACTAGTGTCCAACTAGCAGACCATGTTGGGTTATTCTATGGGTAAGATTCCCATGCGCGCTACCTGCACCAATGCAAGGGCATCTCCAAGCAGGACAGCACAAAGCAGTCAAGCACAGTGCAAAGTTCTTGAACACAGCCAACCCTCAGCTGGCTAATAAGACAGAACTGTCTTCAAGCACTTGTATGGCTGTATAAAGTTCTATTATCCTAAAAGCAAAGTGCTGCTTATATAGGCTTAACTGTACTGTATGACATACATGTTCATCATCTTCTTCCCGTCGTGAACATTTTCGTCATATGTGTCTAAGGCTGGATAACGAGCCGAGCTGGCGCGACTCAGCTCGGCTCGTTCTGGCTCGTTAGGATAACGAGCCAGCTCGGCTCGGCTCGTTATCTTAACGAGCCAGAAAGCCAGCTCGGCTCGGCTCGTTATGAGCTCGAGCTGGCTCGTTAGGCTCGCGAGCCAGGTATAAAAAATACACAAAATATAATATTTGCATTTATCTAAAGCTTAAAAATATTAATAATATAAAAATAATATATTCAATAACCTTAAATCGAATAAAATATTCATATGAGCTAACATATCATCCATTTGTGAAGTGCAAGACATGAAGTAATACAAAACTAATATAAGTTATGATAACTTTTTCCCTAAAACTACGGCTCGTTTGGCTCGCGAGCGGCTCACGAGCCAGCTCGAGTTGGCTCGTTATAGCTAACGAGCTAAAATACTGGCTCGGCTCGGCTCGTTATCATAACGAGCCGAGCCGAGCTGAGCCGAGCCAGCCACGAGCCGAGCGAGCTAACGAGCTTCGAGTTTTTCGTCCAGCCTTATATGTGTCACCTGTGCTCCAACAAAAGGTTAAATTAGCTTCCCATGTTCGATGATAATTAAAGAAAGAGAAGCAGTGCTATATATCCCTACGAATATATTTTCTTGCAGAACAATTTCCGATTTGTAATGTGTTCAAACCCAAAAAAGGAAATGTTTGCAGACAAGAAACTAATTGTTCTAAGTAGAGAAATTAGCTTTTCTAGAAAATCGAATAATTGTTTTTTCATTTGACTAACGTTTTCTACTATATGGAAACAACGGAGATGAATAAATCTACTTTGTTGGATTCAGAACTAGTACAGTTGAAGTTGATAGACTCTAGTGGTGATAAAGTAATAATAAATAGATGGTGCAAACAAATCCTAGAGAGAGCAACTTAATAAGAAAATTAAATTTCTACATAACTATATTCCCTCGGGTTTAAATATATGTCGTTAGTTAGGACAACCTTAATTTTTTAACTAGTTAAGTTGTCCTAACGTCAGATATATACTTATTCCACTATAAGAACATCCTCAAGAGTCTTTTTAAAACTCACTCTCTGTATCATTATTTGGTGAGCCATTTGCATAAAAATCATTTTCTATATCTTTCCACCCTCCAACAACTTTTCTATTGCAGACGCACTTATAGTGTAGTAGCATGTGCTCCCTGTGGTTGAGCCAGCCGGCCAGGGTTCTTGTGGTTGAGCTAGTCGACCAGGGTTCTATCCCTGGCCTTGCACCTTATTGAGATGGGTCCCTCCCCATGACATTAAAAAAATAATTTTTCTATATTTTGTGCACACTCTAGAGAGTCATTCTTGCTTACTAACTTTGACTAGCGAAAATTCAGGAATACATGATGGGCTTTATATGAATAACCAATTAAAGAAGTTGTTGAAAGGTATTTTTTTCACCAAAACCTCAATTCCCAGTAAGAAAGGATATAGAGAGTCTTTTGGAGTTGCTTTAAATCTTTTTTAGAAGATGTTTCGGGATAACCACATAATATGCCTGTCATGGTACACCCACTGGGACAGGCTAGTGACGTAAAAGTTTTATATAGAAGCACATGTCCTAAAATGTTTATGCCGCTTTTAGTTTCTGATGAGGACATCACTCCTTCAGATGCACCCGCTGTTCCTTCATCCGGTATGCAAGGAGGTCCAATGACCCAAGCCCGAAGACGACAACTTAATTTAGAGGTGAGCTGTAACACCCTAAAATTTTGAAAGAATTAAAAATAGGAAAAATATGATTTTTATGTATTTTTGTGAGCATGCAAACTTAGAATAATAATAATTTTTATAAATTTAAAATCAAATATAAGGGTAGAAACATGATTGAGCATTCATGCTGCTGCATTTGAAATTTTGTATTGAGTGGTTTGATTTAAATTCAAAATGAATTTCAAAATCTTTTGGAAAATGGTTTTGAAAAACTGGAAAAGAAAAAGAAAAGGGCTTTTTCCTCTCTTTCGGTTTTCGGCCCAGCTCAGCCCGCCTCGGCCTGCCACGCGCGCGGCCCGTCTTCCTTTTTCTCCCTCCCGCGCCCCGCTTTGTCTCTTGGGCCGAGCCTGGCTGCAGTCGCCGGCCCAATGCGCGAGCGCGCTCCCTTCCCCCGCTCCCTGTCACTGACGCCGCGGGTCCACCAGTTAGGGCCGCCTTCCTCCTCAAGCTGACGGCAGCGACGCTTTCCAAAATCAGCGGCGGCCGAATCCTTCTCCCAATCCTTTTCTTCCTTTTTTGGAGCGGCTCTGGGGCTATATAAGCTGACACCCTACATCCTACCGCCTCATTCCAAGCCCTCGCCGCCGGTTATCTCAAGTAGTAGCGGCCGCAACCCTAACGCCATTGCCGAGCTCGAATTTCTCCGTTTCCGCCGCTCCATTGCCACGGTAAGGCCGTGCTGAGCTTCGCGTGGACTTCACGAAGCCACCGAGCATGTTTTCCCTTAATTTTCTCGGTTGATTTCACCTTCTCATCATCTCCGCACTTTGTCAGTTCAAAGCCGTCCGCCATCTCAAGCCGCGAGTTGCTCTGGGATTATCTGTGCCTCCGATTCTTCCCTAGGTGAGCTCGCTGTGTCTTGCTCTTTCTCCCGGTACTTCCCGTTTGTCGATTGGTGGTCGGTAAGGCCGTTTCGTCGAGCTCCGGCGAGCTCGGGCCGATTCCGGCCATGGCGCCGCCGTCGGGCCCCTGTAGACGGCCGGCAGTTCTCCCTCTCCCTCCCCCGATTAGATCTGATCCATCCAAACTGAATCCAACGGCTTGAATTAAACGATACCGGTTCGGCTGGTATTTTTACTAAAGAGCCCTTGAAGTTTTTAAGTTCTTAACCCGCAGTCCAAAGCGCATTCTCAGTTTACGTTTTCTTTTCCGTAAAGCGTATTTTGATCGCGTAACTTCAGAAAATATGTTTTCGCTTATTTACATAATTGCCATTATGTTAATTTGTGCGTAGAATCTCCGTTTTAACTCCGATTTGACCCGTTCAAATTACGTTAGGTTCATATTTGCGAGCTCTACATGTTGGTAGTACTGTACAATAGGTTTGAGATAATTTATTTTTGAGTTTATATTAAAGTATTTATTTTTCTATAGGAAATCATCGTAAATTCATAACTTCGTCGTTTTAGCTCCGTTTTTCGTGATCTTTGCGTCTGTGTGATCCTAGCGAGTTGTAGATTCGTTTTAAAGACTTTTTATCTTATTTTCTTACTGTTGGTGTACTGTTCTAATTATAGTCTTGTTTGTTTATGCATGATTGCCTCTGGATGTATGTTGTTGCTGTTGTTGATCGAGTATAGACGGTGAGCAATTCGTTGGGGATCAAGAGTCTTTCTACGAGCAAGATCTTCAGGACCAGTTTGAGCAAGGCAAGTATAGAATGGGATTATCCTTGTTGTCCTAATCACAATATGCAAATAATATCATTATGCATCTATTCCCTTGTTAAGGATGACTTAGTGTTGATCTTATACCTTGATACCCATTATATTGCATTGAGTAGTATGGCTAGTGCTTAAACATGGACTATGATCATGTAAATTGATTAATGGAATATGCAACAAACATTAAAAGATGATTTTGATTAATGTTTAAAGGGGATTAGAGCATGGGGTTATTTTTGATGCTCTAATTACTCTCCATAAGGACTCATCTATAAGCGAACATTCGGGATTTACAGTACAACTGTGGGGGCTATATGGCTCTGGCTTTAGTCATATAGAAGGACCTTTTCGTTAGTGGTAACCTTTTTGGTGTAAGAATGGCTTGACGAATCGTGTATAGTGCGGCCTCTGTCCTTATGTGTATAGGCTGCGTGTTATTGTGCCATTTGGAAGGGGGGCTCTACATCTGTTTGCCGAGTGAATCTAATGGCCCTAACTTGTTAGACGAACCTTCGAAAGACTTCATAGTGTTTCCCTGCCTGCTCACCTTGGGAGTGTTTTGGGAGTAATTAACCCGGGCATATGGGCAACACGACTCACAGTGAAAGTGTACAACCTCTGCAGAGTGTAAAACTGTAATAACAGTCGTGCTCACGGTCACGAGTGGCCTTGGACCCTTATGGAATAGTTGATAATTATTAATGGTTATGTTTTTGCTATTCATCAATCATTTCACATGGATCATATGTTTATTGTTTATGTTGAGACATCTTGATGCTATTGATATGCTAAAATTATGCTAACTAAAAGCTACATGCTGCTAAACCAATGTTATGCCTTTGAGCCTCATGAACCCCATGTTACACTTGTTGAGTACGAGATGTACTTACGCTTGTTTATTTTCTTACTTGGATAAAAATCCTGGATGGGTAACAGATGGTGCTAATAGTCACTACTACTCCTACTTCCCTGAAGATTACTAGACTTGTAGTCAACCAATCAATGTGCCTGTGATTGGAGCTACCACGAGAGATTTATATTTTTACTTCCGCTATATTTGTGTAAAGACTATGTGTTAAATATCGTGATGTAATAACATTTGTGATGATACTTCCGTTATAATTTGTTAACTTATGTGTGATTGATCTCTGGGCACACATAAGAGTATGCATTCCATTTGGTCTTTAAATGGGTGTGACATGAGCTCGATCCTAAGTGATCCTTTTTATACTTTTGAGAACAGATTGCTACCTAATGATGTTATATTAATTAGGAATATTGGAGAGGGTCATGAGGAACTTAGAGGAAGTGGTGGAGGCGATGATGACCAGCCAGGACGTCCAATAGAAGTCGGAGGCCCAGCCCAACATGATTTCGAGTCTGCTTCGGTTTCTAGGACCAGTCTGTCTTGAACTGGTCAACCGGTGGTGGCAAGGTCAACCGGTTGGAGACACGGTTGATAACCAGAGGAGTTGTGGTGCTAAGATTGCAGGATTCAATCTTTCGATCTGAAGCCGGATTGGTGTGTCACTCTCCGCCTAAAACGATAGTTACCTTCTACCTGACGGAAGTGGTGGTGGCAAGGTCAACCGGTTGGAGACACGGTTGATAACCAGAGGAGTTGTGGTGCTAAGATTGTAGGATTCAATCTTTCGATCTGAAGCCGGATTGGTGTGTCACTCTCCGCCTAAAATGATAGTTACCTTCTACCTGACGGAAGATCGGGAATCATGTCCCCATCAAGAAAACAGAAACAATGCGCACAAAAGTGGTCACGAAGGCTAGAATTTGATGGAATCGATGGGAAAAAACACACGAACTGGACTCTAACACAAACTAACCAGCAACAAGACCTCAATCAGGACACAAATTCAACACGACAGACTCTGAAACTGAAATATGCAAAAGCTATGGCGCGGAAAGGTTCTAGGACATGAAAACAATTATGGCTGTGGACTATGGGACAAATGCGAAACACTCAAACTAGGGAATAAATGCGAACCTGACGGTATACCTTAGCTCTGAATACCACTTGATGGGGACGTGATTCCCGATCTTCCGTCAGGTAGAAGGTAACTATCGTTTTAGGCGGATAGTGACACACCAATCCGGCTTCAGATCGAAAGACTGAATCCTGCAATCATAGCACCACAACTCCTCTGGTTATCAACCGTGTCTCCAACCGGTTGACCTTGCCACGAAGGCTAATCCCTGCCTGTGAAACGAAGAACACAAGCAAGAACTCGGAAGAACGCAACTCAAGATTTGGGACAAACTGCAGATGAATGACTAAGTTCTCAAGTGGGGTCTCACAAACCGATGAAACGGCGACTGTCGATGGACAGATTGATCTAAGCAAAACTCAAAACCTAATGATGGCGATGGCACATGAATATAAAGGTCTTAGGGTCACCGCCTACCCTGGACGCGCCCTCGTAATGGGCTCAAGAAGATACATGGTCCATTGGACCAAATACGGTGACGTAGCACTTGGACAGAATCTGGACGCTGACTTGTTTCGACAATTCCTGTGGATTCCGAAGAGATTTTGACGTGAGACCACTTGTATTGGCTTCCTTATCAAATTAGCTTTCCAACCATATGTGGATCATCGAAAACGAAGTCTGAACGCATCCTGGGTGACCAGTTCAAGACAAACTAGTCCTAGAAACCGAAGCAGACTCGAAATCATGTTGGGCTGGGCCTCCGACTTCTATTGGACGTCCTAGCTGGTCATCATCGCCTCCACCACTTCCTCTAAGTTCCTCATGACCCTCTCTAATATTCCTAATTAATATAACATCATTAGGTAGCAATCTATTATCAAAAGTATAAAAAGGATCACTTAGGATCGAGCTCACCTCTAAATTAAGTTGTCGTCTTCAGACTCGGGTCATTGGACCTCCTTGCATACTGGATGAAGGAACAGCGGGTGCATCTGAAGGAGTGATGTCCTCATCAGTTTCTATCGCACTTCTTCTGTCCGACACCCGCCCACCCACCTCTTTGTTCTTCTTTCTTCGTCCGTTAGTGTAAATTGGATCCACGCACTTCTCCTTCCTTCTGCCCATGCTTCGCTGCTCCTCCACCACAATGTCAGAACCCTTGGGCACTAAAAAAATCACAACCAGAATTTTCAATTTCTCCTAGTAATGTGGGGTTCTCCTAATATTTTAGCATTCAAAATTTAGTACAAACTTTCCCTACTAAATACCTCATAGTCAGGATTTCCTAGTGCTATGACTAGTGGTAGTGTTTTTATTACTAATTGTAACACCCTAAAATTTGCACTTTTGAAAATAGAGTAAAAATGATTTGTTTATGTATTTTTGTGCTCATGAAAACCTAGGAAAATAATATTTTCCATTAAATTAAAATTTTATCATAGGGTGTAGCAATATTTTTGTGCATTCATGCTGGTGCATTGGATTTATTGTATTGTGTGGTTTTGACCAAAATTCAAAATGAATTCAAATGCTTTTGGAAGTGAGTTGAAAAAGGCTTTGAAAAAAAATAAAAAAGAAAACTCTCTCCTCTACCTATCTGGCTCGAAGGCCTGGTTCCTCACCCCTCTCCCTCGGCCTGCTTCTTCAAATTGGAGCCTAGGCGGCCTGCTGCCTCCCTCTCTCTCTTTTGGCCCAACTGGCCCGCTGCCTCGCCTCCACCCGCAGCCCAGCTTGCGCTCCCAGCCCAACAAGAGCCAAGGCCCGCATCGCACGCCCCTTCTCTCTCTGTCTGGCTGACAGGCCGACCCCGCCCCTTCTCCTGCTGATGCCCTGGGTCCGCTTGTCAGCGGCATCTCCCACCTCCGTTCGTGCTCAGCACGGACTCTGCCCCGACCAAATCCGCCGCTGCCGCTCGTATCCACTGCGTCCTTTACGTGTTGCCCACGTCTAGTCCCCTCATAAATAGGAGCCCGAGCTCGTGCCGCCCCCATCCCCAACCCTAGAGCGTAGCGCCGCCCTCGCCTCAGCTCACAGCCACCGAAACCCTAGCTCCGCCACCGCTGAGCTCACTCCGCCTTCCTGTGCCCTCGCCGCTGCTCTGAGCCGTCCTCCGAGCCTCACGTCGACGTAAGCAAGTCGCAGACCCCGGCTGCGCCCTCCCTGTCGCTCTCTATCTCTCTCCGCATTGCCACAGCCCGCCGGCGAGTACGAGCCGCCATATCAAGCCCGCACTCGTCTATGTGCCCTCGCGGCCTCTTCCGATCCCTAGTCGAATTCGCCTCGCTCCGCTTTCTCTCCCCATGCTCTTGTTTCGACCAATGATGCCCGGAAATGCCGGATTGGTGTATGCCAGCGAGGTCCCACCCATGGCGCCGCCGCTCTGCTCATCGTCGGCGACCCCCATCCTCTCCCTGTTATCGCAGCCATCCGAATCTAATCCAACGGCTCAGATCCCTCCATACCCCTTCGCCTGTCACTTTTGCTAAAGAGCCCCTCTGTTTTATCCAAATAGAACCTGCAGCCCCTCGGCAGTTTTAAAATCAGATTTTAATTATTTTAATGCGATAATAGTTTGCTGTAATTACAAGTTTGCCATCCAGATCCTTAAAAATTCATATCTTTCACGTTATAGATCCTATTTGACCCATTCAAGTTGCATTGAGTTCGTAACGACACAAACTACATATTAGTAACGTTGTTTAACATGTTTTCTACTTTTGAATAAAAGGGTAATTTGATTAATATTTATGCAAATAGTTTTCCGATTAAAAACAATTTCACCTCGGTTTCTTATAAAAGAGATATGATTAAATTATCTTGTTTTTCTAAAACAAATATAATTTGGCTTAATTCAATTTAGATATTTCTCTGAAATATCTTATGCATGCTTTTCATATAATTAAAATAAACAAAGCTTATAGTTTCCTTTTTCTCATATAAAGTAGATCTTTCGGTAGTCGTTTCTCTTTCACCGTAGCTCCGATTAGCATGCTTTTCGCGTATATGTGTTCGTAGCAATGCGTAGATTAGTTTTCAAACCTCTTTATTGTTTGGTGTACTATTCTAATTTAGTTCTATTGTTTGCTTCATGTATGATTGCATGGATGCTTGTATGGTGCTTTATAATCATGTCCGGTTGGTGAGATTTACGTGGTGAACAAAATACAGTTCTTTGGTGGTTCCAAATCTACAGAAGAAGGATCTCAGTTTAAGGAAAGTATAGTATTGGATCATCCTTGTTTCCTATTCACCTTTTATACACTTAATTCATGTGCATATGTCTACCTTGTTACCCCTACGGATATTCTAGCTTTTGTATCTTGTACCTTGACACCCGTGGGACATTGCATTGGGTAGTATTTATGCTAGTGCTCAAGATAAATAACCATGATCTGTAACTTGACTATTGGTATATGCAATAAACGTCTAAAAGATGCTTTATAGCAACATGGCTCAAGAGGGCTAGAGCATTGGGCTGTTTTATGGTGCTCTAGTTTCTCTCCTTAAAGACTTATCTGTAAGCGAACATCCAGGACTTATACTACAACCATGAGGGCTACATGACTCTGGCTTTAGTCAAGTATGAGGATATTTTCTAGCTTGTTAGTGGTTACCGAAAGACGTTAAGGGAAGCCTTGGTTCAAGAATGGCTTTTTATCTCTTAGAGTGTGTATAGCCTGCGTGGAGTGTGCCACACTTTGTTAGAGGGCCTCTATTCGCCTAGTTCTTTCTTTGGCAGTCACTAATTTGTTAGAGAGAATCTTTTGAAATACTTCATAGTGAACCCTGTCGACCTTCCTTGGTAGTGGGTCAAGAGGTTGGCCGCCTTGGGTGAAAGGGTAAATCACGGCTCATGGTGAAAGTGTACAACCTCTGTAGAGTGTAAAACTGGTATATTAGCCGTGCTCATGGTCACGAGCGGCCTTGGACCCTTAAAGAATAAATGATGAACACTGATAATCATGTTAATACTGATGATATTGATGCTTACTAATGATTATTGTTTCTTGCTATACATTATTCTCGTTTACATGATCATGAGGTCATTTGGGCTTATGGTAAACTTGTTGCTACTCAATTACTAAAAAGATGACTCACTAAAACTATCGCAGTAAACCCATGTCAAACCTTTTAAGCCTCATGAACCCATGTTATATTTGCTGAGTACGATATGTGCTCACTCTTGCTATTTTAACCACACCAGTTAGGCTTGTGATCAACCAGTCAGTTGTCCCTGTGGAGTTAGAGCTTTCGTCTGAAGATCAAAGTGTTTTTCCGTTGTCTGCTACCTAAGGTTATATTCTTTATGTTAATACGTAATATTATAAGTATTGTTTTTTTATATTACCCCTTATTTGTAGCTATATGTGTGATTTGACTTCCTGGGCTCATATATGGTGTGTGTCTGGTTTTGTTCTTAAAACCAGGTGCTACATGGCAGTGAATGACTTTTGACGATAAAAAAAACTTTTGAGTATAGCCTCTTTTATTTACAGAGACGATATGAAAATATTTAAACCTTCGAACATGCCTGAACTTTAGAGGTGGTAGGCTATTTACGAAGTCCAATAAACTAAGGGAGTAGGTTCTGAAATTAGCATTAGCGCTTGGCGAATGTATCTGCAATCCTGTAAAAACTCACCTGCTGTAAGTGTCCTTTAAGGACCTGCTTTAAATTTTCAATGAAAGGTTTCCAGGTGGGGATCCTAGCTCCCCTGTTCATTTTCTCAAAAAAAACATCATCATATTATAGAGGCGGCCCTCTTTAGGCATTGTTTGGATGTATTCCACCCTAACACACGTGGATTGAGGTGAATCCGATAATATCTCAACAAAGCCTTAGAGATCCGAAAACTCACCGTTCATAAAAGCCCCAAAGTCTCAAACCCTGATTCATGAGTCTCTCTCCCGTCAATTCAGTCGCCGCCCCACTCGCCTCTCTCACCTGGCACCCTTGTCAGTCTCTCTCAGTTAATGCCCCACTCACCTCTCTCTCCCTGTTTGACGTGATTTTGTACATGTTTTCTAAACTGTACGTCAATATTTGTATATGGGTATCTATATACTCTTATAAAGCTAAACCCCACTAGATAATTTTTCTCTTCATGCAAGGTGTCGACATCATTCCCCACTAAGTGAGTCCACTAAACGTTCTATCTCTTCATGCAAGGTGTCCACGTCATTTCCCACTAAGTCTATGTCATCCCTTATTCGTTATAAAGGGCCAATTGCATAACTGCCCTTGTTTTGAGGGCCAATTGCTCGTTTGCCCCTATTTTTTAAACTTTGCACATTTACCTCTGTTTTTTGAATCTGAAAGTTCCGGTTGCCCCTGTTCTGTAAAAGAGAGTTAACGGTGTTAAGTGCAAGCTGAAAAGACAGAAATACCCTCATCATGAATGACCCATGAATCAATCCAAAATTTTTTACAGACTTACTGTACATTTATCTTGGACAAATGACAATATATATCTTATATAAATATCAAAGTACATATTTTGCAAGTATAATATTTGCAGATAATATATAAGCATAATATTTGCACAATATTTTCAAATGACAATACATGAAGAGAGATCCAGATGATATATGAAACATAATATTTGCATCATAATTCAAGAGTTGACAATAATCACATTAAGTTTTTCATGTCTCGATCACAACTAAGCACACCAAAATAAAAGGCACCACATGCCAAGACGGCCCCAATAGGTTCCATGTCGCAGCAAGCCATGTGCCACCTCGTCACAAGACGGCCCCAAAGGCGAACTGGAACCCAATGGATCTGTAGAAAAATCAAAATCCATCAAAATTCAAGGCACTGTAACAAAAGGATTGAGATCCCTGCAGCATCAATCAAATCAAATCGAGTGCAATTCAACAACAGTCAAACCAAACGATTAAATTCTAAATTTCATCCAGGAAATTCAGATGCAAGCGTTCAGGAGGACGGCGGACAGATTACAGCCGGAAAAAAGGAGCCGCATTTCCGCCGTCAAAATCGTCGCTTCCAGTTCAGGCAAAGTAAAAAACAAGAACACACAACTGCCTCCAAAATTTACTGTGTTAGAGAGAAGAGAAGGCGAGCGGTAGCAACGAACCTCCGTTCAGCCACAGCGTGAGCGGCTTGAGCAGGGGCCTGCACAGGGGCGCCCTCACCCACCGCGTCAGACCGCACAGGGGCCTGGCCGCCGGGGCCTGGCCACGCCGGTCCCGGTGCCTGGCCGCCGCCCAACGAGCGCCCGCCCGCCGCCCGCCGAGCGCCCGCCCGCTGAGCGCCCGCACAGCAACCGCCCGTCGCGCCCCCAGATCCGCCCGGCGCTGGGGCCCGCCTGCCCACCCGCCAGCCGCCGGCCGCCCCTAACCCTATCGCTTTTTTTTATACTCCCTAACCCTATCGCTGGTCAGGTGGAAGCCGTGCCTATGAATGTCGAACAGAAACAGAGAATGGGAGGAGAGGAGTTGTGTTATTTGGACAAGGGGTAATTTAGTCTTTTTCCTTTTTTTTCTTTTTTCAAAACATTTTTTTGGTCCATTATTAAAATTCAGCTCACGGTGATGAGAAAGAGGGGCAAACGGTGCCTTCGATTTGGAAAAGCAGGGGCAAACGTGCAAAGTTTAAAAAATAGGGGCAAACGAGCGATTAGACCTTAAAACAAGGGCAGTCTTGCAATTGTCCCTTATAAAAAAATATCCACGTCATCTCTATCATGTGCAAACACTGTCGGTCGCTATAGATTTATAGCGACACCATTTACCGCGACCTTTACATCGGTCGGTATAGGGTTATAGCGACTGATGATTGGTCACTATAGCGACCGATTTGGAGTCGCTACAGATTGGTTGTGGTATAGTGTACATACGCTATTTGTTTCATCACTTAATCCTCTATAATGTAATCAAATATTCTATTAGTTTTTTCTTCTACTAGCTTGCCGATTTTTTACCAGATCTGATATAATAAAATAACATGCAAGTCAAATTCATCTATATATATATAATATACAAAATACCATATATTAATAATGCTATGTATATAACAAATTTATTTTCAAGAAAATTCCGGCGGCAATGCGCGGAGTATGCTTCTAGTTAATTAAGAGGCAAATAACGTGCAAAGGAAAAGTCAAGAACTTGAAGGGTGGATTAGAGTGCACGTGTGCTCTCAATCTGAAAATGTATCCATTTATTTAATGATGCTAGCAGAAAATGATTAAGGGCCTCGTTGATGGAAGAGCCCATGGCATCAAGATTACCTCGCCCCGTCAAGTTAATGCGGGAGCGCCGCGTGCTCCTGTCAGCACGCAGGGCGATTATTTGGGCCTCCAAGGAGCGATTTGTGCATGGCCCATGCAAGTGTGTACGTGTGTTGACTGTTAGCTTCTCTGCTGAAAGCTAGCAAGTCTACTACACACGCACGTACATCTCTTCAGCCAGCCTATACACGTACGCATACAAATACGCCGATGCGGCAGTACGTGCTGTACCTGGGCCGAGAGCCCCATAGTATTCTAGAAGCTCCTAGATACTATACGTGGGCAGCGCGATACCGCCTCCATCCAAGATGATGAAGCTTCTAGAAAACTCACGCATGCACGCCAGCATGCCTAGTTGGGGCCACCGGTCAGCTAGCGAGGTAAATATATGAGACGACGTGCATCTTCAGGTTTGCGGGTCATCGCCTGGGATAAGATCAATTCGAAATTTAAAATACGGCAACGCCCGTGTGTCTCGGTCACTCGCTAACAAGAACAGAGAGGCGGTGCTCCCTTTCTCCAGCTCTCTCATCAGCCCAGCATATCAGCTGGGAACTACGATGTGCAAAATGAGGCAGAGATCGATTCATCTGAAGGATGAAGCAGAGACACTGAAAAAAGCAGAGGATTTATAGGCAAACATGCAGAGGAAACCATCGACGTGAGGGCAGGAACTTGTCCGGTGGAATGCAAGCTAGCTGCAGGCTGCAGCTGCCAGCTGCCTTCGCTAGACTATGTTGCAAATAAAATGCAGTCCTGCTGATTGCCTTGTTAATCGGCGAAGCCCGTGGCAAATAGCAGGTCAATTAATAAGCTTACCACGCGAGACTCAAGTTTCTGATCAGCTCAACGTTGGCCTACGACAGGTTCCGTCTATTTTTGCAGGTTACACCTCGTGTTCTATGGTGAATCGCAGGAAAGAATTCACTAGCCTTTAGAAGGTTCTTTGAAAAATGTTTGCCGATCAGCGTCACAAAGGCTGGGTTGGAATTGTCGGCAGAAAGCAATGGACTTCAAAACTCTGTCCGTGCTTGCCACAGAAGATGTACTACACCCACATATAGGCATATACATGCAAAGGACGGCATCAGAACAAGTAACATGCAAGATGGCAAAGTCACACGGGTCAAGCTAAGCCCGATGCTGATGCATCTGGCTTTAAGGCATTATGAAAATTGCAGGATTTGGGCGATGATTATTCACCCCGGCTGACCATCAGAGATTCAGGCCTAGATAGGACAAGGTCGTGGCCTTCATCTGCTGAATTTTCTTCAACCACGGGCAACACTTTTTCAGCGTACATGAGGTTGCTGTCTTCTTCTGGCTCACCGTCTTCCATGTCGCCGTTGTCATCCAACCAGACAACGTTGTGGGTAGTGAATTGATGAAAATCTACTATCTCGTGCAGGAAGCGGTTTTCATCGGGCATACGTTGTTGAGTTTTTTCTATGCCATCCTCGATTTCTTGGCCAACAATGTCTCATGTTGCATGCAAATCTGTTTCACCGATGGGTTGTTCAGAGAGACTATTTCAATGTAACATGGAGAAAATAAGTTATACTCGTCGGTTCACAAGTACAACACCACAGTTTAAAGGATGCAGTGAAACTCTTTACATGTTCTTAAGAACAAGCTGACAATAATTTTTCACAAAAAAAGGAATAAGCTGACTGTACTAATAGTTTATAGCTAGTATGAAATGATATACTGGGCTCAAACTTCTCATTGTCATATAATATAATTTTTTCTGAATTTAGATTTATGTAACGCTGAATTTTTCAAAAGAAGCAGAGTACTGAAAATTCTACCTCTTCATGCAACTGTTCAGAAATGGAATGGGCACTAACAGCAGCTAATATAATTTATTTAATTCTATGGTTTACATTTAGTAATATTCACTTATTGGTTTGATGATGAATGATGACCTATTCAATGTTCTCGATGAATTGAAAATCAAGATGTATGTAATTCATGAAAAGACATTAAACCTAATAACAAACAAGTTTGATCAGAAAAAATATTACCAAATCAATATCTTCTTCAGTTTTGTCCCCAAGAGCTGTTCTATACTTCTAGCAGAGCACGTCTCTGCTTTGCAAAAGCTAGATTGATTTAACAGAGTTTTGTTCACAGATTTGGCATCCATTGCCTTAGTAACCTGAAACAATTTATAGGGGGGGAAGAAAATGGGATCGTTGCTAGTAGGTACAACAAAATAATCAAGCATTCATCTAACGTTGTAACCATGGCAGAAGGACCAAATTTATTTTTTAAGGAAAAAACAGTTCTGCTAATTCATTGTAAGCAAAGAAAAGAGCTTACTCTGCTAATCAGATTGTCATTCTCTTCAGGTCTCACTCACCTCATCCCAGCCGTCTGGAACTTTGAAGCTGTACGGGATGATGGGGCTCCATCCAACTCTGTGGCCACCGGACTTGTCGTCTGGTCTACTGTATGTTCTCCAACCTGTCTGAACAATCAGCATCATGAAAATAATTCAACAATGGCCCTGTTTAGTTCCCCAAAACACCCAAAAAAATTTTGCACAATACCCGTCACATCGAATTTTTGGACGCATATATGGAGCATTAAATATAGATAAAAAAATAACTAATTACATAGTTTATCTGTAAATGTCGAGATGAATATTTTGAGCCTAGTTAGTTCATGGTTGGACAAATTTTGCCAAATAACAACGCAACTGCTATAGGAATTTTTTCAAAAAATTTTGGGATCTAAACAAGGCCAATATTTCTTTTTTTTGAAAATAATGGCAGGAGCTCTGCCTTTTAATTAAGAAGAATAGAATTCGCCTAGTTTATAAGGGAAACCAGACCTGAAAAACCTTACATACGCACTGATTAACACACTAAAAGAACCCACATAACCATAACACAATAGTCCAGCCGACTAACCCGTGGCAACCCACTTACACAGAGCGGTAGCTCACAAACCAACGGTGCCCACCGCATATCATCCTTGTCGAGCTTATCACAAGCAACAAGGAGCAGCTCCGCCTTCCCCAGTGAAGAAACCAAAGGCCCGAGTCTCGCCTCCTGTCGTCATTTAATCCCCTCTATAACAACTTGGCCTCACATGGCGTGAACGACTCCTCGAGAAGCACAGATGGTGTAAGGAAACATTACGCCATGAGATTCCCCCACATGGTTGGCCCGTCGAGGCCACTAAGTGCCACCGGTGCCTTGATGACAAGGTCAGACATTGGACCTTTGAAGAGGTTGACGTAGCGCAGCAAGGTCCTCTCCAGAGTTTCACCTTCTTCCTGCGTGACGCCCAGTCGCTTCATGAGCACTTGCCTTGCTCTGTTATGTGTGTCACCACGCGGCCAGGCAATGGCTGCTAGACGCGCGCTGCGCCGGGATGGCTTGCCCGGCCTCTTCTTCTCCCTTCATGGCTTCACTGACCCGTGTTGCTGTGGAGCAAGTAGGGGTTGCTGGACAGGCACGGTTAATGACTGCAGTGTTAGTTTTCCACAGGAGGAACGCATAATTACTCATTGAGACTGCAACTAAGTACTATTGCATGAATTTCAAAGCATTTGTTTCTCTATTAACTTTGAACTACTCCTATAAACCCAAAACAAATGAACCAAATTCAGTCAGTCACAAAAGAGAAAGAAGAAGAGTTTACCATTTTCATCAGGCAGACAGGCCGGGAATCCTCCATGCCAGCAGGCCCTGAGTGGCCGCCAGACCAAGGCCTGCAATCCCAAGCACTGGAGCGCCACAGACAGCTGCTGCTGCAGAAGCCAATGTACGCCTCCTCCCCACCACTGCTACACCCTCCCTCTCCCCTCCTCTTCATGTCCCACTGACAGGGAGGGCCCATTGCTGCACCTCACAGCCGCTGCCACCATCCTGCCCTTGTCGACGGGAGAAGGTTTGGTGAGGAACAGGGAGGAGCTCGGGGTGAACAGCAATGTCATGCTGCTCGTCTCGACTACACGACAACTCAGTAGTTAAAGGAACTAGAAATAAATAGATTGGCAAATTAATGGAACCAGAAATAAGTTTTTTTTAGGAAACTGGAGGGGCCGCAGCCCCTATAGAAATTTTATTGAAATAAGACAACAGAGCAACAGTGTACACGAGGGTTCAAGAAAAGGAAATAAGTAGGTGGCAAAGGAACTAGAAATATTCCTTTGTAGAAAAAACAAATATAATCATGTGGCACCTTACATCGCGAGAAGTGTTGAGTTCAGTCCCCAGGGCTGCAGATTCAGGTTAATGGTGAGATCAGGAGTGCTAGGCGTATGTGCATCTACTGCTGAATTTGTCATATAAGAACTTGAATCGGCAGGTTTCCTTCTAATTTGAATTTTCTTTGTTTCCTCAATGATACTGGATGTCTTATGTTATCCACAATTGTGAGCCCTTCCTGTTAAACAAAGGAAGCAACAGATAATCAATTTTAAGAAACGGCTCCAAAGGATTATGCCATTTATAGAAATAAGGAAACAAGAAGAGATGTACAGAATTAAGTAAAACACACATTACTTCCAAAGCATTTTTTTGTTCTTCACTAAGCTGGTTGTCCGAAGCAGAAAGAGCCTTCAGTCTGATTGGTTAGCAGCATCTCCTACCTTCGGTGGTTTTCAAATGACCAACGAGAGTCAGGGTCTCAGGGACAAGAAATTACAAAAAAAAAAGTCGGAAGAGCTGTAAAAGGAAAGACAAGCTAGAACATTATAACTGAAGTGAGACAATGACATACATGAGAAGTTCGTTTACTTATGACTGTCTCACCTTTGTTGGATGCACTGGTGTTGCTACAAGGTCATTCTTTTCTTGAGTCCTCAAATTTAGGCACCAAGCTGTCCTCATCGACAATTCCCTTATTATATATCTTTGCTGGATGCACCGGTGTTGGGCTCATTATTTATGGTTTTTGAATGATATGTAAGCGTATGATGAAACAGAGTCCTGCAAGGCAAACCAGCATATCATCCCATCGTGCTGTGACAGAAACAAGGTGATTGTTGATTAAAGAAATGAAGGGCTGGACAAGAATTGTCAATGGTGGTTCCTCTTTGTAACAGAAGCACATGACAATGATTCATATCTACTCCCTCCGTATCGAATTTAGAAGTCGTTTTGGACAAGGTTTGAGTCAAACATTGAGAATATAAATCATTAATAACTTTTAAGTTATTGAGTTTGCAAATGTAAAAATTATATGAATAGATTTGTCTTGAAAAATACTTTCATAAAAGTATACATATATCACTTTTCCATAAATATTTTTTATAAAAAAAAGAGGTCAAAGTTGTGTTTTGGAGACCGTGTCGCTGTCCTAAATGACTTCTAAATCCGATACGGAGGGAGTACAAGCAAACTGAAAAAAAAGCAATCCAGTTCGCACTGTGAATGAAATCATAAGTTGAGGGGCATAAGTTGTTTTTATAACGAACCTGCAGATCCATGTGTGTGAAAGACATGCAGAAGCTGTGATTCAGCATTCCGCGTCAGAAACTGTACAGCCCTGCAGTCTTGAACGATAGGCTTCGGATAGATGTGAGGATCTGAAATTATAAATCACAATTCAGTCTAAGTAAATCACAATTCAATTTGCATAGTCAATGGAATCATAGTTAATTTGGAACTAACCTGCGGATCGATGTGCAGTGAAGATTTGAAGCAGAGGCATGGAGATCGATGTGCAGTGAAAGGCATGCAGAAGCAGAGGGCCAGAGGTTCAGCTTTCCGCGTCAGCAAGGAAGGCCATTATATGTATATCTGGCCTTGTTCCCCTTAATTTCTGGCATTCCTCATAAATCTCGGGACCACAATTTTCTATGTATAGCAGTCGCAGTGAATCGGGGAGGCCCTCCTTGGGCAGCGATCTGATTTTTTGGGCAGTGGCAAAAGGCATGCTACAGTGGAGATTCGGCTTTGCACACATGCATTGTAGGCAGTTGTACTTATATCTGGCCTTTTGCCACTTAATTTTTGGCATTCCTCATAAATCTCGGCACAGCAATCAAATATGTGTAGCACTCGCAGTGAACCGGAGTGCTGGGTGTATGTACTGCTGAATTGGGCATATACGAACTTTAACTTGCAGGTTTCTTTCTAATTTGAAGCAATTGTGAGCCCGTCCTGACAAAGGAAGCAATAGATCATCAATTTACAAAACGGCTCGAGAGGATTATGCTATTTATAGAAATGAAGAAACAAAAAGAGATGTTTTTTTTGAGGAAAGAGATGTACAGAGTTAAGTAAAACACATTACTTCAAAAGCAGTTTTGTTCTTCCACTAAGCTGGTTGACCGATGCAGAAAAAGCCTCTAGTCTGATCCGTGATGCAGCATCTCCTGCCTTCAGTGGTTTTCAAAAGACCAACCGAAGTCAGGGGTCTGAAACTACAAAAAAAAAAAAAAAACAGTCACAAGAGCTGTAAAAGGAAAAACAGAATGGAATACACGGAACTTCACTTGTGACTGTCTCACCTGATCTTTGCCAAAGTATGCCACAATCTAAGTTTGGTGTTCATTATATATGTTTTTTGAACGATGTTTAACCGTATGATGAAGCATAGGCTTGCAAGGCAAACCAGCATATAATCTCTTTGTCCTGTAACAGAAGCAAGGCGATTGCGCGTATCAGATCATCAACAAGGCATATGCACCATGATCTAGGAAGTAAGGAGGAACTAAGCAATCCGCAGCCATTCATGACATGTCACAACAAGAATGAACTAAGTAATAATGGCATGGTCTTTATTCATTGAAACAATTCTCTTTTCCTCCTAAAAGTACCAATTCATGGTGTGAGATTCATTGCAATATTCAGGAAAAAGGCTAGAAATTGATATGATCCAGAAATTGATATTGTAGGACAGATTGAATTTGTTGGATAAAGAAGTAAATAGTTGGACGTGGATTGTGAATGGTGGCTCCAATTCTGAATGGGTCATATCTATATGCAAAAAATAAATAAAACAGTTTGGTTTGCACTTTGCACAGTCAATGAAACCATAAATACAAGAGCATAAGCTGTTTTTTATTTGGAACTAACCTGCAAATCGATGTACAGTGAAGAGTTAGAGTGCGTGAAAGGCAGGGATGAACCATGGAGGCCCTCCTTGGGCATCGATCTGATATTTTGAGTTGCAATGATAATGTAATTTCCTGGAGAGAAGGGAGGGCCTGCAGAGCCCTGCAGTCTTCAAACGATAGGCTTTGGAGAGATGTCAGGAGCTCAAATTATAGATCGTAAATTCAGTCTACAAAAAAAAAACAATTCAGTTTGCACAGTTAATGAAATCATAAATCGAGGAGCAAAAGTTGTTTTTCTTTTAATTTGGAACTAACCTGCAGATCGATGTACAGTGAAGACTTGAGTGTGTGAAAGGCATGCAGAAGCAGAGGTTCAGCTTTCCGCTCGAGCAATGGAGGCACGTACATTTATATCTGGCCTTGTTCCCCTTAATTTCTGGCATTCCTCATAAATCTCGGGACCACAATTTTGTATGAATAGCTCTCGCAGTGAGTCGGGGAGGCCGTCCTTGGGCAGAGATCTGATTTTCTGAGTCCCCCAGATATGTAATTCCTGGAGAGAAGGAAGACGATGCAAGCCTTGTGGGAGGGACTGCAGAGCCCTGCAGTTCCAGAACGACAGGTTTTGAAGAGACGTGAGGAGCCGAAGCGCCTCGTCCTGCTCTTCCGTGAACTTCTCCGTCCGCCAATCATAACTGAAGTCTAACCACTGGAGGGTAGCAGAGAGGCGGCTGCAGATGGGAGCAACAAGCACTGCAGAGATGCTGTCCACCTGAAGTTCCACCAGTTGGAAGGAACCGGCAGGCATTGTTTTGGTCCTTGCCACCGCTGCAAGTACATCTGCTGCTATAGAATAGGGCTGAGCCTCACCATCTCTCTGATTGTACACCGTCAGATGCTCGAGGTTGAATGTGATGAGACGATCGAAACCATCCACTGTGATGTCCTTGCAATTAACTAGTTCTAGACTGGTAATAGATGTGAGATTCGCGAGCAGAGCCATTGGCAGCGTGCTTTGCTGACCCAAAAGGCTGAGTTCCTTGAGGCAAGGGGGGAGAGGGTAGATGATGCTCTGAGTCTGATCTGCTGCTCCTCCCATGGACCACCGAGTGAATAGATTGTCACAATTGCTTATGGTCACGGACTCGAGCGACGAGAGGCCATAGAATCCAGCTCCTTCCTCTTCCTCCTCCACTAGCAGGATCAAATTCTTACACCCATTGAAGCAAACTTCTCTCAGCGAGCTGGAGGGTGGAAACTGTAATACCACTTCCTCATGATCCTCATCTGATGATGCACTCACATCCAAACTAGAAAGAGCTGGGAAACATTTGAACAAATTTGATAATGATTTTCTGGTAAGTGAAAATTGTTCGAGGTCGAGAAATTGGACTGTGTGGAGCACAACACCATCATCCAGTCCTCTCAAAAAGGTTTCCTCACATCTATTGACCCCTATATGTCTTGGGGAATGTAGCTTTTGAAGATCCATAAATGAGAAGCATGATGCATCCTGAATTGTCAACCTTTCTACATCACCAAGATTGTGGAAAACCAATTCAGAGGGCTTCCAAATGTTCAACTTAGTACGATCATAAGACAAGCTTTCTGTATGAATACGGGATACCATCGAAGTGTGAGGCAAGGGAGGAAGGCACAACTTTGGGCATCTATCGATGTGCAGATCACGAAGACTAGGAAACCATATGGTGCTGTCTTCTGTAGAAGAAATAGGCCAACCTGAGAATAGCAGCGTAGTGAGCATGGGACAATCACTGCAGCTGATTTTTTCAAGCCTTGAGAACAGATGACAGTTAGCTCCCCCAATCCACTCCACGAGTTCCAGCATATCACAAAACTCGACTTCCTTCAAGTGTGTGAAACTTTTTTCTGTAGTGCCACCGAAGAAGTCAGGCCCAATCTGAGATAACCCAATAATGTTTTTCAGCTTCAGCTTTCTTAAGTGATACATCTGCCCAATAGGTGCAAGGTTGGCCCACGACACACTCTCTAGATGTAGGGTCTCCAAGTTTTTCATGTATAAGTTGTTGCTGCACAACCAACCAGGACCAACTACACCACCATGATTTACAATGCGAAGTCTTCTAATATAAGAGTGTGGCTGGATACTATCTAGGATATAATCTCCAGTGGACTCTTGCTTCTCATTCCAATGTAATCCCAACTCAACTAAATTTCTCTTTGCCATCAGTTTGGCTTCTTTAGCTTCTTGCGTGGTTGTTACATTTTCAAGCCCATGTATATTGAGCTCTCCTCCAAGTTCTTCTAGTTTCCCCAACTCTCCTAGCTCAAAGCCAACACTCTCTTTCTTGACATGGAATTCTTTCAATTCTTGTAAAAACTTCATTTTCCCCACCTCAGGAACATTGGAATGAAAATTTTCCGAAGCAACGAAATGGCGTAAATTTTCAAGACGGCTAATGGCCTTAGGCAAAGAACGACCACTTTCCCATTGTTTAAGGTCTAGAAATTTCAAGTGATAAAACCTGGGAATTATGCTGGGCAAAGACATTTCTGAGTAAAAAGGCGAAATAAGTTTTAAGTACCGAAGGTGTACAAGCTTTGAAAAGTTGTTTGGCAAGGAACTGTAGGAGTTCATGAATATAGATAGAACACGAAGACCATTTATTTCCATAAATGTGTCTTTTAAAACATTGATAAGGTGTAACCTATTGTATTTTCCAAAAATCATCAAACTCCGCAGATTCTTAATGTCTATCCTTTCCTTCAATTTACCCATGTCTTCATCAAAATTATGAATATGAGTATAATGCATGAAAATGGATAGGTAACGAACAGTTTTTGGGATTTCATTTGCGTCAAAATTAGAACTACTGATATAGGCACATTCTTCTAATGAAACGATCCTTGAAAGATCATGAAGTAAATCATGCATTACGTAAAAGTTATCATCTCCTTTTATAAGAAAACCATTATCTAATAATTCATCCAAATAATTTGATCCTATGTCCTCAGTTTTTTTATTCTTCCTAGTACATTCTATGATGCCTATTGAATCCCAAAAACAAATAATCTCAAGCTTCTCAAACTTATAATCGTCAGGGAAAAGGGAAAAACATGAAAAGCATTTTTTCAGATGGAAGGGAAGGTAGTCATAGCTAATTTTCAAGGCTGGGATAATATCATTGTCATGATTTTCTTCTAGCCACTCTTTGTTGTCAAGAATTTTCATCCAATGTTCCTGAAAGGGTCTCTTGATCAATAACCGGCCAACTGTTTTGGCTGCAAGTGGGGAGCATTTCAACTTATCCGCTATTTGTTTTGCAATACCAATTAACTCTTGATCACCATGCTCATCTTGGATCCTACCAAATGCACATATTTGGAAGAATTTCCAAAACTCATCAGGATCCAAGCCACGTAGGTCAATTGGATTAGCTTCTTTTGTCACCATTTCTACAATTTTTGGGAACCGAGTTGTGACAAGAATCACGTTGCCACGAGTCTCGTCCCTTCTGAATGGAGCTAATAGTTTTTCCCACTCATCATTACTGCTGCATTCCCATATGTCATCCAAGACAATTAGAAACCTTTTGGATTTCAACCTCTCTGCGACGGTTTTCTGAAGCTTGTCTAAGTTGGTAGTTTCATTTGCTGTTTTATTTCCTGCATTTTCAGTTGCAGGTAGGCAACTCAGAATCTCTTTGGTGATCTTAAGCACATCAAAATTAGTTGATACACATATCCAGGCCCTAACGATGAAATGTTCTTTAATCCTTTTGTGATTGTATAGGTGCTGGGTGAAGGTAGTCTTGCCAATACCCCCTGGGCCAACTATAGGAAGAACAGACAAGGTTTTTCCACTATGTGTGACACTGATAATCTCCTCTATAGTTTTCCCAAAGATGGCATCCCTCCCAAACAACTTCTCCTGTGTGATTTCGGAGCTTGTGTCAGGCCTTTTAGCGAAGGCAGTCATGTGTGGCTGAGGGTTACTGCCTGACACTATCTTGAGCAGGTCAGAGACAGGAGTACAGTTAGAGTGCAGCTCCTCTATGAGCTGCTTTATTTTGTTGGACATTTCCACCCGGTCGAATGGCAACTTTTCAACATGGCCATCGTGGTCAAGAGACATTTCCGCGGCAGCAGCAGCATCATCATCATCTTGTGAACGGCAGCAAGAGAAGCATGAGAGCCAGTTACCAGCAGTGTACTGAGCAGCATGGCGGGCATGCTGAGCTTGAGCGCCGAGGCCATCGCCCAAGTCCGGAGTGGCGTCTTGAGTCCCGTCGAGCTTGTCCTGGATCATGAAGTAGTGGAGCTCGTCTAGAGCATCCTCAGCTTCGTCGGCCTTCTTGCTCAGGTCCTCGAGCAGCCCCTTCAGGCCAGAGTTTTCAGCGAAGTCCCTCCCCTGGGCCGCCTCCAGCAGCCCTTTAGTGTACAGCATCTCCTTTCTGATCTCCACAAGGTTGGGGCCGAGCTCGGTGCTGGACACGTAGGCTTTCACCAAGTCGTTGGAGAGCTTGTTGAGCACAAGGCCGAGGAGCCAGCTCGCCGACCCGAGAGCCGCCTCCATCTTCTCCTCCGGCTGCAGGGGTCATTGGTTTGAGTGGTGAGCATCAGTAAGAACGGTGTGCTTGAAGAAAGGCGGCATGCTTTTGTCAAAAAAAAAAACAAAAACAAAAACAAGAAGAAGGTGCGAGTGAAACGTTTGGTACCACCAGCGCCGGTCCTGAGATTTTAAGGGCCCTCCGGTGAATTCGTCACGACGGCCCCTCTAGACCATAAAATTTTATAATATATAGGCTAAATTTACTTGTATAAATGGGTACCAAATCCAATAATCTATTTTTAATTTAACATGTCTGATAATTATCAAGAGTGAGAAACAATGGAGACTAAAAAAGCATTATATTTGTACTTGTATACCTAATATGATTACCTTAAATAAGAAGAACTCCATCATATTCATTGCTTCTTATAAAAAGATATTTCTTCGGGCATTTCTTGATGCAAAATCATCAAGGACGGTATTGAGATTAATAGTGTCCAAGATATCCTTCTCTATGGTGCACATAGCCAAGCCATTTAACCTTTCTTGTGACATAGTTGATCTCAAATAGTTCTTCAACAACTTCAATTTTGAGAAACTTCTTTCGGCCGAAGCTACAGTCACAGGTACAGTTAAGAGAATTCGATAGGCAACTGAAACATTTGGATAGCAATCTGCATCCATAACAAACTTGAGAATCTCAGGCGCTGACATCAAAGAATCTGGCAAAGTCATTTGCAACACCTTTAATTCTGAAAAAAATCATTGATCTCAACATCGGATGAGTTATTATGAGAAAATTTATCCACAAAAATCTTGCAGTGCGCCCAAAGATCAACTTCATCCAAGGATTTCAAATTTTCTGAGTTGAACAAGAACCCAAAGACATTATCAAATGCCGTCATCTGCTCAAATCTAGTAGTCAATGAAGCAATTGCATTATCAATCATAACTAGGAAGTACTCTCTTTTAAAGGAGTCCACAGCAGACTGTTATATTTCCTCGTCTTCATCTTGTTCATCAAAATATTTCTTTCTCTTTCGTTGACATTTTGTAGGAAATATTGGCTCTATATCCAATTCAGATGCAATGTTTTTTGCTGTATCCATACTAGAAATGAAACCTTCATCTCTGTACTTCTTAAAATATGATATGACACCTTCAATGTGTTTGAGAGTAGCATCTATACTCATAATTTTAGATTGCAACTTCTTGCTAACCTTATTTATAGAGAACAAAATGTCGTGCCAAATAACCAAACCAACTAAAAATTCGAAATTCTCAAGTGCACTCACCAACGATTGACATTCACTGACTGCCATTGGATCATCAGTTGAAGCCTTCTCTAGCGCTCGGCGGCGGGCGTCGAAGTGTCGAACACGCCAACACGGAGTAGCGACGGCCGATGGAATTCTATACACGTACGTGATCCTGGACTGGACTACGGCACGGGGGCTGTCTTCTTGCTTCTTGGGCCTGCTGGAACTTTTCTTGTCTTCATTTGGGCTGATGTACTAGGGGTGAAGGTTTTATATACATGGGCTTGGG
The DNA here is from genome assembly GCA_038087645.1 of Saccharum hybrid cultivar R570. Taxonomy (NCBI): domain Eukaryota; kingdom Viridiplantae; phylum Streptophyta; class Magnoliopsida; order Poales; family Poaceae; genus Saccharum; species Saccharum hybrid cultivar. The sequence goes on from JAQSUU010000804.1 coordinate 29,388,495, forward strand.
CCCCTAACTGGCCTGGGCCCTCGGCCGTCGCACAATATGCCCCCCCATAGGGCCGGGCCTGGGTACCACACTTCTTCTCGCTCCGCCTTCTTTCGTCGTCGCCGCTGATCTGCCCGACGCGCCCCGAGCTAACCAAATATCCGGCCTGATCTGCCCTTCCCTTCTGCTGCTGAGTCAAGGTGGTCCTCGTGTGCCCCTCGTCGACGAGCCACTGCTCTACCAGCCACGGAGCCGCCGGCGAGCCGGCCCAAGCGCCCCGCGCTGTGGAGCAGCAAGACGGGCGGTGTAGAGGAGCTCTGATCTGCGCGGGGAACAGGATGACTAGTGTGTGGTGAGTAGGCGAAGAACAGAGTGCAGCCTGGAAAGGGAAGGCGTGGTGATCTGATTTAATTCCTTTATAGCCGCTCAGGTCATTATTGATTGATGGCGTACGCGTACCACACGCTGTCAAATACAAAATACTCGTACATCCGATCTGGATATGTCTAGCTCCCGATGTGTCTCCGTCGGTGCGTGGTCCTCCTGCACTCCCTGTGCGTGGTCCTAACTCCCCCGGATCCTCTGCGCCAGGTGCTGCCAAACAGTGGCTGTGCGGGCCGGTGCACCGACGCAGACGATCCAAGTGACTGGGAGCAGGTCAGGTAGGGGTTACTCGGTTTGTATATGATATTTGGCCTTTGTGAACAATTTGATATATATTTCTCTAGTGTCTAGAATTTATAGAAATAATTTATAATTTTTTTTAAAAAAATTTGGCATATATTTGTGTTATTTCTAAATTACATCACTCTATCCAATAAATTAAACTGAAGAGATTAGTGTAAATATAGTAATGTGACAGTGTAAATATAACTATATGACAGTGTAAGTGTATGAAAAATCTAATTGTTGAGAGAATTAAAAATAACCCGTTGTTACCTAGACGTCTCCCTAAAAATAATATACAATACCTTCAAGATCGATCTAAATTACACACTTATGCTACTATGAAAATTAAATAAATCAAACCCTATAATGAAGCTGGCCAGGAGAAACCAATTGCCGCCCAATCGGCCAACTACGAATCGGAAGGGCCTCATGAAGAAGGCTGGCTCCGGCGACCAAGTCCAATGCCTAACATCCCGACTAAGGCTGAGCGAAGCACTGGCCGCTCGCCGCGAGAGAAACAGGAAAAGAAAGATCCCCTGTGATAGGAACCGTGCAGCGTGCTAATGGTCAAAATAACAATCACAGATATACCCCCACGACAAAAATTACATTTAACAAATAATCTTTCCCAATTAATTGCTTAGTAAATAAGAAAAACAAAAGTACCTAAAAATAACTCTCTCACAGCTCACATAACTTCTCACTGCAATGTTCTTTTTTATTATTTCTAAGCCCTATCTAGTTAGCTGTTTGTAAACCGTCGTCAGGGACACCCTAAGGGCAGGGGCAATGTATATATTGTCGAGATCAGTAATAAGGTAGGGTCAAGGAGCAGGGGGCAGTAAGCATCAAACCATCCGCACAATGTCCATCCAGTAATATGGTGGGACCAAGGAGCAGACGATGGCAAGCATGCACGGTGCGTCGGCAGCGGGCGGAAAGTGAGGGTGAGTGAGAGAATATAAATTTTTTATTCCTTGTTACCCTCTTCTTACCTCTCTGTTGTGGAGACCCTAACGAGGAGTCAAACATTTTAAAATTTAACTGGAAGTATATAAAATAGTATCAATATTTGTATTTTCAAATAAATATATTATATAAAAATATAGTACATGCTCAATCTAATGATTTTTTATACATTATGAATATGAATTTATTTTTCAATATATTTATTGAACGTTAAAAAATTTTATTTATCAGTAAACTAGACGTGCATTTATTTTGTGACGAAGGAGTACCGCTCACGTAGACCAGATGAAACCACGAATCAGCACCCGTTCAGAGTTTAGACTGACCTTTTTCGGTGCCCTCGTTGTGACAGTCGCGACTCGCGAGCGCTGGCTTCGGGCAGTCAGGTCTCGCGCTTCGAGCATGCAGCTGGATGAATCACAGTTGAGAAAATTCCTTATTTAGCATCATAAAATGATGCAATTCCCTATTTAGCACCAAAAAGGTTTCCTAATATAGCACTCACTTTATTTGGGGTTCCGTACTACCGTTAGATCTGACATTTAACTCCGTTAACTTGAGGGGGAAAAAGACCATTTTGCTCCTATTTTTTTCATGTGTAACACCAACAGTACATTAAGGTGATTTTATTAACAGATTTTTTAACATTGTCATTTTTAACATTGAATATATTTCGCGGATACATTATTTTACATTGAACATTTTTTGCAGTACTATTTCTTTGTACATATTATTTATGAATTATGACAGAATAATTTTTGGACAATGTGCTACGTATGAAAAACAGGGGCAAAACAGTCTTTCCCCCTCTAAGTTAACGGTTTTAGATGTCAGATCTAATGGCAGTGCTATTTAAGGAATAAAAAATAAAGCCAATGTTATATTAGGGAACTTTTAGCTTTGGTGCCAAATAAGGAATTACATCATTTTCCAATGCTAAATAAGAAATTTTTCATCAAAGTCTTCATCAACACTTCAGTGGCACCAATAATGGCACGCCGTGTTGGCGCTGATGATTCACACTTTCCCTTTCGGCCCTGTTCAGCTGGCTTATAAGCCGTCTTTTTCGGCTTGTCTTTTCAGCCGGAACAATGTTTTTTTTAAAAAAAAAATCAGTCGGACCAATGTTTCAGCTTGTTTTTTCAGCGAAGCGAACGGGGCCAAAAGGGGTTCAGCACTGTATATACCATCGCCACGATCCCTTGATTTATTTAGTTAAACTCAAAACTATTTAATTCTCGAAAGCAAGAATTATATATTTTTTAAGATAGATGAAGTTAAGTAGTAGTACTCCGTATCTCACATGGGTTATTAGAGTTTGCCGCCGTCACCGTTCGTATGCTTGCGGTTACGGATGCCGAGATTCAGAGCAACTCGCTAGCTGGAGGCCGTGCGTGGGGATGAAGTCGGCCCATCAATCAATTCATCTACCAAACAGAACTGCTGGATCGAGACCTAACACAATAATGTCTTCTACATAGTGGATTTATTAATGCCGCCTCTGTATCCAAGGATATATACAGCCAAAAAATTTAAAAACATTTAGAATCACACCTCAACAAAGAGGAGAACACGCACAAAAAAAAAAGAAAAAAACTACGAACTCGACACATCCTATTTCCCAACATCCTCTCGTAAAATAGCCAGATTCGGCGAGTGGAAGTCGTCAAGTCGCCGCCGCCCCTAGTGCGGCATCACTGCAAACCTCCACTGGTGCCATCTTCAACCGCTTCGGGTGAGGTGACGCCACGTGTCGCTGGTTAGCCCACCTTCATCCATCATTGTCTAGTCAGATCTAGTCGATCAGACACGAGCCGACAGGATACGCTTCTGCTTCACTAGATTTCAGGGCTTCCGCCGCCCATACTCTGGTTAGCTCACCTTCATCCATCATCATCCAGTCATTGGAATCATGGTTGCCGCCTTGCTGGAGTCCTATATTGCTGCCGCCGAGGATGTCCTCTTCCGCCTAGACTCCCAGGTCAGTGCCACCTCTAGGGCCACCGATGCTGATGGGATCTGCCTCCACCTCGCTGAGATCTTCATTGGCGCTTAGGCCGTCGTTGGCCATAGGGCTGCCGTTGCTGCCAAGGAGGTCTTCAGACTCCCAAGCTGCCGTCGTCCCTAGGATACAGCTGCCTACGGAACCACCTCTGCTAGATCCAGCTTCTCCCTACCAAGGACTGGTCGTCGACTCTTAGTTGGCTTAGGCCGCCACCGTCCTCTGCCACACTCGCCACCGCCCAAAGGGATGACACCGCTGCCATCACCTAAAGGATGTTGCCCTCAGAGATTCCGAGGCACGACAACTGCCGTGGCGGCCTCCAAACTGTTGCGCTGCACCATTGCTAGGGGTCGCAGCGCCACCGCCGTGCTGCACACGCCTGAGCAGACACCATTAGCGGCAGCCAAGCAATCGCGCCACCCACATGACACAGCTACCATGGAGCAGCTACAACACGCCACGTAGGGGGCCCAGACGCGCGGAACGCAGATCTGATCTAGCGCGACCCCATGGCATTGCCGACCAACAACCCCCCTCCGCCCCCACCACCCCACCCCCCCCCCCCTCCCTCCCCCCCCACCCCGAGGTCGCGTGTAGAGGACCACTAAGCCGCGTCGACACCATCTCATGAGAGGATCTGGTGGATGCTCATCGCCGGCGAATAGAACAACGAAGGCCTCTACACTAGCCGTTGGACGGCAGCAGCGGTAGCCCACCGCTCCACCAAGTCTTGGCTACGGAGGCGGTAGGCAAGGGCGGGGTGGGTTGTCGTGCACGCGGCGGCGAGGGGCCGCCCTCCCTTATGCCTATGTACTGTAGAGATTAGCGAACACGGTAAGAGCTAGTTACTTGCTCTAATATAATCTCTTTAATTGTGTTAACTTTTAGCAATGACTCATGTTATGATTCATGACAACCTCACATGATCTTTAAATATGTATAAGACTAGTTCTTAATCAAGAGCTCTGTATGATGAGGTGGACGAGAGTGGGGAGGATAGAGAAGAGAAGCGGGTGATAAGTTTACATCTAGCTTATGCACAAGAATCAAGAAGTCTTGTGAGACAAACAAGTAGGCTATAAGAGCAAGTATAATAATAGACTATAAGCAGACTGAATCGTGAGGTGGAGGAGAGAGGAGAGGAGATGAGAAGAGAAGCGGTTTGTAAGTGTAATCTTATAACCGGCTTAAACACAAGAACGAAGAAACTTTGTGAGAGAGACAAGTGAGTCATGCAGTGAAGAGCTAGCGGCTATATGGATAGATTGAGAGATAGGATGCAAAGATCTTTACAGCTAGCAGCCGGATATATTATTAGTCTTGCTCTATGTGGGCTAACTATTATACGATGAGTAGGCTAATCAACTCACTATAAGTTTACGCCCAGCGGCAGGCTACATTATTAGCCTTGCTCTAATGTGTGTTGACCAGTATTGGTACATGCCTCGCTCGTCTCATCTCGTAGCGATGGGCATCCACCTCAAGTGTAGCCCCGTTCAGACGTATTTTTTTTATTTTTAATCTTTTTATTCAATATTTTAATAATAACCACATCTAGAAAAAAATTATAGATCTGACTTTTTTTTGGTCGTGTCAGTCCCGCTAGCGAGACCAAATAACGCTGTCGCGCCAACGCATGTGGCGTGGCAAGATCTGCCACGTTAGATGGTGTTTTTAACGTGAAAAAGCTTGTCACGCCACTTCCGTTGGCACGATAGCATTGTTTTGTCATGCCACCGGAAGTAGTGTGACTAAACTTTCGAAAAATCGTTACTCTTCATGTCGGATGAAAATGATTTTTCTATGAGAATTGTAGATCTTGACGAGATCTATAACTTTACAGTTTTGAGTTTTTTTTTCGTTCGAGGACATTTAGATGCTAAAAAAATAATATAAAATTTTAGCAGCATAACAATCGCATACCCGCATTTGCCGCATTAAAAAATAATATGTTTTTTTTGTATGGAGTCAAATGAAGATACCTTTTATATTAAAGTTGTAATTTTCAAGGGTATCTGTAACTTTGTAGTTTTGAGTTTTTACATTTGAGATCGTTAAGTCTCAAGAAAATAATATAAAGCTTGAACAACATATTAATTGTGTACGAGGGCTTGTCGCCTTACGAAAATTATATTTTTCTACAAAAGTGTCAAATGAAGATAGTTTTAATATCAAAGTTATACCTATCAAAAGCGTGCACAAGGGCTCGATCGGCTTGATGAATCCAAGTTTACATAAGAACGAACACTTCAGTGGCACCAATAATGGCTCGCAAGATTAAAAAAATAATAATGGCTCGTACGTCCTGTTGGCGCTGCCGATTCACACTCTTCATTTCGTATTGGGATTCAGCACTGTGCACCATCGCCACGATCCGAATTGGAGTTTGCATTGCATCCGTCGGCCTCCTCTTGTGGTTACAACGACTCAGTGGCAGCTGAATTGAATAAACGTACTAGCGAGACCTTTGCTACGTCCTTTGCTCAACTAATAAGTACTGTAGAAGGATGAAAATGTACAGTGAGCACGGTTTCTCTTTTTTTCAGAAAAAGAAAAAGAAAACCTTAACAGACGATGAGCACGTGGTGGGATGCAGATGGTCTCACTCTCACCCTCAAGAGTGGCTATTCCTTTACATCGCGGGGTGGTACTATAGCGTGGTCTCACTCAAAAATGGGGATCCTTTGAATTCCGTTCATAGACCAGTGGTTATATCCACGGAAAGAATGCATGCTAGAAGAATGATTTAGAGCCCAAGTGCTTTCAAATTCGAGGCCAATTAGCTGAAGGAAGATGATTGCAGACGAGTGGTAGAGGAAGCCTTGGGGCAATGTCTCTTTTCCAATGTAACTGAATTGACTACACTAAACAACTGACGAAACAATCATTTCCATGTAGAATGGGCAAATTACAAAGTTATGTCTTCCAACATTTGATCTTGTTGATTCTTTTTTTTCAAGACCATGCCTGAGCACGTATTTCATTAAGAGGAAGTAGAGAAACATTACAATCTACCTCATCAATTATAAGCACCGAGATTACCAAAGAGAAAGAGGACCGAGAACACAAAAAAAGGAAAAAAGTACCCAAAGAAGCCGAGGATTACGGCGGAAAAAAGGCAACCACAACTGCAGGAAACATGCCGACGCCCAGTCAAAGGCCAGCTAGGCTACAACCTCCCTAGCCACCCGACTTTGCACTCGGCGGCTCGGCCAGAAGCGTGTCAACCTCCAGGACAAAGTCTTCGCGTTGTTAGGGAATAGGATCTTGAACGATTCATGCTTGGACTCCGAAAGCGGTTCAGCAAAGATGGACTCAAACTTCTGCAGAGTTGTAGAGTCGACGGGCTGTGCTGGAACCGCGAGGCCCAACTTGGCCATAAGAACCTGCTGTGCGCCTATGCCTGAAGAGTTTAGTTGGCCGCCCGAGGTTTAGCAGCTAAGCGCGTACTCCTCCTAAGTGCTCTAACGCTGGGTTGGACCCGAGGCACCCTGAGGGTGAGTCTTCCCCGAAGCACAGGAGTTTGGAAAGGCAGGCAGGCTCCCTCCCGGATCAAGCGTGGAATGCCAGCGAGAGAATGCTACTGAACATCCAGGACTCCTTGCCCAGAGGCAACGGGTGCTTGAGGGGGCAGGCATCCGCCGTGAGGTCGACCGGACCGAAGCCTGGCGGGTAGCCCTCTTCGTCCTCCGTGGATGCATCAATGCCTGAGGGGGCGTTTTGCACCAACCGCAATGGCATGACCTTTGTCTACCCATGCTGAGGCGACACCGGGGGGGGGGGGGGGGTTTGCTGCCCACAGAGCGGTGTGCGGAGGTGGAGTCCGCAACTCCGAGTCGGCATGCTAGGATGGCATCTGCCGCCCGCAGGTGCAGACATAGGTGACCACCATCGTGGGCCTATCCTCTAGCTGGTTGGCCGCCAAAGATGAAGTCAGGCGGTCAAGTGGAGGGCACGTGACGATCCGGCTAACGGCGATTGAGGCTGCGAACTCCTCGAGCATTGGGTCATCCATGCATCGTGACCAGAGAGCTTGTCCTGAGGCCACACAGTCAGCGTCAACGGGTCATAGCCAGGAAGGCACGAAGGCACGTCCCGCTGCCCGGCACGTCGCGGTCGGTCCCACCGTCGTTGGAGGAGTCACTGGTGCCTTCCTCTGGCCGTCTTCGGCGCCTCGTGCGTCGGCGCTAACGCCCTCGACCAACAGGCGGTACATGCATTGCCCCACCCAACTCCACCGAGTTGACGTGGGCGGGTGGCTTGGTGCTCGAGGCACGGTCTCGGGCAAGTCATCGTCGCCTGCCATCAATGCCGGTAGCTGCGCTGGAGCTGGCAGGAGGCACCCTCCACTGCCGCTTGCAACGCACGATCCTCCAACAATGAATTAGAGTCTGGAATTATCTATGCTAACTCAAATTTTAGGAAAAGCAAAATAGGACAATCTGTAACAATTAATATTGGCCACACAAACGCACCACGGTGCACGCTGTTTGATGGGCACACACAACGACTACCAAGGCAACTACCGTCGCAAAAATAAGTCAATAGCATTAATGCTGTTTGATGGGCGAGGGGGAGACTTGACTACCGAATGCATGCATCTATCATCTTTCGGCGGTCCCACTCCACAGACATTCGCTTTGCTGAAAAGTCATAGCTGAAAGTATTGTTCGTTGATTTGTTATAAGAGAAAAACACTGTTTTGGTTAAAAAAACAAGCTGAAAAATATAGATTATAAGACAAGCGAACAGGGCCAATTGGCTTGGCTGTTCGCAATCAGGCTGGAGCCATTGACTTCATGGTGTGTAGGTTTCGACGGAAACAGGAACGGCGTTGTAGCAGGTTTATTTTGGGATTGCAATCTGATCCAGGCCTTGTTTAGATCCCCAAATTGGGGGTCCCCAAATTACTGTTCGGCACCGTAGCAATTTTGTTTTTATTTGGTAATAATTGTCCAACCATTGATTAATTAGGCTTAAAATGTTCGTCTTGCAAAGTACAACAAAACTGTGCAATTAGTTTTTGATTTCATCTACATTTAGTACTCCATGCATGTGCCGGCATTTTGATGTGACGAGGAATCTACTTTTTGCATAGTGCATTTTGGTGGCAAACTTGGGAAACTAAACAGGGCCCCAGTCCCTTGGTGCAGAAAAACAAAACAGCGAAATGAAGTTCCATAGCACGCTGTCCTCTTGGTGAATAAACTAACAGTAACAGCAATTCTGACCGTAATACACAATACTGAGCAATTCTAGACAGAACTGAGAGACCATTACCGCTACGCACTCACGAAAACTTAGGGAGCTATGGAGATTAAGCTCGCTGATGCGTGCCTCGTGGTGTTCAGAAGCTGCCAGAAGACGCTGATGGGTGCCAGGCCACGTAATCCTGGCTACTCCAGGTCCACACAATCACATCCACCATTGACGAGTCATGAGTGGTTACTTCCTCCGATTAGCAATGGGATTACTGTGTCAGCAGCTCATCTGAAGACGCTGTCCAGGTGCACGTCGACAACGCCGTGCAGGAGAAGGAAGACCAAATGGGCCCAAGACGCAGCACGCGCGAGAGGAAGCCCAACACCAAGGTTCAGGGCCCAGAATGGAAGTGAAGTCTGTCCCTGAGAAGAGCCGTATGCAACCAGCATAAGTAGTCGTGAGCGAGAGAAAGAAAGTATCGAAAAACAAAACATCTATTGTATTATTTCAGGCACTTCCTGTCTATGAGATTCGTCTAAACTACCCTGTGCTTTGCTCTTCGTTCTCTGCTCTATACTCTGTTGCTATCATCTGGTATCAGTTGCTTTGTCGATTCGTCCGCTCTGCTCTGTCTCGGTTCGTCGATTGTTGCAACAGCCACGGGTTAGGGATTGGATCGAACTCTCGGTCTTGGATCTCTGTAAATCTCAGCACGCAATGATCCGAATCGAGCCCGTGCTCTGGAGCCATCCATCAAACGCACGCCACCACCGCCGCCACCGCCGCCGCCGCCGCCGCCTCCCCACCCACATTACACACGATTTGCTCGTCGGAGAGGCGCCATGAATCCCGATTCGAAGCTGCTGCTCGACGAGATGCACCGTCTCTTCGCCGACGCGGACCGCAAGTGGGACGCGCGCTTCGCCGACAGCTCCCGTGACGTGGAGAAGCGCCTCAGCGACTTCGACGAGTCCTTCTCCAAGCGGCTCGCCGACATCGAGGACTCCTTCTCCAAGCGTTTCGCGGACTCCGACCTTGATTGGGAACGGCGCATCACCGACTCCGAGATCCGGCACTCCGAGCTCATCATCGCCGTGGAGCACCGCCAGGAGAATCGCCTGAACGCCGTTGTCAAGGCTACCGGATCCCTGGAGTCGTGGCGCCAGGAGTCGGAGGGCACCGTCGACGACCTCAAGCTGAAGATGAACAAATTGACCAAGTACATGGATCGGTCCCTCCTCGACAACTCTGATGTGGGGGGCGTCATCTCCCTAGGTCCTTCGACTGTGGAGCAGGCCGCCGCGTCAACACCTGTGGACAACTCGGCTGCTCGGCCCAGCGGGCATGGCGTTCCTCCGACTACACGGGTGGATGGATTTGGGGGAAATTTCTCCCCAATCCATTCCCCCGCAGAGGGTATGCCTTCCAATTGCAAAGCTCCGGTGTCTACTGTTCCAATTCATGCGCATTATTCAGTTCCACTTCATGAGCACCATTCACACACTGTCATGCCTGATGAACACCACACCAACCTACATCGCCTTCCTAAATTCCCTTTTCCTCCCTATGATGGAGACACCACAAAACTCTGGATAACACAAGCTGAGGATTATTTCGATATGTATGGGATCCCTGCACATCTCTGGGTTAAGGTCTCCGGTATGCATTTCACTGGTGCCGCCAAGCGCTGGATTCAGTCCTTGGACCGACCCACTCACTTGATTCCTTGGCCTGAATTTTGTTCACTGTTGCTTGAGCGTTTTGCTCGGAACCAGCACGATACCCTCCTCCGTCAAATGTTCCACATATACCAAATCACTACTGTCATTGATTATGTGGAACGATTCTCTTCCTTGATTGATCAGCTAAAAGCTTACACTAAAACCCCTGACATGCATACATATACCACTCGCTTTGTGGATGGTCTTCGGCCCGATATACGCTCTGTTGTTGCTTTACAGCGTCCCGCAAACCTCGATACTGCGTATGCTTTGGCCTTGTTGCAGGAGGAGGTGTCGGAGCAGGAGAAGAAACATGAATATCCCAGGTTTGCCAACAACCAGGGATTCAAGACCAATTTCAAACATGCTGTTCCTCGGCAGCCACAAGCTGATAAGCCCACTGAAGCCGTGACGGGGTCGGCCACTACTACACCAACCACTGCTGACAAGCTTGCTGACCTTCGGAAATTCAGGAGGGCTCAAGGTCTCTGTGATCGTTGCGCTGAAAAGTGGTTCCGAGGCCACAAATGTCCTCCCACCATCCAGCTGCGTGCCATGGAGGAGTTCTGGGACGCGCTGGTCATTGATGACATACCAGATTCTCCTGACGCACATTCTGAAGAACAGTCTTTTGCTCTGTCCTTGGATGCTCGACTGGGATCAACAGGTGGTCGGACCATACAATTCCACAGCTCTATTCATGGTTCTCCTGTTGTCATCTTGGTAGACTCCGGCAGTTTGGCGTCCTTCTTGGCTGACTCCATCGCATCCAAGCTGCCTCTTCTTCAGCGCACACATCTACAGGCCTCTGTACGTGTTGCTAATGGTCACATCATGCGCTGCTCTGAAGTAATTATGGACTGTCAGTTTACTATCAACGAGCACCCCTTCAGTCATGACTTGCGCATCTTGCAACTGGATTCTTATGATCTCATCCTAGGAATGGACTGGTTGGAAAAGCATAGTCCCATGCAGGTACATTGGCAAGCCAAGTGGATGTTACTTCCTTATCAAGACAGTTCCCTTCTCTTGCAAGGCTTGGCTGCCCTGGCTTCTACTGACATGGTATTTCAGTTGCACGCTGTCGATGTTCCTGATTCTTCAGTCAGTGAGCCTCCCTTGCCATCAGATATCGCAGCTTTTCTAGCTGACTTCCCATCAGTTTTCTCCACACCTTCAGCTCTACCACCGCCTCGAGCCTGTGATCATAGTATACCTTTGGTCAGTGGAGCAACTCCAGTTAACATCCGAGCTTATCGCTATCCACCCACATTGAAGGACGAGATTGAACGCCAAGTTCGTGACATGCTAGATAAAGGGTTCATCCAACCTAGTACTTCACCCTTTTCGTCACCGGTCCTTTTGGTTTGCAAGAAAGACGGCTCCTGGCGATTTTGTGTGGATTATCGCTATCTCAACGCCATGACAGTCAAGTCGGTGTACCCAATTCCAATATTTGAGCAGCTAGTGGATGAATTGGGGTCTGCCTCCTGGTTTTCCATCTTGGACCTGCACTCAGGCTACCACCAGATCAGGTTGCAGTCAGGCGAGGAATTCAAGACAGCTTTCTCGACTCATGCCGGGCACTATGAATTCACAGTCGTTCCCTTCGGCTTGTCAGGTGCTCCAGGCACATTCCAGGGAGCGATGAATTCCACCTTGGCACCGCTTCTGCGCAAATGTGTTGTGGTTTTCTTCGATGACATCTTAGTCTTCAGTAACTCTTATCAGGAACATATCCACCATCTGCGAGCTGTCTTGACATTGCTTGCTAAGGATCAGTGGATTGTCAAGCTACAGAAATGCAAATTTGCCCAGCAAGAAATCCACTACCTTGGCCATATTCTGAGCTCCAAGGGAGTCCACACCGATCCTGATAAAGTCGCTGCAGTACTCCAATGGCCCACGCCTACAAATGTGCGCGAGCTCCGAGGATTTCTTGGCTTAGCCGGCTTCTATCGCAAGTTTGTGAAACACTTCGCCATTATAGCCCGGCCATTAACCAACCTCCTCAAGAAGCATACATTGTTTACTTGGACAGATGAGCATCAGACAGCTTTTCAAACCTTGCAGCAAGCCTTATGTTATGCTCCAGTTTTGGGCATTCCAGATTTCACTAAGCCTTTTGCCATCGAAACGGATGTCTGCCGGACAGGAGTGGGGGCTGTTTTGTTGCAAAATGGGCATCCATTAGCTTATGTCAGCAAGCCACTGGGGGTCAAAACTCAAGGACTCAGCACCTACGAAAAAGAGTATCTCGCTATTTTAGTCGCTGTGGAGAAATGGTGCTCCTATCTTCAGTTGGCCGAATTTGAGATTCATATTGACCAGCAGGCCCTGGTCCACCTAAATGACCAGCGGCTGCACACTATATGGCAGCAGAAGGTCTTTACAAAGCTGTTGGGCTTGAGATACAAGGTGGTCTACAAGAAGGGGGTGGATAATGGGGCTGCTGGTGCCTTGTCTAGGCGCCTACACTCAGTTGACCACTGCTTGGCTCTATCGGTTGTGACACCATCCTGGTGTGCAGACCTGCGAGCTGGGTATGACTCTGATGTTCAAGCCAAGACTCTCTTAACCAAGTTGGCCACCAATGCTACGTCAGTCCCACATTTTTCTCTGGTGGACGGTCTGATCCACTACAAGGACAAGATTTGGGTCGGCAATAATCAGAAATTACAACAACAGTTGATTGAACAAATGCATAGCTCTCCGATTGGTGGCCACTCCGGCATTCCAGCTACTGTCAAACGCATCCAAGCTCTGTTTGCGTGGCCGGGTGGGTCTCAAGAAACAAGTAACCCAGTTTGTTCACAGCTGTCCAGTCTGTCAACAAGTGAAGCCCGAGCGAGTTAAGTATCCAGGACTCCTCCAACCTCTCCAAACGCCAACAGCAGCTTGGCAGGTCATTTCTCTTGACTTCGTGGAAGGTCTGCCACTATCCCATGGATATAATTGCATCTTGGTTGTTGTGGATTTATTCTCCAAGTATAGCCATTTTGTTGCCTTGAAACACCCTTTCACTGCTCTTTCGGTTGCTAAATTGTTCATGCAACACATCTACCGCCTGCATGGATTACCCACAGCTATTGTGTCTGATCGTGACCGTATTTTCACCAGTCAGCTGTGGCGGGAGCTCTTTACTCTTGCTGGAGTGGAATTGCGCATGAGTTCAGCTTATCATCCCCAATCGGATGGCCAAACCGAGCGGGTGAACCAATGCATGGAGACCTTTCTTCGTTGCTTTGCAAATGCTGTTCCCACAAGATGGTTTGACTGGCTGCACCTCGTGGAGTTTTGGTATAATACTACCTGGCATTCTTCACTGAAGCAGTCCCCATTCCTGACATTATATGGCCATTCTCCTAGACAGTTGGGCATTGACTCCTCTGCTGCTTGCTCTGTCTCTTCACTTGCTGACTGGATGAATCAGAAACATGCTATGCAGCCACTTATCCAACAACATTTGGCTCGTGCACAGCTCCGTATGAAGCACCAAGCCGACAAGAACAGAACTGAGCGTGCTTTCTCCGTGGGTGATTGGGTGTATGTGAAGCTCCAGCCCTATGTCCAGACATCTGTGGCTCCTCGGGCTAATCAGAAATTGGCGTTTCGCTTCTTCGGTCCATACAAGATTGAGGAGCGGATTGGTTCGGTGGCTTACAGACTTCAGCTCCCTACCGAATCAGCTGTGCACCCCGTGTTCCACGTCTCTCAACTAAAAGGTGCCATTCCAGTTTCTCACTCTCCCTCCCCAATGCCAGTCTCCTTCACTGATCTGCAGGTCCCGGAGCGCATTCTCCAGAAGCGGGTCGCTACGGTGGGGTCTGACGTCCGTCTTCAAGTGTTGATTCAGTGGTCCGGCTTTCCAGCTGCCTTGGCCACCTGGGAGGATGTCGAAGCTCTTCGCCAACGCTTTCCCAGGGCTCCAGCTTGGGGGCAAGCTGGCCCTTATCGGAGGGGGGATGTCAGCAGCTCATCTGAAGACGCTGTCCAGGTGCACGTCGACAACGCCGTGCAGGAGAAGGAAGACCAAATGGGCCCAAGACGCAGCACGCGCGAGAGGAAGCCCAACACCAAGGTTCAGGGCCCAGAATGGAAGTGAAGTCTGCCCCTGAGAAGAGCCGTATGCAACCAGCATAAGTAGTCGTGAGCGAGAGAAAGAAAGTATCGAAAAACAAAACATCTATTGTATTATTTCAGGCACTTCCTGTCTATGAGATTCGTCTAAACTACCGTGTGCTTTGCTCTTCGTTCTCTGCTCTATACTCTGTTGCTATCATACTGCTGGTCATGATCCTGACGTGCCGAGCTACATCAATTCCACCTTGAGTGTAGCCCCGCACAAACGACCTTGACATTTCTCCGGGCGGTGGAGTCAAGTCGTCTCAGTGGCAGAGATCGAGGAACCTTCTCTTGGATTGGAATAACAAGACACCATTGTCCGCGAGCGCCCGAGGACAGGAACATTGGAACAACAAGACACTAATGGCAGAGAGGTTTAGTCTCTGCCGAGCAGGCTGCAACGCAGGCTGGTGGTTCCATGCTAGCTGTGAGGGATGGTGACAATGCAGCCTGACGTCCAGCCTCAGGAACTTGATTCCTGATGGTTTTGGGGGCTTCCTTGTTGGTTTTTTTAGCTATCAGGAAAAATCTGCTCGCTTGCAATGTGTGCAGTAATGTTCGCCGATCGAAGTTGATTGGTTGTTTTTGCCAGCAAATAGGAGGTCACTTCTATGGCAGGGTTTTTAATTTCAGTATTGTAAAATTTCGGCCATCACTGAAATTACCGAATTTTGCAAAATTCATCCGAAATTTCGCTGAATTTTTTTTAAAGACTAGCACATGAAGTATGCTTTTTCTAAAAAAATAGATCTAAACAAAGATTAGTATGATTTATGACTACATTTCTATTGAATAGAAGAATATGCAATATACATAATAGAAAATATCAGTCGATCTTCTTCTTGAGCCGGAATACTCGGGAGTTGTCTAGCCACCGATGATCGAGTTTTTTTTGTATCAGTGTATTACAAAATTTTGGATTTTTCTTTTGGCCACCACCGAAATTACCGAAAATCGTGAAATTTTGGCGAAATTTCACCGAAATTTTGAACCCTAGATTGGTGAGTCACATGAAAGAACTTTCTATCCTTTAGAAGGTTCTTTGAAAAATGTTTGCTGATCAGTGTCACAAAAGGTTGTGTTGGAATCGTCAGCAGAAAACACTGGAGTTCAAAACTGTCCATACTTGCCACAGAAGATGTACACCCACATATATAGGCATATACATGCAAAGGAAAGCATCAGAACAAGTAACATGCTATATGGCAAAAGTCACACGCGTCGAGCTTAGTCAGATGCTGATGCATCTGGCTTTGAGGCATTATGAAAATTGCTGTATTTGGGCGATGATTGTTCACCCCAGCTAACAATCGAAAATTCAGGCCTAGAGAGGATAGGGAGGTGGCCTTCATCTGCTGAATTTTCTTCAACCACGGGCAACACTTTTTCAGTGTACATGAGATTGCTGTCTTCTTCTGGCTCACTGTCTTCCATGTCGCCGCTGTCATCCAACGAGACAACGCTGTTGGTAGTGAATTGATGAAAATCTACTATCTCGTGGAAGAAGCGGTTTTCACGGGCATATGTGAGTTTTCCTATGCCAGCCTCGATTTCTTGGCCAACAATGTCTCATGTTACATGCAAATCTGTTTCACCAATGGGTTGTTCAGAGAGACTATTTCAGTGCAACATGGAGAAAATAAGTTATATTCATCGGTTCACAAGTACAACACCATAGTTTAAAGGATGCAGTGAAACTCTTTACATGTTCTTAAGAACAAGCTGACAGTAATTTTTCACAAAAAAAGGAATGAGCTGACTGTACCAACAGTTTATAGCTAATATGAAATGATGTACTGGACTCAAACTTCTCATTGTCATATAATATAATTTTTTTCTGAATTTAGATTTATGTAACGCTGAATTTTTCAAAAGAAGCAGAGTACTGAAAATTCTACCCTTTCATGCAACTGTTCAGAAATGGAATGGGCATTAACAGCAGCTTATATAATTTATTTAATTCCATCGTTTACATGTAGTAATATTCATTTATTGGTTTGATGATGAATGGTCACCTATTCATTGTTCTCGATGAATTGAAAATCAAGATGTATGTAGTTCATGAAAAGACATTAAACCTAATAACAAACAAGTTTGATCAGAAAAAATATTACCAAATCAATATCTTCTTCAGTTTTGTCCCCAAGAGCTGTTCGATACTTCTAGCAGAGCACGTCTCTGCTTTGCAAAAGGTAGATTGACTTAACAGCGTTTTGTTCACAGATTTAGCAGCCATTGCCTTAGCAACCTGAAACAATTTATAGGGGGAAAGAAAATGGGATTATTGCTAGTAGGTACAACAAATAATCAAGCATTCATCTAACGTTGTAACGATGGAACAAGGACCAAATTTATGTTTCAAGGAAAAAAGCAGTTCTGCTAATTCATTGTAAGCAAAGAAAAGAGCTTACTCTGCTAATCAGATTGTCATTCTCCAGTCTCAACTACACTACAACTCAGTAGTTGAAGGAACTAGAAATAAATAGATTGGCAAATTAATAGAACCGGAAATAAGTAGGTGACAAAGGAATTAGAAACATTTCTTAGTAGAAAAACAAATATATCAATGCTTGCCTGTATTATACCCAAAACTAATGATGTACCTCATTTCATATGACTAGAAAACATAAACATTGATGTTGATCTGACAATAAGGACCACTACATGTAGGTTTCCCCAAATATAAGTAAGGAACTCTGTTTTTTTTTTCCATAAAGGATTATAATATCGTATTTGTCATCAAGATATAATCATGTGGCACCTTACATCATGAGAAGCGTTGAGTTCAGTCCCCTGGGCTGCAGATTCAGGTTGATGAAGTGAGAGACCAGGAGTGATATAAAAACTTATATTATCCACAATTGTATGTGTGTATCTACAGCTGAATTCGGCATATAAAAACTTGAACTGGCACGTCTCCTTCCAATTTGAATTTTTCTTTGTGTTCCTCAATGATACTGGATGTCTTATATTATTATCCACAATTGTGACCCCTTTGTAACGCCCTAAAGTAAATAATTAAAAAAAACGACCAAAATCTTTGTTGCTTTGTTTCCGGCCCAATACTGCAGCCCACCTTGAACCCAACTCGTGAAAAGGAAGAATACCCTAAGCTACAGTATCGGTCCCTTCCCCTTCCGTCACTCTTCCTATCGTGCGCCGCCTCCCTTGCCCTGCACCTGCTGCTAGGAAAGAAAAAGCCAACGGGGGGAGCTCCTCCATTGCCCAGCAGCAGCCACTCGTGGAGGAGAAGACTAGGTGTTGTGAAGGGGAAAAAATCAAAGAGGGAGAAGGGGGAAATTTGATGAGATGCCTGTCCTCGTCTAGGTATGGAACTTCATTGATTCTTCCCTGTTCTTGAGGTTGCACAACAGGTTTAGGTCTTGAACTCGAATTATGGGTTTCAGTGTTTTCCTTCTCTCCCTGTACATCAGTAGATCGGTCTGTTTTTGAGGTATTTGCTGGCCGAACTAGGGGATCCCAAATGAATGAAAGTTGTAGAGCTTTTGAAGACCTTTCCAACGAGTATTTAAATATAATTTTTTGTTGAGTATAACAAAAGTTATGGCTTTCTGAATATTGCTGAAGTTTAATGTCAGTTCTGTCGTCGGGGTCGGTTTCCAACTTAAGTTTCAGTGTTGGTTTAGGAGTCCTTGGAGGCCAATTTGGTCCAGGGCGCTATGGAGTATTTTGTAGTACTTTGTATGAACTTCACATTGAGTATTTAAACTCTGTTTTAGGATTAATGGTTTGGGCGGTATGGTTTTCTGAAGACAGAGTTGCTGCTGTAGAAACTCAGAGCAGTCTGTTGCTTTGTAGGCTGCATTAAAAATAGTAGATGTTGAAATTTTATTTTTTGCCGAATACCAAAGTTGTACAAGTTTTGTTAAGCTTTCTAGATTAGTAAAGCTTATAATTTTTGGATTAGTATATCTCCAGTTATGAATTTCTGAAGGTTGATGTTCTGTTTTGGACGTCAGAAATATTCAGTTATATTCCATGGTTAATTACACCATCTTAGAGACCTTTTATGCAAAACCTTACGATACAAAAGTTGTATATAACGGAGTTTTACATAATTTGGTCAAGTTTGGGAGTTTTTGGATATGTGGGCTAAAGTCTACGAAAATGAAAAGAGTTAGTGCTGCTGTCTTGATCGGTAGCGCAAACAGTAGATGCTTAAATGTCGGGTTTGGGGTGCTCTAGTGTGTATTTGTTGTTATACTTGCTTGTATGTTGTGCTTCTACTGAGTATTGCTTGTGATCAGGTGGTAGCACTTCGGAACGTCGCTATTGATTTTGATCTCCTTCGGTAAAGAGGCAAGTGAATATAGCGGTGGTTTGCTACCGTTTTGGCTTGTTATTTTCATCACCTACAGATTAATGTATATAATAATGCGATACCACTAATATCCAAAACTTGTGAACTTGGTTTATTCAACCTTATTTAAATGTGGTCTTATTTATTTATTCATGGTGATGTTATTATTCCATATTACTATATGTGGCTAGCCCACAACCCTGAAGATGAAGTTGAAATATTATTGGTGGTGTATGTTAATTTTATTGCAACATGCCAAGTGCATTGCATCATTCATTTGCATTGGAAGTTATGTCGTTTACCTATGGTCATGACCGTACCGGTATAACATCATGGGATGCAGCTCCACACCTTGTTGGGTGTGTAGGTAGGAGACATTTTGCATTGCATTCATATGCATTCATGAAGAATATTGAAGTGATCTACCCATGTTTTTATGAAGCTCTATCATCTGGCTATGTTCCAAGTTGGAGGTCTCTCATTTTTATTTTGATATCATGTCAAGTGAAAACTCTATGTTAAATTGATGTTTAACTCAACTTGTGATTTAAATGGCTAGTCAAAACAAGTTTGCTTGCTGAGATGTTTCATCTCACCCTTGCTTTACTCAATCTAGGTACTTGATGCTTGCTTGGAAGGAAGGGAATTAGCTACACGTCACACACTCCTTCTTTTAGAGTCTTCATGTTTTAATTCAAAATAATTTGGTTACGTTAATTAGACTTGAAAGTGAATGTTTAAGGTGCCGTTGTTAAACTTTCTCATTGGAGTACCTAATATTTGCATTAGGATGTTCGTTAATGCTAGTTTGTTCTTTTGGTTATATGCATGTCTTGCTTCCGCGTTATTTTTAAATACTAGGGAAGTGCTGCCAAAATCTTTATTGGTTATGTGTGGCTGCTGTTTGTGAAGTTTAGTGGCATCTCGGGGTGTCTGTGGATTCTGGGGTGTTACACCCTTCCTGTTAAACAAACGAAGAAACAAATCATCAGTTTATGAAATACCTCCAGAGGATTATGCCATTTATAGAAATAAAGAAACAAAAAGAGATGTAGAGAGTTAAGTAAAAGACATTACTTCCAAAACATTTTTTCTTTTTCCACTAAGCTGGTTGACCAAAGCAGAAAGAGCCTCCAGTCTGATTCGTTATGCAGCATCTCCTGCCTTCGATGGTTTTCAGATGACCAACGAGAATTAGGGACCTGAAATAAAAAAAAAGTTGCAAGAGCTGTAAAAGGAGAGACAACCTTGAACGTTATAACTAAAGAGACAATGCCATACATGAAAAGTTCGTTCACTTGTGACTATCTCACCGAATCTTTGCTGGATGCACTGGTGTTGTTACGAGGCAATTCTTTTCTTGAGTCCTCAAATTTAGGCACCAAGCCATTCTCGTCGAGAATTCCCTTATTATCTTTGCTGGATGCACCAGTTTTTGGCTCATTATTTATGGTTTTTGAACGATGTGTAAGCATATGATGTAGCAGAGTCCTGCAAGGCAAACCAGCATATCATCTCATCGTGCTGTGACAGAAACAAGGTGATTGTTGATTAAAGAAGTGAAGGGGTGAACAAGAATTGTGAATGGCGGCTCCTCTTGTAACTCAGAAGCACATGACAATGATCCATATCTACAAGCAAACTGGAAAAAAAAAGCAATCCAGTTTGCACTGTGAATGAAATCATAAGTCGAGGGGCATAAGTTGTTTTCATAACTAACTTGCAGATCCATGTACAGTGAAGAGTTGAGTCTTGTGTGTGGGAAAGGTATGCAGAAGCTGAGATTCAGCACATCATATCCTGTCTACCGTATAGCCTCAGGAGCATATCATGTCCTGTCTACGGTGAAGAGTTGAGTCTTGAACGATAGGCTTTGGAGAGATGTGAGGAGCTGAAATCATAAATCACAATTCAGTCTACGTAAATCACAATTCAATTTGCATAGTCAATGGAATCCTAGTTAATTTGGAACTAACCTGCAGATCGATGTGCATTAAGATTTGAGTGTGGTGAAAGGCATGCAGAAGCAGAGGTTCAGCTTTCCGTGTCAGCAATGCAGGCAGTTACATCTATATCTGGCCTTGTTCCCCTTAATTTCTGGCATTCCCCATAAATCTCGGGACCGCATTTTTCTATGTATAGCTCTTGCAGTGACTCGGGAAGGCCCTCCTTGGGCAGCGATCTGATTTTTTGAATCCCCTAGATACGTAATTCCTGGAGACAAGGAAGGCGATGCAAGCCTTGGGGGAAGGCCTGCAGAGCCCTGCAGTTTTCGAAATACAGGTATTGGAGAGACTTGAGCAGCCGAAGTGCCTCGTCCTGCACTTTCGTGCAGTTCTCTGTCCGCCAATCAGAATTGAAGAATAACCTCTGGAGGGTAGCGGAGAGGCAGGTGTAGATGGGAGCAACAAGCACTGTGGAGATGCTGTCCACCTCAAGGTACGCCAGTTGGAAGGAACCAGCGGGCATTGTTTGGGTCCTTGCCACCCTTGCAAGTAGATCTGCTGCTACTGAATAGGGCTTAGCCTCACCACCTCTCTGATTAAACACCATCAGATGTTCAAGGTTGAATGTGATGAGAGGATCAAACCCGTCCACTGTGATATCCTTGCAATTATATAGTTTGAGATTGGTAAGAGATGTGAGATTTGAAAGCAGAGCCATTGGCAGCGTAATTTGCTCATAAAAAAGGCTGAGTTCCTTGAGGCAAGGAGGGAGAGGGTAGATGATGCTGAGTCTGAGCTGCTCCTCCCATGGACCACCGAGAGAATAGCTTGTCACAATTTCTTATGTCTAAGGGCGTCCCCAACAAGGCTGAGTCAGCTAGCTATTTGGGTGTACAGGTCAGCATACATCCTACGTGGAAGAAAGAGAACGTGCAAAAAAAATTGAGCCAGTGACTCCTCCATCGCTATGTGCCAAATCGGTGGCCAAATCGCCTGCTGCTAGCTTTTTCACTCGCGTTTTCTACCGCAGCCAGATCTGCTGCGCATGCGAATCCTCCATGGCTACGTGCGAAAATCCTCCTCAATCTTTGCTAGTCCTGCCTCCTCCTCCGATTTATTCCCCACTGTGAACCCTAGATCGAGTCGTATCCAACATAGGGAGCAGAGAGGACGCGGCGCGGAGGTTCGGAGAGGGCTCGGTGAGCGGAGAGGGCGCGGCAAGGAGGCTGACGAGTGCGTGAGCTGACGACGCCGGCAAGGGCGGGAAGAAGTCGTGGCTGCTGGTGATGAGCCGGCGAACCAAGCGACAGATGGCTCCGCCACCACATCAGGACGGACCTGCTCCTACTCCTGCTCCTGCATATCAGACCAGCTCTACTCCTGCTCCTACGCTCGATTCATCTTCTCTTCCTCCGCTTCTTTGTGGTGGTGCTGCTGTTCCTACTCCATCAGGCCAATCAGGTAATCCACTTGGGGATTTATTTCTTTATACAAGATTACTCGTAGATCCATGTTAGCTGTGCAAAATGTACTGCATGGCCTGTGTCCCTTGGCGGCGGCGGTTCACTGGCTCCTGTTCGAATCAGCCGCTAGAGGAGGCAGTACTCTGTCCAACCCCAATCTTGTCTCTGCAGTAGTTTTCTATTTTCTTGTGCTTTTTGAGAAGGCTATTTCAGGAGGTAGTGTTGTATGGCGATGCAAGTATTGCAATGTGGAGTACAACTGAACTTACTCTAAGATAAAAAAATCATTTGTTTTGGATATCAGGAGGTGGAATCAAGATGTGCATGTGAACTCTGACTGTGAGACCTTATTAGTTGTGAACTATGTGAACTCTGACTAATCAAGTTGCTCTTATTTATGTACTATGGTTGTTTTATTAAGTTGTTATAAACGCCACTTATTTGTTGGTAGAATGTATAGTTAATTTGTTGGGGGAGTTGCTCTCGACTGATGGTATGACGCCATGACTTGGCTTCTCTGCAGCATGGTGGCCTGATCCTTTGCCACAAGCCACACCTTCAGCGGCCACAAATCGGTAAGCTTCAATTTTTTTATGTAAATTTCTTGCTGCACTGGTTGTCGTTTTAGTATGTTAAAAAACAGTTATTTCACTAGCTATATTAGTTTCATTAGAAGTAACGATATGGGTTGCTTGATTTTTCAGTGGTGTGGATTACTATCCACCTGGTGGTTTTATGAGCTTTTTACAAGCTGGTCAACCATTCATTCCTCATGTTTCGGCACCATGGCCACCTAAGGGAAATGAATCTCAATTAGCACCACCAAAAAATGACTCAAGAAACCAAAATGCTAAAAAGAGATCGAAAGGCAAAACTATCATCAACTTAGATGATCGAAACGATGGCAGGACTTTTTTTTCTCGAAAACACAGGAGAGCTGCGCTTCATTATATTAAGAAGAGAATAAAGGGCAAGAGCCCAAACATCACAACACAACACACACCACACACACACTCACACCCCTAACAGTCTCAAGGAATACATTCGCACCGGTGACAGAACCACACACAGGCGACCACTACGAGCTAAACACTCTAAGACCAGAGCACCAGCTAAGTTTGGAGTTGCTCCATCAAAGACATATCCATTGCTATGGTTCCATATAGTCCAAGCTCCGAGAATAATAAGCAAATCAATTCCTTGCCTCATCAACCCATCATTAGTGCTGCTGCTAGCTTTCTCCCACCAAGCAAGGAAGGACAACTCAGAAGCAGGCCCGGCCCTATGGGGGGGCATATTGTGCGACGGCCAAGGGCCCAGGCCAGTTAGGGGCCCAAGCCCATGTATATAAAACCTTCACCCCTAGTACATCAGCCCAAATGAAGACAAGAAAAGTTCCAGCAGGCCCAAGAAGCAAGAAGACAGCCCCCGTGCCGTAGTCCAGTCCAGGATCACGTACGTGTATAGAATTCCATCGGCCGTCGCTACTCCGTGTTGGCGTGTTCGACACTTCGACGCCCGCCGCCGAGCGCTAGAGAAGGCTTCAACTGATGATCCAATGGCAGTCAGTGAATGTCAATCGTTGGTGAGTGCACTTGAGAATTTCGAATTTTTAGTTGGTTTGGTTATTTGGCACGACATTTTGTTCTCTATAAATAAGGTTAGCAAGAAGTTGCAATCTAAAATTATGAGTATAGATGCTACTCTCAAACACATTGAAGGTGTCATATCATATTTTAAGAAGTACAGAGATGAAGGTTTCATTTCTAGTATGGATACAGCAAAAAACATTGCATCTGAATTGGATATAGAGCCAATATTTCCTACAAAATGTCAACGAAAGAGAAAGAAATATTTTGATGAACAAGATGAAGACGAGGAAATATAACAGTCTGCTGTGGACTCCTTTAAAAGAGAGTACTTCCTAGTTATGATTGATAATGCAATTGCTTCATTGACTACTAGATTTGAGCAGATGACGGCATTTGATAATGTCTTTGGGTTCTTGTTCAACTCAGAAAATTTGAAATCCTTGGATGAAGTTGATCTTTGGGCGCACTGCAAGATTTTTGTGGATAAATTTTCTCATAATAACTCATCCGATGTTGAGATCAATGATTTTTTTCAGAATTAAAGGTGTTGCAAATGACTTTGCCAGATTCTTTGATGTCAGCGCCTGAGATTCTCAAGTTTGTTATGGATGCAGATTGCTATCCAAATGTTTCAGTTGCCTATCGAATTCTCTTAACTGTACCTGTGACTGTAGCTTCGGCCGAAAGAAGTTTCTCAAAATTGAAGTTGTTGAAGAACTATTTGAGATCAACTATGTCACAAGAAAGGTTAAATGGCTTGGCTATGTGCACCATAGAGAAGGATATCTTGGACACTATTAATCTCAATACCGTCCTTGATGATTTTGCATCAAGAAATGCCCGAAGAAATATCTTTTTATAAGAAGCAATGAATATGATGGAGTTCTTCTTATTTAAGGTAATCATATTAGGTATACAAGTACAAATATAATGCTTTTTTAGTCTCCATTGTTTCTCACTCTTGATAATTATCAGACATGTTAAATTAAAAATAGATTATTGGATTTGGTACCCATTTATACAAGTAAATTTAGCCTATATATTATAAAATTTTATGGTCTAGAGGGGCCGTCGTGACGAATTCGCCGGAGGGCCCTTAAAATCTCAGGACCGGCGCTGCTCAGAAGGCTGAGGGGACATGGTATGAAGACCGACTTGTCTCAACAAAATGAACCAAAATTCTCTTGCGAATACACAATGGACAAGGAGATGGTCAATAGTCTCGTCTTCTTGGTCACAAAGAGGACAAGATTCCGGATGAGGCAACCCACGATGTGCCAGGCGATCAGCCGTCCAACACTTGTTGTGCGCGACCAGCCACATAAAGAAGCGACACTTGGGTGGTGCCTAAGATTTCTAGATTCTTTCCCATGGTCCAAAAATAGTAGAGCCCAAAAAGAACCCATCATATGCCGACTTAGCCGAGTATTGTCCATTGGAGGAGAGCCTCCATACATGTCTATCCTCAACCTCTGGCTGCAGCTGAAAATTCATCAATAGATCCCATAATTGGAGATACTCCACCATCACACCAACTGTACGAGCTCCCTGAATGTCTGAAATCCAAGCCTGATTAGTGAGGGCGTCCCGGTCAGTGTGCCGTTTGACCCTCCTTTTGGGAATAGCTGCGAACAGGCGAGGGGCAAGGTCTGCAATGCATTTCCCATGTAGCCACCGATCTGTCCAGAAAAGAGTGTTTGCACCATCACCAACAATAGAACAAACTGCTACAGAGAAGAAGGCTGTCACTTGCTCCGGCACATGTAATGGGAGAGCAGCCCAAGGGCGATGAGGCTCTATTTTTTGCAGCCAAACCCATCTCATGAGCAAGGCCCAGCCAAGAGACTTTAGATCTAAAATTCCCAGACCTCCAAGCTCCGGTGGTCGACAAACTTTGACCCAGGCCACAAGGCAATGTCCTCCTTTCGCGTCCTTACGGCCTCTCCAAAGAAAACCACGCCGAATTTTACCCATCGCTTTGATAGCCCATGGAGGAAAATCAAAGGCCATAGCCAAATAAATGAGCATCCCAGTCAGAATAGATTGTACTAGAACCCTTCTTCCAGCCCTTGTCAATAAATCTGCCTTTCAACTAGGAAGCTGATCAGCAATGCGATCAATAATGGGCTGCACTTGTTCTTTAGTAAGTTTTCTTAGGGAGAGGGGCACACCTAAGTATTTGCACGGGAATTCCGAAAGAGGGCAGGGCAGCAGGTTTTGTATGGTTGCAATCTCCAAATCAGCACACCTGATCGGAAGCACATTACTTTTCTGCAAATTAGTCTTGAGCCCAGAAGCTTCACCGAACAAATTAAGAATATCCATGGTAATAGAGATATCTCCAGATTCTGGGTGGAGAAAGAGAGCCACATCATCAGCATAAATAGAGATGCGGTGCTGAAAGGCACGAGATGACAGGGGCAGCCGCAAACCTTCACTGGAGGCTTTAGTAATCATATGCCCCAACACATCCATCACCAAGATAAAGAGCATGGGAGAGAGGGGATCACCTTGCCGCAATCCTCGCTGATGAAGAATATGATCCCCAGGCACCCCATTTAAGAGAACTTGGGTTGATGACGAGGAGAGCAGCCCACTGATAATATCTCTCCAATTTGCCCGAAACCAAGCTACTGCAGTACCTCCAAAAGGAAAGGCCATGACACAGAATCAAAGGCCTTTGATATATCTAATTTGAGAAGAATCCGAGGCTGCCTTTGTTGATGAAGGAACTTTGCTTTTGTTGAACCAGCATGAAGTTATCCTGTATGAATCGCCCTTTTATGAAGGCACTTTGGATCGGAGAGACCATTTTCTGTAGACGACCAGCAAGGCGATTAGCCATCATTTTTGTGATTAACTTGGCAAAGCTATGAACCAGACTTATGGGTCGAAAATCTTTAGGCTGATCAGCACCGTCTTCTTTAGGAAGGAGAGTGATGTAGGCTGAGTTGAGGATACCCAAATTCATAAACTTCCTGTTCCAAACTGCTGAGACCGCTGACATAATTCTTCCTTTATGATGGGCCAACAAGCTTGATAGAACCGTCCCATGAAGCCATCAGGCCCGGGAGCTTTGTCTGAAGGTAAGATTTTAATTGTATCCCACACTTCTTCCTCACTAAATGGGAGCTCGAGATCAGCTAGGTCATGTGCATCGATATCTAACTCAGTTAAGTTGATGGTGTGCCCCCTATCAGTACAGCTACCTAGCAGATTTTCATAGAAATCATCAATAACTGCAGCCTTATCTTCATGACTACTGCAGATTTGCTCACCAGTGACAATTCTTCCAATGAAGTTCTTCCTCTTCCGTTGACAGGCATGAAGATGGAAGAGCTTTGTATTTGCGTCTCCGTCCCGAAGCCAGCCAATCCTTGAACGCAGGCGAGCATTGGTGCGCTGAAGGGACGCTAGAGCTAAGCTATGCTTTTTCAGATTATTTTTGAGCCACAATTCCCCCGAGGATAGCTGGCGACTGTCTTGGGCAATCTCAAACTGGTGTAAAATTTCCCTTGACAAAGTGAGCTGGAAATTTACCCGACCGACAACCTGATCGCTCCAACTCTGCAAACCTCTGCTGGTAGCCTTGAATTTTTTTGCCAAGGTAATGAAAGGACAGGGGCCAGCAGGAACTGAGGTCCAGGCTGAGGAGACCGTTTCCTGGAAACCATCAAGTTTGGGCCAGAAGGATTCAAAGTGAAATCTGCGACGGCCCGGAGCGTTATCCCATAGGCCAAGCAAGAGGGGGCAGTGATCCGAATCATCCGAAGCCAAACTCTGTAGCAAACAATTAGGGAATTTGTCCTCCCAGTCCACGGTGCATAGAACTCTGTCCAATTTCACCAGAGTAGGGGAGACCTACTGATTTGACCATGTAAATTTGCGGCCGTGCAATGGAATCTCCTTGAGAGCAAGATCATTAAAAACCTTCTGAAACGACCTATCATGGCCCTATTGAAATTAGCATTATTCTTGTCCTCGTCCTTATAAATTAGATTGAAATCCCCAGCAATCATCCACGGTCCAGGGCAAGCTGCACGGATATTCCGTAGTTCCTACAGAAATAGGATTTTATCTTCATTGCCTTGTGGCCCATAGACACAAGTTAGCCACCACGCTTGCCCATTCTCAGCAGCAAACTGGATTGTTACACTGTTATTATCAACCCTCCGGACTCCTAAAACACCAATATGACGTCTCCAGGCAATCAGAATGCCTCCACTAGCACCAACAGAGGGGACAACAGCATAATCTGAGAAATCAGACCCAAGAGATGAGAGGATAAGCCTGCGAGATATGCCTGCAATTGTCGTTTCCTGGACACAAACAATATCCGACCGCGAAGAATCCACAAGAGTGCGCAGAGAGTCTTGTCTAGAAGAAGAATTCAAACCCCTAAGATTCCAAATCAGAATTTTGGAAGGATCCATAAATCACAAAATTGTCAAACGACCAAGAAACGACATCTGGTGGCTAAACTCAACAGCCCACCCCCCCATCCTCCCCCAGATTTTCAGGGAGGGACCAATGGAAAAGAGCTGCTAGAGCCTAGAGGTGAGAATCAGGTAGGGGCTGCGCAAATAACTTCGCATAATCATCCAGGGCCTGCTGATCTATACCTTCATGCTTCTCAATAAGTTCCAGAGTCCTCATTGCCCTCTTCTTCGTTCTCCTCTCCAGGTCATTGAGTCCAAATTCAATCTCCGCACCAGCAAGACGATGGCTCCGTCAGGGAGTGTCGCCTGGAGGCAGGGTCTTGTGTCGGCGCTTGTTGATGGCCAGGACAGGGAGAATGCCTCCTGCACGCCGAGCAAGCTTGTTGATGAAGGCAGCACGAGAAGCTGCCGGGTCAACCGAAGAGGATGCCGGAGGTGGAGCAGGAGGCTCCAGAATGACGCCCACACCCGCCACCATAGGGGAGGGCTCACCCGCGGCCACCGGGAGTAGAACTGTTGCGGCCGCCGCCGGGTCAGCTAGAGTGGAGGTTGGAGGAGGACCAGCAGCTGTCTCCACCTCGGGCACCGAAGTAGGGACCGGAGACGGAGCAGGGGCCTCCATATAGACGTCCTCGCCCGCCACCGAACCAACTGGAGTAGAGGAAGGAGGTGGACAAGCAGACGCATCTGCTGTGGGAACCGAAGAGGAGGCCGGGGGTGGGGCGGCAAGATCCGCAGCCACATCTCCAACCATTGAAAACTTGTACGAATGGAAAGAGCGTCTCAAATAAACCAAAAGCGGCTTCACTTGAGCTTGAGAATGCAGCGGGGGAGGTGGAAGAGTCCATGCCAGGGCCGGCAAATCCGTCGCCTCATCGGAGGGGAAACATAGGGGCGAACGCGGTGAGGCCGGCAAGCACTCCGTCGCCTCACCAGGTTCCCCAGTTTCCCACTCAATGCCTTGAAGCCCAACGTTCTTCAGAAGCCCAACAGAAGTTTTAGCCTTCTGTAGGTCTGTAGCCCAGGAGTTCATAGGCCCAATAGAGTCCGGCCCAGGAGCAATGCAGCCGTTCGAGGGTAGTTTCAGATCCTCAAGAACTTCGAATCGCGCGAGTGTAGGAGAGACCATTGATGGGCTATCGTCGAAAGGGCCCTCCAAGCCGTTGGCAGGAGCCGCCAAAGTGACGGCCACAGGACCGAGGGGCTCCACGCCTTGGGAACCCTCAGCAACATCACGTGTCCCCTGGGAACCCACGACCTCCAGGAGAACAGCGGGCAACGGCTCCGTCATGATGACGATGCTTGAAGGGGCCGCCACGTGGTCGACGCTTGAAGAGGAAGGGCCCCCATGCTCAAGGGTAGGCCGACATCGAGAAACACCGTCTCCACCATCCTGGCTCGCCGAGTAGTTATCAGACGGCAGCGTGGAAGGACGGCGGCGCCTCCATCGAGTAGGGGACCCATCGCCGCCCCCACCCCCAGTATGAGGTGGTGGAGGGGGGAGGAGCGCCAGGCTCAAGCAGCACGGAAAACTAAGTCTCAATAGGATAGGACAGAAGCCTCTTCACTGGGAGATCATCCATGGCAGCGACCGGAGGTTCAGTCACCCAAAGCTCCTTGGTAGGCGGGAGAGCAGACGGGTCCAAGCACCATGCTGAACATTTGAATGAGACCAGGTCCCTCAACCCAACGGTGTCTGGATGAACCTGTTGGATACATGCCAGGGGGCTCAAGAACTGCTCCATAGTTGAGGTTTCCCAAACATGTGCCGGAATTCCCCGAAGCTCAACATCGAGCAGCCATGGCAGCACCTGCCCCGAGGCACCGGCCAGCTAACTCCATTGCTTACATAGGAGTGTGAACACCGGCGAACAGAGGGGAGGCTGGCGATGATCCAACAGACACTGAACAAAGCCAATATCGGGAAGGACGAGGAGATAGCTCAAGTTGGAAGCTTAACGAAGCACCAGTGAACTCGCCTCCACACCCAGATGAGCAGCAAGCACCTCCGACACCTCACACGCAGGAGTCAAGGGCTCCGCTCCACAAACAGTCACAATCACGGCATTCATGAGGTCTTCTTCTGCCCTCGCCATACGGTCGTCCTAGTTAATGATACATGGGAGAGACGGCACAGGCATGGCAGGGGCTTCAGGAGGAACCACCGACATGGAAGTTGAAGGCCCAGGATCAGCAGGTGTGGAGGAATTAGCCGGCTAACGGAAACAAGGCCTTCGATGACGACACGATCACCTCTGTCCGTCCCCAAAGGCAGCCTCAGTCTCTGGCATCACAGCTGCGTCAGCTGCATAACACACAACCACTTCGCCGCCAACACCAGGGACCTCACCCGCCGGATTACCGTTGCGGGGTTCAGTTCTGGCCGTCAACTGGACTAGAGATTTGGGTCTCCAAACACGCCTGGTAGCTCCCTGCTGGCCACACACAGCATTGCCGCCGGCCGGTCTAACTGCCGTGGCCCCGGACTCCTCACCTGCTAGAAAACCGTCGCGGGGATAAGCACCAGGCGATGTCAAGACCAGCCCAACCCGCCTGTAGACAGAGACGCGCTCTGGCAGTAAGGCACTGCCACCATCCGACTCCATGGGACACACATAGGAGCGGTGCCCCAGCGAACGGCAGCGGAAGCACCTTGTTTTTTGTTGGCACAGGGCAGCAGTGTGACCGAAAGATAAGCAGTTGAAGCACTTGCCCACCAAATCAGTAGGAACTTGATGACGAGGGGGGCGGGCTTCACGCCGACGTTGCCGCCGCTCGCCACGTGACATGACCTCCTCCCAGCCGCCAGGACTAGGTCCACGCCACCTAGGAGAAGGGGGGCGGATAAGGACAATCCTAGGAGGAGGGCGGGTGCTGGGATCACCTTTGCCACGACAGAAACAACCGCCGCCCCAGCCGCCGTAGGGGCCGAGGAGCTCGGGCCAGCAGATGAGATGATGACGTCGTGGAAGGACGAATGAGAATCGCTAGAGCACTCCGAGCCCGGACTGTCACAGTACCACCGCTCATGCTTCGAATGACCGCGAGAGAACAAGGGAGGGGAGGAAACCGTTACCGAAGGGGAGGGATTGGCCGCCTGTGCGACCGTGGAGGAGGTGGCCGTCGGGCTCTGGGTGAGCGCCGGCGGGGGCTAGGGGTAGGCGAGGCGACGGGAGAGGAGACGTTTGGGCTAGCCATCTGGCCAGTTGTATATGAAATAATGATCAGAGTGTACATCCACATTTCATGATGGCAGAACTGCAAAGCGTCTTGTATTTGATGCAGATGAGGACGAGAGGCTAGTAAGTAAAATTGTATCAATCACTTTCTTCTTATACCTTCACAAATATATGAACCTACAACTAATCATGTATGCTAAATTCAGGTCAGTGCATGGCTGATTCACTCGAATGACCCAATCAATGGGAATTGCAAGAAAAATGTGAGCTACTGGGGTGATGTACATGAACTGTACAATAGCACTACACCTACAAACTGAAGAAGAGAGGTAAAACATCTCAAAGATCGCTGGCAAAAAATTAAGAGATGGGTGGGATTTTTCTGTGCATGTTGGAAGAAGGTTACCTCAATTTATCTTAGTGGATATTCAGATGACCAGGTAAGAGACATGGCTAAGCAGTTTTATTTGGATGACTATCCTAAGGAAGGCCCATTCACAGTTTTGCACTGCTGGAAAATTCTTTATGATGAACCCAAGTGGCACACAGTTTTGGAAGAACTTGAAAAACCAAATAAATGAGTTTGGATGATGAAGATGAGGCAATTGACATCTCAGTGACACCAAAAGTTGTAGGAGAAAAGGAACGTCCTATGGGGACAAAACAAGCTAAGAAACAACGCAATGGTAAAGGTAGAGTCAACGATGATGATGTCATTTTAGATGAAGACTTGAAGAAATTCATTGACATTCAAGCTGCAACAAAAAAACGACAGGAAGACTTCTTGAGGCACAGGAACGCATTTCTGATAAGAAGTTTGAAACAGCGAGGCTTAGGAGGGCGGCTGCTTTACTGGAATCATATCAAAAACTCTTGTGTATGGACACTAGGGAGATGGCAGAGGATATTAGAGCTGAGCATGTCCTTGCCCTGAAGATGCTAAGGGAGAAATTGGCTGGCAACAGTAACTAAGGTACTTTCTTATTTATGTTTACCGCTATTTTTTTACAGTCAGTCAACATGTATAAATGCATTGGGAATTATCATGCAGTACCACTAAATTCAGTTGTGTGAATTATCATTCAATACCACTAAAGTCAGTCAATATCTAGTACCAATGCTGTGTGAATTTCCATGCATTGTCATTATTATTGTCTTGCAGTACCAGTGTAGTAGTCAAAACACATTAGTCCTTTGTGTGTGTATATATACACATGACCAGTATAGCTGCATCTATATATGCACAGCAGCCCAAACTCTCCAACCTCTATACCCCTTTCTAAACTTGTCTCCAAACATGTCGGATCAATCCGATGATTATATAGACCCCTTAGAAGAGTTCTCAGCTGAGCAATAAGCCCTTGACTCTCTTGCTGGCCGGATTTTTACGAAGATTAAGGCAAAGTTTGTGGGTAGTTCATCTAGGCGTCGAAGTGGAACCAGAAAGTACATCAACAGGAATCGTGAAGGTGCTCATCAACAACTTGTGGCTGATTACTTTGCTGAAGAGCCTCTATATTTTGATGCAATGTTTCGTAGAGGATTTCGGATGAGAAGGCATGTTTTTCTACGCATTGTGGATGCCCTGGGTAGTTGGTCTCCCTATTTCACTCATAGGGTAGACTGTACTAATCGCCTGGGGCTCTCACCACTGCAAAAGTGCACAGCAGCAATCCGTATGCTTGCATATGGGACTGTAGTTGACATGCTTGATGAGTACTTGAAGGTTGCAGAGAGCACTGCCCTTGAGTGCTTGGAAAATTTTGTGCAAGGGGTGATTGATGTTTTTGGCTCTGAGTACCTACGACGCCCTACAGTTGAAGACATGGAGCATTTGCTCCAAGTTGGAGAGTCTCGTGGATTCCCTGGAATGTTGGGTAGCATTGATTGCATGCATTGGCGATGGGAAAATTGTCCAACAGCATGGAAGGGGCAATATACCATCGGTCGTTATGAATTCCCAACCATCATCCTTGAAGTGGTAGCTTCACATGACCTCCATATTTGGCATGCATTCTTTGGTGTTGCTGGGTCTAATAATGACATCAACATGCTCAATCAGTCCCCTTTGTTTCTTGAGGTGATAAAGGGTGAAGCTCCTCGGGTTCAGTTTTCTATCAATGGTAGGCAATACAACACTGGTTATTACCTAGCCGATGGAATTTACTCAGAATGGGCAACCTTTGTGAAGTCTATAAATTCACCTCAACTACAAAAGCACAAGATGTATGCTGCGGAACAAGAAGGTGCAAGGAAAGATGTGGAGTGTGCTTTTGGTGTTTTGCAAGCTCGCTTCAACATTATGCGTCGTCAAGCATGATCTTGGAGCACAAGGATTATTTGACAAATCATGAAAGCTTGTGTTATTCTACACAACATGATAGTGGAAGACGAGGGAGAAATGGCTAAGGAGTCTATTGATCTCAATGCAATTCCTGGAGCATCAATTGTTCTTCCTCTAGAAGTGCAAAAGGCCTCAACCATGCTTCAATGATGTTCGACGTAGAAATTCTGCTATCTGTGCTCACTCAGTCCACACTCAACTAAAAGATGATTTAATTGAGCACATTTGGCAATGTTTTGGCCATAGGGCTCCTCACTAGTCATTTTTTTTATAATAACCTCATGTAAGATCTTTCATGGAATTGTTTTTCTTATTAGCACAGTTATTTATATTGAGTAAGCTGACTTACCGTTTGTTTCCTTTTTCCAGAATCGTTGATATGAGGTTGATTGGCATTTCTAGCAGGTTATGACGGAGGTTGTTGGGTCAAAGATGACTTTTGGCTTTTGGTGCTTCTTCCTCAACGATGCAGTTAGCTGTTCAATTTGCTTTTGTGGCCTGAAATAAAGATGTATGGCTTGAGTCATGGTTATCAATTAGTTCATTATGTAGTAACCTATGGACATTTTATTTTATTTTTATGTTTAAAACCTTTGGTTGTACCCATTGATTATCTCTAGTTGGTCATGTAATGTATGGCTTGAGTCAAGATGTATGCAACCAGTTGGTTATCTTTAGTTGATTATGAAGCCTCCACACAAAGAGGCACAAAGATGATGCACAGTGTATCCATTTTCTTTCTGTGTGTGTGGAAGTATTAAAAGTACAAATAGCTAGCAATATAGATAGCTCTCTGGACTGCTTTCTTTTTTGTTGATGACGTGGACGTCTCCTAGATAGCAACTAGAGCTAGGACTGCTGCGGACGCCCTAATGACTGGAGCAATGAGAGGCCACAAAGTCCAGCTCCTTCCTCCAGAGGCAGGATCAGATTCTTACACCCACAGAAACAGACATTTCTTAGCGAGCTAGAGGGTGGAAGCTGCAGTAACACTTCCTCAAGATCCTCATCTGATGATGTGCTCACATTCAAACGAGAAAGATTTGGGAAACATTTGAACAAATTTGACAATGTTTTTCTGGTAAGAGGAAATTGACCCAGTACGAGAGATTGGACTGTGTGTAGCACAACACTACTATCCAGTCCTCTCAGAATTGTCTCCTCACATCTATTGACCTGTAAATGTCTTAGGGAACATAGCATTTGGAGATCCTTTAATGTCAAGAGTGATGCATTTCGAGTTATCAATCTTACCACGTCACCAAGATTTTGAAAGGCCAATTCAGTTCGCTTCCCAAGAGACTTCTCAATGTCCAAGTGAGTACGATCATAGTAAGACCAGTCCTCCGTGTGAATACGGGATACCTTCGAAGTGTGAGGCAAGGGAGGAAGAGACAACTTCGGGCAGTTACTAATGCGAAGTTCACAAAGGCTAGAAAACCATATATTGTTAGGCCAACCTGAGATCAACGGCCCTGTGAATCTAGGACAATCAATGCACCATACTTTTTCAAGCCCTGAGAACA
This sequence comes from Saccharum hybrid cultivar R570, assembly GCA_038087645.1. Lineage (NCBI taxonomy): Eukaryota > Viridiplantae > Streptophyta > Magnoliopsida > Poales > Poaceae > Saccharum > Saccharum hybrid cultivar. The sequence goes on from JAQSUU010000804.1 coordinate 29,423,975, forward strand.
GATGACAGTTAGCTTCCCCAATCCACTCCATGAGTTCTGGCATATCATGAAACTCAACTTCTTTCAAGTCTGTGAAACTTTTTTGTGTAGTGCCACCAAAGAAGTCAGGTCCAATCTGAGATATCCCATCAATTTTTCTCAGCGTCAGCTTCCTTAAGTGATAAAGCTGCCCAATAGGTCAGGTTGGTCCACAACACGCTCTCTAGATGTAGGATCTCCAAATTTGTTTTGCTGCACAACCAACTAAGACCAACAGTGCCACCATGATTTACAATGCGAAGTCTTCTAATATAAGAGTGTGGTTGGATACTATCTAGGATATCATCTCCGGTGGGCTCTTGCTTCCCATTCCAAACTAATCCCAATTCAACTAAATTTCTCTTTGCCATCGGTTTGGCTTCTTTAGCTTCTTGCCTGGTTGTTACATTTTCAAGCCCATGTATATTGAGCTCTCCTCCAAGCTCTTCTAGTTTCCCCAACTCTCCTAGCTCAAATCCAACGCTCTCTTTCTTGACATGGAATTCTTTCAATTCTTGTAAAAAATTCATTTCTCCCACCTCAGGAACATTGGAATGAAACTCTTTCTTGGCATTGAAATGGCATAAATTTTCAAGGCGGCAAATGTCTTTAGGCAAAGAACAGTCATGTCCCCATTGGTTAACATCTAGAGATCTCAAGTGATAAAACCTAGACACTTCGCTTGGCAAAGACACTTTTGAGTAGCCGGGCGAAACAAGTTTTAAGTACCGAAGATGGACAAGCTCTGAAAAGTTGGTTGGCAAAGAACTATGGGAATTCATGAATATAGATAGAACACGAAGAGCTCTTATTTCCTTAAATGTATCCCTTAAAACATTGACCAGGTGTAACATACTGTATTCTCCAAAAATCATCAAACTCCTCAAACTTTTAATGTCTATCCTTTCCTTCAATTTACCCATCTCTTCCTCAAAATTCTGAATATGAGTATCATGCATGAAAATGGATAGGTAACGAATAGATTGTGGGATGTTATTTGCCTCAAAACCAGAACAACTAATATATGCACATTCTTCTGATGAAACAACCCGTGAAAGATCAAGGAGTAAATCATGCATTACATAATAATTATCATCTCCTTTCGTAAGAAAACCATAATCTAACAGTTCATCCAAAAAAATTTGGTCCTCTGTCCTCAACTTTTTCATTGGTTATGCTGGATTCTATGATGCCTATTGAGTCCCAAATGCGAACAATCTCAAACTTATCAAACTTATAGTCCTCAGGGAAAAGGGCAAAAGATTAAAAGCATTTTTTCAGATGGAAGGGAAGGTGGTCATAGCTAATTTTCAAGGCTGGGATAATACCATTGCAGTCATGATTTTCTTTTAGCCACTCTTTGTTTTCTAGAATTTTCATCCAATGTTCCCGAAAGGGTTTCTTAATCAACAACCGACCAACTGTTTTGGCTGCAAGTGGGTTGCATTTCAACTTATCTACTATTTGGTTTGCAATTCCAATTAACTCTTGATCATCATGCCATCTTGGATTCTACCAAATGCACATTTCTGGAAGAATTCCCAAAACTTATCAAGATCCAAACCATGTAGGTCAATTGGATTAGTTTCTTTTCTCACCATTTCTACAATTTTCAGGGACCGAGTTGTGACATGAATCATGTTGCCACAGGTTTCGTCCTTTCCAAATGGAGCTAATAGTTTTTCCCACTCATCAGTACGGCTGCATTTGCATATGTCATCCAAGACAATTAGAAACCTTTTGGATTTCAACTTCTCTGCAATGGATTTTTGAAGCTGGTCCAAGTTGGTAGTTTCATTTTCAGTTGCAAGTAGGCAGCTCAGAATCTCTTTGGTGAGCTTGAGCACATCAAAATTAGTCGATACACATATCCAGATCCTAATAGTAAAATGTTCTTCAATCCTTGGTTCATTGTATAGGTACTGGGTGAAGGTAGTCTTTCCAATGCCCCCTTGGCCAACTATAGGAAGAACAGACAATGTTTTCCCACTCTGTGTTGCACTGATAATATCCTCTATAGTTTTCTAAAAAATGGCATCCCTCCCACAGAAGTCCTTTTTCTGTTGTTTGAGAGATTGTGTCTGACTAGTACACTCAGAGTGCAGGTCCTCTATGAGTTGCTTGATTTTGTTGGACATGGACACCCGGTCTAATGGCAAATTTCCAACATTGCCACCATCATCTTGTGGAAGACAACAAGAGAAGCTTGAGAGCCAGTTACCAGCAATGTTGCGAGCAGCATGGAGGCCATGCTGAGCTTTGGCACAGAGGCCACTGCCCAAGTCCGGAGTGAAATCTTGAGTCCCGTCGAGCTTGTCCTGGATCATGAAGTAGTGGAGCTCGTCCAGAGCGTCCTCGGCCTCGTCTGCCTTCTTGCCGAGCTTCTCGAGCCGCCACTGCAGGCCAGGGTCCCCGGCGACGTCCCTCCCCTGGGGCCTGACCAGCAGCGCTCTAGTGTACAGCATCTCCATTTCGATCTTGTCAAGGTTGAGGCCACTACTACAACGCAGAGATATAGTAACACCAACTTGTGTTATTATAGGTTAGAAAAAGTGTTACTGACTCTCTTAGTAACACATTTTTTATGTGTTCCAATTGGCCGTGTTACTATAGACTGGTTTATTGTAACACATCTGCTTGTTTACAGGAACATTTGTCTAGTGTTACAATGATTTTTGCTGTAACACTTTTTTTTGCTTTAGTAACACTTGGCATTATGGTAGAACGTATAGTTTGTAACACATTTATTTATTTATCAGAACATTTGCCTAGTGTTACAGGGATTGTCTGCTGTAACACTTTTTTTACTTCTAGTAACACTTCTACATTATGGTAGAGCACAATATGGAACAAAAGAACACATGGTTTGTAACACTTATCTATAGCTATTCTAACATATTCAGATTATGAAATAAATATTTATTTCGCCTATACATGTGGCACACGGATTATTATATAATCACATAAACACGAGACATAGCAAAATCATATAAACCACAAATTTTCATAATTATAGAAAGACCCACATATTGTAGGATGAATTCAAACATAGTGCTTGTTTAGATCAAATCATAGTTTATGTACATAACGATATGGCTCTAGAGAGCAAATACACATAGTCCATACTAGAAAGAAAAATTCAAGAACTAGCTAGGATTCATAAAGTCCATTGCTTCTTCTTGTACACATTGATGTAGGAGTTCAACCATTAATCAATTCAACCTGCAAAGAAAATGTAAGTTGTAATATTACAAATTGGCCATATGTTCATTAATTTAAAGTTAAGAAAGCTAGTTTGAACATACAAACATTGAAGGCCAAGCAATTGAGACTCGTTTGGCTTGAGCATCACCAATATTGTTGCACCTAGGCATGGGCCTTACTAATGGCTCATCTTTTGCTATAACATGATTGATATGCAATTTGTAGAATTGACTTCCTGTCTTAACTCCATCAAAAGTGGCTTCTAGATCAGTGCTCAAGAGAGTTGCATAGGCCACATGAGCCTTATTAGGATACTTTGAAGTCATTAATAGCACCATGGACCCAGCCTACATCAATTTGACATAATCTCTTAGTGACCAACAACCTTTAGTTGTACATCATGATCATGCAATTAGAACAAGTAATATTATATTCATCTACCTTCATTAGAGGAAGTTGTTTAAGTGTTTGACGCTTGTAGCATGTAGCCTTGTCATGAGCCACCTCTTGGTGTGCAATGGTTGTAGTCTCTCTAGGCCCTCCATGCTGACCCTTACACATATATATAAAATGAAGTATGAAATAATAAGACAAATTATACTATAATTATAGCAAAGTGTGGTTCATAGATACCTTTTGTTTCTTTGTTGTTCTACTTGTGGTGGACAAAAATAGACTGTCATCATCACTAAATTCAGACTCACATGTTTATTTATTCTAGTAAAGAGAAAAAAGACAGTACCATGAGTTAGTACAAAAAAATCCTTTATGGATAAAATAAATATTAAATTCATAAGAAAGTGACTCTACCAATTCATCCCTGTGCTTAAGGAATCCATCATTCTGGTTGGGTGCAAGACCATGAACTCTCTAAAAATTTGAAACGATATTAAAGCCAAAAGACTAGATTAGGTGAAAACATAGAAAATAGAGCATATACATTTCTTTTAAAATGCACCGCTTGATTCTGAGAATTGTTATGATCACTCCTAGCACAATTTCCCTGGAAAAGATGTAAAATTTGAGTAACACTTTTCAATATGGAGTTACAAATTAAAATGTAAATTGTTACCATTGTTGCTTCTTGGTTCTCATGGTGCCTTTGATTGTTTTTAGGTCTTCAATAACTTTGTCTTGCATTCTAGAATGCTCTTTGAGTTGCCTTATTTCCTCCAACATGTGAGTCTCTATATTAGATGATGAGTCATCTAGTGAAACTATATTAATGTTCTTAAAATGATGTGTTCTTCGACCATATACTTGTTTAGGAACTGAAAGCAATCACATGCCGTGCACTTGTCCAGCTTTCTCTTCTCCCAACACCTGATGTAATGCATCACCTTCCCATGCAACTTCTCCCTCACTATTTTGTGCTAACTATGGTTGTGTGTTCAGGAGACTTTCCAATTCAACCTACAAGCAAGAAATCCACACATTAGAAAACAAAAATAATTTTATATTTGCAAAAATTCTCATGTGCATGTAGCATACCACTGGTTCATTTATCCCTTTTCCCCTTTTCTTGTGAGTTGCAAGGTAAACAATTGCTCTATGTGGCTGTTTTTTTTCAGGATCAGCTTGCTTCTGAAAAAATAGCAGTAAGAAAAGTAAGAAGAATCATATATAAAATTTTAAACAGAAGATGACTCACCATGTCCTCAGACCAACGAGCATAACTCTTTGTACCCGCTGTATGTGTTGTTTTCTTCATTTCACGACTTATTTTGTTCTTCTCACTTAGGTTCTACAAGAAAAGTAAATTAATAGATAATGAACCATTATACATATAGAAATCAATAATGGTATAGATAGTGATAGTAAAAAGAAGGCATATAACATGAATAATGGTGCCTTACTTGTCTTTTGTTGGACTTCCAATATTTTACTAGGGCCTTCCATTGATCTTCATCAATATCATCTAGAAAACGCTTGTTCAAAACTGACCTTTTTTCTTTGGATTAAATAGTATCTTTTTTAATGTTGCCTTGTATTTTCTCCGATCTCTTCCAATTGATTTTAATATCCATTTCTCACATGAACGAGGATATAAGAACTTTGTCTAAAATAAGAAAGTCACTAATGAATGAGTTTGACTTCATGACATGATAAAAACATATATATACTTAATCTTATAAAAACATTATGTCTTGTAAAATTTAGCTAACCTGGACAAATTGAATTATTGTTTCTGCATTGTTTTTCTTAACTTCTCTCCAATCTTTGGCACCAACAGGACAGTAACCACCATTTCTTGCTATGGTGCCCAAAAATTGCCCTAAAAGGCCACCTTCTTTTCCAATGGGTTGTCCAAGCCTACATCTTACTACTATCCGATCTCCTTCAAGTAGATCCCAAATATGTGCTAAAACGGTTCCCTTTCGCTTATCAGGTACTTCATCGTCATCACCTATTAAAAACAGAATGATAGTGATAGTAACTGGTTAAGATGCAGTTCATATAAATGAGATTGATCTAACTACATTTGTACCTGATGTGTTCCAGTTCTCATCATCATTCTGCTCAACTTCGTTAGCATATAATGCTGCAGTATGCATTAAATTTAATCCTTTCTTTTTCTTTATACCTCCTCTTCCTGCTAAACAAATGTTGGGGACATAAACACATGTCTATAGTAAATATAATAAACAATATGTAATATTTTTTATTAAACAACTAGATATTTGTATTAGACTATCTAGATTATATTTATTAAGTCGCACACCACGGTGGGGATGGATATGCTAATCTTGGATGAAAATAAATCATTGATAACTAACATGACATGGAATAGTTATCCTTGAATAATCAAATATACATAGAAAAGTAAATTATATATTCATTCTAATACCTTTATTTTTTTTGGTTTAGATTTGGATGGTTCTTTGTTTGACTTGGTTGGTGCTAAAGTGGCCAGTCTCTGCCTCGTCACAGACAAATTAACCGTCTTTTTGCTCCCACACTCATTGAGCATTTCCATCACATCAGAATCTTGTTCTATTACAACCAAGCTATCTTTTCTCTCGTAGTATAGATAGTCGACTGATGTGTACACGAAACCCTCAATCAGACCAATCAAGTCGAAATAGCATATCTCATCTCTATCCATTTGCCATTGCACATGTTTGTGTTCTTCAGCTTTCCCATCACACTCCAGATTTATGGTCCAATTATCCACCGCCATGGTAGCACAATCTAAATAAAATATAGCACCAATAGGAAAATAAGAATAAAGCATAGGATAATTCACAAATAAGAATCTAAGTATAACCGAATAGTAACAATTTGACTGAAGTGCATATTTGTAATGTTATTTGAACTTGGGCCTTGTTTAGATACCCAAATTCACCCCCAAATTCCACTATGCAAAAAGAAGATTCCCCATCACATCAAAATGTCGGCATATATATGAAGTACTAAATGTAGATGAAATCAAAAACTAATTGCACAGTTTTGTTGTACTTTGCGAGACGAATATTTTAAGCCTAATTAATCAATATTTGGACAATTATTACCAAATAAAAACAAAATTGCTACAGTGTGACGGGACACTTACTATGCAGATTTTGGTTGCCAAATTTGGCATCTAAACAAGGCCTTGGAGCTTGAGAACAAGTAAAGTGCTATGGTTCAGATAGGATGGTCTAGAGCATGACATTAACTTTATATATAATACTGTTCAGTTAGCTTGAATAAAATAAAAAGGCTAGCATACTATGACACTAGTGAAACAATCGAGCAGTTAGTATTTCCTTTGCCTGTGAGAGCAATGAAAGCTGCTACATAAGTTTTCGACGCAATGCTACCTACTTACCTAATTGTCGAAGTGCAGCGGCTGAGCTCCTCCTACTATGATTGTTTTGTAGAAGTGCTCAGTTTTCAATGCAAGAACACGAAGTGCACTAAGCCATCTCAAATCTGCAGGCCTTGGCGGCGGCGTCGGCGACCGGCAGCTCGAGGTGGGAAAAAGGGGAGGAGGGGAAATTGGAGGGGAGGAGTGCAGCAAGGAGGGAGATAGCATGTTCCATGCTAGGGCATAGCTCGGGGCGGTGATGGTTGGAGCGGAAGAGCTTGGATTGGGCCTATATATAGGCGCCAATGGCGGTTCACCGGTGGCGGATGTTTCGCCGCGCAGGGGGATATTTTCCCAGTGAGCACGTGCCCTTCATTTGTTTCCGAGCTCGCGTCCAAGCTAGAGAGGCAGTGCGCACAGCGGTGAGCTGAGGTGGCGAGAAGCTGGAGCTCGGACATGACCATGGTGGGCGCGTGTCGACGAGAATAGTGCCAGTGCGTTGCACGGGAACATAAGCATATGTGTTTTTATCCGAACTCATAGCCTTGAGGCATCTTACAAGGCCGGAGTTTTGGTTATCAATCGCATCTGATGAAAACAAAGTTTCGAATAAAAAGGTACGAATTTTTGAAATTTCAGGGATTAAAATAACATTTCAATATGTATTTTCTAGAAATAATTTTGCACTTTTTTAGAATGAAATAATTTTGCACTTAAAACATTTTTCTTGATGTCAGCACAACTATTTGTGATGCCAACAATATTTCGTAGTATGTGTAGTCTACTTCAGATTTTATTTCGCAAGGGAAAATATAGTATATGACATTATCTTGATGTCACGCTGATGTCATCTTGATGTCACGCTGACATCAGGCTTCAAGATTGTTTACACGCTGACTCCCAACCGTGGCCCACCCACTCCCGTGCCCCCTTCGCACCAATTCAGCCATCGGCCCATCCCCTGTGAATCCTACTCTCCATCGCCGCCGCCGTAGAGTGTGCTCCCCATCACCCGGACCCGCTCTCCATCGACGCCGCCGCGGAATGCTGCCCTCGCCCGGACCAGCTCGCCATCGACGCCTCCGCGGACGCGGGTGAAAACAACAGGCCGGCACCATACTCTGCGCCTGCTTCCCCTCCTGCGAAGGCGACGGCGGCAACTAAACCCGGGGGCGACGAGGACCACCTCGTACGGTACCTCCATCGACGCCGCCTCAAGACTCACGGATCAGGTCAAATTCCAACAAGATAATTTATACATTTATGTCACTTTACGTGCAATTGCAGACTTGTAGTTGATGTGCGAGATTAAAGCTGGAGGTGAGTCCGGATCAGATCACTGTGACTCGATGACAATGTTGGTGTGCGAGATTAAGTCATTAATTCATAAGATGATCAGGGGTACCTTCACAAACAACACTTGCCCGAGAGCATCTTCTCGACAAGTTTAAAAGCCCAGCATATGAAGGCTTTCCAAGCTGGAAACATGGTGTCCTGCCTTCACATTTCGGCAAATGGTGGCCCTTCTCTCAACACAAGAAATCAATTTTTTGTTCTTTCGTCAGAGGCCCCAGCTCCTCATTCCGGAGGGCTCCAACAGCAACTCCAACAATTGCAAGCACAAATGGATGGTATAAGAAGGCAGATTCAACCTCAGGAGGCACCTGAGGGCTCGCACTCAAGGGGCAGGACAAACCTACACCGTCCAAACTGGCGGCCTCTGCAAGACCGTCAAGTCTGGGCTCCACGGAGAAGGGTGCCAACCTCCAAGGAACGCCCAGCCCAACCATAATTGGAACCGTGGGGCGTGTCATCAAGATATCGTCCTCCTCCTCGCCAAGTTTATGTGCCTCGAAGTCAACCTCAAATCAACACACAAGCGCCAGCACCAATGCGACCAGTGCAACAAAGAGGTTCAACATTACTTCCAACCCCGCCAACATGGCCGAGAGTCTGGCAAGGGCCATCTGCTACCCAACAAAGGCATGAGAGGCGGAGGAGGAGCCGTGAAGCCATGTACCGAGAACTCCAAGATTTGGTACTAAGGCACGTCCAAGTACGTGTCCATGCTGATGGGCGCATCTACCCTGATAATGAGAAGATCTCTCTCCGAGTCTCACCACGCCTACAACAAAATGAGAGATATGGTTATCTCATTGAGCGTCTGGCTCCTAGACCTCGTCAAGATGAATCTGCTGAGATATTAACTCCAAACTCCGCAGGGGGCACACAGAAGGTTAATCCATCCCAAGAGCAGCCCGTTGCACCCGAGCAGAAAAATGAGCCATCTTCAGAGGCTCCCATGGAAGTGGATGAGCAACATCCTAACAACAAACTTGATGCAAATGCAGCCGAAGTTAGTACATCGACTATTTATGAGACTGCTTGTGAGGGAGAAGGGAAGAAGAAACCTGCCGACAACACAGTCATGTGCGGTATGGTAGAGGTACATTTGTCTCAGGATGCAGACTCTGATTGGGAACCACCTGTAATTACCCAAGAATTGACATATCCCTCAGATGATGAAATTGTCCCAAACCCACAAATAATTCTGGGGGCAAGGTCCCAAGTGGGAACTAGTCAGGCCCCAGACTCCTCCGCGGCTCAATGCTTACCTGTTTCGGGAAGAAGATGATTAGCAAAAAATAGGGCGAGCCCTTATGATCGACCTGGTCAATTTAGAAATATTGCCTCAAGGCTCCCAATAGACCAATATCAATTGGAGCAAGTTGCAGGAAGATCAGAGCCTGATACCCGTTTAAAGATAGAAGCACGTCGTCATGTGGTGGGAAGTTTAAATGGCTCTGATTATGATGGGCAAATGGCTAGTGACGACTCGGATTCAGACTCATCAAGTTCCCTCGAAGCTCGCTCGCATTCGCCTCACTATTCAACACTTGCCCCATCCCTTCTATCGGGAGACGAGGGAGAGTTGGTGGGCACCAATGTTGCCCCGGTGAATATGACGAATGAAAATGGGGACCCCAAGAAAAGTGAAAAACAACCAGTTCTTGGTGATGCTCCACAAGCTAACCCACCAGCTAGTAACAAAGCTTCAACTTCACAAACAGCCGAAGAACGTGAAAAGATGCGAGATAAAGAAATCGATGAATTAAAGGGCCAAATGAAGCAGCTTATGACCATGATGGCAAACTTGGCTTCAAATCAAACGCAAGCTCTACCAAATCCACCTATAGATCCACAGATTGCTGAACTTGAGGCGGGATCATTCTCTATCCCGCACTTTCCTTACATGGAGCCAGACCACTCCCCTCGAAAGGAAGATGAGAACTTGCAAAATGTCCACATAGCCCCTGAAATGGGTAAACCACCAGCCGGGACACTTAAAGATTACCATGACATCGCAGAGGACATCATTAATAGGAAGATGAGGCAAATAACAGCTGAGTGGGGCCCTAAGGTGGTTGAACCTAAGGTCCAAAAGCCGTACGATTCATGGCATGACAGAGTTCCATTCTCTGCTGGGTGGCACCCACCAAAGTTCCGCCAATTTGATGGAACCGGAGATGCAATGGAACACTTAGCGTACTTCGAGGCCATATGCGGGGATACTGCCTGTTCACCATCTCTACTATTGCGGCAGTTTTCAGCTTCTTTAACGGGTGCTGCTTTTCATTGGTATAGCCGCCTCCCTGTAGGATCAATTCACAATTGGGCCACGATGAAGCATATGTTTAGGTCCCACTTTATCAGTATGAACAAGGAGATAACCATCTTAGAGTTATCCCAAATCAAGCAAAGACGTGATGAAAAAATAGAAGATTACATGATTTGGTTCTGGAATAATTATGTTCGCCTCACAAGAGAAATGCATGTTGAAGATGCTATACAAATGTGTATTCATGGGATGCAACAACATTGGCTTGTACCGGTGTCCAGGCAGGACCCGAAGACTTTTAATGCACTGGGGGGATGCTATCTCCGCTACCAAGTTAGAATTTGAGAAGGCTCCACATATCATGGAGATGTACAAAAATGCGGGAAATAATGACAGCAATAGAAGGTTTAACACGCCTTCCAAGCCAATGAACAATGGGGGCAAGCCTAGGCCTACTGAGTCAAATACTACAAACACGGTGCCTATATTTGGCCCTAGAAATGACCAAAGGCCCAATGGACGCTCAAATATAAGAGAGTTGCTCAATAAGCAATATGTGTTTCGCAAAGATTTGGTTAAGAGCTTGTTTGAGCAAATGAATGAGCAACATCTCTTGACGCTGCCTATCCCAACAAGGCCTGAGCAAGTGGATATGGTTGATAATCCTCTATATTGTCCATACCATAGGTATGTCGGTCACAAAATTGAGGATTGCATTGCTTTTAAGGAATGGCTCCAAAGGGCCGTTGATGAAGGTAAATTGTCCCTAAAGCCTGAAGCCATTAACCCCAACTATCAAGCAACCAATGTGGTAACTATCTCACATGGTGATGAGACGCTGCTCATTCTAAAGAAGAACATTGGGTGCCATTAATGGAAGTGGAGAGGCAGTTGCAAAGCTATCAATTGCCATCCAACGCTCCGAATGAGCATGCACAGCTATGGGAGAGAATTCTCAAAAGCACCCTCCAAAGACTGACCATCATAGTACTCACTCACAATCAACTTCCTCCCCACTTTATCGGAGATCAGACCCAAGTAGAAGGAGGATGCCGCCTAGGTTTGTCCCTTGGACTAAGGGAGATGAATCATTTCCCTAAAGAATACGCACACTACCACTTTGGGCCAGTTTTTCCCAAGACACTAGGGGCAACACCCTGAGATGCAAGCTCCTTAGCAAGACAACGCCTCAGTTAGAAATACTGCCCCATGCATGGGGGTCACAACAATAGGAGGGGCAGATGACCTTGAGGATGAAATAGCTATCACACCTGAGGACCGAAAAACACTCCAACTTGAGACCGCTTTGGAGGATGGGAAAAATGAGGAGGTAAACATGAACCTAAGAGGTGGTAAAGATGTAGTCGAACCACTAAAGTCTCGCCAATACAGAATGGAGAAGGAGAAGGGGCAAACATCCAAAAGTGCCCCGATACCTGAGCAGTAGCTGGGGGCATCTACGAGTCAACCCCCAAGGGAAGATGAAGTGGAGTATAATGTTATTGCTCACTTGAAATGTATTCTAGCTCTTTTGAGCGTCTATGATGCGCTTACACTGATGCCTGAACTTCGGCAAGCTTTGATTAAAGCTCTAGAGAAGCCTGATATCTACGAGGTTGCGATGGCAGAGCATCGCCTTGGCCAGGGCATTGTTCTGGTGAATGAAATTTCCTTCTCAAAGGAGGATAAAATCATATCAGATAGCAATCTTAATTCTCCTCTTTACATTGAGGGCAATGTCGGTAACGCTCACCTTCGGTGGATTCTCATAGACCCCGGGTCAGCTGTTAACCTTTTGCCCATTAAGAGCCTAACTAGAGCTGGTTACACTTTAGATGATTTGGAACCAACAGGAGTGGTGATATGTGGCTATGATAGTAATGGAAACCCAGCATTAGGGACCATCATTTTGAAGTTGCAAATGTCTACGTTTTGCTTCAAAGTCAAATTCTTTGTGATTGAGTTCACTACTTCCTACTCGGTGTTGCTTGGAAGACCATGGTTGCACAAGTATCATGTTGTGCCCTCAACACTTCATCAATGTCTTAAATTTGTAGATAATCTAGGAGAGCAACAGAGAATCATTGGCAACCTTCATCCATACACTTTGCAAGAAGTGCACCATGCCGATGCGAAGTATTTCTTTTCGAGTGAAGGGGTAGAGAAGCAGCTTGGCCGCTCAACGCCGCCAGCGGAAGTTCTCATTACTCCAAAGACAACACCGTCGGTAGCCGAAATGAAGTATTTGATTGTTCCTTGTGTTGCATCCTCAAAACCAAGGAACTCATCATATCGAGAGCGTGAGAGGAAAAATATTGGCCATCTAGCGAAAGATATTACTCCATCATGCGTACAAGTGGAGAAGCAAGAGACGAAGATTCCATCTCAATTGTGGACCTAGAATCTCACCCCTCCCGTGGCTCCTTCAACCTCAGCGTCATCGAGGTTAGACTTACAGACCCCTGTAGAGGTCTCTCCTATCAAAAGGGACCCTAACTCTTCTTTGCTCTTTGAGTTCGGCTCTCTAACTAAAACTCCTGCAACAGCAGCTGAGAGCCAAGGCAACCTATCCCATGAGGAAATGGGCAACACTACAAAAGTAACGCCCATTCAAAAGGAAGGAAGAGTAAAGAAGATGGTGGCTGATATTGAAAAGGTGGCGTCAAATGCCCTGTTCCTCAACCCTCTTCTCTTTATGTCTCTGTAGCTAAACCCTTAGAGGTCTGGGTTGTACCTGACCTGTATAAAAATACCTCATCAACAATATTTTATAAAGCACCACAAACACAACCTTATAGTACTCTACCTAATTTTGCAGATGACAAAGAAGTTGAAGAGAAAGTTCGGGCCACACTCCAAGCGGAACCTAGATTGGTTCCCTTGCTTGAGAAGGCCGGGATCGAACTAAGACAAGGTCGGCAACTCCCACCACCACCAAGCGTATGTGAAAAATGGTGGAGCCAATTAGAAAAAATAATTAAGAAAGGGCAAGCATCTCTCTCTAAACAAGGCTTAGGATACTTGGCAGGAGATTCCTCAGATAGTGATGAGGAAGAAATGTATGACCCTAGGTGGAGGGCCTCATGTAATGTAACTCATGTTCTCAATGATTGGCAAAATGAATTATGCAGAGATTGCCCTTCTGATGATGAGGAAGAGTTAGAATGTCTACGCCCTATTACTTCTCACACTAACACTTTTCGTGCAGCTACTAACATGATGCAGGGTCTCAGGGAGGATGGAGACTGTATTCTTGCATCCATGCATATGGTGATGACAGCGCCACATGGGGAAATACTAAATGCAGCCCCGGCCCCTCCAGAGCTGAAGGATGTCATCGAACATACTACAGATGAGTTGGTTGAAATAAATCTGGGGAGTGACGATGATCCACGGCCCACCTTTGTGAGCGCCACCCTTACGCCCGAGGAACGCGAAGACTATAGGCAATTTTTGATGCAATACCGTGATTGCTTTGCATGGTCCTATAAAGAGATGCCTGGCTTAGACCCGAACGTTGCCACTCATAAGTTGGCGATAGATCCTCAATATCGTCCTATCAAGCAGCAACCACGTCGCTTTTGACCTCAATTACAAAATGACATAGTGGCAGAAGTAGACAAGTTGATCAATGCTGGGTTCATCAAAGAGATACAATATCCCTATTGGCTCGCAAACATAGTACCAGTCTTGAAGAAGAATGGGCAAGTTAGGGTATGTGTAGACTTTCGTGATCTAAATAGCCCAAAGGATGACTTTCCAACTCCAATGACAGATATGGTGGTTGATGCCACCACTGGCTATGGCACTCTATCATTCATGGACGGGTTCTCAGGCTATAACCAGATCAAAATGGATGAGAATGATGCCTATGACACAACCTTTAGAACACCAAGAGGGAATTATTATTACACCGTGATGCCCTTTGGTTTGAAAAATGCTGGCGCCACCTATCAAAGAGCCATGTCAATTGTGTTTGAGGGCATGGTCCACGAAATGGTTGAATGTTACATTGATGACTTGGTTGTGAAAATCCGAGACAGAAAAAATCATCAAGAAGATTTGCGCAAGGTGTTTGAGAGGTTACGTAAATACCAACTCAAGATGAACCCACGTAAGTGCGCATTTGCAGTGCAGTCAGGGGTCTTTGTAGGCATCTTTGTTCGCCAACGGGGTATAGAAATTCAGCCTAAAAGCATAAAGGCGATCCTTAAGCTACCCCCGCCACAAGATCTAACTCAGCTTAGATCCCTATAGGGCTTACTCGCCTACATCCGACGCTTCATTTCAAATTTGTCACGACGTATTCAGCCCTTCTCCAAGTTGATGAAGAAGGGTGCACCATTTATATGGGATGAGCAATGCCAAAATGCTTTCGATAGTATTAAGCACTATCTACTTAACCCTCCTGTTTTGATGGCACCTATCAAGGGGCGCCCTTTGATTTTGTACATAGCAACACAACCCTTCTCTGTGGGTGCTCTGCTTGCTCAAAATAATGATGAAGGAAAGAAGGTGGCATGTTACTACCTTAGCCGCACAATGGTGGGGGCTGAACGTAATTACTCCCCAATTGAAAAAATATGCCTATCACTCATGTTTGCCCTAAAGATATTGCGGCATTACTTATTATATCAAGACGTCCAACTTATTGCAAGAGTGGACCCTATCAAGTACGTCCTCAACGAACCAATCCTCACTGGTAGGATAAGCAAGTGGGCCTTACTCATGATGGATTACGATATAACTTATGTACCACAAAAAGCCATTAAAGGCCAAGCTTTGGCAGATTTCCTCGCTGCACATCCAGTCCGGGATGACTCCCCTTTAGTCACGGACCTCCCAGATGAAGAAGTGTTTGAAGTCGATATAGAGGCCCCTTGGGAGCTATACTTTGATGGAGCATCCCGCACTGAATATGGCCCTGATAAGAGGCCAAAGAGAAGAGTAGGCGCGGGGATAGTCTTCAAAACCCCTAATGGAGATACTATGCACCACTCGTTCTCTCTTCTTAAAGAGGAATGCTCAAACAACGAGGCGGAATATGAGTCTCTCATTTTTGGGCTATTGCTAGCCCTCTCTATGGACATTCGTGTTCTACATGCATATGGGGACTCCCAACTCATTGTGAGGCAAATCAATGGCATATACGAGGTTCATATGCCTGAATTAAAGTTGTATCATGTGGTCGCATGCAAACTCATGGCCAAATTTGAGCACGTTCAAATTAGTCATGTCCCTCGAAGTGGAAATGCATCTGCTGATGCTTTGGCCAAACTTGCGGCTTCCTTGGCTCTTCCTGACGGGGAAGCAGAAGTGAAAGTAGAAGAAAGATGTCTCCTCCCAATGGTACTTGACTTCATCCCCGAAAATGGTGATGTGAATATTTTGACTACAAACAATGTTCATGACCAAGATTGGCGCAAACCATTCATCGACTATTTCAAACATGGGACACTTCCGAGTGACCCTATCAAATGGCGCCAGTTTCAGCGACGTGTTCCCTCATACATTTTCAAGGCAGGTGTATTGTTCAGGCTTTCCTTTGGCCATGAGCTGCTCCTCTGATGCCTTTCTCAAGAAGAGGTTGATAAAGCACTTAAAGAGGTTCATTCTAGAGTGTGCGGTGGACATCAAAGTAGGCCAAAGATGTATCATAGCATCAAACTCATGGGATGTTACTGGCCAGGAATGATGGCTGACTGTATTGGCATAGCGTGGTCTTGTCATGACTGCCAAATACACGGGGATTTCAAGCATCAACCCCCAGTTCCTGTCCACCCCACTATACCTTTGTGGCCATTTGATGCCTAGGGCATTGATGTGATTGGCATGATGTAACATCCTGGGTTTTCGAGCAACAAAAAATACGAGCTTTTTAAAAAAATTTCCTGTGATTGTGTGAAGCATGTGGTTCCTAGGCCTAACCCGAGTCTAACTCACTAACAAGTCGTTGCATACATTTAGATTGCTTGTAGGAAGTGTTTGTGCTCTTGTGTAGTTTCCGTGTTTGAGTTTGTTCAGAGTTTAGAGTACACAAGTCCATAGGAGGTCCCCTCTCGAATTCCTTTTGAGATCATCTCAAATTCCATTTGGGCTTTCCCCCAAATTCCTCTCTGGGATTTTCTATCTCAGATCTCCTTCGAAATTCATCTCAAACCCCTTTTTGTTCCATCTCAAATCCTTGAGAGTATAAACGGGGGAAACCATCCTTCTTCTCCTTGGCTCAAACCCCTTTTGAATTTCATTTGAATATATCTCAAACTACCAAGTCATAAAAGGAGAAATCCTTTTTTCCCTTTCCCTTCTCCAATACTCTCCCTTGAGTTTCTCTCAGATCTCCTTTGAATTCTTCCCCCATTTCTTTTCGAATTACATCTCAATCCCAATCGAATTTCTCCCAAACTTCCTTTGAGGTTCCCTTTTTGTTTCCCTCAAATTCTCCATAAAATTTCCATCTCTAAATTCCTAAATTTTATAAAAGGAAAAATCCTTTTTCCTTTCCTACCCAACCAGCCCACCATTCTCTTCCTTCTCTCATTTTTCGTGGCCCATTCCTCTTCCTCCTCTCAGCCCAGCGGCACAGCCAGCGCCGGCCTAGCTAGCCTCCCACCGGCCCAACTCCTCCTCTCCAACCGCGCAGGCCCAACACCCCTTCCTCCTCACCATGGCCCGAGCTGCCACCAGGCCGACCTGGCCTGCGCATCCCCCCCTCAGCCCATGCAGCCAGGACGCGTGCACAGCATAGCAGCGTGCGGCCCTCGCAGGCCCATGTCGGCCCCACGGGCCCACTAGCGAGGCAGCAGCCCTTGCAGGCCCATCCCGCACGCTTAACCCGTTAGCCCAGACGTCGCCTTCATGGGTCCAAGTGACAGGCGCCCCTGGCCTAAACCCTAGGTGCGCCCCTGCGCTCCCAGGTGCCACCGTGATCATGCCCTACGCCGCGACTCTGCCCACGCCATCACCTGCTTCCGCTCCTTGATTCGTGCCATGTGCCCCACCCCTTGCACGAACACCGAGGATGGACGGAAGCCCTAGCCCGACGCCCTATAAGAACCCCAGCCGCCGCCGCTCTCTACTTCTCCCTCCAAGGCGCCGCCACTCTCTCCCTCCCCACTCCTCTCTGCCTGCCGAACCCTAGCCGCCATGGCCACAGCTAGCCACCGCGCCACTACTACCGCGGCTCGCCTCACCCTTCGCCATGGCCACCTCAACGCCATGCCACGTCGTCGAGCGCCTCCAGCGGACCGAGACCGACAACCTCGGCGCCGTCCACGACGTGCCTACTCGGTCTTCGCCCCACCGTGCTCCTCGCCACGAGCTCCGCCATCGCCTCTCTGCTCCACCTCACGGACACGCCCACCATCCCCGGCCACCACAGGCACCACGTCCTCCCCTACTTCAGCCGGCAGCGCCAACACCGAGCTCTGCCACGAGCTCGCCTGCCTCGCCATGCTTGCCCCGTCTTCGCCGGGCAGCGGACCACCGTGAGCTCTAGCACCACGAGCAGCACCGCCACCACCACCGCCACCTTCTGCTCCTCATCGTGATCACCTCGCCAGGAAGCAACAGTAGCGACCCATCCTCGCCGGGGCTCCAACTCCGCTGCCGGTGAGCCACAGCCCCCAAGCTACCCCTTTTTCCTCCTTGCCGTCGATTTCACTGGTGTTCCTGTCTGATGGCTGGCCCTTGTGCCGTGCTTCTACATCACCATAGGGAGGCCACCCTTGCTTGTCGCCGCTAGAAGCAGGGAACCGGAGCCACAGAACATGCCGGCCTCTGCTACTCGTCGTGGCCCCAACCACCGTGACCTGGACCACCTCGTCGGTGACTCGTCACCTCCCGTCGCTGCTGGTGAGCCACCATGCCCAAAAAGCCTTGCTTTCTCCCCCTTTTTCTTTATCATCCATGCTGAGCCTGGCCTTTGTGCCACCGTTTAGACCTACGCAGGGAGGTCACCAACCCTACTGTGCTGACCGTCAAAGCTCCGTCGCCTTTTGGCCGCCTGCTGCCCTAGCTCTCGGCCAGCCATAGCCAGCCGTGACCAGGCACAACAAGCCACAGCCTGCCGGAGTGCACTACAGTAGCCCTCCACCTTCCTTGTAGCAAGGTCAACCCTTTTAACCTAGCCGCTGCTGTCCTCGACGTTGGCAAAGCTTCACTTTTCATTTCTTTTACTTGTTCATACATTTGTAAATCATCATTCACACTTGATACATGATCTATCTTGATACTTGAAAATCCATCTCAATCTATATATGCCCGTGCCTTCACCCCGGTCTATCTCCATCTTTGTTGCTATGGATATGTGTCACTCCATTGTGTTGTGTTGTTTGTGTTGGATTGGTTCTTGCATGTTTGATTGTCGTCGCCTGTGGACCGTGCCTTCGAGCCAGTCGGGGGATTTGTAGTTCGCTTGACCATTTCAGTCATGGGTGCATCCCGCCGTGACCGTAATGCCGAGTGTAGCTCATTGTCTCGTGTTCTAGTTGTCTCCGTTAGACTACGATTGTTGGTAACCCAATTCGGCCCTAGGACATGGCCATTGCGGACTTGACATCGAAGCGGCTCTTATCCGCACCTGATGAGCCCTCCATGGCCTAGTCTAGTGGGAGGGAAATTAGGGGACGACAATCGGGGAACTACGAAGCCAACTCGTTTAGGTGAAGCTCATGGCCGCGAGTCGCCTCGCTATGACCATCGGGCTTTACCTCTTTTGTTCACTTGTTTATCCTAGCCACCTTGTATGCTTGTGCCACTATGACCATGGCATTTCTTTGGGTCTAGCGGTGACAACCGCATCGCTACGAACATTAGGGATAACCTTGTGCCGAGTTAGTTGCACGGTCGTGGTGCCCTACGAGTGAGTTTGGATCGTGGGATCGTATCTCCTTTCTTCCGACCTTCATCCGTTCTATGACGAGTTGTTCGAAAGAGTGCGGATTCCATTCTTCTCTCCTCTTTTGTTCTCAATCCCGTCAATCCAGTAAGATGTGGATTAAGCCCTTCGCTTGTTTGGTGTTTGTTGCTCTCTTGATTCCATTCCTTCGATTCCCGTCATTTGCTATGGCGAGTGGATCAAAGGAAGGTGAATCCCGTGTCTCTTTCTGTCTTTTGGCTCTTCCGTGCTCGAGCCCTTGTATGCTTGTACCTTCTAGACCATAGCATTTCTTTGGTTCTCACGGTGACAACCGCACCGCTAAGAACCCTAGAGATGTCTTAGTGCATTTATTGCACCTAGGTCCTGGTACCCTACAAGCAGTTTGGACACTCGTGTTCTCTTGTGTGTTGCTTCTTTTGATGCCCTGTCTCTTGCCATGGCATGTGTATTGGAAGAAGTAGACCACCTCTCCTCTCTTCTCCCCATTCCACCCTCTCCTGGTTCTCGTCAATTATAATGGCGTACGGAATGGGAGAGAACGGAACTTCCCTTGCTTGTAGTCTTTTTGGTTCTCACCATTCTCCATGACGCTTGGATCGAAGCCTGCAAGCCATGGTGTTTGCTTAGGATAAGCTAGAGCTTATGCCATTTCTATTCAAAGCCGTATAGGTCGACACGATTGGCTCGGGAAGTACTGGCTAGGCTAAGGCATAAGCTTGTGCTTAGCAAACAACCACTCCTATTCTTTTAGCCCAGGGATCGGACATCCGCCAAGAGGGCTAAGTCATTCTCCCTTTTTGTGTCCTTCCGGGTAGTTGTTCCTTTCTGTGCCCTGTTGCCTCTTTTTGCAATCTTTCTAGGTTTAGTGGTTTGATTGCTCTTTTGCTTATCGTTGTATTGAGGTAGTTGCATCGAAGTAGCGATGAAAGAGTCGGGACCCGATGGAGGAAGGACATGCAGATGGAAGAAGGACCTTGGAGGAGAACGACTACAAGTGCACCGAGGATACCGGAGATGACATTCAACAGGTGCCACGTCCCACCCAACCTCGTAGAATCCTATTATACATGCTACAATGTAGATGCTAGTGCTTTACTCTTATGCAAATGAACCGTGATAGGTTGCATGGTAGAATTGCTTGTGATCCATTACCTTGTCACAACCTATTCCCCTGCACACCCGCTGTTAGGCTAGACGCTTGCTTACTACTTACTACTGTTTCTACTACGCATTATATCTATGATGTGATGCATGGTGGATGACTGTTTGTGAGTGGATAAGGCATGTGGTGCCGAGAACATGGTAATAACTTGGTAATGAACTTGGGGAGATCTTGGCGTGTGTCTTGGGTGTGTGGTGAGGGTCGAGTCGATCGAGCAGGACATACGACGAGTCTTGGGACAAGTCTTGCCGGGGGATGCTACCTAGGCATTCCCCACGAGAGGTACCTGTGGCGGGTACATGTGACAGGGAGAGGTCCCGGGGTGGAGTGTCTTCATGGGACGAAGCCCCGGGATGGGAGGTGCTATTTTAGCACGGGGCGCTGGATGTCCCGTTGAGCAGGCCATCGGTTCGCCCCCTTTGAGAAGATATCCTGCTTAGTCACCGTAAGGACTGATATGTTCTATGGACCGAGTCTTAGGAAGCCTTACACTCCCACTCACTTTATATGGGTACGAGACGGACGTATGACCTGCTGGTGCAGTGCCACTACTATTGGGAGATTAGCGGATAGTGTAGGGAGGTACGGGCACGAGGACCCACACCCTCCTAAGATAGCGTAGTACCCTAGGGCCTAGTACTACGCCTCATAGTCTCAGCGTGTTGATGGTACTCCGACACGGCCCCAGTTCTGAGTGATAGGGTGGTACCGTATCTGGTTGGAAGGCGGCCCGGAATCAACCTAGACGAGTCAGTTTGTCGATGATGGTGATCTTGTGGGTAGTGTAAACCTCTGTAGAGTTTCTGGTTGATCGATCGATACATATGCCGACTTGTCAGCTATGGACATTTCCTGAGTACAGCTTCACTTGACTAGTGAGAGGAGTCCTTTCTACCTTCCCCCGGGTTTGGAGTTGGTTTCCCGCTTTGGCCGTTGAGGCAAGGTATGAGCAGGAGTCGTCCTTGCCACCTAGAGAGGGTGAGAGTGTGGGAGATGTGTGTGATGGGATAGATTAAAACTTGATGAACTATTAATATTATAAAATATTGATGAACTTGCATAGGAAACCTACAACCATATATATAGGCCTTTTGCTCTACCCTTGCATTCCACTTACCACAAAGCATACACAAAGCATACACAAAGCATAGGGTGGGAGCCAGTGGCCGGTACAAAATCGTACTTATGTTTGTGTAGTAGGATTGTATGTCATCTACGACAGCAACAATGAAGACTCGATGGATTAGGATTAGATGGTCTCGATCCTACGCTCAAGTTTGGTTGAGAAGATGAAGTCTACGCCCGCTGACTTTCTACGCCAACTCTGATGATTGTCCATGGAGGAGGAGCCTTCACCCACTGATGCGCTACGTCGACTCTGATAAAGATCTGTGTGCGTTTTCGCTAGATCAACAATGGAATTAGGTGTGTTAACCAGTGTTGTAATGAATTGTAACTTGTACTTCCGCGATGTATGACTGTGATATCAGCTAAATAAAGATAATATGATAACTTGGTCTTTCTAAGATTATCACATTACGTTGAAATCTGTGGATTTCCCTTCGAGGAAATCGTGGATCGATTCACATGATTGAGCCACCATCCCCGCAGGGCCATCGCTTCATTTTAGTGGCCACTGATTATTTTTCAAGATGGGCTGAAGCAATTCCACTAAGAGAGGTCAAGTCTGATAATGTCATCAACTTTCTCGAACGACACATCATTTACCGTTTTGGCATACCGCGACGAATAACGTCCAATAATGGAAAGGCCTTTACATCCACTAAAATAGCAAGATTTGCAAGCAAATACAAGATCGAGTGGAATTGTTCCACTGGCTATTACCCTCAAGCCAATGGCCTAGTGGAGGCCTTTAATAAAACGCTTGGCAGGATTTTAAAGAAAATAGTCACAAAACACAAGCTAGATTCGCATGACCGCTTGTTTGAAGCCTTGTGGGCGTATCGTGTCACTGTCCGAATGCCTACCCAATCAACCCCATATTCTCTGGTATTTGGCACAGAAGCTGTATTACCACTCGAGGTGGAGCTTCCTGCACTACGAGTTGCCATCCATGATGAACTTACCCAAGATGAGCAAGTTCGCCTTCAATTCCAAGAGCTCGACGCACTTGAAGAGCGCCGCCTCAATGCGCTACAGAACCTCGAGTTCTATCACTGAAACATGGCACGAGCATATGACAAACTTGTCAAACCACGAGTCTTCAAGAAAGGAGACCTGGTGCTAGCGCTCCGACGACCCATTATTATGACCAAAAGCAAAGGGAAATTTGACCCGAAGTGGGAAGGGCCCTATGCCGTAGAGCAAGTGGCATGGGCATTCGCTACAAAACAAGGAAGATCGTAGGTAATTTTATTGGCCGGCGCCGTGACAGCTTAACGGCCGCAATAGAACATCTATGATAGCTGTAAACCATAGTATGGACTTTCGCTATGGTTACATGATACTCTCCGTATACTTGCCACTGTGATATGGACTTGCGTCACGGAGGTCGTATATGGTGCACAACATGGTCTTTCGCCATACAAGAGGCAATCCTTAATGGCTTATGAATATGAGGCAAAGGCGTTGCCTCCTTTTAGGACTGCGTGTGATATGGACTTGCGTCATACGCAGTTATGTTTACATGGGGTATGGTCTTCCACCTCATTGTTCCCTTTTATTCCTACGTGAGTGATATGGTTATGTCACATGTGTAGACGAAAAATAAGTTGTGAAGGTGCAAGAGCGTCAAAAGATAAAAAGAAAAAAAAGGAAAAAGGGGGGGGAGATCAGGAGAGGACGTTTTATTTCCCTTTCTCCCGTGGGTCGAGCGCAAACGTGCTGTAAAAAAAATGGGCCTTGATCATCTACATTTGCAAAAAAAAACACCTGGTAAGTTATCTCAAAGTGTATTCCACGTGCTTGTTGAGGGATGCAGTATTGCGCTTCTTGTTGTCTTCCAGGTGCTAGACAGTCCACAAGTTTCATATGGCAACAACTAGTAACAGCTCCACAGTCTGTATGCAATCAGATGCCTGTTCTTTTGGTACTTGCTTACCATCGAGCATATAAGGGTTGATAGGCTAGAAAGATTTATTTGATGGGAAGTGTTTTTTTTCGTACCTGCAATTACAGGTGAGGCAAATAAGGATGCCACCGACAGGAGCAAATCCGTCAAAAATAATAATAATAATAAAAGGGAAGAAACAACAGATACAAATAAAAGGAATCAATATTTATTCAAATGTTTAAAGTGTCTCTCGAATATGACATACGGGAGCATCCTCCCTTTGATTCCTTCACAAACCGCAAACCTAAGCTAAAGTACTCCTGACCAAACTAAGGGCACAAGGCCGACTCACTAGACGACTGTCGATGAATACGCCTTTATTACAAATTCTGGGGGCATGAAGCCAACTCATCCGAATGGCACCTAATGCACTGCCTAAACAAACTTGCAACAACTGACGAGAGACACAAGCTGGTCCTCAAGATGAGGACCGAATGAACGAGATCAGGGCTTCTTTATCTTCATTGCCTTGTGCTGGAGCATAACGAGTATCTTCATTGCCTTGTGCTGGAGCATAACGAGCAATCTGCTTCTCCACGGTAGACGATGAGTCGGACACGCTCTTACGCACAGTGGACAACTGACCAAAGAGGGTCTCAATTCCCTCTATATGTTCCAACTTTTCTTCACGCTTCTTCTCTTCTTTTGCGAGCAAATTCTGAAACGCCTCAATCTTCTCGTCATGCCGCGCCACTTGAGCCTGCAGAGCTGCAAGGTGCTCTTTTCCAGCAGTGCTAATACTGTCCAACTTCTTCAAGGCCATGGGCACCTCTGTTTGAATAGCAGCTGCCTGTTGAACTAACCCTGCAGCACCAAATTTCACCTTTCCAGAAGATGAGCCTCCACCACCACCAAGGATCTTCAAAAGCTGGTCCAGGGCCTTTCCAAATTGTCTCAGCCCTGCCGTCAGTTTAATTGACGTGCCATCATAGAATAACTCTGACCAATGGTTCAGTATATCATTGATTTCCTTGGCAAGGGCACTTTCATCAAGGCTTTCTGAGTTGATCAAAGCATGAAGGCCCTGTACGTCCAACTGAACATATTTGAACATGCTCCACTTTGAAGGATCCACAATGTCAGACGCATGTAGTGTAACCAGGGTTTTTTTTATCGGCCGAAAGTCGTCGATATTTCCGAAATTTCCTTTTTATCCCCAGGGTCCGATAAAATTTGATATCAGCCAAATTTTTCCTATCTTTCCTGTTTCTACACAGACAATCCAAAATCAGCCACGCGACGATCCGACACTTATAATGATTTATTCTTGTTTTGATTTGTGAACAAGTGATATTTAATATCTTAGGAATAGTTTCAAGTCAAATTCTACAAATTTTTTGAAAAAAAAATTTAATTTTTTTGAATTTGGTCCGATATTTCCCATATATCTTGTTTATCCTCTTTATCCATGATGTCCGATAAATTTTAATTTCCGATAATGAAAACCTTGAGTGTAACAGCTTCCTTTGCAACTGGGCGCGAGGAGGGATTGTCATTTACACCTTTCATAAATTCATCGAGTCGGCGCTCCATATCGGCACCCATTTTCTTCACCTCTTTTGTGCTCGCTGTAACACTCCACTTGGGGGTTGCTGAAAGAGAGAAGTACTTAATTAGACTGTCAACAAGATGCAAATGAACATATGATGTTTTTTTTATAAATATGCCACTTACCTGAGGCTTTGTTGACATGTGATTTCTTTGGTTTGGTTTGGCTGTCATCTTCCGGGACTGGAGAGGCAGGACGCTTGGGAGGATTTGAGTTCACCTCCATGGGCTCATCAGTTGTGGTTGCCTTGAAAAAAGTGACACGTTTACTGCTAGTGACCTTCCGGAGCATGCCAGCCCCTTTAATTAGCACCATCACTGAACATTGCCTTCTTCTTGACGCCCTGGCCAGCTGGAGTTTTCATGGCGCTCTTCACACCACCGCCACTGCTCTTATTTTTGGCCATGATGCCTTGGCCAGCCGGAGTCTCTGTGGCGCTCTTTGCAGCACCATTGCTACTTCTAGTTTCAGCCGTGACGCCTGGGCTATCCATAGTCTCGACAGCACTCTTTGCAGCACTGTCATTGTCCATCGCCTTGTTCAGGATGCCTTTGTTATCGGAAGTTTCAGTAGCACAGTGATTGCCCTTCTTCTCAGGTGTCACATCTTCCCCAGCAGACTCAATGATTTGTACATCCATCCATCCTTCACAAACAGCAGGACTTGCTGCTTGGTCATCAGGTTGCATGCCATTAATATCATCGGAGCGTGGCTCGGACTGTCTCCCAGCACTGGCATGCCCAAGAACAATTGATTCAGTGGCAATACGATCCAAGGAGGTGAAAGCTTTGTCATCAAGATCTAAAAAAAAAGAGATAGATTTTAATTAGAAATATAATAAAAAAACAGCAATAATAAAGAGGAATACGCACCAACAAAGGCAGCACTTTTGCCTTTAGCTGCTGCAAGAGGGGCTGCAACGCCACCAGTAAAGCTTGATGCTTCCAATAAAAAGCCAAGTGAATGGGCAGACCATGTCATATACCCTGACGAACAATTTAGTGCTGTTTCTTGCGGCCGCATCTCAAATGTGTGCCCATGGGGCAGCCAATGTGCCAGCAGACGACGACTCAACACGCCAAGAGTCTCGTCCATATTAGCATCAGGATAGCGAAGTATATTATTCATGGTGAAGTCCAGAATGGCCTGATCGCAGTTAAACATGCGTGCAAATCTGTGGGGAGCATACACTAGATTTTGGTATAACTGACAGCGGCGGCAGGAAATCCCATCCAAGCTGCTATTGATCAGCATATCAACTTCCAAAAGCATGAGTGGCCTCTTATCATTTTTGGCCCACTACTACAGATTCAGTCATCAGTGCCGGCCACATCACTGTCGAAATTAGGACAACCGACAGTGATGACCCTTCACTACCGGTTCTAGGCTCTGACAACCAGAAAATAATTGGGGGGTGCGAGAACCGGCAGTGATGACAACTATCACTGCCGGTTTGTGCCTCCCGCCGGCAGTGATGACAACTCCACTTATCACTGCCGGTTCAAGCCAAGAACCGACAGTGATTTGATTCTATCACTGTCGGTTCTAGGATAGAACCGACAGTGATGAGCCTGACAGCACAAAAAGGTTGTAGCCGTCATCTTCTTCCTCCACTCTTTTATCCCGAGAACAGAGGCGCGCGTTTGGGCCACTCCCTCCAATGTTGCGGTCGCCCAAATCCGTGAAGCTACCACTTGGATTTGGAAGAATGGCTTGATCTTTTTGCTTTAAGGTTAGTAACAAGCCTCCATTCCTTCGATTTTGTTGCTTAATTAGCTTTGTTTTGATGGCTATAATGCTTGATTCTCATTCTTATTTCTCCATTCTTCTACAGAGCACTTTTCTAATTGATGGCTATAATGCATTGTTAGTATGTGATGTTATAATTGGTTCTTAAGAGTAGAGTAGATTTTTTTACAATGTTGATGAGCAAATTAACCCATGTGTCACCAAACAATGCATTGTTTGGAGCAGTGGCGGATCTAAGGGGGGCTGGGTGGGCTCCAGCCCCCCTAATGACTTGATTTACTACTAGAAACACTGTAGCAAAAATCTCAAATCACCGTTAAATCTTCATGCAAATCAACATTTCCATTGTTTTTAGCCCCCCCTTGATTCTCATCCTGCATCCGCCACTGGTTTGGAGCTACATTGTTGTTCATGATCATGTCTCCAATTTTAGTATTTTTTTAAATTAATGTCTCTATTTTTATGTGGCATGGAGTAGAATAATTGTTCTACAATATTGTGCAATAATTATTTTTTATGGGGCTGCGATTTTTAATTTATATGGGCATTGTTTGGAGCTACATTGTTATTCATGATCATGTCTCCAAATTTAGTCTTTTTTTAAATTAGTGTTTCCATTTTTATGTTGCATGGAGTAGAATAATTGTTCTTCAATATTGTGCAATAATTGTTTCTTATTAAAACTTTCCTATGTTTCCTCTGCCCGGCCCATTTTACCTGTGCAGACATGGATCGAGGGTGGATGTACGATCTGTCATGTACAGACCAACGGTACTTGACGGGCATCGACGATTTCATCAAGCTCGCTAGAGCCAATGCTGGGGACTCACAACCTGTATTCTGTCCATGTAAAGATTGCAAGAATACGAGAAAATGGGGCGACGTGGAGCATATATGATTGCACTTGATTACCAGGGGGTTCATGAGAGACTACACGATTTGGACTTTGCATGGGGAGGTTGGTCAAAATGTTGCACAAGAAAACAATGATGATGTGCCCATGCCTAGCGTATCCCTAAACGCATTTCTGCCTATTGATGATTACCAATGCTACACAGTACCTGTGCCTACCAACGATAATGTGTTTAGGAATACATTAGTTGACGACACAGAGGAAAATGATGGCATTTCACAGTTTCTACATGATGTGCATGGCGGATTCCTTAGTGCTACACAGTTGAAAAAACTGGAGATCATGAGAAAGGATGCAAAAACACCATTGTATCCGACCTGCCCAATAAGCAAACTGGAAGCCAACATCATGCTATTAGAGTTCAAATCAACGAATGGATTGAGTGATAAAGGCTTCGATAGCTTGTTAGGTATACTACATAAACTGCTCCCGAAGGGTAGCGAGTTACCAGAAAAGACTTACCTGGCCAAGCAAATGATTTGCCCAATCGGCCTCGAGGTTGAGAAAATACACGCGTGTTCCAACGATTGCATATTGTACCGTGGAGAAAAATACAAAGACTTGGATGCGTGTCCCAAGTGTAAAGCTCCCCGATACAAGCAAGGGCCGTCAAATCAGGGAAGCAAGACCAGAGGAGGGCCCATAAAGGTCGTATGGTATTTTCCTATAGCTCCACGAGTGCATAGGTTGTTTGCAAATGCAAAGTCAGCCAAACTGTTGCGTTGGCACGGCGAAGAGCGTAAGAAAGATACAATGTTGAGGCACCCCGCCGACGGGTCGGACTGGAGGACTATCAACACTATGTTCTATAAGAACATCGGTGGAGAGGTAAGGCATCTTTGGATAGGTTTGAGCACAGATGGGATGAATCCGTTTGACCAGGTTAGAAGCAATCATAGCACTTGGCCAGTGACGCTATGTATATACAACCTTCCACCCTGGCTTTGTATGAAACGGTCATACATCCAGATGTCACTACTAATCCAAGGGCCAAAACAACCTGGTAATGATATCGATGTGCTTCTACAACCAGTGATCGATGAACTACTACAGATGTGGGAGACGGGTGTGAAGGATGTTTGGGATGAGTACAAAAAGAACATGTCACGATAAAGGCTATACTTATCGCTACAATCACTGACCTGCCAGGGCGAGGTTGCTTGTCTGGAGAGAAGACAAAAGGATACACTGGGTGTGTCGAGTGCTTGGACGAGACTGATGCTATACATCTACCAGAAAACAAGAAGATGGTCTATATGGGACACCGTAGGTTCCTACGAAGGGATCACCCTTACCGCAGGAATAGAAAAGATTTTAATGGGACTACTGAGAAACGTGGACCTCCAAAGTATCGAGACGGGAAACAGATACTTAAACAAGTAAGCAAACTCACAGATGTTGTCCTTGGGAAGGAGGAAGGGGCAGTACCAGCGCCAGCCGGTAGTATCTGGAAGAAAAAATCAATCTTTTGGGAACTACCTTATTGGCCACTTTTGAGTGTACGTCACTGTCTTGATCCAATGCACATAACTAAAAACGTGTGCGGTAACACACTTAACACGTTGATGAACACCGGGGGAACAACAAAGGATTCTCTCGCGACACGCTTGGACATGCAACACCTGGGCCTCAGGAAGGAGTTGCACCCAATAACTCTTGAGGATGGCCACTTGAAACTTCCGGTGGCATCATGGACACTGAAAAAGGAAGAAAAGGCCATGCTTATTTCTTTCTTCAATGATCTCAAAGTGCCAACTGGCTACTGTGCGAACCCGAAGAGGCTAGTTAACATGAGAGAACTTAAGTTTAACTATGGTTGTATGAAGGCCCATGACTGTCATGTCATTATGACTTAGCTGCTCCCAGTTGCCCTGCGAGATATCCTCCCTGACAAGGTCCGTGCCCCAATCATAAAGTTGTGTTCGTTCTTCAACGCGATCTCTGAAAAGGTCATTGAAGGGGCCAAGCTAGACCAGCTGAAGCAGGAGATAACCGAGATTCTATGCAGGCTTGAGATGCATTTCCCACCGACTTACTTCGACATATCAGTGCATCTACTTGTTCATCTTGTGGACCAAATTAAAGCCCTTGGCCCAATGTACCTACACCAGATGTTTCCTTTCGAGAGGTTGATGAAAGTTTTCAGGCGGTATGTTAGGAATAGATTCAGACCAGAAGGGAGCATGGAAGAAGGATGGACAACGGAGGAGGCCATTGAGTTCTGCACATATTATATGGACATCAATCGGGTTGGAGTTCCAGTATCTCATCACGATGGAAGACTAGGGGGCAAAGGAACGATAGGTGAGAAAGCTGTCAAAATAGTCGAAGTGGTTTCCTTCAGACAGGCACACTTCGCTGTTCTCCAGCAGGCCGACGGTGTGATGGCATACATTAATGAGCACAAGCAGTTACTGCAAAGTAAGCACATCGGTAGGTCACAGGCTTGGCTTGAGAAAAAAACATAAGGAGGAATTCGGTGACTGGTTTCGACGCCGCAGGCTAGGAATGGTGATGGGATGTCAGCTAGATCTCTTAGCTCCCGGACCTTCGACTACGGTGATGATGTACCAAGGTTATGATATAAATGGTTTTACATTTTACACAAAAAAACAGGATGGAAAGAGCACCAACCAAAATAGTGCTGTTCGTTTCGACGCCCATGATGAATACGGCACGGTGGAGGCAACATACTATGGTTTCATAGATGAGATATGGGAGCTAGACTATGGACGACAGTTGAAGGTCGCTCTTTTCCGTTGCCAGTGGGTCCGGCTAGATGAAATCAACACCGACAATGATGGGTTCACTACCGTTGATCTATCCAAGACCGCATACAGAGATGACCCCTTCGTCCTTGCAAAGGATGTTTTGCAAATCTTCTATGCAAGGGATAACAATACAAAGGGAAGACTACAAGTAGTCATGCAAGGCAAAAGGAAGATTGTCAGTGTTGAAGGAGTGACGGACGAAGAAGAGTACAAAGGTTATCAAGAAATGGCTCCTTTTGGGGCAGACATTACCCTACCTATCCTTGAAGAGGGTGACGAACCTGCTTACCTCCGGAGTGATCACGATGAGGCCATCATAGTTAGAATATCATAAACTATGTAATCCTTAATGAAATGTTGTTTTAGTAATTTGCATCGAATTTGAGATCATATGGAGTTGTAGAGATTGATGAGTTCTACCACTATTATTTTGGAATTTTGTTGATATAACGGATGCCATGTTTCCAACAAAGTGACATAACTTTGTGTGAGACAGAGCACTTTATGAGACATGCCTAATAAAACTTTCTCAAATTGAGAAATGACTAAAATAAAAGTTGTAGACATTCATGAGTCCCACAACTTTGTTGTTTACAACTTTTCCATTTGAGATCAATTGGGGACCCAAAATGTTTAAAAATAATCAATATCACTGCCGGTTCTAATAACCACCCAGCAGTGATGTCCCATATCACTGCCGGGTGGTTATTAGAACCGGCAGTGATGTCCCATATCACTGCCGGTTCTAATAACCACCCGGCAGTGATATGAGACATCACTGCCGGGTGGTTATTAGAACTGGCAGTGATATGGGACATCACTGCCGGGTGGTTATTAGAACCGGCAGTGATATGGGACATCACTGCCGGTTCTAATAACCACCCGGCAGTGATGCGTGGGTTATATAAGGCGCTAGCGCGCTCCAAGGCCAGTGCACGACACTTTGCGCGCTCGATGCTGTCCGCCAGTGCACGCCGCCGCCGCCCGACGCGCACTGCACGACGCCGCAGCCCGACGCCTTCCTTCACGACGCCGTCCCCTACCGCTTCCTCAACGCTGCCATCCCCTACAGCTACGCCGACGCCGCCAGGAGCTCCTCCACGTCGCTGTTGAGCGCGCCACCCCTGCTTACTCGGTGAGTGCCCATAAGGTG
Source organism: Saccharum hybrid cultivar R570 (assembly GCA_038087645.1). Lineage (NCBI taxonomy): Eukaryota > Viridiplantae > Streptophyta > Magnoliopsida > Poales > Poaceae > Saccharum > Saccharum hybrid cultivar. The sequence continues at coordinate 29,455,857 of JAQSUU010000804.1, forward strand.
TTCGATAGAATGCCCACCTCAATGTTGCTTTCTGGGAGGGTGCAACCTGTGGCTGAATTGCTTGTTAGGTTCGTGATGCCTTTGATTGCTAATAAAACTTGTGTGCTTTGGGTTCTTCTTACCTGCTGAAGTGCTGACTGGCCTACTAACATGTATAACGAATTTGGATATGGCAACCTTCTTGCAGAATGCAGTTTCCCTTTTAGTGCTGAATCACATGTTGTCTAGAGCTCTGCACTGCATATAAATTGTGGCATCTGATTGCACAGGACATGCATATGTATAATTGAGACTGTTAATGTTCATTATATGTAATCTTTGTTGAAGTGATATCAATGGAAATTAGACGAATGGTGAGGGTGAAAATTACTCCCTCCGTCCACAAAGAAATGCAATTCTAGCACAGTACCAAGTTAAAGTATCTCTAGTTTGACTAAATATATCTAAAAAAACTCAATATTTATGATATCAAATAAGTATTGTTAGAATTGTCATGAGATATATTTTCGTAGTATACTTATTTGGTGTCATAAATATTAATTTTTTTACCAATATATTTGGTCAAACTTTAGGCACTTTAACCAAAGAATGCATCAAGAATTGCATTCTTTTTGGGACGGAGGTAGTATGTTGCTCATGCCTAATTGTAAGCAGTACAGGGACACGCTGTGTTATGACTTTTGGTGATTTAGTTTGCTACTTGTAGTGAATCCTATAATTTTGTTTGCCACTAAAATTGCCAATCAACTATACTACTATAGCATTAGAATATATATGTATTATATTCTGGGTGATTGTTAAAAGCCATCTGAAAATCAGTATCTGGTGGCATGAAAAGCAAGACGAGGTGGCAGCGTGTCGGCAGATGGAGAGGTATGGTGGGTGGTAAAATAGTTGATAGAAAAGTAGGTAGCCACATGTGGGAATAGATAAGTGAGGAGGGATTTGGAGGGTCTCTACTTCTGAGGGGTTGGATAGGAAGCGTTCAATAACTTGGGGCACATATTATCAAAAGATAACTCTGTGTTTAATCTGGAATGCCGTCAAATAATGAAAACTTATACCATGTTATTTCAATAATAGACTGCTAGTTTCTAACAAAAAAATGCAGTCCTTGAATAGATTGTCAGCAGACTTACCATATGCCTACATGGAAGGACAATAGTATCCCTCGGCTCTGAGAGGCAAATAAGGTTTCTATTTTTTTACTTGCCTGTCGAAATGCATGTCCAGAAACATGACTCGTCATCGCCAATTCACCACCCGTCGCCGAACTACTGATACCCCACAAGCAGAGAGCACTGCGACAAGAGCGCCGCAGGATCCAACTAATGGTGGTGGTAACAATCAGGACGATTGGAGCCCTAGCCATTATCTGCAGCTAGACCAAGGAGACGTGGTAATAACTTAGGTCATACCTAATAACACGATAGTAAGAAATCACGCTAGATAAGTTTGATGGGGACTTATTTATGAATTTTGAAGCAGGTTCCGCCACAAGAGCCAAGTGGTGAGGGTACCAGCAGGACTAAGCGTGGTGCAACAAAGCTTCCTCAAACAAGTAAACATTGGCACATCTCTGAGTTCGACCAAGTAGGGGAGCCGGTGGAGCCTCTTAAAGCATTAGGCCCATACAAGAGTGTCATCGGGGCACTTGTAAGAGACTTTATCCCGATCAAATACAGGAAATGGACTGGTCGTGAGGATGACCCATGGAGGGTTCCAGAAAGTGAGAAGGAGCTAGTTTGGAACAAGTTGAAAGGGTATTTCACTTTTCCTAATGACTATGACGAGGCGACAGTCAAGAAGAAGGCCAAGGAAATCATGGGTCGCTCGTTCAAGACTTTCAAGGAAACCTTGTACAAGTTAATCAAGGAGGACAGAGAACCGAATTTTGAGAGAGGTCAATACAACAAGCAGAGAGACTTCTGGGAGGAGTTCAAGGCTTACAAGCTATCCGAAGAGGCCAAGGCATCAAGCGAAAGAAATAGAGCAAACTCGCTTAAGGCAAAGGATCCTCATCGCCTAGGATCGCGTGGCTATGTAAGGAAGATTCCGGAATGGGAAATGGAAGTCCAGAAACTAGAGCAGCGCGGCGTTAGGCCTCAGACAAGCGATTGGCAGCCCAGATCAGTAAACTACCTACTCACAAGGGGGGCACAATACAATAGTGACGGGAGCCTTAATGCCAGTAGTGAACCCGTCAGCAATCTCCTCCAGAGGATTTCAACCTTAACTGAGGAAGTGAATAGAGGTAACCGCAAGTCCGATAGAGAAAATGACGTGCTCACACAAGCACTTGGAAACAAGGAGCACCCCGGTCGCACTAGAGGAGCCGGGAATGTTCCTTGGGTGAAAGCATTCGAAGGTGAATCTTCATCCTATAGGAGCCGGGCGAGGGCTAGAACGCAAAGAGAAGAAGAGCTCCAAAGGTTTCGAAAGGAAATCGAAGATAGCATGGAAGCACGGATAGCTGCTCAAGTTGATGCACGAGTTATGTCAGCTATGCAATCCATGTGTTCGATACAACTGCAGCCTATCCCGACATTGAATAGCCCAGTGCCCAAGGGTCGCAGTAGCTGCGGCTCAACCCCTATGCTTGACGAAGAAGAGGTCAATGCTCCTCATCCGGTGGACAACATCATTGGACCTATTAATGTCAGGTTGTACATCCGTCAGCAGTGGACAAAAGACAAGGTGGCGGTCGGACAAGCATTTCCAAGAGGAGGCGGCATCATTCATGGCAAGCCAATGCCACCCGGGTATGCCAGGGTCAGCATTGATAAGATCTTGGATAAGAAGTACAATAAGATACACATTGATTTCCCAGTGGAGGAAGATAGGCCGCGTCTTGTTCACAACTTGGGCACTCATGTGGCTTGGCGCAAACGCTTCATCAAGATGGATGAGCAGCCATCTTCGGATGATGAGGATGACAGTGAATCATCGGCATCGCCGCCGCCAAGAGGTTTCTCTCCTCTGCAAGATCCTCATTCTCCCTCTCCTGCCTCGAAAGAGAAGACACCTCCTCCACCGCCAAAGGAGAAAACACCTCCTCTACCTCCTCCACCTCCTCCACAGCCAAAGGAGAAGACACCTCCTCCTCCTCCGCCAAAATCCAAAGTGCGATTAGGTTCGACCTCGCAACACAAGAGGTCATCAGTTTCGGTTGGTAATGCTCCCCAGACAAGTAAAAAGAAGGTGGATGCTAGCATTACGAGTAAGATGAAGGACCCGACTGTGGAGCCTCCAAGCAAGAAAGCTGTCATTGCCTTCTTTAATTGAATAGCCAGTCTACCTATGTGGAGACAACAGACCGAATTTGAAAGGCAACACAACAAAGAGAGTAATCAAATCAGAGCTAGAGAAATACACACCAAAGAATTGCTAGAGATACAGAACTTGGCCAACAACATGGGCATATCCATGGAGAGGGCCACGGAGTTGTATTACGGAACGAGAGATTTTGAAAAAGCCACGGTCGCATACAAGTATTCAAGAGGCAATCCTTTGGTCGCCACCGAACAAGAGTATAGAGATTTGCCAACATACATGCGACAGTTGCATGATTATTACTCCCTAGATACTGCCAAAGGAGACTGTGTCGGTTTTGAAGTTTGCATCCCTCCCGGACTGGTTTTTAATCATCCTGAAGAAACGGTGCATATTATTTATTATGAACACCTCTTTCAGCTCTTCCAACGGCGCTCGCTCGATACGCAAATTTTGATGATATGGTCTATGTAAGTACCCTACCCTCACAACGTTATAATAAACTACGTGATTTGCATTTGAATATATCATATGTTTATTATGCAGGTGTATGGCAAAATGGTGCCTAAAGAAGCAATTGAGCAATATAGACTTCTTGGATCCCATATTTGTAAATGAGACAACATGCACCGCCCCTGGTGAAGATGTCTCTGTACCAACAAGTTTGAAGATTGAGTTTGAAAGGATGTTCAGAAACAACAAAACAAACGTACTCCTACCCTACAACTGCGAGTATGTGTTCTCGACCCTTATTTTAGTGTTTCTTTTCTTGATATGTCATTCAATAACATGGACTTTGTGATTGCAGCAACCATTTCATCCTCGTAGATATCTATCTTCAAGATTCACATATCGAGGTGTGGGACTCAAAGAAAAAGCCACTTTCTCTTATCGACCCCCTAGTCAAAGTGCTGAATAAGTAAGTGAACCCAATATCACAACACTTTCTAATCACATAGGATATTGTAATGTCCTCGGTCTTCACACTTCATTTACAATGTAACATAGAATGAAGGCATTACCTAATTGGAAAAATCTCGATAGCAAGATGCAAAAGCAATGGAGTGCCCCATTCAGTGTAAAGTATATGGAGGATCTCAAGACCCTAGATCAACCGATGGGGAACAACGAATGTGGGTTCTATGTGATGTGGGCAATGCTAAAATACTTTGGCGTAAAAACAAATAAGGGAGATGACATGGTACGTAGGCATCCCATTTCTATTGTTTTGTCTTACGTTTGTGCATCTCAATATCATCTTGCTTCAATTACAGCGCAAAGCAAACAATCACAACCAGTTGCTAGATTTTGAGATGAGAGGAATTCAAGAGGAGATAGCAAGGTTTGTGATGGACGAGATATTGACCAAGAAAAGATCATTCTCCATTGCGAGGACTAAGAAGTACAAGGCGCAGTACGGAAGAGACCACATTGATAGGCTATTGTAATGCGACTCTTAATTCGATACTTAAAGTTTTTTTTTGAAACTTTTGTAATATAAATGTTGATGGGTTTGTATTGTCGCTGATCAACAACCACCTTCACATAGATATCAAATTGATCGATAGCAACCACCTCCACCTCCCCGACCTCCCACCCCACCACCTCCCCTCGAAATGAAAATAAAATAATTATTAAAATGCAAATTGTGAAAAGTATATCACTACCGGTTCAAAGAAAACCGGCAGTGATAATATAATCTACACAACCGGTTGGTTAAAACAACCGGCAGTGATGGCTCAAGTATCACTGCCGGTTTGTAACACGAACCGGCAGTGATACATGAGCTATCACTGCCGGTTTGACATAACCGGCAGTGATGTGATCAGCTCATCACTGCCGAGTTGGTTATGGCGGTTCAAAATCCGCCAGTGAAGGGGGGTTTTGAACCGCCAGTGATGTCCTTCTCTGCTGTAGTGGCCCCTCGCTTGTCTTCAATAATATTTGATTGGCCCTCCGGGAAACAAGCTCTCAATCTCCCTAAGAAATCCAGGGCCTGTAGAGAACGACCATCTTCGGCGGCATCCAGAAATAGGCGATGTGCATCTTGCAGGCTAATCTGCACTCTTGAATCATCTGAGATGTCAATAATGAATGGTGGTGAACCTGTGATAAGTGATAGAGAAATGGGCTGCTGCGGCAAGGCCATCCAATAGCACACATACCATCCCATTATAAAATGAGCTGGCAAAGGTAATGCACATTCACTGGCCGAGCTGTCTGTTTCAACGATGGAGTGAAGGATGTTGTCAATACTGCTGTATAAATGGGCTGCACTAGCAAGCCCAATGCTCCGCCGAATTCCTTGGGCAATTGAGGCTGCAGCCATAAAAACTTCAGGGCGTATGTACGCACCTGGCCCTATCGGAACGCAATATGAGCACATCCATGCAGAAATAAAGGCGGCCAGTAGCTGAACTCGGGTGTAGCCTTTTCTAAACTTCATCAATTTATCAGAAAAATAGAGACAAAAGGGTATCCTTCCTCCATTACCTCCTACACGGAAATTTAATTCTTTTAGCAAGGGATCCTCATGTGATGCATAATAAGAAGATGGAAGTGGAATGTGCTGCTGGCCCTCCAGATGCTCTGAATCTTCTAGGAAATAATCCACCCAATCTGTTATTAGAACGGGCCGTCGAACACTATCCAAACTCTTTCCGTTATTACGCCAACTTAATTCAGCGTAATCCTTGAAAAGTTCTCGAGCCACCTTGTCGTTCACATTGTCCTCTGGAACGTACTCGTCATACACACGCCCTGATATAGGGATACCCATTGCTTCCTGAATTACCATTAAGGGATAGCCCATTTCACTTTGTGCAGTAACAAGAGTATGGCCGTCAGAATTCCAGAAAGAAATAAAAGCTTGGATCAACCACCAGGACAAGTTGACCTGGTATATAGAAGCCAATACGCCTTTCATGATGCCTACTTGGTCAAGGTGATTTCTCTCGTACTCGGATATTAACATGGCTCGAGCCCATAATAGAAATTTTGGGCTCGACGGAACACCAGTACAAAGGTGAGGTTCAACATCATTCCACCATGCCTTGGAAGGATGCTTTAAGAATTCTTGTGCAGCCGTGGAAACATGTGGGCGCGGTACCCCATTATCATCAGGAAAGGCATTGAGTGTTGGCTCTAAAGTAATGAAGATCTTCTTCTCCGGGTTCGACTCTTGATCAGAATGAGCAACGAACCAACGATGTGGCATCATCAGTGCAATCGGCGGCGTCGCAAGAAGTTGAGGTGGATTCACAATCGCCCCGGCTCCAATGAGTAGCTTTGGTGTTCTTGACAGGCCTTCAAGCTCCAGTGAAGAAGTGATGCACAAATTCACATCTTCCAAATAGGTGCTCTGACCTAGCACCGGAGAATCAGCTAAGTCTGCAATATCGCATTGTGGCTCATATTCAGCCCGCCACATGTTGCTTCCATCCTTATGAGGATCCTGACTTTCCTGCAGAAACTAAAATAATTGCGTACTAATCAGCAAACGTATTCATGTAGCAAATATATATATATGGCAACTAATCTTCATATGGCAACTAATCAGCAAACGTATTCATGTAGAAAATAATTGCGTACTAATCTTCATATGGCAACGCACGTATGATTAGCTTGGCCACGTAATTGGTGCATGCACCCAACTCAATGCATTAATGCCGGTAATTTTTTTTAAAGTACACGGCCACTGGTCCATCAATATTACCGACCATGCATGCACCATTAAAGGAAGTACAATGGCAACCCTTTTTAATACGGCCTAGTTACTTAATAGCTCGCCGGAAAAACATGCTTTTATATATATATATATATATATATATATATATATATATATATATATATATATATATATATATATATATATATATATATATATATATATATATATATATATATATATATATACTTAGTCCACCGTGCTGCCGATTGGATATGCTCTTGCTCTCCATATCTTTCGATCCGCGTCTCGACCCATCGGTACACAACTACACAAGCATGAATACATGCATCTACATATATATCTGGCCATGACTGTAGTACAGACATTTCAAAGAAGCGGCTATAGATGATCATATAAGCCTGTTCACCCGGCTTATAATCCATCTTTTTCAGCTTGTTTTTTCAGTCGGAACAATATTTTTCTCTCATAACAAATCAGCCAACAATGTTTTTTAGCCGGCTTATCAACCCAGCCGAACGGGGCCATAATAGTACTAGTACGTTGTACCACTCCATTTCAAATCGTGAGTCGATTCAGTTTTGTTTGAAATCAAATTTATCTAGCTTTATCTAGTTTAAAAAACATATTATATTTTATTATATTTTAACATCTACAATATCAAATAAAAATTATTATATATTGAATATATTTCATGGTGTATCTATAGTGAATCATGTTTGACTTTGTAGACGACGACCGTGCATCTTTATTTAAATTTGGTTAAAATTAAAGAATTTTGACTAAGTAATAAGAAGTTCTTAAACAACAACTTGTAGTTTACGTTGTGTGCTACTTACTGGACCAACCACAATGCAACACACGTGTCCACACTTAGACGACACGTACGTACGGCGCGCGGCACACGCGAGCTTAGTTTGTTGCGTTTGTGTTCCCCTTCCAAGCTACGTAGCAAATATACATGCATGCACGGACACGGTCAGTCATGTTAATTAACGTGCCCAGCTAATTAACAAATACAGTTGCAACACTGCAGCTAGACAAGACAAGCAAAGGAGCCAAAGGACCTTGTTCATGTTCATGCATGCATCCGCGCGTTGGCGAAAGTTACGCCACGATGCCGGAAGGAATTATTTATAAACTCAATTGATACTATTAGTAATAAAAAAATACCTTGGCTAGAGATTGGACGCCTCGGTAACTATCACAACAGATTTTACTGCTCAAGGGTGTGGTCGGAATTATTTACCAACCCAAATAGTACTATTAGTAACTAGTATATTTGCCCGTGCTAACGCTACGGGTCATATTAAATCCAATGTAAATTCTTAAGATTCAATCAAAAGCAAATTTTTGTGGCTCCAAAAAAATTGCAGCGATGCACGTTCAAAAAACATATATGTACTTTTGTCACAAAAGTTAGAATTCAATCTTGTTTTATAAAAAATCATATAGAATGATAAAAATCACTAAATTTATTATTCTCATATTTTTAAAAATTGAGAGAATCTCAACTGTTGAAACAAAAGACCACCTGTATGGGATATGGATGCATCTCATATTTGAGCAAATGACATACAACTTTTATTGACTTGTCATGGTTTGCACTACATATTCCCTCCCCTACCGTTTGTAGAGAAGACATTGTCCATGTACATTGCAAGTAAGATTGCAAAAGATCAGTATGTATGTACAACAACCCAATGTACCGAGAACAATTTTAACCATGATACTGGACCACATGTATATGAAAGGTTCAGCTGGTACACTCTTTATTCATCCTTAGACATAGAATCTAGATGCCGCCTCTCAGTCTCAGGTGTAAAATGAACCAGATGATCTCACAATGCCAACTACAGATTAGAGTACAGTTATGATCATCATCATATTCTAGCCCATGTTTCTAAGAAGTCGCTCCACTGCAGCATGAACATTTCCAGCGGTAGCGGGCAAGGCTCGGATGTTCTCTTATATGTAAAAAAACCCATTTCTTGGAGCTTCGCTAATTTGTTGCATACAGTTCTTCTGGCGGCACTGCAAATTTTGACATTACTTTGTTGATGAGAAAACTTCAAAAAATCATTAAGAGAAAAACTTCAAGAGATCATACTTAGTGACTTTTCAGTTGTGTTCAAATTAAAACCAAGACTCCCTGACATCGAGACCACCAATTTAATTATTGGATGATCAGTTGGTCACTCAGAAACCTTGCCTACATTATAAGTTCGTTATTACAGCCCATGAAGAAAAAAATCTTTCTTCATTGATTTTCGTATCATCATCTAACAGGCTTGTTTTTCGTCTTCAGTTGTCGCACCGTATTCAGTACACAAGCTTTAGCACGATTAAAAGAAAATTGTGCATTGCTTTCAGGCTCCAGCAACAATGGCAAACCAGTTATACTACAAAACTGTTTGCAAGTGTAACTGTATAGTTTTTTTTTGGAATGCAGAAAACCATATAGTTAATGATACTGTATCACAATGACTAAACCTAGCTAACATCTTGAAATTATAATAACTATGCATTTTCAAGGCTTTAACAGTGAAGCATTAAAGTGGATCTCACCATAGAATGAAACTACAACACCAACTATGACCAATACCATGTTCAAGAAGAGATCACATCTTAATTTGTCAGTACCACATAAAACATCCATTATAAATGTTGCTGCAGGCACTGCATTTCAAAAAAAAAACTCGGGTCAGTATTTATTGTATTAGCTCATGGATGGATCTTTGTAAAGTAACATAGAGGGAATAGCATGTGGACGCACTCGGCCTTGAGCATCTGAATGAAAGCCGCGGAAATATACAAGTATGCCGTGTTGCCAAACCTGAAAAAGGGCTATCAAAATCGATGTGTGAATTATAAGGGAAATAGGTGTTTCATCTCATTTAAGAAACTCTAAAGGTGCACGGAGAACATGCACAACAAGGCCTACTAATGGAAAATTTGTAAAGTGTAGTTCAATACTAATGCTAGAAGCTAACAGAGTTGCAACTGTACATTAGTAGTGTGCCCTCTTCCAAAGACTTATACCATCAAGGTTTACTTAGAGAGACACTGCAATCTTATATTTAGTGAATAAAGCAAAGATTTGTTTGGCCAAAGCCATATGCAACCGACACACTTGATGGTATAAGTCTTCAGGCTATCAAAATCTGAAAAAGGGCTCCAATAGTACTATGTACGCCGTGTTGCCAAACCTGAAAAAGGGCTATCAAAATCTAAGTCAGACACCAACAGTGACAAAGATCATTCGTAAAAGGCTGTTCATAGTACTACAATATAGGCTCATATTGTCAATTGTCATATAAGTAGATGATAGTTTTACTTAAAGCTTTCTGAGTTATAGAATATAGTGGACAAAATACGACCCAAACTTCTATGCCCAAAATTAAAACAACAATATACTGATATGAATCATCTAGAGTTGAAGCATTAAAAAAAGATACCTCTGGCTTCTTGTCCCCAGGATCAGGTATGTATGCCTTCTTTATCATCCCAGTCTTCTGGCTGCAACCATAAGCATGCTAATTAAGCACCTCTGTGAAAAGAGTTCAACGAGAATTTAGCAAAGGCAACAAGAATTGTCTAAACATCACCTTCTTGCCTTCAGGGTCTTTGATTTTCTTTGGAGGAAGAATATCCCAATCATCGTAGATGCTGCCAGATTGCTTCTCAGCATTATCAAGGAGAATGCTGTATGTGGCATTGGGCCGGAAGATCAGGGTGTAAACATGTGTCAGCTGATCTGTCTCACATGGCACCTCCTTCTTGATCAAATGGTTCTTGCCGTCCTTAGTAAGGATAGCATGGACCATCTTGGTGGGGTGTCACCACCAAACTTCTTCTGGTCAACATCTGAACCAAGCAATTTTACGTAGCCACTGCCACAGCCGAGGTTCTGCTCGTGTTTCACCGAGAACTGCAGCACCAGGGTCAGTTAGCAATATGCCAAATATAAAAATTAGCTATTTACAAAGCTGAGTTTATTCTTACCAATAGTCCTTTTTCTACTTTTTCTCATGTCATGCTATCATCCACCCACCACAATAATATCCAATTTTGTTAGCATTTGCTCCAGCCACAAAAGGAGCAGATCCTTCTGATCTTTGCCATTTTTTTTCAGAAGTACTCAAGACTTGTGAATAAGGCAGCTTCGGGTTCATGAAATCGTTGCCCCAAAAAGTTGAAGTTTGCACATATTATGTATGGCTAATGACATCAATTTTGAGAAAATTCAAACAGAAAAATAGAGAGGAATTTGACAAAACTGATAAGTTTCTAAAAAAATTAGAATCATGGCAATAGACTCATGATACATGGCAATTTAGAACCACGACAAGATCTCTCCAGCAAGTAGAATTACAAGTGAAGCATAGAAAAATACATGGGATTCATAAATTTTATATTGCTAGCATCTTTAGGGGCATTTTCAAGCTTCTTCTTGGAGCAGAATTTCTGGTGGTTTGCAGACTACGGTTGCTTGAGCACATGAACGTATGAGTTCAGAAATTTGTGTCATACAGTTGCATATCGTAAACAAATTTTATACTACCAAATCGCTTTGTCTAGATTTTATCATTTCAGTACGACGGCAGTTGTTCCAATGAAAGCAACAGCTAGATCAAATAAGATCCTAGAAGAAATGTCAGGGTACATTGCATTCTCACCTGTTCATTGGCCGGCTGCTTGCAAACACCGGCTTCATCTTGTCGCTCCCACTCTTCCTGAAGAGTAGAAAGGAATGAAGGGATTAAAAACAAACTTGACCCAACACTAACGATGAATCTTGGGTGAGGCAGGGGCTTGTAGCCAAAAGCACAGGGTATGAGAAAAGAAATACAAAATCATCTACGCATTTCAACAAACATGTCATGTACAAGCGGAACACGTAGACCACTACCTCCGGTGAATTTGCCATCAGCAGCATGACCACAGTCGCTGGTTCACGACTCCCTTTACAGGCTTGATTGTTTTCCACGCCGCCGGGGCCATTAGCGAGGGCCCCTCTGGCTCCCCAGTCCCCACCCCTGTGGCAGCCGACACACCAAGGACCCGGTCCTCGTCCACGTCGCCGATGACGGCGTGCCGCTCGAGGGCGTCATCTAGATTGAGAAGCGAAGCGAACGGGATGAGTGGCGCCGATGGTAAAAGGTGTGTTGGGTTGGGAAGGCGGTGGACGACGGAGTAGGGGCGGGGCAGCGGTGGAGGACCGAGGCGAGTCGGGGGGTCGGCATCGGCGGCTGTAGAGGACCGAAGTGAATCAGGGGGTCGGCATTGGCGGCGGGGACGATCGGGAAGGAGGACGATCGAATCCACACGTCCTCACGTGCAGGGGCGGGCCGGGAAGACACCGGACGGGGCGGGGGCATCAGCGGTGGCAGGGGTGAAGCTGTGGATGGGGCGGCGGCGGCGCGGTTTGAGGGCAGGGGGATGTGCGGCCACAGGACTTTTTTCGCTTTTCTTTTTTCGGAGGGAACAGGGATCGAACCTTGACCGTCGCGGGTGGGGATGCCGATGCCGATGCCGCGCGTGTGGATGCGGGGAGGAGCGTTTGAAGCCGCATGCGTGGGATGGATGGCGTGGGGGTGAGAAGCCTGCATCACACATCAAACATCGGCCGTCGGATTTAGTTTAGGGATTTTATTAGCCCTCAATTTTAATAGAGACGAATTCCTGTGTATATTTTTTTGGGTGCACAATGATTGGAGACTCTCAGCGGGGGACGTTTTTCCTGGGGGACCTAGTATAGTTTTGATTGGTCTATTATAGTAGAGATAAAAAATGTCCTACCCAGAGATGAACAATTTTACGGCTCGCGGGTGTGGACGGAATTATTTACCGACCCAATTAATATTATTAGTAATAAAAAAATGCCCTGTCTAGAGACCGAACGATTTTACTACTCAAGGTTCGGCAAATAAAAAACTTGAAACTTTTGATGCTAGAATAAAATATATTCTATTTTATTACTATGGGGTTACAAATTTTGAATGCCATAATAAAATATTTACAATTTTAAAACACCGGGTACTCGCACAGAATTATTTATACACCCAAATGATACTATTGTAAGTAGCGTAGCCAACTTTACTGCAAGGGCTTGTCGGGAATTATTTATTGACCCAAATGATAACAAGTAATAAAAACATACCTCATTTGCATATCAGACACCTCGCTAACACAAATAACAATAGCAGTAATAAAAATAATTGTACTAATTATTTGACCATGGTAGTAATTATTTGTCGAAGCAAAAGATAACAGTAGTAATAAAAATTATCGCCAGGAATAATTTATCAAAGCAAATAGTAACAATAGTAATAAAAAATACCTCATCCGAATATCGGACTTCTCGGTAATTAGAACAACCAACTTTGCATAAGGGTTCGTCCAATTTTTTTATCGAAGCAAATGCTATAGTAGTAATAAAAGATATTGAAGTACCATAGCCAAATTTACTGTGCATGTGTCCGTCTATAATTATTTATCAAAGGAAACAACAATAGCAGTAATAAAAAATAATAGTAGTAATCGTTTGACCGTGTTAGTAATTATTTGTCAACACACGTAATAGTAGCCACACCCTCTTCATATGGCAACGCACGTATGATTAGCTTGGCCACGTAATTGGTGCATGCACCCAACTCAATGCATTAATGCCGGTAATTTTTTTAAAAGTACACGGCCACTGGTCCATCAATATTACCGACCATGCATGCACCATTAAAGGAAGTACAATGGCAACCCTATTTAATACGGCCTAGTTACTTAATAGCTCGCCGGAAAAACATGCTGGCTGGTGCCACGGCGGAGGGTGATGAATAGTATTTATAGTGCAGGATGCTAATTAGTAAGGTCATATATATATATATATATATATATATATATATATATATATATATATATATATATATATATATATATATATATATATATATATATATATATATAATGGTGCTTGCTAGAGAAAAGAAAACGTGGGCGTGCTCACCTCCATCGCAGGGTCTACTTTCCAGTCATAACCCTCATTAGCATCAGGGCTCTTGTGGCCAATGGAAGCGTCATCATGCCGTTGACTAGCTTGTTTCCGTTCAGATGTGTTATGGTCGTCACGACCTTCAGCGGGACGGCGCACATCTTCACGCTGCATACGATGATCACGGTGACGGCGATCTCGACGAGCAGACTCGTTTGCGCCGGTCGACTCTTCAGACTCATACGAGTTGTTTTCATAGCGGCTTGGTGAACGACTACGGCGGTAGTCATTGTGTTGCCACTCAGATCGACGATAAGCATGATCATGATGAGGCGGTGATCGCCTACCACGATGGCTGCCAGGTGAATTGACCCCTCGACCAGACTCCTCAAGGTCAGCAGTCCAATCATATCGGTTATAGGGCCGAGTGGGAGTGTTCCGCTGCCGGTTCCATCACTACGGGAGACACCCCCTTTGCCGAGTGCTCGGCGCTTTGCCGAGTGCCGAGGCGGTTTGCCGAGTGCCGCACTCGGCAAAGCCGGCACTCGGCAAAGGCTGAAAGAGGGACACTCGACAAACGTCCTCTTTGCCGAGTGTCAGACACTTCGGCAAAAAAAAATTCAGGTGGCGCCGTAGTGTTGATCGTCACCCTTTGCCGAGTGTTGGCCGTTAGCACTCGGCAAAGGTGCTCTCTTTGCCGAGTGCCAAGGCTGGCACTCGGCAAAGTAATTTCTTTTTATTTTTGTCTTCAAATTTTTTCTGTGGGTTTTATAGACTACATTGAAGCACATGTTTGAATTTGGAACTTTTCTATGACTTTTTGGTATATTTTTTAAATTTATTATTTTTACTTGAATTTTTCTCGAAAAAGTAAATTTGAACTGCAGGTGCATGAAATATTGGAATTTGGTGATTCAAAAAATGATATTCATGTTTCTGAGTGAATTTCGAGGCCGTATGCAGGGATACACATGAAATTTCGAACATGTTCTTTACGAAACATTGCCACCAACTTGTTAAAAAAGTGTTTTTTAATTATATAAAATGCAAACGGAGTCCGAAAATCACGAAACTTGTCGAGGTGTCGTGTCATCGCATGTAGAGGCTGTGGTAAAAATTGAGAAGATTTCGATCACATTGTGACGTACGATGGCTAAAACTCAAACATCTTCGCATGTGATCACAACCTTCTCAATTTTTTACCACAGCCTCTACATGCGATGACACGACACCTCGACAAGTTTCTGATCACATACGGAGATGTCTGGACACCTCGACAAGTTTCTCATCACATACGGAGATGTCTGGGTTTTAGGCATTGTACGTCACAACGTGCTCGAAACCTTCTCAATTTTTTACCACAGCCTCTACATGCGATGACACGACACCTCGACAAGTTTCATGATTTTCGGACTCCGTTTGCATTTTATATAATTAAAAAATATTTTTTTAACAAGTTGGTGGTCATGTTTCGTGAAGAACATGTTCGAAATTTCATGTGTGTCCCTGCATACGGCCTCGAAATTCACTCAGAAACATGAATATCATTTTTTGAATCGCCAAATTCCAAAATTTCATGCACCTGCGGTTCAAATTTACTTTTTCAAGAAAAATTCGAGTAAACATAATAAATTTAAAAAATATACCAAAAAGTCATAGAAAAGTTCTAAATTCTAACATGTGCTTCAAGGTAGTCCATAAAACCCACAGAAAAAATTTGAAGACAAAAATAAAAAAATTACTTTGCCGAGTGCCGGCCTTGGCACTCGGCAAAGGCACCTCTTTGCCGAGTGCCAGGCTTGCAGCACTCAGCAAAGAATATTCGGAATTATTTTTCATTTTATCTTTACTGAGTGCCCTCTTAGCACTCGGCAAAGAGTAGTTTTCGGTTTTTTTTAAAAAAACCTGAACTTCTTTGCCGAGTGCCCGCATCCCGGCACTCAGCAAAGCAGCCTCCACCATAACCTTAGCGGGCCGGCCGGCCCACCAAATGCAACACACACACACACACACACTCCACACACCACGCGTCGCGCCGCCGCTCCCCAATCCGCCGCCGCGCCGCCGCTCGCCGTCTCCGCCCCGTGCCGCCGCGGACGGTCGCTGCCGCCGTTCCCCCGCCGCTGGAGGTGCCCCGCCGCAGCCCCGGCTCCCCATCCCGTCGTGGCCCCGCGGCCCCGACTGCCGGTGGCCCGGCTCGCCATCCTGCCGCGGGGAGGTGTTGCCCCGCCACGGCCCCGGCTGCCTACCGCCCCGGCTCCCCGGCTCCCCGTCCCGCTGCGGCCCCATGGCCCCGACAGCCCGCCGCCGTGACTCCCCGTCCCGCCGCGGCCCCAGCTCCCCGTCCGCCCGAGGGCCGCCGCCGGGCATCACCGGTGTGGCGCGGCCGTGCCTGGCAGCCTTTCCCCGCCCTAGGGCCATCCCGGCCCCTGATTGGTGTGGAGGGGAGGTGGAGGAGAGGAGGAGCAGGGGAGGAGGAGAGGAGAGAAGGGTGGTGGAGGAGAGGAGAAGGGAGAAGGAAGAAGGAGAAGCGAGGAGAAGGAGAAGGGAGAAGGAGAAGCGAGGAGAAGGAGAAGGCAGGAGGAAGGAGAAGGGAGGAAGAGGAAACTCGGCTGTAGGCCACGGCCCTCGCCGTTGTCCTGCCCTCGCTGTTCGTCCACGCGAGCGTCGCCGGCCCTAGTCGTTCGTCCCCGCCGTCGTCCCCGCCCCTCTCCAGAGAAGAAGGTGACCCCGGCACCGCGTCGCCCGACTCCACCGCCACCCAAGGTATAAAGCCCCCCCCGGTTGTTGGCCTACATGCCTTGTATGTCATTGACGGCCTTCGTGCCATATGTGGATGTGTGGGCCTTCGTGCCGTACGTGGATGTGTGGGCCTTCATGCCATATACGTGCTGTCGGCCATCGAGCCGGCTTTTTTCTTGCAGGTTTTGGAAACCTCCCTGTACAGGGGAGGTTCTACCAAAATTTTTAACTATAGTATTATAATTCTTCTTTTGCAGAGCAGGACCCGTCGGAGGGGACCCGGAGTACGTAGGCGACCTCGATCGTCTTCGTCGGCGCTGCGGTCCTGCCTGCACAGCGTCGCGTCGCCACTACACCGACTCGCCACTGCCCCGCTAGCCTGACTCCACCGCCACCCTAGGTATAAATAACCTCTCTTCCTTATCATGGTCGTAGGTCAGTGTAACCCAGTTAGGCGTCTCCCGTTCGAAACAGATATGGTTGGAGGTATGCAGATCTTCGCATGTCTAAGACCGTATATGTTTCAGATTGTCCACTTTTTTGGACAGCCCGCAGATGCATAGATGGGGTAGTTTCCATGTTCTGCTTCGATCCGATATAGAGTTTCGGCACCACCTCCCTGTTGTTCTCTAGATACACACTCTCCCTTCCAAGACATGTATCGGGAGAACAACGGGGAGGTGCTACCGAAATTCTGTCTCGGATCGGAGTAGAGCATGGAAACTAACCTCATCTACGCATCCGCGGGTGGGATTAGGACTTATCCTCACCCATTAGACAGTAGGCACAGCGTTCAGATGCACTTGGTGGTTATATTACTCCCTTATGTATATGCTAGAGGATGAATAACCATGAGTGGATGTACACGGGCCGCCCAAGTCAGGCTAAAATCACCCCTGAATGGATGGACAAGATCGAGGGTTTCTTGAACCAAGCATTTGGCAAGCCAGCTAATGGAGCGAGAGACACGTTCTGTCCCTGCAGCGAATGCGGAAACAGGAAAAGAAAAACAAGGAGGGTCATGGGGGAACATCTTTGCAAGTATGGATTTATGCCAAACTATACCCGATGGGTGTTCCATGGTGAAGCCATCGTACAAGAGAGGAGGTGGTGACACCACACTTGGAGGTGTTTGATGCTGATGGCGGGTTAGCAGGATGGTTAGGTGACTTTCACGAAGCAACGTTTGCTGAAAGACCTACGGAGGAGGAGGAGAAGGAGGATCAGGAGGAGCCAGAGCCAACCGCAAAGGCGTTCTATGAAATGTTGTCTTCGGCACAGAAGCTCCTACACGAGAAGACAACGGTTTCTCAACTGGATGCCATTGGACGCCTAATGGGGTTGAAGTCCCAGTACAACATGAGTCGAGCCTGCTTCGATGGTATGTTGGCAGTTATTGGTGGGCTGCTTCTGGAGGGTCATATTTTGCCGAGCAGCTTCTACGAGTCACAGAGACTCCTTCGTGCACTTAAGATGCCGTATGAGCAGATACATTGTTGTCCGAAGGGGCGCGTCCTATTTAGGGAAGATCACAGGGATGCAAAGTACTGTCCAAAGTGTAAATCCTCTAGATATGTGGAGGTAGACAAAGGTGATGGCCAAAAGGAGCAACTTGAGATCCCCATGAAAGTCCTACGACACCTTCCGATCATACCGAGGCTCCAATAGCTATTCATGACCGAGGAGTCCACGAAACAGATGACATGGCACAAGAATGACGTTCAATACCATCCTGACAAGATGGTACATCCAGCCAATGGTGAAGCATGGAAAAGCTTTAATCGCAAGCATCGTGACAAAGATCTTGAGGCCCGTAATGTACGTGTTGCGCTGGCAACGGATGGGTTCAATCCCTATGGAATGATGTCGGCCCCATACACTTGTTGGCCCGTGTTCACTATCCCCCTCAATCTCCCCCTCGGGGTCCTCCTTCAATGGCAAAACATATTCTTGACGTTGATAATTCCTGGACACCCGGGAAACAAAATGGGTGTGTACATGGAGCCTGTTTATGATGAATTGATCAATGCTTGGAATGAAGGGGTATGGGCTTACAACCGAGCTACAAAGAAAAACTTCAGAATGTATGTTTGGTACCAGTACTCCATGCATGACTTCCTAGCATATGGGATATTCAGCGCCTGGTGTGTCCACGGGAAGTTCCCATGCCCGGTATGCAAGACAACTGCGGAGTTCATTTGGTTGAAGAAGGGTGGCAAGTTTTCATCGTTCGACAAGCATCGACAGTTCCTCCCTCTTAACCATGCATTCAGACAAGACACCAAGAACTTCACGAAAGGTGTCAAGGTGACCGACCCTGAACCTCAGAAGATGACTGGTGCCCAGGTTCATGCTCAGATAGATGCTCTCGTGGTCAATCGACAGAAAGATAGTCGAAAGAAAGATAATCCAAAGAAGGATTGCTTTGTGGGATATGGTGTCAAACATATGTGGACTCATAAGTTGGGCTTGGAGAGGCTTCCCTATTTTGATGACCTTCTCCTTCCACATAACATAGATGTAATGCACACTGAGAAGAATGTCGTCAAAGCACTTTGGGAAACACTCATGGACATTCCTGACAAGACAAAGGACAACCCTAAGGCCAGAGTGGACCTGGCAACGCTATGCGATAGACCAAAGCTAGAGATGCTGCCTCCAAGAGACGGCAAGCCATGGAAAAGGCCTAAGGCCGATTACGTCTTAGAAAAGAAGCACAGGACGGAAGTGATACAATGGATGCAGACGTTAAAGTTCCCGAATGGGTATGCAGCGAATCTGAGGAGGGAAGCGAACCTAGAGACTGGCCGAGTCTTAGGGATGAAGAGTCATGACTACCACATATAGATTGAGTGGCTTCTTCCATCGATGGTTCGAGGTTACGTCCCTGAGAATGTCTGGAAGGTGCTGGCAGAGTTGAGCTTTTTCTTCCGCCAGCTTTGTGCCAAGGAGGTATCTATGAGAGTGGTTAAGGAGTTAGAAAAGGTGGCACCTCTGTTGCTCTGTAAGTTGGAGAAGATCTTTCCACCTAGCTTTTTCTTGTCGATGCAGCATTTGATTTTGTACCTCCCGTCCGAGGCACGAATGGGGGGCCCGTGCAAAACCGTTGGTGCTATCCAATCGAGAGATGTCTAAAGTCTATTCACAAGAAATGTGGAAATAAAGGTAGGACTGAGGCTTCCATTGCTGAGGCATTCATTCATGAGGAGGTGTCAAACTTCACAACAACATACTATAATGAGAACCTTCCTAGCATGCATAATCCACCCGCTCGGTACAACGAGGACGAAAATGAATTGACCCTTAGCCTTTTCAAAGGGCCACGTGGGAGAGCAAGTGGAGCGACCACAAAGACCTTGAGCTATGAAGAGTGGTGCAAGATCATGCTCTACGTGTTGACCAACCTTGACGAAGTGGAAACGTATCTAGGGTAAGTTCTCAACGAACTTGTTACATACTCCGTAACTTTCGTACATCCAACAACATTGTTCCTTGTCGGTGCAGGGAATTTTTTGATGAATCCTGACATCATTCAAGGCCACCTTTTGACCATGAACGAGAGAGCCTTCTTCAACATGGTTCGCCTGATTTCATTACATGGTTTCGAAAAAAGGTACAGGCCAACTTAGCTCTTACTAAGTTTGACGTTCCAAGTTGTCTGATTTCATTTCTCTCCTGCTTGAACTTACAGTGCCAAAGGGATGTGTCTATAAGTGCTGAATTACGATAGGTGGCCAATGGCTTTGACTATATGGTCTTGTCATTTAACGCTTATGATGTGAATGGATATCGCTTCCACACAACAAGGTACGAGCAGAGTCATCCCAATCCAAGGACCACAAATACCGGAATATTTACGCCCGGCACTGATCAGGAGGAGTATTATGGGACAGTTGAAGAAATATACGAGCTTGACTACCATGGTTCCAAAGCACTTAATCTTGTCATATTCAAATGCCAGTGGTTTGATCCTGCAGTATCGAGAAAGTCCCATGAACTTGGGATAGTCGAAACTCGACAGGATTTCTTCTATCTAGGAGAAGATGTCTATATTGTGGCTCAACAAGCCACGCAAGTTTATTATTTTCCATATGCTTGCAAAACCGACCCATGTCTTCAGGGTTGGTATATTATGCACAAGGTATCACCACACGGTAGATTACCTCGTCCAAACGATGATGATTACAACTTGAACCCAAACACGCATGACGGAGAATTTTATCAACAAGAAGAGGGGCTACCAGGGATGCTTGAGATAGACTTAACCGAAGAGATCGAAATGGAAGCAGACGAGGAATGGGTTGTTGATGAGGACGCTGCAGAAGAGGTGCATGATCTGAAGGACTTGGAAATGCTTGACGGACTACGACTAGGCAATGACAACGATGAGGATGAGGCTGTTGAGGATTTGGACAATCTTGATAGTGATGACGATACCTATCGTCTAGATAATCCCGATGATGAAGAATATTAAAAATACATGTAACACTATGTTATTTTGTAATTACATTTTCTTTATTTTGCATCTCTTACTAGGTACGTCTCGTTTATCTATACTTACTGGTTTACTCTTTTTAATTGCAGGTGATGGGGCCCACTTGGAGGAGCTGCCCCTCGGTTTACGCCACCCGGAGGGACATGGCGACGGCTGAGGAGGTGAAGGAGTCACATAGGCCGAGGAGGCCGAGGGGCAGGCCTAGGCGGGAGCCATCGACTGACCATGGGTGCAGCTCCTCATGCGACTCTATGCACGACGACGACCTTCAGCACATGGTGGACGGGGACAGGGGTCCACAGACATATGATGAGGAGGCGGTTCCAGCGATGGTGGACGAGGAGGTGTTCCAGCGACGGAGGACGAGGAGGCGGCGATGGCAGGGGGTTCCACTTCCTCTGGTACGTCGAAGCCCTAATAGCGAGGTCCCGTGAAGCTCCCGAAGCAACCGATACCTGTTGAGAGGCGCCCATTGATTGCACCCGAGGGCGATAAGTAAGTAACTTCATATGTTCTTCATTTGATATGTTGAAAAATCATAATAACAACTAATAACTATTGTGGACCACTTGTGCAGGAACTGGGTGCTTGTGGACCAGGCGGCCCCAGCACGCAATGTGAATGGCATCCTAGGGCTTCTGTGCAAGGAACACTTCCCTGGCCTGGTTAGGAAAGGAGATCAGGATTGGGAGCAGGCCTGGACATTCGACCACTATGCCCTCGTGCAGGATGCTCCAGATCATAATGGCATCCGCTGCAGAAACAAGGCGGATCGGGTGATTAGGGAGTTGTGGGTAAGTCTTTCTTGCACTACATTCCTCAATTCCTCGCATTCATTGGACATTCTTGAAATAAAATAATGGATACCTCGTGTCATTATGCAGGACTTCTTCAGAATCCAGGAGGGACAGGAGGAAAGGGCATATCAGGTGGCTTACGCTTCCTGTAAAAGGCGTGTCATGGACTTGCACTACGAGTCCCGCCTCCAGGCCCACATAGACTACAACGCCAAGTTTCTACTCAGGCGTGTCAACAAAGAGGAGGCAAGACCTATGACGTTGACAAGGGAGCAATACATGCAGGTAAATACAAAACATGAATATTCATTTCTTTTGAGATTAAGTATGCCTAATTTGATCTTCTGATATGTCGTCCACTTGATGTCCTGTAGGCGATTCCAAGCTGGTGCGCCACCCACCCCGATTGCTAGGAATATATTGTGGACACGTGGTTGGATGGGGGCTGGCATAAGAAGCATGAGGAGGCCCGTGACAGGCATTTGCAGGTGCCAGGTGTACCTCACCATCAGGGTAGCCGCAGCCTCAGCAAATATGCAAAGGCATATGTAAGTCTCCGTCATTGCTCTAATCTAGCCGTGCTCAATTCTGCATCATTTCTAACCACATGTTGTCTTTCTCATAGTTGGATGCACACGGTGGCCAGCCAGTTGGTCAACTCAAGGCATATGCTCTTGCTCACATGGGCAAGGCGATGACCGACATCGAGTACGACCCAGAAGCCCCGCCTGAGGCGTACACCAACTCCAGCGTCCACACCCACCTCTCTTCGTACACGGAGGCGACAAGGTTAGTCCATGGGCCGGGCTACGATCCAAGAACCGAGGAGCGCCTTGATCCTCAGCTCGTGATGAGGGTGGGGCAAGGCAAGAAGCATGGGCGGTTCTGGATTGGTGACGGCATCCTTGACACGGCCTCTACTCCTCCTCTCCACTAGCTCCGAGCAGCGAGCACGAGCTCAAGCATGCCCATACGCCAACGGCCGACCACAGTGTCGGCACTCTAGGTAAGCATTCATGTTTCATTCGTCGTTCTTTGACTTTTACATACCTTACCTATGCATTATTGAAACATTGGAGTCAAATGCTGCAGGCCCAGGTGCAGGAACTGCGGGCCGAGCAGGAGGCCGAGCGGTAGAGGCTACAGGCTTTGGAGGCCCTGCAGAAGCAAGATCAGCGGCAGATGGCCGAGATGATCAAGTTCATGCAGCAAATTGGCCAGCAACAAGGTTGGACGATCCCACAGACGCTGCTTGCTCCAAATCCACCTCCACAACGTCCTGATTCTACCTCGGTGAGTATAAGTACAAAGTTTTACTTTCTCTGCTAAAACCAAGTGAAACCTAGAGAAACCTAGTGGTGGTGGTGGTGGTCATGTGTTGGTGGTGGTGGTGGTCATGGTGGTGTGGTGGTGGTGGTGATGTGGTGGTGGTGGTGGTGCTCATGGTGGTGTGGTGCTCTTGGTGGCATGGTGGTGGTGGTGGTCATGGTGGTGTGGTGGTGGTGGTGGTGATGTGGTGGTGGTGGTGGTGTTGGTGGTGAAGTGTTGGTGATGGCGGTGATGTGGTGGTGGTGGTGGTAGTGGCGGATATATATCTTGCATATTTATCTCTTCTCTTGTCTCTCACATGCAATCTCTTCTCTTTTGTGCAGCATCAATCGATGGCGGTGGCGAACCACCTCGGAAGGTCACCGGGATCACACGTTGGGCCATCCCAACCCGGACCGTCGCCGTGAGCTTCAAATGGTCGCCGTTGTGATATATGCACTTGTGAACTTTGTGAATTATGCTTGTGTGTTTGGACTTTGCACTTTGGAGTCGAGATTGTGATACTTGTATGCTATGTTTGTGTTGGTGGTGGATTATGATATTTATTTGTATTATATATATATTTGTGTGATATATAGTTGTGTTATATATATATATACATATTTGTGATGTATATCTTGTTTGCTTTGATGGAAGTCTAAAAATCAAAAAAAATGAATTTTTTCACTTCTTTGGTCATGACACTCGGCAAAGCAGGGAATCTGGGACACATAGGTTCCTAGCTTTGCCGAGTGCCAAACTCCAACACTCGGCAACGAAAATCCAAAAAAAAGAAGAAAACAAGCTTTGCCGAGTGCCAGCTGGAGGCACTCGGCAAAGAATATTTAAAAAAAAGAAAAATTATTTTTCTTTGCCGAGTGCCGGCTCTTGACACTCGGCAAATGAGCCAGTACCATGACCTGGCCATCATGGCAGCTTTTCTTTGCCGAGTGTCGACCTGGCACTCGGTAAAGCCTTTGCCGAGTGCCCGACATGCGGCACTCGGCAAAGAAGCCTTTGCCGTGAAGGGAGCCTTCTGTCTGCTGTAGTGCATGGACGGGGTGGCTGGGAATGCGATGATCTTCCCCTGCTTTGCCTCGCCATTGGGTTATTTGGAAAACGACCAGATCCCATCTAATGGAAATGATAAACACAGATGCAAGGCCGTTCATTCTTATGTTAAAAAATATACATCTAAGGAAAATGACAAACAATAGTAAACAAAGGAGCAAGAACATGCATAGCAAAGATTAAAAAGGATGCGCTCCGAAATGACTATGAGACTAGTAATGTGCCTGTATATGTATATACATGACACTACCATAATCGACTTCTTTGCCGACGGCCAAACGCCGTCGGCAAAGGTGTTTTCGCTGTCGGCAAAGGCTTTGCCGACGGTTTTCCACGTGGCCGTCGGCAAAGCGCAGTCGGTAAAGAAAGCGTCGGCAAAGACATCTTTGCCGACGGCCACGTGTCAGGCCGTCGGCAAAGCTTTGCCGATGGCCGCGCTAGCCGTCGGCGAAGAGGCCGACAGCCGTCACGGTGACGGCTGTCTTTGCCGACGGCTGACGGGGCGGCCGTCGGCAAAGATTTTTTTTTGTATTTCTTTGCCGACAGTTTTTAAAAATACCGTCGGCAAAGAATTTCTTTATTTTTAATTTTTGTTGCACAAAAATGTCTTTGCCAACGGTCGGCCGTCGGTAAAGTTATGGTCACTGTGCCGACGGCCGCCTCAGCCATCGGCAAAGCTGGGAGTTTCTGGAAAAATTTCCCAGGCAAAGCTGGGAAAATTTTTTTCTTTTTTTTCTGTTTCCTGCATTCTCAGCATGATATATTCACATATATTGAACATTTCATCACATGATTCACACAATATCACAAATGGACCGCATTTCAGCAACAAATGCAGTTTCAACATGAATCCATTCACAACGTGCTCAAATCCATCCATACATGTCCAACATACACAAATACATGTCCAACATCAACATCAACGACCATCTAGCTCTGTGCGTCGTCCCCAGGTGTCCCAGAGCCCCCACCTTGCTCAAACTGATTCCAACCCGACTGTGAGTACGTATCGTAGTGCCACATGTATGGCGGCGCAGGGCCTCTTGGCGGCCCCGAGTACCCCTGCTGCGTCGGCTCCCCTGGCCATGAGCAGTACCCCTGATGCGATGTTGGAGGATGCCACATGAAGGGCTGCGTGGGGAAGGTCGAGTACGCTGGATAGCCCTGCGGTGGCGAAGGACGCAGTGGAGGGCTGGCATTTGGAGTCGGGTTTGAACCCGCCGACGGTGACTGCACAAAGGCCAAGTTATGTGATTAGTACCCCGTGTATGGCTGCACAAGTTAAAGCGACAGGCAATATACTCACCAGAATTGGTCCCGGAGCGTGCACTAGAATAGGAACTAGAACTGGTGGTGGAGCGAAGATTGAGGGAGGAGGCTCCTGCGACCCCGGCATCTGGGACCGGAAGTAGCCGACGGTTTCCGCGTGCACTTGCTGGTAGTGCTGCGAAAGTGCCGCTAGGTTCTGGTCATAGACCCTTGCCTGGGCCTCCTGGTTGGCCAGCAGCTGTGCGACCGTGGCCTGCAATATTACACCCGCAAGGTTGATGGTATATGTGAAGGCAAGGTACATCATGTGTGAAATGAGTGAACGACGAATGAAACTGCACTTACCTGAAGTGTCGCCATCTGCTGCGCGCTATGGGGATCTGTGATCTGCCCGCCTCCGCGTCGGCTCTTCGGATCTCGCTCAGTGTCGGAGCCTCGTCGATGACGTTGCCGAACAAGGCTAACCGGTCGTGCTGCTTCCATCCTCCTATCCTCATAACGAGCTCAGGGTCCAGGGGGTGGTGGTGGGGTCGAAGTCAGGCCCATGGTGCACGCGAGCTGCGGCAATGTACTGGGCGAGCTTCTCGTAGACGTTCGGGTTGGTGTAGGCCTCTGGCCCTTCCGCCGGGTCGTAGACGTTGGACGAGTCTTTTGCTCTGCCCTTGTGAGCAAGGGCGTACCCCATGTACTCGTTGATGTCCCACCCCGGATGCGCCTCCATCTACGAGGATAACACAAATATGGTTACAAGTAGTGACAATTGAGAGGTATAATAAATAAACCAACAGAAGCATACCCATTTTTCTATGTACACCGAGAGGCACACGTTCCCTTGTTTGTGTGCTACCGGAGGATTCGCCAGGCGGCGCTCCTGACATTCTCTGCGCGCCTCGTATGCCTCATCCGTCGTCCACGCATGCACCATTTGCTCTCAGCAGTCCTCTTTGGGGCCCAACCAGCCTGGACACACCTGCATGACATCCAAGCATTCGATATTTTAGAAGATGAATTGAATGTGTCACGTAAGGAATCGTAATGGATGTTTCCTACTTCATTACCTGCAGGTACTACTCCTCGATGAGGTCGGTCTCCCTGTTCAGTATGCGCTGCCTAACCGCCAGCTTCTTTATGGTCTGGCCAAGCTTATTGGCGTAGTAGTCGATGAAGGCCTGTAGATGCGCCTCGTAGTATAAGTCCTTGAGACGGTCTTTGCAGACCGCCTCCTGCTGCTTGTCCTTCCGTGCGTCGGTCACACCCTTGTCACACCTGAAGTACAACTGCACACAGACATCACACATCATTTCATTGTTTGAAGAAAGTCCAGCGAATGCGTAGTATCAGAGACTCACCCAGAACTCCCTCTTGATCTTCTCAGCCAGGACTTCGCCATCTGCATCCTGGACCTTGTAGAAGTTTTTCCATTTGTATGGCACGCGACCATTCACCAAGCCAGGGTGGTGCTCTCGAATCAGCAGGCCCTGGGTGCCATTTGGATGGCGTGCACCGGCCTTTGGAGGCAACACCACCCAGCCCCTACACGAGTCATTAAGATCAGTTGTTAATATGCAGTTTGAATGTGAACATGTTATATGTATGAACTAATGGAATACACAATGGTTACTTACTTTGCGCCCACGGGTCGAATCATCGGGCGTCTGTCGGGGAGCAGCACGTCGTGCAGCGACGAGGGCCCGCGCTGGTAGGGCTTATCCGCAGCTGAGGAGCTCGAGGTTCCTGGTGTGTGCTCGTCGCCCCCATCGTCGCCGCAGAGGTCGTCGTCGTCGTCGCTGCAGAGGTCGTCAACGTCGTCGTCACCAGTCGTCATGGCCGTCGCCCTCGGGAACAGCCACCTCGACGACCTGCGGAGGGGCCTCCCACCTGTACTGGTCGACAGGTCCACGTCAAGCAGCTCCTCGTCGTCGGGGGCGGCGGCCTCGGGGTCTCTCTGGTACGCCGATTTGACCCCCGTTCGCCTCGGCCGGCTCCCACCCGGCATTTTGTCGAGTGCCTGTAATGACAAAGATTAAAACAATTAGTAACAATAAAAGACAAGTACTTGTAAATAAACATAATTGCAAGGTAATAGAAATAACAACATAGTATTACATGTATTAGAAATCATCTCCGCAAACGGCAATATGACTGGCGTGGACTTGTCATCACTACTTTCGTCATCACTATCAATATTGTCGAGCTCTCCATCGTCATCATCATCTCCGTCGTCATCATCGTCATCAGGCTCTACATCGTCCTCAACAAGTCTATTGCGCTTCATCTCCCACTCCTCAAGGATTCATAAGTCCTCAGCATCGCGCACCTCATCACCCTCGTCCTCATCGATGTCGTTGTTTACTTCCATACCCATCAGTGAAAGCATGTCTATCTCCAAACTACCTTCTAGCCCATCAGCTTGATAGAACTCATCTGTCGTTGGGTCAAAGTTGTAATCATCATCGTTTGGGACAGCCGCTTTACCGTGCGGCGATACCAATTGCACAAGGCTCCAACCCGCAAGATTCTCATTTTTTGGCACGCCCATGGGAGGTAATAAACTTGTGTCGCATCTCGGTTAGCCACAATATAGACATCGTCTCCTTCATATTTGGAATCCTGTCAAAATTCCACTTGCCCAATCTTTAGGTCCTTTTTCGTGACTTCAGGATCAAACCAGTGGCATTTGAATACCACTGGCTTACATCCTAGGTCTTTGCCAAAGTTAAGCTCAAATATCTCTTCGACTATGCCGTAATAGTCCTTCCCATCAGAGCCGGGCGTATGAACTCCGTTGCACGTGGTTTTTAGGTTGCCCTGTTTCGCTTCGGAGCCTCTCGTGCGAAAGTGATAGCCATTCACATCATAAACATTAAATGACTTGACCCTTCGATCGAAGCCATTGGCCACCGTTCTCAATTCATCACTCATTTCCACATCGGAAAAGGCCTGCAAGGTTAGGACAGGTAGATCGTTACATTACTCGCTCCTAGGAGCGAAGTGGAATCTCTAAGTCGGAACGAGGTTAGTTGGATGGTACCTTGCTACCGAACCAAGTGACGAATCCTTTTCTGAGAAGATGGTCTTCTTCTTCCACGGTAGGATCCGTACCGCCTGTCCAGTTTTCATCAATATATTCCCTAGAAAAACAATACACAAGGGGTTGGATCGGTAGGTCAAGGATAGTGGCGTATGTAACAAGCTCATCGAGAACTTACTTCTGATAAGGAATGCATTCGTCAAGGTTCAACAACAAGTAGATCATGATAGTGCGCCACTCATCATGCTGCAAGTACTTGTTGGTCCCTGCGCCTCCGCTTCCGAGATCCCCTCTGAAGAGGCTGAGGTTCGATGAATTCTCATCGATGTTGTAACGAGGGGTTGGATCGCCGTGTCTGTGAAGTTTCTCAGTATAGTACGCGGTCGTGAATGTAGACACCTCCTCCAGAATGAATGCCTCTGCCACGGAAGCCTCAATTTTGGCTTTATTTCTACACTTTTTCCAAAGAAGCTTTAGACACCTCTTGATTGGATAGCACCAACGGTGCTGCACGGGTGCCTCGCGCGGTAGGTGCAAAATGAGATGCTGCATGGACAGGAAGAAGCCGGGTGGAAATATCATCTCCAACTTGCAGAGCAATAGAGGTGCAGCCTTCTCCAGATCAACACAAACATCCCAAGATAACTCCTTCACACAAAGCTGTTAGAAGAAAAAGCTCAACTCTGCCAGGACGCGCCACACTGGCTCAGGGAGGTATCCCCGTGTCATCGCAGGAAGGATCCGCTCAATCCAAATGTGGAAGTCGTGACTCTTCATCCCTAAGACTTTCATAGTCTGCAAGTTCACTCCCCTACTCAGATTCGCCACATACCCATCAGGGAACTTTAACATCTTCATCCACTGTAGTACTTCCTTCCTATATTCCCTCTTTAGGACGTAATCGGCCAGCCCCTTTTTCCATCTCTTGCCATCGGCAGGGGTCTTCATCACTAGCTTTGGCCTATCGCAAATCGTTTCAATGTCTAGTCTAGCCTTAACGTTGTCCTTTGACTTCTTGCCAGTGTCCATGAGTGTTGCCTAGAGTGCCTCGGCTACATTTTTTTCTGTGTGCATTACATCGATGTTGTGTGGAAGAAGGAGGTCCTTGTAGTAGGGGAGTCTAGTCAAGCCCGATATATGAGTCCACATGTGGTGGGTACCATATCCTCTAAAACCACCCTTATCTTCATCAACTTGGAGAGCCTCTATCTGTGCAAGGACATCGGCAGGGCTCTTCTCCCGAGGGATGGGGTCATGTACTTGAACACCTTTCGTGAAGTGCTTTTCATCTAGCCTCAGTTCATGGTCCTCAGGCAGGAATTGACGATGCTTATTGAAAGAAGAGTACTTGCCACCCTTCTTCAGCCAGGTGAACATCACATCCTCCTTGCATGTTGGGCAAGGGAACTTCCCGTGAACACACCACGCGCTATGTTGGGCAAGGGAACTTCCCGCATACCAATCAGGGAACTTTAACATCGGAGACGGAATTTCGGCAGCACCTCCCTGCTGTTCTCCCGATACACGTCCCGAAAGGGAGAGTGTGTATCCGAAGAACAACAGGAAAGTGCTGCCGAAACTCCGACACGGACGAGGGCGGAACATGGAAGCTAACCCATCTACGCATCCTAGGGCTGTCCAAAAAATGTGGACAATCCAAAAGATATACCATCGTAGATATGCACTGATCCGCATACCAACGACCGCGTATCCCTTTCGGACGGGAGACGCCTAACTCGGTTACGTGACCTAAGTATGACAACGATAAGGAAGAGAGGTGATTTATACCTAGGGTGGCGGTGAAGATAGGCTAGCGGCGCAGTGGCGAGTCGGTGCAGTGGCTAGGCGGCGCTATGCCGAGGTGCTCAGAGTCCCCTCAAACAGGTCCTGCTCTGCAAAACAAGAAAAACAACACTATAAGTAGAAAATTTCAGCAGAACCTCCCCTACACGGGGAGGTTTCCAAAACCTGCAAAAAAAGAAGCCGGCTCGATGGCCGGCAGCACATATACGGCACGAAGGCCACACATCCACATTTCTGGCACGAAAGCCGTCAACGACACGTACGGCACGAAGGCCGACAACCCTAGGGCTTTACCTTCTTCTCCGCCGAGAGACCGGGACACCGACCGAGGGACGTGAACGGCGGCCGAGAATCCTCCCCTTCTTTCTTCCTCCTCCCTTCTCCTTCTCCTTTCTCCTTCTCCTTCTCCTTCTCCTTCCTCCTTCTCCTTCTCCTTCTCCTTCCTCCTTTCTTCTCCTTCTTCCTCCTTCCTTCTCCTTCTCCTTCTCCTTCTCCTTCTCTTCCCCCCTTCTCCTCCTCCTCCTCCTTCTCTTCTTCTTCTTCTTCCCCCTTCTTCTTCCCTTCCCTTCCCTCCCCTTCCTCCTACTTCTGCTCACCAGCAGGGAGGGGGCGGCGGCGGGGCCGGCGGGGCCGGCCGGCGACGGCGGCGAGGCTGGCCGGCGGGGCGGCGGGGCTGGCGGGATCACATGGGAGATGTTAGAGTTTTCGACATCCGACGTCGCAACTTGCTCCAAATATTTTCAAATTTTTACCATAGCCTCCACATGTGATGACAACACAACTCTTCAGGTTTCGTCAAATTCGAACTTCGTTTGGATTTTATATAATTTAAAAACACTTTTTGCGCATGTAACTACTCATGTTACGACACCAACATGGTCGTAATTTCATGCGAGGTCCTAGATACGGCCTCAACATACTCCGAACATCATGAATACCATTTTTCAAATAAGCAAATTTCATTATTTCATGTACCTGCAGTTCAACTTTAGAGTTGTCAGAAAAATTCAAAGAAACAAAAAAAATAAACTAAGTCAAAATTGTCCCAAATTTTGAAGTTGGGATGTATTTGGTGTAGGAATGCACCAAGAAAAAATTAGGATGAAAAAAACAAAAAAAATTACCCTTTGCCGAGGACCAGAAAAGGCCCTCGGCAAAGGTCCTTTGCCGACGGCCTGGCCAATCGGCCGTCGACAAAGGATTGCATCTTTGCTGACGGTCAGACGGCAAGGCCGTCGGCAAAGGGGACGGCGTGGGCTGCCGTTAGCCCCGGCCCTCTTTGCCGACGGCCCTTATTTACCGAGGGCCTGGCCGTCGGCAAAGAAGATCCTTTGCCGACGGCGTTTTTTTTGCTGACGGACCGATCGTCGGCAAAGAGGTTCTTCACCGACGGCTCGGCCGTCGGCAAAGAATTCTTTGCCGACGACTTTAGATGGCCATCGGCAAAGAGGTTCTTTGCCGACGGCTTTAGATGGCCGTCGGCAAAGAGGTTCTTTGCCGACGGCTTGCTTTTACGGCCGTCGGCAAAATAAAATGCCGTCGGCAAAGTCTGTTTTTCCGGTAGTGTGATAAAGTACCTTTGCAAAAGCGCAGATGCCCTGAGTAGATGGAGCGGTCTCTGATCAGATGGCAACAGCAAGTAATGGAAACGCAATGGCACACGTACTCTGGGAGAGTATTTATAACGCAACGGAGATGAGATAAGTATAAAGCCCAACAAACAGATCCGACCGATGGAGCTTCTGTTAGCTTCTATTAAGTGTGATTTGTTTAATTCCTCCCGTGAGATAAGCAGTTCAACAACCATAAAATATCTGCTGGGAAAATACGACCTTGCCGGAGGTACGGTTGGCCAGAGATATAAAAGAAAAGAAGAAGTTGTTACTAAGTCTTGTTGCACCAAGTCAGTCCCTGCTTTTTCCTCGCATGAACTCTACTTAGTGGGGGACATTTGTATGATGAAATTTTGGCATATCATAATATTATATGTATTCTTATGAGAAAGAGGAAATTTCATAAGATATCTTGAATGTGTCAGTAGCTAGGACTGAAGCTTGTTATTTATTTATCTGCATGAACAATATGAGCCCTTGTTTTAATCTCATCTACCAAATTAGTTTTCGTCCTGATCTGAGATAGTAATATTACGTTTTTAATATATCTTATTAATCTCGAGATCCATTGTGTTTCTTATTGTGTTAGTTCATGTACTTTATCTAGTTCGTTCAGATAAGTCGCAATAATAGTTTAGGATCAATATGCTGTCTTAGACTACGAGAATGTGTTGGAGTTATTTTTGGGTCATTTTTGTTAAACGGAATTTTTTTTATTTAGCCTTCGTAATCTTTCACCCCCTCGGATTGCCTATCTATACGTGAATCGATCCTACAGTTTGGCTACAAACTCAAATTCCCATTTTTTTTCCAACCAAAAGCTGAAGTGGTACTAGTCTCAACCATGAGAATCAAATCTATATGCTGCGGGGGCGGCGCGGACGCACTTGGCGTGGCCGCGCACGGAGAGGCCCAGGCCCGCGCTCTGCTTGAGGAAGGCGTGCACGACGCCGTCGCCATGGTGCGCGTCGATGTCCACATACAGAACGTGGCTGAACCGGCCGGTCCAGGAGCTACCGCGTGGACGGCGACCACGATGTCGTTCACGTACGCAGCAGAAGTCGCTTGCCTTATCAGCCTTTGACGAGGCGGTGCGCCATTGTCACGAGGAGATGCACGGGTCGTATACACGTACACGTTGCTGCCGACGGCAACTTTGGCCGACGGGGAATTCATCTTGCCCGTCTCCATGTCATGCTAGAGGATCCAAAACCGTGAGCTCTACGCGAGAGATATAGACGTATGGACATGAAGAGTGCTACGTACTTGGACGGGACACCCAGAGTCCGACTCGGCGGCAACAAAATATACAAGCTCCTATATAAAGCTCACAAGAATTACAAATTTTTGTAAGGGAAAATTTTGGTTTTGTGACACCAAAAGGTCACGAGTTTAATGATATACCATTTAATCAATCCAATACATTCCATTCCACTGCAACATATGTGAATTGAGGTGAATATATATGCATCCAAGCAAGGCCTTAATGCCACCGAAAGATCCTGCCATTTAAAAATTTACCATTCCGCCGTCCTTGATGCATCGCTGCCAAGATCCACACGGCGCCGTATCCCACTACCATAGAATTAATTTATATAGACACCTCCTTTTTTATTTGACGCGCCTCAATTTACAGTTGAACGAGCCACCTTTAAAAATGCATTATAGGGGGTAGTTGGTATTTTGAGCTACCTCTACAAATGCCTCTATCTTTAAAGACGGCTCTAAATCTCTAGAGACTTGGATTTAGAGCAGCTTCTAAAAATCGATTTGTAGAGGCGGTTGGATCTGTGCCGTCTCTATAAATAGATGCAACACAGTAAAATTTAAATTTTCAAACAACTTAGATAAAGAAATGACAAAAACCAAAGTTGTAAATCTCGAGGAGATATACAACTTTCTACGTGACAACTTTTTCATTTCAAATCATTTATCCAAGGAAAAATATGTTTGAATTTCTCACATTTTCCAGAAGACCAAAATTTCTCACATTTTTTTAGATAATGGATTTTCAATAATCCAGCCTCTATATCCATGAAGGATATACATAGCCAAAATGATACAAGAGCACTTAGACTCACCCCTCAAAAAAGAGGAGAACACACAACCAAAGAAAAAAAAACTACGACCTCGGCACATCCCTGCTTCCCAGCATCCTCTCCTGAAACGGCTAGATTCGATGAGCGGAAGTCGTCAAGTTGTTGCCGCCCCTAATGCACCAATGCTGCTTCAAGTGAGCTGACGCCACGTGTCGCCAATTAGCCCACCTACATCTGTCATTGTCCAGTCAGAACTAGTCGATCACACGCAAGCCGATAGAAACCGCTTCCGCTTCACCGGGTTCCAAGGCCTCCGCCGCCCATAGGGCAGTCGCCGTCATTGGAATGGCCATCGTCTCTGCTGGAGTTCTCTATCATTGCCGCTGAGGATAACTTCTTCCGCCCGGACTCCCAGGCATCCGCAACCCCTAGGGCAGCCACTGCCGACAAGATCCACCTCCTTCAGGCTACCACTGCCCATAGGGTTGCCGCCGCCGTCGCCGAGGAGGTTGACTGAGGCATGGCGGCACGCATGGCGAAGAAGTGGTCCGCCCGGCCGCCGGCCGCTGCCGTCCCTAGGCCGCAAATCTGGCCGCCCATGGACCTGGCTAGCCGATCACACATGGGTACCAGGCATATGCGGCCTCACCCGTAGCCCCGGCCACCGCCTGCCCTAGCCAGCAAGTGCGCACGAGGGGCACGGTCGTGCGCGGGGGGCCTGACCGGGTCATTACGGGATCCGCAACCTACACCATTGAACCGCTCCTCAAAGAATATGGAAGGATCGCCTGCCGAAGAGGCGGCCCATCGCGTTCTGGCCATGGCCCCGGCCACCCGACTGCCGCCTGGCCTCGCCGGTGTGCGTGCGCAGGGGCGCGGGGGCCTGACCGGTTCATCGCCGGATCTGCTAGAGATCTGATGATGCCCCGTACCGACGGCCAAGGTGAAGAGGGAGAAGGGGAAGTCCACAACATCCTTGCTCGCCTCCACATACAACATGCGCCCAGCCTTTGTGTCCACCAGCAGCTTCATGCCGAGCGCTTCTGCTGCCATAGGAGATGGAGAGCACCGTATCGGGGACGTCATGGCCGGAGAAGACGAGGTCCTGCTCACGCAGCACCTCACGCGCCAGCGCCGGGGAGGTGACCACGACACCCAGCTTGGAGCCCAGGCGGATGGAGAAGATGGGCCCATACCTGTGCGCGAGGTGCACAAAGTAGACGTGCAGCT
Organism: Saccharum hybrid cultivar R570; assembly: GCA_038087645.1. Lineage (NCBI taxonomy): Eukaryota > Viridiplantae > Streptophyta > Magnoliopsida > Poales > Poaceae > Saccharum > Saccharum hybrid cultivar. Next base: position 29,491,204 of record JAQSUU010000804.1, read on the forward strand.
GGTGTTCTAACGACAGCAAGCTGCCCACTAGCGGGAGGCCGCCGCCGCTATTGCTCCTGAGGCCGCACACGGCGGCGACCACGAAGAGGAACACCGCCTGGAGGAGCGCGACTTGCGGATCACGTTCACGCTTCACCGGGAGGAACGGATCATGGTCACGGTCACCGCTGCAACACGCCCAGGCCAATGGCTCTAGGCCGGCGCCCCCAAGGCGGCGCTCCCAAGCCGGCCTTCCCTTGAGGAGCTGTTTTACGAAACATGCCCAGGAACCTGGTGAAGCTGAAAATACTAGCTTTTCCAAGTTCCCTCTCGCCTATCTTACCATGAGGAGCTGTTTTAACCAAACGTTTTTTTAAAACAACTTCAGCTGAACTAGTGAAGTTGAGCTGTACCAAATAGGTCCTAAGTATACTTTGACCTGGAAACGCTAATCTGTGCTGTTTGTTAGTTGCCTTTAGACCCCCATATGTACAGTACTATTTTTTTGCTTGCAACATATAATCCATTGACATTTCGATATCGATCTTTTTAATGGATATGATTAATGTTCTAGATTGGGTTGTAAGATCAGTACAACATGGTTGTGTTTTGTTCTTTTGATATTGTTGTAGAGTGAAGGTAGCTTGTGCCATAGCATAAGTACTCCTTTTCATCATGACGTGATCATGTTTTGGCCGTGACATAGCAACATAGTTGCCACTTATTACTTCATAGAGGCTTTGATTAAAATTTCATAGTATATGGTTTGTGCATAGCCTTTGGTTTTGCACGTGTGCATAGCCTTTTTAATATCGTTATTACTATACTCTCTTAGTGTTCAAGGGACAAAAAAGGCAGCACTAGCTATATCTAGAAGAAATGGAAGGAGCATATATGTATGTAGTGATGAAGATGATGGGGGACTTCCATTCCATGAACGAGGAATCATTACACAGTGATCAGAAAAATTTATGCTTAATGAATACAGTATTACACGAGTGTTGAGTTGGATGATGATACATCCATGGTCAAATGATACCGTGGCCATTGCAAAACAGAAACCAGGATGGACACCATTCCTATATATGTGCCAGCATATGATTTTGTAGGGCACTACTACACTTATTTTTTAATCAATTCTTTTCAGTATCTTTCCCACCAAAAATGCAGTTTGACACTTAATATATATAATATCTCATATGCTCCTTCCCCTGTTGAATTATTGCCACTTAATCTTAATACCAAATTATTGTGCTAACCAAGAAAAATCATAGCGATAGTGACAGTCCAATAAATAAAAGGAGCTGGTCACACCTCCATGCCACTGCGGCACTGCAAAAAGAAAGAAAGAAAGAAAAATGACAACGGCTGCTACTTTTGCCCACCTTATCAGAGAAGTTTTTGATTCATGAAAGTATCGATGAGTTTTTATGCTTTAGCAGAAAATAACCAAAAAGAGTCATGGACACATGAAAGTATAGATGAGTTTTTATGCGTTAGTTTTATTTAGCACAACCGAGCAAGACCAGTCTCACCAGACACGGTTAAATGTAAACCATGTGTTCTGAATAAAGTTTATGATTTGAAATTTTGTAGGATCACCAAGCTTAAAATCCTAATCGATGCATGCATGCGTGGTCCTTGGATTGAGCAGAAGGTTTGATAGAGGCTCTTTGAAATTGTATTTGTTTTAGTTTCTAATAAAAAATAATTACTGTCATACTGGAACCCGTATGTTACAACAAATCAGCTGGGAAATATGTGCAGTGAAATGAGGTACAGATTCATCTGAAAAAGATGAAGCAGCGACACTGACAAAGCAGAGGAAATCCTCAAGTGAGCAGATCATCGACGTGCAGGAAGGCACTTGTTGGGTGGAGTGGAAGCTAGCTGCAGCCGCACCTGCCTTCTTTCAAAACACACACACACACCTGCAGCTGCCATTTTTTTTTCTGGGGTCTGATCCAACCACTTTCAGTGAAAAATTGTTATATTAATTCTGGACTGCAAAATGGGAGGCACAAAACAACAAGATCCAAAAGTTTTTGCTTATGTAACTATTTGTATATTTGTCTTGTCTTGGATCTTCCTTTGCCTATCATGGATGAATTGGAGTACGTCCTCTGGCCTGTGTCCGTGCCGACCAACATGGCTAGTGATTAATTCCTCACTAACCAACTGAATTGCAGGTGGAGCATGGTCAATCAGTCGCTTGCTTGATCTCATGCAGCATGCAGATGCAATCACCGGAAGGAATTCACATGGTTTATTGCAGCATTTTCTTTGTTTCTGAACGATGGTAATCACGCCTTTCACTAGACTATGCTGCAAATATAATGTAGCCCTGGTGATTAGTGATTACCTTGTTGATTTGTGAAGATCACGACTAATAGGAGGTCAATTAAGCTTATCACACGACTCCAATTGCTGATCAGCTCAACAATGACCTATGACAGGTAAGGTGTGTGGATTTAGTTTACCACATAAACAGGATACACCTCTTTAGAAGGTTCTTTGAAAATTGTTTGCTGACAACCCATCATAGATGGCAAAGTCACACGCGTGAAGCTAAGTCGGATGCTGATGCATATGACTTTGAGGCATTATGAAAATTGCTGGATTTGGGCTATGATTGTTCACACAAGCTGACCATAGGAGATTCAGGCTTGGAGGGGACAGGGTGGTGGTGTTCATCTGCTGAATTTTCGTCAACCATGGCCAACACATATTCATCATAGAAGAGGACATGGTGATGTTCATACGTCTTCTGTTGTTAGCAAATAATGCAAATAAAGATCGAACACAAGACATAGATTTTTACGTGGAAAACCCTTGAGGAAAAAACCACGGGCACCAACCAGCAATCTTCACTATACGATGAGAGCTTACAAAATGCAGAGAATACAATGAGTTGTCTACTTCCCGTGCGGCTTACAAGATGTATGTATAGGATGGACGGACTGCAGTCCAATACGGAAACAAATCCGATAAATCACATAACTCGAACCGCGGGCCCTCCAGGCATCCCCGCAAGACTCACGTTAGAATTGGGATCATATTCCAACATCTATGCCCTCATCATCCAATAAGGCATTGTCCTATAGGTGGCCAATTGATGAAAATCTACTGTCCCACGTAAGAAGCGGTTTTCACAGGCATATGTTGAGTTTTCCTGTGCCAGCCTTGATTTATAGGCCAGCAATGTCTCCACTTGCATGCAAATCTGTTTCAGCAATGGGTTGTTCAGAGAGACTATTTCAGTATAACATGGAGAAAATAAGTTATATTCATCGGTTCACAAGAACAACACCATGCACTATATACCAGAGTTCAATGGATGCAGTGATACTCTGTAGATGTTGTTAAGAACAAGCTGGCGGTACCAATAGTTTATAGCTAATATGAAATGAGATACTGGACTCAAACTTCTCATCCCCATATATTATAGTTTCATATATGAATATAAATTTATGTAATGCTCAATTTTTAACAAAAGCAGAGTACTGAAAATTCAACCCTTATGCAAGTGTTCAGAAATGATGAGCATTAATAGCTACTTGTATAATTTATTTAATTTCAAGATTCAGATGTAGTAATATTCATTCATCAGCTTGGTGATGAAGTATCACCTATTGAATGTTCTTGATGAATTGAAAATGAAGGTGTATGTAATTCACGAAAAGAAATTAAACATGCTAACAAACAAGTTTGATTAGAAAAAAGATTACCAAGTCATCATCCTCTTCAGTTTTGTCCCCTTTCTGCTTTGTTTCTAGCAAGAGCTTGTTTTATACTTCTAGCTGAGCACATCTCTGCTTCGAAAAATCTGGATTGATTCAACAGATTTTTTTTTCATGGAGTAGAAGTTTTGCTTTAGCAGCCATTGCATTAGCGACCTGAAAGGATTTATAGGGAAAAGAGAAAGGGATCATTGCTGGTAGATACTACAAAAGAATAACTTATCTGAAGCAGTCATCTAACGTCACCAAAAAGACAAAATTTATGTTTTAAGGAGAAACAGTTTGCTAATTCATTGAAACAGAGAAAAGAGCTTGCTATGGTAATCAGATGGTCACAAAGCTTATGTTTGGATAATGCTACAACTCATAAGGAAACATTAGGCAACTTCAGCAGGCACCTTGTCAATTCTCTGAGTCTCGACTACACTACAACTCTGTATATGGGTAAAGGAACTAGAAATAAATAGATTGGCAAAATAAAGGAACTGGAAATAAGTAGATCAACAAAGGAACTAGAACAAATTTCTTAGTAGAAAATACAAGCATCTGTATGCTTTCCTCTATTATACTGAAATCTAATTTTGTACCCCATTTCATAAGACTAGAAAACATAAGCTTTAATGTTGATCTGACAACAATGACCACTAAATGTTTCTCTACATAGAGGATGTATAATATCGTATTTATATTCAAGATATAAGCATGTGGCACCTGACGTCGCAAGAAGCGTACAATTCAGTCTCCTGGGCTGCAGATTCAGGTTAATGGTGAGAGATCAGGAGCGCTGGGTTTGTGTATCTACTGCTGAATTCGGCATATGAGAACTCAAACTGGCAGGTTTCCTTCTAATCCTAATTTTCTTTTCTTTTTTAGATTAATTTGAATTTTCTTTGTTTCCTTAACTCGATGATATTGGATGTCTTATTATCCACAGTTGTGAGCCCTTCCTGTTAAACAAAGGAAGCAACGGATCATCAATTTACAATACAACTTAGGGTTATACCATTTATAGAAACAAAGAAACAAAAACAGTACAGAGTTAAGTAAAAACACATTACTTCCAAAGCATTTTTTATTCTTCCATCCACTAAGCTGGTTGATAGAAGCAGAAAGAGCCTCAGTGGTTTTCAAATGATCAAAGGTTCCTCTTTAAAAAAAATGATCAAAGGTCTGATTCGTGATGAACAAAATCTCCTTCCTTCCAGTGGTTTTCAAATGAACAACGCGAGTTACGGGCCTGAAATTATGAAAAAAGAAAGCCTGGGACAATATCAATGAAGAGAGAGAGAGACAAAGCTATACACGAAAAATTCATTTGTGACTGTCAATATGTTCAGATAATCAGATATACTTGCTGCCTCACCTGATATTTTCTAGATCCACCGGTGTTGCTATGAGGTTGTTATTTCCTTAATCCTCAAACTTAGGCGCCCAGCCATCCTCGTTGAGAAGTCCCTTGGCTTTACTTGCCAAAGTTTGACACAACCCAAACTTGGGCTCATTTATGATTTTGAATGACGTGTAACATTACGATGAACGGATGAAGCAAAGTCCTGCAAAGGAAAACCAGTATATCATCTCATTGTGCTGTGAGGCAACTACTGGTGCTGTGACACAAACAAGGTGATTGTGCATATCAGATCACCAAAAGAGTATATGCGTCATGATTTACTTAGGGCGTCTAATATAATAAGGTGGAGTAGAACCAAACAATCAGTAGTTCTGTGACAGAAACAAGTCGATTGTGCACATCAGATCACCAAAAGGGCATCTAATAAGGAGAAACTAAGCAATCCTCATCATGACATGCCACAAGAAGAATGAACTAAGTAATATAAGGACATGGTATTTGTTGAGCAATTTTCTGTCCTCCATAAAAGTACCAATTGACAGCATGTGATTGATATAAAACTAAAGAACGGTGGAACAATGCAATATTGTACCTCAAGAGGAAAAGTGCTAGAAAGTAATATGATGTTCCAAAAGTTGAAACTGTAGGAGAAATCAAATTTGTTGATTAAAGAAATGAAGGGCTAGACAAGAATTGTGAATGGCGGCTCCACTTGTAACACAGAAGCATATGAGAATGGGACATATCTACATGCAAAAAGAAAAGCAATTCGGTTTGGAACTAACCTGCAGATTGGAAGGCATGCTGAAGCAGAGTTGAGTGTGTGAAAGGCATGCAGAAGCAGAGATTTAGCTTTGCACACGAGCAATGGAGGCACGTACATTTATATCTGACCTTGTTCCCCTTAATTTCTGACATTCCTCATAAATCTCGGGACTGCATTTTTCTATGTATAGCTCTTGCAGTGAGTCGGGGAGGCCGTCCTTGGGCAGCGATCTGATTTTTGGAGTCCCCCAGATACGTAATTCCTGGAGAGAAGGAAGGCGATGCAAGCCTTGGGGGAGGGACTGCAGAGCCTTGCAGTTATCTAACCTCAGGTCTTGGAGAGACGTGAGGAGCCGAAGCGCCTCGTTCTGCTCTTCCGTGAAGTTCTCCACCCGCCAATCATATGTGAAGTATAACTTCTGGAGTGTAGCAGAGAGGCGGCTGCAAATGGGAGCAACAAGCACTGCGGAGATGCTGTCCACCGCAAGGCTCACCAATTGAAAGGAACCGGCCGGCATTGTTTGGGTCCTTGCCACTGCTGCAAGTATATCTGCTGCTACAGAGTAGGGCTCAGTCTCACCATCTCTCCTATTGAGCACCCACAGATGCTCGAGGTTGAATGTGGTGTGAGGATTGAACCCATCCAGTGTGATGTCCTTGCAATCAACTAGTTGTATTCTGGTAATAGATGTGAGATTCGCGAGCAGAGCCATTCGCGAGCAGAGCCATTGGCAACTAGTTGTATCCAGGATGAGTTTCTTGAGGCAAGGGGGGAGAGGGTAGATGATGCTCTGAGTCTGAGTTGCTGCTCCTCCCATAGACCACTGAGAGAATAGATTGTCACAATTTATCATGGACACGGACTTGAGCAACGAGAGGCCACAGAATCTAGCTCCTTCCTCCACGGGCAGGATCAGATTCTTACACCCTCGGAAGCGGACATATCTCAGCGAGCTGGAGGGTGGACACTGAAGTACCACTTCCTCATGATCCTCATCTGATGATGCGCTAACATTCAAACGAGAAAGAGCTGGGAAACATTCGAACAAATTTGACAAGGATTTTTTGGTAAGTGAAAAGTTTTCGAGTTTGAGAGATTGGACTTGGTGGAGCACAACACCATCATCCAGTCCTCTCAAAAATGCTTTCTCACATCTATGGATGCTTATATGTCTTAGGGAACGTAGCCTTTGGAGATCCATAAATGGCAAGAATAATGCATCCCCAATTGTCAATGTTTCTACATCACCAAGACTGTGGAAGACAAATTCAGAGGGCTTCCGAATGGTCAACTCAGTATGAGCATAAAAGCAAGCACTCTATATCAATACGGGATACCATCAAAGTGTGAGGCATGGGAGGAAGGCACAACTTTGGACATCTATGAATGTGAAGATCACGAAGACTAGGGAACCATATGGTGTTGTCTTCTGTAGAAGAAACAGGCCAACCTATGATCAGCAGCGCTGTGAGCATGGGACAATCAACGCACCTGATTCTTTCAAGCCTTGAGAACAAATGACAGTTAACTCCCCCAACCCACTCCACAAGTTCTGGCATGGTATAAAAGTGAACTTCCTTCAAGTGCCTGAAACTTTTTTCTGTAGTGCCGCCACCAAAGAAGTCAGGTCCAATCTGAGATAACCCAGCAATGTTTTTCAACTTCAGCTTTCTTAAGTGATACAGCTGCCCAATAGGTGGAAGGTTAGTCCATGAAACACTCTCTAGATGTAGGGTCTCCAAGTTTCTCATGCATATGATGTTGCTGCACAGCCAACTAGGACCAATGGCGCCACCATGATTTACAATGCAAAGTCTTCTAATATTAGAGTTTGGTTGTATACTGTCTAGGATATCGTCTCCAGAGGACTTTTGCTTACTGTTCCAAAGTAATCCCAACTTAACTAAATTCCTCTTCGCCATCAGGTTGGCCTCTTTAACTTCTTGCATGGTTCTCACATTTTCAAGCCCAGATATATTGAGTTCTCCTCCAAGCTCATCTAGTTTTCCCAGTTCTCCTAGCTCAAATCCAACACTCTCTTTCTTAACATGGAATTCTTTCAATTCTTGTAAAAATTTCATTCTCCCCACCTCAGGAACGTTGGAATGAAATTCTTTGTTAGCAACGAAATGGCATAAATTTTCAAGGCGGCAAATGTCTTTAGGCAAGGAACAATCACTCTGCCATTGTTTAAGATCTAGAAATTTCAAGTGATAAAACCTAGACACTGTGTTTGGCAAAGACACTTTTGAGTAATAAGGCGAAATAAGTTTTAAGTACCAAAGATGGACAAGGTTTGAAAAGTTGTGTGGCAAGGAACTATGGGAGTTCATGAATATAGATAGAACACGAAGACCTCTTATTTCCTTAAATGTATCCCTTAAAATATTGACTAGGCGTAACCTACTGTATTCTCCAAAAATCATCAAACTCCGCAAACTTTTAATGTCTATCCTTTCCTTCAATTTACCCATCTCTTCCTCAAAACTTTGAATATGAGTATCATGCATGAAAATGGATAGGTAGCGAATAGATTGTGGGATGTTATTTGCCTCAATACTAGAACAACTGATGTATGCACATTCTTCAAATGAAACAATCCGTGAAAGATCAAGGAGTAAATCATGCATTACATAATAATTATCATCTCCTTTGGTAAGAAAACCATTATCTAATAGTTCATCCAAATAATTTGATCCTATGTCCTCAATTTTTTCATCTAGTCTGCTGGAACCTATGATGCCTATTGAATCCCAAAAGCGAACAATCTCAAACTTCTCAAACTTATAGTCCTCAGGGAAAAGGGCAAAAGATGAAAAGCATTTTTTTAGATGGAAGGGAAGGTAGTCATAGCTAATTTTCAAGGCTGGGATAATATCATTGGAGTCATGATTTTGTTTTAGCCACTCTTTGTTTTTAAGAATTTTCATCCAATGTTCCTGAAAGGGTTTCTTAATCAATAACCGACCAACTGTTTTGGCTGCAAGTGGGGAGCATTTCAACTTATCTGCTATTTCTTTTGCAATTCCAATTAACTCTTGTTCATCATGCTCATCTTGGATTCTACCAAATGCACATATCTGGAAGAATTTCCAAAACACATCAGGATCCAAACCAGGTAGGTCAATTGGATTAGTTTCTTTTGTCACAATTTCTACAATTTTTGGGAATCGAGTTGTGACAAGAATCATGTTGCCACTGGTTTTGTCCTTTCCGAATGGAGCTAATAGTTTTTCCCACTCATCAGTACTGTTGCATTTCCATATGTCATCCAAGACAATTAGAAACCTTTTGGATTTCAACCTCTCTGAGATGGATTTCTGAAGCAGGTATAAATTGGTAGTTTCATTTGTTATTTTGTTTGTTTCATTTTCAGTGGGAGGTAGGCAGCTCCAGATCTCTTTGGTGAGCTTGAGCACATCAAAATTAGTCGATACACATATCCAGACCCTAACACTGAAATATTTTTCAATCCTTGTATCATTGTATAGGTGCTGGGTGAAGGTAGTCTTTCCAATGCCCCCTTGGCCAACTATAGGAAGAACAGACAAGGTTTTACTACTCTGTGTTACACTGATGATGTCCTTTATAGTTTTCCTAAAAATGGCATCCCTCCCAAACAACTTCTTCTGTGTGATTTCAGAGCTTGTGTCGGGCCTTTTATTGGAGGCAGGCATGTGTGTGGCTGAGGGTTAATGCTTGATACTATCTTGAGCATGTCAGAGACAGGAGTACAATTAGAGTGCAATTCCTCTATGAGCTGCTTGATTTTGTTGGACATGGCCACCCTGTCAAATGGCAACTTTCCAACATGGCCACTGTGGTCAACGGACATGGAATTATTTCTTCTGCTATGAGTGTTATGGACATCATTGGCAGCAGCAACATCATCTTGTGAACGGCAAGAACAGAAGCATGAGAGCCAGTTACCAGCGGTGTTGCGAGCAGCATGGTGGGCATGGTGAGCTTTGGCGCTGAGGCCATCGCCCAAGTCCGGAGTGGCCTCTCGAGTCCCGTCCAGCTTGTCCTGGATCATGAAGTAGTGGATCTCGTCCAGAGCATCCTCAGCCTCATCTGCCTTCTTGCTGAGCTTCTCGAGCAGCCCTTTCAGGCCAGAGTTACCGGCGACGTCCCTACCCTGGGCCGCTTCCAGCAGCGCTCTAGTGTAGAGCATCTCCCTTTCAATGTTATCAAGGTTGAGGCTGGGCTCGGTGCTGGACACGTAGGCTTTCACCGAGTCATCGGAGAGCTTGTTGAGGACTTGACCAAGGAGCCAGTTCGCCACTCCAAGAGCCGTCTCCATCTCCTGCTCCGGCTGAGATGGACTCGGACGGCCGCAGGGGAAATTGGTTTGAGTGTTTGGTGGACACTTGACTGGGTGATCAAAGTACAGGACCGACGTTTGAGTGCTGGAAAAGCTGGATGTGTGAGCCCAGCGCCCAGAACCAACGTTTGCTTACATGGCGGGTCAGGTAATTGATTGGTCTCTTGGTCCTAAAGCAACTTGAAATGCCAAAGTTGACAGCTTTATTTCCCCCCGCAAGATGTCGTGAGTCCCGATGTAATGCGTGATTATTAGCAGCACTGCACTAATATGATAGTGCGGTGCCATGTCGATACGTTGCCGCTCCCTTGGTCCATCTGAAAGAACAAACAGCAAAGTAACATGCCAAGATTACATACGAAGGAAGGCATCTAAACAAGTACATTTTTTTTGAAAAAGGAAATGTTCCTACCTCTGTGGACGCACACAACCAAGTCCTTGCAAAGTTTTCAGCTCATCTGGTGATTACAATCCAACAGATAAGAGAATACCAAATTGTAGGGAAAATAAAAAAAATATTATCGTTTGTACATCTATTCTTGGTGAAAATATCCAAAGCAATGACATGCATGCAAAGCTTTGCTCGCCGATCGGATGGTCTCCCTTGTATCCTCACGCTGTAGCAATACTCAAAAACATAACCAACATGTTCTCCTAAAGATAGCCTGCATAAAGGAGGTGACACATTTTTTTCTCCAAAAAAAGATCATTATGCTTTCCCAAATAATGGCTACAACCCTAAGAAGATTAACTTGCCACTACCACAATCCTGAATTAGCTTGAGTGCTCAGAATTTTCTTGAGGGCCAAAATAAAACCGTCAAGGACAGTATAGTTTTCTTAGCAGCATTACTGAACTCTCAATGAAACATGTAGGTTGAAGTACTCCCTCCGTCCTATAATATAATGCATTCTAGTATTCAAAATTTGTCTTCAAATATAATGCATTCTAGAGGACAAAACCAATTTTACATTAAATACTTCCATTTATCAACCCATCACCATTAATCACGTTGATGATAACGTCTGATTAGTAAATAAAACGAGGGTACATGCACCTTTTATGTTCTCTCTTAATTTATCTTAAAATTCCTAAAATGCAGTATATTACAGGACAGAGGGAGTAACTGTAACACCCAAAAATTTGCTTCTTTGGAAATAGAGCTAAAATGATTTAATTATGAATGTTTTGTGCTCATGAAACATAGTAAAATAAAATTTTCATTGAATTAAAATTCATCTTAAGATGTAGCAACATTGTTGCCGATGCATTTGTGTTTTTGTATTGCTTGGTTTTGACCAAAGATTAAAATGAATTCAAGTAGTTCTTTCAAAATGCGTTTAGGTCGATTTTCCTTCTCCGATATACATATATCATTTTTCTACAATCAAGTTCCTTGTTTCTCACCTTAAGTTTTCGTTGAGAGTTTCCTCAAATATTTTCGTTGTAACCCAAATCACTCCTTCCAGTTTCTCGTCCGTCAATCAACCTCTACAAACTTTTCAGGAATTTTTTCGGCTTTTATGTGCCTTGTTTCTACTTGTCTGTGAGCATAATCTTATTCTTAGATGCTCCAAATTATCTTATCATGAGCTCCAAATACTTTATTTGGGTTCCTCATATTCCATAATGTCTCTGGATTTCCCCGAATTTTCGGAGCTTTCGGAGTATTTTTTCGCGGCTTAAATAATAATTCTGGACTTTTCTAGAATTATTTTATCCACGAAAATAATTAATTCCGAAAATAATAAATTTCTCATTTTTTCAACGCTCAAAGCCCATGTGCAATAATCTTAATAAATCTCAAAGGCCCATACATTTATTTACTAATGGGCTTTAATAATTAATTAGGCCTATTAGTAAAGACAGAGGGTGCAACATCAATTAGTACCATATTGCTAGTTGATGTGAAGGCGAGGAGTTTTCTCCCAATAAATATGTACCTATTCCATGGGCAAAGCACACCAAAACTACTGTAAGGTGTCACACCCGGTTTTCCAAAGAACAAAACCAGACTAATCATATGTGTGCCCAGCAAGTCCACACATATGTCAGAATGAAAAAGTATCAGAAACAATGTTATTATATAACGTATACATAGCTACATTAACACTTACATCATAGTATCGCGGAACGGTGACTAAACTTCAGGCTCCATTCTTCTCAGGGACGGCTGACTGGTGGCTTCGTATGCCAAACACTTCTGAAAAGACTTCTGAAAACTCCAGTACCTCTTTATCCTTCTTCTAAGCAGCACCTCACTACACACTGAGGTGTGGGGGAATAGCAAGAGTGAGTCCATGTCGAACTCAACAAGTATAACATAGGGTTCATGAGGCACAAAAGGTTAGACACTGTTTGACTGCGTTTAGCTTTTAATCATCATATAATTAGCAATTGAATAGCATCAAGGTATTCCAATTTCCATTAATGAACCAATGATCAATTGTAATAAGGATAATGAATAGCATTAACATGAGCATAATAGTAACAACAGTAATTAAGCATGATATAACAATGGTGATCAACTATTCTGTAAGAATCTCCAAGGCCGCTCGTGTCCGTGAGCACGGCTAGTGTACCAGTTTATTAAACTCTGCGCAGAGGTGTACACTTTCACTGTGAGTCATGATTTCTAAATGTGTGGGGAGATCTAACCCTAACACCGGAGAACCATATAAAGCCATTCAAAAGTTCGTCTAACAAGTTAGGGCCATTAGATTCACTCGGCAGGCAAATGTAGGAACCCCTTTTCAAATGGCACAATTCCTTCTCGGCTATACTCATAGACTAGAGGCTGTCCTACACCCAACGTGTCAAGCCATTCTTACGCCATTTAAGGTAACCACTAACAAGCTAGAAAAGGTCTCTTGAACAACTAGAGCCAGAGCCATATAGCCCTCACAACTGTACTGTATGTCCCGGTTATCACTTACAGGTAAGTCCTTACGGAGAGAAACCAGAGCAACAATATAACCTCTTGCTCTAGCCCCCTTTTCAACAGTAATAAAATCATCTTAATGGTTGGTTGCTTAATCCATTAGACAAATTACAAGATCATTGTTCATAATTAAGCAGTAGCAATAGCTACCCAAATGCACAATCCATTGGTGACAAGGAAATAAGATATCAATAGCTAAGTTATAATCTCTATGGTTGTCATATGTATGATAATTTCAGTGAATAGGACAACAAGGATGGTCCCATATTATACTTGCCTTTTTCCCAAAGTTAAGCTACTCAGAATCTTCAGCTGTTATCTTTCGGTCTCCAACTTTTGCTTCGACTGTCGGTCCTCAGCTCCTAGTCTTCAGCGCTGACAAACCACGCTTCTACTCGCAGCAACCAAGCACAGCAAACAGACATCAAACACACTTAAGAACAAACATCATACAAAGAAAACATTTTAAAAGGAAGCGCACTAAACGTCACGACTTGTTGCTATGGTTACGAGAACGCAGGAACGACTAAGGACAGACATCAAACAAAAGCGATGCTTAAAAAGAGAGCGCACTAGACGAAACGGTGCTACAATCACGAGAGCGCAAGAATGACGGTGAATGGAACTGCTATTGAAAGACACATCTATCAAGGTGCTTGCACATAACTAAAAGAGCAAACTATGATTCATTTTATTTAATGAGAAGAGGTAATGGATATTTTTAAAGTGAAATTGACTGAATTATATTGCGTTATACAAGTCAAAGTCAAATCTTAGTGATATATTATTTACACATGATTATATATTATTTAAGGCATTTAAGCATTTATAGTTTAGATAAACATAACTTAGATGTGAGCAACTAATTTGAATCAATATATATTTCAAGGTTGACCTAATCAAATCATAATTTAAAAAGGCATGATATTAATAATATTAGCATTGTTTTCATGAAAGACCAATGATTAAACTCTAAGTTGCTTTTGTTTGTTTTTTATTATAGACACAATTGCATAAGCACTAATCAATTTAAATATTTATAACTTAGATAACATGGAACATGTGAGGGCACTAACCGCTATTTCATGTTTTGTATTGAAACTAAACAAATTATAATTAAAAAACATTTAAGTTAATATTAATCACGTTAATGTTTGATTATAAAAAGACTGAATTGTAAATCTAAATTGCTTTTTTAAATAGAAACTTAGTTGCGTATATATTAACCAATGTGATATTTAACTTATAAAATTCAGAGACATGTGACATGTTAGACACCATTGCTAACATGTAGCTTACGGCCGGCATGGTTTCAACGCAACACGAACAACATACAAGCAAACAAGGTAGACTAAGAACACCACACCACATAAGAGAAAACATCGTACTAAAAGAGAGCTAGCTACTATGGTCATGATAATGTAAAAGATGCTGTTAACAGAACTATCGTTATAGAAAAACAACTATTGGGGAATTTATTTATATTATATAAAAGAAACAACTACACACTTGATTATTGTAATTAAATAAAACCATAAGAATGACATTAATTCAGATTAGTCACATCATATTTTAATTGAAAATCAAGTTCGAACTAGTCATATTTTTTTATTTATAAATGAACATGTCTCATATTATTTAATTCATTTAAACTTTATTTGACAAAAATAAATAAACATGTGAGAGCATCTACTCTAATTATATGGAGCACGTGTTTAAGCTAAGCATATTATAAATTAGAAACTACTTCTGTTGCAGTTAATCAAGTTAACAGTGGATATGGTAAAGGCGAATCGTTAAACCATGTGTTGCTTTTAGTTAGAAAATATTTACCAGCACATTAATCAAACTAATATTAAATTATATACACATAAACTCGTGGCATGAAGAACGTTGCTGCTAAGCCGTGGATTACGTCAATATGATCTTAACGCAACAAAAATAGACTAACAGAACTAAAACAATCCTCTGGGATTTAGTATAGATTGGGTTAACAAGGAAACTAGATTGGGTTAACAAGGAAAACGGAGACTTCAAGAGAGTAGATACGTACTATGCACATCAGACGGTTTCCTGGGCAAGTCCCGTACGTGATCTGCATTGCTGCTTGCTTTGCTTGAAATACCGGGCAATGATGCCATCTTTTACTGAAGATACGTAGGCACAAAAACTAGTCATGGTGCTGCAGAGAAGAGTTCATGCAGGGATGATACGTGGAGATGCTCACCATGGCTAAATACGAATGGACAGGCAATGATGACAACATGCTCGCCCCAGCGATGAGAGAAGGGCCAGCGGCAAGAGCTTCACCTGGTAGTGCCCCTCTGTCAGTGCTCCCGCGGCAGCCGGCAGGACCTCTGGACGACCTGAGCCTCTTCACGGAAGCCCCGGATACATAGCAGCAGCATGCCTTGCTGACGTCGGGCATCGGCGAGATTTCGGCCAGTTTTCATGGCTGGCGATCCTTTGATGTACACATGTACAGGGATGGAGAACCTTCAGAACTTAATTGCAGGAGATGACTAGCGGTGGCCTGCATGTGCCCGACGTGAATATGAGCATGATGTCCGGCTGAAAAGATTTGCAGGGTATGTGCATGGCAGCTGGCTAGCTAGTTGGAAAACAGACCTTTAGAGCTCGGGCAGCAAACGCTTGGCTTCCTCACCTGCTCGGGCAGGGAGAGCACAGCCAGCCTTAGCGACCTGGAAAACCGCAGCCGCGGCACATCGGCAAGTACGTACATACGATCGACGACAATGCATGCAGATCGCATTGATAGGGCATGCTCAACTAGACGAGAAGTGGGGCCTCCTCCGGCGATGCATCCGCGGGCGGGTTTAAAAAGAAGTCGGCGATGATTGCTCCAAGCATGGCAGACATGGCTATCGGCAGCTGCACGGCGGTGAAGCAGCAGCGGACAGCAACAACGGCGGCGACGAGCTTTTCTTCTCGGTGAGATCCTGGGCGGCTCCGGCGCTTGCGCTAGGGTTCGGGGAAAGCGGTGGGCGCAAGGGGCCGCTTTTATGGGGACCTTCGCATGGGCGCACACTACTCAGCGAAGATGGCATGGTGGCGGACTCCGGATCGCGGCAGAGTCCGGGTCGATCTCGACTCGAGGTAGGAGACAACGGTGGCACATATGATTTGCAGGGCATCTAGGGCAGCAGGAGTTTGCTATTTATAGATAGATGATCATCTCATTACTGTCATGATGAAGTCCTTGACGTGCACGACGTACAAATTAGTTTTGTGCTAGGACAAGGAGAGGGCTAGCTGTTTGCTTGCTTCCGTGGATTGTATCACGGAAAGCACTTGCATGCACGTGTATATATATATATATATATATATATATATATATATATATATATATATATATATATATATATATATATATATATATATATATATATATATATATTTAAGATACGGCGAGAGGTGGAGGGAGCGGCGGCTCGCGATAAGGGTTGTACTTCTGAAACCAGGGCGTCGAGGGCTACGCCGGCATATATATAGTCGTAGGGTTTGGAAACTTTTCGGAATTTCTTAATTTCAGGATTATTTTAATTCCGCGAATAAAATAATTCTAGAAAATCTAGAATTACCTTTTTGGCCGTGAAAAATAGCCCGGAGCTCAGAAAAATCACGGAAAAAATCCTAGAGACTCTTGGGGAGATAAGGAACTCAACCAAATGATTTTGAGCTCGTGAAAAGATTGATGAAGAGATCAAGGAAAAAGATTAAGCTCACGGAAATTGAAATTTTAAATCCAGAAAATACCAAAAAGTTTTCCGATGAGAAGTAAACGTCGTCCTATGATATTAAAAAAAATAATAGCACTCACCAACACCAAAGACAAGCATCACACAAACACCACATTATCAAATTAATATGAAAAAGTTTTAAAACACAATTTTCTATATTTAAATTAGCAGCAAATTAACTTATCTAATAAATTTATTCAAATATTGAAATCATTTATTTTATTTAGTGTTTTTCTATGCACAACCCAAAATAGAAATTTTGGGGTGTGACAATTCTACCCCACTTAACAGGAATCTCGTCCAGAGATTTGGAGAGACTAGGGAGAAAGATAAAGTTGATCTGCAAGTCTTCACTCTTCCTTCATCAACTCCTATCCAATGATGATGCCACAAGCTCAAAACCAACTTTGTAAATGTCTCCTTTAGACCCTTACGATCCTTGTAGATGGTTCTAAGATGTTACCAACCCTGAGAAAAGATACTTGCACTCGACAGTGACTTTGCAACCATGTAGATAGCTGATGCTTTCAGATGACGAAATAGAATGTATAAAACCACCATCTTATATCGTCTTTAGTTTGACAAACCCCCTTAAGAAGAGATCAACTAGAGAACACCAAAGAATAGCTTGCATTTGTTTCTGAGTGATAACTACCATCACATCCTTCTATCACCTCAAAGAGACTCATGAGCATATGCAAGAACAAGTAATCTGCACTTCCTCGCGAGCAGAAAAATAGCAGTGCAGAGATACAGTTATAACTCGAGTTCTGTAAATCCAATGATGTTGTAGCTTATACCGTTGGAAAGCTTATCAAATTTACTACAACTTTCTTACAGAACACTTCTCCAGATTCTGCAGTTAAGGTGGTCTAAAACTGTGTACAACAGAAACTATTCCAGGTTGCTGACAGCACAGATGCGTCGCCTTGTGATTTTCATAACTGCCAAACCATAATAGCTATCAGGGTGGTTCTTATGGTCAGAGAAAGATTTTGAAGTCTACTATTATCCAGAATTTATTCATGATTTTTGGGCATCCAAAAATAGAGATAGAAGCTAAGGAAGACAGACTGCTCTGAAAAGATAGGATAAGGTAAAAACGAGATTCAGAGAGACTAGAGAGATAGATAACACTAATTCTCAAGTCTTCATGCTTCTTTGCTTTGTGTTGATGAGATATAAGACATGGATCAAGGATAGCCAAAAGATGACAAGAAAGATAAGGTTTGATCTTTAGTTCTTCATGCCTCGTCGCTGGAGATATTCAGGACTTGTTGTTGTTGATAGTAGATGCTACCCCACTTAACAAAGATTTTGATCCACCTGGCGATGTCATTGAAGGCAACACTTTCTCTAAGGCTTGCTGCTATTGATGAGTCCTTCATGTGTTGATCCTCCATTAAGATGAGATAAAGAAGATATCATGACAACCAAGGGTAGATAGGAACGGTGTAAGAGAAAAATAGCAAAAATTAAGATCGATTGAAAGATAAGTAGGATAAAAGATGACACTACCCCTCTTAACATGGATCGAGCTACTCCTTAAGACTTATACCTTCCAAGTCACCTTTGAAAACACGAGAACAAGGACAACACACAAGCAACACATCAAGTAAAACAAGCACACATCACATCATCGATACTACACGTATTTCTTCAACAATGGTGGTCATCCTAAGGAAAGATTATAGATGATAAAAGGCCATCGAATCTTTGAACCAGGTGGAATCAGAAAACTTTTAGTAAAAACAACGTAAAACAAAATCCAAGAGAGTAAGAAATAATAGCTCAAAGGAAGCTATCAAGGAGGGGATACAACATGACAAGGAAGAGGAAATAGTCAAAATCAATGAGTCAAGGGATGACAAAAATAGTTTTATAGTAAAATAAGTTTTAGAATACGGCCAGTGCTACTTGGCATACGTCCTACAGTCAACACCGCTCTGATACCACTCTGTCACACCTGGTTTTCTAAAAAACAAAACCAGGCTAATCATATATGTGCTGAGGAAGTCCACACATATGTCAAAATAAAAAAGTATCAGAAACAATGTTATTATATAACGTATACATAGCTGCATAGTACAAGCCGAAACTTCCACCATGATTGCTCGTGAGCATACGTTCTACTCCAAGAAGAAGAAGAGGTATTTACTTGAATTCCACCGTCTAGATCACATTAAAAACCAGATTTTCATTTATTTTCAAAATTAAAATTCTAGGTATTTACAAAACTGTCACTATCTTGTTTAGGCCATATCTTCTATGTTTTAACTCCGTTTTGACCCGTTCAAATTGCGTAAGATTTGTAATTTCATAATCTACATGTTAGTGCTACTGTTGGTTAGGTTTTCTACCTTTAAGATTCAATGTTAGATTTAATCTATTGTTTTACTAAATAAAATCTCGTTAAATTCATAACTTATTTGTTTTAATTCTGAATTAGTCCGTTCAAATTGCAATGGATTTATAACAACATGAACTACGTATTAGTATTAATGTTTTCTTTATCAAAATCTCTGGAATTTCATAGTTTAGATCTAACTTGATTAATAACTGTGCAACTAGATTTATAAATAAAATATTATTGATTTCTCCTTTAGTTTTCTAAATTTAAATGTAATTTAGCCTAAGTCACTTTTGAATATCTATAAAAATTATTTTATCCTATATATATGATTTTATATAGTTAAAACAAATGAGACATATAATTTTCCGTTTTATACAACAAAATCTTTCGGTAGATGTATCTTTTCAACCATAGCTTCGATTAGCGTGCTTTTCGCGTTTGTGTGTTCGTAGCAACGTGTAGAATCTCTTTAAAATCTTTTCACTTGTTATTTCATATGTTTGGTGTACTGATCTAATTTAGATCTATTGTTTACTTCGTGTATGATTGTATGAACGCTTGTGTGGTGCTTTATAATCATGTCCAGTCGATGAGATTTACGTGGTGATCAAGAAGCAGTTCATTGAAGGTTTCGATTTGAAGAAGGATCTAAGTTAAGGCAGGTATAGCATGGGATTATTCTTGTTAACTAATCACTTTTAAAGCACTTAAATCACTATGCATGTGTCTCCTTGTTAAGGATGCCTTAGAAATTGATCTTGTACCTTGTCGCCTATGGTTTTGCATTGGGTAGCTATTGCTAGTGCTCAACATAAACTATGATCTTGTAATTTGACTAATGGAATATGCAATAACATTAAAAGATGACTTTTTAGTAACATAATGAAAGAGGGCTAGAGCATGGGGCTATCTTATGGTGCTCTAGTTTCTCTCCATAAGGACTTATCTGTAAGCGAACATCCGGGACTTACAGTACAGCTGTGAGGGCTACATGGCTCTGGCTTTAGTCATATAAGAGGACCTTTTCTAGCTTGTTAGAGGTTACCCGAAAGGGCGCAAAAGGGGTGTTTCTCGGGTTGGGTGTAGTGCGGCTTCTGTCCTTATGTGTATAGGCTGCGCGTCATTGTGCCATACGGAAGGGGAGCTCTACATTCGCAGGTTACAGAAACCTAGCGGCCCTAACTTGTTAGAGGAACCTTGGAAAGACTTCATAGTGAAACCTGTCTGCCTATTGAGGCCTTGCAAACCTCGGGCTTATGGGGATCACGACTCATAGTGAAAGTGTACAACCTCTGCAGAGTGTAAAACTGGTATATCAGTCGTGCTCATGGTCACGAGCGGCCTTGGACCCTTACGGAATAGATGATCACTATTGAACTGTAATATGCTTATATTTTTGCTATTCATTCTTCATATTACTTGATCATATGTTTATTCTGGGATTAAAGACATCTTGATGCTACTCATATGCTAAAACTTTGCCAACTAAAAGCTACATGCAGTTAAACCCGTGTCATGCCTCTTGAGCCTCATGAACCCCATGTTATGCTTGTTGAGTTCGACATGGACTCACCTCTGCTATTTGCCCTACATCTCAGGAAGGGTACCAGACTGCTAGATTCTGGAATTGTTAGGCTTGTGATCAACCAGTCAGTTTGATCCTGGAGTGAAGGTTACACCCAGTGTTCGGAGTTGTCTTGCCGCTGTGTTGCTCTCTAAGGTTATATCTTATACTATTGCGTTATGTTTAATAAGCATTTGTCTTTTGATATTACACTTATCTGCAGCTATATGTGAGATTTGACCTCTTTATTTCACATATAGTGTATATCTGGTTTTGTCCTTAAAAGTGGGTGTGACAGAGTGGTATCAGAGCAATACTGACTGTAGGACGCAAGCCTAGTGAGAAATTGGCCGTCTTAAGGTTATGAACTTTGCTATAAAATCCTTGTTCTATAATCCTTGACATTTTCTTCTCTACTATATATCTACCCTTGATATTTGTCTCCTCCTTGATGCTTATTTTAAGCCTTTGCTCTCATCTATACTCATTGCCTTGATATGCTTTTAGAATCTTCTCTTACCACCTTCTTGCGAAATCAGAAGAGGAGCTTTAGGATCTTTACCCTTAATATAGTGATAACGATAGTATCGCAAGTTGTGTCAATGTTTGTAGTGTGAACATTAAGTATTTGGTTGGTTTGTCTTAGTGCTTATGGTTGTTTTGGATCTTTGTAATGATTGCAATGATCTTGTGGAGTATTCCTATAATTTCATTTAGATGTATGATTAAGGCATAAGGATTAATGGATAGATATAGTTGGGTTTTGGTTATCTTCTGTTTTCTCTCTATTCTGTCTTTTTGGAGCAGTATGTCTTCTTTGGTTCATACCTTTGTTTTTGGATGACCAAAAATCATGGGAAAATTCTATACAATAGTATACATCAATATCCTTCTGTGACCGTAAGAATCACCTTGATAGCTATTATGGTTTGGGAGTTACGAAAACCACAAGGCGATGTATCTGTGCTGTCTAAAACCTAGAACAGTCTCTATTGTACACTGTTTTCGACCAACTTATCTCTAGAATCTGGAAAAGTGTTCAATAAGAAAGTTGTGAGGAATTTTATAAGCTTTCCAACGGTATAAACTACAAATTCATGGGATTAACAGAACAAGAGTTATACCCGTTTTACTATGTTTCTGTTTTTTCATCTCGCGAGGAATTCCAGATTATTTGTTCTCACCTATGCACATGAGTTTCTCTTGGATATCAGAAGATATTTATGATGGTTAATTCACTCAAAAGAAAAAGGCAAGCTACTTTTGTTTCTCCCTAGTGTATCTTTTCTTAAGGGGGGTAGCCGAGTTAAAGAAGTTGCAAGTTGAAGGATTCCAACATTCCAGTGCTTCACTTGGAAGAATCGGTTATGCTCACGGTGGAGAAGTCACTATCGAGTGCAGACATCTTTTCTCAGGATTGATGACTAGTTGGATCGTTTACACAAAGCTCGGGTAATCATCAGGATTGGTCTTCAATTCAAGCTATCATCAGTAGCTATCATCAGTTGGGAGTTCAACCTTCAACATACCCAAGTTAAATTGGCATGGATAACGTAGGAAGGTGATGTTGGAAATCTAGGGTCGGTTCTACAGAGACTTAGGAAACCTCACTACTATACCAAGCATGGCTAGTAAGTTTTGGATAGGTTATCTCTAACGGTGGAATTATGTAGAAGAACATAAGAATTTACGCGTTAAGTTAGAACCCCCCAAGGATGAGGTGTGACTTAAAGTTACTTTGGGATAGTGAGAATCCGTTAGATGATCATTGGAGGTATTACAATGATGGACAAACATCTCGTCAAGATTTGGGATGTGCTCTATGCAAGAAAAGAGGTAGCTTATGCATTAAGTCAATTAAGTGACTTGGACCACCTGACACATGATATGGAGATATCCAAAGTGGAACATGATATGCTCTCTTCTCGGACATAAGAGAGATATCTACATGGAACATTAGAGTCTAGAAGGCATTTACACTAAGTTGGGGTTGAGTTAGTGACATTATCATTGGATTTGAGTTGATTAAGACATGGAAGGTGCTATCATTTGGAAGAAGCAAAAGTCTTGCTGATGCCCTTAGCAAGGGAGAGTGTGCTAAGAAGATTTGGACGACACCAAGGACTAAGCATTTGTTCTTAAGTGTTTAACAACTTAACCTGGACATGAATGGACATATGTTTTCAAGATTGGTGATAGAACCTACTTTGGGCAAAGAAAGTAAGGAGACTATGTTGGAAGGTGAATGTATGAAGTAGGAGGTCTGATAGTATGGATTAGAAAGGGATATAGTCAAACATGATGCAAGTTATTGCGTTGCAGTTTGGATCTGTGGGGACAAGAGTTTGTTATACAAGTGATTGCAAGATGTTCCGTGTGAGAAGTGTAAAGAGTGTTGATGTGAAGAGTAAGCTAGCACCCCACCGCTATGGTTTATCAAAGGTACTAACAAGGAAAACAAGGAGTGACCTAATAGTTGAAACTTACCCGAGAATTGGTTTAGAGTTACCTCCGGGCTATGAGGAATACCTGTCAAAATCTCAGAAATAGTGAGCCAATTACTCGAAGTAAGATTATCAAGGTATGTAGAAACAATGGAGTGATGCTAAGAGGATGAGGCTACTTGATCAAGTGAAGAAGATCTATAGTCAGAGTTTCCATATATCTTGGATCACTATCTTCCGAATCTCGGGACGAGATTCATCTTAAGGGGGTAGAATTGTAACACCCTAAAATTTGCTTCTTTGGAAATAGAGCTAAAATGATTTAATTATGAATGTTTTGTGCTCATGAAACACAGTAAAACAAATTTTCATTGAATTAAAATTCATCTTAGGATGTAGCAACATTGTTGCCGATGCATTTGTGTTTTTGTATTGCTTGGTTTTGACCAAAGATCAAAATGAATTTAAGTAGTTCTTTCAAAATGCGTTTAGGTCGATTTTCCTTCTCCGATATACATATATCATTTTTCTACAATCAAATTCCTTGTTTCTCACCTCAAGTTTTCGTTGAGAGCTTCCTCAAATATTTTCGTTGTAACCCAAATCACTCCTTCCAGTTTCTCGTCCGACAATCAACCTCTACAAACTTTTTAGGAATTTTTTCGGCTTTTATGTGCCTTGTTTCTACTTGTCTATGAGCATAATCTTATTCTTAGATGCTCCAAATTATCTTATCATGAGTCCCAAATACTTTATTTGGGTTCCTCATGTTCCATAATGTCTCTGGAAAATTTCCCCGAATTTTTAGAGCTTTCGAAGTATTTTTTCATGGCTTAAATAATAATTCTGGACTTTTCTAGAATTATTTTATCCATGAAAATAATTAATTCCAAAAATAATAAATTTCTCATTTTTTCCAACGCTCAAAGCCCATGTGCAATAATCTTAATAAATCTCAAAGGCCCATACATTTATTTACTATAATGAGCTTTAATAATTAATTAGACCTATTAGTAAAGACAGAGGGTGCAACATCCATTAGTACCATATTGCTAGTTGATGTGAAGGCGAGGAGTTTTCTCCCAATAAATATGTACCTACCCCATGGGCAAAGCACACCAAAACTACTGTAAGGGAAACCCCTAGTTTGGAAAATCACTCGTGTAGTAAATTATATTTTCTCCTCCCACTACAAGAAATCTGTTAATCCGTGATGAAAAATTTCCGTCACAGATCACAAAAAACCGTCACTATTCAGCATCTGTGATGGTTTTAAAGATCGTCACGGATTGAGCGTCATGGATTGACCCCGTGACGGTTTACCAAAAACCGTCACAGATTAATGGAATCAGTGACGGTCTCAAACCGTCGCAGTAGAGCCCGAAG
The DNA here is from genome assembly GCA_038087645.1 of Saccharum hybrid cultivar R570. NCBI lineage: Eukaryota > Viridiplantae > Streptophyta > Magnoliopsida > Poales > Poaceae > Saccharum > Saccharum hybrid cultivar. The sequence continues at coordinate 29,515,813 of JAQSUU010000804.1, forward strand.
CCTAGTTAGCCCAGCCCAAGCCCATTTCCTGTGACGAATAAAAACCGTCACGGATGAATTGCCACATCATCATAAATGCTTACATGGATGACACTCATTTGCAATATATTTTCAGCCAATGTACGTCATTTCAGCCCACATAACACATACATTTTACATAATCAACATCTCGACATAGATTATAGGCCACCCACATAACGCATATAGTTTACATTCATAACAAAATCAACATAGTGCCATTGGATACTCTACAAGAAGTACTCACAAGACTAAATCACAGGTCATAATAACATATGGTCTAAAGCCAAAATACTTGTCTGAATCATTCTGAATGTAACTACAGTTAAGGAATGACCTACTCCTTCACTAAAAAGCAAAGGACCAAGGGTATTGATGTCATCAGTGGTATCAAAATCACCACCTCTTCTAGTTGCTTGTCTCATCCTAATTTTCAACACAAAGTAAAACTGCACCTCGCAAAAAAATCTGTCAGGAAGGACCAAGCTACCATGTCCCTCACTTGTGTTGCTTGTTGCAAAGCTGCAACCTGCAAATGAACAAAAGACAAAAGAAAATAAGTAGCTGGCCAGAATGACTACTACAAGCAGACTGCTAACTTACTCGAGAAAAGAAAATAAGGCAAGGCTAATAAATGCAAAACTATCAACAAGCTAGAGTTAACATGCACACTATTACAAGCTAACTTACTCAAGAATAATTACTACACTCACACAACAAGCAGACTGCTACAAATACGAAAAAAAAGACTAAGGATAGCTAATTACAGTAGTAGTAGTATAGACAGAGACTGTTATTGCTACTAAATTACTGCTCATGTCAATACACTTACACACAATTGCTACTTACAGAACCCAAGTTTATTTAGTGTTCAGATTGTAGAACCCCTGTTTAATTAGTGTTCAGTTTGCAGAACCCAAGTTTAATTTGCGTACAAATCTGTAGGTTACACTTACACATGAGCCACATAAGTATACACTTCAGGAAATGTTTACTCTTCAGACAAAACATGTCCAGCACCCTGTCTTAATAAATTATATACTTTTTAGCAAGTATTTCATTTATAAATAAATACTTTTAACTTCTCGGCAATGAAATCAGTAGAATAGCAATGCAGCATTTGACATACTTTCGAGCAATGCACACACCTGATGGTTTCTCTCACTATACACTTATTACCGGACAAGGAAAAGAAAAAACATACCTAGATATGGATTAAGGATTAAGAAGTTTCTTGTAGTGGAAGCACTTTAGGGCACCTACAGAAAGCACAGACAATGCAAGCATCGTCAACCGATCTGAAGCATGTTAGGGCACCTCCAAAATCTGAAGAACATCAGGAAACCCTGCACTTTTTCCAAGTTGCATTTCATAGAACTAGTACACATTTTTTTATTGAAAAAACAACAAAAACTACAGTATTTGTTCAGCACAAAGCCATCATTGGACAGGCATGGTCGGGCATCAATGATTATCTGTCCCATACATCCAACTAATTTATCTCAGGCAAGGTCTGATGTACGCCTGTCATTGCAAACTGATGTTTATCGTCTCGCAAGAAATCAACCAAGAAAAGGAAGCAGCCTACGCACATCCATCAGAGAGAACAATAACAGACATGGAAAATAATAGGCTAATTCATTTCTTGATGAACGGGGAACCAGGAACCAGGAAAAACCGATAGCAGTAGTACCAAGAGCAGACTCCTGCCTTGAACCATCCTCTGCATACACTACGGTCTAAGGAGAGGGGTAATCAGACAGGCTCACCTGAACCAACCGCCGCCATGACCCGGGAAGCAGGTGACCCGGCACAGTGGTTGTCTAGATCGGGTTTGCAGCGACCACAGCCTCGCCTCGCCGGTGTGCAGGGCTCTGATCGCTGGCCGCCGCCAGATCTGTGCTAGACGCGCGGGATCAAGCGCCTAGCAGGCCAAGACCGCCGGATCTAGCGACGAGCCATGCCGCCAGCACAGCGCCGCTCGGCACGGGCGCATGGGCTGCCGGCAGCCACCGTTGCAACCTCCTCCGCGTCTGACACCACTTGGGATGGGGGCAGGGGCTGAGTGGGCTGGCACCCTTGGTCTCTTCTTCGTGCCCTCCTCAGCGCCTCAGCCTCCGCGTCCTCCACGACGAGGGCCAAATCCGCAGCGGCCTGGATGAGGACGACCACTAGTGCAGAGAGGGAGGCAGTCGGGATGGTCTGGGCTGAGCGGCGGCGGCTGTTGCGGAGAGGGAGGCAGCAGGTGTGTGGGGTTAGGTTTTGGGGGTCCTTAATATATGTGAGCGTGTAATGGGCTTTGGGCTGGATATCCACTACTGTAGCTCATAGAATGCTTGAGAGGTGTGCATTGTTCGTGACGGTTTCTCAATACGTCATAGAAAATCCGTCACAGATTCACATAAATCTTGTAGTGTCCTCTTGCCACCGTCCGACGAAGCCACCAGGCTGCATAGTACAAGCCGAAACTTCCACCATGGTTGCTCGTGAGTATACGTTCTACTCCAAGAAGAAGAAGATGTATTTACTTGAATTCCACCGTCTAGATCACATTAAAAACCAGATTTTGATTTATTTTCGAAATTAAAATTCTAGGCATTTACAAAACTGTCACTATCTTGTTTAGGCCATATCTTCTACGTTTTAACTCCGTTTTGACCCGTTCAAATTGTGTAAGATTTGTAATTTCATAATCTACATGTTAGTGCTACTGTTGGTTAGGTTTTCCACCTTTAAGATTCGATGTTAGATTTAATCTATTGTTTTACTAAATAAAATCTCGTTTAATTCATAACTTATTTGTTTTAATTCTGAATTAGTCCGTTCAAATTGCAATTGATTTATAATAACATGAACTACGTATTAGTATTAATGTTTTCTTTATCAAAATCTCTGGAATTTCATAGTTTAGATCTAACTTGATTAATAACTATGTAACTAGATTTATAAATAAAATATTATTGATTTCTCCTTTAGTTTTCTAAATTTAAATGTAATTTAGCCTAAGTCACTTTTGAATATCTATAAAAAGTATTTTATCCTATATATATGATTTTATATAGTTAAAACAAATGAGACATATAATTTTCCGTTTTATACAATAAAATCTTTCGGTAGATGTATCTTCTCAACCATAGCTTCGATTAGCGTGCTTTTCGCGTCTGTGTGTTCGTAGCAATGTGTAGAATCACTTTAAAACCTTTTCACTTGTTATTTCATATGTTTGGTGTACTGTTCTAATTTAGATCTATTGTTTGCTTCCTGTATGATTGTATGGACGCTTGTGTGGTGCTTTATAATCATGTCCAGTCGGTGAGATTTACGTGGTGATCAAGAAGCAGTTCATTGAAGGTTTCGATTTGAAGAAGGATCTAAGTTAAGGCAAGTATAGCATGAGATTATTCTTGTTATCTAATCACTTTTAAAGCACTTAAATCACTATGCATGTGTCTCCTTGTTAAAGATGCCTTAGAAATTGATCTTATACCTTGTCGCCTATAGTTTTGCATTGGGTAGCTATTGCTAGTGCTCAACATAAACTATGATCTTGTAATTTGACTAATGGAATATGCAATAACATTAAAAGATGACTTTTTAGTAACATAATGAAAGAGGGCTAGAGCATGGGGCTATCTTATGGTGCTCAAGTTTCTCTCCGTAAGGACTTATCTGTAAACGAACATCTGGGACTTACAGTACAATTGTGAGGGCTACATGGCTCTGGCTTTAGTCATATAAGAGGACCTTTTCTAGCTTGTTAGAGGTTACCCGAAAGGGCGCAAAAGGGTTGTTTCTCGGGTTGGGTGTAGTGCGGCTTCTGTCCTTATGTGTATAGGCTGCGCGTCATTGTGCCATACAGAAGGGGAGCTCTAAATTCGCAGGTTATAGAAACCTAGCGGCCCTAACTTGTTAGACGAACCTTGGAAAGACTTTATAGTGAAACCTGTCTGCCTATTGAGGCCTTGCAAACCTCGGGCTTATGGGGATCACGACTCACAGTGAAAGTGTACAACCTCTACAGAGTGTAAAACTGGTATATCAGCCGTGCTCACGGTCACGAGCGGCCTTGGACCCTTACGGAATAGATGATCACTATTGAACTATAATATGCTTATATTTTTGCTATTCATTCTTCATATTACTTGATCTTATGTTTATTCTGGGATTAAAGACATCTTGATGCTACTCATATGCTAAAACTTTGCCAACTAAAAGCTACATGCAGTTAAACCCGTGTCATGCCTCTTGAGTCTCATGAACCCCATGTTATGCTTGTTGAGTTCGACATGGACTCACCTCTGCTATTTGTCCCCACATCTCAGGAAGGGTACCAGACTGCTAGATTCTGGAATTGTTAGGCTTGTGATCAACTAGTCAGTTTGATCCTGGAGTGAAGGTTACACCCTGTGTTCGGAGTTGTCTTGCCGCTGTGTTGCTCTCTAAGGTTATATCTTATACTATTGTGTTATGTTTAATAAGCATTTGTCTTTTGATATTACACTTATCTGCAGCTATATGTGAGATTTGACCTCTTTATTTCACATATAGTGTATATCTGGTTTATTCCTTAAAACTGGGTGTGACAGTAACCTACCAAGGAATATGGGTGTTTCCTTGGTGATGTAACATCCAAGGTGTTACGTAAGGCAATTAACACTAAACATGTACTTATTAACTTGTTAATAATAAATTGGAACTAGGTGTTACGTAAGGCAATTAACACTAAACATGTACTTATTAACTTGTTAATAATAAATTGGAACTACGTAGCATATGAACCTAACTAAACTTATGGCTAAGTAATTATAGTTAAAGATAAAAAAATACATAACGCATGCTATGTTAATGTACAGGTCGAACTCTTTCCAATGTGGTCAAACTTGAGTTTTGGTGAAAAAAGTAATTTCAATAATTACTATATAAATGTCAAACATATAAACAAAAATCCAATATGAAAGTCACATGATTTATACACTCCATCCTTGACTTAAAGGAAAAGCAGTGCTGGTCGGAATTTCTCACCGGGTGGCGCAGGCACATCAGGCAGCGCGGTCAGCAGTAGCGCAGGCATCCATGCAGGGCTAGTCAGGCTGGGCACTTTTTCAACGAAAACTACAAACCAAACCGAACCAAACTGACCTGAACTGAACCGAAAAGTTGGTTTATTCGGTTTTCAGTTCCGGCCTTGGTTCTTATATTCTGGAACTTCGGTTGTCGGTTTCGTTGTCGGTTTTGTAGGCACAGTAAACAACCTGGCGATCACCAGTCTGCGGTGCACCCCGCGTCCACCCCACCTCCACAAGGCCCAATCGGGCACAGTCCAGCGAGGCCCAACACACCACCACTCCCACCTCCACTCTTCGCCCCTGACCCTGTTCCCCCACTCCCGCACCCATCCCCATCCTCATTCCTGGGCGAGCAGGGTGGCTGTGCCCCCAAAACCTAATCTGCCTCGCATGCCCCCGTGGGCTGTGGCAGCGTCGCAGCGGCAGCCACGCAAAGTAGCGAGCGCAAGAAGGGGTCACCTTGCCAAAATGTGCTTTTGCCTCACCCTATGCCTCTGCAGCTTTGCCCTCTGCTCAGCTTTGCGCCTTTGCCGGCTTGCTCTGTATGGCAAGATGGGAGATGGAGATGGCCAGATGGGAGCTGTAGAGCAGTCAATTCGCATTCACGGAATCAATGGGTGTGTTTGGTTCGTTTCCTAGACAAGCCAGGCTAGCAAAACTAAGACAAGCTAGCCTTAGCCTGCTCTAACTAAGCCAATTCGCAGTTGTTTGGTTGTTTGCATTGTGTAAGCCTAACTAGACACATTGTTTGGTTGGATGGCTTGCTTTGTGTAGAGTCACCTCTTCTTTGAGCTGGTGAGTTCACCCCCTTTGAGGCATTTTGTAGAACAGCTGGTGGGCATGTTCGTCTGCACAGCGCAAGGAAGCAGCGCTCGGCCAATGACCACCACCACCTGCTCCAACACCGATCACCTCCTCCAGCTTGCCGCGGCGGTGGTCGAGCTCCTCCTCACGGTCGCACCCCTCTTTGGTGAAGAAGGGGTACTGGATTCGCTCCTCTTCGTCCTCCTCGCCGGCGCGCACGGCCTAGTCGTCCTCCTGCGCGCGGAGGAGACGGTCGACCTGGGCATCGGCCTCGAGCCAGACCATGAGGGCTCGGAGGCGGTCACGGCGCTCCACCTCACGCTCGCCGAAGAGCCCGTTGGTGGGCACGGCCATGGTGTAGGCGCGGCGCTGCTAGAGGAGCTCCTGCACTGCGTGCTCATGGCGCTCCCGCGCGCCGTGGTGGTCGTCGGAGATCTCGTACTCGGCCTCGCGTCTGCCCCCGGCGGAGGAGGTGGAGGTGGAGACCATGGAAGCAGCGCCAGCAGCAGGCGCGATGTCGGAGAGGGGAGCGGAGGGTGGTGGGAGTAGCCACCGCTCCTCCCACCGCAGGCGAGGAGGAGGTCCGGTGGACGGTCTCTTCGGCGCACGGAGGAGCAGTGGTACGGCAGGGTCACGGAGGAGCACCGGTAGTGAGGAGCACCGGTAGGGAGGAGCACTGGCGGGGGAGGAGGAGGAGCACTGACGGGGGAAGGATGGGCGAGGGCAGTGATAGGAACAAATGTGAGGCTGGCTTGGGCCTAGCCCGAGAAAAACGGCTGATTTGGTCGTTCGATGCTAGCCAGGCTCTAGGTGTACGGATGGCCAGCCCTAGCCAGGTCCTAGCCCATTTCCAGGCAACCAAACTTGCCAAAATTGGCTCCACGGAGCCTGGCTAGGGGTTGGCCACCAAACCAAACACACTCAATGCGACTCTTCGTTTCCTAAGTGCTAATTAACTAATTGACTGTGATTAAGGGGCCCTATTAATGCATCCGGTGGACCATTGGGGGGCCTGCCCCCTCCCTCCTCCCCCTACGCGGCCCGCCGTGCCTGATGGAGAGGAAGAAGGAGGTCATGCCCGCGTCGGAGAAGAAGAAGGAGGAGACCATGCCCGCGTCGGAGAAGGAGGAGGCCAGCGCATGTGACTGTGCCAGAGAGGAAGAAGAAGCTAATGATGCCTAGGGTTCTGTCGACGGCGTGTTAGGGTTTCTTCTCCAATTCCCTCAGGCTTAGAAGGTGCCGGACGGAGGAGGCAGGTCGGCCAGACGGTGGGCACGCGGACGGGCGGTTTAGGGCCCTGGCGGTGGCGGAGGCGGCTGGGCCAGGTCGAGGTAGGGGCACCATGGCCGGAGCTCGGAGCTTGCCGCCGAGGGAGGGGGGAGGGGAAGAAGGTGGCCGCGGCAGGGCAGTGGCTGGCGGTGGAAGCGAGGACAAGGAGGAGGGCGCGGGGAGGGTTCCGGGCGGCATGGCCGGTGGCAAGGCAGCCACGGTTGGGGGGGCAGCAAGGGGAGGAGGCGGGGTGGGGCAAAAAGGGAGTGCGGCGCGGGGAGGAAGAAGGTCGCGGCTTGACTGCCTCCCCCCGAAATAGGATAACCATGACGGTTGCGTCACCATGACTAAACATATATTTGAATAAGAAATTATGTTCATAAATTATATACTACAAAAATGTAGTCGTGATTTATATATTTTGTTTCTTCGTGAGAGTAGTTGTAAATTAGCTAGAGTACGATTAAGAAGTGGACGAACAAACAACCTGTATGTCAAATGTAAATATATTGTTGAGGTGCTATTTTGTAGGAATTGAGTGAAGAGTAGATTCCTTATCTGCCATCCAAAATTGTCATCTTCCCTTATCTACCATAACACTTAATTTTTTATCTATTACTGCAGTGCAATCACTGTGCAGTGCATTACTGTAGCAGTGACTATAACAGACACCAGTTGTATATGGTAAAGTTGACCCTCCAGTGAAGGTAGGAAGCATATATCCCAACATGTTAGAGTTTAAGTTGGCATATTGCCTCCTATCCTAATTATAATTTTGTAGTTTAGAATATTTAGATGACTATATATAATATTCAATGCAAGCAGAAAAATCTGTTTTCAATGGAATGGCCATTTATATTTTGTGGAATCTATGGAAGGAGCGTGCTCTTTCTAAAGACATCTACGTGCACTTTCTAAAGACATCTACGTGCACTGAATACGCTTTTTGTGTTATAGATGTTGATTTTTTTACATAACAACTTCATGAGCAATTACTTGGAAAAAGTCATCATGCGCACTATACATTGTTGATCTACATGTTATAACTTCCCGGATTTGAGTGATCAAACGGTCATTGGATATGGAGCTAGGATGAGTATTATCCGGCTCATAGTATTTTCCCGTTGTAACGAATGGGTATATTTACCTAGTGTAACTAATACTAGTTAATGATCTGATTACTTCCAAGGCCATGTAAAGGTGCAGGTGGCAGTTGGCAGGCTCCATGCATACAAGCACGGACGGCCACATGCAAACACCAAACCTCCGGCAAGGCGGCCTGGCTCTCAAGCGGCAGCAGCGACCTGGAAGGTTGGGAACAGTCTAATTATTTTATTTTGCACGTGGGACCCACGTTTTCTTTTTACTCAGGAGTCGATTCATTCTCGGTGGCTGTTACTTTTGCCCACTCACCTGAGCCTGAATACCTGATCAGAAAATAACAAAAGGGCTCCTTGTATATGCGTTAGTTTATGAGTCGAAATTTTGTACTATCACCAAATGTTCATGCAGAGGGGTCGTAAAAAAACTTAAAATCCTTAGATTGAGCTTGAGCAGAAGGTTTGACGGAGGCATTATTGCGCAGCCCATCGACATCAATATAATGCCGTGCAGGTGCCAGACCAAGAACTTCTCTATGAACTAAGAATTACTGACATACTGGAACCCAATTAAGTATGTTACAGCATATCAGCTGGTGTAGAGAAGTAATAGGAGCCAACAACTTGTATTGATCTTAATTGAATGTATATATAGTACAACAAATGGAGGTTGCTATCTTCAGCAACTGTCCTAGTCTATGCACGATGTGTGTTGATGGTGAGCGCGGTCACCACGCGCTGGTCTTGGCAGTTCCTGAGTCAAGCTCATGCACTCTATCCTCAACAACCCCGCAGTCTAAGGTGTAGTAGGGACGACACAAAGACGGACCGAAAAGCTTTAAATGTGGCCGTCGGCAACCCTTTCGTCATCACATCCACGAACTGTTCACCGGTCTGAATATGGAGAACACGTAGATCCCCGAGCTGGACGCGTCCCCACACAAAATGAATATCGAGGTCGATGTGCTTCGTCCGCTTGTGATGAATAGGATTGGAGGACATGTAGACCATGGACACATTGTCGCGGTAAGCCACGGTAGCCTTTGATATGCCACAGTGAAGCTTGCCGAGCAATTGTCGAAGCCAGATGCACTCGGCCACCGCGTTCGCCACGGCGCGCCTCGGCGCTGGATCATGACACGGTAGGCTGCCGCTTCGACGACCACGAGACGATGGAGTCACCAAGGAAAACACAGAAGCCTGATGTGGATCGCCGCGTGTCAGGGCAGCCAGCCCAGTCAGTGTCAGAGTAGGCAGTGATGGCGAGCTCGGTGCAGGGACGAAGATGGAGCCCGAGCGATGTTGTGCCGCGCACATACCGAAGAATGCGCTTGAGGTGCACCAGGTGCGGAGCTCGCGGATCATGCATGTGTAACCATGCCTGCTGGATGGCGAACGCGAGATCCGGGCGGGGTCATCGTGAGGTACTGTATCGTGCCCGCCAGGCTGCGGTAGGACTGTGTGTCATCGATGCCGTCGCCCTCAGCAGGAAGCTTCCCGTTGGAGTCGACCGGCGTGGAGACGGGCTTGCAGTTGGTCATCCCAGCACGGTCGAGGATGTCCTCAGCGTACCGCTCTTGCGAGAGGTGGAAGCCATCGCGAGTGCATTTGACGTCGATGCTGAGGAAGAAGCGGAGGTCACCCATGTCCTTCATGGCGAACTCAGCGCGGAGACGTTCGACAATGTGGCGGAGCAGGGCCGAGCTCGAACCGGTGAGGACAATGTCGTCGACGTACAGAAGTAGATACGCGACGTCGTTCCCACGGTGAAGGACGAAGAGGGAGGAGTCCGAGCGCGTCGCGGTGAACCCGAGCTTGATGAAAAACTCGGCGAACCTGGTGAACCACGCGCATGGGGCTTGTCGAAGACCGTAGAGCAATTTGTCCAGCAGACAAACCTTGTCGGGCTGCGCGGCGTTGACGAACCCGATAGGTTGTTGGCAGAGAACTCGTTCTTTGAGGTGACCATGGAGGAGTGCATTTGAGACGTTATGCTATTTTGTAGGCCAGCCCCGAGATGCCGCGATGGTGAGAACAGTGCGTATGGTTGCCAACTTGATGACAGGAGTGAACGTCTCCCTGAAATCAACGCCAGCGCGTTGGGTGAAGCCACGGACCACCCAGCGTGCTTTGTAGCGTTCCAGGGTACCGTCGGGGTTAAGCTTGTGACGGAACACCCATTTGCCAGAGACAATGTGAGCCCCAGGTGGGCGATCGATGAGCCGCCATGTGCAATTGCGCTGAGGGGCCTCGAACTCGAGAGCCATAGCCTGGCGCCAGTTTGGGCCTTTGAGAGTAGCACGTGCAGAGCTGGGAATTGGCGAGATAGGCGTCGATGATGTTGGTGAGGAGGATGCTGCGGTGCCGCAAGAGCATATTTGGGGTTGGGACAGTAGATGCCGGCTTTGGCCCGTGTGACCATCGGGTGTGCCGAGGCCTGAGCCGTGGCCTTAGCAGGCTGAGGCGTAGCCTGAGCAGGCTCTAGTGTGGGTGAAGGTGGACCTGCAATGATGGGAGGGGACTGCTGCGGTGTTGGAAGAGAAGGTGAAGAAGAATGTGTTTGATTCCCGATCGAGGAGCTGGGAACCGGAGAACCCGAATCAGGCGACTGAATTGGAGGCTGAAGAATGACAGTGTTACCAGTTACTGTAGCCAGTCCGGCTGTTGTCGGTAGAGCAGAAGAATGAGCAGAGCGAAAGGGGAATTGAGATTCGTCAAAGATGACATGCCAGGACATGATAACACGGCGGCTCTGGAGGTCAAGGCATCTATAGCCGCGGTGATCCGCAGGATAACCGAGAAGCACGCAGGGAATGGATCGCGAGCTCAGTTTGTGTGGCATTGTAGCAGATTGGTTGGCATAACACAAGCACCCAAAAACACGCAGATCGCTGTAAGATGGAGGCGCACCAAGCAAGAACTGAAATGGCGTAGCAGTACCGCTGGTTTGACAGGGACGGCGATTCAAGAGGTGCATGGCTGTGGAAAGGGCCTCAGCCCAGTACTGAGCCGGCATTCCAGCATGGATGAGCAGACTGCGAATGCAGTCGTTGACAGTGCCGATGATTCTTTCGGCCTTGCCGTTTTGCGAGGATGTGTATGGACAAGAAAGGCAAAGAGCAATGCCATGACAAGAAAGATGATCACGGAGTGCATGGTTGTCAAATTCACGGCCATTGTCAGTTTGTAAAGCATTAGGGGAAGTTGGAATTGGGTGGAGACATAGGCATGAAAATTCAGTAAACACTGAAAAGCTTCAGACTTTGCACGCAATGGAAACGTCCAAATGTAATGTGTGTAATCATCGATTAAAACAAGATAGTATTTAAAGCCGGAAAGACTAACAACTCGGGATGTCCATACATCAGCGTGAACAATTTGGAATGGAACATAGCTAACTGAATTTGAAGAAGAAAATGGCAGCCGAACATGCTTGCCAAGCTGACAGGCTTCACAGGTGGGAGAATGCTTGTCGTTGGAGGTGAAGTTGAGGCTGGGGAGGGACTGCTGGAGCGTGTGACGTCCTGGATGCCCCAAGCGTTGATGCCAGAGCTCGACGGTTGGAGCAGTGACCAGGTGAGCCTCCGGCGAGGTGGATGCCAGAGGGTAGAGCTCGCCGCGGCTATCACATTGGAGGAGCTCCGTGCGGGTGGGAGGATCCTTAATGGAAAAACCAAAAGGGTCAAATTCGACACTGACGTTGTTATCGTGGGTTAGAGTACGCACGTAAATGAGATTTTTGACTAAAGAAGGGGATACAAGGATGTTGTTTAGGTGGAGGGGAGAACGAGCAGTGGCAATGTCCGTGGAAGCCCGATGAGTGACAGGCAACTGGGCACCGTTGCCAACTGTGATGGGAGATGAATTGAGTAGAGGTTGGCAAGAGAGGAAGGTACTGGGGTTCGAAGCCATGTGCGATGAGGCGCCGGTGTCGAGGAACCATTCGGCGGACTGCGGGACTGACGCCAGGACGTTGGCCATGGCCAGCGCGGCGAGGAGAGCCTAGTGATTCTAGACATCCGTTGCGGGAGCAGCTGGTGGAGGTGCGACGCCATGCAGATCATGATGTGCCTCGGCGAAGTAGGCCTGCTGTGGAGCAGTACTAGGGCGAGGACTGAGCACACCGGCGGTGGGCGCACGGAATGGCATCGGCCAGGCCTGGACCATGCCGGTCCATGGGTTCAAGCCAGGTGTCCATCCAGTGGGAGCGCGGGGCGCAAAAGGGTAACTGCCGGTGTTCTGGTAGGAGCCGCGCCCACGTCCGCGCCCACAACCCCGCTTGCTATCGTTGCGAGGTGGAGTGCTTGTTGTAACCGCCGGGGGCCGTGCAGCTAGAGGAGTGCCGCCGGAGCTGGAACCGCCATTGGTGGACGGGGCAGATGGAGGACAGGAGCCGCCAGTAGCGACAAGGGCGTGCTGTGCGACAGACTTGGCATGCTCCTTGTCGTAGTGTTCCTCGAGAAGGAGGTACGACCGCGCGGAGAGGAAGGTGTGTGGCAGCTGCTTGGCGGTGATGGCCGGAATGGCGTGGCGGTACTTGGAGCTGAGGCCACACAGCATGTTCAAGACCTGGCTTGTCTCGCCGATGGACTGCCTGACGTCGCGAAGAGCATCGGGCAGCTGCTTGAGGCACCCAGTGTACTGGGCGATGTCCATGTCGCCTTGCACCAGGTTCCGGAACTCCGCCTCCAGGTACACGGCGCGGTGAAGTTCATTGTCGCGAAACTGGTCGTGGATGGCCTGCCAGATGCAGAACACCGTGGCCTTCGGGGTGCACACAATGTCGCGCACATCCTTGGCGATGGAGTTGTAAAGCCAGCTGATGATGCACTAGTCAATGACGGACCACGCGGGATCGTGGTGCTACTTGGCGATTGGCGGAGAAGAGATGTGCGAGCTGAGATTGAATTTGTCGAGGAAGGCATCGAAGAAGCAGCGCCACTCGTCGTAGGATTGGCGAGCTCGAGAACATCGGGGACGTGGGATTTGATGTTCACCGTTTGAAGAATGGCAATGGGAGGAGCAGCGGGCATGGCGACAGAGGAGGAAGGCAGCGGAGTGAGAAGCGGAGGCGAGCGACGGTGATCGCCGGAGGCGGTTAGCGTGAAGCGCTGGAGCAGGATCAGCCCGCGCTATCTGATACCATGTAGAGAAGTAATAGGAGCCAACAACTTGTATTGATCCCAATTGAATGTATATATAGTACAACAAATGGAGGTTGCTATCTTCAGCAACTGTCCTAGTCTATGCACGATGTGTGCTGATGGTGAGCGTGGTCACCACGCGCTGGTCTTGGTGGTTCCTGAGTCAAGCTCATGCACTCTATCCTCAACAGCTGGGAAGTATGTGCAAAATGAGGTAGAGATCGATTTATCTGAAGGATGAAGCAGAGACACTGAAAAAAGCAGAGGATTTATAGGCAAGATGCAGAGGAAACCATCGACGTGAGGGCAGGAACTTGTCCGGTGGAATGCAAGCTAGCTGCAGGCTACAGCTGCCTTCGCTAAACTATGCTGCAAATAAAATGCAGTCCTGCTGATTGCCTTGTTGATCGGTGAAGACCGTGGCAAATAGCAGCTCAATAATAAGCTTACCATGCGACTCCAATTTCTGATCAGCTCAACCATGCCCTACGACAGGTTCCATCTATTGCAAGTTACACCTCTTGTTCTATGGTGAATCGCAGGAAATAATCCCCTAGCCTTTAGAAGGTTCTTTGAAAAATGTTTGCTGATCAGTGTCACAAAGGCTGGGTTGGATTCATCAGGACAAAACAATGGACTTCAAAACTCTGTCCTTACTTGCCATGGAAGATGATACACCCACATATAGGCATATCCATGCAAAGGAAGGCATCAGAACAAGTTACATGCAAAGATGGCAAAGTCACACGCGTCAAGCTAAGTCAGATGCTGATGCAGTGATGCATATGCATCTAGCTTTGAGGCATTATGAAAATTGCTGATTTGGGCGATGATTGTTCGCCCAGACTGACCATCGGAGGTTCAGGTCAGAAGACAGGAAAGGACAGAGTGGTGTTATTCATCTGATGGATATTCTTCAACCACGGGCAGCAACACATTTTCAGCGTAGATGAGGTTGCTGTCTTCTTCTGGTTCACTGTCTTCCAGCACCTCCTCATTTGATGTGTGTTTGCAAGACAATTCTGGTATGACATCCTACATAGCATCGGTCTTGCAGCACTTGCCCCGCAGCCAGTCAATTCCTCCTTTGATGCCTGGTGGGATAAGGCGGTCCTGACAGTAAGCGGAGATGCGCGAAAGGGATTGAATTCCCTCATCATCCTAGGCACTTGGACCATCTGGAAGCATCGAAATGACTGTGTCTTCAATGGAGGTACCCCTAGACTGTCTACGGCTTTGAACCTTGCTCGGGAGGAAGCCATTTTATGGTCTTTAGCTGGTGCTAAGGGACTGTCCCTGCACACAGCTCGGGATGATGGTTAGAGGGTCTTTGGTCAGGTCTTTCATCTCAGTCATAGGTGATTAGTTTCAGTCAGTAAGTGGGTGTGTGTGTGTTTGGGTCACTGTATGACTCCTTTCTCTACTATTAATACAATGATATGCAGTTCTCCTGCATATTCGATAAAAAACAATGAGACAATGCCATGGGTAGTGAATCGATGAAAACCTATTATCTCCCAGTTTTCACGGGCATATATTGAGTTTTCCTATGCCAGCCTTGATTTTTCGATCAACAATGTCTCCAGTTGCATCAGTTCACAAGTACTACACCATGTTCTATTTACATAGTTCAAGGGATGCAGTGATACTCTTTAGGTGTTGTTAAGAACAAGCTGACAGTACCAACAGTTTATAACTAATATGAAACGAGCTACTGGACTCAAACTTCTCATCATATGAATCTAAATTTATGTAATGCTGAATTTTCAAAAGAAGTAGAGTACTGAAAATTTGACCCTTTCATGCAAGTGTTCATAAATGGCATGAGCATTAACACCAACTTATATAATTTATTAAATCTTACATTCACATGTAGTAATATTCATTTATCGGTTTGATGATGAACTATCACCTATTCAATATTCTTGACGAATTGAAAATCAAGATGTATATAATCCATGAAAGGATATTAAATATAATAGCAAACAAGTTTGATCAGAAAGAAGGTTACCAAGTCATCATCTTCAATTTTGTCCCCTTTCTGCTTTGTTTCTGGCAAGGCCTTGTTCTGTACTTCTAGCTGAGCGCATCTCTGCTTCGCAAAAATCGATATCGATTTAACAGTTTTTTGCTCATGGAGTAGAAGTTTTGCTTTAGCAGCCATTTTGTAACATCCTAAAATTTTTCATTATTTCAAAATAGCTAAATATGATTTACTTATGTATTTGAGTGTGCATTCAAATATAGGAAATAATATTTTTTTGTGAAATTAAAATTTATCATAAGGTTAGTTACATGTTGATGCACTCATGCCAATGCATTTTATTTATTGTGGTGACCGCTTTTTATTCTAATGCTAAAAGGTTTAAAAATTATTTGAAATTGGATTTGGAAAATCAATTTAGAAAATGAAAAGGAAATTTTATTCACTCCCTTTACCTCCTTCCAATTCGGCCCGTAGGCCCGTTTTCCCTTGGCCCGCTCGCCTTCCTCTCCCTTCCCTCCCTCATTTCCTACTGGGCCGGCCCATGACGAGATGGAACCCGCCTAGAACCTCCCCCCTCACTCTCAGCGGCTGACTGCTCGGGCCCGCACCTCAGCGTCGCCCCCAACCTCCAGCCGTTCCCTCCCGCTTCGCTCGCACTCGAGCGCAACCGCTGCCGTGCCCACGATCTCCTCAAGTGGGAGCGCCCCGCGGCTTGGACTTCAAATAGGAGAGCGAAGACCGTCCCCGCTCCACCTATTGCCCCCCAGTCCGCAGTTTCCCTCTCTCGAGCTCTCAGGAACCACCGCAGGGCCTCCCCGTCCGCCTCTCACTGGAACCTGCCACCTCCGTTTCGTCTTCGCCGAATTCTTCATCACGGTGAGAACGCCCGTGCTCCCCTCTCTCTCCCTATGCCTCCATTTCCTTGATTGGTGTCCTCTAGAGCCCTAACCGTGAACTCCGACGAGCTCCTCGCCACTGGCCATGGCAGCCACCGCGTCGGTCGCCTTCCCCGGCCGCGCAAATGGCATAGTTGAGGTCACCATCGCCTCCGCATCATCTCGGTACTCCTCGTTCGTCGAACCGTGGCCTGTAGCGCCCGAAAGGGCAACGCCGGCGAGCTCCTCACCGCCGCCAATGGCGGAGCCACCGTCTCCACCCCCCAACTCCGGCGGCCCGCGCCCTTCTTCCCCTCCTCCATCTAATCCTCGCCGTTCATCTCGGATCCGACGGCCAGGACTCGCTGATACCCCTTCGCGGGTCTTCTTGCTAAAGAGCCCTCGGCTTCTTGCATATCCAACCCGCCGTCCTTGGCGTACTCCCAGAGTACGCATTCTCATTTTGAAAACGTAGTTTCTTCGGTTTAAAAGAAAAATACGTTTTCAGATTAATTACAGAATTGCCACTGCAGTAAAATGCTTGTAAAATTGTCATTTTAGCTCTGTTTCGACCCATTCAACTTGCGCTAGTTTCATAATTTCATAATCTATGCATTAGTGCTACTGTTAGACATGATAGGAGCTTTTGAATTTCTGAATTAAGTCTAGTTTAATAGCTAGCTTTTGGAACCTTAAATAGCGCGTAACTTTTGCGTTGTAGCGCCGTTTTTCGTGCACTTCGCGTCGTTGTGATCGTAGCAAGACGTAGATGATTTTGGTAAACTTTTTATACAGTTTTATTTATTTTTGGTGTACTATTCTAATCGTAGTAATGTTTTGCTTGTATGTCTGTTCTAGAATGTGTGTTGTATTTCGTGTCGATCGAGTTCAGACGGTGAGGAGTACTTCGGGAACCCGGACATGTACGAGGAGCAGCAGGACCATCAACAGTTTGTGAACCAAGGCAAGTATAGCATGGGCCTACCTTAATGTCATATTTATTATATATTCTACTCATTATGCATGTGTCTAATATTGCTCGACTATAAGGACGTCCTAGCCATTGATGACTTGTACCTTGATTCCTATGAGTTTTATTGCACATGGGTAGAATGCTAGCGCTCTAACTAAACATGATCTACACCGTGACTAATGGAACCAACGGATAAACATGATGGTAACAACTGAACTATAGGGTGAAGGTGCAAATGATGCTGATCATGTTGCCCTAAACCCTCCGTAAGGACTTATCTATCGGCAAAAGCTGGGATTGACAGTGCAACCGTGAGAGTCACATGGCTCTGGCTTTAGCTTAATAATAGGATCTTTTCTAGCTTGTTAGAGGTTACCTGAAAGGGCGTAAGAGGGGCTTGCCACTTTGGGTATAGAACTGCCTCTGTTCGGATGTGTATAGCCTGCGGAAATTGTGCCATCGAAAGGGGTTCTCTATATCTGCCTGCCAAGGAAACCTCGCGGCCCTAACTTGTTAGAAGAGGCCTATGGAAGGCTCCATAGTGTACCCTGTCTGCTCACCTTGGGAGTGTTAGGGGGTCGACGGGCCCCGGACATATGGGCAACACGACTCACGGGTAAAGATGCACAACCTCCTGCAGAGTGTTAAAACTGTTATAACAGCCGTGCTCATGGTCACGAGCGGCCCGGAAAACTCACAGAATAAATGGTTACTTGACACGTGGATGACTTATGATGATGATGAGGATGATGAGATTATGATGATGATCAATTTCTCTTCTTAATTCCCGTAGGTGAATCATGTGGGTTAAATGGGAGCTTATGCATAACTTGATGATATTTAATAATAAAATGTTGATCTACTAAAAGTGCTATCTGCAGTCAACTGTGTCTATCCTTTTTGAGCCTCATGAATCCTCATACTATATTTGCGGAGTACAAGTGTACTCACACTTGTTATTATTTCGTTTTTGAATAAAAATCCCGGATGGGTAACAGATGACAGTTTCTACGAGGATTTTTCCGAAGATTACTAGGTTTGAGTCAGCCAGTCGGCCTTCCCTGTGGAGCAAAGACTTCGCTTGAGAGTTGTTATTTACTTTTCCGCTTGTTATGTTGAGAACTACATGATGTAATGACATGATGTATGTACATAGTGATGATACTTCTGTTAATTTGTCGGCTTATGTGTACGACTATTCCTGGGGCGCACATAAGATGTATGCACTCTATATTGTCCTTTAATTGGAGTGTGACACATTGCATTAGCAACCTCAAAAAATTTATAGGAGGAAAGAAACAGAGATCATTTCTGGTAGGTAGTACAAAGAATAATCAATTACATATCTGAAGCATTCATCTAACCTCATAACGATCGTGGAAATACAAAATTATCTTTCAAGAAAAAAAAACAGTTTGGCTAATTCACTGTAAGCAGAGAAAAGAAGTTACTCTGCTAATCAGATGGTCACAATGCTCATGTTTCGATAATGCTAAAAATTATAAGAAAACATTAGGAAACTTCAGCAGGTATCCCTGTCAATTCTTGAGTCTCAACTACACTACAGTCAACAATTCAGTAGATGGCCAAAGGAACTAGAAATAAATAGATTGGCAAATTAAAGGAACTGGAAATAAGCAGATGGGCAAAGGAAGTAGAAATATTTCTTGGTAGAAAAAGAAAATACAAATATCTGTACTGAAGACTAATGCTGTACCCAATTTCATAAGATTAGAAACCAAAAGCTTTGATGTTAATCTGACTATAAGGACCATTAAATGTTGCAGGCTCCCCAACATGGGACTCTGGCCAGCTCAGGTTACTAAGCTGCAGGTCAGAATGAATGCTGACAGTTGAGCTGCAAACATTGGTGAGAAGCTCTTCACAGACCAGCTCAACTTGTCCCATTTCAGAATCAAAGGCCTCTCTGCCCCAGGCCAATTGCTGAAATAAACCAGAATGTACTGTTGTGTTCTCTGTGCCTTTGCTGCTGAATGCAAACTGCTCGATGATCTCCTCAGTGTGGGTCTCCTCCTCAGAAGCAACATCCATGGTCTTCTCCAGGACAAGGTAGGAGCATCCGACACTGGAAAACACCTGAAGTCCTTGGTGAGTGGCTCTACCACATGAGCTACGTACAAGCTCACATCCCCCCATAGTAGTTGTTGGAGATTGTCATCCAGTGGCTTGGCATCATGCTGTGGATCTTCATCCCATGCAGTTCTTTCACCAAACAACTCCCCTGAAACATCCTTTGTTTCCACTGAAGCCTTCCAAGAGATTGGTTCCGCCATTGGTTTCCTATCCATGCCAACTGAATACTCGCCATGAACTACTAGGTCCAATAAACTGTCCTGTGACTCAACACCTTGCAGCAACTCATCATCCCACACCACCTTGCTTGAAAGTTCATCAAACACCCCATTATTGGCATCCTGCTTGCACTGCATCCGATCAGCCATCTCTTCATCTGACTGCTCGAGTTCCTCATTGACAGCAAGCTGAACAATGGGCGTGATGATTTCGCATTCCTCATCATCCCATACCACATCTGACCAAGGATTTTCATTGAACACTTTGATGGCATCATACTCTGAGCAAGGATTTTCATTCAACACTTTGGGGGCGTCACACTCAGACAATACAGATGTCTGAAAAACGATCTGCCTGCATTGCATTTTTGGTCGTTTATCCCTAGAGGTAGCTGTAGTAAGAGGCCATGTGAATAGAACTCATGCTGCACGTCCTCGTCCCACACAACACCCATTGCAGGCATTTCACCAAATGTATGGTGTGCACTCTTCTGGTTTGGCATTTCATTGAATACATGCGAGGCACGTTGTGTGGGGTGACTGCACGGCATTTCTGATCCCCTCTACTCTGGCCCTTCTCTGGCTTATATGCCTTCCTTCACATAACACGCAAAGGCACACAAGCAACGGCGGGAGAACTCCGGCTCGAGGTGCGGGCGGAGATGAGCTCTCCGACTCGACAGGCACGCACGGGGCAGAGATGAGCTCGACAGGCATGGGCGGAGAAGTCGCTCCAAACAAGCACGGGCGGCCTGATGTAACACCGAACCTCCGGCAAGGTGGCCTGCATCTGAAGCAAGCGGCGGCGACGGCCATGGCGGCCAGGTGGATCTGAAGCAAGGGGCAGCACAAGGGTCGATTCATCCTCTGTGCCTCTGCCAAACTGCCAAACACACAAGGATTCATCAGCTGCTACTTTTGCCCACTCTGCTGACTAGCTGAGCCTGAATACCTGATCAGAAAATAACGAAAGCAGAGGACTTCTAGGCTAGCTGCAGAGGAAATCACCGACGTGAGGGCAGGCACTTGTTCGGTGGAATGGAAGCTAGCTGCAGCCTGCAGCTACCTTCGCTGGACTATGCTGCAAATAAAATGCAGTCCTGCCGATTACCATGTTGATCGGTGAAGACCGTGGCAAATAGCAGGTCAATAATAAGCTTACCACGTGAGACTCAAATTTCTGATCAGCTCAACGATGGCCTACGACAGGTTCCGTCTATTACAGGTTACACGTCTTGTTCTATGGTGAATCGCAGGAAAGAATTCCCTAGCCTTTAGAAGGTTCTTTGAAAAATGTTTGCCGATCAGCGTCACAAAGGCTGGGTTGGAATTGTCGGCAGAAAACAATGGACTTCAAAACTCTGTCCGTGCTTGGCACGGAAGATGTACTACACCCACATATAGGCATATACATGCAAAGGACGGCATCAGAACAAGTAACATGCAAGATGGCAAAGTCACACGGGTCAAGCTAAGCCCGATGCTGATGCATCTGGCTTTAAGGCATTATGAAAATTGCAGGATTTGGGCGATGATTCTTCACCCCGGCTGACCATCAGAGATTCAAGCCTAGATAGAACAAGGTCGTGGCCTTCATCTGCTGAATTTTCTTCAACCACGGGCAACACTTTTTCAGCGTACATGAGGTTATTGTCTTCTTCTGGCTCACCGTCTTCCATGTCGCCGTTGTAATCCAACCAGACAACGTTGTGGGTAGTGAATTGATGAAAATCTACTATCTCGTGCAGGAAGCGGTTTTCATCGGGCATATGTTGTTGAGTTTTTTCTATGCCAGCCTCGATTTCTTGGCCAACAATGTCTCATGTTGCATGCAAATCTGTTTCACCGATGGGTTGTTTCAGAGAGACTATTTCAGTGTAACATGGAGAAAATAAGTTATACTCGTCGGTTCACAAGTACAACACCATAGTTTAAAGGATGCAGTGAAACTCTTTACATGTTCTTAAGAACAAGCTGACAGTAATTTTTCACAAAAAAAGGAATAAGCTGACTGTACCAATAGTTTATAGCTAATATGAAATGATATACTGGACTCAAACTTCTCATTGTCATATAATATAATTTTTTCTGAATTTAGATTTATGTAATGCTGAATTTTTCAAAAGAAGCAGAGTACTGAAAATTCTACCCTTTCATGCAACTGTTCAGAAATGGAATGGGCACTAACAGTAGCTAATATAATTTATTTAATTCTATGGTTTACATTTAGTAATATTCACTTATTGGTTTGATGATGAATGATGACCTATTAAATGTTCTCGATGAATTGAAAATCAAGATGTATGTAATTCATGAAAAGACATTAAACCTAATAACAAACAAGTTTGATCAGAAAAAATATTACCAAATCAATGTCATGCTGCTCGTCTCGACTACACGACAACTCAGTAGTTAAAGGAACTAGAAATA
Source organism: Saccharum hybrid cultivar R570 (assembly GCA_038087645.1). NCBI lineage: Eukaryota > Viridiplantae > Streptophyta > Magnoliopsida > Poales > Poaceae > Saccharum > Saccharum hybrid cultivar. The sequence continues at coordinate 29,537,791 of JAQSUU010000804.1, forward strand.
AATAGATTGGAAAATTAATGGAACCAGAAATAAGGTTTTTTTTTAGGAAACTGGAGGGGCCGCAGCCCCTACAGAAATTTTATTGAAATAAGACAACAGAGCAACAGTGTACACGAGGGTTCAAGAAAAGGAAATAAGTAGGTGGCAAAGGAACTAGAAATATTCCTTTGTAGAAAAAACAAATATATCAATGCTTTCCTGTATTATACCAAAAACTAATGATGTACCTCATTTCATATGACTAGAAAACATAAACATTGATGTTGATCTGACAACAACGGCCACTACATGTAGGTTTCCCCAAGTATAGGGAAGTAAGGAACTCTGTTATTTTTCCATAAAGGATTATAATATCGTATTTGTCATCAAGATATAATCATGTGGCACCTTACATCACGAGAAGCGTTGAGTTCTGTCCCCTGGGCTGCAGATTCAGGTTAATGGAAGGCATCAGAACAAGTTACATGCAAGATGGCAAAGTCACACGCGTCAAGCTAAGTCAGATGCTGCATCTAGCTTTGAGGCATTATGAAAGTTGCTGGATTTGAGCAATGATTGTTCGCCCAGGCTGACCATCGGAGATTCAGGTCAGAGGACAGGAGAGGAGAGGGTGTTGTTCATCTGATGGATTTTCTTGAACCACGGGCAACACATTTTCAGCGTACTAGATGAGGTTGCTGTGTTCTTCTGGTTCATTGCCTTTCTTGTTGTCGTCATCCAATAAGACAATGCCGTGGGTAGTGAATCGATGAAAATCTATTATCTCGCAGTTTTCAAGGGCATACTCCCTTCGTCTCAGAATATCTGTCATCGTAGGTGTGCGTGCCATACGTTTGATTCGATTTATAGAAAATACGTGCAACATTTGTACCTCTAAATAAATTTATTAAAAAACTAGATTTAAAGATCTTTCCAATGATACTAATTATGTACCATAAATATTAATATTTTTTAATATATATTTTGTCAAAGTTGTTCCTGGGGAAGCGTAAACGACAGATATTTAGGGATGAAGGGAGTATGTTGGTTTCACATGTAGTAATATTCATATATCGATTTGATGATGTGTCGGAACTGTATACTCCAATAATACGGATCAGCGTATCTACGCACAGAGAATCAGAATGGTAGCACACAAGACACAAGATTTATACTGGTTTAGGTATATGGTACCCTACGTCCAGTTTAAAGTAGATCTCTCTGTTTGTATGCTCAAGATTACAGGGGTTGCTAATTGTAGCTATACCGTCGGTTACCAAGCGGTGCACCGCCCTTATGTGTCCGGTGACCGGGAGTCTTCCAGCGCTCACTCCCTCTCTTTGTGTATTTTGCCGGTTGAAATTTCCGGTTCGGAAGCTTGTTATTTGTGGTCCGTTTTCTTGTTTCTCTCGTATCTTCCGCATTTGATCTCCGTTTTGAGTTCAGTTTTTTGCCTTGATCTTCTATCGATCTAAGGAACCTATCTAGATATTCTCATCACCAGTTGACTTAGGTATTTTATATTCGGGAACGGTTATCTTATTTTTGGTGGTGAATTTGGGATAGTGGCTGAATATTTCGAAAGAAATTTAAGGCTCCCATTCATCCTCCTCTCTAATCGCCGTTTTCGGTCCTTCAAAATACAACAATGTTTTAGGGAGAATATGGGCCATAAGGACCACTTAAATTAATGAACTACCTCTGCATTCACGCACACCTCCGCTTTCCATCAATATTTGTGCATGAGTATTTAACAATCCTGAAAACCAAAAAGATTATCTAATGTACATGTCTGTCTTAAAAATCGTAAAACGTTAGTTTTTTTTTGTTTGACAGAGGGAGCGACAATCTATCAGCTAGCACCGACCACGATGTAATGCTGAAACTAAAAACGATGAACCCATTGCTGACTCTCGATGGGCTCGAAAGACGACGTGCTTTGGCGCACGGGACGAGGCATCCCATGAGGTGTTCAGTAGCAAGAAGACAAGATCTAGTCACGCTAGATGAGCCAACACAAGTGAAAAGCGCGCTGCTAAAAGGCCATTACCATGTGGCCATGTGCACGAGACGACGGGTCGTTCAGTAGGTTTGCTCAGACCCGGTGCAGTAAATAAACCGGGTGGCCGTCGCCGGGGCCCGTCCACACCAAGTGGCCGATCACACCACCACCGTTTGTCGTCTGTGGAGTGTGGACGGCGCCTCGTTGCAGGCTTTTGGCTAGCCGTCCACGTGACAGTCATGTCGGGGGCGGTGGTGGCGACCCAGACGTCCACAGCGCGTGAGGCGGTCGCCCATCGTCCATGGCGTAGAAGCCGAACGCGAATCTCACACGGCGTGCAGTGGCGTTCTGCGCGGTGTCGTTTACGGTGGCAGCATGCTAGCGGCGGTGTACACGGCGAATGTTTCTTGTGGGTTAGAGCGGCGCCCATGCATGTGGCGAGGTAGTGCGTTTTGGCCGTGCCAGGGACTGAGACGTGGCTAACAGGTTAGATTTGAAAATAAAAAAGCAACGGTGTTAAATTTAAATTTTGTTTTAAAAATAGCATAAATAAAAAAATCAGGATGGCCATCTTTTTATTCATTTATTTATTATCCTTGGCCGGCCGGTTCTAGTCTGGTTTTCTCATTTTTAGGAATCAAAATTATTGATAACGATTGGAACAAAGGTGAAAAGAATTACTCTCTACCTATATATTTTCGGCCACTTTGTATAAAATCAATGATTTGGTAAGTAGGAGTATTTTTCTAAGAAACCTTTGGCAGTGGCTGCATCTCGCTCGTACGTGCAGCATCCAATGGGGCGTCCAATCACCGCACCCAAACCTACCATTCTGTTACGGTTTGAGCTAACGATGTGAATCTACGCCGTTTACCTCCCCCCTTCTCCTTCCCATGCTGACCACCGGTGGAAATCCCATCCTCTTCTTCCTGAGCTCCGACGACGTAGCCGCATAGGTGGATCCACGCAGGATGGAGTGCAGGCATATCGGAATAGCCTCAGGCGGGGGCAGAGCAGATCCCGGTGGTGGCGTACGTACGTGAGGCCGTGAGCCCGAGAAGCGGCAGGTCCGACTGAGTTGGGTGGTGGCGAGCCTCGTCGCCAAGCTTGGCGATGGCGCTGTCGTGCCTGTGCGGCTGTGAACTCGCCTCAGCCTAGCTAGATTTACGTCGCCACCAGTTCCTCTATACGATTGTAAAGCAAGAACGCGTGCAGCACATCTGGAGCTCATGAGTCATGACCGACGGTAGTGTAGCGTGGTCTCACTCAAGGCGCCCAAGTCTTTGTGTGGGCACCTGCAGGAGGGCGGAATCGGGGACGCTCAGCTCCACGGGGGCGTCACGACGATTTCGTGCCTTGGGAGGCCGGCCCACCGAGTGCACGACCGAGCTCGCGGCCCGCGCGACCTCGCAGAAAGTCTCGAGCCCACCCCTGCTCGTTCGTCCTGCTGGCCTTTGCTCCAAGCGCGTGTCTCCGTCGTGGTGCAGCCAAGCAGCGCCAGCGAGCCGCTGTTTCTACGCCGAGAGACCAGCCAGCCACTAAAAATGCTGCCCTCCAGCAAGCAAGGAATTGAATGAAGCCACAGGTGCCTCGAGGCTTTTTTTTTTAGAAACTGGGTTTATATTTCACATAAATTTCTGATAGTTTACATCGTACAACTTACAAAGACACCCTTGAAAGACAAGGGAATTACAATCAAGTCCTTGTAAGGAACTCCTGGTCATTCTCGTCGCTGGTGACCGGAGGAGATGCCCTGAAGCCGGCCACCTTCCCGACGAAGCAGCTTCAAAGTTTTGTAATGACACCAAAAGTAGCACATCGGGAAAACCAACATGCCGTGTAGTCATTGAACGTACAGGCCAAGCAAGATGGCCAACGACCATCTTTTCGCCGGTGTAGAAGGGATCTGACGCCACGAACAGCACCAACCCCAGCACGCCGGTGTAGAGGACACCCAGAAGGGGATGCAAACCACTAGAGTAGGTAGGAACTAAAAACCAACCCGATCTCTCAAGCTGGTAAACAAACCTCCCAAGAGCTCCGCCAGAAACGTCAGTACCACCGACGAAGACGAAGGAGGGACAGCAGAAGAACCCAACGAGATCTAGAGCAGTGACAAATCCAGATCTGCCAAGCTCTTCCTTTATTCTCTGGAAGCATAGTGGTAACCTCGCAAAACCATCTCCCGCAACCACGCAGTCGCCAGATTTGGTTCGGAGGAATAGAGAACTCACAAATCCGCTGCCAGAGTTGTTGAAGAAGGTGCCTCGAGGCTGGGACGCTGGAGGAGGGGGAGGGGTGAGAGCAAGAGGGCCCAGACCAGGGAAGAGTTGCCTCGGTCCAGATGAGCTCAGTACTTGTGAATGTCCAAGGGAATCCATTGAGTATGCTGTCGCTGGGCAATGGAGTGGATTCGTCTTTCTTTTTTCTTTCTCTTCAAATTAGATGGAAGGAGGTTGGAGCGGATTTGTTTTTTTTTCCGCTTCAGATTGAAGGAGACGGACTGTGCTACGCCGTTACTTCCAAACGTGAAGAAATGCTATTTTCAAATAACAGTATTATCTTTTGGTGGCATCTCTGGTAACGGAGTTCTTTTGGTGGTATTTAATTTTCTTTGTGATTTTTCAGTACCACACAACCAATTTTCACTTTAATATACGTTGCAGTTTATGCGGCATTGTTGCAGTTTTTTGTGTAGTCTAAGTAGTAAGTTTATGTAATCTAAGTTGTAAGTTTTATTAATTTGAATGGCCAAAGATTAAACGTGAACCCTATGATTCAATGCGTAAGCATTGTTGCAATTTTTTTTAACTCAACCCCATAAACACCTGTTGACAGCCCAAAGTCTCAAAAGAGGATAAATTTGGATGCCAGTACAAACAGGCTTAGCCAGCTTCCCAAGCTCAAGGGCTCCTACAGTGTCAGAAATCTGAGAAGGTCGATGTTCTTTTCTTGTCAGAAACTATGCTTGATGAGAAGAGAATGACGACAATCAACAAGAAGTTGGGTCTACCCAATATGGAGGTGGCGGATTGCATATAAATGGAGGATATGGCAGTAGTCACAATTAGTCGCAACTAGTTAGTCTCTCATCAACCACAGTTGCAACTGATTGCATCTAGTCAAAACAGCACCAACAACAATCACAACTAGTTGCAGTTGGTCGCTCCCAACTGCACTTGCAACTAGTTGCAGCCACACTTTCACATCAACAACAGGAACCAGATTTAACGTGGAAAACCCCCAAATTGGGGTAAAAGCCATGGGACCAAGCCAGCAAAAATCTTCCTTCACTATTTGTTTAAGGGATTACAACGAGTTCATCTTTAGATAGCACCAAGATTTTAGAGATCTTGGATAGCAACAAGATTTGGGGTTGCTATTTAGGGTGAAGAAAGACCTTTACCAAATGATGGTGGAACTCAAATTAGAGGTAGCAAGGATGTGGATCTGTAGCTTCACGACCTTGAGGATGAATTTGTCTTGATCTATTGCAAGATCTCCTCTCTAATCTCCCTCTCCTTTTTCTTCTCTCTTGGAGGCTCTCACTTGTGCTCTTGGAGGTGATGGAACTGCATATTGTACTGTCTCTCTCTCAGTTGGTGTCTAGATACTTCTCTATTCTATTGCAAGCCAAGTTGCAAATACTAGATGCATATGAGGTTGGTCCACTTCCTTGGGCTACACCTATGATATCTGGTCCTCCCTCACTAGGAGCAATTACTCTCCTTAATGCCCACTCATGAGGAGGATTTCCCAACAAGGTGGTGGGACTCATCTTCTGAATTTTCTTCAATCACGAACAACACAATTTCAGTGTCGATGATGTTCTTGTCTTCTTCTGGTTCACTGTCTTCCATGTCATCAACATCCAACAAGACAACGTCGTGGGTAGTGAATTGATGAAAATCTACTATCTAGTGTAGGAAGCGGTTTTCACAGGCATATGTTGAGTCTTCCTATGCCAGCCTCGATTTCTTGGCCAACAATGTCTCTTGTTGCATGCAAATCTATTTCACCAATGGGTTGTTCAGAGAGACTATTGTAGTATAAAATGGAGAAAGTAAGTTATATTCATTGGTTCATAAGTACAACACTATAGTTTAAAAGGATGCAGTGATACTCTTTACATGTTCTTAAGAACAAGCTGCTAGTAATTTTTCACAAAAAAAAAGAACAAGCTGACAGTTATAGCAATATGAAATGATATACTGGACTCAAACTTCTCATTGCAATATAATATAATTTCGTATGAATTTAGATTTATGTAATGCTCATTTTTTTCAAAAGAGGCAGAGTACAGAAAATTGTACCCTTTCATGCAACTGTTCAGAAATGGAATGGCCATTAACAGCAACTTATATAATACAATTTATTTAATTCCATGGTTCACATGTAGTAATATTCATTTATTGGTTTGATGATGAATGGCCACCTATTCAATATTCTCGATGAATTGAAAATCAAGATGTATGTAATTCATGAAAAGACATTAAACCTCCTAACAAACAAGTTTGATCAGAAAAAATATTACCAAGTCATCATCTTCTTCAGTTTTGTCCCCCTTTTTGCTTTGTTTCTAGCAAGAGCTGCTCAATACTTCTAGCAGAGCACGTCTCTGCTTTGCAAAAGGTAGATTGATTTAACAGATTTTTGCTCACAGAGTTGAAGATTTAATTTAGAATCCATTGCATTAGCAACCTGAAACAATTTATAGGGGGAAAGAAAATGGTATCATTGCTGGTAGCAACATAATAATCCATTTACTTATACAAAGCATTCATCTAATGTTTTAACGATGGCAGAAGGGCCAGAATTTATGTTTCAAGGAAAAAAAACAGTTCTGCTAAGCAAAGAAAAGAGCTTACTCTGCTAATCAGATGGTCATTCTCCAGTCTCGACTACACTACAACTCAGTAGGTAAAGGAACTAGAAACAAATATATTGTCAAATTAAAGGAACTGGAAATAAGTAGGTGAGCAAAGGAACTAGAAATATTTCTTAGTAGAAAATACAAATATCTGAATGCTTTCTGTATTATACCGAAACTAATGTTGTACCCCATTTCATATGACTAGAAAACAACATTTATGTTGATCTGACAATAAGGGCCACTACATGTTGCAGGTTTCCCCAAGTATAAGGAAGTAAGGAACTCTGTTTTTTTGCATAGAGGATGTGTAATATCGTTTTTGTCATTAAGATATAAGCATGTGGCACCTTACATCGCATGAAGCGTTGAGTTCAGTCCCCTGGGCTGTAGATTCAGGTTGATGAAGCGAGAGATCAAGAGTACTTGGCGTATGTGTATCTACTACTGAATTCGGCATATAAGAACTTGAACTGGTAGGTTTCCTTCTAATTAGAATTTTTCTTTGTGTTCCTCAATGATACTGGATGTCTTATGTCATCCACAATTGTGAGCCCTTCCTGTCAAACAAAGGAAGTAACAGATCATCAGTTTACGAAATAGCTCGAGAGGATTAAACTGAGCACGTCTTTGCTTTGCATAAGGTAGATTGATCTAACAGATTTTTGTTCACGGAATAGCCAGGGGGATCGTTGCTGGTAGATAGTACAAAAGAATTATCCATTTACTTATCTGAAGCATTCATCAAATGTTGTAACGATCGTGAAAAGACAAAAAAAAAAGGTTTTTAAGGGAAAAAAACAGTTCTGCTAATTCATTGTAAGCAGAGAAAAGCGCTTACTCTGCTAATCAGATGGTCACATTGCTTATGTTTTGATAATGCTACAAATCATACGAAAGCATCATACAACTTCAGCAGCTATCCCTGTCAATTCTTGAGTCTCAACTACACTACAGTCGACAACTTGGTAGATCGGTAAAGGAAGTAGAAATATTTCTTGGTAGAAATTACAAATATCTGTACCAAAAACTAATGTTATACGCAATTTCATAAGACAAGAAAACAAAAAATTTGATGTTGATCTGACTATAAGGACCATTAAATGTTGCAGGTTTCCCCAACAAGTGTAAGGGACTGGTTTTCTATGTTGAGGATTTAAGATAACACATTTGTCATCAAGATATAACGCCGAGTCACCAGGTCCTGGGTTCGAAGCCGTCTCTCTGCAGAATTTCTGCGGAGGTAAGACTTTGCTTCGGTTATTCCCTTCCCTAGACCCCACTCGTGTGGGAGCCTCTGGCACTGGGTCTGCCCTTTTATTTGTCATCAAGATATAAGCATGTCACACCTTACATCGCGAGAAGCATTCAGTTTAGTCTCCTGGGCCGCAGATTCAGTTTAATGGAGAGAGATCAGGAGTGCTGGTGTATGTGTATCTACTGCTGAATTGGGCATATAAGAACTTGAACGGGCAGGTTTCCTTCTAAGTTGAACTTTCTTTGTTTCCTCAATGATACTGGATGTCTTATTATCCACAATTGTGAGCCCTTCCTGTTAAACAATGGAAGCAATGGATCATCCGTTTACAAAATGGCTCCAGAAGATTATGCCATTGATAGAAATAAAGAACCAAAAATAGATGCATGTACAGAGTTAAGTAAAACACATTACTTCCAAAGCATTCTTTGTTCTTCCAGTAAGCTGGTTGACTGATGCAGAAAGAGTCTCAGTCTGATTCGTGATGCAGCATCTCCAGTAAGCTGGTTTCCAAATGACCAACGAGAGTTAGGGTCCTGAAATTACAAAAGGTTGCATGACCCGGAAACATAAGGCATCCTGGAGAGACAATGCCATACACGAGATGTCCACATGTGTCTGTCAGTATGCTGAGATACTCAGATACACTTGAGGCCTCACCTGATCTCTGTTGGATGGACTGGTGTCGCTAAAATATCATTGTTTTCTTTAGTCGTCAAACTTATGTGCCAATCCGTTGTTGAGAATTCCCTTGGCTTTACTTGCCAAAGTTTGCCGCAATCCATGATTGCGCTCATTTATGGTTTTCAACGATGTGTAACCATATGATGAAGCTGAGGCCTGCAAAGGAAAACCAGCATATGAGGAAGCAGAGTCCTAGAAAAGCAACCAGTAGTGCTGTGACAGAAACAGGTCGATTGTGCATATCAGATCACCAAAAGGGCATCTAATAAGGAGGAACTAAGCAATCCTCAGCCATTCATGACATGCCACAACAAGAATGAACTAAGTAATAATCACATGGTCTTTATTCGTTGAAACAATTCTCTTTTCTTCCTAAAAGTACCAATTCACGGTATGAGATTCCGTGCAATAATACAATATTCAGGAAAAATTCTAGAAAGTGATATGATCCAGAAACTGAAAATGTAGGAGAAATTGAATTTGTTGATTAAAGAAATGAATAGTTGGACATGAATTGTTAATGTTGACTCCAATTTTAACACAGAAGCATATGACAATGGGTCATATCTATATGCGAAAAATAAATAAAGCAGTTCGGTTTGCACTGTCAATGAAACCATAAATCCAAGAGCATAAGCTGTTTTTTTAATTTGGAACTAACCTGCAGATACGTGGTACTGGTAATACTCTGGCACATTTGGAAAGCCAGGAACGCACTCCTTCAACTCAAAAGACACCACGGTAACTGAAGAACTACGCAACATCCACAGACCACAGAGACCTCTGCACCTGGGCGTGCAGATACAAATCCAAGAGCATAAGCTGTAAAACGCTCCTATATGCTTCTCCTCTCCCTCACCTGTAACTCTGCCCTGGTATGCCGGTCAAACCACTGTAAATGTGAGCTGTTCACCTTCGTTCAAATAAAGTAGGTGGGGAATCCCCCCCCCCCCCCCCCCCCCCCCCCCAAATTGATCGAAAAAAAAGAACTAACCTGCAGATCGATGTACAGTGAAGAGTTAGAGTGCGTGAAAGGCAGGGAGAAGCAGAGATTCAGCTTTCCGCCAATGAAGGCAATCGTATGTATATCTGGCCTTGTTCCCTTTAATTTCTTGCATTCCTCATAAATCAGATATGGGCAGCGATCTGATATTTTGAGTTGCAATGATATGTAATTCCTGGAGAGAAGGGAGGGCCTGCATTGCCCCGCAGACTTCAAACGACAGGTTTTGGAGAGATGTGAGGAGCTGAAATTATAGATCATAAATTCAATCTACAAAAAAAAAATCAGTTTGCACAGTTAATGAAATCATAAATCGAGGAGCATAAGGTGTATTTTCTGTTTAATTTGGAACTAACCTGCAGATCGATGTACACTGAAGAGTTGAGTGTGTGAAAGGCATGCAGAAGCAGAGGATTTAGCTTTCCGCGTCAGCAATGATGGCAATTATATTTATATCTGGCCTTGTTCCCCTTAATTTCTGGCATTCCTCATAAATCTCGGGACCACAAATATCAATTAATAGCACTCGCAGTGAATCGGGAAGGCCCTCCTTGGGCAGAGATCTGATTTTTTGAGTCCCCCTGATTTCTAATATCTGGAGAGAAGGAAGGCGATGCAAGCCTTGGGGCAGGGACTGCAGAGCCTCGCAGCTAGTGAACCTCAGGTATTGGAGAGACGTGAGGAGCTGAAGTGCCTCGTCCTGCTCTTCCGTGAACTTCACCATCCGCCAATCATAACTTAAGTGTAACTTCTGGAGGGTAGCAGAGAGGCGGCTGCAGATGGGAGCAACAAGCACTGCGGAGATGCTGTCCACCCGAAGTTGCACCAATTGGAAGGAACCGGCGGGCACTGTTTTGGTCGTTTTTGCCAACGCTGCAAGTAGATCTGCTGCTACATAATAGGGCTCAGTCTCACCATCTCTCTCATTGTACACCATCAGATGCTCGAGGTTGATTGTGATGAGAGGATTGAACCCATCCACTGTGATATCCTTGCAATTAACTAGTACAAGGCTTGTAAGAGATGTGAGATTTGCGAGCAGAGCTATTGTCAGCGTGCTTTGCTGATTTTGAAGGCTGAGTTCCTTGAGGCAAGGGGGGAGAGGGTTGATGATGCTCTGAGTCTGAGTTGCTGCTCCTCCCATGGACCACCGAGAGAATAGCTTCTCACAATTTATTATGGTCACGGACTCGAGCAATGAGAGGCTACAGAATCCAGCTCCTTCCTCTTCCTCCACTGGCAGGATCAAATTCTTACACCCACTGAAGCGGACATCTCTCAGCGAGCTGGAGGGTGGAAACTGTAGTACCACCTCCTCATGATCCTCATCTGATGATGCGCTCACATTCAAAAGAGAAAGAGCTGGGAAACATTTGAACAAATTTGACAACGATTTTCTGGTAACAGAAAATTGTCTGAGTTCGAGAGTTTGGACTGTGTGTAGCACAACACCTTCATCTAGTCCTCTCAAAAAAATGTTTCCTCACATCTATTGACCTTTATATGTCTTAGGGAATGTAGCTTTTGGAGATCCATAAATGACAAGAGTAATGCATCCCGAGTTGTCAACCTTTCTATGCCACTCAGATTGTGAAAGACCAATTCAAAGGGCTTCTGAATGATCAAGTTAGTACGATCATAAAACAAGCACTCCGTCTGAATATGGGATACCATCGAAGTGTGAGGCAAGGGAGGAAGGCACAACTTCGGGCAGCCATTAATGTAAAGATCATGAAGACTAGGGAACCATATGGTGTTGTCTTCTATAGATAAAATAGGCCAACTCGAGATCAGAAGTGTTGTGAGCCTGGGACAATTAATGCACCTGATTTTTTCAAGCCCTGAGAACAGATTACAGTTAGCTCCCCCAACCCACTCTACAAGGTCTGGCATATCATAAAACTGAACTTCCTTCAAGTGCGTGAAACTTTTTTCTGTAGTACCACCAAAGAAGTCAGGTCTAATCTGAGATATCCCAGCTATATTTCTCAGCATCAGCTTTCTTAAGTGATAAAGCTGCCCAATAGGTGGAAGGTTGGCCCACGAAATGCTCTCTAGATGTAGGGTCTCCAAGTTTTTCATGTATAAGATGTTGCTGCACAACCAACTAGGACCAACAGCGCCACCATGGTTTACAATGCAAAGTCTTCTTAGATTAGAGTGTGGTTGGATACTATCTAGGATATCATCTGCAGTGGACTCTTGCTTACTGTTCCAAACTAATCCCAACTTAACTAAATTCCTCTTTGCCATTAGATTGGCCTCTTTAGCTTCTTGCTTGGTTCGCACATTTTCAAGCCCAGATATGTTGAGCTCTCCTCCAAGCTCTTCTAGTTTCCCCAACTCTCCTAGCTCAAATCCAACGCTCTCTTTCTTGACATGGAATTCTTTCAGTTCTTGTAAGAAAATCATTTTTCCCACCTCAGGAACATTGGAATGAAATTCTTTCTTAGCAACGAAATGGCGTAAATTTTCAAGGTGGCAAATGTCTTTAGGCAAAGAATAGCCACTTCTCCATTGGTTAACATCTAGAAATTTCAAGTGATAAAACTTGGACACTGTCCTTGGCAAAGACACATTTGAGTAATAAGGCGAAACAAGTTTTAAGTACCGAAGATGGACAAGCTCTGAAAAGTTGTTTGGCAGGGAATTCTGGGAGTTCATGAAAATAGATAGAACACGGAGACCTTTTATTTCCTCAAATGTATCCCTTAAAATATTGACTAGCTGTAACCTACTGTATTCTCCAAAAATCATCAAACTCCGCAAATTTTTAATGTCTATCCATTCCTTCAACTTACCCATCTCTTTGTTAAATTTTTGAATATGATGAATATCCTGCATAAAAATGGACAGGTAGCGAATAGATTGTGGGATCTTATTTGCCTCGAAACTAGAACAACTAATATAGGCACATTCTTCAAACGAAACACGCCGTGAAAGTTCTTGGAGTAAATCATGCATTACGTAATAATTATCATCTCCTTTCTTCAGAAAACCATTATCTAATAGCTCATCCAAATAATCTGATCCTATGTCCTCAATTTTTCCTTTTTGTGCATCGGGAACTATGATGACAATTGAAGTCCAAAAACAGATAATCTCCAACTTATCAAACTTATAGTCCTCAGGGAAAAGGGCAAAAAATGAAAAGCATTTTTTCAGATGGAAGGGAAGGTAGTCATAGCTAATTTGCAAGGCTGGGATAATATCATCCTCACCATTTTGTTTTAGCCACTCTTTGTTTTCGAGAATTTCCATCCAATGTTCCTGAGGTTTTTTACTCAATAACCGGCCAACTGTTTGGGCTGCAAGTGGGTTGCATTTCAACTTATTTGATATTTGTCTTGCAATATCGATGAACTCTTGTTCAACATTCTCATATTTGATTCTACCAAATGCACAGAGCTGGAAGAACTCCCAGAACTCATCAGGATCCAAACCAGGTAGGTCAATTGGATTAGTTTCTTTTTTCACCATTTCTACAATTTTTGGGAACCGAGTTGTGACAAGAATCATGTTGCCACTGGTTTCGTCCTTTCCGAATGGAGCTAAGAGTTTTTCCCACTCATCAGTACTGTTGCATTTCCATATGTCATCCAAGACAATTAGAAACCTTTTGGATTTCAACCTCTCTGAGATGGATTTCTGAAGCAGGTCTAAATTGGTAGTTTCATTTGTTATTTTGTTTGTTTCATTTTCATTGGGAGGTAAGCAGCTCCAGATCTCTTTGGTGAGCTTGAGCACATCAAAATTAGTCGATACACATATCCAGACCCTAACACTGAAATGTTTTTCAATCCTTGTATCATTGTATAGGTGCTGGGTGAAGGTAGTCTTTCCAATGCCCCCAGGACCAACTATAGGAAGAACAGACAAGGTTTTACCACTCTGTGTCACACTGATAATTTCCTCTATAGTTTTCTCAAAAATGGCGTTCCTCCCATAAAACTCCTTTCTTATGATTTGAGAGCTTGTGTCGGACCTTTTGGTGGAGGCCGGCAGGTGTGGCTGAAGGCTGCTGCTTGGTATTTTATCGAGCAACTTAGAGATAGGAGTACAATAAGAGTGTAGTTCCTCTATGAGTTTCTTGATTTTGTTGGACATGGCCACACGATCGAATGGCAGCTTTCCAACATGGCCACCATCCAGATCTTGTGGAAGGCAACAAGAGAAGTATGAGAGCCAGTTACCAGAAGTGTGGCGAGCAGCATGGAGGGCATGCTGAGCTTTGGCGCCGAGGCCACCGCCCAAGTCTGGAGTGGCATCTCGAGTCCTGTCCAGCTTGTCCTGGATGATGAAGTAGTGGAGCTCGTCCAGAGCATCCTCAGCCTCATCGGCCTTCTTGCCGAGCTTCTCGAGCAGCCCCTTCAAGCCAGAGTTGCCGGCGACGTCCCTGCCCTGGGCCGCCTCCAGCAGCCCTCTAGTGTACAGCATCTCCCTTTCGATCTCCTCTAGACTGAGGCCGAGCGTGGTGCTGGACACGTAGGCTTTCACCGAGTTGTCAGAGAGCTTGTTGAGGACTTGGCCGAGGAGCCAATTCGCCGCTCCGAGAGCCACCTCCATCTTCTCCTCCGGCTGCAGGGGTCATTGGTTTGAGTGGTGAGCATCAGTAAGAACAGTGCGCTTGAAGAAAGGCGGCATGCTTCTGTCAAAAAAAAAAACAAACAAAACAAGAAGAAGGTGCGAGTGACGTTTGGTACCACTTCTTGTTCGACGGCACGCACGTCCTCCAGGCGATCTGTCCCTCCCTCCTGCCGCTGAGTCAAGGTGATCCTCGTGCGCCCCTCGTCGACAAGCCGCTGTTCTTCCAGCCGCGGAGCCGCCGGCGAGACGGCCCAAGCGCCCCACGCTGTGGAGCAGCAAGACGGGCGGCGTAGAGGAGCTCTGATCTGTGCGGGGAACAGCGGCAGCAGAGGAACGGTGGGTGGTGACTAGTGTGTGGAGAGTAGGCGAAGAACAGTGTGCTGCCTGGAGTGGGAAGGCGTGGTGATCTGATCCGATTCCTTTATGGCCGCTCAGGTCATTATTGATTGATGGCGTACGCGTACCACACGCTGTCAAATACAAACGCAGTGTTTAGATCCCTTCAAACTTCCAAAAATTTTACAAGATTCCTCGTCACATCAAATTTTTAGACGCATGTATGGAACATTAAATGTAGGTAAAAAAAATAACTAATTGCACAGTTTGTCTATAAATGTCGAGACGAATCTTTTGAGCCTAGTTAGTCCATAATTAGATAAATTTTACCAAATAACAACGAAAAATGCTACAGAAACTTTACACCAACTTTTAGACCATCTAAACACTACCAAAATACATTTCTTTGGATCCAGGTGTTTAATTGATGCCATTAAACACCTAGCGGTCTTTGGATCCAGGTTTTACTTCCTCCGTTCCAAATCACTAACGGTTTTTTTTTCTAACTTATAAATTTCTTTGACATTTATATTCTTTTATATCAACCTTATTAGATTTAATATGACTCGGGATTTGACAGAACGTTAACTTAATATTTGATTAAAACTAATATTTAGTGTTTTCAGTAAGAGAAGTGCATATGTAAATAAAACTAAAAAATATATGTGATGATACAAAAGAGGATTCATCGATATATCCTTATCATGAAAATAAAAATGAATAGCATTTGTCATGTTGATTATGATTATGATAAAGGATATAGACAAAGGCCACTAAAACACTCGCCATGTTCATTATGATTTCACTTAAAAATATTTTACATCTTCCTAATTAGAAGCTCCTTTGGAGCTTCCACCTTACTTACAAGCAAATGCATTCTACATAACAAGTAAACTTTGCTTTTTTCATAAAAAAAACATAAGCATCCATCCATCAAACTCGTTAGGGATCACTAATAATAGTTACCACTTTTTTATATATATATATATATATATATATATATATATATATATATATATATATATATATATATATATATATATATATATATATATATATATATAAACTATCCAGTACAACCTTTATGAATGAGTCTAAAGTAATCATTAATTTTTATCTAAATTAGCCACATCTATCATATAAAAACAATATACAATACCTTCGAGATCGATCCAAATTACACACTTATGCTACTATAAAAACTAAATAAATAAATCAAACCCTAAATTATCCCACAAATAACATTAGAAAAACAATTTAAAGCCATTAAATTTGCAAATAAACTACTCACACCATTATTTATAAAAATAAAAAAACTCTAAAATCTGGTACTAAATTACCCACTTATCTTATTATGAAAAATAATTTAAAGTATCACCCTAGCCCCTCCGTCACCATTCATCTGCTTGCGGGTGCCGCCGAGGTTCATAGCAACTCGCTAGGGGCCTGTTCGGCTTGACGAAGCACACCGCTGCTACTGCTGCTAACATGTGACACAAAAGCCTGGGGATGAAGTCGCCCCATCAATTCATCTACCAAACAAAACAGTTGGATCGAGACCTATCACCTAACACAATACTCTATCTTTCCCAAATTAAATATACATCTCGTAGGGCAGGCGCAATGTATATTGTCGAGATCGGTAATAAGGTAGGGTCAAGGAGCAGGCGGCAGTAAGCATCAAACCACCCGCACAATGTCCATCCAGTAACATGGTGGGGCCATAGAGCACATGATGGCAGGCATGCGCGGTGCATGGCAGCTGGCAGAAGTGAGGGTGATTGAGAGAATATATGAATTTTTCCATAATGAGGAGTCAAACATTTTTAAATTTGACTAGAAGCGTCGGTGTTTTGTGGACCGACCAGTAAATTTAGAGCTACGTAGCATATGAACCTAACTAAACTTATGGCTAAGTAATTATAGTTAAAGATAAAAAAATATATAACGCATGCTATGTTAATGTACAGGTCAAACTCTTTCCAATGTGGTCAAACTTGAGTTTTGGTGAAAAAAGTAATTTCAATAATTACTATATAAATGTCAAACATATAAACGATAATCCAATATGAAGTCACATGATTTATAAACTCCATCCTTGACTAAAAGGAAAAGCAGTGCTGGTCGGAATTTCTCACCGGGTGGCGCAGGCACATCAGGCAGTGCGGTCAGCAGTAGCGCAGGCATCCATGCAGGGCTAGTCTTTTTTTTTTTTGGGCACTTTTTCACCAAAAAAAACCGCAAATCAAACCGAATCAAACTGACCCGAACTGAACCAAAAAGTCAGTTTATTCGGTTTTCGGTTCCGGCCTTGGTTCTTGTATTCTAGAATTCGGTTGTCGGTTTCGGTGTCAGTTTTGGAGGCACAGTAAACAGCTTGGTGATCACCACTCTGCGATGCACCCCGCGTCCACCCCACCTCCACAAGGCCCAATCGGGCACAGCCCGGCGAGGCCCAACACGCCACCACTCCCACCTCCACTCTCCGCTCCTGACCCTGTTCCCCTACTCCCGCACCCATCCCCATCCTCATTCCTGGGCGAGCAGGGTGGTTGTGCCCCCAAAACCTAATCTGCCTCGCATGCCCCCGTGGGCTGTGGCAGCGTCGCAGCAGCAGCCATGCAAAGTAGCAAGCGCAAGAAGGGGTCATGGGTAGAGATGGCAACGGGTACCCGAAACCCGAGTACCCGACGGGTATTACCCGATAAAGAGGCGGGTATGGGATGAATTTTCTACCCGTGGGTACGTTATTGGGCAAAATCCTATACCCATCGGGTATGGCGGGTACGGGTGCGGGTGTATACTACCCATACCCGCATACCCGTGGGTAAGACATACCCGTAAAAATAACTAGCCAACCTCAGTTATTTTAGCGCATATAAATCATGAATTTGGCCCATTAAGACATCCACTATATTTCTAGTAGATTGCTTTTGTTGTAATGATGCTAATAATGTTTGTTAGCATGTTTATAACTTGTTGGAAGCTTAGAATGATTTATTTTTGCATGTGACTATTTGATATTTTTAGGTAATTTTCAGGTATGCTGTCGGGTACGGGTTACCCGGCGGGTACGGGTATGGAACTATTTTTTTACCCGCATGCGGGTACGGATAACCCGACGGATAAAATTTTGCGGGTGCGGGTACGGATACGGGTGGGCACTACCCGTCGGGTACGTACCCGTTGCCATCTTGAGTCACGGGCTCGCGGCGGCGAGCAGTCCTCGTGGTGGCAGGCAGATTCGCGAGAGCCGTGCGACGGCAAGCAGGCGCGGGACGGCGGACGAGCGAGCAGGAGTGCGACATGCGAGCCTCGTGGCATCGACGGCGCGCGAGCGAGCAGGAGCATGTCGCGTTGGGCCACGCGGCGACAATGGCGCGTGGTATCGCGATTCGCAGCAACGATGGAGCGAGCTCATTGCGTATTTCGATCAGTTCGGTTTAAACCAAAAAACCAAAGTAGAAAACCACACCTAAATTTGTCGGTTTTCATTTCACCGATCGGTTGCTGCTCTTGGGAACCCGAATTTTTCTGGAACTGAATAAACGGAACTGAATTTGTGGTCTAAACTGAATGCCCAGTGGCGACAGAGGGCGCAGGCATGCAGGCTTGCCGCTCGCCCTCGGTAGCCGAGGCCAGGCGCTTGACCGACTGTATCTATATCTTAATAATAAAGAGACAAAATATCGGACTTTTTTTCGTCCATCCATTTTTTTTAGGTCCGTCTTCCTCTAACTACCGAACAATAAAGAGTTTTTTTTTGTCTGGACTTATATATATAACCCGTGCTCATACGAATTAGAATAGCTCCTATCTAGCGCGATACGGAGTCCAATTCCAAAACGTATTGGGTCGTGTACGTGACTCGGACTCATAAGCCGTGCTCACGTGTGTCGTATACTCTTTTCCAATCCTATCCTAATTCAAATAGAACTCCTACTTCCATGATGTTCTAAAGACAAGACAAAAAAATATCAACCTCACTAGACTCGCACACATGAGTTCATGAACAACACGAGTTCAATTAAAAGGAAAAAAAGGACAAGAAGGAAAGTAGGAATCACCAAAGCAAAGAGACAAAATTTCAGACTCTTTTTTTCGTCCATCCATTTGTTTGGTCCGTCTCCCTTTAACTACCGGACGATGAAGAGTTTTTCCTATCTAGACTCATATACATAACCCGTGCTCATACAGGAATCATAATCTAAGTTTATACTTTCCAATTTATAATATATATAGCGGGAGTCACAATCCGTCCTTCCAATTCGAATCGGACAACAATAGCACGTACGGTGCCATCAAGAGCCTCATGTGGACATACAACTCTTTTTTAATGTCAAGTCCCAACCCAACCCGTGTGATCTCACTTCCACACGAGGTTCTAAATCAAGGCAAATATCTCTCTAATGTTTCCCTTTTGCACATAGGATCCAAAGAGATGCCATCACTCCACCAGTCATAAGAGCTATCTATCTCTATTTTTCTTCATCCATGACATGTGGGCTCACCACGAGATACAAGATACTAAATCGAGCTGGTGTTAGATGCACACAACGAATTACCAAACAAAATCCAACACAGAATCAAACCATATAGCCACAAAATCAAACCATATAGCCACAAAATCAAATAAAAATCAAACTTCAAAGCAAGAAGATCTCGTCATCTTGGTTTGGGATCAGGACAACCAAGCAGCAACGATGGCCTTGTGTGCAGGGCCATCCGCCAGGCAAGGCCTAGTTTCCGATAGGCAGCTTCTTGGTCAAGGTAAATACAATACAGCACTTCGTCCCGTGGGGCCGTCTCGATCCGCTGTAGGCTTCCTAGAATCGCCACCGGAGCCGGGAAAACATTGAGCAGTGCGGGACGCACTACGTGCTCACGGCTGCCCCGCCGCCCATGGATGTTGCGGACATCCACGTGTTGTGGCAGCGGCACGGCACAGAGGAGAAGGAGGTCGACGATGAGCCGACATGCTGTAGCCCTTGGACGCTACTGACACCGCCACGATACGGCTGCAGTTCCACGATACGGCTGCAGTTCCACGATGACATGGAGGAGGAAATTGATGAAAAGTCTGCTGAGCAGAGCAACAAGGCGCCCATGTGGCCATGCCCATGCCACCACCCTTGGACACCTTAAACTCCGGGCTCCACCATGACACGGCCACCGTGGTGGCAGAGCGGCGAGGTAGCGGGCATGGCAACACCTTCGGCCAAGCAGGGAGGGAGGCAGCTGGACTGTAGAAAGGGGGAGCGGAGGGGGCAAGGAAAAAGAGTAGAAGACCGCCTCCAGTATTGCATGCTGGTGATAATATGCCCGTGCGTTGCTACGTTTTTTAAAATTTTGCTACAGGTTTTTTAAAATAATTTTGATATTTTTTATTTTTTAAATTATTACAAATAGCCAAGGATACAAGTTGTATGTCCTGTTGCAATGTACGGCCATGGGTATACGCTCCCGATTGATACCGCCGTGGAACATCTCGAAATCCGACCCCGCCTGCTCCCAATTGGCTCCCGTAGACACGAGACGCTCATAGCTCGACCAACTCGTTGCAATATCCGAGACAAAGAGGACGGCAAACACATGTCGTACATCCAGGGCTCAGATCTTAGTAAAGGAATTCCACGCAAAGCACCTGCGCACCCACGTACAGTACGTACTTGTCGCTTATCCACGTCATTGTGCATTAGCTAAAAGCAAGCCCCTAGGTATAACGTGCCAGTGGACGCTAATACATACTAATGTACAGCTTCTTCCTGGCCATCTCCGAGAGGATACAAAGATACGGGACTAGTCAATGGAGTTTGACCTAATGGACAGGTTCTTTTCAGGCGGCAACAAAGCGAACACGATAGAGATCAGCTTTGGATGTGGATGATATCCCATTTATCGAGGGACGAACAATCTGCGCAAGTTTTCCATGGGGACGACGCACCTCACACTGATGGCACGCACCCGTCAGCTATTGCAGCCACCGTGGCTAGCTAAGCGGTGGCAACTAGATTGCTGCGAGCGAGCCGAGCTATGGGTATAGGTAATTGGTTATATATCATCCTAATACAATCCACTTTCTAATTGATTTGAGATTGACCAACGTCCAACGAGCCCCAAGAGTCTCGATTGTGCACTAAATTACGTGTCCTAAAACACAAAGCCAATTGAACAATAATGCATCGGTGGATTCCGTTCGGAAAATAAACATGATTTACTGATTGGTCTACAACGACTATAAATTTTATTGTTGTGCGAAATAATTATAGAAATAAAACCAACAATATTCTAAAAAATCACGACAAAATAAATGAACTAGGCTAGATTATTGGCTCAAAGAGTTGTCATCTCCTTAAAATACTGAAATTGATTGTCGTGGTGTTTCTGCCATCATCAAACCCCGTTGCAACGCACGGATAATTTTGCTAGTAGAAAAATAAAAAGAGAAGACCGAGCCAGTGCAGTGGTTCGTACATGACAGCGGCATCTCTTCACAGCACCAGCAGCCAGCCCATCTTTTAGAGGATGAGAGGGAGAGAGAGTGCATGGTGCATGCATGCAGCCTGGAAAGCCGTGTTAGGCTGGTCTTTCTTGGTCATGATAAAGATTGCTATCGCAAGTGGCTGTACCTTGGCACCTTGCCGAAATGTGCTTTTGCCTCGCCCTATGCCTCTGCGGCTTTGCCCTCTGCTCAGCTTTGCGCCTTTGCCGGCTTGCTCTGTATGGCGACATGGGAGATGGAGATGGCCAGATGGGTGCCGCAGATCAGTCGATTCGCATTCACGGAATAAATGGGTGTGTTGGGTTCATTTCCTAGACAAGCCTGGCTAGCAAAACTAAGACAGGCTGGCCTTAGCCTGCTCCAACTAAGCCAATTCGCAGTTGTTTGGTTGTCTGCATTGTGTAAGCTTGGCTAGACACATTGTTTGGTTGGATGGCTTTCTTTGCGTAGAGTCACCTCTCCTTTGAGCTAGTGAGTTCACCCCCTTTGAGGCATTTTGTAGAACAGCTGGTGGGCATGTTCATCTGCACAGCGCAAGGAAGCAGCGCTCGGCGACGACCACCACCACCTGCTCCGACACCGATCACCTCCTCCAGCTTGCTGCGGCGGCGGTCGAGCTCCTCCTCACGGTCGCACCCCTCTTCGGTGAAGAAGGGGTACTGGATTTGCTCCTCTTCGTCCTCCTCGCTGGCGCGCACGGCCTGGTCATCCTCCTCCGCGCGGAGGAGACGGTCAACCTAGGCATCGGCCTCGAGCCAGACCATGAGGGCTCAGAGGCGGTCGTGGCGCTCTGTCTCACGCTCGCCGAAGAGCCAGTTGGTGGGCGCGGCCATGGCGTAGGCGCAACGCCGCTAGAGGAGCTCCTGCACTGCGCGCTCGTGGCGCTCCCACGCACCGCGGTGGTCGTCGGAGATCTCGTACTCGGCCTCGCATCTGCCCCCGGCAGAGGAGGTGGAGGTGGAGGCCATGGAAGCGGCAGCAGCAGCAGGCGCGATGTCGGAGAGGGGAGGGGAGGGTGGTGGGAGCGGCCACTACTCCTCCCACCGCCGGCGAGGAGGAGGTCTGGTGGACAGTCTCTTCGGCGCGCGGAGGAGCAGTGGTACGGCGGGGTCGCGGAGGAGCACCAGTAGGGAGGAGCACCGGCGGGGGAGGACCGGCGTGGAGGAGCACCGGCGGGTGAGGAGGAGGAGCACCAACGGGGGAAGGACGGGCGAGGGCGGTGACAAGAACAAGCGTGAGGCTGGCTCGGGCCTGGCCCGAGAAAAAACGGCCGATTGGGTCGTTCGATGCTAGCCAGGCTCCAGGTGTACGGATGACCAGCCCTAGCCAGGTCCCAGCCCATTTTCAGGCAACCAAACATGCCAAAATTGGCTCCAGGGAGCTAGGCTAGGGGTTGGCCACCCAACCAAACACACTCAATGTGACTCTTCGTTTCCTAAGTGCTTGGGCCTAATTAACTAATTGACTGTGATTAAGGGGGTGATTAAGGGGCCCTATTAATGCATCTGGTGGACCCTTGGGGGGCCTGCCCCCTCCCTCCTCCCCCTACACGGCCCGCTGCGCCTGATGGAGAGGAAGGAGGTCGTGCCCGCGTCAGAGAAGAAGAAGGAGGAGACCATGCCCGCGTTAGAGAAGGAGGAGGCCAGCGCCTGCGACTGTGCCAGAGAGGAAGAAGAAGCCGACGATGCCTAGGGTTCCGGCGACGACGTGTTAGGGTTTCTTCTCCAATTCCCTCGGGCTTAGAAGGTGCCAGAAGGAGGAGGCAGGTCGGCCAGACGGTGGGCACACGGCCGGGCGGTTTAGGGCCCTGGTGGTGGCGGAGGCAGCTGGGCTAGGTCGAGGTAGGGGCACCATGGCCGGAGCTCAGAGCTTGCCTCCGAGGGAGGGGGAGGGGAAGAAGGCGGCCGCAGTGGGGCAGTGGCTAGCGGCAGAAGCGAGGACAAGGAGGAGGGCGAGGGGAGGGTTCCGGGCAGCATGGCTGGTGGCAAGGCAGCCACGGCTGGGGGGCGGCAGGGGAGGAGGCGGGGTGGGGCAGAAAGGGAGTGCGGCGCGGGGAGGAAGAAGGTCGCGGCTTGACTGCCTCCCCCCGAAATAGGATAACCATGACGGTTGTGTCACCATGACTAAACATATATTTGAAGAAGAAATTATGTTCATAAATTATATACTACAAAAATGTAGTCGTGATTTATATATTTTGTTTCTTCGTGAGAGTAGTTGTAAATTAGCTAGAGTACGATTAAGAAGTGGACGAACAAACAACCTGTATGTCAAATGTAAATATATTGTTGAGGTGCTATTTTGTAGGAATTGAGTGAAGAGTAGATTCCTTATCCGCCATCCAAAATTGTCATCTGCCCTTATCTACCATAACACTTAATTTTTGATCTATCACTGCAGTGCAATCACTGTGCAGTGCATTACTGTAGCAGTGGCTATAACAGGCACCAGTTGTATATGGTGAAGTTGACCCTCCAGTGAAGGTCGGAAGCATATATCCCAACATGTTAGAGTTTAAGTTGGCATATTGCCTCCTATCCTAATTATAATTTTGTAGTTTAGAATATTTAGATGACTATATATAATATTCAATGCAAGCAGAAAAATCTGTTTTCAACGGAATGGCCATTTATATTTTGTGGAATCTATGGAAGGAGCGTGCTCTAGAACATCTACGTGCACTGAATACACTTTTTGTGTTATAGTTGTTGATTTTTTTACATAACAACTTCATGAGCAATTACTTGGAAAAAGTCATCATGCACACTATACATTGTTGATCTACATGTTATAACTTCCCGGATTTGAGTGATCAAACGGTCATTGGATATGGAGCTAGGACGAGTATCCGGCTCATAGTATTTTCCCGTTGTAACGAACGGGTATTTACCTAGTGTAACTAATACTAGTTAATGATCTGATTACTTCCAAGGCCATGTAAAGGTGCAGGTGGCATTTGGCAGGCTCCATGCATACAAGCACGGACGGCCTCATGCAAACACCAAACCTCCGGCAAGGCGGCCTGGCTCTCAAGCGGCAGCAGCGACCTGGAAGAGGTTGGGAACAGTCTAATTATATTATTTTGCACGTGGGACCCACATTTCCTTTTTACTCAGGAGTCGATTCATTCTCGGTGGCTGTTACTTTTGCCCACTCTGCTGAGCCTGAATACCTGATCAGAAAATAACAAAAGGACTCCTCGTATATGCGTTAGTTTATGAGTCGAAATTTTGTACTATCACCAAATGTTCATGCAGAGGGGTTGTCAGAAAACTTAAAATCCTTAG
Organism: Saccharum hybrid cultivar R570; assembly: GCA_038087645.1. NCBI lineage: Eukaryota > Viridiplantae > Streptophyta > Magnoliopsida > Poales > Poaceae > Saccharum > Saccharum hybrid cultivar. The sequence goes on from JAQSUU010000804.1 coordinate 29,562,299, forward strand.
ATTGAGCTTGAGCAGAAGGTTTGACGGAGGCATTATTGCGCAGCCCATCGCCATCAATATAATGCCGTGCAGGTGCCAGACCAAGAACTTCTCTATGAACTAAGAATTACTGACATACTGGAACCCAATTAAGTATGTTACAGCATATCAGCTGGTGTAGAGAAGTAATAGGAGCCAACAACTTGTATTGATCTCAATTGAATGTATATATAGTACAACAAATGGAGGTTGCTATCTTCAGCAACTGTCCTAGTCTATGCACGATGTGTGCTGATGGTGAGCGCGGTCACCACGCGCTGGTCTTGGCAGTTCCTGAGTCAAGCTCATGCACTCTATCCTCAACAACCCCCGCAGTCTAAGGTGTAATAGGGATGACACAAAGACGGACCGAAAAGCTTTAAATGTGGCCGTCGGCAACCCTTTCCTCATCACATCCGTGAACTGTTCACCGGACGGAATGTGGAGAACACGTAGATCCCCGAGCTGGACGCGTTCCCGCACAAAATGAATATCGAGGTCGATGTGCTTCGTCCGCTTGTGATGAATAGGATTGGAGGACATGTAGACCATGGACACATTGTCGCGGTAAGCCACGGTAGCCTTTGATATGCCACAGTGAAGCTTGTCGAGCAATTGTCGAAGCCAGATGCACTCGGTCACCGCGTTCGCCACGGCGCGGTACTCCGCCTCGGCGCTGGATCGTGACACGGTAGGCTGCCGCTTCGACGACCATGAGACGAGGGAGTCACCAAGGAAAACATAGAAGCCTGATGTGGATTGCCGCGTGTCAGGGCAGCCAGCCCAATCAGTGTCGGAGTAGGCGATGATGGCGAGCTCGGTGGAGGGACGAAGATGGAGCCCGAGCGATGTTGTGCCGCACACATACTGAAGAATGCGCTTGAGGAGCGCCAGGTGCGGTGCTCACGGATCATGCATGTGTAAACATGCCTGCTGGACAGCAGACGCGAGATCCGGGCGGGTCATCATGAGGTACTGTATCGTGCCCGCCAGGCTGCGGTAGGACTGTGCGTTGTCGATGGTGTCGCCCTCAGGGGAAGCTTCCCGTTGGAGTCGACCGGCATGGAGACGGGCTTGCAGTTGGTCATCCCAGCGCGGTCGAGGATGTCCTCAGCGTACCGCTCTTGCGAGAGGTGGAAGTCGTCGCGAGTGCATTTGACGTCGATGCCAAGGAAGAAGTGGAGGTCACCCATGTCCTTCATGGCGAACTCAGCACGGAGACAATCAACGATGTGGCGGAGCAGGGTTGAGCTCGAACCGGTGAGGACAATGTCGTCGACGTACAGAAGTAGATACGCGACGTCGTTCCCGCGGTGAAGGATGAAGAGGGAGGAGTCTGAGTGCGTCACGGTGAACCCGAGCTTGATGAAAAACTCGGCGAACCTGATGAACCACGCGCGTGGGGCTTGTCGAAAACCGTAGAGCAATTTGTCCAGCAGACAAACCTTGTCGGGCTGCGCGGCATTGACGAACCCGATAGGTTGTTGGCAGAGAACTCGTTCTTTGAGGTGACCCTGGAGGAATGCATTTGAGACGTCGAGCTATTTTGTAGGCCAGCCCCGAGATGCCGCGATGGTGAGAACAGTGCGTATGGTTGCCAACTTGACGACAGGAGTAAACGTCTCCCTGAAATCAACGCTAGCGCGTTGGGTGAAGCAATGGACCACCCAGCGTGCTTTGTAGTGTTCCAAGGTACCGTCGGGGTTAAGCTTGTGACGGAACACCCATTTGCTAGAGACAATGTGAGCCCCAGGTGGGCGATCGACGAGCCGCCATGTGTGATTGTGCTGAGGGGCCTCGAACTTGAGAGCCATAGCCTGGTGCCAGTTCGGGCCTTTGAGAGTAGCGCGTGCAGAGCTGGGAATTGGCGAGATAGGCGTCGATGATGTTGGTGAGGAGGATGTTGCGGTTCCTGCAAGAGCGTATTTGGGGTTGGGACGGTAGATGCCGGCATTGGCCCATGTGACCATCGGGTGTGCCGGGGCCTGAGCCGTGGCCTTAGCAAGCGGAGGCGTAGCCTGAGCAGGCTCTAGTGTGGGTGAAGGTGGACCTGCAGTGATGGGAGGGGACTGCTGCAGTGTTGGAAGAGAAGGTGAAGAAGAATGTGTTTGATTCCCGATCGAGGAGCTGGGAACTGGAGAACCCGAATCAGGTGACTGAATTGGAGGCTGAAGAATGACAGTGTTATCAGTTACTGTAGCAAGTCCGGCGGTTGTCGGTATAGCAGAAGAATGAGCAGAGCGAAAGGGGAATTGGGATTCGTCAAAGATGACATGACAGGACATGATAACACGGCGGCTCTGGAGGTCAAGGCATCTATAGCCGCGGTGATCCGCAGGATAACCGAGAAGCACGCAGGGCATGGATCGCGAGCTCAGTTTGTGTGGCACTGTAGCAGATTGGTTGGCATAACACAAGCACTGAGCCGGCATTCCAGCATGGGTGAGCAGACTGCGAATGCAGTCGTTGACAGTGCGGATGATTCTTTCGGCCTTGCCGTTTTGCGAGGATGTGTATGGACAAGAAAGGCAAAGAGCAATGCCATGACAAGAAAGATGATCACAGAGTGCATGGTTGTCAAATTCACGGCCATTGTCAGTTTGTAAAGCATTAGGGGAAGTTGGAATTGGGTCGAGACATAGGCATGAAAATTCAGTAAACACTGAAAAGCTTCAGACTTTCACGCAATGGAAACGTCCAAATGTAATGTGTGTAATCATCGATTAAAACAAGATAGTATTTAAAGCCGGAAAGACTAACAACTCGGGATGTCCATACATCAGCGTGAACAATTTGGAATGGAACATAGCTAACTGAATTTGAAGAAGAAAATGGCAGCCGAACATGCTTGCCAAGCTGACAGGCTTCACAGGTGGGAGAATGCTTGTCGTTGGAGGTGAAGTTGAGGCTGGGGAGGGACTGCCGGAGAGTATGACGTCCTGGATGCCCCAAGCGTTGATGCCAGAGCTCGACGGTTGGAGCAGTGACCAGGTGAGCCTCCGGCGAGGTGGATGCCAGAGGGTAGAGCTCACCGCGGCTATCACATTGGAGGAGCTCCATGCGGGTGGGAGGATCCTTAATGGAAAAACCAAAAGGGTCAAATTCGACACTGATGTTGTTATCGTGGGTTAGAGTATGCACGTAAATGATATTTTTGACTAAAGAAGGGGATACAAGGATGTTGTTTAGGTGGAGGGGAGAACGAGCAGTGGCAATGTCCGTGGAAGTCCGATGAGTGACAGGCAACTGGGCACCGTTGCCAACTGTGATGGGAGATGAATTGAGTAGAGGTTGGGAAGAGGGGAAGGTACTGGGGTTCGAAGCCATGTGCGATGAGGCGCCGGTGTCGAGGAACCATTCGGCGGACAACGGGACTAACGCCAGAACGTTGGCCGTGGCCAGCGCGGCAAGGAGAGCCTGGTGATTCTAGACATCCGTTGCAGGAGCAGCTGGTGGAGGTGCGACGTCGTGCAGATCATGATGTGCCTCGGCGAAGTAGGCCTGCTGTGGAGCAGTGCCAGGGCGAGGACCGAGCACGCCGGCGGCGGGCGCATGGAATGGCATCAGCCAGGCCTGGACCATGCCAGTCCATGGGTTCAGGCCAGGTGTCCATCCAGTGGGAGCGCGGGGCGCAAAAGGGTAACCGCCGGTGTTCTGGTAGGAGCCGCGCCCACGTCCGCGCCCATGACCCCGCTTGCTATCGTTGTGAGGTGGAGTGCTTGTTGTAACCGCCGGGGGCCGTGCAGCTAGAGGAGTGCCGCCGGAGCTAGAACCGCCATCGGTGGACAGGGCAGATGGAGGACAGGAGCCACCAGTAGTGACAAGGGTGTGCTGTGCGATAGACTTGGCATGCTCCTTGTCGTAGTGTTCCTCGAGAAGGAGGTACGACCGTGTAGAGAGGAAGGTGTGCGGCAGCTGCTTGGCGGTGATGGCCGGAATGGTGTGGCAGTACTTGGAGCTGAGGCCACACAACATGTTCAAGACCTGGCTTATCTCGCCGATGGACTACCTGACGTCACGAAGAGCATCGGCCAGCTGCTTGAGGCACCCGGTGTACTGGGCGATGTCCAAGTCGCCTTGCACCAGGTTCTGGAACTCCGTCTCCAGGTACACGGCACGGTGAAGTTCATTGTTGTGAAACTGGTCGTGGATGGCCTGCTAGATGCGGAACACCGTGGCCTTCGGGGTGCGCACGATGTCGCGCACATCCTTGGCGATAGAGTTGTAAAGCCAGCTGATGCACTAGTCGATGACGGACCACGTGGGATCGTGGCGCTACTCGGCGGTTGGCGGAGAAGAGATGTGCGAGCTGAGATTGAATTTGTCGAGGAAGGCATCGAAGAAGCAGCGCCACTTGTCATAGGATTGACGAGCTCGAGAACGTCGGGGACGTGGGATTTGATGTTCACCGTTTGAAGAACGGCGACGGGAGGAGCTGCGGGGGTGGGAGCAGGAGTTTCGCTGGCGACGGAGGAAGTTGGGGAGGATGGAGAAGGGGCGCTGGACGTGCTGAGACCGAAGAGAGGATTGCCGTCCATGTGATCCATGGCAACAGAAGAGGAAGGCAGCGGAGATGAGAAGTGGAGGCGAGCGACGGTGATCGCCGGAGGCGGTTAGCGTGAAGCACTGGAGCAGGATCAGCCCGCGCTATCTGATACCATGTAGAGAAGTAATAGGAGCCAACAACTTGTATTGATCCCAATTGAATGTATATATAGTACAACAAATGGAGGTTGCTATCTTCAGCAACTGTCCTAGTCTATGCACGATGTGTGCTGATGGTGAGCGTGGTCACCACGTGCTGGTCTTGGCGGTTCCTGAGTCAAGCTCATGCACTCTATCCTCAACAGCTGGGAAGTATGTGCAAAATGAGGTAGAGATCGATTTATCTGAAGGATGAAGCAGAGCAGGGTTTTTTTACCGACCGGAAGGGTCAAACCGTCGGGCTCCGGTTCCGGTTTACCGGTCCGGTTTGCCGGTAACCGTACGGTAACCGGGCGAGTTTGAATTTGAATTCAAACTCGCCTTCGGTTCGGTCGGCGGCCGGTTTACCGAGCGGTTTGTAGCGGTTACCGTTTAGAATTTTCTTTTTTTTTGCATGAATAAAAAGAATTTTTGGTACTTCCTTTGCACAAATTAATGTAAAAAGACCACACAATGCGGTAATAAATAGCATAAGTCACTAAAGCAATAATATATAGTTGCATACAAATACATATTCGCTTACACAAACAAATAGTCACGTGGTCAACTATGTAGGATGTATGGGAAGACCCCTTGTTGACACGACATTTCATATTCGGCGGTGGACATAAGAGAGATACCTTGTTGTCTAAGCAGGGCAGCCTTATAATCTTACCAAGTTTGACCTGTCCATGCTGCTGTTGTCTCCCATTCTTGAACTAACATATTGTAAAAACTGGGGTCTTCCCATTCATACACCCATCTAGTCTGAGTCTGCATGGTCATGTCAGGAATGAGATAGCTATAAGTAGGCTGTGAGGTATCGCTGTAGGAGGAAGAAGAGTACTGTGGAGTGTCGTAGTCCGTCGGTGCATATGCTCTCCTCTGCGATGTCGGTTGTCCATGGTCACGGTCTTGAGTAGCATGTGTGAATTGGGTCTCACATGCAATCAACCATAATTAGTAGGCATAGACAGAAACAATTGAGCGTATGTAGGTGCAATGGATACCTGTGAAATGAAGATCTACATAACTACTACCACCAGCACCAATAGTACCAGCCCCACTCCCACCACCACCACCGTCTTTCCCACCACCACCGCCACCGTCACTCCCACCAGCACCGTCATTATCACTGTCATCGTCACTACTGTTATCGTCACCACTATCCTGGGACTGGTATTCCTCATCCTCAGTCTCTGTGTCGCTGGTCACTGCTTTTCCTTTTCCTCGGTGACGCTTGCGGTGACCCTTCGGAGGCACCATCTGCATCTTTCTCTTCCCGAGGTGACTTTCACCCACATTTCTACGGGCCCAATCACTGATGCAATCATGCCCCGTAGCCTGACGTAGATCCTCGGGGTCTATTTGGTCACTGCGAACACAAACAAATGAATCACATAAATAAAATCAATCACATAATACAGGGTGAGACATACACACACATTTGTATATATATAAATATAATGTACCTGACAAGATGTGATGGCAGAGGGACGTCCACTTCGTCAGAATCCTCATCAAGAACTGGAGGCAGGTTAGATCTACCGTACTCCATCCATTCCCTAACCGGATTGCTCCGGTCATAGAATGAGACTTCGGCGAACCGGTCGATAAAATCTTCTTCATCATGCCTTGGTGGGTTCACATCCGCAAGTCGCAGCCGAAGGTTGTAATTGACATAAACAAGCCTGTTTAGTTTCTTGTGCGACAACCGATTGCGAACCTTCGTATGCAGCAAGGCAAAAGTACTCCAGTTCCGCTCGCATCCACTGGAGGAGATACATTATGAAACAAGCCGCAAAGCAAGGCGCTGCAAATTTGGAGTATCTCTACCAAATATCATCCACCAGGCCGCTGCAAGTGGAACACATTATGTTAGCTATATGTTCCAATATAGGAAACCAAATGGGTGTAGAAAGTACTCTTACATGGGGTTGTCCTTGGATCCGTCGCCATTTTCATTGCCAGTTCTGAGCCAAACTCACCAAGCTTCTGTCAAAAAATCTCAGCCTCCTGCAATGCCTGCACGGCGCACTGCACATCCGTCATTTGCTGAAATGTCTCCTTCAGGCCACCGAACATTCTTGGAGTTGGATCCAAACTATATGTAAGCTTTGGATTTAGAACAGCAGCTGCAACATATGATTCAAATAAGCATACGGTAAATATTCAATATATAGAGCTTGCTAAATCAATATAAGTCATTATCATACCTGCACCCACATACGTCCCTATGTACACGTCATGAATCCTTGCGTCCATAATCTGTCTATACTCATTCCATGTTTGCGCATTCCTTCCAAAGAACGACTCCAACTCCTGTTTGCAATTCTGGTACTCGTACACCACGTCACACATGTTGGGCCGCTTGTCTTGATCAGCGAAACGAAGGAACTTGTAAATTGGTTGAACTGTGTTCATGATGTATTCCAATCCCTCCCACCACTGAATATTTGACAACCTTACATAAGCATATCGACCTTCTTCAGTGAGTGCCCACTTGCTCTGCAAAAACTCAGGAGATCCCATCCACTGCATGAACTATTCACATTTTCGATGAAAGCTCTCTAGAAACATGTAGTTGGTCCCAAATCTAGTGCCATTCCACTTGACCAACTCACCACCAATTGCTTTCTTCATCATATGATTCAACTGAGAATGGTTGTGCAACCAAGTTGAAATTCGCTTGCATACTTGCAACATACTTGCATGATCGGGCCTGTTACCAATATCCTTCAACATCAAGTTGATGGTGTGTGCCAGACAAGGTGTCCAAACAATGTGACCATACTCCTCTTTCAGTGAGTTGCAAGCTTTCTTGTAGTTGGCGCCATTGTCGGTGACCACATGGACAATATGCTCGGCACCAATCTCCTCCACCACCTTCCGAATCTCCTGAAAAAAAAGCAGAACATATTATATATACACATATATATAAATAAAAAGAACCACATGACAACTATGTTTAGGAGGTACCCTGTACAAATAGTTAGCATCTTGACTTTTTCCAGATGCATAATGGATTTGTGAAACCATGTGACCCCATTGCAATAAATCAGAAAGTTTATGACACTCATTTTAGTGGGGCCAGTCCATGAATCACACATCAACGTGACGCCAAAGTTGGGCCACTCCTTCTGAAACTTTGCATACCTATCCTTCAAGTCTTTCTCATTCTGATCTAGGTACTTGCCATCAATATCCCTTTCAGTGGGTGACGCGATGCCTTCACCTGAAACCATAAGCAAAGAATGAGAATATGGAAAGATACATAAGGCCATAGGTCTCCAAGTATAGGTACTTACCCCACTTCTGTGTCTCTCGGACCGCACTGACAAAGTACGGATTGTCGGCATTTCGTCCTAGGATTCCTACATAATGGAAAAACTTTCCCCAAGCTTTACCAATAGCTTCCTTTGCATTTTTCCCCTTCTGCGTCCAAGACCCTGTATCAATCCTTTGTTGGTGCATTCCTCTCCTCCCACCGGCTGCCACATGATACTCCTCCACCTCCACAGGAGTCTCCCTCCGTGATCCTGCTTTTCTAAACAACCTCTCAACAGGATTCCCACCATGCGAACCACCACCACCACTACCCCCTCCACGGTCGTAATTACCTCCTCTCTGTTGCATCCTCTGCTCGTAGTCATATTCTGCTCTCGACTAGTTTAGTGCTTCCTTCATCTGAGCCTCATATTCATCATCACCGAGGGGATGGTTTCCCTCCGCTGCAGCTTTTTCTCGTGCCAACCTTTGTCGAGCTCGGTCAGCAGTCGTCTTCTTAGCTCTGTCAAGATCTCGCTGAAAGTACGCATGCACATCTGGTGGCACACGGTCGCAATGCAAGGTGTCCGCCCCGTGCCCAGCCAAATGCTGTTTAAATCTAGTGCAACCACCGCCTGCTTTCGTCACATGACAATAATTGCATCTCCATCCAGGAGCAAGATTTTTACCATGCTCCCATACAACATCTCTGTTTCTGCCTAACATTGTCTAACTGCATAAACGGACAACACAAAGTCACACCTAAATAAAATGTATCTACACAATATATACCTAAAATATACATCCTACCACAAATCCTACCTCTAATCCTAAATCCTAAAAAACATCCTAAAGTAAATCCTACCTAAAACCTAACCAAAAACCTATCCTAAATCCTAACACAAATCTTACCTAAATCCTAGATCTTTCCTAAATCCTAACACATAAACCATACCTAAATCCTAAAGCTAATACTACTCTAAAGAAAAAAAAATAAAAAAAACCTTACCTGGCGGTCGCCCGTCGAACCGAGCGGTAAGCCGCTCCTCCCGGGCGGTTAGCCGCGCCTTCTGGCCGGCTAACCGTCGCTGAGGCGGGCGCGCGGTAAACCGCCCGTACCGCGCGGTAAGCCGGCGAGCCGGGGCGATCGCGTGGCGGCGGCGGGCGGACGGAACCTCTGGGGAGCGGGCGGGGGCGGACGGGAGCTTATCCGCTTCTGGGCGCGTTGACCCCCCCCCCCCCCCCCCCCGCCCCCCCCCCCCCCCCGCAGCTCCCGGCGCGTTTTGTGCCCGTGGCGGCCTAATGGGCCTCTTGGGCCTTAACGGGCCGGGACCGGGATTTTTCTTTTTCTTTTTTTTTTCAAACTTCTATACGTATAAATAAATACTAAACGAACTCGAATTTGAAAATTTTTTACACCATTGGCTTCTATAAATCATGAACTATTTTTAGGAATTTTTTCAGCATTTTTTTTCAAATTTTAAATTTGAATTTGGGGAATACCTAACCGGACCGGACCGGAACCGGTCCGGCCCGGTAAGCCCGGTTACCGCGGTAAACCGCGGCTTACCGCCCGGTATAAAAAACCCTGAAGCAGAGACACTGAAAAAAGCAGAGGATTTATAGGCAAGATGCAGAGGAAACCATCGACGTGAGGGCAGGAACTTGTCCGGTGGAATGCAAGCTAGCTGCAGGCTACAGCTGCCTTCGCTAAACTATGCTGCAAATAAAATGCAGTCCTGCTGATTGCCTTGTTGATCGGTGAAGACCGTGGCAAATAGCAGCTCAATAATAAGCTTACCATGCGACTCCAATTTCTGATCAGCTCAACCATGGCCTACGACAGGTTCCGTCTATTGCAAGTTACACCTCTTGTTCTATGGTGAATCGCAGGAAATAATCCCCTAGCCTTTAGAAGGTTCTTTGAAAAATGTTTGCTGATCAGTGTCACAAAGGCTGGGTTGGATTCATCAGGACAAAACAATGGACTTCAAAACTCTGTCCTTACTTGCCATGGAAGATGATACACCCACATATAGGCATATCCATGCAAAGGAAGACATCAGAACAAGTTACATGCAAAGATGGCAAAGTCACACGCGTCAAGCTAAGTCAGATGCTGATGCAATGATGCATATGCATCTAGCTTTGAGGCATTATGAAAATTGCTGATTTGGGCGATGATTGTTCGCCCAGACTGACCATCGGAGGTTCAGGTCAGAAGACAGGAAAGGACAGAGTGGTGTTATTCATCTGATGGATATTCTTCAACCATGGGCGTCCACACATTTTCAGCGTAGATGAGGTTGCTGTCTTCTTCTGGTTCACTGTCTTCCATTTAGTCGTCTTCCAGCACCTCCTCATTTTATGTGTGTTTGCAAGACAATTCTGGTATGACATCCTACATAGCATCGGTCTTGCAGCGCTTGCCCTGCAGCCAGTCGGTTCCTCCTTTGATGCCTGGTGGGATAAGGCGGTCCTGACAGTAAGCGGAGATGCGCGAAAGGGATTGAATTCCCTCATCATCCCAGGCGCCTGGACCATTTGGAAGCATCGAAATGACTGTGTCTTCAATGGAGGTACCCCTAGACTGTCTACGGCTTTGAACCTTGCTCGGGAGGAAGCCATTTTAAGGTCTTTAGCTGGTGCTAAGGGACTGTCCCTGCACATAGCTCGGGATGATGGTTAGAGGGTCTTTGGTCAGGTCTTTCATCTCAGTCATAGGTGATTAGTTTCAGTCAGTAAGTGGGTGTGTGTGTTTGGGTCATTGTATGACTCCTTTCTCTACTATTAATACAATGATACGCAGTTCTCCTGCGTATTCGATAAAAAACAATGAGACAATGCCATGGGTAGTGAATCAATGAAAATCTATTATCTCCCAGTTTTCACGGGCATATGTTGAGTTTTCCTGTGCCAGCCTTGAATGTTCGATCAACAATGTCTCCAGTTGCATCAGTTCACAAGTACTACACCATGTTCTATTTACATAGTTCAAGGGATGCAGTGATACTCTTTAGGTGTTGTTAAGAACAAGCTGACAGTACCAACAGTTTATAACTAATATGAAACGAGCTACTGGACTCAAACTTCTCATCATATGAATCTAAATTTATGTAATGCTGAATTTTCAAAAGAAGTAGAGTACTGAAAATTTGACCCTTTCATGCAAGTGTTCATAAATGGCATGAGCATTAACACCAACTTATATAATTTATTAAATCTTAGATTCACATGTAGTAATATTCATTTATCGGTTTGATGATGAACTATCACCTATTCAATATTCTTGACGAATTGAAAATCAAGATGTATATAATCCATGAAAGGATATTAAATATAATAGCAAACAAGTTTGATCAGAAAGAAGGTTACCAAGTCATCATCTTCAATTTTGTCCCCTTTCTGCTTTGTTTCTGGCAAGGCCTTGTTCTGTACTTCTAGCTGAGCGCATCTCTGCTTCGCAAAAATCGATATCAATTTAACAGTTTTTTGCTCATGGAGTAGAAGTTTTGCTTTAGCAGCCATTGCATTAGCAACCTCAAACAATTTATAGGAGGAAAGAAACAGAGATCATTTCTGGTAGGTAGTACAAAGAATAATCAATTACATATCTGAAGCATTCATCTAACCTCATAACGATCGTGGAAATACAAAATTATCTTTCAAGAAAAAAAAACAGTTTGGCTAATTCACTGTAAGCAGAGAAAAGAAGTTACTCTGCTAATCAGATGGTCACAATGCTCATGTTTCGATAATGCTAAAAATTATAAGAAAACATTAGGAAACTTCAGCAGGTATCCCTGTCAATTCTTGAGTCTCAACTACACTACAGTCAACAATTCAGTAGATGGCCAAAGGAACTAGAAATAAATAGATTGGCAAATTAAAGGAACTGGAAATAAGCAGGTGGGCAAAGGAAGTAGAAATATTTCTTGGTAGAAAAAGAAAATACAAATATCTGTACTGAAGACTAATGCTGTACCCAATTTCATAAGATTAGAAACCAAACACTTTGATGTTAATCTGACTATAAGGACCATTAAATGTTGCAGGCTCCCCAACAAGGGACTCTGGCCAGCTCAGGTTACTAAGCTGCAGGTCAGAATGAATGCTGACAGTTGAGCTGCAAACATTGGTGAGAAGCTCTTCACAGACCAGCTCAACTTGTCCCATTTCAGAATCAAAGGCCTCTCTGCCCCAGGCCAATTGCTGAAATAAACCAGAATGTACTGTTGTGTTCTCTGTGCCTTTGCTGCTGAATGCAAGCTGCTCGATGATCTCCTCAGTGTGGGTCTCCTCCTCAGAAGCAACATCCATGGTCTTCTCCAGGACAAGGTAGGAGCATCCGACACTGGAAAACACCTGAAGTCCCTGGTGAGTGGCTCTACCACATAAGCTACATACAAGCTCACATCCCCCCATAGTAGTTGTTGGAGATTGTCATCCAGTGGCTTGGCATCATGCTGTGGATCTTCATCCCATGCAGTTCTTTCACCAAACAACTCCCCTGAAACATCCTTTGTTTCCACTGAAGCCTTCCAAGAGATTGGTTCCGCCATTGGTTTGCTATCCATGCCAACTGAATACTCGCCATGAACTACTAGGTCCAATAAACTGTCCTGTGACTCAACACCTTGCAGCAACTCATCATCCCACACCACCTTGCTTGAAAGTTCATCAAACACCCCATTATTGGCATCCTGCTTGCACTGCATCCGATCAGCCATCTCTTCATCTGACTGCTCGAGTTCCTCATTGAGAGCAAGCTGAACAATGGGCGTGATGATTTCACATTCCTCATCATCCCATACCACATCTGACCAAGGATTTTCATTGAACACTTTGATGGCATCATACTCTGAGCAAGGATTTTCATTCAACACTTTGGGGGCATCACACTCAGACAATACAGATGTCTGAAAAAATGATCTGCCTGCATTGCATTTTTGGTCGTTTATCCGTAGAGGTAGCTGTAGTAAGAGGCCATGTGAATAGAACTCATGCTGCACGTCCTCGTCCCACACAACACCCATTGCAGGCATTTCACCAAATGTATGGTGTGCACTCTTCTGGTTTGGCATTTCATGAATACATGCGAGGCACGTTGTGTGGGGTGACTGCAACGGCACACAAGCGCTCATACCTTCTGAAATTCGTGGGCTGAGCTGCATTGCCCTTGCTGCCCACTGCCATGGATGCCAGATCAAGTTGTGCAGCCACCCCCCGTGTGGTGTCCAGCAACACAGGGTGGATACACGGGTGACGCCCATCGCCCTGTCGTGACCACCACGCCTCCGTTGCTTCCAACATATCCACTGCCGCCGGTACCCACGTGATGTAATCCGCCGCCACAGGTTGGTCTACCACTGCCGTCGGGTTGGAGTCGATGCGAAATCGAAACCGAGCCCGAGCTAGGTGTAGGCGTCGCGCCATGGCGGCCAGGTGGATCTGAAGCAAGGGGCAGCAGCGACCTGGACTGCAAGGTTGCACGTGGGGCCCACGTTTCCGTTCCTTTCACAAGGGTCGATTCATCCTCTGTGCCTCTGCCGAACTGCCATACACACAAGGATTCATCCGCTGCTGCTTTTGCCCACTCTGCTGACTAGCTGAGCCTGAATACCTGATCAGAAAATAACAAAAGCAGAGGACTTCTAGGCTAGCTGCAGAGGAAATCACCGACGTGAGGGCAGACACTTGTTCGGTGGAATGGAAGCTAGCTGCAGCCTGCAGCTACCTTCGCTGGACTATGCTGCAAATGAAATGCAGTCCTGCCGATTACCATGTTGATCGGTGAAGACCGTGGCAAATAGCAGGTCAATAATAAGCTTACCACGCGAGACTCAAATTTCTGATCAGCTCAACGATGGCCTACGACAGGTTCCGTCTATTACAGATTACACGTCTCGTTCTATGGTGAATCGCAGGAAAGAATTCCCTAGCCTTTAGAAGGTTCTTTGAAAAATGTTTGCCGATCAGCGTCACAAAGGCTGGGTTGGAATCATCGGCAGAAAGAAATGGACTTCAAAACTCTGTCCGTGCTTGGCACGGAAGATGTATTACACCCACATATAGGCATATACATGCAAAGGACGGCATCAGAACAAGTAACATGCAAGATGGCAAAGTCACACGGGTCAAGCTAAGCCCGATGCTGATGCATCTGGCTTTAAGGCATTATGAAAATTGCAGGATTTGGGCGATGATTCTTCACCCCGGTTGACCATCAGAGATTCAGGCCTAGATAGGACAAGGTCGTGGCCTTCATCTGCTGAATTTTCTTCAACCACGGGCAAGACTTTTTCAGCGTACATGAGGTTGTTGTCTTCTTCTGGCTCACCGTCTTCCTTGTCGCCGTTGTCATCCAACCAGACAACGTTGTGGGTAGTGAATTGATGAAAATCTACTATCTCGTGCAGGAAGCGGTTTTCATCGGGCATACGTTGTTGAGTTTTTTCTATGCCATCCTCGATTTCTTGGCCAACAATGTCTCATGTTGCATGCAAATCTGTTTCACCGATGGCTTGTTCAGAGAGACTATTTCAGTGTAACATGGAGAAAATAAGTTATACTCGTCGGTTCACAAGTACAACACCATAGTTTAAAGGATGCATGAAACTCTTTACATGTTGTTAAGAACAAGCTGACAGTAATTTTTCACAAAAAAAAGGAATAAGCTGACTGTACCAATAGTTTATAGCTAATATGAAATGATATACTGGGCTCAAACTTCTCATTGTCATATAATATAATTTTTTCTGAATTTAGATTTATGTAACTGTACCAATAGTTTATAGCTAATATGAAATGATACACTGGGCTCAAACTTCTCATTGTCATATAATGTAATTTTTTCTGAATTTAGATTTATGTAACGCTGAATTTTTCAAAAGAAGCAGAGTACTGAAAATTCTACCCTTTCATGCAACTGTTCAGAAATGGAATGGGCACTAACAGCAACTAATATAAGTTATTTAATTCTATGGTTTAGATTTAGTAATATTCACTTATTGGTTTGATGATGAATGATGACCTATTCAATGTTCTCGATGAATTGAAAATCAAGATGTATGTAATTCATGAAAAGACAATAAACCTAATAACAAACAAGTTTGATCAGAAATAATATTACCAAATCAATATCTTCTTCAGTTTTGTCCCCAAGAGCTGTTCTATACTTCTAGCAGAGCACGTCTCTGCTTTGCAAAAGGTAGATTGATTTAACAGAGTTTTGTTCACAGATTTGGCATCCATTGCCTTAGTAACCTGAAACAATTTATAGGGGGGAAGAAAATGGGATCGTTGCTAGTAGGTACAACAAAATAATCAAGCATTCATCTAACGTTGTAACCGTGGAAGAAGGACCAAATTTATTTTTTAAGGAAAAAACAGTTCTGCTAATTCATTGTAAGCAAAGAAAAGAGCTTACTCTGCTAATCAGATTGTCATTCTCTTCAGGTCTCACTCACCTCATCCCAGCCGTCTGGAACTTTGAAGCTGTACGGTATGATGGGGGCTCCAGCCAACTCCGTGGCCACCGGATTTGTCGTCTGGCCTACGGTATGTTCTCCAACCTGTCTGTACAATCAGCATCATGAAAATAATTCAACATTATTTCTGTCTGAACGTTCACTGCAGTGTTAGTTTTCCACAGGAGGAACGCAAAATTACTCATCGAGACTATGCAACTAAGTACTATTGCATGAATTTCAAAGCATTTGTTTCTCTATTAACTTGGAACTACTCCTATAAACCCAAAACAAATGAACCAAATTCAGTAGTCACAAAAGAGAAAGAAGAAGAGTTTACCATTTTCATCAGGTTCATACAGGCCGGGAATCCTCCCTGCCAGCAGGCCCTGAGTGGCCGCCAGACCAAGGCCTGCAATCCCAAGCACGGGAGCGCACAGACAGCAGCTGCTGCAGAAGCCAATGCACGCCTCCTCCCCACCACTACTACACCCTCCCTCTCCCCCTCCTCTTAATGTCCCACTGACAGGGAGGGCCCACTGCTGCACCTCACAGCCGCTGCTGCCGTACTGCCCTTGGCGACGGAAGAAGGTTTGGTGAGGAACAGGGAGGAGCTCGGGAAGAACAGCAATGTCGTGCTGCTCGTCTCGACTACACTACAACTCAGTAATTAAAGGAACTAGAAATAAATAGATTGGCAAATTAATGGAACTGGAAATAAGTTCTTTTTTTTTAAGGAAACTTGAGGGGCCGCAGCCGCAACAGAAATTTTATTGAAATAAGACAACGGAGCAACAGTGTACACGAGGGTTCAAGAAGAGGAAATAAGTAGGTGGCAAAGGAACTAGAAATATTTCTTTGTAGAAAAAACAAATATATCAATGCTTTCCTGTATTATACCGAAAACTAATGATGTACCTCATTTCATATGACTAGAAAACATAAACATTGATGTTGATCTGAGAATAACGGCCACTCCATGTAGGTCCCCAAGTACAAGGAAGTAAGGAACTCTGTTTTTTTTCCATAAAGGATTATAATATCGTATTTGTCATCAAGATATAATCATGTGGCACCTTACATCACGAGAAGCGTTGAGTTCAGTCCCCTAGGCTGCAGATTCAGGTTAATGGTGAGATCAGGAGTGCTAGGCGTATGTGTATCTACTGCTGAATTTGTCATATAAGAACTTGAACCGGCAGGTTTCCTTCTAATTTGAATTTTCTTTGTTTCCTCAATGATACTGGATGTCTTGTATTATCCACAATTGTGAGCCCTTCCTGTTAAACAAAGGAAGCAACAGATCATCAATTTAAGAAACGGTTCCAGAGGATTATGCCATTTATAGAAATAAAGAAACAAAAAGAGATGTACAGAATTAAGTAAAACACACATTACTTCCAAAGCATTTTTTTTTGTTCTTCACTAAGCTGGTTGGCCGAAGCAGAAAGAGCCTCCAGTCTGATTCGTTATGCAGCATCTCCTACCTTTGTTGGTTTTCAAATGACCAACAAGAGTCAGGGTCTCAGGGACAAGAAATTACAAACAAAAAGGTCGGAAGAGCTGTAAAAGGAAAGACAAGCTGGAACATTATAACTGAAGAGAGAGACAATGACATACATGAGAAGTTCGTTTACTTATGACTGTCTCACCTTTGCTGAATGCACTGGTGTTGCTACAAGGTCCTCAAACTTAGACACCAAGCCATCCTCATCGACAACTCCCTTATTATATATCTTTGGTGGATGCACCGGCGTTGGGCTCATTATTTATGGTTTTTGAACAATGTGTAAGCGTACGATGAAGCAGAATCCTGCAAGGCAAACCAGCATATCATCTCACCGTGCTGTGATAGAAACAAGGTGATTGTTGATTAAACAAATGAAGGGCTGAACAAGAATTGTGAATGGTGGCTCCTCTTGTAACACAGAAGCACATGACAATGATTCATATCTACAAGCAAACTGAAAAAAAAAATCCAGTTTGCACTGTGAATGAAATCATAAGTTGTTTTTTTAAGTAACCTGCAGATCCATGTACGGTGAAGAGTTGTGTCATGTGTGTGTGAAAGGCATGCAGAAGGCGATTCAGCTTTCCACGTCAGAAACTGTAGAGCCCTGCAGTCTTGAACGATAGGCTTTGGAGAGATGTGAGGAGCTGAAATTATAAATCACAATTCAGTCTAAGGAAATCACAATTCAATTTGCATAGTCAATGGAATCATAGTTAATTTGAAACTAACCTGCGGATCGATGTGCAGTGAAGATTTGAAGCAGAGGCATGCAGATCGATGTGCAGTGAAAGGCTTGAAGAAGCAGAGGGCCAGAGGTTCAGCTTTCCGCGTCAGCAAGGAGGGCCACTATATTTATATCTGGCCTTGTTCCCCTTAATTTTTGGCATTCCTCGCAATTTTCTATCCATAGCACTCGCAGTGAATCGGGAAGGCCCTCCTTGGGCAGTGATATGATTTTTTGAGTCCTGAAGATTTGTAATTGCTGGAGAGAAGGAAGGCGACGCAAGCCTTGGGGGAGGAATATATTGAGCCTTGGGAGAGCCCTGCAGTTATCGAACCTCAGGTATTGGAGATATGTGAGGAGCTGAAGCACCTCGTCCTGCTCTTCTGGGAACTTCTCCGTCCGCCAATCAGAATCGAAGTATAAGCTCTGGAGGGTAGCGGAGAGGCGCCTCGTCCTGCTCTTCTGTCAACTCAATGATGCTGGATTTCTTATTATCCACAATTGTGAGCCCTTCCTGTTAAAGAAAGGAAGCCAATTAACAATACAGCTCAGGGTTATGCCATTTATATAGAAATAAAGAAACAAAAACAGACGCGTTAAGTAAAAACACATTACTTGCAGCGCATTTTTTATTCTTCCATCCACTAAGCTGGTTGATAGAATCAGAAAGAGCCTCAGTGGTTTTCAAATGATCAAAGGTCTGACTTATGATGCCGCATCTCCTGTCTTCCAGTGGTTTTCAAATGGACAAGAGATACGGGCCTGAAATCACAAGAAAATAAAGCCCAATATTAGTGAAGAGAGGGACAATGTCAAACACAAAAAGTTCATTTTGTGACTGTCAATATCTTCAGATACACTTGCTGCCTCACCTGATATTTTCTGGATGCGACGGTGTTGCTACATGGTTGTTCTTTCCTTCAGTTCTTAAACGTAGGCACCAAGCCATCCTCGTCAAGTATTCCCTTGGTTTTACATGCCAAAGTTTTCCCCAGCCCAAGCTTGGGCTCATTTATGGTTTTGAATGATGTGTAACATTATGATGAAGCAGAGTCCTGCAAAGGAAAACTAGCATATCATCTCATTGTGCTGTGAGGCAACCACTAGTGCTGTGACAGAAACAAGGTGATTCGGCATATCAGATCAGCAAATGAGCCTATGCGTCATGATTAAGGACATCTAAATAATAAGGTGGAACCAAACAATCAGCAGCCACAACAAGAATAAACTAAGTAATATAAGGACATGATATTTGTTGGGCAATTTTCTGTCCTTCCTAAAAGTACAAATTAAAAGCATGAGATTGATATAAAACTACAGAATGGTGCAATAATACAATATTATACCTCAAGAGGAAAAATGCTAGAAAGTAATATGATCCAAAAGTTGAAACTGTAGGAGAAATTAAATTTGTTGATTAAAGAAATGAAGGGCTGGACAAGAATTGTGATTGTTGGCTCCACTTGTAACATAGTAGCATATGAGAATGGAACATATCTATATGAAAAAGAAAAGCATTCGGTTTGTACAGTTAATGAAATCATAAATCGAGGAACATAATAAGCTGTTTTTCTATTTGGAACTAACCTGCCGATTGAAAGGCATGCTGAAGCAGAGTTGAGTGTGTGAAAGGCACGCAGAAGCAGAGATTCAGTTTTGCCCAGGAGCAATGGAGGCAAGTACGTCTATATCTGGCCTTGTCCCCCTTAATTTCTGGCATCCCTCATAAATTCCGGCACAGCTAACATATATGGATAGGTCTCGTAGTGATTCTAGTGAATCAGGGAGGCCCTGCTTGGGCAGCGATCTGATTTTTAGAGATCCATCGATATGTAATTCCTGGAGAGAAGGAAGGCGATGCAACCCTTGGGGGAGGGCTTGCAGAGCCCTGCAGTCTTCAAACGATAGGCTTTGGAGAGATGTGAGGAGCTGAAATTATAGGTCGTAAATTCAGTCTACAAAAAAAAACAATTCAATTTGCACAGTTAATAAAATCATAAATCGAGGAGCATAAGGTGTTTTTCTTTTAATTTGGAACTAACCTGCAGATCGATTTACCCTGAAGAGTTGAGTGTACGAAAGGCATGCAGAAGCAGAGATTCAACTTTCCACGTCAGCATTGTAGGCAGTTACAAATATATCTGGCCTCGTTCCCCTTAATTTCTGGCATTCCTCATAAATCTCAGGACCGCATTTTTCTATGTATAGCTCTCGCAGTGAGTCAGGGAGGCCGTCCTTGGGCAGCGATCTGATTTTTTGAGTCTCCCGGATTTCTAATACCTGGAGAGAAGGAAGGCGATGCAAGCCTTGGGGGAGGGACTGCAGAGCTCTGCAGTTATCGAACCACAGGTACTGGAGAGACGTGAGGAGCCGAAGCGCCTCGTCCTGCTCTTCCGTGAACTTCTCCGTCCGCCAATCATAAGCGAAGTATAACCTCTGGAGGGTAGCAGAGAGGCGGCTGCAGATGGGAGCAACAAGCACTGCAGAGATGCTGTCCACAACAAGGCTCACCAGTTGGAAGGAACCGGCGGGCATTGTTTTGGTCCTTGCCACCGCTGCAAGTACATCTGCTGCTACAGAATAGGGCTCAGCCTCACCATCTCTCTCTTTGTACACCGTCAGATGCTCGAGGTTGATTGTGATGAGAGGATCGAACCCATCCACTATGATATCCTTGCAATTATATAGTACAAGGCTTGTAAGAGATGTGAGATTCGCGAGCAGAGCCATTGGCAGTGTGCTTTGCTGACCCCAAAGGCTGAGTTCCTTGAGGCAAGGGGGGAGAGGGTAGATGATGCTCTGAGTCTGAGCTGCTCCTCCTCCCATGGACCACCGAGAGAATAGCTTCTCACAATTTCTTATGGTCACGGACTCGAGAGACGAGAGGCCACAGAATCCAACTCCTTCCTCTTCCTCCACAGGCAGGATCAGATTCTTACACACAGAGAAGCTGACATTTCTCAGCGAGCTGGATGGTGGAAACTGCAGTACCACTTCCTCATGATCCTCATCTGATGATGCCCACACATCCAAATGAGAAAGAGCTGGGAAACATTTGAACAAATTTGACAACGATTTTCTGGTAAGAGAAAATTGTTTGAGGTCGAGAGATTGGACTGTGTGGAGCGCAACACCCTCATCCAGTCCTCTCAAAAACGTTTCCTCACATCTATTGACCGTTATATGTCTTAGGGAATGTAGCTTTTGAAGATCCATAAATGAGAAGCATGATGCATCCCGAATTGTCAACCTTTCTACATCACCAAGATTGTGGAAAACCAATTCAGAGGGCTTCCAAATGTTCAACTTAGTGCGATCATAAGACAAGCTTTCTGTATCAATACGGGATACCATCGAATTGTGAGGCAAGGGAGGAAGGCACAACTTTGGGCATCTATCGATGTGCAGATCACGAAGACTTGGAAACCATATGGTGCTGTCTTCTGTAGAAGAAATAGGCCAACCTGAGAATAGCAGCGTAGTGAGCATGGGACAATCATTGCAGCTGATTTTTTCAAGCCTTGAGAACAGATGACAGTTAGCTCCCCCAACCCACTCCACGAGTTCCGGCATATCACAAAACTCAACTTCCTTCAAATGTGTGAAACTTTTTTCTGTAGTACCACCTAAGAAGTCAGGTCCAATCTGAGATATCCCAACAATGTTTATTAGCTTCAGATTTCTTAAGTGATACATCTGCCCAATAGGTGGAAGGTTGGCCCACGACACACTCTCTAGATGTAGGGTCTCCAAGTTTTTCATGTATAAGTTGTTGCTGCACAACCAACCAGGACCAACTACACCACCATGATTTACAATGCGAAGTCTTCTAATATAAGAGTGTGGCTGGATACTATCTAGGATATCATCTCCAGTGGACTCTTGCTTTTCATTCCAAAGTAATCCCAACTCAACTAAATTTCTCTTTGCCATCAGTTTGGCTTCTTTAGCTTCTTGCCTGGTTGTTACATTTTCAAGCCCATGTATATTGAGCTCTCCTCCAAGTTCTTCTAGTTTCCCCAACTCTCCTAGCTCAAAGCCAACACTCTCTTTCTTGACATGGAATTTTTTCAATTCTTGTAAAAACTTCATTTTCCCCACCTCAGGAACATTGGAATGAAAATTTTCCGAAGCAACAAAATGGCGTAAATTTTCAAGACGGCTAATGTCCTTAGGCAAAGAACGACCACTTCTCCATTGTTTAAGGTCTAGAAATTTCAAGTGATAAAACCTGGGAACTATGCTTGGCAAAGACATTTCTGAGTAAAATGGTGAAATAAGTTTTAAGTACCGAAGGTGTACAAGCTTTGAAAAGTTGCTTGGCAAGGAACTGTAGGAGTTCATGAATATAGATAGAACACGAAGACCATTTATTTCCTTAAATGTGTCTTTTAAAACATTGATAAGGTGTAACCTATTGTATTCTCCAAAAATCATCAAACTCCGCAGATTCTTAATGTCTATCATTTCCTTCAATTTACCCATGTCTTCATCAAAATTCTGAATATGAGTATCATGTATGAAAATGGATAGGTAACGAACAGTTTTTGGGATTTCATTTGCGTCAAAACTAGAACAACTGATATAGGCACATTCTTCTAATGAAACGATCCTTGAAACATCATGAAGTAAATCATGCATTACGTAAAAATTATCATCTCCTTTTATAAGAAAACCATTATCTAATAATTCATCCAAATAATCTGATCCTATGTCCTCAGTTTTTTTATTCTTCCTAGTACAGTCTATGATGCCTATTGATTCCCAAAAACAAATAAGCTGAAGCTTCTCAAACTTATAATCATCAGGGAAAAGGGAAAAACATGAAAAGCATTTTTTCAGATGGAAGGGAAGGTAGTCATAGCTAATTTTCAAGGCAGGGATAATATCATTGTCATGATTTTCTTCTAGCCACTCTTTGTTGTCAAGAATTTTCATCCAATGTTCCTGAAAGGGTTTCTTAATCAATAACCGACCAACTGTTTTCGCTGCAAGTGGGGAGCATTTCAACTTATCTACTATTTGCCTTGCAATGCCAATTAACACTTGATCATCGTGCTCATCTTGGATTCTACCAAATGCACATATTTGGAAGAATTTCCAAAACTCATCAGGATCCAAACCACGTAGGTCAATTGGATTAGTTTCTTTTGTCACCATTTCTACAATTTTTGGGAACCGAGTTGTGACAAGGATCACGTTGCCACTAGTCTCGTCCTTTTTGAATGGAACTAATAGTTTTTCCCACTCATCAGTACTGCTGCATTCCCATATGTCATCCAAGGCAATTAGAAACCTTTTGGATTTCAACCTCTCTGCGATGGATTTCTGAACCAGATCCAAGTTGGTTGTTTCATTTGCTATTTTATTTCCAGCATTTTCAGTTGCAGATAGGCAGCTCAGGATCTCTTTGGTGAGCCTAAGAACATCAAAATTAGTCGATACACATATCCAGACCTTAACAATGAAATGTTTCTCAATCCTTTTATCATTGTATAGGTGCTGGGTGAAGGTAGTCTTTCCAATGCCCCCTGGGCCAACTATAGGAAGAACGGACAAGGTTTTATCACTATGAGTTGCACTGATAATCTCATTTATAGTTTTCTCAAAGATGGCCTCCCTCCCAAACAACTTGTCCTGTGTGATTTCAGAGCTTGTGTCGGGCCTTTTATTGGAGGCAGGCATGTGTGTCTGAGGGTTATTGGCTGACACTATCTTGAGCAAGTCAGAGACAGGAGTGCAGTTAGAGTGCAGTTCCTCTATGAGCTGCTTGATTTTGTTGGACATGGCCACCCGGTCAAATGGCAACTTTCCAACATGGCCACCGTCAAGATCCATGGCATTGCTTGTGCTATGAGTGTTATGGGCAGCGGCAGCAACATCATCTTGTGAACGGCAACAAGGGAAGCATGAGAGCCAGTTACCAGCAGTGTTGCGAGCAGCGTGGAGGCCATGCTGAGCTTTGGCGCAGGGGCCACTGCCCAAGTCCGGAGTGGCATCTCGAGTCCCATCGAGCTTGTCCTGGATCATGAAGTAGTGGAGCTCGTCCAGAGCATCCTCAGCCTCATCGGCCTTCTTGCTCAGGTCCTCGAGCAGCCCCTTCAGGCCAGAGTTCCCAGCCAAGTCCCTCCCCTGGGCCGCCTCCAGCAGCCCTTTAGTGTACAGCATCTCCTTTCTGATCTCCACAAGGTTGAGGCCGAGCTCGGTGCTGGACACGTACGCTTTCACCAAGTCATCTGACAGCTTGTTGAGGACTTGGCCGAGGAGCCAATTCGCCGCTCCGAGAGCCACCTCCATCTTCTCCTCCGGCTGCAGGGGTCATTGGTTTGAGTGGTGAGCGTCAGTAAGAACAGTGTGCTTGAAAGGCTGCATGCTTTTTTGTCAAAAAAAAAAAGAAGGTGCGAGTGAAACACGTTTGGTACCACTTCTTCTCGCTCCTGCTCGACGGCCCTCGCCACTGATCTGCCCTCCCTCGCTCCACCTTCCTTCCTTCGTCGTCGCCGCTGATCTGCCCGACGCGCCCCGAGCTAACTAAATATCCGGCCTGATCTGCCCTTCCCTCCTGCTGCTGAGTCCAGGTGGTCCTCGTGCGCCCCTCGTCGACGAGCCGCTGCTCTTCCAGCCGCGGAGCCACCGGCGAGCCGCCCCAAGCGCCCCGCGCTGTGGAGCAGCAAGACGGGTGGCGCAGAGGACCTCTGATCTGTGCGGGGAACAGCGGCAGCAGAGGAACGGTGGGCGGTGACTAGTGTGTGGTGAGTAGGCGAAGAACAGTGTGCTGCTGCTGCCTGGAAAGGGAAGGCGTGGTGATCCGATTCCTTTATAGCCGCTCAAGTCATTACTGATGTGCGCGGGGAACAGGATGACTAGTGTGTGGTGAGTAGGCGAAGAACAGAGTGCTGCTCTGATCTGATCCAATTCCTTTATAGCCGCTCAGGTCATTATTGATTGATGGCGTACGCGTACCACACGCTGTCAAATATAAAATACATTTTATTTTGGCCATTTGGCCATTAAACACCTAGGGGTCTTTGGATCCAGTTTTTACTTCCTCCGTTCCAACTTCCAAATCACTAACGGTTTTTTTTTTTCAAACTTATAAATTTCTTTGACATTTATATTCTTTTATATCAACCTTATTAAATTTAATATAACTCGGGATTTGACAGAAACGTTAACTCAATATTTGATTAAAACTAATATTTAGTGTTTTTAGTAAGAGAAGTCTATATGTAAATAAAACTAAAAAATATATGTGACGATACAAAAGAGGATTTATCGATATATCCTTATCATGAAAATAAAAATGACTAGCATTTGCCATGTTGATTATGATTATGACAAAGGATATAGACAAAGGCCACTAAAACACTCGCCATGTTCATTATGATTTCACTTAAGAATATTTTACATCTTCCTAATTAGAAGCTCCTTTGGAGCTTCCACCTTACTTACAAGCAGATGCATTCTACATAACAAGTAAACTTTACTTTTTTCATAAAAGAAAACATAAGCATCCGTCTATCAAACTCGTTAGGGATCACTAATAATAGTTACCACTGGCATCTCCGTCGCGAGGGATAATATACAGAACTATTATCCTACAGCTGGCTACAAAATAATTTATTCTGTAGCCACTTTAAGTTACGATAATTGCTATGTTAATTTACGAGATTATAGTAACTCCTTACTATGTGATTTACTATAACATTATAGTAAATATCCCCATGTGTTATAATAATTCAACTATCGTAAATATATACTGATATTGTCGTAAATTAGTATATGAAACTATCGTAAATAGAGGTGGCTACAAAATAACTTATTTTATAGCTAGCTATATAGTATACTCTCCCTATATATATATATATATATATATATATATATATATATATATATATATATATATATATATATATATATATATATATATATATATATATATTACCCTACAGCTGGCTACAAAATAACTTATTCTGTAGCCACTTTAAGTTACGATAATTGCTACGCTAATTTACGAGATTATAGTAACTCCTTATTATATGATTTACTATAACATTATGGTAAATATCATCATGTGTTATAGTAATTTAACTATCATAAATATATACTAACATTGTCGTAAATTAGTATATAAAATTATCGTAAATAGAGGTGGCTACAAAATAACTTATTTTGTAGCTAGCTATATATATATATATATATATATATATATATATATATATATATATATATATATATATATATATATATATATATATATATATATGGTGAGTTTTCTATACTCCCGGGAGTAGTTACTCCCATATTTAAAAAAACCACATTGTGTATGGATGCATACTCATTTATCACCTTAAGTATGTTTACATACTTATTTTAAGATACTCTAAATCTTACTATGTAAAAAAAATTTAGCAGAGCTCATACTTTTTAATATATTAATAAAATGCCACTATTATAGTATATAAAATAAGTATAACCATATACTCTACGTATACTTGCATACTTGACATACATATTACCAGAGATGGTCTAGTATGATCATGTGGCAGAATCTCATAATCTAATGTCCTCTCAAGAGTGCTTGTCTTTCATTAGACATTAAGTACCCAAGGAAGAATACTAAACTGAGTGATTCCGTCGAGCACACCGCAAGGGAGAACTCGAAGATCCACATTTTTATATCAGGATCATAAATGAGAGAGTAAAGCTTACAACATCCTTACCATTTCTTACATCACTTTTAGTACAACCTCAGAGTAATTCCTTATGTAGTTATAACAGCGGAATATAAAACATTATCAGAATTCAGCGGAAATGAAACCATTTAATGACAAGTTAAACATTTACACGAAGAACGTTTAATTGCATGAAATGATAACAGATTAATAGTATTTTCCTTGTAAAACTTTTGGTGAGAGTTTGAATAAATAAACTCTACTCCGCATCGTAAAGAAAATCCTCGCTGAGCCCACCAGGAAGTTTCCACACACAAGTGTCAGCTTATCAGCACCTGTCACCTGCAACAGGGTAGAACAAACCCTGAGTACTCAATTGTACTCCGCAAGACTTACCCGTTATGAGGAAAGAAAAAGACTCCAAGGATTATGTAAGACTTTCTGGCTTGAGGGTTTCTTGTATGCGGAAGCAGCACTACGAGTGTGTCCTTAATTTCTTACTTTTAATAGCCGTATTTTATTTCTTATCCAGCCTTATATGTAAGCACCTAGTCTATAATCAAGCAGGGTTAAGTAAAAGGAACTATTTCTTCATCTTTCAACTGTCAGTTCTTACTACGATGCCAAAGCGTAGTCAAGCCGTACCGTCACGCAGAAACGGCGATTCGTGAATCAATGTGCCCAGCTGGGTGCCTCGAAAACACATGCCTTGCTTGTACCCCGGACACCAGCAAGACCAACCCATTCCACTCCTGTCAAGGGGTCTAGGTCCCCGTCCAAGCTCGGACTCTAAGCCCCCAACACTGCAGGCTCAACCTCAGTATGGTGCTTAGACCTCCTCAACCCAATATATAAGATCACCCTAAAGGCCGGTTCGGAAAGAGCCGGAACCCATGACAAGAGAGAAACAAGTCTTTCCGCCCCCATAAGCAAGTATATGCTCGGGACAATAAATCTGTGACTCGACCAGGTCCATGCAACGGACGGTCCTTAATTGACACAGGCGAAACCAATGCAACCAGAGCCCCGCTCTGTTGCCCAACCAAGAACAAGTCCATCCAACCCGTTCCGCCCGGTCTCCAATTATTATTCATATACATTCCATGTGATAGTAATATCATAATAATGACAGTAGTATAATTCCTATCTCTCGCGAGTGACAGGTAATCACTCGACTTCTACCGGGATCCTATAGCATAGCACACTACACGATCATATCATACTAGTAAGACTCATAGGATAAGGATATATATGCAAGTGGGTTTCATTCAACTCCTTTAAACTTAATGCACAAGCATAAAATAAAGTGCAGAATAATAGGGGTTATGCACTGGGGTTTGCCTGGGTAAGATAACCAAAGTTAGCATTCCAACATGATGACACGATCCTCAAGGCGTCATCTTCTCTGCTGCTCTAGATGACTCCGCAATCCCTCAACGCTCCTATTATGACATTCGTGGATGCAATGCAGAGACATAAATAAACACGACAGTCGCAATTTAGAATACGATTTCGTCTCTCAAGCTAACGAACTAGCGTAGAGACTAACGTACTAAGCCATGTATCCTTGCTACCAGCAACGCACTATTTTCCGACAACCTTTTAGTTATGAAGCCCCAGTTGTTGCTTTAGCATTTTACCGCTTAAACACATGTATTCAAATTAGGGTTTACCGGCTACCCTAACAAACCTATTATTATGGAGATATCGAAACTACAGCGAGTGGGTAATAATATTATAAAGCTACTGAAATTTTTTTGAGGCTAGCACTATCATTGTATTGCCACAAAAATTACTACAAGTTCACATTTAATAATTTTAAGCGTCTCAAAATAATTAGAGCAAGCCTAGAAATATTATGAAACTGCATTAACTAATTACACCCTTAGATATATTATGACTTTAGAACCCTAAGGCAATTGGTTCCACAATTTTTGGACTCCTACAAAATCCTATTTTGATTTTTCAAGTTTGCTTAGAAGCTAAATTAGAAATTACTTTATAAAATGGAAAAGGCTGGCGATACAGATTCAGCCCAGCCACCCCAGGCGGCCCGCGCAGAAACGCGACCGCACCTGGCGCCACGGCCCAGCTACGGCCCGCGATCCGGAAGCCCGCGCGTGCGCCTGCACTTAAGCAGAAAGGTACCCGGACAAACAAGATATTGCACCGCTCCTTCAAACACTGTTCCAACAGAGACAGTCTTTGCACAGAGCACCCCCAACTAACTCTTCTTCACAATGACCGGATCCTTGACGTGCCCGTGCGCGTCGACGCGGCAGCCGGCGGCAAGCCGCGGCTGGCCCGAGCAAACGGGACCCATCCGGATCGCGCCAAAGGGCCGACCACTACCTATAGTCCAGGCGGCGACGAGGAGTAGTGGTGAACTACTTGGAGGTGCCCTATGCTGCGCTGCAGCGGCAGACGGCGGTCCGCGGTGGTGGCGCGGTCGTTCTATCAAGCGAGGAGGGTGGAGGGAGAAATGGAGTGGTGCGTGAGCACCGGCGTCATACCAGGAGTACAGCCATGGTGACGGTTGGGGTGGAGGGTCGCCGAGGTGGCCTGGCCACGTGCGCGTGTCACGGTTGGCGGCGCTCCTCCGTGGGCACCGACGCGTCAGCTCACCACCGGCTGCGTCCCAAGCGAAGCTAAGGCGAGCACTGCATAGGCGAAGTCAAGACGAGCTCGAGGTCGAAAGCAATCAAACTAATTTGTGCCTTACCCCAATCCGCGTTACCCATGGCGGCGAGATGGCCGGCGACGGGAGAACTCCAACTACGTCACCTGTGGTGCACGACTATGGCCCGATGCGAGGTGTGTGGCAAGGCAACTCTCCTGACAAACCGCAGACGCAAGGAATTGGACTGCCCTTGCCCGAGCTGTGCGAAATGGGAAATCACGGTGGTTCTATGATAGACGCAGAGGGTGCTTGCGCGGTCACGCCGTGGAGAGTGGACACGCGGACAGGCACGGGCAGTTAAGGTGGGTGGCTCCGGTTGGTGGCAGAGCAACATGATGTGCCATTGACGAGGCGGGGAGGCGCGGCATGATGCGCACAGTAGGGTGGCCCGACCGAGCGGGACGCCGATGCCGGCCTGAAGCAGAGCAGGGCAAGGGGGGGCAGCGAGGTAGGGGGAACGTCTCTATCCCGACTGTGGCCAAGTCAACAACCTGTCACAAGGCAGTGCTTCCTGTCCGCAAGCCTGGCGGGTAGCTTGTTCGGGTGGCAGAGGCAGGCGCCACACCGTTCCCACGACGATCGCCGCAGCACCGCCCAGGCGCGCGCACGTCGTGACCGGCAACTACGCAGAGAAACACGACGCGAGGAGGCAGGCAGCTGCAGTCCCGCGCGGAAGCAGCCAAAGGCGACCAGAGGTAGTATTGAATTTTGAATCCGATTTTTTTTGAGCTCGCAACATACTATTTAACAATATTTGTTTTCCAAAATCAAAGTTGTATTTTCATCTACATAACTTGCTCGTCAATCATTGCTTAAGCGCGACCCACCAGTCATATTTTTATTTGTGTTTATAAAAATTGTTTTTCACATCAATTACTTCAACAACTTAGACCGCATTCACATGATTTTACGTGAAACAAATAACTTACATTATTCGTTTATCATTTCCGGTGAGGTAAAATTGTAAAACTTGAGAACTTGTTTACTTAATTTCTTTTAGCTTTTAAGCGAGGTGCTAAGCGGCTCGTAACACCAGAGGTGTTACAATCAACCCCTCTTAAAAAGAATCTCGTCCCAAGATTCGGAGCAAGAATCCAAAAAGGGAAAAACGCGATTTCACTTCTTAGCAGAGATTACAATAAGAGGTTACACGACCTCGAAACTAAAGCACTCAGGGATCTAGAGGCATCACGGCTAAGTACAAACGGATACACTCACAACCTCTCCAGAAAACAACGAAGGCGGGGACAGTGGAAGAGCAGCAGGAAAATGATTAACCAGAACATGGCGTATGCCCAGCAGATCCAGAAACAAGAGACCGAGAACTCGAACATCGCGAACCCTAAAACCTAACTAACCATGGTACTTCTGGGTACTTTTGATTTTTTTATTTACTTGTTATTTAATTGTGGAAGATCATTTAAAAATTTAATTTTTATTCTTTAGGGTATAGTGGTAATTGCTTGTCATTCGTCACTGCACGGCAGCATGCGCTCCACCTGTCCTTGCAGAAGCTCCACCTCGCGCTGCAGCTCCATGTACTATGCGTTTAAGCGCTACACCTCAAGCCTCAGCACGTTGACGTCGTCCTCCTTGCCCACCTTGCCAAGCACGCGCGCCGGCCATCTTTGCCTGCTCCGACAGCAGCATCTGCGCACCTCGATGTGGAGCAGCAGCCACTCGTTGTGCCGCGTGCGTGCACACCTTCCGGCGACACTGCGACAGTTTCCCTTGCATCCCCGCAGTCCACCGCTCGGCATAGCCGCTTCCGCTCGTGCTCCGTCACCCCTGGATGCGCTTTCAGGTACAACCTACGACGGCGCGGTACAGCCCATCGTGGCACACGCGTGCCGACTCCGGCAGCATCGATCGCCCAGGGCCTGGAACTTGCCCAGGGCAAGGTTCCCGTACCGGGATACCTTGGAAAGGTAGCTGTCGACTAGGAACACCACACTCTAAACGCTTTGGAGTTGTGCTGCTGTTCCTTCTTGCTTTGGAGCTGATGACGGCAAGGGCGCCGGCCGGAGCTGCCGGAGGAGGAAGCTGCACGAGACGCAATCCTTTCTGCGGAGGATGATTCTGATCAGGCTCTAGACGACCATCTGCTACTCAGTAGCCGTTTCTGTCTGCATATTATCCCTCGCGACGGGCATCGGCGGCGGGCTGGCAACTCTCTACCAGTTTGCCCGCTGCCATGGGAGAAGGACGAGGTGACCCACGGCCACGGGTGGAGGAGACATCCCAATTTTACCCCATCATGAACCTATTGAACTACAGTTCTACCCTTAATCAAAAAATAAATAAATAATAAAAATCTAGATTTTGCCCGCCTATTTTGGTACTGGCCCCACCTAATTTTAGTACCATCCCCACCTTTTTGGTACTTCTCCGTACTTTCGCATCGGTACCTCTTATTTTTGCACCGTTCGATTCCTCCTGATGGATGATCCTTATTTTTTCCCACCATTGTAAAATTTCTCATCCTATATTCTTGTTTAGAGGGACTTTCAAATAAAACATTTATATTATTAAATCAAATTATAGAAGAATGCGATAGACAAATTCGTGGTGGTGCACACAAGCATAGCCTTGTAGTAACATAAATAGTAATACGTGGATATATTGTATGTTGATAGACTGTAAACAGGGGCGAAGCTGAAACAGAATTTATGGTGGTGCACACAAGCATAGCCTTGTAGTAACATCACCACTTGAGAGCTTATTAACATGGTCAAAATAGGTTACTTGATGCTACACAATTTTTGTACCATGGTGCCAGTGCACCACCTGTAGATGAACGAACGTGGCTTCGCCCCTGACTGAAAGTAGTAACTACATTTAGTGCGACATATTATAGCAATTACATTTATGCCTCCAATCCACCACAGCACATATGGATTGATCAATCCCACTGCACCCAAATAAGGCCTTAGTGGAAAAGTATCTCACCTAGGTTTGCCGTAACCATTCATCTGCCGAGGTTCGGAGCAACTCGCTTGCTGGGCCCTGGGATGAAGTCGGCATCAATTCATGCGGACTTAGTATTTTTTTTAAAAAAAAAACATGTGGACTTGTTGTACAGTCCGAGAGGCCTCGTCCGTCTTGGCATGCATGCATCCGTCACAGGCTCACAGCAGCTACCACCGGGCCTCGGGCCACCGGCCACCAGGCACCAGCCATGTGAAGGAGTACGATTCGCGATCTTTCGAAAAAAATGAGTACGATTCGCAGACTGCTCGGCTAGACTTGACTGTCCGCCATTGGCGTCTTCTTCTTGTTCTCTCTCGGCCATTGGATGCCATATGCCTAGCCCACACTGAGTCGTTGTAACCACAAAGAGGACGACGACGCATGCAAAACTCGAATCGGATCGTGGCGATGGCACACACTGCTCACCGCTGAATCTGAAAGAGGAAATGAAGAGTCCTTGCAGTGCATGCAGCACGCGGGTGCTGGGGGATTGAGGAGTCTGGCTGATCTGAACCAGCAGCGCCAGGCGCCAACACGACGCGCCATTGGTGCGGTGCAGAGGACATCATGCACATCGTCACCACCGTCGTTCCTCACAGCTAGCTAGAACTTAGAACCGGGCCACCAGCCATGTGGTGTAGGACGCCAAAGCTCTTTGTCGGCGGGCGCTCGATCGCGACGACTTGAGAGTTGAGAGTTCAGACTTGAGTCCGCGGCGAGGCGAGGGGCATGAAACATTCGCTCACCGGCTGCGAGTCTGATTGATCGCTCGAAGCAAAAAGAGATTCGTGTTCGGCCACCGCGCCATGAAACATTCGCGTGTGCACCGCCACCGGCCATGCTGCCACCGTGAACACCGCGCCGAACGTTCGCCACCGCCGCGTGAGATTCGTGTTCGATCGGCTTCTACACCATGGACGACGGGCGACCGCCTCGCTGTGGGCGTCTCCGCGTCTGGCTCATCACCACCGCCCCCGACATGACTGTCACGTCACGTGGACGGCCAATCAAAAGCCCGCAACGACGAGGACCAGAGCGTAGCTCGCTCGCCAGGTGTGCCAGCGGCCAGCGTGTGTTCGATCCCTGGGATCGACACTCGCAGGTTTTTCTCCAATAATAAATTTGCAGGTCCTAGGTATCTGCCACCTCATGCGTGGATGTGCTATAATAGTCAGAATAGAAGACTTCGGATATCTCTCAGCCACATGCAGCCTCTTCGTGTAGGGGTAGGTCTAACTTACACACTAGGATGTATGTGTGAGTTTATATGTGCAGTGATGTGGTGTAAGTTGGTACGTAAGTTCAGATACTACAGCTTATAGTCGAAGAGCTGAGGCATAAAAATAAAAGGCCCGCAAGGAGGCGCTGTCCACAGACGACGTGACAACCGGTGATGGTGCGCTCACCTATTCACCTACGACGTCCGATTGGTGTGGACGGGCCCCGGCGAGCGGCGACGGCCACCAGGACTGGAGCGTCGTGGTGCTGCAGCGAGCAGGCTGTCCCCGCCACCATGCGCGCGCGGTGATGACAGCTTTGTGCTCTAAAAAGCGCCAACGGGAGCGTGGTGTGTCCACCTTCGCTGCACCCATCGACACCCTGCTCCCCGACCAGGGACCTCGCCGGCTCGCCAACGAGTACGACGCCATTAGTGTGATGCAGCACGCGCTGCAGAACCGGGAGCACCAACAGGACGCGGCATTTGGGCCAGCCGACATGAACCATGCATTGCTCAAAGCTGCCACCAGCCATGTGGAGTGAGTACGATACTCCTGCGTTGCGGCCTGCTCGTGACACCCGCCATTATTGGTGTGCTTGTTCCTGTCCGGCGCTCGCGACTTGAGATGACGACTTGACTCCACAGCGAGGGTGCAGAAATGTCATCACGGGCCCGTGTTTGGTTCATGCACGAAGCATAGGAACGACCACCAATAAAAAAAGAAAGAAAGATGCTAACTGAGCACGTCCTTAAAAATCTAGCGCATTTTTTTTATCTTAGTCATTAAGGATTATCAGTATGTTATATTACACTTACTAATTATGATGATGACAAGATTAGTTTTTGTGAGTGCCAATATATTAATTAGTGCATGTTTCGTGAGCCAAATAGGCTGGTAGTAGTGCCAATTATTAAATTTTATTTTTAATTACTAAATATCATGATAAAATTCGTGTTAGTGCATATTTATTAGTGTTTAAATACTTTTTATTATTTTTAAATAAAAATTATATTCTCGTTACATCCATACATCCACTCAGGTGGCTCATCCCTGATGCTCACATTGTTGCTAACAATAGCACCGGTCATCCTAGTGTTCTCCTAGACAATAAGGGTCTGCTTAGGACAGCTCCACCACTAAAAAGGTGAATCTAAATATAGGATTCACAATAGTGCAGCTCCACCAGTGAATCTAAGATCCACCAGGGAACCATTTAATGCCATCATTTAAAGTGTTACCAGTTTGACCGTTTAGACATGTCTACCGTTTAATTCAGTGACTGGGGCCTAAACTGGATGCAAACCCACCGTTTAGCGTTTATGTGTAGACAACGCGTTTAGGCGAGCACAGGGTCATCCCTACATCCCGCTCATCTCCTACCTCTCACTCATCCCCTACATTCGCCCCCTGCCAGCCTTGCCCACCACCACCCATCTTTGTCGCCCCTTCTCCACTCTCCCCTAATCCCAGTTGGAGGAGGAAGGCTATGCTTTACACCATGGGTGGACGTTTGGTCTAATCGAACCAAACTGGCCGGTTCTTCGGTAATTTTGGAAGTTCGGTCATTTAAAAACGGAGACCGATCGGTTAGTTTTAAAACTTAGGAGCAAGCAAGTTCGATCGCGGTCATGATCAAACTAACCGGACTAGACAAAACAACTACTAAATAGCATACTTTGTTGAAAAATTAGCAATATGTTTTCTGTTTCAAGGCAAAAATTACAATATAACCTATAGATTGAACAAAGTGATAAGAGTGATAGTTCATATGAACCTGCATCACTAATAATAGTCTAAAGTACATATTATATCAATAAAATCCAAATGTTCGATTAGTTCGGTCACCCAAGGCATATAACCGAACTAACCGTAAAAAGTTCGGGTTACTATGGACTCGGACCGAAGTGGTGACCGAAAACATCGGTCTTTGGTCTCGATTAGTTTGGTCCGGTCTTTGGTCTTCGGTCAATTATGCCTAGCCCTATTATACTCGCCACTTGCTCATCGCCCCTCAACCGACCATCATTGGCTCCGAGCTGGCCACCACCGTCGGGTCTGTCCCCTTCTAATAAGGCCACCGAGCATGGAGAGCTCTCCTGAAATCATAAAACCCCCAACTTGAGATCAGCAGTTGCGTCGTCCATGGGCCCCAGCCTAGAGAAAATTCCCTATTTAGCATCGGAATATGACATGGTTCTTTATTTAGCACCAAAAGATAAAATCTTCTCAATATAGCATTGGGTTTATTTTTAGCTCTTTGTATAGCATTGCCGTTAGATTTGGCCTAACACCGTCAACTATGAGAGGAAAAGGCCATTTTACCCCTATTTCATCTATACCACCAATATGTTAACAATGATATTTTGTTGCAAAATTATTTTAAATATACAACTTTTTTGGACCACGAATATTTTTTGGTAGTACATTTTTTGTGCATATTATTTATGGCAGTACAATTTTGTGGATAATAATCATTTTTTACCGTACCAAACGTACATCAAGAATTGTTATAAATAATATGTGCAAAAAAATTGTAATGCCAAAAAATATTCATGGACCAAAAAAATTGTATTGTCAAAAAATGTTTAATTTTGTAAGAAAATGATATTGTCAAAAATCCGTGCAATAAAATTTAATTGTTAACACAATGATGTGGCTGCACATGAAAAATAGGGGCAAAATGGTCTTTTCCCCTCATAGTTGATGGTGTTAGAGGCTACAGCGAATGACAGTGCTATATAGGGAACCACAAATAAACCTAATGCTATATTGAGAAGATTTTATCTTTCTGTGCTAAATAAGAAACCTATTCTGATGCCGAATTTTCTCCCCAGCCTACGGCGACCTCGCTCGCCATGGCCCATGCTGCCACGCCCACCGCCCACCCGTGCAGCATGGACTCCACCCTCCCTTAATCTGTATCCAAAATCATGCATCGCGCGCATGCGTTGGCAACGCTTGCACATTGAATAGTGATTTTGCATCCACTCCTATCCATCTAATAACTAAACAGAAATAACTTATTCTATATATCCAATCAAACCGCCAGCATGAATCATCCTATCCGAAATCATATGCCGTCCAACTTTGTCATATTACCAAATAATAAACGAAACACACTCCAACTTGGATGCCACCACGACGTGACGGGCGAGGTCTTGTAGGAAGGACTGTACTAGGTCTCGATCGAACAGCTTGTTTGCATGCTCCGATCCTCGGCATCCACGAGCACATGAATGGTGACGGCAACCTCTAACCCATTATATAAGGTTGAGCCTAGAGAGTTTGGATACATTATGATTGTTTCATTTTAAATATAATTGGGATGTGCAGGTTCTTTTGTATATAAATTTGGTGTACTATATCAAGTTTTAGTGTAATTTCATTTTTCCTTGCGAGGAAAAAAAATCCAAAAACGATGGAAATGAGGATTACTGCGTCATACAGCACGCGCTGGAGATTCTGAATCGGCAGCGCCAACACGACGCGGCATTAATTGGTGCAGAGAGGACACGTACCATGCGTGCCGCAAACCTGATCACTAGACCACTCTACCTTGTTTTCTTACGAAACATATCTATATATACTTTATTTAAGTTATTGTAATCGTGCCAGCCCACGGGCCAGATCACAGGCCGTGTCTTGTTTGGGCCTGGCAAAAAAAAATCACGCTTTGGTCCCGGCCCATTTCGATGTCCAGGTTGAGCAGCTCCAATGACAACGTATGTTAAGATCGTGAACTGTGAAGCATGCATTGACAAACAGGAACCACCAGTGAATCGAATGCATGTGTACATTTTTACTAGGCAGGAGCACAAGGCACTCATCATTTCTGTCCAAGACCCACCTTATCTTCCTTTCGCTTGATTAAGGAGTTCTTTCTTCCCATCCCCACATCATTGACTAAGAACTTGGTGAGATCCAGCTGGCCGCATTGCCGGTGCTGCAGGCCCTCGACGGGGTTTTGTGGCCTCGGGGCATCGTCCAACAACGCGTCAATCGACGTTGATGTCTACTACGTACCACCTTATAGCAGGGCGGCTCCTTGTCTGGCTGGCTGCTCGTTCGGCTTGGTCAGGAGCGCCGAGAGCTGATCAAGGCGTTCCATGACTCTCCGCTTTACGTACCTTCACCATGTGCTACATCTCCATGTTGCCGTTTCCATGTACTAGGAATTGTTAGTGTTCTTGACGTGCGTACCTTGTACCACCATCAAGTGGCGACGTGGTTGATGGTGTAGCCGCCACCGCCGCCGCCGCCGAGGAGCAGGGGCAGGTCGCAGCTGCGGAGGTGGCGGACGCACTTGGCACCGCCGCGCACGGAGAGGCCTAGGCCCGCGCTCTCCTCGAGGAAGGCGTGCTCGACGCAGTCGCCGCGGTGTGCG
Source organism: Saccharum hybrid cultivar R570 (assembly GCA_038087645.1). Taxonomy (NCBI): domain Eukaryota; kingdom Viridiplantae; phylum Streptophyta; class Magnoliopsida; order Poales; family Poaceae; genus Saccharum; species Saccharum hybrid cultivar. Next base: position 29,599,902 of record JAQSUU010000804.1, read on the forward strand.
TTGATGTCCAGTCCACGTACAGAACGCGGCTGACCGAACCAGTCCAGGAGCTATTTTGCATGGTCATAGTATGTAGTAAGTGACCTGAACCTGCGGTTATTTTGCTTGGGCGTCTGTTCATAGTGACATGTACCTGAACATGTAATTATTTTGCTTGGGGCCTCTGAACCACTTTGACAAATGATGTGGTCTGTGTGTAATAATGTTTCAGGAAAAATTATGCTATACCAAGTTGGCAAACTATTGACTTTTGTACTGCTGATCCGAAACAATGATATATATGTTCATGCTATTGATCCAAAAAAATGATATGTTCATGCTGGTTATAAATATTCAGTGATTCCAAATTTAGACTTTGTTAAAAATTCATGTTTGGTCATATGTGGCGATTGAGAATCACTAATTTTTCTACGAGGACGTCCACCCACAACTCGCGTCCGGATGCGGCCCTGATATGTGATCCCCCACTCCTTTTCCCATCCCATGACACCCCTCTCCCCCCACTCCCTTATCCCATCCCGTGACCCCCACTCCTTATCTGCTCATGCCATGACCACTGAGGCTGCGCGATTCTGCCTCCGACTTCGAGCATGAGCCCTGAGCGCCGAGGGCAAGCTGCCTGAGAGGCACCTTGCCGGTCACTGCCTGGCGCAACCCCCCCCCCCCACTACTACACAAACCCCCATTTAACAACGGATACCCACCAACGTTTAATTTATGTGTTGCCGGCAACACAGCAGCAACACATATAAAATGTTGGAACAGATTATCCGTATCTGAAGTGTTCCTAGCCGTAGCGTCTTGTGCCCCTCCCCTCTGTGTGCTCTATTATTTTTTATTTCCCCCACCAGCAACTGTTATTTTTTTATTTTTTTGTTTCCCTCCACCAGCTACTGTTTTTTATTTATTATCACCAGCTACTGGCGTAATTTTTTTATTTTTTTGTTTCCCTCCACCAGCTACTGTTTTTTATTTATTATCACCAGCTACTGGCGTATAACAACAAAAAAAAACCGAATTCAACGAGAATCGAACGGCAGATCTCTTACATGGCTCCTATCGGAGCTGACCTACTGGGCTGAAATCTGCTACGTACAACTTGGGATTCACTAATATTTTTATTTGGTACGAACAGATGTGAGCAGGAGAAAACCCTTTTCGTGGCTTCCCCAGGGTCTACGCCGCCTAACCACAACTTCTGCCGCCGCTCTACGTGGTGTCGTGGTGGTACCCCGTCCGCGGCACCCCAACCCCTCGCCCACCCCAAGCCCCCATATCCCCATCCTGTGATCCTGTCCGTGCCGCGTCGCCCCATCATCTCCGTGTTCTCCGTGGCTCCGTGCAAGTTGGGCGACACCACACCGGCAGCGGCGGCGGACGCGGCCATCGGCGAGATAGCGACTGCGAGCGCTGAGCAGCAGGCCGGTACGTATGTCTTCAAGTCTCCAACTGCTTAAGCCAATCAACCTGCAAACCACACCCTCTTTGTCGTTGAGATCGTGCAATTTGACCCCGAATTATGAGCTACGAGTACTCCATTCAATTAATTAAATCGAAATCAAGGGTCATGCTTGGCCGAACTGACACGACTATTGTGTCCTGCTAGCTCTTTATTGAAGCAGTACTGTTAAAATTTAGTCACAGCATATGACCACAATGTTTGTAATGCTCAAGTCGCTATAAGAATGCGATTCTTAGCATTGAACTTACAGCTGCTATTTATTTATACAGCAAAATAGCTTTTTATGGTTTCACAATGGATTCAAAAATCATCAAGCATCTTTTGGGCTATCCTAGAGATTCTACTCGGTACATAGCTGGTGTAGAAGGATTTGTTGAATTTGCATTTAAAGATAAGCCCGAAGATACCAAGATTTATTGTCCATGCAAAATGGAGATGATATTTCCTCCTGGGTTTTTTACAGTTATGGTTCACTTAGTCGTACATTTAGCAACTGAATGTAAGATGGGTGGACCAGTTTGCTATCGATGGATGTACTTCATTGAAAGGTACTGAGTCTAACTAATACAAGTTCATTGCTTGGATCATTTGTTATATATAACCTACTAAATTGATGCTTTTCCATATGTTGCAGGTACCTATGTAAACTGAAGTCATATGTTCGCAATAAAGCTCATCCAGAGGCTTCAATGGCAAATTCATTTTTGGCAGATGAGTGTATGGTGTTTTGTTCTAGGTACCTGGAAGGTTTCTCCACAAAGCATAACAAACCATCAAGGAATGATGAGAACCAGGATCATCTTGAATCTAACTTATATGGACATGATTCCTCTTTGTTTCCTCCTATAGGAAAACCATTGGGAAGACCATCCAGTTTTATTTTAACCAATCTAGAGAAACTGCAAGCACATAGATATGTACTATACAATTGTGAAGCTGTCATTCCTACTTGAAGTAAGTGTTACTGACACCTATCAACATATTACATATATGTTCCTTTAAAACTGAATCCATGTTAATTTCCATTTTAGAGAGCATGCTGCTGATCTCAAAAGAAGAAATCGTCAACGTCGTCTATCTTTGAAACAAATTGAGAATATACAGAATAAAGAGTTTCCTGACTGGTTCAGACAACATGTAGGTATCATGGTTTGTTTTTTGTTAAAAAAAATAGGAAAAATTGACTTAAGTATATTTTGTATCATACAGATCATGCAGTTGGAGCAAAAAAATGGTTGTGATAGCATTGATGAGGACATTAGATGGTTGGCACGCGGCCCATTGGATGCAGCAAGAAGACACAGAGCCTTTAGCATCCGTGGTTTCAGATTTAGAGCCAAATGTTATGACAAGGTGACACAAAATAGTGGAGTTGTTGTGACTGCAAAAACATCAAGTTATTCTTCTGCAGGGGATACTAACCCTATCCTTGGAGATATTACCTACTATGGAAGGATACTTAATATAGTTGAGTTAGAGTATTATGGAAGATTCTTAGTGGTGTTGTTTAAATGTGAATGGGTTGATGTCACTCGAGGAAAGGGAGTGAAAACAGATAAGTTTGGTTGTACACTTGTGAATTTCTCACAGCAAATTCACAAGGGTGACAGGATTGAGCATGAGCCTTTTGTATTTGCCAATCAAGTTGACCAAGTGTTCTATGTCGAAGACGAGGATGGTCAGTTGCATTAAAGATGAAGCCTAGAGATGTATTTGAAATGGGAGAAGAATGGAATGATGTAGAATGTGAACCTTATCATGTTAGTACTCTTGAGGACTTCGCTAATGCACATAATAGTCATTCATGGACTAGAAGAGATGTAGAGGGTACAACTGTAGAGGCAAAAAAGGTAGATCCTAGTACAAGTTCTAATCAAGAAGATTAGCTCAACAAAATTAAAGGTCAGATATGTTTGATTTTTGTACTGTTCAATATTGTCTAGTTGTACTAAGATTATGTACCAGCTGACAAGTTTCTTTTTAACTGTTTGTATTATTTAGGTCATGCTCCAGAAACCAACATCATCGCTGCAATGCATGAACATCTTGAGCTGTTTTGCCAAGTTGTAATTTTGTGTATTCCTCTGAGTTTTTACTCTAGAAAACTTCAATAAATGTGATGTTCAGTGTTTTGGCAATTTTAGATTTGAGAATTCAGAATATAATTGTATGGGGTCACAAGTTGTATGGTGTCGGCAAAACAAAGAACACATTTGAAATTTGAGATTTCAGAATATAATTGTTTATATGTCCATCATAAATCCAGTGGCAACAGGCCCATCATCTGTGTCGGCAGGAAATATATTGGAAAAAAATAAAAATATTAACACTGTGAAGGTATAAGATTGAAATGAAATGTCCACAGGTGCGCCACAGCTTAGGTGCGATCTGTAAAAAACAAAAAAACGCCTTCTGAAGGTATAAGATTGAAATGAAATGTCTACAGGTGCACCACAGCTTAGGTGCGATTTCTAAAAAACACAGAAAAAACACCTTTCAAGATGTGATTTCTAAGAATCAAATAAAAAACAAAAAACAGCTTTCATCATGCGATTTCTAAAAAACAAAAAAAACGCCTTTCAAGATGTGATTTCTAAAAAACAAAAAAACAACTTTCATCGTGTTTTGAACCCACAACCCCAACCCCCAACAAACTGAACACATCTCTACCATTAGACTACACATGCATTTGTTAGTATGTATATATATTTTTTATCAATATTTCGTAACCTTGTGATAGGTTGCACGAAAAACTTAGTAACTTTCTCCTACGATGTCCGATGAAGACGAACTTTATACCAAAGTTATAGTACTTTTCGAAATCTACAACTTTGTAGTTCAGACTTTTTTATTTGAGGTCGTTTGGATATTCAAATATGTATCATAAGATTTATAGAGTTAATATCAATGAAGTCCATATGCTCTAAAGTGACAAGTGAGTGTGTAGTGGTAGAAAAGGATCTCGAATGGAGAAACAACCAAAATAAAAGTTGTAGATCTCGAAAAATTATAAAATTTTGTAGTTCACAACTTTTTTATTTAAAGTTGCTTTGATGCTAAGTATTTGTTTCACCAGATTTAATAGAAGTTAATAACAAATGATCCGTATGCTCTATAGTCTTAAGTGAATGTGAAGTGGTAGTTAAGGATCTTGTATGGAGAAGCGACCGAAACAAAAATTCTAGATCTTGAAAATTTATGCAATTTTGTAATTGACAACTTTTTAATTTAAAATCATCTATCGAACAAAAATTATGTATGAATTCTCACATTTGAAATTCGAATTTTTCAAACAACCTCGGATGGATAAATGACCAAAACAAAAGTTATAGATCTCGAGAAGTTATGCAACTTTATAGTTGATGACTTTTTCATTTGAATTTATTACGGTCCCGAATACTCATTTCAAAACTAGATGAACATTAAATTGATGTCATTAGTCATTACTTTAAAATAGACTAATTTGGTACATATTATTAATAGTATCACAAAACCAATATACGTAGTTATTACTTATAAAGTAACTCTTAGATAGCGAAATCTAGTAGTATATTTTTTTTATATATAAGGACCGTACAGGATGTCCATCAAATTTTCTTTTAGATAGCGAAATCTAATAGTATTTTTTAGATATATATTTTTTAATATAAGCACCAGAAATCCTAAATTGAGAGGCGTGGAATATTAGTTTCATTGACTGAAATTATCCCACCATATTTTCCCTCCTTAAAACATTGACTGAAATTATCCCACCAAATTTTCCCTCCAGAAATCCATTTCCTACTCCGTAGCAGTTGCCGCTCTAATCTAATCTAGTGAATAAAAACTCGGAGCTCCTCAATCCTCATTCCCTCCAACTGACCGAACGCGGCGGCGGCTCCCTTCCCTCCGGTTCATCTCCGGCCACAGCGTTATCTTCACCATCGGAGGCAAGGCTCCATCGACGGTGGTGGTATCCGCGGCCTCGTCCCGGTCACCATCATTCCCTGGCCAAGTTGCAGGTACGCTGAACAAACCTGGCCCTCTCTCTCTCTCCAGAGACGGAACCAGGGGGCTAGCAGGGGCCGTGGCCCTCAGCCCTGTAAGTTTCCTTTAATACCTATATAAATAAATGAATTTACAACCAAAAAATATCATTTTTCATCCTTTTTTATTCAAATATTATGATTTTGATTATAAATAGTGTACAAATATTTAAAAAGTTGTTGAATCATAGAGTTATGTATATTTTAGCATACTAAAAAATATGATTGTATTTGTTTGCCCCCTTAATCTAAATCGTTGGTTCCGTCTCTGTCTCTCTCTCGTTCCGTTACTCGCAATGAGGGCGCCGGACCTCGCCGAGGCCGATGTCTGGTACTCGGCCGGCGGCGGCGGTGACCCGGGGAGCCACTGCCCCGCGTTGTCCTGCGGCGCGGCGTGCAGGGCGGCCTGAGCCAGGCGTTCGGGGACGGGCCCGGCGGGCGGCAGGTGGCGGCGTCGGCGCCCGTCGAGGTGCCCACGTGGCCCGCCCGCTCCGAGGTCCCGAACGCGGAGCCGACGCTGCTGTTTGAGATGGAGATGGGGAACGACGATAACGAGCACATGTACCTGGCGCGGCGGCAGGCGCGGGCGTCGGTGGTCGAGGGCGCCGGCCGGACGTTCAAGGACCGTGACATGTCGCGGGTGTGCGACGCCGTCTGCAGTCGGATGGGCTTCGATGGATGATAATGAATGAGCAAGCGAAGCGAGCCTGGGCAGATTTTGATCTGCTTTTGCTTCCTCTTCTTCTTCTTCCTCTCATATTTCTCTCCGTCCTCTTTGTTTTCTGGATGAATTGAAAAATTTTGTAACAAGGCCGGTGTGCTTGTTTTGGCCTCCGATCCATCAGCGATTTTAGTAGTGAAAATCAATGGCAAAGAAAGAAAGGAGCTAAGCTCAGCTGCTGTGAAGGAATGTGGTGTGTCATGTGTAGTAGTATCAGAGTATAGCTCAACAGGTACATTGATTGATTGGTTGAATAATTGGTTGCTGATTGGGCAGTTGGGTACAGGCTGTGGCCTGTGGCTGGCTCCAACTCAAATTGGTTGGAATGGTGATTCTCTTGGATACTCTTCTCTAATTTTCTAGTACAAGGGGAAAAAAGGGGGGCCATGTGCCCATGTCCATGTGTTGTGATCCAAAGCTGAAATTTTTTATATGTTCTCTCTCCTGCTGATGCGCATGCATGGACTTGTCCAATTAATTCTTCTCATAGTTTTTGAAGATGCAAAACACCGTTTTAATAATAATTCTAATTTTAATGAAAAATGATGAGCAGACTGAAAGATCGAAATCATGATGAGTTGTTTTGCAGATTTGAGATGGCTTAGCGCAATTTGTGTTCTTGCATTGAAAACTTGATTCTTATTTGTACTTTAGTCTAATTGTTACTATTCGGTTATACTTGATTCTTATTTGTGAATTATCCTATGCTTTATTCTTATTTTCCTATTGGTGCTAAATTTTATTTAGATTGTGCTACCATGGCGGTGGATAATTGGACCATAAATCTGGAATGCGATGGGAAAGCTGAAGGACATAAACATGTGAAAAGGGAAATGGATAGAGATGAGATATGCTTTTTCAACTTGATTGATCTGATCGAGGTTTCTGGGTACACATCAGTCGACTATCTATACTACAAGAGAACAGATAGCTTGGTTGTAATACAACAAGATTCTGATGTGATGAAAATGCTCAATGAGTGTGAGAGCGAAAAGACGATTAATTTGTTTGTGATAAGGCAGAGACTGGCCACTTTAGCGCCTACCAAGTCCTACAAAGAACCATCCAAATCTAAACCAAAAAAAATAAAGGTATTAGAATGAACATATGATTTACTTTTCTATGTATATTTGATTATTCAAGGACAAATATTTCAAGTCATGTTAGTTATCAATGATTTATTTTCATCCAAGATTAGCATATCCAACCCCACCGTGGTATGTGACTTAATAAATACAATCTTGATAGTCTAATACAAATATCTAGTTGTTTAATAAAAAGATTACATATTGTTTATTATATTTACTATGTCCTCGATGATGTTGTGCAGCTGACATGGTGACTACAAGAAAGCGCACAATAATTCAAAGTAATGATGAATATATGTTAGAGCAAGATACTAGGCAAGAGAGCCCTCAACAAAATGTTGCAGCTTCTGAAGTTCATACAAGTGCTGGAGGAGACCAGATTGACAGTGAGGTTAATGTCCAAGGTAACTCATAACCTACAATTCTAATTAACATAAACTGATTTTCGGCAATTTTTCTCATTGAATGTTTATTTTTTGCAATGTACCATTGGCTAGATGAAACTGAAGGTAGAGTAAAGCGTGGGAGGACCAAACTGAAAGATATTTGGAACCTTCCTAAAGGTCATAGAATTGTGGTTGCATGTAATGAACTTGATCAGCCAATTGGAGTAGAAGCTGGATTTCTAGGAAAATTTCTTGGCACGGTGGCTAGAAATGGTTGCTTGTGTAGCTTGAGCTACAAGGACTGGAGACTTCTAATAGGAAAGAAAGAAAGAAACACTAACGAAGAAAAAAAATAAGAAGGATATACTTAAGCAAGTAAAGGTATGCAATTCTGGTGGTTATGCGATAATATTATTCGCTAAATTTTAATATCTGACTTATAATTGTAACCATATGCCCTCTCCTATTGGTGTGCAGATGAGATTTCTTTACCCTTTACGCATGGAAAAATGGATACTGCGAACCCTCGGAGAGAGATGGAGGCAACACAAGTCAAATCTAAAATCAATTTATTTTGATGTGCACAAGAGCATGGAAGCTAATTGCAACAATGTGCCACCCGGTGTAATTGATGACCAGTGGGTTGCCCTTGTCAATAACTGGATGACCCAGAAATCACAGGTACCTACGTATTGTTGGATTTATGTGGTTCTCAATGCATACTAAATTTTCCAAAAAATTCTGCATAACTTAAATCCTTTTCTTTGTATTTGTTATTTTGGGATAGGATATAAGTGAGGCAAATAGGATAAACTGTACAAAGAAGAAGTCAACCCATACTGCTGGAACAAAGAGTTTTGCTTGAAATAGAGAGGAGTGGGTAATATTCTTACCACTCTAATTGTGTGTACACCTCTGACTGCATTCATATATATGATATAATAATTATCATGTTCTTGATATTAATTTTCATGTTCAACAGAAGGAAAAAGATCCTGAAAAGAAATACCCTCACAGGGCTGTTTTGTATATTCATACACACAAGACTAAAAGTGAGAAGGACACAAATGCACATGTGGTAATTTAATTATGAATGCTCAACTTTGTTTTTTTATTCTACTACCTTTACAAATTTATTAGATTCATATTATGGCTATGTACAGGGTGATTTGAAGAAACTCATAGGGCAGCAACCAGATTTAGCAGACACTAGTCAAGGAAAGGTTGCATGGAGAGGAGATGCACTAAACAGAGTACTAGGAGAAGAGAAGCCTGGTCATGTGCATGGCTTGGGACTTGTTCCAAATCCTAATCAAGTTTTTGATGTGTCAACTTCGAAGCGCCTTAAGAATATAAATATGACTTCGTTGGATGACAAATCGAGTGAAGATATTGTATCTCTAAGACTTCAAATGGAAAAGTTTGGACGTCATGTCCAAAATCAAGATGCTACAATACTAGAATTACAACAGAAGATGGCTTCTCTACAATAATCATTTTTTGTACTAAAATTTTGATTTCTTGTCACAAGAATGTTTAGATGATCCATTGCAAGATGGCTTTTCTACTGATGTGTCAAATTCGAAACGAAAAGTATGTGTCTCTATGGAGCATTATCAGAACATAATTTTTTCTGTAAAATTATTTTTTGAATAATTAGTTCTGATGCATTATCTTTTGTCTCTCAATAGCGAGTATATAATGACCCTCGAAATGAAGAATTTAGCATGGCTGATCAACTGAATTGTATAATGGTATGATTGAGTGGGCATGATTTTCCAACCAGATTTGTGTAAAAAAAATTTAGTTATTCTTTTCCATTACAGAGGGAGCAAACAACTAATGTTGAGCAGCCACACTACAAATATTATTCTACTCAAGATAAGGTTAGTGCACATAACTTAACATGGATGAAAAGCAATTCATTGTGTTTGTATTTGTGGATACCAATGCTACATCTATTGCTTTCAAATCTCCTGACTTGTGTCATTCTAGAAAAAGAAATTTTAGTACATCTTGACATCATATAACATGCAAGTTCATTTATACTAGATTTATGGTTCAATAATTCAATTTTATTTTGTTACTATTGTATAGTACTGAAAGGCACCTATATATTCTCATTGTTTGTTGTATCTAACTGTAGAGCAAGGAAGCTAATGCCCATCATGAAAAAATAGTACAAGCCAATAAAGTTTCTGCTGCACATAAGGTTAATTCATATACTTATTTCTGTTTGAAAAAAAAATTCATATACTTATTTCTAGCAGCCCATACTTTGCAGAGATTGACTACTATTTATGATTTTATTATAGGCCAAATCAAACCAAAATGATATAAGATTGGACAAAAACAAGTATACTACAGCCACGGTGTTCAGTGTCATTTATTTTGTTATATGAATTTTATTAAATTGATGACCAGAGTGTTGTACTCAAATTAGCATATATTACAGGTTGTGGACCCAGAAATATCTTCCAATTGCTCAAATCATGAAGCATCTTATTTCCAGGTAAATAATCTCTTAGCAATATATTGATGTTATATGCAGATTTCAAATTATTAGCTAACCTGCTGTGACTTCTTATTTGCTCTAGAATAAGAAGATGTCAACTGGAGCTAGTGCAGATGTACTTGCCAATGTATAAGACACATCTTGCAAAAAGAATTTCTATTTCCTATTTCCAAACAATTCATGTAACTACAAACTAATATTCCACGTAATATAATTTTGCAGAAATATCAGCATGGTACTAAAAATTCGCCGGCTGCCAATTCATTGAAGGTATGAGTGTCTAATTAATGTTTGTACTATGTTTCCATTGTGCTCTTGTTTATTCACACAATTTTATATGTGAACTAGGTTGGCACAAAAGTATTCTTAAAGAGCATGAAAAACCAAAGTAAGGATATTGCCTTTGCTACAGTAGTAAGTTGTGATCCAACACAGAAAATTGAGGGTGTTCAGCTAGGCAAAGAATTTTTTATGGTGCGTGTTAGTATTGCATTGGCACAAGATGAACCATTGGTACGACCATACAAGAATTACAAGGTTATTGGAGATGTAACTGGAGCTTCTATAGCGTGGCCTTCAACATTTGTACGGTGTTATCCTGTTGCCCCATTAAATTTTATTTATCCTAAATGTCGCATTAACATAATACTCCAATTTTCATTGTAGCTCGAGAAGATAAATGGATGAGATAGACTGAATTGAGAATGGAGGGATGGACATGAGAATGGAGGGCTAGACAGTTGGTGGCATTCTATAGGACTTCTTTGTGTTTTATATTTTATTTCCACGTGTGAATATGTGTTCTGAACAAAAAAGTATTCCATGGATTACGTGGATGGTACTTATTGTAATGCAACAATTGCTTTTAATATATGGCTTACTGTTGTTATTTCTCTTGTGTGAGATGGTCTCTAATTTCCCAATTGAATTGCATGTGCGTGATCTCTTTATTTGGCCCCAAATTGAAATAATTTCCAATATTGTTTACTCTTGGTTTATTCCTAGCTACGCATATATGCGTTGCAGCAATTCTAGTCTATATGTTGCTGCGAACTATAGAAGTCATTCGTCCGCGATTGGTACAAACACATATAAGCGTTGCCATATCTCATAAATATCCGTTGCAAGTTTGCAATAGTTATTCCTAGGTGTTACCAACGCATATATAAGTGTTGTAACAAACCCTTGCAACGCCATTTCTGGCAACGCATAATTAATGCGTTGGTATAGACCCCACCAACACATATATGAACTTTTAGAAACACATATATGCGTTGCAAAAGGGGGTGTCATATTGTAGTGCCCCCGCGCGCCTAGGCCTGGCGCTCGTCACTGAGCCAAGGTGCACACGTGGCCACCACGTCCGTTGCCCCGCGCCTCCGCCTAGGCCTGGCGCTCGTCACCGAGCCAGGCTGCGCGCGTGGCCAAGCCATGGTGTGGCCTCTCATCCACCGACCCCTTCTTCCTCACTGGCCCCCTTCTTCCTCGCCGGCTGACTTTTTATGAAGGCAAAGCTTTCATGTTGCAGCTGAATGAATTTGATGTCCCAGTAGCCTTGTTCTGTTGTTGCAACAAGTAATATTTTTTGTTGCATTAGTCTCATTTTTTGTTCCGATGTTGCATCCCGCATTGCAGTAACTTTGTTATGATGTTGCAACAAGTAATATTTCTTTGTTGCATTAGTCTGTTTTCTTGTTCTGATGTTGCATCTCGCATTGCAATAGCCTTGTTCTAATGTTGCATCTCGCATTGCAATAGCCTTGTTCTGATGTTGCAATAGCCTTGTTCTAATGTTGTTCTTTTTTTCTGATGTTGCAACAAGTAATACTTCTGATGTTGCATCTTGCATTGCTCCGTGTTGCAATAGACCTTCCCATGGAAAATTTCTCATCGGACGTTTGAGTGATGGAGCACGGTGGGGATGACGTGCGGAGGGCAACAAGGCGCGCAGGAGATGGCGACGCGGCAAGGGATGGTGACGCGACGTGGCACGGCGGGGGACGGGCCGCCCGAGTAGACGCGGGGGCATGCTCATTTCAGACGTGGGGGCGCGCTTGTTTCTGTTGTATTGGATAGGTGCACTTATTTCCATTGTTTATTCGATGAGATTGGACGGCTCCTATTACTCCCAATCGGATGGCCCCGTGGTGCGTTTGGACCCATGCTCGCGCCAGACGTCCAGACGCTAGTTGTGTCGATTGAGAATTCACTTTTGATTTATCCTCTAAAACTATGGCTTGGATAGAAACAGCCAAATTTTACCCCCATCTTGTTAGGGGCAATCTTGTCTCTTTCAGCATCATTTAACAAGTTAAAAGCTAAGTGACATCCATAGAGATGTCAATGGGGAATTCCCCATCGGGGGTTAGATCTCCATCCTCGTCCCAGCCGGAGAATATTTTCCCTGGCCCAATCCCCACGAAAGCCATCGGGGATAATTTCATCCCCATCCCTGTCCCCGCCAGGGAATTAATCCCCGCGGGGATTCCTTATACCTGCTTAAGCATATTAATTCTCACAAGTTCAATAATATGTTAACAATAAGCACTTTAGAAAATTCATCAACTTATCATTAAAAGATAACAAATTATCAATAGACCTCCATATGTCTAATACACTATAGCTATATGAAAATAATAAATTGGTATACTTAATAGATTTGTGGAAGATTGCTACAAGAAATGGATTTGTGGGTCGGGGATGCAGGAATCGGGGACGGGGGATGGTTCCCCGTCCTCGTTCGCACGAAACCCGGCAGGGAGAGTTTTCCCCACATTTAATTCTCCGTGGGGACTGACTTCTCATTGTCCCTTTCCCCTAATAGGTTTAAAATAGCAGGATATGGCAAATAGCGACAACTATTTTACAGTAGCTATAAAGCTATAGCGTTGCTATTGCAGAGCTTTGACATATAGCGGTTTTAAAAAAAAACATGAAAAAATATAATTAGTTGATGCCCAAAAACATGACAATCATGAAATTTGATGAATACAAATATGTTTCCTAGATTTCAAGAGTCTTGGAAACATTACTTAAAATGACATTACACATGATTCATGAAACACAAGTGTTCAATTGCACAAAAGTTCAAATTAGCATCAAAAGATAAGTAAATCATAGGTAGATCGTCGCTGTTGTAGCTGAAATTGAAATAGTGGTGCTATTTTAAAGCTAAAGCTAAGCATTTAGCAGTACTAAAGTGCAATTTAGTGGTCGTAGCTCGCATAGCAGCAAAAAGAGCAATGGTTTAGCATGGGCTCTCAACAGCCACTATAGTAGCGCTATAGTGCCATTATAGCCTACTATTTAAAACCATGATTGCACTCAACTTACACTTTCGTCCTCGCTTTGTGCGAAAGGGTTAACCCCGATGTGGGGTTCCGCCATGTTAATTTAACTAAATCTGGTGTCATCCACTTGACTGGCCCCCTTTATGCTAAACCAACACCGAGGATCCCTAGGAGAGTGCCATCCACACCTCCTCTTCTAGGATCTTTAAGCAGAAGTACATCTCATGAGCCAATCATCAAGCACTTCACATAACACAATCATCACATAGATTTATATATTTAACAAGTTACATTATTGTTCATGAAAATACAAGTGAAAGATATAAACTTAACATGATATTAAGGCAATTCATTAATTAACCCATATTCTAACTAAGTTGCTCTCATTCACTATTCTACTAATATCAGAGTCACGACGGCTCAGGGGACGCCTGTCCCAAAATCTGCTACACTTCGACTTCACTTGAGCTTGGCTCAATTAGTCATCAAGTTTGAAGTACCTAGAAAACAACTTATCGATAGCAACATGAGTACATTACGTACTCAGAGGGCTTAATCCAACATATATATTTTGTGGATGCAGGGATTAATAGGAATTTGTACTTTTGCATAAAAGCATGGCATTCATTAACAGATGATATGATCATGAGTCAAGTTTAATTCGTAGCAAGTATATTTATGTTAAAATGTATCATTTGAGAACATTCATTAAGTGATCAACGTCATTTAGTCATCTCATCATCAAGTTCATTCATTATCACTATACTGAATCTAGAAGAAAGAACAACTGTCGATTTCATCCAAAAACTTCAGGCTATCGAAAATATCTCTGTAGAGGTGTACAACTATAGCCACACGGACATCAAGGAAGAACCTCCATACCCATGCTCGGATAAGGGTTGCCTCAAGGTTCTGACCTTTCTTCAACGTGGCTCTTAGATTGATGAACGGTTTGAATGGGTACTGGTGTAATGACATCTCATCTACACTGCATCACCCCTCGAACTGAAATCCACACGATAAGCAAGTCACCACTAAGTACTCGGCTTACCGCTCCCATATGCGACGTGTGGTCTTTACGGGTGGTTACTCAAACTTACTATCTCGTGAACGGTCCTTAGCTACTCCATGAGCTACGTCACTTGAGATCCAACACTCACAGTGACCTTACCCCTCGCTTGAGTAGAGACTACCAATTGATCATCACTTAGTTAATTCAAGTTAAAGGTTGGTCCTTAGTCATGTAGAGCAAGTTGAGCCCTTGCAAGTTTTATGTGATTACTTAATCCTGGTGTAGCTCCTACATGCAAAGAGTGAGTTCCTACTTACACTCGACTTCTATCGAAGCTAGCCAACTAAGCAATTAAGCAGATCCAAGCCCCATGTTTGATTAAAAGGCTATGATTATACTAGATGAGTTGGTCTAACTTAGTGGAGCATGATTAAGTACTTCATTTTAAATTAAGTGAAAGACTCATAATGAATAAACAATATGTATCCAAAATAGGGTTAATAGTAGTGGTGCCTACCTGTCATGAAGTCCCGATGGGCAAGGGTGATCATGACTATCCATACATGTTCTTCACATATTATATAGACGTGAAAACACAATGCATCAGAAGAGTTAGAGATTGAAAAGTGGGAGATGAAGTGGTACACTTGTGGTGGATGATATCATCTAATGATAGATTGGTGATGCATTGATGTTTATATGAGTATGTGCTAGGATGGTTAGGTCCTAGGGTTAAGAATTAAACATGAGAAAATATTCATGTGTTGTCTTACATGGTCCGCTGTGACGGTAGACGGTCCGTGAGGACATTCCCAAAGGTGACAAATTTATTTTGGGCACTGAGTGCTTTGGCAGAACGTACCAATAAATTGCCGAATGATCCGCTAGGACATCAAAACGTTTCTTAGAATGATACGTGTGTGCAGTGACTTAGTCATTCTTGTGGTTGTGCTCTCAATCATCCGTTCAATTAGCGGATGATCCATGTGTGCATGGCTGGTGGGGGTGCTTTTGGGTTCTTTGAAAATCGATATTTATTTTTAGTCGGTTGGTCCGCGGTTCTTGCGAATGATCCGCGAGAACACTGACCATGGAGACTAAGTGTTGGTTGTGATTTTGTGAAATCTTTGCTCTAGCGGACGATCCATGGAAATGGCGGATGAACCGTCTGAGCATCGACAGAACCAATGTTCTTCATTGTTCATAATGTTCATAAGTGATTAAATCCTAGATTGTGGGTGAGGCTCATCATGCATGTGCAGGGGTTCTCTAGGGTTGTTTAGGTGACATGTTGGGCTAGTGATTGCTAGGTTTTGAGCTCTAGTTAACAAGTGCATCTAGTGATTTGGGAATCAATTGGATCATGAGAAAAAGATAGATTAAGTCATGAACTTGGGCATGACAACTTATCTTTGACATTGTGTGACACATAGGCCACCAAGATCAAACATTGACTCTTGCTCATCCTTGCTTCCAAGCAAAAGAGATGGATTTGTCCATTCATGAGTTTCTTGCAAAAATCCATAGAAATGGCATTAGAGAGAAATCCAAGAGATTCATGAGATGATTGAGCTATAGGGACGATCTTGAGCTTACACTTGAGATGATGGAGCAACTACCAAGCTTCCTTGCATCCATGCATAGAGAAATCAAGAGTTAGAGTCTGAGAGATGATTTCAAGAAATGAGAGGAGAGAGCTCTTGAGCTCACCATGGATGGAGATGGAGATGAGGATGGAGATGCTTTTGATGCTTGGGAGAGCTATAGGGAGGTTGATTGGCTTCTTTCTCAGGGTATCTTCTCAAAATCAACTATAGGTTGAATATGGTTGACTCCTAGTTGACTTGGGTTGATTAGCGAATTTGAAGTCCTTGTCCTAGTAGAGAGTACTAGGAACCCTTTAGAGAGGGTGATAAAGTGATTCTTGTGTTAAGAGGTGAAAGGTCCTTGTTTGATTTGGTAATTGAGTGACAACCTTAGGTGAACTAATTGTGTTTATGTGAGATACACAAGAGATTAGTCCACAAGTACATGTGTGTGTGAGCAACATATGCCATAATGGTGAAGATGGCTCGGAGATGTTGCAAAGCTCACACATGTGATGAAGGAGCACACTGCACATGAGACATGACATTGAGTCATGTGATCAAGCTGGAGAAGATCAAGACATGACTTGGCTCAACGGACCAGTTGCAAGTGTGAAGGGCAAGTTGAGTGATGACTTGGCGTCGATGGACCGAAGCAACGGTGAAGAGCAAGTGAAGTCAAAATTGATGAACCAATATGATCACATGATGATATGAAGTGGATCATATCATTATTGATCATGTTGGTGCATGTGTTGCATCGACATTAGAGATGAAATAGAATGCGCAAGGCAAAGGTATAACCTAGGGCATTTCATTTCACCGGTCATATGTGTGTACAAAAGTTGATGGCTGGGTTTAGGATAGATGGCCGTACTATCAAGAGGGGCAAACTTCCTATTCTACCAAAGTGCCACATGCTGCAAGAGAAGTTGGTTCATTTTGGTGGAAGGATGTGCTAAGATTGAACACTTTATACCGCATTATAGCTCACTGCACAGTTGGGGATGGCTCCATGGTTTGTTTCTAGGAGGACCAATGGTCTGCTCATGTCCTAAAGCATACATATCCAAGGCTTGCTTCCTATTCAAGGTCAGACAACATCTCAGTTCTAGAGGTGATGCAAACTGAGGACCTTGATTCCCTCTTTGTTCTGCCTCTGTCACAGCAAGCTCTAGAAGACCTAGAGCATTTACAGGCGCATCTGCAAGGGATACCGTATGATGAACACTCTCAAGATTGTTGGAAGCCTATATGGGGGAATGACTACACCTCGAGGAAGTTCTATAAATATATTTTTGACACGATTGAAGCCCATCCAATCTTCAAGTTAATGTGGAAATCAAGTTGCACCCCGAGAGAAAATTTTTTTGCTTGGCTCGTCTTGGTGGATCAGCTCAACACCAAGACTATGTTGACCAGAAGGCATATACAGGTTCATGATGATGATCTTTGTGTTATGTGTGAGACTAGGGAAGAAGAAACCATGGAGCACCTTTTCTTCACTTGCCCATTTGCAAGTCAATGTTGGGCTTCAATTAATTTCGTCTGGGATCACTCGCTCAATCTTCAAGATAAGTTCATTTAGGCCAAGACCACGGTTATAGTTTTTTCACTGAAGCCGTGATGATTGCTACTTGGGAGATATGGAATATGCGAAACGACAAGGTATTTGAAAGGAGAGAGCCAAATCAAGCCAGATGGCTTTGTAATTTTAAAAGTCAATGTCTTCTACAATCGGTTAGATTCAAGGCTAATCTTAGATCAGCTTTCGCTTTTGGTTAGATGCTTTCAGCTAATTTTCAATGTAAGTCTTTTAAACTCTCCTATATTTTTATAAAAAGGTTTTTCCACTATGGGGACCTCCCCCACAGTTTTTCCCTTCAAAAAAGAGGGGCAAACTTGTTTGCATATTGGTCATCTAGTGCCACTCGAGTGATCTAACTATGCATCGTTGCTAGGATCGAGTGGTGTGACAAGTTGAGTGGCTAACTCCTTTGGAAAAATAATTGTGAAAATGCTAACACACATACACATGGTTGTGTACACTTGGTGGTGTTGGCACATTTGCAAAGGAGAAGAAGTTGGTGAAGAAAAGGAGTTGAAACGTGCTGGTCACAGGGTGACCGGACGCGTCCGGTATTCACTCAGGCACGGGTAGGCAGACATGACCGGACACATCCGGTATTGGGACCGGACGCATCTGGTATTTAATCCTTGTGTGGGCAGAGAGGCCGAGGTGACCAGACGCTGGTTCTTGAAAGTGACCGGACGTGGGTTGTTCACTGTTCATGCATCCGGTCAGAGGAGGCGAAACGCACGGTAGTATGCACTTGACACAGGGGCAAGTCCGGTCGGCTATACCGAATACGTCCTGTCACTCTAGGGTGGCTCTAGGAACTCTCTGGAGTTGACCTGACACTACCCAGCAAGCGTCTGATCATTTTCCTTCGCCACATCTGATCGTGTCTGTCAGAGCACGCAGAGAGAGCCGTTGGGCACCAACGACTATTTGATTTGAAAGGGACACGTGGCGAGCGAGCTATGACCGGACGCTGTGACTAGACATGTCCGGTCACCACACCAGACGCGTATGGTGTACTCGAGCAGCGCGTCTGGTCAGTACGCAGAATGCCCAGTGAAAGGGTAATGGCTCTATTTGTTTGTGGGCTTATAAATAGCCCCCTTAGCTGGCCTTGGGCTAGTTGCTGAGCACCCTTGAGCCTTGGCGGCTTGTGTAGGTGTGCTTGGGAGCCCTCTAACTCACTTGAGCTTGATAGTGATCATCCGATCGAGTGAGTGAGCGATTCTAGTGTGAATGCATCATGAGGTTACATCGAGTGGCACTAGGTGTTCGAGTTGCAAGCTAGTGGTGCTTGTTACTCTTGGAGGTTGCCACCTCCTAAACGGCTTGGTGGCTTGTGACTCCATTGAAGCATGCGAGAAGATTGTGCAATGCTCCGGAGAAAGATTTGTGAGGGGGATTATGCTCACCCCACGGGGATCACGAAGAGCAACTCTAGTTGAGCATGTCATTGAGCTACCCTCACTTTCGGGGTAGGTTCTTGTGGTGCCCGATGTGCGGGCTTGGCGGGTGATGCCAATTAACCGCCGAACCCCCAAGTGAGCGGTCGACACAACGGGGACGTAGCTTGGTGGCAACCAAGTGAATCTTAGGAGAAAAATCACTGTGTCAACATTGTCTTCATCATCTTCTCGGTGGTTTGCATTCCATGCAACACAAGCTTGTATTTACATTTCATACATCGTGCTTGTGTAGTTGCTTTTGTGACTAGTTTAGCTTGTGTAGCTTGCTAGTTACCTTCTTGCTTGTGTAGCATAGAAGTAGCTCCCTTGCGTGGCTAATTTGGTTTGAGTAACCTTGTTAGTCACATTGCTTAGTTTGTGTAGCTAAATAATTTGCGCTCTCTAATTTGGCTTGTGTAGCCTTGTTATTGAGCATTGCTAGTGAGCTTTGGTGGCTTTATGCTTTTGCATCACTAGTTGTGTAGGAGCACCCCCGGTTGGCAAAGTACTAGTGCATAGGTTTGTGTGACCTTGCTCTAGAATTGTTTAAGTGAGCTCTAGCTAGCCCAGCACCTTTGTTGCCTAATTAGGAACTTTTGTAAGGTGCTTGTGAACATAGATAGAGGGGTGTAGTCTTGGCTAGACTGATAGTTTTAATTCCGCACTTGTATCGATTAGCCGGCGCAATTAAGTTTTAGAAAGGACTATTCACCCCCCTCTAGTCCGCCATCTCGACCCTACAAGAGGGACTGTGTAAGGTTATCTAGGAGGTTCTCAAGGAGGGTTTCATTTGTAATGACTTTGGGTCGTGACACCAAAGGTGCTATGGTTGGAACAACAAGGGTTATATGTTGACTGTCACCCACCTAAATAACTAATATGGGACTAATCCACAACTTCACTTGACTATTGGGCCACATGAGCTGAAACTTTAACGACATAGGCTACTAATGGGTTGGGGAATTACAATACTATTTCTCAATCTATCACCTCCTAGAGCAAAATGGAATGGAAATAAGTGAAAGATACACAATGGCTCTCACCTGGAAGAACACATTTGATCATGTTGTTGATAGGTTGTCTTTTGAAGAAGGTTAATGCAAAATTCCTTTAAATACCATGACAAATATTCATTGGATCAATTTGATAGGTTGGCATCACCAAATAAATGTAGAAGAACCCAAGGATTTATTCAAATTTATAGTAATATGTTTCAAGCAAACCTTGAAAAGAATATATTGATTAGAGCACCGTGACAACTATAATCATTATTACCACAAATTTAAGAACCACCTAGTCCATACCCCATACAAGAACATAGAAAACTTGCAGCATATAGGAAACTAAACTTAGACTCTACTATCCTACAACTTAACCAAATAGACCATGTCCAATGAAGGCTACTAATGGGCTTAGGTATTATAATACTATTTCTTAATCTATCACCTCCTAGAGCAGAATGGAATGGGAATAAGTGAAAGATACGTAATGGCTCTCGACTAGAAAGGTGCATTTGGTCATGTTGACACCGTTTTTTGGCACGTGTCAAGATGGTCAGAGTGGGCTAATCGGCAGGAGAAGAGTTACTGTATATGCTGAAAGCCGATGAAAATCGGCTAGTGAAGAAGGTTGCCGATGAATGGTGGTGACCGATGGAAAGGTTGATTTTGACTCAGGCGTTGCCAATAAGGTTGAAGATGTTATTGCCGATGCCGATGAAGGAAGGCTTGAAGGCTGCTGCCGATGAAACAGGAAGTATGCCGATGGAAAGGAGGTCGGTGAGAATTCCATCGTAATTAAGGCGGACAAGGAAATAGATAGGAGTTGATTTCCTTTTCTATGTTTGTTAGAGTCTGATTCATGTAAGAGTCATGTGTTTCCTTAGATGTGGACTTGGTGTCCTAGTCGTATTTGGTTATGTTTCAGTAGATCAGGGTATAAATATAGATTGAAGGGCAATGTAATAATATATATCAATCAATATCAAAACCAATTTTTACTCCTATTTGCATCTACTTACTTTTCGGCGACTTTGTCAATTTGCATATTTTTCCTTTTTACGAGTTCTCATCGATTCGGCGAGCTGCATCACTTCAGTGCGACTGTAAGGTCCTAGATGGCTAGAGGGGGGGTGAATAGCCTATAAAAAATTCTACAAAAACCACTAAGCAAACTTGTTAGAATAACAAACGGCGTAAAGCGAGTTTTGCTTAGCCAAAGGTTGTGATGCAAGCCTCCTATCCACAAGTCTAGTAGATTATGATCTCTAGTTCACACAAGAGCTATGTCACTAATTTTACACTAGAGAACAAGCTAACAACACTACTAGCAAAGCTACTACTAGAGCTACACAAGATAATCTAGTAAAGATAAGTGCAAGAGAGAGGATTGTGATTCTTATACCGACGGTGGAGTGAAGATGTTGCCAATCACCAAGATGATATACAATCAATCAATATTTACAACAACACAATATGAAGACCAATCACCGGGAGACAAGAGACACAATATTTTTGTTCACCCGGTATTCACTTGTGCACCGACAAGCTACGTCACCGGTTGTGTCGACCAACACTTAGATGGTTCCTCGGTGTGACCCTCAAGTCACTTGCCCTTCAAGACACGCCCCGCAAGGCACCGCAAGACACCACTCTCAAGTGAGGTAACTCAATGACACGCACAATGTAATAGAGTTGCTTTTGGCACTCCGCCGAGGAAAGCACAAGAACCTCTTACAATCAACCGGAGGTGGCCAAGAACAATCTCCTTCTCTTGCCAACGCCTCCAACAATCTCCAAGCCGGCTAGGAGCGGTACTCTCCAAGAGTAACAAGAAATCCACTGGCTAAACCACCCACAAGTGCCACTAGATGCCCTCAAGCTATGCAATGCACTTTGGGATCACTCAATCTCACTTTTGATTTGCAATCAAGCAAGAGAGATGAGTGGGAGGAGTAGCTCTAGCTCAAAGGATGCACAAGAGTGTTAGAAATGCCAAGAGGCCTCCCCAAGGGCCGGCCAACGAGTATTTATAAGCATCCCATACAAATAGAGCCGTTGCTACTCCACTGAGCGTTTTTCGGGACGACCGGACGCACCGGTCGAAACTGACCGGACACGCTTCATCGCGTCCGGTCTCCCTGCGCCGTCCACGTGTCCCTCGAATTCAAACGCGACCGTTAGATCCTCCAACGGTCACTGTGCGCCAACGGTCAAACGCAATGACCGGACGCGCTGCTCAACCGACCGGACGCGCCGGTCGCACAGTACCGCGCGCCCGCGAAGCAACGACCGGACGCGCTCCACGCAACGACCGAACGTGACAGTGCCAGCGTCCGGTTGGAGTCCAGTAAGCTCCCTCGATGACCGGACGCATCCGATCGCATGTGACCGGACGCGCACCGCGTCCGATCGACCTTGCGAACTGTAGTTCCCTCAGGGCGCCTGACCGGACGCGCCGGTCCCGCGAGTGACCGGATGCACCGGTTGCAAACCCTAGCCCGCACGCCTGACTGCTGCGCTGTACTGACCGGACGCGTCCGGTCACACCGTGACCGCATCCGGTGCAGCGTCCGGTCACCTCTGTGACCTCCGTTCGCCTCCGTTTCTTTTCCGACTTCCAGCGTAGTGGAAAATAGGCATTTCATTTCCCCGAAAACGCCTGAATCCCGCGCTCGCAAGCTCGGCGGGAGGGAGAGAGGAACCCAAATCCCTATCTACCCGCAAACCACAGCGCGACCAACGCCACCTTTGCAAATGTGCCAACACCATCAAGTGTACATCTCCATGTGCTTGTGTGTTAGCTTTTTCTCAATCATTTTCAAAGGTTTTCCAGTTAGCTCACTAGGCCCTACATGCAATGCACTTCATGAATTCACCTAGTGGCACCCGTGCGTCGAATAACCGATAAGACTTTCCCTCTTAATAGTTCGGCTATCGATCCTAAACCACTCACACCCTCTATGGTGTCTTGAGTGTAAAACAAAATGGCCCTATGGTTATACCTTTGCCTTGAGCCCATTTTGTTTCTCCAAATGATATGATCCACTTCATATCATCACATGACCGTCACGATCCATCGACCTTGACTTCACTTGCTCTTCACCGTTGCATCGGTCCGTCGGCGCCAAGTCTTGCTCAAGCTTCACCATCGCATGGTCCTTCGCTTCGAAGCCTCGACTTGCCCTTCACCTTCACAACCGGTCCATCGAGCCAAGCCTCATCTTGGTCTTCACCATCTTGGTCACATGAGTCAATGTCATGTCTCATATGCAATGACCACCTTTATCTAAATCATCCACTTAGATACAAAGGTTAGTCCTAGGTTTCATCAATTAGCCAAAACCAAACTAGGGACTTTTAATCTCCCCCTTTTTGGTAATTGATGACAACCCTCACAAAGATGATTTTGATAATAAAAGTTTTGAACTTGTCATACTTGTCCAATCATTTTGCTCATAAGTAAAGTTTGGACAATTATCACAAGCTCGGTTTTGGTAGCATTAGCTCCCCCTACATATGTGCATAGAGTTTGGATTGAAAGCTTTGCACATATGCATGGATAGAAGTGTTGGGAGAGTAATTCTACCAAAATGATGCTAAGGTGTAAGAAATGGACCTTTGAAGCGTGATACAAATCGGAGTTTCCTTTTACACCATCCTTAGCACCATGAAGTAACTAGACATCCATCAAAACTCAAGAACCCCGTGATATCAACATTATATGTAAAGGTTCTTGGACCACTTGTAAAGCTTTAGGCAAGTCTAGATACCACATGTAAACTATTCCTATGCATGCTAGTAGATCATTTCATCATCCAAGTTCTATACTAGCATTGCATCACACAAGCATGTATATTAAATTTAAATACATGTGCAATGAGCAAGTCATATGAAAATGCACAAGCAAATGCAACAACTTTGTTTATGAGCTTGCTCCCCCTACTTGTGTGCATCAAAAATTTTATTTACCCCTTTATCATGTTGAATCATCTTTTTCTCTCCCCTTTGTCAACAACTTACCCAAAAATGGGATCAAATTGTGGAGAGAAGAAAAATGTTTGATGGAGTAGGTTAAATTTTATCAAATTTGGTTCAACCTAGAACACTCGCCAAAGATATTTAATTCGATTTGAACCAAAGACAAGCTTCTTCACACCTCATAATAAGGGTTATCTTGCCTATGTTGAATTAAACACTTATAGCAAATTTTCTAGATTCAACACTAGGTTTGCAAGCTCACAAACATGTCATATGCCACCACTAGATTAAAACAAACATAAAAGCAATAGTGGTAACATATATCCATCAAATTCATTTGATTTATCATGAATGCTCATGCATACCACTTATTATGTCTATATGCTCTAGCTAGTCCTTAGCATAAGATGAATGACATGTCAATCAACTTTACCTTGCAATGTCGAAGGAGAGACATGTCAATAAGTGGGTGGGGTGCATTCAACTCATGTTTGAGAAATCAAGAATGTTCAATTCATTCCTTAGCTTGCAAAACCTCTTTTCATCAAGTGGCTTAGTGAGAATATCGGTAAGTTGATCATCGGTGCCAACACTTTCAATGGCAATATCTCCCTTTTGTTGATGATCTCTAATGAAATGATGCCTTATGTCAATGTGCTTTGTTCTTCCATGTTGAACCGGATTTTATGTCATCTTGATTGCACTTTTATTATCACATAGCAATGGCACATTCTTGAAGTTGAGGCCATAATCCTTCAAAGTTGATTTCATCCATAGTAATTGTGTACAACAACTCCCCGCACTCACATATTCGGCTTCGGCGGTAGAGATTGCCACACTATTTTGTTTCTTTGAGGACCATGACACAAGTGATCTTCCAAGTAATTGACATGTGCCACTTGTGCTCTTTCTATTGATCTTGCAACCCCCATAGTCAGAGTCCGAATATCCAATCAATTCAAACTTTGACCCCTTAGGATACCATAGTCCAACATCTCTTGTTTGCTTCAAGTACCTCAATATTCTCTTTGCGGCCGTGAGATGACTTTCTCTAGGTGAGGCTTGATATCTAGCACACATGCAAACACTAAACATGACATCCGATCTTGATGCGGTGACATAGAGTAGACTTCCAATCAAAGACCGATATTCCTTTTGATTCACCATTTTGCCATCAAGATCACCATCCAAATTGCCATTTGTACCCATTGGAGTTGAAATTGGCTTTGCATCTTGCATTCCAAACTTCTTCAACATGTCCCTTATGTATTTCCCTTGACTCACAAATGTCCCATTCTTCAATTGCTTGACTTGGAGACCAAGGAAGTAACTAAGTTTACCAATCATAGACATTTCAAACTCTTTGGCCATCATAGCACCAAATTCTTCACAATAAGCTTGATCGGTTGATCCAAAGATGATGTCATCAACATATATTTGCACTATGAATAGATCATTCCTAATCTTCTTGGTGAATAGAGTTGTATCAACCTTGCCCATCTTGAATCCCTTAGAGAGAAGGAAATCCCTTAGCCTCTCATACCATGCTCTAGGTGCTTGCTTTAAGCCATATAAAGCCTTCTTCAACTTGTACACATGGTTGGGTTTCTTGTCATCTTCAAATCCGGGTGGTTGCTCAACGAAGACTAACTCATTGATAATCCCATTGAGAAATGCACTTTTGACATCCATTTGATATAGTTTAATATTGTGTGCACAAGCATAAGCCAATAGAATCCTTATTGCCTCCAATCTTGCCACGGGAGCATATGTCTCATCATAGTCAAGACCTTCAACTTGAGTGTAACCTTGAGCAACTAGTCTTGCTTTGTTTCTCACTACAATGCCATCTTGATCTTGCTTGTTTTTGAACACCCACTTGGTTCCAATCACATTGTAGTCATTTGGCCTTTCTACCAACTCTCAAACATCATTTCTTGTGAAATTGTTAAGCTCTTCTTGCATAGCCATGATCCAATCGGCATCCCTCAAAGCTTCTTCTATCTTCTTTGGTTCTATGGTTGACACAAATGATGCATGCTCACAAAACATAGCCAATCTTGATCTTGTTTGGACACCACTTCTAATATCACCAATAACACTATCAATGGGGTGATCTCTTGCAACATGTTGTGGTTGGAGTACTTGCACTTGATTGCTTGAGCTTGGTTGATCACTTGATGTATCTTGATGAGATGAACTAGCACCATGATCTTGCACTTGAGAGTCACTAGCTAACTTGAATGGAGGATTTAGCACTTGATCTTTATCATCATCTTGAATATCAATTACTTGCTTTGCTCTAATGTCCCCAATGTCCATGTTCTTCATTGCTTCCACCAATTGAGTTCCACTAACATCATCTAGATTCTCTTCTTCATCTTGTGACCCATTGGTTTTATCAAATTGCACATCATGGACTTCTTCTAGAATGCCACTTGAGTTGTTCCAAACTCTATAAGCTTTGCTTGTAGTTGAATAACCAAGTAGGAACCCCTCATCACATCTCTTATCAAACTTCCCCAATCTAGTGCCTTTCTTCAAGATATAGCATTTGCAACCAAACACCCTAAAGTAAGAACTATTGGGCTTTCTTCCATGAAGTAGCTCATATGGGGTCTTCTCTAGCAATGGATGACAATATAGTCTATTGATGTAGTAGCAAGCGGTATTGATTGCTTCATCCCAAAATGATTGAGTCACATTGTACTCATGAAGCATTGATCTAGCCATATCAAGCAATGTTCTATTCTTCCTCTCAACTAGGCTATTTGATTGTGGAGTGTACTTGGCCGAGAATTGATGTCCAATGCCATAATGATCACAAAGTTCTTCAATTCTTGTATTCTTGAACTCACTTCCATTATCACTTCTCACTTTCTTGATTCTAATCTCAAACTCATTGTGAACTCTAGTGAGAAATTTCTTGAAGGTGTCAAACACTTCACTTTTGTCACTAAGAAAGAATACCCATGTGAATCTTGTGAAGTCATCCACTATGACAAATCCATACTTATTGCCGCCTATGCTTGTGTATGTTGTTGGTCCAAATAGATCTATGTGCATCAACTCAAATGCTTTGCATGTGCTCATTGTACTCTTTTTTGGATGTGAGCTTCCAACTTGCTTCCCGGCTTGACATGCACTACAAAGCTTATTCTTCTTAAATTCAATATCTTTCAAACCATTGACAAGATTGTGAGTTGTAAGCTTCTTCAATTATTTCATGCCAACATGACCAAGCCTTCTATGCCAAAGCCAACCCATGCTTGATTTAGAGATTAAGCAAGTTATCAAAGAAGTTTCTCTAGCATTGAAGTCAACTAGGTAGAGATTCTCATATCTAAAGCCCTTGAATGCCACATTTGAACCATCCACACTAATAACTTCTACATCATCAACCCCAAAGATGCATTTGTAGCCTAGATCACATATTTGTGCCACGGATAGAAGATTGAAATCCAAACTTTCAACTAGCAACACATTAAAGATACTCATGTCATTTGATATTGCAATCTTATCCAAGCCAATAACCTTGCCTTTCTTGTTATTGCCAAATGTGATAGAATCAACACCACTATCATTGTCATTGATTGAATCAAACATTCTTGATGTACCGGTCATGTGTTGAGTGCACCCACTATCAATAATCCAATGCCTTCCTTCGGCTTTGTAATTGACCTACAAGCAAATCAATGAAGCTTAGGTACCCACTTTTGCTTAGGTCCTTGTAGGTTAGTAACTAAGCTCTTTGGTACCCAAATAGCCTTCTTCTTTGGACCCACAATTGGTGTACCAATAAACTTAGCTTGCACACCCTTCACACTCTTGGTAAGCACATAGCAAGAATCAAAAGGTATAGCATTAACAAGGTTCTTGCTTTGGTTCTTTTTATTGCAATTATGCTCTAGGTGCCCAACTTGCTTGCATCTATTGCAAAATCGACCATTGCCCTTCACAAAGCTAGGCTTTGGAGTTACAAAGGCCGACTTGCCTTTCTTGGGGGTGTAGCCCAATCCCTCTTTGTTAAGAGAGAACCTTTGGCTACCCAAGCACTTAAGCAAGCGGGCCTCACCACCATAGGCCTTGCCTAGGGCGTGAGTGAGCTCATCCACCTCTCTCTTGAGAGTCTCATTCTCAACCATTAGTGAGGCATCACAAGTGAAACCATCACTAGTAGTGGAGGTAGAGTTGGTGGTGGTGGATGAAGAGCTACAAGAAAGGTTAGCATTTGACATGATGATAGGTTCACAAAAGGATTCATCAATTATATCACATGTAACACCTATATCACATGATACAACAACCTCCTTCTTTGCTTGTTGCTCAAGTAGCAATGAGTGAGCTTTTTCAAGCTTGGAATGAGCCTTACCAAGATCCTCATGGTCTTCCACTAGACTCTCATGAGTAGTCTTAAGCTCACTAAGGACTTTCTCAAGTATTGCTACTTTCATTGAAAGCTTCTTACACTCCTTGTCCTTGGCAATAGCTATATCTCTAGTTTGTTGCATCAAGTCATATAGTTGTTCTTTAGTTGGTTCATCTTCATCATTTTCATTATCATTATCACTATCATGAACATATTCCATTTCACTTTCATCATCACTCTCATCATATAATACCTTAGCTTCTTTAGCCATGAAGCATGAAGAGGATGAACCAAATAGTGATGGCTTCTTGTTGATAGCAATGGAAGCAAAAGCCTTGTTGGATGATTCTTCTTCTTCTTCTTCATCACTTTCCCAAGTGATCACATAGGCACCATTCTTGCCTTTCTTGAATGTCATCTTGGCCTCTCTCTTCTTCTTCTCAAACTTGCCCCTCTTGTTGTTCTTTTTCTTGTCATAGGGACATTCGGCTTAAAGATGTTCGGTGCTATCACAATTGAAGCACTTCCTTTGTTGCTCATTGCTCTTGAAATTGTCATTTCTCTTTTTGAAGCCTCTTCTTTTGATAAACATTTTGCCAATGTTTTTAACAACTAGAGCAAGTGCCTCATCATCAACTTCCAATTCTTCATCTTCTTCGTTGTCATCTTCTTCTTGAATTGAGGCTTTGCCCTTTGAGGAAGTGGCCTTGAATGCCACGGTCTTCTTCTTATTTTCTTCCTCCTTCTCATCAACATCTTGATCATACTTGTCAAAGGTCAATACCTCTCCAAGCAAATCATTGGGCTTCATTGTTTCAAGCCCATCTCTTTGTAGCATCATGATCAACATCTTGAATCTTTTAGGTAAGCTCAACAAGAACTTGTGGCAAAAATCTTGGTCTTGTGTCTTGTGCCCTAAGCTCTTGAGATCATTCACAATGACTTGCAATCTATGAAACATCTCTAAGATTGTTTCTTCTTCTTTCATCTTGAAGTTCTCAAACTCACTCTTGAGCCCATATAGCTTGGCACTCTTCACAACCTTAGTGCCCTCATAAGTTTCACTCAATCTTGTCCACACTTCACTAGCAAATTCCAAATCCTTGATGCCCTCAAATACTTTTGTGTCAATACCATTGTAAAATATATTGAGAGCCATTCTATTGCATGTTCTATTTGCTCTATCTTCATCGGTGAGATGATCGGGATCAATGATAGCAAAATCATTCTTGATGACTTGCAATACTCTCTCATGAATAGAACCAAGGTACATTGTCATTTTTCTATTCCAATGAGCAAAAGAAGAAACTCCATCAAAGAATGGTGGCTTGCCCCCAACATGATTGAACATAATTTGAGCCATTTTTCACACTGAAGGATGTTAAGCCTTGATTAAAATGGTGACCACGGCTCTGATACCACTTGTAAGGTCCTAGATGGCTAGAGGGGGGGTGAATAGCCTATAAAAAATTCTACAAAAACCATTAAGCAAACTTGTTAGAATAACAAACGACGTAAAGCGAGTTTTGCTTAGCCAAAGGTTGTGATGCAAGCCTCCTATCCACAAGTCTAGTAGATTATGATCTCTAGTTCACACAAGAGCTATGTCACTAATTTTACACTAGAGAACAAGCTAACAACACTACTAGCAAAGCTACTACTAGAGCTACACAAGATAATCTAGTAAAGATAAGTGCAAGAGAGAGGATTGTGATTCTTATACCGACGGTGGAGTGAAGATGTTGCCAATCACCAAGATGATATACAATCAATCAATATTTACAACAACACAATATGAAGACCAATCACCGGGAGACAAGAGACACAATATTTTTGTTCACCCGGTGTTCACTTGTGCACCGACAAGCTACGTCACCGGTTGTGTCGACCAACACTTAGATGGTTCCTCGGTGTGACCCTCAAGTCACTTGCCCCTCAAGGCACGCCCCGCAAGGCACCGCAAGACACCACTCTCAAGTGAGGTAACTCAATGACACGCGCAATGTAATAGAGTTGCTTTTGGCACTCCACCGAGGAAAGCACAAAAACCTCTTACAATCAACCGGAGGTGGCCAAGAACAATCTCCTTCTCTTGCCAACGCCTCCAACAATCTCCAAGCCGACTAGGAGCGGTACTCTCCAAGAGTAACAAGAAATCCACTGGCTAAACCACCCACAAGTGCCACTAGATGCCCTCAAGCTATGCAATGCACTTTGGGATCACTCAATCTCACTTTTGATTTGCAATCAAGCAAGAGAGATGAGTGGGAGGAGTAGCTCTAGCTCAAGGATGCACAAGAGTGTTAGAAATGCCAAGAGGCCTCCCTAAGGGCCGGCCAACGAGTATTTATAAGCATCCCATACAAATAGAGCCGTTGCTACTCCACTGAGCGTTTTTCGGGATGACCGGACGCGCCGGTCGAAACTGACCGGACGCGCTTCACCGCGTCCGGTCACCCTGCGCCGTCCACGTGTCCCTCGAATTCAAACGTGACCATTAGATCCTCCAACGGTCACTGCGCGCCAACGGTCAAACGCAATGACCGGACGCGCTGCTCAACCGACCGGACGCGCCGGTCGCACAGTACCGCGCGCCCGCGAAGCAACGACCGGACGCGCTCCACGCAACGACCGGACGCGACAGTGCCAACGTCCAGCTGGAGTCCAGTAAGCTCCCTCGATGATCGGACGCGTCCGATCGCATGTGACCGGACGCGCACCGCGTCTGATCGACCTTGCGAACTGCAGTTCCCTCAGGGCGCCTGACCGGACGCGCCGGTCCCGCGAGTGACCGGACGCATCGGTTGCAAACCCTAGCCCGCGCGCCTGACTGCTGCGCTGTACTGACCGGACACGTCCGGTCACACCGTGACTGCGTCTGGTGCAGCGTCCGGTCACCTCTGTGACCTCCGTTCGCCTCCGTTTCTTTTTCGACTTCCAGCGTAGTGGAAAATAGGCATTTCATTTCCCCGAAAACGCCTGAATCCCGCGCTCGCAAGCTCGGCGGGAGGGAGAGAGGAACCCAAATCCCTATCTACCCGCAAACCACAGCGCGACCAACGCCACCTTTGCAAATGTGCCAACACCATCAAGTATACATCTCCATGTGCTTGTGTGTTAGCTTTTTCTCAATCATTTTCAAAGGTTTTCCAGTTAGCTCACTAGGCCCTACATGCAATGCACTTCATGAATTCACCTAGTGGCACCCGTGCGTCGAATAACCGATAAGACTTCCCCTCTTAATAGTTCGGCTATCGATCCTAAACCACTCACACCCTCTATGGTGTCTTGAGTGTAAAACAAAATGGCCCTATGGTTATACCTTTGCCTTGAGCCCATTTTGTTTCTCCAAATGATATGATCCACTTCATATCATCACATGACCATCTTGATCCATCGACCTTGACTTCACTTGCTCTTCACCGTTGCATCGGTCCGTCGGCGCCAAGTCTTGCTCAAGCTTCACCATCGCATGGTCCTTCGCTTCGAAGCCTCGACTTGCCCTTCACCTTCACAACCGGTCCATCGAGCCAAGCCTTATCTTGGTCTTCACCATCTTGGTCACATGAGTCAATGTCATGTCTCATATGCAATGACCACCTTTATCTAAATCATCCACTTAGATATAAAGGTTAGTCCTAGGTTTCATCAATTAGCCAAAACCAAACTAGGGACTTTCAGCGACCTTCGACGATCCTCGAGTTCCGCGTGAGTACCTCTTGGTCGTGACTTCCGGGCGTATCGCTGTTGTCAGGACCAAAGTGCTCATATCTTCATCCTTGTCGATTAACAGGTCAAATCGACTGGCACACTTTGGATATCGATTCAGGTATTAGCCCTTTGTGTTTGTAGATCCACTTTTGCATCAACATATCTTTTGGCACGCCCGGTGGGACCAATCTGATCAATATGTTCAATCCTGAGATCGATGCGGGGAATATCATTGCGGTATCAGAAGAAGATCTTAAGGAAGAGCAGAAGCAGGCTATGGAAAAGGCTATAGAAGAATACAGACAGCTTTGCCTAAAATCATTCAGCATGAATAAGAGCAGACAAGTCATCTAGAAGCAAGATTTGTCGTTGCCTCGGCAAGTTACCTTTGACTCCAATCCGGGTAAACTTCAAGAGATGGTTAATTCTGCAGTAAATCATGCTTTGATTAATCACTCCAATATGATGTCCAATACTGTTCATAATGCTGTGGTTCGAACTCTCAAAGAAGGGCAAGCGTCACCGCATTACGTTGGGCCTGTCTATCACTAACTAGAGTCGGCATCTGTCAATACTCCATCGGCTCCCTCGGCCATTGTGGGTACAGAAGTTACTTCCCCTCTAGTATCAATAGGCTTACCTAATATGCAATCTACACCGATACAATCAGATCCGGTACTATCAGGAGGATGAGTTCAGCTTAATACAGATCTATCGGCGTTAGCTTTGTCAGGCCCCGTGTCTCAGAATAGCCAGATTCCTGCTAATTGGTGGGGATATGGTATGCCTCTGGAGTCATCTGCTTTCAATCCTGGGTTACCTCAAGTGTTTGATGCAGCAGGAAAAGCTCCTATACCATCGGCTGTTTCGCCGATGGCTCAAGTGCCTCAATATGCCACAGCAACTACTGTGCAACCAACTCCAGGAGGTTTCCAGATGCCTTTGGTTCAAACACTTAATTCAAGTCCATCGGCAAGCTTACTGCCGATGCAGTAGAAGGCTCCTGCTATGAGTCAACCTGGAGTCCAGTTCATGCCTCAAGCTGGTTATAATTATCCAACAATGTCAGCAAATTATCAGCCATTGGCAAGTTTTGTACCAATGAGTTCTAATAATGGTTGGTCAGGATAGTTACCTATTCAGCATACAGTTCAGCAAAATCAGCAGGTTGCGGGGATTCATCAAAGTCATATGCAAGCTGGTTTTTAGAATCAAGCATCGGCAGCTCAGCCGATGAATCCTTTCCAGCAGGTTAATGGACCACAAGTAACGGCAAATATGCCGATTGCTGGAGATCGTGGGCCACAAAGATACGTGGAGGGATATCAGCAGGTACCTTATGTAGAAATTCAGCCAGCTCGTCAACAGGAGGCTGATGCTTTTTGTTCCGATAAGATAGCAGAAATTATGAGGGATCAGTTTGGGATAAAGCCCAAGGTCAATACTTATTCTTATCAGACTCTATACCCTCCGGCATATGATTTAATTCCTCTCCCAAATCGGTACAAGGTACTAGATTTCACTAAGTTCTCTGGGCAAGACGACACATCAACCATGGAACATGTTAATCGCTTCATTATTCAATGTGGAGAGGCAGCTAGCAGAGATGAATTAAGAGTTTGATTATTTTCATCATCTTTGTCTAGATCGGCATTCACATGGTTTATTTCATTGCCGCCAAATTCTATTATTACTTGGGCTGATCTAGAAAAGCAATTTCATAAATATTTCTTTGCTGGAATCCATGAAAAGAAGCTTACCAATTTGGTAAAATTGAGACAGCGTAATGATGAATCGGTAGAAAGCTTTGTGCAAAGGCTAAGAGATGTAAAAAATAAGTGCTACAGCCTGGTGTTGGATGATCGGCAGCTTGCCGATGTGGCTTTCCAAGGATTATTGCCACATCTTAAGGACATATATGCTTCTCAGGAGTTTGAAAGCCTGAGTCATCTCGTGCAAAGGATCTCTGATCAAGATACTAGGGTTTTTGAACCTAAAAAGAATTGGAGCAAGAAGGTATCATTTGTCGGAGAGGTAGAAGATTCTGATTCAGATAAAGAACTAGATATCGGTTTAGCTGAGTGGGTTAAGAATAAAAAGCCGATATCTTGTCCCTTTGGTCAGAAAGAGTCAGAAAAGTTTACTTTTGATATCACCAAGGCTGACAAGATATTTGATCTTCTGCTTCAAGAGGGCCAGATTAAGCTGTCACCTAATCATGTGATCCCATCAGCAGAAGAGTTGAAGAAAATTCTGTACTGCAAATGGCACAATGCAACTTCACATAGTATAAATGAGTGCAAAGTGTTCAGGCAACAGTTACAATTAGCTATTGAATCTGGGAGAATTAAGTTTGGTAATTCCAAGACCCAGAAGCCGATGAAAATTGATCAACACCCTTTTCCAGCGAATATGTTG
This sequence comes from Saccharum hybrid cultivar R570, assembly GCA_038087645.1. NCBI lineage: Eukaryota > Viridiplantae > Streptophyta > Magnoliopsida > Poales > Poaceae > Saccharum > Saccharum hybrid cultivar. Next base: position 29,634,491 of record JAQSUU010000804.1, read on the forward strand.
GATGCCAAAGGTAAGACCAAGGTGTTGACATCAAAAGCTGCTGAGAAAAACGTATCAGTGGATCCCCAACATCGGATAACTACCGATGATGCAAAAAGTAAGGGACTGCTAGGAGAAAGTAGTAGTTCCGGAAACCCCCCTCGACCTGGCATTGTGATTACCCATCGAAGGCAGCAGGAGGGTTGGCGTCAGCGAAGGGACCGATATCGATAGCAGCAAGAAGAGAGACGCCGAGAAGAGTGGTATCGGCATAAGGATTATTGGAGGTGTCCGTTTTTCATCCATTGTTGGGAAGAAGGTATTAAATTACCTACTGTTGAAAATTGCCCGGAGTGCAATGGTTATTATAGAGACAATCGGTCAGAAAGGAGGTTTCCACCTGGCAATCAGGGTTTATCTATCAATGAGCCGATCAGAGGTAGAGCATCAGTGCATGATCGGCTGGGGGGCAGACTCAGTGTACATGAGAGGCTTGGTAAACGCGCTGGATACTTTCTAAGGAATCAAGAGGAGCTTGAAGAGATGGCAAACGTAAGAGTTCCCGATGAAGAAATATTTTACAGGGATCCTAATATACATCGTGTAGAATCAACTAGGACCTGTTATCAGCCGGTTTGGAAAACTAAGCTCCCTCAATGGTGCCCAGAGGGTTTGATAAGGACACAAAAAAGGAGGATGCAGCGTGAGCGTCAGGAGGACCTATACCGAGAGGAAAATTCCTCCAATGAGAGATCTGGCAATCAGCAGTGGCAGGTGAAATACAAAAATAAGGGCCCATTAGTAGATGTTAATATGGTATTTATGTTGCCGATGGAGTTTTTGGCACTATCTGATAATGAGGAAGAAGTTGTTCTCTCTGATCAAGTAGCTCAGTTGACACTAGATCCAATGATGGCTGTTTTTGAGAAACCTACCGATGATGAGAGACAGCATATTAAGGCTTTGTTTGTGAAAGGCAGAGTTGATGGGCAGCCTGTATCCAAGATACTTTTCGATGGAGGGGCCGCAATTAATATTATGTCTTATGTGATGTATCGGAAACTTAGTAAGGGAGATCAAGACTTAACCAAAACCGATATGATGCTGAAGGATTTTGAAGGCAATGTGTCACCGGCTAAAGGGGCAGTATGCGTTGAGTTGACCATCGGCAGCAAAACCTTGCCGACAACGTTCTTTGTTATTAATGGCAAGGGTACATATAATCTGCTTCTAGGTAGGGATTGGATTCATGCTAATTGTTGTGTTCCTTCTACAATGCATCAATGCCTCGTACAGTGGATTGGGGATAAGATTGACGTTGTTCCTGGTGATTCTTCTTATATCATCGCATCGGCAGAATCAGATACTTATGAACGAACCAAATGCATATCAGGAGAAGTTTGGGAAAAAGAGTTTCTCAAAGTTGCTGATTATGAAATTCCACCGATCCAAGCAGTCGGTCTTGAAGAAGAGTTTTAATGAATAGGTTTGTCGATGATGAAAAATTAGGTCAAGGGTTCACATCGGCTGATGATTTAGTAGAAGTAGATATTGGTGATGGTGATAGGCCAAGACCTACTTTTATTAGTGCTAAGTTAGATTCCAAGTGTAAACAGCAAATAATCAATTTATTAAAAGAATATAAAGATTGTTTTGCTTGGGATTATACTGAAATGCCTGGATTAGACCGATCGATAGTTGAACATCGGTTACCTATTAAGTCTAGATTTCGGCCACATCAGCAGCCAGCGCGCCGATGCAATCCTAATATACTTCCTGACATTAAGGCCGAAATAACTAAATTAATTGAGGCAAAATTTATTCGGCAGTGTCGATATGCGGAGTGGATTTCTAATGTGGTTCCTGTTTATAAGAAAAATGAGAAACTTCGTGTTTGTATTGATTTCAGGAATCTCAACAAAGCCACACCGATGGATGGTTATCCGATGCCGATTGCTGATTTGTTGATTGATGCTGCAGCCGGACATCAAATTATCAGCTTCATGGATGGTAATGCAGGTTACAATCAAATATTCATGACTAAAGAAGATATTCCCAAGACTGCTTTCAGATATCCAGGTCATGTGGGATTGTTTGAGTGGATAGTCATGACGTTTGGTTTGAAAAATACCGGCGCTACTTATCAAAGAGCTATGAACTTTAGTTTTCATGAATACATCGGCACATTAGTAGAGATCTACATCGATGACATAGTGATTAAGTCTAGAGATATCACAAAACATCTAGCCAATCTACGAAAGATACTAGAGTGCACAAGGAAGCATGGATTGAAGATGAATCCTAATAAATGTGCATTTGGTGTATCGGCAGGTTAATTCTTGGGTTTTATGGTGCATCAGCGGGGCATTGAAATCAGTAGGAAGTCTATTGATTCAATTAACAAGGTGGTTGCTCCTGCCAATAAAATTGAATTGCAATCTTTGATCGGTAAGATTAATTTCATTAGAAGATTCATATCTAACCTATCGGGTAAGATCAAGGCTTTCAGTCCATTACTTAAATTGAAAGCCGATCAGGAATTTGGATGGGGAACTGAGCAGCAGTTAGCCCTAGATGAAATTAAGAAATATTTAACAAATCCTCCAGTGTTAGTTCCACTTCAACACGGGAAACCTTTCAGGTTGTATTTGTCAACTGATGATACCGTTATCGGTTTAGCTCTTATTCAAGAATTTGAAGGGAAAGAACGTGTTATTTATTATTTGAGCAGAAGATTAGTGGATGCTGAGACAAGGTATTCGGCCATTGAAAAATTATGTCTGTGTTTATACTTTTCTTGTGTCAAATTAAGATATTATTTGTTATCTGCCGAGTGTACGGTCATATGCAAAGACGATGTGGTTAAGTATATGCTGTCAATGCCGATATTAAGTGGTAGAATCGGCAAGTGGATGTTATCATTATCAGAATTTGACCTACGTTACGAATCGACTAAGGCAGTTAAGGGGCAGGTTATGGCTGATTTTGTCACTCAGCATTGTGATTCAGTGGACTCTTTGGAGGTTGCTTCTTAGATACTTTTCTTCGATGGGTCCACATGTGGTGAAGGAGCAGGTATCGGCATTGTGTTGATTTCACCTCAAGGAAGGAAGTATGAGTTTTCATTGCCGATTGTTGCTACAACGACAAACAATCAGGCTGAATACCAAGCCTTGATAAAAGGGTTAGAATTGCTTAAGGAGATACGTGCCGATGCTGTTGAAATCTTTGGTGATTCTATGTTAGTTATAAATCAATTGGCTGGGATTTATGAATGCCGAAGTGAAGTTTTAATTTCATATTATGAGAGATGTTTGCAATTGTTGAAAGGGTTTAGAGATTTTCATCTTGAACATATTTCTCGATTGCATAATGAAGAGGCTAATCGACTAGCTCAGCATGCTTTAGGGTATCAGCCTATTCAAGAAGTGCTAACATCGGTAGTCGATACCGATGACTGAAGAAGGGAGATTGTCGATTATTTAAAGGATCCATCTAAAAAAGTTGAAAGACGTATAAGATTCCAAGCTACCAAGTATGTGCTCCTTGATGATGAATTATATTATCGAACCATAGATGGAGTTTTACTCAGATGTGTTAGCAGTGATGAATCAAAAAACTTGATGGGTGAAATTCATGAAGGAGTGTGTGGAGCACATCAATCGGCTTTCAAGATGAAGTGGATGATCAGAAGGAATGGATACTATTGGCTGACTATTCTTGAAGATTGTTTTAAATATTTTAAAGGATGTCAGGGGTGTCAAAAGTTTGATAATATTCAAAGAGCGCCTGCATCGGCTATGAACCCTATAATTAAACCTTGGCCGTTCCGGGGATGGGCTATCGATCTCATCGGTCAGATTTATCCACCATCGAGTAAAGGACATAAATTTATTCTGGTTGCTACCGATTATTTCACAAAATGGGTTGAGGCAATTCCTTTGAAAAAGGTGACATCGGCTAATATGATCGATTTTGTGCAAGAGCATATTGTTTACCGATTTGGTATTCCTCAAACTATCACTACCGATCAGGGTACTATGTTTACATCGGGGGAATTTGATGAGTTTGCTATAGGTATGTGAATTAAAGTTTTAAATTCTTCTCCATATTATGCTCAAGCTAATGGTCAGGCTGAGGCTTCTAACAAGGGGATTATCAAACTCATTAAGCGCAAAATTAAAGAAAATCCTAAGAGGTGGCATACAGTATTAAATGAAGCCTTGTGGTCATATCGGATGTCATGTCATGGTGCAACCAAGGTAACGCCTTATCAGTTAGTATATGGACACGACACAGTGTTGCCTTGGAAAATTAAAATTGGCTCTAGGCGAATACGTTCTCAAGATCAACTGACAGCCGATGACTATGATACTCTTATGAAGGATGAGTTGGAAGATGTGGCAGGTCATCGGTTAAGGGCTTTAGTTAGCATCGAAGAAAATAAGAAAAGAGTAGCCAGATGGTATGACAAGAAGATGAAGATAAAGGAGTTTGCCGATGGAGATCTGGTCTGGAAATTGATTTTACCGATTGGGACTAAAAGTTCAAAGTTTGGAAAGTGGTCTCCTAATTGGGAGGGTCCATATCGGATAAATCAATCTGTTCTTGGTAACGCATATATTCTCGAAACCCTCGAAGGGGTTGTGTTTCCCAGGGCATTAAATGGAAAATATTTAAAGAAATATTACCCTAGTATCTGGATGGATGCATAAAAGTATAAGTGCCGATAACAGTCATATCGGCTAGAATTATACAGGGATGTCAATGTCTCATAAATTGCCGATGCAGTAGACAAGATTTACAAGTTTAACAAGGATTGGATAGCCGATATTGCACGCAGGCAAATCTGGTTGGCTTCCTTCATTTCTTTGATGTCTTCATCGGCAACACCCTCCACAGGCTTAAGTTTTTTCTTCATGGCCAAGGCTTTGCGAGCTTGGACGTCTCTTTCTTGCTAAAGGGCCTTGATGGCATCGGGAAGCTGGCTTTCTTCTTGTCTGGCATGAGTTAGGGTTGTTTCAACTTCCTCCAATTCAGCTAGTAGAGCTGTCCTCTTTGCCGATAGATCCAAAATTTTCTGCTTAAGATCGGCACCCGAGGTCTGCAAGTTGCCGATACTCTTGTGCTTCTCATCGGCAATCTGTTTTAGCTGCAGCATCTCTTCCTTGAGCTGGGATTGAGCTGCTCTATCGGCAATACGGTGAGCAGCCCGTTGATATTGCAATTGTCGGCTCTCTAAATAGACTGCTGGGAAGAGGGTTTCTTCAATATCGGCAGGAACTTGGCCGTGGATTGTTTTGAAAATGGCCTTTGCAGGATCTGAATCATTTACCAATTGAGCAGTATCCTATTGTAACAAATCCAGGAGAGCTTCTAACTTAGCGTAGATTTCTACCGATATTGTTCCTAGTGCCAGGGAAGAGTTTGCTTCTTCTCCATCATCATCGGAAACATCAATAGCGAAGGAAAATAAGCTGTTGGGGGAGTCTTGTTCCTGGGAAGAAGAAAGGAAGTCAGTTAAGGATAGGTATGAGTATTATAAATCGACTAGGTCAATCAGCTTACCTGCTTCAAGGCAATTTCCTGTGCTTACCTGCTTGCCGATGGGATATCTTCTGTAACTTCATCGGTGGTTGGCCCTTGGGGTATGATGGCCGATGGTATATTCTGTATAGGAGGGTTAACTTGCTCAGCTACGTCGACTGGCTGGCTTGTAAATGTTGGGACAGATGTGGGGACCAGCATGGACTTCTGTCATTTTTGCTGAGCCTCGGCATCTGTTAAAGCTTTGCGCTTTGCTTGGGTCTCAGCAACGGTTGGCTGGGGGGCATCGACACTTGTTGATTGTGGAACTTGAGCGCCTGGTATGCTTGCCGATGTACCCATTTGTTGCTGCAAAACAAGTGTAAGATATGATATTTAACAGATAAAATGTAAAATTAAAGGAATACCTCTGAAGGTTGGCTGGAGGTAGTGGTGCCTGATGTCGGAGGAATTGCCGATGACGATCCAGCAGCGGCTCTTACACCCTGATGGTTAATGTTAATATAGTTTGTGATCGGCATGAGTAGAAATAAATAGGGTTATTACCTTAAATGCCTTAATCAGGGTTGTAGCAGCAGCCAATGGAGTGGCCCTAGCTGTAGCCAGTTTTCATTTGGAGGTGATGGTCTTGGCACGGGTCCTCTAGTGAATTAAAGCAGCTAGGGTGGGGGCGTTGTAGCCGATCGGTGATATTGGGGAAACAAGTTGAAGGGTTTCCCACTCTTACTCATAGATGGTATTGGGTCGTTGACCTGTCACGAGAAAGTTAGCTGCCGATATATGAAAGGAAAAAAATAGAAGGGAGTTAAAAGAAACTTACTGCGTCATCGGGAATGGCGTATTCAGGGTCGATCATGTGCCGATATGCGTGAGCGGATGTTGCAAATAGTTGTTCCCTCCATTCTCGCCACCATTGCTTATATGATTCAGTGATGAAAGATGCTGGCGTCCAGATGAAAAGATCGACGTCTGTAATATCGGCATCGGGGGAAAGTCTCACTACCATGCTCCATTCTGTTCCACAAGTGATTATTTCTCTGGGTTTGATCACATCGGCAAAGCAAAGTTTGATTGGCAGTTGCCCAAAAGCCAATTGACGGGATACTGCCGATGGATTGTAAAACTCATAAGTGGTATTGGTATTTTTCCCGCTACCAAATGTGTTCACCGGGATTGCCCTGGGAGTAATGATGGCCATCATGAGCTCATTATCCTGGTTCAGGTCGTCATCGGCAAAGTTGACGAGAAGGGAGAATTTGTTTTCTTCATCAATATAGGGTACCCAGGCCCTATGATCACGAGAAAGACCATTGTAGAAGCTTTGGAAGAATCTACCGATTTGATCTTCATTGGCCTCTGTTCCAAGGAGGACAATTATGGCTTCACCAAAATTGAGAGGTGGGCGTGTTGCCGATTCCTCATCTCTAAGGACGTAGTCTTTGGCAATTTCTCATGGGAAATCTTGGGCGAAGAAGTCTCATTGCAGGCATTTGTGCATATGGGCATTCAACCACATGTTGATAAACCACCATGGGCCTCCTAAATTGCCGATGGGTTTGCCAAGCAAAAGTTTCTGAGACACTTGATGAAGAAGATGATAGGTGGAGCTCAGAAGGTATCGGCCAAGAGGGAACCTTACACCATTGACCAAGAGTTCAACCGCGGGGAGGAAGACGTTGGTTGGTCCTAGTCCTACTGATCGACCACAGAAGATAAATTTTTCTAACCATATGTTCAAGAATGTGGCATGTTCCCTCTAGTTAACTGTCCCGGTCCTTCGGTATTCTTGAATGTATCCCGTCCAGCCGTCGATGTTACAGGTATTCACTCTATGTTCAGCTTTCCTGCCGTAGATGGAGCCCTCGTCGACAGTTGAAATATCCAAGCCAGTGAGCATGTATACATCGGCAAGAGTGGGTGTGGCTGGGCCATGTCCAAACATGAAGGTGTTCGTTGTGTCTGACCAGAAATAAGCAGCAGCAATCATCATTGACTCATTTTTCTGCATATCGGCAATAGATAGCCTAATGCATTGGTCTATCTTCCGTTCTGCCCAGTATACCTGCATCGATCCATTTACCCTCAAATACCAATCTTTTCACCCTTTGGTGGTTTTGGACCAGGATCGGAATGTGTCTTTCCATAGATTCAGAGAAAAGTTCTGGGCTCTAAAGGGGATTCTATTAACCTCTGCGTTGATTAAGTCAGTTGGATCTGGGTTGCCCATTGGACCTAGGTATTGAAAGTGCGGTTGATCGGTTGGAATAACTAGTTTGTTGCGTAGTTCCTAAGTTTGGAGGATCAAAAGAATAGAAAAAAGAGGGAAAATCACCAACTGTATGAACTCGCAAAGACCAAAGGAATCGAGGTAAAAGTAACGGAAGTGGAACGAACCGTAGGGACGTCGAAGTTGATCGCCATTGCTCTGAGGAGGATGAGGGCACAGGCTGGGGACTTGAGGTTGACGCTGGAAGGAGTTCTTGTTGGATTGAGGTCGCGTGTTTGTTCGTCGGAGTCACCGCCGGAAAGAGAGAATGCCAAAGGTTGGAGTCTAAGGGTAGAAGACGAGCGTTCCGGAGAAATCTATTTATAGGCCGCTTGGAGTAGGGGTATTCTGGACTTATTTCTATGCCGCGCGCGTGTGGGTCGAGGTGGTTCAGATGGATATGGTAACTGTTCGCACGATAATCAAGGGATTGTACAGAAGATTTGATGGCAAGTAATCATGATTTGGGAGAGATCTCGGTACAGGATATTTTAGTTCTAAAAATGGCGGCGTTATTATGTTAGGATCTTGCCGATGGGTTATTGTTTCAGTATCTTAACCATAATCGGGGCAAGAATGGTTGGAAATTGTGCGATATTTACTGAGGTGCGTGAATCAGAACTAGATTTGATTAGATTCAGTAACAAATTATGTTATGCTTGGAGAATGGGTTAAGATAAATGGGCGAAGGCAAGCATTATCTGGAGTAAATTTCGGAGCATCAATGTTTTATACTCCAAAATTAGGGGGCATGTGTTGACACCGTTTTTTGGCACGTGTCAAGATGGTCAGAGTGGGCTAATCGGCAGGAGAAGAGTTACTGTATACGCTGACAGCCGATGAAAATCGGCTTGTGAAGAAGGTTGCCAATGAATGGTGGTGACCGATGGAAAGGTTGATTTTGACTCAGGCGTTGCCAATAAGGTTGAAGATGTTATTGCCGATGCCGATGAAGGAAGGCTTGAAGGCTGCTGCCGATGAAACAGGAAGTATGCCGATGGAAAGGAGGTCGGTGAGAATTCCATCGTAATTAAGGCGGACAAGGAAATAGATAGGAGTTGATTTCCTTTTCTATGTTTGTTAGAGTCTGATTCATGTAAGAGTCATGTGTTTCCTTAGATGTGGACTTGGTGTCCTAGTCGTATTTGGTTATGTTTCAGTAGATCAGGGTATAAATATAGATTGAAGGGCAATGTAATAATATATATCAATCAATAAAAAAACTAATTTTTACTCCTATTTGCATCTACTTACTTTTCGGTGACTTCGTCAATTTGCATATTTTTCCTTTTTACGAGTTCTCATCGATTCGGCGAGCTGCATCGCTTCAGTGCGACCTTCAACGATCCTCGAGTTCCGCATGAGTACCTCTTGGCTGTGACTTCCGGGCGTATCGCTGTTGTCAGGACCAAAGTGCTCGTATCTTCATCCTTGTCAATTAACAGGTCAAATCGACTGGCACGCTTTGGATATCGATTCGGGTATTAGCCCTTTGTGTTTGCAGATCCACTTTTGCTTTTGCATCAACAGGTCATGTTGTTGGTAGGTGGTATTTTGAAGAAGGTAAATGCAAAAAATCCTTTAACTGTCATGACAAATGTTCACTAGACTGGTTTGACAGGTTGGCATCACCAAATAATCACAGAAGAAACCAACAACCTGTTCAAATTCATATTAGCATGTTTGAAGCAAATCTTTAAAAGAACTCAATAATCAGAGCATTGTGACAACCGCAATCATTATTACCACAACATTAAGAACCACCTAGTCCACACCCCATACAAGAACATAAAAAATTACAACATATAAGAAACTAAGCTTAGACTCTACCAGCTAGCCTACTACGAACCATACAGACCATGTCCAATGAATGATCGACCACAGGTCATTCCTAGCATGCCTCAAGATCAAGCACAACATCCAAATAACCATCCACTTGAGCATCCTGAGGGCAGGACCTCTAGCATGTTGGTCTCCCCTTTACTTGCTCTAGCCATGCTTCTCGTTACTGCTGAAACCGATAAGGCAGGGCTTCTTGCAGTTGATGCAGGTGGGGAACTCCTTCTTGCTTACCATGAAGTACCTCCAGCACCGTCTACATCTAGCAAGCACCAGCACCAAGCTTTCATCTGATGAAATATCTGATGATACACATGAGCTAGATGATGATAATTCACTGTCATGGCCACGGTCAACCTCTACCCTCCCTGTGGGTAGTGCCAGGCATAGCTGTAGGTCCAACGGTGTCCTCCTCGCACTATTGCCACCGGAGTCGCCATTCTTATCATTCCTCCACCAACTCATGGCTGAGCACACACAAGACCAATATTTATAGGCACCATTAGATATATCATGCTTGGTGAAACAAGACATGCAACTATGCAGGAGAAAGAACACAAATAGATATTTATAACATTAGGCTATGGAAGATCATATGTTAATCGATTACCTAAAGATGTAAAAGATGAAAGACATGTGCCTTGCCCCTTTTATAATTTTTTGGTTGTGGGGCTATGAGGGGTGCTAGGGCATCTTATATAGGGGGTCAAGGAGGAAGACGTCAATGAAGTTATTCACTAGCAATTAATATGCTCATCATCAAAATCAATGCCTGCATGGGGGTGGTTGCATCTCTTGGTTGGAATTTTGGTAAGGCATCATCTTAATTTTAGTCAATGAAATATTTTATATTATCAGCCTACTACAGACATTTTGTAGGCCATCATTATTATTTTTAGTCAAAGTTTGACAAGTTTGTGATGAGGACATGGCCTCCACACATATGACCATGCTTGGAGAATTACATGGAGGCCAAGGAGATCAGCAAGGGCATCCAAATCAAGAAGAAGGCCCAAATCTTATCCGGTTTGAGTCACCAAGGTGGAGGCCCAAATCAAGTTCGAGTCCACCTCGGAATCCAGGACCAGTCTGCCTTGAACTGGTCACCCGGACGAGTTCAAGGCAGACTGGTCCTGGATTCCGAGGTGGACTCGAACTTGATTTGGGCCTCCACCTTGGTGACTCGAACCGGATAAGCTTTGGGCCTTCTTCTTGATTTGGATGCCCTTGCTGATCTCCTTGGCCTCCATGTAATTCTCCAAGCATGGTCATATGTGTGGAGGCCATGTCCTCATCATCCTCCCCTTCTTGATGAAAAGCCGTCCTCGGCGTCGATGTTGTTTGAAGTCCATTCTGCACAGCAGGAAGACAAACGAGGTTGCCAAAATATTGGAAATTGACAATGTTGGGAGAAAGAATATGACCACATGTTTCGGTTTGCAGCACGCCTTCTCCTACAAACATGTAGTCTCCTCGATTAAAATACACACGATCTTTGTCAATACTATCCTGCAAAAGATTAGTACTAACAAGAAACATATGCTCCCCTTCTTTGGATTCAACTTGGGATTGTAAAGCAAAACTAGAGGAATATGGCATGGCAACATTGTTGATTTTATAGTCCTCTAATTGATCATTATTTTGCACAACAAAAGAAGAATTCAGATTTGTACAAATGTAAACTCGTTGTACCATATATTGTACTTGGTTGCTATATTTGCCAAAAACAAGATATGTATGTCTAGACAACCATGGCAAATCAGCATATACATAAAGTTTCTCCTCTAAATAATTAAGATTGCAAAGAACATCAAATTCAATGTATCTCAATGTATTTAAAGAAGACAACAATTTCAGCTCATCAACATCACTAGCATTATGAATAACAAGTCGATTTTCAGCACAAGTGTCCAATTTCAGAACATATATAGCATAATGATCATTCTTTAATGACTGTATGGGTATAACATAATTATCATCATGCAAGTCATCTTTGTCACCCAAAATAGCAAGCAAATCATCTTGTGACAAAGGTAAATCAAGTGAAGGTTCCACTAATATTTGCTCTATCATAGCATGATTGGTGGAAAAATTCAGCACATCAAGAGAACTCTCTTCCTTTGTGAGAATAGCATCATGGGCATTACCTTTGTTCTCATGTTCAGCAGGAGTATCACGTGTTGAATTTTTACATGAGACTAGGAGCACCTCATTTTCTGTCATGTCATCCCCGCTCTTTTGTGCATTGTCCTGCAAAAGGTTAGACACAGTAGGAGGAATAATAGGAGATTGGTCTAGTTGATATTCCTCATCATATGAATTAATTACAAGAGATGGATTAACAAAAGTTTCTCTCATAAGAATTTTTATATCGTTCCATGTATGAGGTTTATCTGAAGAACTTAAAGACTCCCACCAAATTGATGCTAAATGTCTCAAAATACTAGATGCATTCTTAATCTTCCTCCGTTCACACATATGACAGTGTGCAAAAATATTATCTATTTTACTTTCCCACTCAATGTACTCATCAGCACCAATACCATCATAAGTAGGTGGAGAAGAAAGAATAGAACGACCTGTGGAAGGAGGTGTAGCAGCAATAGTGCATGGCTCATGCATTATTGATGTCTCGTATCGGTGAGTGTTGTAACCTGTCGTTGTAGACACAAAACAGAAACAAACAGTGAAAGTTATCCCTAATAATCTACTAAGTAGGTGGAGTAGTGCCTCTCAAGATCACAGCAAAAGGAGACCCCTTCTCAAGCTCTTACAAGGTTCTTACCAGCAAGGTCAAGGATACCTGAAAGGCGTAGCACTGTGATTACAGGGGTCAAAACTTATACTGTCCAGAAGAAGTATGTGGAGTTAAGGCAAGCAGGCCAAATATGTGAGTGGAACACAATTCAAAAACAGAAAGTAATGCTGAATTATAGTCCCAAATACTTGCTCTCGTTGCTGGTCTAACGTGTTCCAAATACCAGATGTGTGATAACAAAATGGAGAAACAAATATGATGGATAGCAATAGAAATACGGACAAGGCAAAAGGCACAACAAACAATAGAGCTATCGAGTGTTCCTTATGTGCTCCTTTTTTTATCTCTTCTCTTCTCTTTTGCTATTTTTTCTTTTCTTTTTTTTTGGTCCTAATTTTTTCCTTGCTTTTGCTCTTTTGATATTTTTTTCTCAGCAAGGAGCACACAACAATAAACACCAAAAATTGAGCTCAATTGGATAAAAGATGTGGCCTATAGAAAATTAGGATTGTGCTCCAAAAAGCATATCAAAACTTGTGGGCCTGGAAACTCGATTTTCCTGATCGAATTTCGCAAATCTAGTTTTTACGAACCTAGCTTTTCTAGGATGAAACAGATCTAAAATTTTCTAGCATTCTCCGTAGATATAAAATTTGCCCTGTTTCGAGTTCGGTTACAAAAGTTATGACTGTTTTAAGAAAGCTGCTCGAATCCGGGTTTCAGTGGACACAAGATGTAAACTGATGGTGATACGGGATGATGGTGGGTGGAGGGATCAACACAAACTAGAAAAGAACATAATCTAAACCAGCAACAATCCTTTGATCAGGACACAAACTCAACACGACGGAATCTGAAAAGAATTATGCAAAAGGCTAAACGTGGTTTCTGGGATAGGGGAAAAACCAAACAGTAATTTTTTGTGGCTTTTCTGTGGACTGTAGGACAAAGGTGAAATCAAACTAAACTAGGGTAAAATTGATGTGAACTAGGGTTCCCGATCTTCCGAAAGGTTCTGATAACTCTCGATTTGGTGGAGTCACGACACAATTCGATCCGGCTTCCGAACAACTCGGCTCTGAACCCCGCAATCGCAGCACCACGACCCCTCTGGTTATCGACCGGCGTTGCACGGTCGACCTCGCCAAGAAGGCTAAGTCCTTGCCTGCGAATCGAGAACACACGCAAGAACACAAAGGAATGCAACCAAATTGCAGATGAATGATTAATCTCACAAAGTTGGGGTCTCACAAACCGACGGCGGCGGCAAAACTGTTGTCAACAGAATAATCTAAGCAAAACCCAACCCTAATGTAAGCGGCAACTAATGATTATATAGCCTAAGGGGCGTCCAAGGACTCCTATTCGCGTCCCTGGGGAGCGCCGACACGTTACAAGGCCAAAACGGCCCAAAAGACGGTGACACAGCGCCCTGACAGATTCTGGACGGTAACTTGTTTCGACGATTCCCATTGATTCCGAACAAATTTTGATGTGGGACCACTTGGGTTGGCTTCCTTATCAAATAAGCTTTCCATCCATATATGGATCATCGAAAACGGAGTCCGGACGCGTCCTGGATGACCAGTTCAAGGCAGACTGGTCCTGGATTCCGAGGTGGACTCGAACTTGATTTGGGCCTCCACCTTGGTGACTCGAACCGGATAAGCTTTGGGCCTTCTTCTTGATTTGGATGCCCTTGCTGATCTCCTTGGCCTCCATGTAATTCTCCAAGCATGGTCATATGTGTGGAGGCCATGTCCTCATCAGTTTGGCCACAAAATTTTTGGGATCCCAATACATTTTGTTGTATACAACTACTCCATTTGATGTAGACAGAGAAAATTCTTGGCTCTAAAGAAATCAATGGCTGATGAGATTTTTTATGGAGGAAAACCCTGCTTTTATAAAGCAATACAAAACATTAAGTATGCTGGGGATGTCAGCTTACAAGCAAGCGCCAACTACCACTCAACAACTTCATAGCGCCACATAAGCCAGAAAGATCCTACCAAACCTGACCACACTTGCAACACAAACAGCTAGCGAGAGAAAACAAGCATCACCTAGCTGAAAACAAAAAGAGCCAACTAAGCTAACAACAGTAAGCCAGCAGAGATAGCTGATGGAGCCTACAACTCTAAGCCAACATAAAACTAAGCTTCTAGTCAAATGAGTCCTTTGACTTCTAAATTCTCTCGAATCCCCATGAGGATGAATTTCTAGGCTAGGTTATTAAAAAATATAAAAAATAGGTAATGGGCTCCCCTGCCAATGGTTCAAAAACTTCTAAATTCTCAGTTTGCTGCTAGAAATCTTGTAGCCATGTCTTCATTCTCTTGAGCAAGTCTTCTAGGAACTTGGCACCTTCCCCCTTCAAAAGTATACACCATTTCTGTAATAGAGCAAAAAAATTTGTCAAATTCTTCATTCGATGACCCCAAAAAGACTTTTTGTATACTCATTCTATTTCATCTATTCTAGATCCTCCATAGAATATAGAAAAGATGAACAACTTAATATGATAGTTATGAGACTATAAAGCAATCCATAGATCAAAGACTTCCTGAATATGTGTTGGGCATTTATCTCAGCCCAAAGCCTCTTTGAAGCACATTCAAATAGTTTTAGCGAGGATACAATTGAAGAATATGTGTTCATTAGTTTCTGGTACCCCCACATAGACAACAATTTCTATCACCTTTCCACTTCTTTTTCTTTAGATTTACCCCAGTTTTGCAATTTATCTTGAATGAGCATCCACATGAAAACTCAGATTTTCATTAGAGCTTTGCTTTTCCAGAGTTTGATCATCCTCTTGTTCACAGCACCTCTAAACATTTTATTTCTATAAATAGATATGGTTAAGTATAACCAAGACTTCTCATAGATCCCTTCTAGAATTGAGACCCATTGCTAAACTCACACTGTGAGAAAGATTTGCTTCTAAGATACTTCCTCTTCAAAAGGTTATAACACTGAAAGTGCACCTAGCCCTTTAGTGAGTTTTGAATGATTGAATGACAACGTGATTAAAGGTCTAACCCGTTTACTAAGTGTTGGATAGAAAATAGGTTATCTCATAGGTACTTAATGAAAGCCAAAATGATGTGTTGTTGTATAAACAATCTAGTTTAAGCACAAGACAATAATGCAAATGTAACTCATGCAAGGCTTATTCATTATGGGATTTCAATGACTCTTAGAAAGCAAGCACGTTGAAGAATAATTAATGAGACATGAGGGATTGCATATGGAATGGTCTCACATTCTAAACCTTGCTACACTGAAAGACAATTATAATTAAACTTAATGAATAATTCAACATAAGGTGTGACTTGATGGCTTGAGTTGGTGAAGATAGCAAGGAGAGGCTTCGAGGTACTAAGCAAGGGTGAAGGGCAAGCGATGGCTTGGTGACCGAGGAACCTAGCTAAGGTGAAGAAGGAAGTACTTGCATTTAGTCGAGGTCCTAACCAAACCATGACGGTCACATTGAAGTGAAGGGTCAAATCTATTGATGAAGGTTTGAAGTGACTTGATACATTTGAAGTTATCTCTCATTCATGGAATGGAATCAAGTCACATGCTCAAGATGGCTATGCTCAAGGACAAAATCAAAGTTGACATGTTGACACCCTCACTTGATGAAGATCAAAAGCCATGGCATTCGGTTTAAAGGAAATCAACTCAAGCGGTTCAAATTCCGTTTTCATTTGATCTTGAGTAAATAGGTATGCCGTACTATTTAGAGGGATGCATCATACTGATAGATATTTATTCATAAGTGCTCAAGCCAACCCATGTGAGGTTTGAGTGAAAGAAAGAGCCAGGTGCTAACTCGGTGTGCTGCAGGTCCAAATATCGGACGTGTCCGGTATTGGCCTGGCTATAGCATCTTCGCTAGTGCTCTCAGTTTGGTTTGTCGGGAGTTCCTACAAACATCGAGAGTTTCAGGGGCCGGAAGTCCCGGTAATCATCGGGAGTTCCAACGCCTCACACTCGCCACTGACTTAGTGACCGTTGGCGGTGTGCAGTATTGATACCGGACATGTCCGGTATTCCCCAACGGCTAGTTTTTCAAAGGGGCTATAAATACTCCTTCGCCTCCACCTTTGGATGTTGCTGATTCTGCTAACACTCTCACATGTTTTTGAGCCTTGAGAACACTCTTCAACCCTCTCTTAGTGAGTGATTGATTCAAACTTGCAAAATCCGTCTTGTGGGTTGAGTGAGATTCAAATTGAGAGCAAGCCACCCTTGAACACTTGTGCATATTTATCGATCTCATGATTTGCATTTGTTACTCTTGGACTCTTCGGTCCTAGATGGCTAGGCGTCGCTAAAGAGCACCCAAGAGATTATGGTGTGCCTCGGGAAGTTTGTAACGGTTCAATTCCACCACCGCAAGGGAAGGGATCAATTAGTGGAAGGAGGAAAAGGAGTTAGAAAAGACTCTGGTTAGAGTGGCCTTCGTGGTCCTCTAGAGCTGACCTTTGCTGGGTCGCTCGCAACCCCCTCAACGGAGAGTAGGACTCGACAGAGTCTGAACTTTGGTAAAACAAATACCGTGTCTCAATCTCTATTTACATTCGGTATTTGTGATCTTTGTGTGTTGCCTGAGCTTGTGAACAAGTTACCAGAAGGAGCCAGCAACTTGGTTTGAGAAGCGACATCAAACGGAGCAAGTTGGGGGCTGAGCTGTTGTGCCCGTGAATACCAGACATGTCTGGTATTTCCACCCTGTGCTGATTTTACTCATTCTCAGTTTTAATCTTTGTATTGTAGGGTTCCAGCTCTCTCTCTCTCTCTCTCTCTCTCTCTCTCTCTCTATATATATATATATATATATATATATATATATATATATATATATATATATATATACCTTGCGTCCTCAGTTAGATAACTCATGAGGGGTTTATTTCTCTGATTTGGAGTTTCCGAGTAATTGGAAACTCCAACACTAATCGTTTCCGCATTTTAAAGTGTTGATTTTTAGAAATGCCTATTCACCCCCCTCTAGGCGACATCCTCGGTCCTTTCAAACAGACATCATTATCATCAGCTTTGAGCATCATCCACACCCTTGTATACATGATCCCTAACCCACCAAAGTCCTTGGGTAAACACATTCTCCCATTTAACCATGTGATATTTAGATTTATCACTAGACCCTTGCCAAAATAATTTAGCTCTAATGGTGTCCATCTGTTGGTGGACCCCTTCCTTTAGATTATACATCCCCATAGTATATATAGGCAGACTACTAAGAAGTGTTTGTTAAGATCAGTCTACCCATTGATGTCATGTTCTTCCCCTTCCAAGGTTGATGCTTTTTCTCCATTTTACCTATCATTCTACTGAAACAGCTAATCCCCAAATGACCATCAGACACTAGAATCCCTTAATAAGTCAAAGGCAGTATCCCAACTTGACAGTTTAACATATTTGGCACCCTGATTTGGTCTTCCTTTTCAACCCCTAGTACCACCACTTCCGATTTATGATAATTGATTTTAAAATATGTCAGCCATTCAAAGCAGTATAATAAAAACTTCAAATTTGTAATGTTTTGCTCATCATACTCCAAGAATAGGATAGTATCATCTACATACTGAAGCTGGATTAAACCACCAGGAACCAGGTGAGGAACCAAACCCCTAAGGTGTTTCTTTTCCTTTGCTTTGTTTAGTATGTGTGCTAAAGCGTCCCCTACTAAATCTCTACTATATGAAGAACAAAGTGTCTGTCCCGTCTGCCAAAACGGTTTTCGTCGAATTGCGGTACTTCATCTGCACCACGTGATCTCTCCCCCACGCACGGCATGCACCTAACCGTCTCTTCCCCACGCTCCCCCGCTCAGCCCGCAACCCTGCCCTCTTCGTTCGGCACCCGACGAAAAATGAAAAGAAAACCTCCGACTCGCATGTCCTGTCCGCCTCCCCGCTGGTCCGCCACCATGGCAGCACCACCGAGAGCAGCAGCACCCGTGAAAGGCGTCGGACGCTGTCGTGGCAGCCCTGGCGTCCTGCTACGATGATGTCTTTTGCCGCCATCTCTCCCGCATCGTCCCTCCCTCCCTCTCTTCTGATTTGACATGGCCCAACCGATGGCTCTTCACATCCTCTCTTGTCGCTGCCGCCGGCTAAGACAATCTCATCGCGTATCTGAGGCCAATAGCAGTGGTGCCCATTGCCCTCCCCCAATCAGCATCAATAGTTCGGCCTCCCCTTCCACCGCCTCGCTCCGCACTCCGCCGCAGACGCCGCAACACGCGAACCACCCACTCCCGTACCCTCGTGTCGAAGCCGCCGCAGGCGGCGGTGGTGGTGACTACGCGCGCAAGGTTCTTGACGTCATGCTCAAGCCGGTGCGCTGCAACCCCTGTGCTTGTGGGCGATGCCGGGTCAGACACGGTGATGATGGAGGCGGTACCTAGCATCCCGTAGGATCCCCTGCCCTCGCCGGAGGTCGCAGGGCGGCACCCTCCCCGGGCCAGTTATCCCGTCTAGCAGGGCGGCGCCCCTTCCCTATCCCATGGCCCTTCAATAATCCAGCTGTTAATGATCTTCAGGTTCGGCGAGACACAGGTGGAGCCTGTGACGCCGAATCCAAGGCCTCGGCCACCTCCTGATGCAGGTCCATGACCATCTTTTCCTCACTAGCCTGCATGTCTAGATCCATGGCGGAGAGGAATTGGAGCAGCGGCATTGAATCTGAGGTGGCTTTCTCGTAACGAATGTACTATCTTCATCTCTCCTCCTTTACTTGATTTTGGTACATGCTGAACTGTTACAATCGTGATGGAATCTATGATCTGTTTATTTGTCCTTCAGAAACGTTGGCTGCTTTAATTCACGAACATGTGCGTTGGTTTAGCCATAATCATTCTAGAATTTGTTGAATTACGAACAACTGTGTTGATCTCAACAATCTATATAGGCAACAATCTATATAGGGAGTTTTCATTGGTTTAGCCATAATGCATTATTTTGTATTGGAAATTTATGATCTCACCATCTGAAATTCTGAATAGATGATGCATGATAATATTTTACGTATAAGCAGCCATAATTTTCCATTACTTCAACAGCAGGAACGATATATATGGAGCACGAGCTGCAGGAATGTGTTGCCGGAGAATGGAAGCAAGTCAGTTCCTCCTTCGCGACTAGAGGCACTAAGCAATGGTAATCACATGATATGAGCTATTTTGCTGCAATCCAGCCCACCTTAGTACTGTTGCTTTATTAGGGCCACTGTTTGATATAGACCTCCTTGACTCCCATGGGAAGACCTTCTGGAAGTTTTCAATCTCAGCACAGTTGCCAATGAGGAGTGTTTTAAGTGAGGAGACGTCATATAGGTCCTGGCGAACATTGGAGGTCATCACATCTTGTAATCTCCAAGAATAGAAGTGTGCCACTGGAAAGTTACTGAGGTCAATGCAGTGAGCAATTTCTAAATGCCTGAGATACAGAAGGTTTCTTAGACCATACTCAAAACTGAGAGCATGAATTAAAATAGATTTGTTCTTAACTTGAAGTGGGGCATAGGCTCCCAATCTGAACCAGTGCATCGAATTAGAGAAGGGCTTCAGTCAGAGCATCAGACCGGCGGAGCCTGTTAATGATCAATTGATCATAGGTCCGATATTACTTTGTAGTTCTGACTTTAATTACTTGTATTTTTTTACTTCAATTACTTTAACGACATAGGCCAGTAAAAATTGTGAACTTCTGACTGGAGTGATTGCCAGGGGCAGAATCCAATTCCAAATTTATTTATTTGTAAAAATTGTGAACTATATATATTTGAGGCGCGACACACTCTGTTGTAGATGTCTTCAGAGAAGCTTTCATTCAGGCGCATGCAAACAAAGCAGGTGGCATAGATGTCTATATGTTTTTTTCTTTGACTTTGGAGTTCAAGGCTATCAGGCATCAGCCCATCAGTACTACCCACCCACTATGCATACCTTGACTTTATAGTAAATATGGTCAATATATATTCTACTGTGCCTCACTAATAAAGTTAGAGGGATACATGTTTGGATTTGACAAGTGCAAAGTAAATGACAAATAACAAACTTCATCAAGTCAATAACATCGTGCTGGTTTCTTTTATTTCAAAGAAATTAGTTTGAATTATTTGTTTTGGTGTTAATTATTTGTGACGACGGGTGATTTTACATATATTTTACTCGTGCGGCTGTATGTCATGAGATATTTTTGTATACCCGTAGCAACGCACGGGCACTCAACTATAATTATGAGGTTCTATGACATGCCTGGTCAAGTTCAGTAGTTCACTATAAGGAGGTTTTGTTACTAGAAGCGAGATAATCTTTGAATCTTTTAGAAGAATGCAATTGGATAATATCACATGACTGTGTAATTTGTATTTACAAGCTAACCAGTTTTCTCACATGAACAACTGAATGGCTTGTATTCTCCAGAGATATGATATATTTGTTATAAAGCATTGTTATAAATATTTTAATTGCAGAATAGTTCTGGTTCATATTAAGAAGATATGATATATTTGTGATTTTTTTGTGAGCAATATATTTGTGCGTCTTAGAGTTTTCATGGTTCATTAAATTTCTCAATGAATCTTCATTAATGCTCCAGAATTACCATCCAGAACAGGCCAATTATTTAAGCAAGCCACATGAAAGTAGAGTTTTGGTTGGTACAATGTATCAACTAAAGTAATGATTTGTACATTTCAAAACTCAAGTACAACATCAGTGGCAATGAACAGTGAAGCAAATATAAGTAAGAAGTTCCATTGAAGTTATATTATTATCTCCTTTATATTGCCTATTACTTACTTGCATATAATTGTTTAATTGCTTCTGCAGGATCAATAATGATCTCTACAATATTAGTGATTCCATCTAAGGAGGCAGGGATTTACCTCTCTGTGAAATATGAAAAATGAAGCCATGAAGAAAAGTGAGTTTTCGTGCTCGGCTGTTACCTGTAGGTAGTGATTTTGAGAATTTGATGTAGTTTTTGCCCCTTTTGAGTATGTGGTGAGGTTTCTCTTGAATGAGTTACGTGTAATGGGCTTTGTCTTCTGAACATGGGACCATAAATGCGATTTTAAATGAAATAGAGAGTTTGCTATGTTGTGTTGACCCGCTAGCATGTTTCGTTGTGGTATTATGCATACGCATGTAGCTTGCTTGCTTAATATAAAGTCTGACCAGCACTCTTCGTAGTATAGTATGTAATTTTTGTTTGTCCGTAGCAAAGCACGGGCACTCACCTAGTTAAATAGTAAAGGTGATAATTGGTCTCCCTGTCTTAGTCCCCTATGTGTTTTAAAATATGGTCCATTCACCCTGTTAGTGTTAATGCATACTTTACCATTCTGTACAGTACTCATTATCTAGCCAATCATGTGTTGTCCAAATCCTTTTCTCATCAACACCTCTTCTAGAAAACCCCAATTGACACTATCATATGCCTTTTCAAAATCTATTTTGAAAATTACTCCTTTTAACTTCTTCCTCTCCATCTCATGTACTGTCGCATGTAAAATCAGCACACTGTCTAGTATATATCTTCCCTTGAAAGGTTGTTTGGCACTTATCAATCAGTTTTTCAGCAACCCTATTAAACCTATCCATCAATAGTTTACAGAAGATCTTAAAGCTAACATTCAGTAAGCAAATTGGTCTATTGCTTGACATTAACTACATCTTGTCATTCGCCCCGTCATTTAATAGCAATGGACAATGATTAGATGCCACCCTTGTTAAGGTATTCAGGAAACAACATGGAAAATGTTGTTCCTAATCAGTAGACACCGGAATTGTATCAATATTACTTAAAATGGCTTGCTCCTATTTGTTTGACCAGGTGAATCTAGGTCAAGTCCTCTTAATTTCTCTCAGGTGATGATCTTCAATGAAACTGTTGAACATCCTCATCAGTCTGGGATTGCCTTGGTGGTTACTCTTATCTTTGAAGTTCCTAATTAAGTTGAAATCCCCACCTATAACCATAGGCAAGTGAGAATTTTGATAACACCCATATCCAACTCCTTTAAAAAAATGTGCTGACCAATCATGATTTGCAGGTCCATAAACTACTGCCAATCTCCATCTAAAATTATCTAGCCTATCTTTGATCATCACCTCCAAGTAATAGACCCCTTTATTCCACCCCTCTATTTCTAATCTATCATCTTTGACTCCCACTAAGATACCTCCTGAATGTCCATAAGCAGGAATCCAATTCCAAATATAAGGAACCCCATTAGTGAACCCCTTTAATTCATTGTCAGAGAAACTTTTCTTGATAGTCTCCTGTATACCCACAATATCAATCTTCTCTTTACTGATAAATTCCTTGAGTTGTCTGACTCTAGCCTCCTTTCCCATTCCTCTGATATTCCATAGTAACATCCTCATGTTAACTAAGTATTTTGAGTTCTCTCACTAATCTAGATTTGGCCCCTCTTGGTTCTTGAGTACCATCCCCATCTTTCTCTGGCATACCCCTGCTATCTTCCACCCTACTAGCCCTGTTATCTTCTTCAGTTAGACTACCTTCTTGGTTCTCTTGTGACTAAATAATAGTGATCATACCCCTATTCCCCACCAAATCAGAATTTAGGATAGACCCAACTTGCGTCTATTGATGATACAAAGTCCAATTTCAAAATGTATTAAGTTCTGTGCAACGCACGGGCATGTTTGTTAGTATTAGGTAAAGATAAAGATCACAAGCCACAAAAGATAGAACAAGTCGAAATATGTCAGGCGTTGATCGGCCAGGCTGGTGCACCGATTGCAGGTGAATGGCCCATTGAAACCAGACTCGGAAGTGAACATCGACATATGTGTTCTGGAGACAGAGAGACGGTGGGGTCTACATACACCTTATATAAAGAAATGAAAACCAATAATGAAGGGAAACTTTTGGACGGGAGTTTGCACCGAGATTCATAGCCACCGTGTAAAGAGGAGAGACAGAGTTGGGTCACGGCGAGAGCTGCCACAGATTGGCATTCTCTTCTCCATGTTTAGACCTTCTCTTCCTTGGTCTACACTTCGGCGACGTTCTTCTTCCCATGCCCTCCTCCATCCTGGGTTTCATCTCACAAGACGAGCTAGGGTTAGCCATGTTTTTTCGCAGAAAAGACCTGACCACAGGACACGGGGAAGGCAAGATTATTGGGCCTGCCTGAGGGAGTCGAAGGAGGAAATTAGCAAGATTGCTGAGGGCCTTGTAGCTTCTCAGTTTTCTTGTGGTCTGACATGGTATGGTGAAAATCCTCTTTGTTCCTCAAGTTGTGAAATGCTGATCATATCGTGTGTTCATTTTTGGATGATTTGGTCTTTTGCAAGATTATTAGGTCTTTTGCATGATTTGGTTTGGTTGCCCTAGTTATTAGGTAGTGTCAGTTCATCTGAACATATCGTCTGTTCATTCTGGGATAACTAAAATACTGAAAATTCAGATAAAAAAACATTACGAGTAGTGTTGATTAGTCAAAGATTATATTCAGCTAGCTACAAGGTTTTTCGTCAAATCATTGTCACGTGTTATGCCTCAATTTATCTAATGTGAATACAGCATCTTGAATTTAACTCTCACATTAAGGTGCAATATTATATTCCAAGCGATAGTGCTAGACAAAATTTATACAATTACATAGGCACTTCTAACAGAAACTTTGCCAGAGCCGATTTGAAGTGACCGAGCCATAGACTTTCATGTATATTGTTGGCCAAAGCGTGTAAAATTTGTGTACTTTGAATGCACTGATACTTACATATAATGGGAAGGAGTGTAGTATATCTGTTACGGGCCAATCCCCAGCCCCCTACTGGGCCTAGCGAGGCCAAAAGGAGGGCTCTGGCCAGCAGAGGCCTGGTCCAAGGCACCCCAAGCACGTGTAAGAGGGGGTCGACGGCTCCCCTAGAGCTGTCAGCCTCCTCCCACCTGGAGGAGTCCATATTAGATGAAAATTCAACAATAGAACTAGATATGGATAGAAATAAAAGGAAATAGAGTTTGTTTAAAAAATGAGAGTGCAAATCGATCTATAAGGACTCTATCTATATATATAGCTTGGAGGTCAAGTCCCTTAGAGATTATAAATATAGGGGTCATGTACCCATTATGATTAAGCATAAAAAAGAGTATTGTTCCTCTCTATCTATCTGTCTATCTCCCTGCGCCTCCCTCCCTCTCTAGCCACACATGTGCCCCCTATTGCCCTAGCAGTCGCCTCCTTCCTCCCTTGTGCCTACTCTCTCATGCCATCACCCCAACCCGATCGATCAGGGCAGATCACCTTTGGTATTCAAAGACTAGGTATCCATATGGGTGACAACAGCAACAACATGCTAGTGGATCTGAAGGCGTGGCTCAAGGTCTTCTCGCTGACCTCACCAAGCACATGGGACAGGATGCTCACATGGACATGGTGCAAGAGCACCTTATCAACATTGACACTCACACCTAAGCAACTTGGAGCATGGTCACTCCACCGACAGCAAGGAGGACATTGGCACCACAGCTGCGGCCAAGGCAAAGCTGGAGCGTGACGCCACGGCAAAGGAACTTGAGGAGGAAACAAAACACGCCACAGAGATTGCGCGACGTGCCTTCCTCATGGAGAAGATGGAGAGCTCCAAGTCCTTGACAATCCCCGAGATTGTGGAGCAGATGATGAACAATTTGTTGGTTACCCCACCAAAGCCACATGCACCACCCAAGATGTTGCTGCCACCTCCACTTCCTTACCCGACTGCAGCACCAGGATCCTTCCCGACTCCCCAACGCCACTACCATAAGTTGTCATTTCCAACATACAACACCAAGGAGGATCTACTTCCATGGATCAACCGTTGCGAGCAGTTCTTCAAAAGCCAGTGCACCCCCAACAATGAGAAAGTCTAGTATGCCTCATTTCATTTGACAGGTGGAGCACGGCGTGGTACATTCGCCTGGCCCAGAACAAGATGATGATCGGCTGGGGCTACTTTGCTCATTGCGTTAATGAATGCTTTGGCCCTCCGACTTGGTGCAACCGCTAGGCAAGCTGGCATCCTTGTGCAAGACAGGGTCCTAGCGCATCTATTTAGCATCTACACGGCAGGCCCGCTGGAGCCATTGAAGATAAACATGGAGCTCAAGAACCCTCGGGGCATGGAGAAGGCTATGTCACCGGCAAGGGCATATAAGTGACAAAACTCCATCATTGTTGACCTCACCAACACAGTTACAACACCAGCTGATACTGCAGCTCGTCCTCCACTACCTCCAAAAATGGCATCCTCAGCATCAACTACATCTCGCGCACCAGCATCGGCAACAGCGACACCATCTAATGCACTAGCTCGCGCTTCCCAGCACCTCATCGCCGAGGAGATGGCGGAATGTCATCGCATGGGCCTCTGCTTCAACCGTGATAACTAGTTCACCCGTAGCCACAAGTGCAAGCACCTCTTCGACTCACCCTCGTCAACGGCTATGACATAGAGGAGGTCTAGCCAGACCTCATGATGCTCATGGGCGCCCAGAACTCTGGTGTGCGTGGGTGGCACACCATGTTCTTTGCAGGCGCTAGCCTGGAACATGGTGTGCGCATCCTCGTCGACACCAGCGCCATGCACAACATCATCGACGACAACTTTGCCTGCCTAGTTGGTCTCATGGAGCACCACATCGACATTGTGATACTCATCGGTAGTAGCAATGAGATTACCTGCCGAGGAGCCTGCTCAATGTGCCCTTCCACATCGACACCAAGACATTCAAGATTGACATCTTCTTGGTGGACCTTGGCGTCGACATCGACATCATCCTTGGTACACCATGGATGGCTAACATCGACAGCACCCTCTAGAACTTTGCATCACTGGAACGTATTCGACACGGTCTACTGACATGTGTCTGCCTTCGCCCAGATTCGGTAGGCAATCAGGGACGTCCCAGAACTGCACGCCATCACCAACGAAGAGGGGTGGGATGTTGCTAATGACCATGACGACAATAAACCTAAGGAATACGCACAGACCATCTATTGGGGGAGCCCATATGGAATATAGGCCAACTCCCCCTCGTAGAGGCCCAATAGAATTTAGTGTAGTAGCATGATGAAAAGTCTAAGGCCGAGGTGATATGAAGATAAGTCAAAGGCCGTGATGAAAAGTTGGAGGCCAAGGCGTTATAAAGATAAGTCAGAGGCCATGATGAAAGTCTGAGGCCAAGGCACTATGAAGAAAGTTAGAGGCCGTGATGAAAAGTCAAAGGCCGAGGCGATATGAAGATAAGTCACAGGCCGTGATAATAAGTCAGAGGCCGAGGCGCTATGAAGATAAGTCAGAGGTCGTGATGAAAAGTTAGAGGCCGAGGTGCTATGAAGATAAATCAGAAGTCGTGATGAAAAGTCAGAGGCCGAGGCACTATGAAGATAAGTCAAAGGCCGTGATAAAAAGTCAAAGGCCGAGGTGCTATGAAGATAAGTCTGAGGCCATGATGAAAAGTCTGAGGACGAGGTGCTATGAAGAAAGTCAGAGGCCATGACGAATAGTCAGAGGATGAGGCGATATGAAGATAAGTCAGAGGTCGTGATAATAATTCAGAGACCAAGGCACTATGAAGATAAGTCTGGGGCTATGATGAAAAGTTAGAGGCCGAGGCGCTATGAAGATAAGTCAGAGGCCGAGGCGATATGAAGATTAGTCAGAGGCCATGATGAAAAGTCGGAGGCCAAGGCACTATGAAGATCAGTAAAAGGCCGTGGTGCAAGATCAGAGGCCAAGGCACTAGGAAGATCAATCGAAGGCCGTGGTGCAAAGACAAAGGCTGAGGCACTATGAAGATCCATCAGAGGCCGTGGTGAGAGATCAGAGGCCGAGGCACTACGAAGATCAGTCAAAAGTCGTGATGCAAAATCAGAGGGCAGGGCACTATGAAGATCAGTCGGAGGTTGTGGTGCGACGAATAATGGGCTGAAGGCCCATGCTCGACAACGACCCATCAACAAAGGTGGTAGCAAAAGAAAAAAAAAGACTCTAATGCCCCAGAGGCATGAGCACAGTATACATGAATATACCAGAATATGCCTTAGTTGCCCTAGGGACATTTCTGTACTCGACAAATGATGTAACCGTGCCCTATAAAAGGGGGAAGTCAGTCATCTCAAAGGAGGATGGCATGTAATTCGAAACCCTAACTATTGCCTCGGTAGTTGCGTGAATGACATTTTTGTATCTGCGTCTCCGCTAGTCGAAGGCCTCCACCCCAAGCGGAGCCTTCGACCCTTGGGTGTCGAGCAGCAGCGAGCTCGCTCCTCTCTCACTCACTCTTTCTGTCGGGACCCCTATTTCGCAACACCATCTGTGCAGGCCCTAGCCACAAGTTGGAGATCACATACTTAGTGATTCCCAACATGCTATTGAGACCAATGTTGAGGTTAGGTTGAAGCTCAAAGAGATCGGTTCTAGAAGCTGCGCCTTGTATGGTAAGATCAAGGCAAGCACCACCGACGGTGGTCTCTCGGCAGCTCAAAGTCCGCATAGAGGTGGACCTGACAGTAATCGCAACCTGTGACAGCCAAGAAGAGGAGGACAAGAATTTGAAATTCAGTCTAGAATTCACCCGTAGAATTAGGAGTCAAGAAAGAGAAGTCAATGATGATCAAGTTGAAATGAACATCACCTGTGACCCCGAAGTTTGATACTCCGTACCATGAACTAAGACAAGAAAGGGTGTTGTAGTAGTCGTAGTGCCAGCAGATGACTATGAAACACGGAATACAAGTGAAGGGTTGCCATAGTAGTAGTCGCTGCGCCAAATCTCGAACTTTGTATATGTTTGCCAAATCCTGTTATATATTTCCTTTTTTGTTCATTTTTATTTGAACTAAACTATTCATGTCGTTGGGTGAGTGGTGTATATATATATATATATATATATATATATATATATATATATATATATATATATATATATATATATATATATATATATATATATATATATAGCAAAAAGAGTCTTCATGTCACTCGGTGCATCACTACCTCAAGCATCATCTACCTTCCTAATCTTTTCTGGCCGTGTCTGCAACTAACAATGGCTTGGTTGATGATTGCATTGCAACTCCATTCCCTCGCTAATCACCATGGCCCAACTTAAACACACGATCTCGATGATTTCAACTCTTCTTACAACTACTATCAACCTCACCCATTGGCTGCTTAGTAGCGCTGCACTCTGGCTAGTTTCATCATTTGTGCTAATAAAGGTTATGGTTAACAAACAAAGATCACTATGAACTGACAGCATCTTGCACATGATGAGATGACTATGGCCATGTTTCTCTTATAAAGAAATTATGACTACCAAAAGATCTAGGGGAGTGTAACTAGATCCTTCGACATGGACCTCTTCGTTTATGCATTGGCTGCTTCAACATCGACCTCGTCCTTCATGCATGGGCCAGAGCTTTTGGTGATGAAACTACTAACCACATAATTAACTTTGTTCGACCACTGTCGCAAAAGAAATTTTAGGATTTTAAAGTGTTTAAATTAATAGTCAAAACAATTCAAATAACTATAAAACTATATCGTAGATGCATAAAAAAAGGAAATATTTAATCCATGATTTTTAGAGTGTCAGATCTTGATTCGACGACAACCCTTCCTTCTTCCTCCCTGCACATCATATCTCCCCACATGAGGGATATGGTTGTGCAAGACTTGACCTGGCTCCCCCTACCCCGCCTACCACTGACCATCTTTGACGGCGTCTCCACCACTGGATCCGTTGATCTGAATTTGGGGGTTGTGTATGTGTGTTATTGATCAGCATCACAAAGGTTGGGCTGAAATTACCATCATGGGTGACTAACAGGTGACAACACAGACACCACGGAGACTAACAGGTGACAGCACAGACACCACGGAAGATGTACACTCATCTATATGAGAGGAAGGTATCGGCACACCAGAACTAAAAGATACATGCAATGCAAGTAACAACCTCACTCTTCAATATGTTCTTTCACTTGGCCTATAACAGTCAAATTCACAGGTAATTACATGCGAGCCAAACCATATGCACAATAAACTCCCACGGACCACATTGAGTTAGTTTTCCATAGAACACCCCATGGAGAGAAAAAAAACAAACTATATGCGCTCTATACAAAGGTAGAAACCTGTAAATATGTTACAACCTCCAACTACAAACCAGTGTGGACAAAGAATGGACAAAACTTTATGCACACGCACGCAACTCACAACCAAAGCTAGCTGAAATCCCAAACAAGATGGCCAAGTCACCAAAGTCGCATGCATCATGCTACATCAGATGCATCAGCATCTGGCTTTGAGGCATTATGAGAATTGCTGGATTTGGGTGATGATGGCTCTCCCGGAATGACCATTGGAGATTCTGGCCTGGAGGGGACAGGGGAGTGTTCTTCATCTACTGAATTTTCTTCAATCACGGGCAACACGTTTTGAGCACATATAATGTCGTTGTCTTCTTCTGGTTCACTGTCTTCCATATTGTCGTCATCCAACAAGACAACGTCTTGTGTGGTGAATTGATGAAAATCTACTATCTCACGCAAGAAGCGGTTTTCACGGGCATATGTTGAATTTTCTTGTGCCAGCCTTGATTTCTCTGCCAGCAATGTCTCCAGTTGCACACGAATCTGATTCAGCAATGGGTAGTTCAGAGGGACTATTCAGTAGATGTGGATAAAAAAGGTTGCACTCACTGGTTCACAAGTACAAGACCATATATGTTTTATATACCACATTTCAGAGGATGCAGTGATACTCTTTAGATGTTGTCAAACAACAAGTGACAGTACCAACAGTTTTCATAGTTAATATGAAACGAGATACTGGACTCAAACTTCTCATGACCATATAATATTGTTTCATACGAATCTAAATTTATGTAATGCTGAATTTTCAGAAGGGGGACAGTACTGTAAATTCGACCCTTTCATGCAAGTGTTCAAAAATGGAATGAACATTAATAACAACTTATATAATTTAATTTCAAGATTCCCATGTAGTAATATTCTCTTATCAGTTCGGTGGCGAACTATCACCTGTTCTTGATGAATTGAAAATCAAGATGTATTTAATTCACAAAGAGACATTCAACATGATAACAGATAGGATTGATCAGAAAAAAATATATACCAAGTCATCATCTTCTTGAGTTCTGCTCCCTTTCTGCTTTGTTTCTCGCAAGAGCTTGTTCTCTTCTTCTAGCTGAGCACATCTCTGCTTTGCAAAAGCTAGATCTGCTTTCACAGATTTCAGTTCACGGAGTAGAAGTTTTGCTTTAGCAGCCATTGCATTAGCAACCTGAAACAATTTATAGGGGTGAAGAGAAAGGGATCAGTCCTGGTAGATATGATACTAAGAAGAATCATTCATTTACTTATCTGAAGAATTCATCTAATGATAGCAAGAAGGACAGATTGCTTATTCTCACCATAGTTTTATGTTTTTAGGAAAGAAAAGTTACGTTAATTCAGTGTAAGAAGAGAAAAGAGCTTACTATGCTAATTAGATGGCCACAATGCTAGTGTTTCGATAATGCTACGAATCATAAGAAAACATTAAGCAACATTAGAAGGTATCCCTGTCAATTCTCGAGTCTCGACCGCACTAACATCCATAAGTCTCATCATCAAGAACTTACAACTCAGTAGATGGACAAAGGAACCAGAAATCTCTCTGAGCAGAAAATACAAATATATGCACGCTTTCATGTATTTGTAACGAAAACTAATGATGTTCCCCATTTCATAAGACTGGTCGCTAGAAAACATAGATTTTGATGTTGATATGCAAATATAAGGACCCCTAAATGATGAGGTTTTCCCCATGTATGTAAAAGAAAAATCTGGTTTTCTGCATAGAAGATGTAAAATAACATGTATATGTGTCATCAAGATATAAGCATGTGGCACCTTACGTCGCGAGAAGCTTTCAGTCCAGTCTCCTGTGCAGCGGATTCAGGTTGACGAAGTGAAAGATTAGGAGTGCTGAGTGTATGTGTATCTACTGCTGAATTCGGCACATAAGAACTTGAACCGGCAGGTTTCCTTCTAATTTGAATTTTCTTTGTTTCCTCAATAATGCTGGAAGTCTTATTATCCACAATTGTGAGCCCTTCCTGTTCAACAAAGGAAGCAACAGGTTATCAATTTAGAAAATGGCTGCAGACGTTCATGCCATCTATATGACTGAAGCAGAAAACAAAAGAGATGTACAGAGTTAAGTAAGTGCAGATTACTTCCAAGGCATTTTTTATCTTTCCACTAAGCTGGTTGACAGAAGCAGAAAGAGCCTCTGGTCTGATCCGTGATGCAGCATCTCCAGCCTTCCAGTGGTTCTCAAATGCCCAACGAGAGTTAGGGGCCTAAAATTAGAAAAAATCACAATAGTTGTAAACCGAAAGGCAACCTGGGACGTTACTGAAGATAGAGAGACAATAATGCCATACACGACAAGTCCACTTGTGACTGTCAGTATGTCCAGTCCAGATATTCAGATACACCTTCTGCCTCACCTGATCTTTGCTGGATGCAGTGGTGGTGTTGGTACGAGGCCGTTCTTTCCTCAAGTCCTCAAACTTATGCGCCAACCCGTCGTCGTCGAGGATTCCCTTGGCTTTGCTCGCCAGAGTTTGCCACAGCCCGAGCCTGGGCTCTTCGATGCTTTTGAACGATGTGTAGCCATGCGACGAAGCAGAGTCCTGCACAGGCAAACCAACCAAAGCGTATCAGATCATGAGGGTGTTGTGGACTCACTGTGGTGCTCTGGAGCTAGCTAGCTCTTGCCATGCCATGCCATCTAGTGCAGTAGTGCTGTGTCAGGAACAGAGCGATTGAGCGTATCAGATCGCCGACGAGAAGGTGTATATACGCGTCATGATTTGGTACAATATCTAATGATGAGGACTTTGGGAGGAACCAAGCAATCAGCAATCCATATGGCGGAGCAGTTTTGGTTTCTTCTTCTGATCCTAATTCCGTTCGTGTATGTAACCATGATGACAGCGTAATAAGATGAAACAACAGAGCTCGATCAGACTTGGATTTGGGTAGCACAAGCAGAGATTTCGATCGGCAACCAAGAAACCGCACGGTAGGCCACCACTACAGGCAAGCCAGCCAGCGGGGCACAGGAAGCAGGGAAAGAGGAGGAAGAGGGGCAGGAGTGCGTGCCTGGGGATAGGAGCTCCGGCGATCGTCGGCGGCGGCGCCCTGCTTCCGGCGGTAGGCCATGTGGATCAGGGATGCCGGTTGAGTCTTTCACACACGGACGCAGCACGGCACAGCACAGGACGCCGCACCGCCCAAGAAGAGGATCAGTCAAGCAACTGGCCCTTTCGTGCAGACGGGGACGCGTCGTGGCCGGTACGCCACCACGCCGCCCAGTGAGTTCCCTCCTCCGTGCTGGCGACGATGGGTGGGCGATGGCCAACCTGGAGCTGTCGAGTCTTGATTCCCCGGGCGGGGCGAAAAGGGGGAAAAAAAAAAAAGAAAAAAAAAACGTGGAAGGCTGGCGACAGCGAGGCTGCGCGTTAGTTCGCCCCCACCAACACACCAACCCACGACCTCGAGGACGACTATGAGTGAACGCAGAATGCCTGGGCTGAGCTGGGCTGCCGGGTTTGTGCAGATGGGCTGACCAAGTGGGCCGAGCCCAAGTTTACTAATCCAGTGCCGTGGGCCTTCGATAATCCTTCTCCTCCCTTTCACTTATGCGCGAACGAGGTAGAGCTGGGCTGCCAAATCTCTTGCCTGCTTGAATCAATTAAATTGTGGCATTTTCCTCTGCATACCTAGTAGTAGTTTGCACAACGGTTCCAGCGTGTCTGGACAGACAGGCGTGTCGGGATGCCCGCGCATACTGTTGAGCCTCGCGCCTGCTCCTGCTGCTGCTCCGCCTGCGCGGGAGAGCATGTGTGTGGGCTCGCCTAGCTGCATCGAGAAAGAGGAAGCACAGCACGCGTACCCCAATGCGAGAGAGAGCAAAGCGCGCATGCCTCAATGTGAGAGAGAGGGAGAGGGAGCACGGCGCGCATACCCATGTGTTGACCCGGCTGTATGCTTCACCGTGGGGGGTCAAGCCTGGTGATGCAGGGGACCTAGTTCTACGTCTATTGGGTGCTGGCCCGCTCTGGCGCTCTGCATGTGCGCATGCACTTTTGACTAGTGAGTGCTCAGTCGTTTGAGCACTGATTGCCCATTGCGTGCACGTCCGGTTATTGGAGCTAGCTCGCATGACAGAGTTAGCCAACGCTAGATGGGTGCAAGCAACGCGTGCGTGCCCGTGAGTCAGAACGCGTGGAGAGCAGCACCTGCTCCAACATAATGAACAACTGAAACATACGTTTGCAACATAGGTGTATAACCACTGCAATATCTAAATAAAAACATTTGCAACATACGTCAAAAACAGCTGAAACATTTAGAAAAACACACTTGCAACATACATGTATAACCACTACATCATATCCAATATCCAGATGAAACACTTGCAACATATACGTTTGAAACAGCTGAAACATTTGAAACATACACTTGCAACACACGTGTATAGCCATTGCAACATATGCAACATCAATCTACTTTTGCAACATACAAATGAAACATACATCTGAAATGCATGAAACATACAATTGCAACATGTACTCATTTACATGTTGTCGCCCAATGAAGGCTCCTTGACATGGGCGTGGGGGAGCACCGCATGCCTGCGCGCGGCACAAGGCACGAACAACGTGCGCGCGCGAGACATGGGCGGGGTGCACGACATGAGGCGGGTCTGGCGTGAGGCATGAGCCGCGGGGGTGCGCGACGCGAGGCGGGTCCGTCCTGGTGGAAGTGTATATGTTTTTTTAATAAAATAGAGAAGGCGTGTGGAGAGTTGGGACAGTCAGACCTGGTCCGCAAGCCCAGCGAAAACGCGTGTCCGGTGGGCTAGACACTCGGTAGAGAGCATTACCATAACATAATATTCTTCGAGAGCAGAGGATAGTGTGGCTCTATAATGATACTCTCTCCTGCACCCTACCAAATATATTATTATATTTATACTTTTACATGTTATTATACATATTTGGTACCATAAATATTGATGCTATTCTCTCTAAATTTAGTCAAAGTTAGCATAGTTTGGAATAGGATAAGCCTAACTTGAGTTTTTTTGGGACGGTGTAAGGGAGGGATATGCATGGTTTGTGTACTTCTTTATGCTATTGCTTTTCCTTTTAAACCTCAATCTATTGATACTTCATCCTCTATTCTAATATTTATTCCCAATATGCAAGCACTGTCTGTTTAGTTTTCAATGATTTTGTTTTGAACCACCACGTCACCATTATAGAATAGTTTTTCCCAACGGTATTTTCACCACTAGATTTATTGAAACCATTGACGATAATATTCACCGCTGGCTCAATAAAATTGACGGTGAAAATAATTTTCAGCAACGGTTTGGGAGAAGGCCGAAGGTGAAAACCACTAAAGATGGTTTTAAGGGAAAGGAGAAAGGGGATTTGGTAGAGATACTCTCATCATCTACAGATGAAGGGTTGGTTCCTTTTGGGATCAGATCTATAAATGATTACAGACGTATCCAAAAAGAGCCAACACTTCATTCTTGTTGGGTTGATTTTTCCAAACCCTAAGTATCCATTCGTTCCAAATTATAAGATATTTTGGTTTTTCTAAATACATTGCTTTTACTACATATTAAAAAAATCAAAACATCTTTAATTTGGAATAGGGGCAGATTTTTGGATGTTTTTTGTTCTGTTGTTTTTTTCATAGTGGGACATTTTCTTTTATGCCACTTTTCTTAGCTCTTTATAGCGTTACCATTTTTGTCTACTAAAGTTACTTTTCTTTGTTCTAAGAATTTGTATCTGTTTTTGGGCTTTTTCTGCCTTTTCTCAAGGAAACACTCAATCAATTAGCGATGACGGTGTTCCTTTACTAGATTACAAGCTACGCTTATCTGTTAAACATGGACCTCGTTTTTCTGTTTCTTTTAAATTTGAAGGTGGAATTATACCTTACCTTCTCCAATAAAAATACTACTGTACCCTATTATAGTAAACTTGGAAATTTCTTGGTTAGTATGGTAAGCACTGGTGCCTAGT
Source organism: Saccharum hybrid cultivar R570 (assembly GCA_038087645.1). NCBI lineage: Eukaryota > Viridiplantae > Streptophyta > Magnoliopsida > Poales > Poaceae > Saccharum > Saccharum hybrid cultivar. The sequence continues at coordinate 29,670,066 of JAQSUU010000804.1, forward strand.
CTGAACCGATTTAAGTCAGTACGTAAGATGACCCAGTCGCATCGTGTATTATGCCATGTCAGAACTCAGAAAAGATTTGTTCTAGGGACTCTTGGTCAGCGTGCGTGCGCTCCAATGCGTAGCAGCGCGCGCTTCTGTAGGGGTACTGGGGTAGCCGTATATCATGGGTTTTCTATCAGTGCATGCACGTTATGCTTGGTCCATATTGATTGGTGCACATATAGATAATTACCTAGCACGTGTTGTAATTAATGGACCAGGCATCTGATCTAACTAACAGAACGGGCCATGCAGCATGTCTTCACTTTTATTTGCATTTGTATCTATTTTTTCTTACGTGGCTATGAGTTAATTAGTTCAATTTAAAATTTTTAATAACAGTTTTAAAATTTTATTGTTTTTATATTTGAAATTGTGTATAGCTAATTTTAAAACTTATTATTAACTTTAAACTTTACTAGTATGCTATAAACTTTGTACATCTAACTCCAAAACTTTATAATTAAAAGTTTGCATTTTAAATTTTGAACTATCCTATAACAAACTTTGTACTGTTACGTTCAAAACTTTACACTCAGAATTTATAAACTTTGAATTATCACATTACACACTTTATACCGCTAGATTCAAAACTTTGAACTATCACATTATAAACTTTATACTGCTAGATTCAAAAGTTTACACTCAGAATTTATAAACTTTGAATTATCACATTACACACTTTATACCGCAAGGTTCAAAACTTTAAATTATTACATTATAAACTTTGTACTGCTAGGTTCAAATCTTTAGGATTTCAAAACTCTACACCTAAATTCAAGAACTTTATAGTAGCTCATTTTAAACTTTGTACTAACATGCTATGAACTTTATACACCTAAAATGAAACTTTGTAATTCAAAACTTTACACTCCAAGTTTTGGGATTTTGTACTACAACATTTGAAACTTTATACTCCTATATGAAAAACTTTATAATCAAAAAAATATTTCGAAACATATCCAACATGGATCTAGTTTTGTAGATCTCATCATAATAAACGTAATGGTGCAAACGGAATTAAAAATAGAAGCTCAATAAGAAAGTTATCACATTTTAAAGTTTCTGTATCATCGAAAAAACAAATTCTAACACACCGTGCATACGCCTTCAGTAAAAACAGATTCTGACATATGCATGTGGCGACATATGCATGTGGCGCCTCTCCTCCCCGTGTCCACTCTCAGTCGCCGCTTTCTCTAGCGCCACGTGTCCGTGCACTCCTAGGTGGCACAACGCACGCGCACTAAATAATAATTGGGTGTCCCAGGAGTGGTGGTTGATTGAAGCTTCTTTTACCCTGTTCTGCTGGTCATGTTTCGGCTTATTTCAGCTTGTTTCAGCTTATTCTCTCTCACAGAATACTATTGATTCAGCCGAAACTAGCCGACTTTTATACCAGCCGAACCAGCTGTTTACCTTGAAAGAGGGGTGCTGGGAACCGAGGATGTACTGCCTGCAAACAAAGTGACGGTGCACCCATGAGTCCATGACCCATGAACAGACACACCCCTTCTGGTTTTGAGGCCCATACCGTTGGCACCTGTGGTATTCTGCTTTACAGCTCTTTAGCCGAGATGTATTTTACCGCCTAATTGGCTGCTAATCCTGGATCGGAGTGTCTAGTGGACTGTTAACGTATTGGAGCTTTGTGTGCTGTGGACATGGTGAGGAATTGCATTGGCTGGATGTTTGGATTTTGCTAGGACTCGGGCAGATGATATGATAGGGGCCAAGATCAGGTCATGCGCCTGTCATCACTTGGAAGTGGTCGGTGATTAGTTCCTTTCTTTTTCTTTTTGTTTTCTTTAAAGGATGAGCTAGCCAGATGGGTCCAAAAGCATAGTGGCAGAGTGCCAGTTGAGTGATGAGGTGGTAGCGGCCCAGTTTTATTTTTGTTGGATGATGGAGATGTTGATGCGACCTGTCCTAATTGAAAAGCCTGTAGAGTGTACACCCTTTATTAAAAAAGAATATAATTATAAAAAATATGCCAGTCAAACTAGCCTAATTTTAACTAAATTTATAGTAAATAAATAGTATTACTATTTATGTCTCAAAATAAATTTATTATAAAAATATATTCTATAACTAATCTAATAATACTTGTTTTGTCTGATGAGTGATAGTACATTTTTATATAATTTTAGTTAAAGTTAAAATTGTTTGACTTCTCTAAATGTGAGAATTGTATTCTTGGAATAAATGATGTGGAAACTTGTCCATCATTTTTTTCTTTAGTTTATTATTACATGGCCAACAGTTAAACATCGAACAGAGAGCAGCATTCGTCTATTTTCATAAAGACTCGAGGCACGATTTTCTGACGACGACAAAGGACGGAGGTGAAAGCGGTTGCAGTATCCAACAGAATCAAATACTAGCAGCCATGGGTCCAGATTCGAGCTCAAAGTATGGCCGGAGTTTCGCAGAATCAAATGTTTGCGACAGTTTTTTTTTTAAAGAATAGTTTTTTAAGAAGTTGTCTAAAGAATCTGCTGTCTATTTCGTTTAAAAAAAAACTACTGTCTAGAGAAGCAACATGTTTGGCAATCTCTATTTTCTCTATGAGATTGTCAGTGATGAGTGAGAAATGACAAATACCTATAACCCATATAGCTGATGAAATCTTGTTTGGTTGCGAAATAAACGTGTATTACATTAGTAAGACTTTTTTTTATATATTTAGTGCAATAATTCAATCAGTTTATACTTTTAAAAATTAGACCAACTAGGACATCTGTATAAAAAAACAGTCAATTCATTTGTTGGACATTTTGCATCCACCATTACACTTCTTGACCGTTTCTTTTCATAGCATTTTGAAAGATAACTCTAATCTAATCATACAATTTGCATACTATATTACTCAATTGTAAAGCACAGATATGAACTCAGATCTAAAATGAACCATATACCAACACATAAAATTCTTGCAAGAATAATTGAAGCACAGGAGCAGCATCAAAGACGTATGACAAGAGATTTGGCATCTAAAAAGAGGAGATTTGACGGCAACCAGCGCAGCAAAAGATTCACGTTCGCAAGGGCACCCGGCGGCAAGGGAAGACGTCCCGAGCGGCATAGCTCCCGGCATTGCTCAGCAAAATCGTCATATTATGGAAAACAAAAGATGACCACAGGTCCACCCACATCCGCATCCGCTGGATCCGTGGCACAGCACAGGCAGGCAGGTTGCAATCGCCCCACGCCAGACGCCACACATGTGCGTTCCACGTGTGCGCGAGCATGCGACAACAGGTGGCCCCCCTGGAGCGCTCTAGCGGTATAGCTGCGGCGCCGGCGGCGTGCCTGCCTCTGCCCCTGCCTGCGCTCTCTCTCTCTCTCTCTTCCCCGCCCCTGTTTCCGCCCCCCGTAAACCTCCCATCCGCCATTGTTAATCCATCCAGTCCTCCTCCCCCAACCACGGGATCTCCCGCTGTGCCACTCCACTCCCTCCATTTGGCAGTGGCACACCTATATAAGCACCCGGACTCCACACTCCCCCCGCATCGCCGCCCCCGTCCCGCCGAATTGGAATACGGAAAGCAAAACGTAAGATCTCTCCCCCGCCTCTCGATCCATGATTCCTGCTTACTACTAGTTACCACCGATGATTTTTGATGATTTTTGTGGCGCCGGTCGCCGAGGATCTATTTTTTTAAAAAAAAAATCTGCTCTTGTTTTCTTTGGTTATTATGAGACACTCGTAAGTGTAGCTAGTGCCTGCCCATCAGCATTTGTTTTGAACAAAAACAGTTTCTTCGATACAACCGAGGTTTGCAGCCTGATCCAGTCTGCCACTGCCACAAAAACATGTTTTTTCCCCAACATTTGATCTGATCCAGTCTGCCACTGCCACAGTGACTGTGCTCCACTCGCCGCGATCTGATTCTGATCCTAACCCACGGAACTGCCGTTCGTTTCCCATGAATCAGGCGATGGATCTCGCCGACATCCCCCAGCAGCAGCGGCTCATCGCGGGGTTGGCGCTGCTGGTAGTGACCATCGCCTTCCTCAAGCTCCTCCTGAGCTTCCGCTCCGGGGGCGGCGGCAAGAAGCGGCTGCCGCCGACGATCCCGGGGGCGCCGGTGGTGGGCGGGCTGGTGAAGTTCATGCGCGGGCCCATCCCGATGATCCGGGAGCAGTACGCGCGCCTGGGGAGCGTCTTCACGGTGCCCATCATCACCCGCAAGATCACGTTCCTCATCGGGCCCGAGGTGTCGGCGCACTTCTTCAAGGGCAACGAGGCCGAGATGAGCCAGCAGGAGGTGTACAAGTTCAACGTGCCCACCTTCGGCCCTGGCGTCGTCTTCGACGTCGACTACTCCGTCAGGCAGGAGCAGTTCAGGTTCTTTACCGAGGCGCTCCGGGCTAATAAGCTTCGCAGCTATGTCGACCAGATGGTTGCTGAGGCTGAGGTGAGGATTTGCTTACTGCTCTGTCTTGAGATATGTTTTTATTCTCTGGATATATTTGGATTTGATGTGGCGATTCAGTAATTGTGTGAGATGCTTGTTCTTGGTATGTTTGGATTTGTGGATCTGTAACTGTGGACACGATAGGGGTAATTCAGTACTTGGGGGACAGGGTTTGCAATCTGATAGTTCCACAGGAGTACCATAAACCTCATACTTTATGTGTTTTCATTCATGATTATATTCTGAGCATTTCTACTTAAAGGTTGTTGTTTCGTGCTTCCCAAGCATTTAACTATCTTGGTGGAGCATTGTGGTGGCAAAAATTCCACTAGTTTAGTGAATAGGTTTAACATCTGGGATTGATCTGTTGATTTCCTAAGAGTATAAACATGGTGTTATATTTTTGGTCTAAATTCATTTGAGCCCAGCATATTTTTCTTCATTGGACTGTCTAGTCCCTTCGGAAAGTTACAGGTTGCCTTTTCTTTTGGGAAAGGAGGCTAAATTATGACTAATGTGCAACTTTTGGAACCAATGCGTGGCTATCTCACATGATCTTCATCCTTTTTGAGCTGATGCTTCCAGACCTTAACTACTAGGCTTTTGGGATGCCTTGCATGCTCTTCTTTTTTCTAGTGGGACATTTTCTTTATGCTACTTTGGTGGTTCTTTATATATTTCCTAGTTTTGTGTATTAAAGTTTCTTTTTCTATGTTCTGATGAACTGTTTCTGTGTTCACACTCTTTCTACCTTTTTCTCGAGTGACAATCAATTTAGGGGCAACATTCCTTTACTAGCTGATCTCTGCAAGCTATTTTTATTTGCTAACTCACAAATGGGTATGACACGTGGACAGTTTTCTGTTTCTAGTAAAATTGAGGTGGGAATAATAGATTACCTTTTTTTCTATTAAAAAATATTATCTTGTTATCAGAAACATTGAAATTCCTGAGTTTGTAAAAAGGAACTGCAGTTATGTTTCCTTGTGAACTGACAAGATACTGTGCTGTACTCCATCTAGTTGAATGAGAAGGTCAATTATAAAAGCATGGCTTCATATTACAACCAACATTGTTATGGCCCTGTCCTAAGGTTCTTGATTTAAGTATTAATCTTGGGTCTTGAGCTTCATTCAGAACTGCATTGAAACATTCCATATAAACTCATTACTGGAAAAAATTGAATTTATGTGGCTACAAACACCAGAAATGGCAAGATAAACTGCCAAACTCTGGCAACACATCCTGAATGTACACATAGTGCAAGAAAAATTGCTTTGAGTACCTCATCTACCTTGCAAATTCAATTTCATCACACTGGCTCCATTGGAGCTTGTTAATTTCATCACCTTTATTCATACTATTAAGGTTGCTACTGCAGTGTGTCTCTTACACCAATGTTGAATGTTGAACCAACACAAATCTTCTCATAATATTGGTTTTCATAATTTTATGTTCCTTTTAGCATTAATGATGAAGCCAAAATTTTCATGTAAATACAGAGAATTGCCTGTATCAGATTTTCTGTACATCTGGCCTACTAAGGTTCAATACCCTTCTCCATATTAGTAATAACATGATATGATTTACTTAGCAAGCCAAGATAAAATGATAAATCACATCTGTCATCCTGATCTTTCTAGTTTTCTGAATTTGCTGTTTTTAATCATATTTTTGTATCCATGTTGGATAATTAATTAATATCATGCACAACCCCAACCTTTCCTGCAGGAGTACTTCTCAAAGTGGGGAGAAAGTGGCACTGTTGATTTGAAGTACGAGTTGGAGCACCTCATCATACTGACAGCTAGCCGGTGCTTGCTGGGAAGGGAGGTGCGAGAAAAGCTGTTCGATGATGTTTCTGCTCTCTTCCATGACCTTGACAACGGGATGCAGCCAATCAGTGTCCTCTTCCCATACCTCCCAATCCCTGCACATAAGCGCCGTGACAGGGCACGGGCACGTTTGGCAGAAATCTTTGCCACCATCATCAAGTCCCGCAAGGCCTCTGGACAGTCTGAGGAAGACATGCTGCAGTGCTTCATTGATTCCAAGTACAAGAATGGGCGCCCCACCACCGAGGGTGAGGTAACCGGGCTACTTATCGCAGCACTCTTTGCTGGACAGCACACCAGCTCGATCACCTCAACCTGGACTGGAGCGTACATGCTTCGGTTCAAGCAGTACTTTGCAGAAGCTGTAGAGGAGCAGAAGGATGTCATGAAACGCCATGGCGACAAGATTGATCATGACATCCTGGCAGAGATGGATGTCCTCTACCGGTGCATCAAAGAGGCCCTTCGTCTCCACCCGCCGCTAATCATGTTGCTTCGCCAATCACACAGCGACTTCACCGTGACAACAAAGGAAGGCAAAGAGTATGACATCCCCAAGGGCCACATTGTTGCGACATCACCATCCTTTGCCAACAGACTGCCCCACATCTACAAGAACCCTGACTCATATGACCCTGACCGGTTCGGTCTTGGAAGGGAGGACAAGGCTGCAGGCGCCTTCTCATACATCTCCTTTGGTGGCGGCAGGCATGGGTGCCTCGGTGAGCCCTTTGCCTACCTACAGATCAAGGCGATCTGGACGCACCTACTGAGGAACTTCGAGTTCGAGCTGGTGTCGCCGTTCCCAGAGAACGACTGGAACGCCATGGTGGTTGGCATCAAGGGTGAGGTGATGGTTAATTACAAGAGGCGGAAGCTTGTCGTGGACAACTAAGATTGTGGCTGCAGTCTCTTAGATGCTTGCTTCTTGTTGATTCGATTGTTTTCACATGTTTGTTAGCATTTGTTCGGTGTAAGTTCTGCTGTGCGCACGGCAGCTTTGTAGGGGTGTTTCTATTGTTTATTAGGATTCTGTTATTTGCTTCACTGTGGGTGCATCTGCAACTTCTGCCTGTTAGCTGCCTAGCTAAGCATTCCCCCTTCGTCAAATCTGTAACTTGTAGCATCTTTAAGCGTGTGGCCCTATTGTTGAAATCCTGATGTTTATCATTCTCTTAGATGGATGTAAACACAAAACTGAACAAATAACCTCTCTGTAATGAATAAACTCAGGTGTTCAGTGTGAATCCGTTGTCAATTTGTGATCCTGTTCTTGTGTATGACTGTATCTGTTGGTTGTACCCGATGCTGAATTGAGTTGCACTGCACAGGCCTTTCAGACTTGCAAGACTGTAGGATGTGATGTTGCCTACTACTAGTAATTAGCGCGCGCAAGGGCCTGCGTTGGCACCACAGCAGTTTTGTTCCCCCTGTTGGGCTGAGCTTATCAGCACGGCTTATCACCTGTGGAACAGTGTTTTTCTCTCACAGTAAATCAGCCACAGCCAGTTTATAAGCTAAAAAACAGCCTGCCGAACAGGGCTGTTGTTTTGTTTTTTTAAAGCACAATTTGTTGTGGATACGAAATAAAAGCACAAAACATACAAGTTAATAACATAGTTTTAAGGTTTAAATCAGAGCCGAGGTATTTGAGATTACAAAATTTAATGCATTAATAATAAAATATAGGTCGTAAGATACGTTCAAAGAAATTTAACATACACCAATACCATAGGTCTTAAGATAGTTGATATAAAGGTCCAATGTAAAGGTTGGTACCTATAGATTTAGAATATAAGTGGTCCATCATTGTCCACAACATAGCATTAACATACTATGATATCATTACCTAAAGGGGTGTTTAGTTGGTAGATGAAAAAATTTTGGATATCACATCGGATGTTTTATGGGATGTCAGAGGGGTTTTCGGATATCAGATACTAATAAAAAAAACTAATTACATAACTTGTCTGGAAACCACGAGACGAATTTATTAAGCCTAATTAAGCCATCATTATCACATGTGTGTTACTGTAGCACTTAAGTCTAATCATGGACTAATTAGGCTTAAAAGATTTGTCTCGTGGTTTCCAACCAAACTTGTAATTAGTTATTTTTCGTCTACATTTAGTACTTCATGCATGTGTCCAAACATTTGATGTGATGGGGTGAAAAAATTTTGGGTGGGAACTAAACACCCCCTAAGGAAGTTTTGTTCAAGAAGTGATATAGCATATCAAGTAGGAATGTAGGATAAAAAGACTTAATCTAATATATATCTAACAATACAATAAGTTGGCGATCATGGGCTATTAGATTCCACAATATTGGCTCACGGTAGAGATGACACTCTCTCATTGATTTGAAGCTTCAGAGTGTCTAGAGTTCCTTTCAGGTATTCCTGATAGTAAAACATGAAGTATTACAATTATTGGCAAAATAGTTAGTAAAACATGAAGTATAGTATTAGAATGCTGAAAACAGCCGCAAGTACATCAAAATGCATATACAAACTAAACCGAAGAAAACAGCCCCATGTACTTCAAAGAATTCTGAAAACAGCTGCAAGTACATCAAAATACATATACAAACTAAACTGAAGAAAACAACCCCATGTACTTCAAAACAGCCCCATGTGTTCCTAAGCTTCTTTACTTTTCACATTTACTTTCATGCAATTTACATTTTTTAAATTGTCATGTTGGTGTAGGATTAAAACCAAGAGTGCAAAACTTTGTTTGATAACCATAGAATACTTGTTAGGCACAATTGGTGAATTTGACAAATTGATAGGGTTTTATTTCCGCAAATTTTTTAGATTAGCTCAATTCAATCTTCTTCCTGGACTCCTGGTCATCTCGATCCTTTAGCAAATGATGCAAATTTTTATGTTCATGTAAATTTAAGACACAACAAAAAATTATGCACGAAGATTAGAATAAAGTGAAATCGACACTTGAATAGTTGTAGGTTATACTGTTTGTCTCATCTGATACCTGCAACTATTCACATGTTTCACTTTTTTTTATCTCCATATACATATTTTTGTTGCATATCAAATTTTAAAAGTACATAGAACTTTGCATCATCTATTCATTAATATTTTTGGTAGAATTTTTCAAGCACATTCTGGGGCTTTTTTTCAAATGGGAGCACTGGGTATTTTGTCACTTTCTAGGATATCAACACTGAAGTTTGACCACTTTTAATGCATTTTGCTTGCCAGTTTCTTTCATGCTCCAAACAAGTTTAGACAACAGGTACCAGGTATTTTGTCACTTTCTAGGATATCGACACTAAAGTTTGACCACTTTTAATGCATTTTGCTTGCCAGTTTCTTTCATGCCCCAAACAAGTTTAGACAACAGGTACCAGGTATTTTGTCACTTTCTAGGATATCGACACTGAAGTTTGACAACTTTTAATGCATTTTGCTTGCCGGTTTCTTTCATGCCCCAAACTCCTGTCATTTGCAATAGGCCAATACGTATCCTCCAAGCTGACTTACTGCTTTTGTCCTGACCATCTTAGTTGTTTGACACGTATTCTTTAACCTCCAACTGGTTTCGATTATCTGTCCCCTAACACGTATATGTTCAAGCTATCTGTACCTCATGAATTTCAGCCTGGTTACTTAACTTTGTTAATGAGCTGGTGAGATAGCGTCATGGGAGAGAAGAAAAATGAAATCACATGCTTATTAAAAGAAACAAAAAGGAAAGCTGAAACTTGAAGATAGTAATCAGGAAATCAGATTTCCTATTTCACATCCATACTGAAGAAAATGGATGTTGAGAAATAAAGACATCAGGCCTCCCACAGGTAACTCTTGTTATACGCCACAAGTTTTTAAGACAACAGACACCAATACTCACTGTAACAGGAAAGGTGAAACCACATATGCCAATTTTCGCTAACAGATCGGTAAAAAGTATGAACCAGTTGCCTAGATGGCAAGTGAAATTCATATCTCCATTTTAAATCTCACTGTAAGAGAGCAGCGCCTTCGCTTCTGAATCACATGGTATACAATGGCTAGAACTGGGACTTGTCAAGGCTGTCAAAGTATGGATGCTCCATCGCAGCTATAGCTGATATCCTGTTTGAAGGATCAAGCTGAAGCATTTTCTGCAACACATGAATACAAACTGTTATCTCAGTTTCTTTCTTTTTTAGAAACAAAATATCGCTCAGTTTCTTGTTCAAAGGCATGGTGAAACATGGAACTGTAAATGCACTTTTCTTTTTTAAAGCACAACCAGATATTGATTTTAGGAAGCGTGTTAAGAATAAATGCACTCAACAAGTCACATATTGGGGCAAGGCACCAAAACAAAATATGCAGACCTATTTCAAATATGACAAAAAAGAAGTATCTTAGGTTGGTTGATTAACACTTTCAATTTAAGAGAACACAGTAGATTGGCATGTAAATCACTATTAGAACTTACTGATAGCAGGTCAACGCCTTCAGGTTCCAGTGTTGGAACGACACGTGCCAAACTCTGGGGCTTCCACTGTGGAAACTCATGCCAATCCCTCAAATCACTCACTCCAGGCCACTGCTCCTCAGTAGGTGTTCCCAGCAACCTTTTTCGAAAAGCATATTTTGGTCAATACATTGTACAATACAGGTTGGTAGAACCAGACTGAGATAGACTAGCGTTAATATGTGCAAGCAAGCTATTCCTTGAAAGGTAAAACAATCAAGAATTTAAGTGTAATTTAGCCATTGGAGTAGTGTCTAACAGAGGAGTATTGAAAATCAAACTATCATCTCATTTAATAACACATTCAGATTATCCTAGGAAAGAACTAATGAAATACAACTGCAGCAAAATGTTATGTACCAGCATTCCTTCAACAGGACGAGAACAGCTTCATAGTCATCACTATCCTAGCACCTAAGGAAGGTACTGCTCATATTATGGTACCAACGACTGAATACAGAAGGAAAAGAAAAGGACCTGAAGATGTGAAGCAACTGTTGCAACTCAGAGTCACCGGGAAAGAGAGCCTGTCGTCGGGCCATTTCAGCTGCATTAGAAAGTTATGAACATCACAATGGGGTAAAAGTTTTCAACATAAGTACAAAATCATTTGAATACCTCTTAATCAAGAAGAGCAAGGACAATATTTTAAGACTAAGCATAATATGTTATTTGCTTGGTCATAAATTCAATGATGTGGACAGTTTGGATTGTGGGGCACTACTAAATTCCTTGTACAAGAACATGAATCTGTTATTGCATTTTATTCCTTATATTATATATATAATGCATCAAGTTTTCAGCACAAGACAAAGTACTTGGCATCATGATTCAAGGCTGAAAAAGGAGAACAGGCTTACCAAAAATGCATCCAACAGACCACATATCAACACCAGTTGAGTAGTGTGTTGCTCCAAGCAAAACTTCAGGAGCTCTATACCAAAGTGTCACAATCTACACAAATACAGAATATAAAGAGCTTACTGGATCATGCTCAGAAACTCTGTTAAAAACTAAAATTGCATTGGACCATCAGTGTCACAATCTACACAAATACAGAATATAAAGAGCTTACTGGATCATGCTCAGAAACTCTGTTAAAAAATAAAATTGCATTAGGCAATCCAACTACAGATGGTAACCAGTACCTCATGGGTGTAGCTTTTCATAGGCACAGTGAAAGCTCTACCAAGTCCAAGATCCGCAATCTTCAGTATCCCCTTCTCCTTGTCCACCAGCAGGTTTTGTGGCTTTAAATCCCTATAAACAAATTTGAGCATGAACCATGTAAGTGGAAAATGTGATGCTGTATTCATCAGATAAGTTCAGCAACAGAAATTAGACAACAGAAATCCAACCGGTGAAGGACACCATGGCCATGGCAGTGTGCAACTCCTTTGCATAACTGATACAGGAAATTCTAGAAAGAAGTAAAGAAAGCACATCAGTTCAAAAGCATCCAAAGGAGGTGAACTTCTAAACTTGGTATTAACAATCAAGAATTGCATTGACTAAACAAGTTTCAAGAGAGTAAAGGTAGAAGAGAGTGGCTCGTTGTCCATGATGTACTAAATGCTTCACTAGTCAAAATACTGTGTTGTACTGGACCTTTTTCTGAATCACAAGGACGGAATGCCAACTAAGGGGACTGGGGACCAATCTGGGTCGTCACAAGTATCAATAAACAGTGCAGGATAGTTGCTTCCAAAACTTAACTTTCTTGTCGTTAATTTGAGAAATGGTAAACACAGGCTATCACATCATCTGCCAGCTTACTGCAAATCATAATCAGTATATGTTGATTTACAATCGTTGTTAACTACTGAATCTGAGACATAATTTAATGTGCCTTTGCGTGCAGAACCAGAACTTATACAGACAAAACATACAAATTTAATTTTAAGTGCTTCGATTTTACAGTTGTTCTCAACCTATGATGATCCAATTAGATCACCTTTTGTCAGACCTGTAAACACCATTTGCAATGCGCATGCTAGTTTGCTCTGGTCATGAGGTGATCAATTGCACAGATCGATTGGAGCATGAGCAGTGGACATTTATGTGGCTTTTTTTTTCCTTCTGATCAGAATTGTACCGTTGTCATCAGAATTAAATTAAGGATGTGAATTGCAACGCACAGGCTACTTATTTCTGATCACGAAGCGCTCAATTGCTCAGAAGACCGATTACAAAATGTATCATTTTTTTTTACAGATGACAGAGGTAAACCAGGCAGCCAACTAGTAACTATACTCCCCGAGTGACAACTGACAAGAAGTGAGTGAGTAAGCAAGTAATAAGCGCGATTAGCACCTTGATGAGTGTGGCGGGGAGCGGCCTAGCGGCGGGGCCCCTGCGGTAGACGTCGAGGTACTTCTTGAGGTCGGTGTCGAGGAACTCGAAGACGAGGTAGAGGACGGGCTTGCCGTGCTTGGCGGCCTGCTCGACGGCGAGGAGGCGGACGACGTAGATGGAGTGGGAGAGGAGGTTGAGGAGCGAGATCTCGCGCAGCGCGGTGGGCGGGATCCCTTCCTCGTCCATCTCGAGGCGGGTCTTCTTCAGCGCCACCAGCTGCCCCGTCGCCTTGTCCTGCGCCTTGTACACCTTGCCGTACGTCCCCTCCCCGACCTTCTCCAGCTTCTCGTACTTGTCCACGATGTTGATCTCCATCGCCGTCGCGCCGGGCACCCCCGCGAACACGGATCGCGAACTCTCGTCGGCGGCTGCTGGTGGTGGCGGTGGATGGGGGCGAGGGCGACGCCGCAAAGGCAAACCCTAGTAGGGAGGATGGGGAGGGGGAGGAGGAGTGGGGGGTGATTTTGAATTGAGGGGAGAGAGGGAAAGGGAGCCGAAATGCGTGTGAGAGTGAATGCGACGCCGCCGCCCCGCCGCGTGGGAGAGAGAAGGGAGAGGAGAGAATGGGAGCAAGGGAGACGGAGACGGAGTGGATTCCAAATGGGCCGCTCCCGGGCAACGGTCGGGAGGAGGATGAGGCCTTCCTTCGCGCACGCGCGGGCCCACTCTGCATAGGGTGAGCGCAGCGCACAGCCCATGTGCGCCTCCTCCTCCTTTCCTTTCCAACGGTTTGTTTTGTCCAGTTGTCCAACACCACGCCGATGGTTTCGAACTTCAAACTGCCCACGTAGCATGGTGATGCAACTATGGGATTGGTTTTTCATTACCACATGTTAATTAAATTTTATATATAATGGCTAATGACGATGAAGGGATGTCCTGGTACTTGCGTGCAGTTAAATTTCATATTTCGTCTGTTCAAAATTATACGGGTTGTTTCAGTACTCCCTTCGTCTCAAAAGATACTTAATGTTTTATGATTTTTCTTAGAGATAGATTAGTGCTCAACAAAAATTACTCATGTACCTCTGTCTATCGAACATAATAAATAATGCTAATTAAGGAATAAGCCCCCTTGATATGTGTTTTTATTGTACATTCATTCCAACTAATAGGTGCCAATATCATTTTTATTACAAACTTGGTCAACGTCAAATAATGTTGAGGTAGGACAAAGCATAAAGCAATCTAGAATTTGCATGCCGGTTAGCTATCATTTGAGTAGTGTCGTGAAAATATCAGTACTAGTATAGTGCCCGTGCTAATGCCACGGGTTTATTTCAGAGATGCACATGAAAACAATCAAACGACGATATTTTTTTTTCATAGTTTAATCCAGAAACACTCATGCATATCAAGGCATAATAGGTCAGGTCTCGCATACTAAAAAATCTTGACAATACCGCAAAATGTCATTGTTGGTTTGAAATTCCAGAGACCAACAAATGAAAAGTGTACTAACAAATTGGGCTGAATGAACTCTATTCTTTTCACCGTGATGATACTATTCTTCTTTTCACCTTGATGCTTTGAATCATATAGGCGTATCCATACCCTGTGACATTAGATTTACTATCATCTCAGGAATTAATCAAGAAAACAAAATAATCAACTGCCATTTGATATGCCTAGTCCAGGGAACAACCTACCATGATAGCCGCAAAATGGTTTCAATGTTCACAGTTATGCTTAGCAAACAAGAACTAACGATATCATGTGCAGTGATCTCGACATGGTTACAACTTGATTTCTGGTCAACTTATTCGACAGGTTCTTTGTCATGAAACTCAAATTCAGAAGAAATAACGAACAGAAGGCACCTACGAGGCTATGAACAGCAGAGATTTTAGTTTTCCCAATGTTGCATAGCAAGCAAGCACTAACCAGACCGTGCGTGTGAACCTCGACAGGACTGCTGCCTGAAATGTCATCAATTTTCTCTTCATGCTTGCTCTCCTAAAACCCTTTTTTGGCAAATGAAGCCATTTAAATAAGCACAGTGCATGCAAAATATAGCTTAAAAGTTCCTCTAAAAAAAAGCTTAAAAGTTTCAATTTTCCCAATGTTGGATAGCAAACAAACACTAACCAGATCGTGCGCGTGGACCTCGACAGGATTGCTGCCTAAATTCTTATCAAGTTTCTCCTCATGCTTGCTCGCCTGAAACCAATTTTCGCCCATCCGAAGCCTTTTAAATATTCACAGTGCATGCAAAATATAATATTAATGTATATTGATTCGAGGCAAGTTAATCCAAACGTATGCACAGTGAAACACACAAATTGATGTGCAGTGATTTCATTATCCTTGTGAATCTGATGGGTTTCCTATGACACGTTGCCATCCTGACACCATTATTCAGAAGATTTTACAGAGAGATAAGGTCACTACAACGAAAGAACACACATATATATGGTAATTATGCATACAGAGCAGCAGCACTAACCAAACTACCGGATCCAATATCGGCGTTGCCCGCGCTCAACTTCTCATCATCGACAATTCCACCTCTAAACCCTCTTCTTTCCTGCAAAGAATTCACCCCAAACAAAAAGTTCTTTTCAACTCCAACGCCCAGGAAACAATACAGATCATCTGATATTCAATCTTATAATCGATATAAAAGTTAATGAAAGGGTTCTAGTGAAGAGACTCTGGCAATCTGGTATACCCATTTTCATGTGCCTGCCTCCTAGCATCACGACCTGCTTCTTCTTCCTCTCGCAGCAGGTCTTCCTCTCTCCTGGGGCTCGCCAGTGTCTAGGAAGGAGAGGGCAAGGCATTGGCGGAGCTCCTGCCCATGCTCGCGCGGCGGCAATGGAGAACCCAAATAATTGGAGAAGCTATCTGAATATCATCAGAAACACAAGGTGTCACAATATAACCTTAAATCAATGATCCAAAAATTGGCCGAAAGGAATAGCTCACCGTAATTTTAGTCTTTTCCAGTTTTGAGTCCCTTCCTTCCTCTCGCTTATTTTGATATCCTGTGCAGTACATATGATTGCTAAGTTCATGGCCGAACCCATGCGTAAATCATAAGATGAGCACCATTATTCACCAAGAAAAATAAAAATAAATGATGAATAGTGATCTTGAACTATTGGCATAACTGAATCAAGTTGAAAGCGAAAAAAATATCAAAGAAGCAATTACAGATTTACACACCCAAGCTTTGAAAGAGACTTCTTAAGATGTCTTTCCTCTGTGGAATTCTGCTAGTTCTCGATCATGGACAATCCCACCAGATCAAACGCATCGGCCTGCAAACAACCACCAATTCGCAGAATCTGTTCAGAGCCGCGCATGACTGGGCATGCTACTCGGTGTAATGGGTTTTAAACCTACTGATATACCTGAAAGGCCCTGTCGTCGAGGACGCCATCCACAGCGAACAGCGACGACCGAGTCTGGGGGCGGTCCTGCGGACGAACCACAGATCCTTGCCGTCCACTGGCTGGTGAAAGGTCTTGATGGCTAGAGGGGGGTGAATAGCCTATTAAAAATTCCTACAAAGTATGCTAAACAAGTTTATCAATATAACAAATAGCGTGATGCAAGTTTTGCTTAGCCTAAGGGGGGTTTGCAAGCCACCTATCCAATACACAATTCTAATGAAAGTCACACAACCGCACAAGTTAAACCGCAAGAGGTAAACTAAAAGGTTACTCTACTCAAGCTACTAAGCACTAGAGAAAACAACTAAATACTTGAAATGTAATACAAGAGTAGGGTAAGAAATATTTTACCGAGGGACGATGAGTTGAGCCAACCAATCAATAATTCCAAGTGATGATAATCAAGATAACCAATCTACCGAGACAAATCAATCACAATCAATGAAGTGAAGACACGATGATTTATCCCGAGGTTCACGTGCTTGCTGGCACGCTAGTCCCCGTTGTGTCCCCCTCAACCACGTGGTTCGGTGGCTAATCGGTCACAGACGAGCCTCTCAAAAGGTGCCACAAGAACCTACCAAATGACTAGGAGTTGCAACGACATGAGCAATATACTAATGCTACCTTGCGGCACTCCGCCGGGAAAGGTGCAAACCCCTCACAAGATCACGGGAGGTGGCCAAGAACAATCACCAACACTTACCACGCCTCTAAGCTGCTCCAAGCCGTCTAGGTGGCGGCAACCACTAAGAGTAACAAGAAAAACCGCAGCAAATCAATTCATCAAGTGCCTCTAGATGCAAATCAATAATTAATGCACTTAAATTACTCAATCTCACTCAAGAATCGCAATCGAATGCAAGGGAGATGAGTTGGGATGAGAGGGGAAGCTTTGGCTCAGCTCAATGTGCTCACAAGTATGTCAAATGTCCAAGAGAGTCTTCTAGGAGCCAGCCCACAAGTATATACAAGAGCCCCCGAAAGAATAGAGCCGTTGGCTCACGAAATAGCTACACTCGGGGTGACCGGACGCGTTGGTCCGGCCTGACCGGACGCGCACAGCGTCCGGTCGCTCCACCGCGACCTCCCCGATGAACGCTACGTGTCTCAGTTTAAATTTCGTTCGTTCGATCGTAACGGCCACTTGAAAGTACTCGTTCACGCACTAGGGTGACCGGACGCGCAGCTTGAATTGACCGGACGCACCGATCGCACAGCGCCTGCGCTCGCGAAGCACCGACCGGACGCGCTGCAGAACTGACCGAACGCGTTACACCCTGGCGTCTGGTTTGAGTCCAGTAAGCACCCACCACGACCGGACGCATCCGGTCGATCGTGACTGGACTCGCCACCGCGTCCGGTTAGCTCTTCGCTGATGCTGCTCCACGCCATGTTGACCGGACGCGCCGGTCCCGTGAGGCGTCGGACGCTCCGGTTAGAAACCCTAGCTGCCCCTCGCGTTGTTCGCTGACACTGACCGGACGCGTCCGGTTACGCTGAGACCGCGTCCGGTCACCTCTGTGACCTCCGTTCGCCTCCGTTTCTTCGCGTTCGGTGCAGTGGAAAATAGACGTTTCATTTCCTGAAAAGCGCTGAATCCCGCCTCGCAAGCTCGGCGGGAGGAAGAGAGGACCCCCAAACCCTCTCTACCGCTCAAACTTCATCGCCAACGTAAATGTGCTAACACCACCAAGTGATCATCGTCATGTGCAAGAGTGTTAGCATTTTCACAAACATTTTTCGAGGCGTTATTAGCTCTATCTAAATGCATATGCTCAATGAAATGTCACCTAGAGGCACATGTAGGACTAGAATTGATACGATAATTTTTTTCTTTATAGTACGACTATCTAACCTATAATGTAACTACACCCACTAGGTGTCTTGGTTACCAAAGTACAACCCCTAGCATATACCTTTGCCTTGATCATCATAGGGTTGCACCTTGTTCCTCCTTCATTACCATGGTAAGCACTTCATCATCCACACTTGATCATCATGCTTCACCATGCTATGTGCTAATCATCCTTTGCTACATACAATCTTAAACACATGATTAGCACTTGGGTATTGTCACTAATTACCAACACCAAACATAGAGCTTTCAGCTGGCTCACCGTCGACCGCACCCTCACCACCACCTGCGCGCATCCCCACAAATCAAGAACAAGCTTGCAAGTCGTAACCCTCCCGAGATATCAAATTGACATGGTAGGAAGCCGAATCGGGTGAAGAGATGCATGGCACGGTACCTTGACGGAGGGCTCGTCGTGGTTGGCGCAGTGGTAGCGGCTGTGGAGTGATCCTCCTCATCAGTGGCGAGGAGGCACCATTAGCGGGTGACACCGTCGGTGAGGTGGCGAGGTTGGGGTGGAGATTCTCCTGGTCGACGATGCACGGGGATGCGGCGCCGGTGAAGGCGGGGAGTGAGGGCGAGCCTGCAGCTTCAGGTTCTGCTTTAACATCTCCATGGCCTCTTACTGCTCTGCTGCGTATTACTCCGGCGAGGCGCCGATCCGCTAGCTGAATCAAGGGACTCGAGAGAGGTGATGAGAGGTGGCGGCGGGCAGCAGGGTTCCTCGAGCTCCTGTGCCCTGCGATGGGCGCGGCGATTGTCCCGCAGGGTTCGCTCGGGCTGGCCTGCGATGGGCAGAGCGGCGGCCCCGCAGGGTTCGACGATGTTTCATGGTTTTTTTCCGTGTATTTTTTCGGTGATCTCCATTGCTCGTGGGATTCGATCCCTCGCCGCAGGAGGGTGTGCGTGCGTGGGGCAGGTCGCGGTGTCGTGCGCATTCGAAGGCCGCGTGCATGGGACGAAGAGCGCGGGTGAGAAGCCTGCCATCACACGTCAAAGATCAACCGTACGATGTGTTTTGGTATTTTATTAGCCCTTGATTTTAATAGAGACGATGCATTTTTCTGGGTGCACGATGTTTGGAGGCTCTTAGCGGAAGACGTTTTTTTGGGGTGACCTAGTACAATTTTGATTGGTCAATTATAGTAGAGATATATAGACCTGAAAATCAGTCACACATCTAAAGTGCCATGTAGCGCGCATAGATCAAAACGCAGTGGAGCGGGCCAAAATTGGCTTAGGCGACTTTCAAAACGACTATCGATTAAAAAAGTGTTTGCACATTAACACTTCACTATATACCTCCAGCGGTGAGCGTAATACGCAAGACATGTCATTATACGAGTATCGTTGGGAGCATGGCACACAAGACACACCAAGTGAGGTCCCTCGAAAAGCTGAAACTCCACATGCCCGAGAGAGACCCCGTTAGGGCGTGTGGCAGCTATGGGCTGCCCTAGCGGACCTGACCGCTCTTCAAAAAGATAGATATCGTGTTTTCATTAAAAAAAATCTGCTATGGGCTGGCAGCACTGAGACGGGGAACGAAGGAGGCGAAGGCGGTCTCCACCAAATAGATTGGGCATGATAGAGAAAAGAGCCATGTGGAGTAGCTTGGTCTTTTCGCAATGCGCCTCTACGTTGGCATGACCTAACATGTCACGCAAGCAAAAATGGCCGTTAATGATAGACTTGTCAAAAATCTTCTCATTCCGATAGTAAAAATTTGCGAACTGATCGTAAATCAATTGGTTAGGTTTCTTGTGGTGGAATCTGCCCACCTGGGTTCAAGTCTTCTACTTGACACAGGTGCTCACATTTTGTTTCGAGTAGATGGGGTGGAATCCTGAGTGTGGTTCGATATAGCACGACCTTGCTTGGATCTGTATCTGCTTAATGTGTTCTTCTCCTATCCGTGTGATTTCTGGAGATATCGTGTTATCTTTTGGTACTTCTTTAGCAGGTTCAGACATTCAGAAGTAGTAGCTATGATTCTTGCACCATATATACTTTATTTGATGTCATTACTAACTATCAGAGGGCACTGGAATGTGACAAATTTTTTTACTATTGCTGCTGCTTATATAGCTCCTATCTGCAACATTTCCATTGAGATGGTTAGAGGGGATAGCATATAGAACTGTAAGTATAGCTCAATCCTATGTCCAGCCATTAAAATTCATAATATATCAATACACACATATAGGCATGCAATTCTAAACTGCTACCTACTAAATACTATTGTTTTATGAGGCCGTGGTGTTGGCTTAGTTGGTACAATGGTGGATATTGAACATTGTTTTATAGGGTATTAGTGACTGAAGTACTGAACCCTATGATGAGGAATTGATATGCTGAAACAACAGGTGTGAGATTTTATTTACTGAATCATTAATCGAGGGTATTTTTGAGCTGATTGTTGTACTGTAATGGAGCAGAAATTAGTGGTTGGTTACCATGCACAGACCATAGCTTTTAGTAGCAGCAGGAGAAAGTAGTGGTCGGTTGTTTAGCTAACTGCCGTTGCGGGTTTGGGTGGTTAAATCCTTGTTCGCAGAACTAAGGATTTAAAAGTTTTCATTGCAACACCCATCAATGGTGAAAGGAAGTAAGGAAATTGATTGGTGCTCCAAGTAAAGCAATTCGTTCTTTAATCATTCTTGCAACCTGAAAACAATGGAAAAAGCGCAATGCAAGAATCTTTAGAAAGATCGAGGTCCCTGTCATGATGCTATTGGCGAAGATAAAGGATGAGGCAAGGGCATGTTGTCTGGATGGTGCAAATAGCATGAGAGAAACTTAAACACAAGAGTAGTGTGCTTCATGTAGTCCTAGCTGGATGGAGCTTTTTCTCTTTTGAGCTCTTGTTTTGCCTCGGCCTTTTGTTTCCCTTGTCAACTCTACTCCCCGTTGTTATTAATCAATTGAACAGCAGAACTCCTGCTGGTGTTGTTTCAAAAAAAAATGCATTTCTATTCTTACATGCCTTTCCTTTGTTTTCTTTGTTGTCTGATTGTCCTATTCCTAAATGCAGACGGAGCAACCCTCAAGCTCACCAACAGCGACATGGTCGGACCTCTCGCCAGAGCTCCTTGGGCTTGTGTTCCTCCACCTCCCTACACGTGCTGACCGCGCGCACTTCCCTGCTGTCTGCCGCCAATGGCGCTCTTCCATGAGGCAGTGCCACCTACCACCCATGTCGCCAATGCCTTGGTCCGTGCTTCCAGGAGGCAACATTGTCAGATTTTCTCATGATCAAACCTTCCACTTGCCCGATGCTACTCGTTACCACAACTCTTGTGGCGGGTGGCTTCTCTTATCCTGGGATGACGACAGCTGCTTCATGTTGAACCCCTTCACCAATGCCACTGTGCAGCTTCCCAGCCTATCTTCATATATCTGCTACAATGAGCATGTAGAAACTGTCAATGTCCTTGCTGATGAGATGCCGGTCACATGGATGAATATCAAGGACCTAGCTGATATATCTGTAATCACGTTGATTGTGTGCTCCAAACACCTCATTGCTGCGATAGTTGCTATTAGTGGCCTTGGTACAATTGCACTTTGCAGGCCAGGGGCTGCTGCATGGTCAGTGAGTGCACATGAGCAGTGCATGTGGCTCTCAGATATGGTTTTCTTCCAAGGGAAGCTCTATGCTATTGACACCAATACTGAGGACCTTCTTTTGATTGATATTGTGGACGAGCTTGACAATGATAGGCCAAGGGTATCTCGTATTGAGCGCGTCATTGAGGGAGATCCCCACCCACCCCAAAGATATCCTCAGCCTATGCTCTGCCTCCTTGAATCCCATGGGACATTGCTGATGGTACGTAGAACAATGAACTCCAAAGGATATGTGGTATACATGTCTGGAACAAAAGTTTTCATGAATCATAGTGCAGGTAGCAGCGAGTTTGAAGTGCTCAAGGCAGACTTGAAGCATTTGTTGTGGGCTGAAGTGAAGAGTCTAGGGAATGAAGTAGCTTTGTTCATTGGGCGAGGGTGCTCCTCAGCTGTCCATGTATCTCCATATGATCTTTCACGGGACTGTATCTTCTTCATGGATGATTACACTGATCACAGTGATGGCCGGTGTTTGAAAACGACAACATATTGTGGTCTGTATGACATGAAAGACGGGACGGTCTATTCTCTCTTGTGGATGGTATCATGGAAGAGTGAATACATCCCTGCAACCTGGCTTTTCTCTGAAGGTACTCATATTGACCCTTTTTTTATTGCAAGCTCTATCAATAGATAAAATAAACACTTTGACATTTTCTTAGCAAAATTGAAATATTTCTCCTAGACTTTGCATATGGTTATAGCTCCTTAACCACATGTTTAGGTAGTTAGAAGAAAATTGCATGTTTCTTTTACCTTAGCTGGGCCAAGATTTTTCTTATTTTGGAGTCCAGGGAGCTGGTGTAGGTGTACAATTAATAAATCATCAAACACACATAAACTTTTCTTACTTCAGTGTTACCTCTTATTGACGGTTTTGTAGATGAGAGTCGTGTTATGTGTATGCAACTATGCATTATATGGAAGGGAAGCATCTTCATTGTGATTTCTGTGGTCTTGTGATAGAATGCCCTATGAAAATGTGCCATCTTTGAGACATCTCTCCTACCTTGGCTGTTTGAAGCGGAAAGAATCACTTTACCTTGTGCATCGTACGTCTTTATCATCTGATTCACACCTTTTCAGCTATTTTGGCTGATACAGGTAAGATGGACAAGTTGCGTACAACAGAGGAACACCTTCAGGAGCTTGTGGAACCTCCTACGACGCTTCTATGTTGATGGACCTGTGCTTCCCAGAACTCACCGCCAAAAAGAAAGAATCCCTGGTAAAACGCTGAAGGCCTGCTTGCTATCACTGGGAAGACTTGCCCTTGTTGCGTCTTGCTTCATTTTGGTGTCGTCGGTAGTGATACTTTTCAGACACCCGTTGTAATCGATTAATGGTGCTGCTTACATTCTGCATATTACTGCTCTAGAAACATGTGATTTGTGAACCCTTTGATATGGACTGGGTCAGTGACTCACTGGGATCTTGGTATCTCTGCGTGAGGGAAGAGGAAGGGTCCGACTTGGGCCAATGAGGGCTACGGCCTAGAAAGGAAGCTGGAGAGGAAAACGGCTACCAGGCCCGAGTTGGGCTAAAAAAAGGACACGGGCTTAGAAGATTTAGCCCAGAATGACAGCACGACTACTGAGCGTCTGAGCTATGAGGGCTCGAGTATGTGTTATCGAGTAGTGCGATACGGTCCTCAGCCCTTGTGGCCATAGTAGCTCCGAAGATGCTAGCGACGTCCATCGCCCAGGACGCAGCTCCCACCAGCCACAACCGCGGCTTGGCGTCATGGTCCACGGCAGTCCGATCTCAGGCTGCTCATACTAACAAAACAACGAAGCTGTATCCTGCCTTGCCCATTGTAACAGAGAAGGGGAGAGCGTGCGCTCATGTCCGCACCGCCATCCCTTGGTCTGAGAAGGATGAAAGGTAGCAGAAAGGCAAGGCAAGGAAGAGACACTGAGGCAAGAAGGGAGATACAACACTTGATCTACTTTAGAAATGTCCAGATGTAATACTTGCAACATACGTATGAAGACAGATGAAACACTTAAAATATGCGTATGAAACACTTGCAAAAACACCTAAAAAAACACTTGAAACCATTGCAAACATACGCATCATCTAAATAAAGCACTTGCAACATATTTGTGAAACATATGCAACATCCAGATAAACACTCTTGTAACGTACGTATGAAAAAATAGATAGAAAAATTAGGAACAAACGTTTGCAACATACATGTACAACCATTGCAACACATGCAACATCCTAATCATACTTTTGCAACAAATTTCTAAAACATCTGCAACACTTGAAACAGACGCTTGCAACATATGCTGTCAAGCGCAACATCTACTTACTGTCTATGAAATGGAGGCTTGCCGGCGTGTGGAGTTCACCGGAGGCAACCGCGTCGTAGCCACCATCAACCAACGCCACCATCAACCAGGTCGACTCCGCTTACCACGAGGCTGGCGGGGACCCCTTTGTGGCCGCTAGTATACTGGGCTCCACGCAGGATACACAACCCCTGCAGCCCCTGCAATCGTAGTCCCCCCACCACCGGATTTCTTGTCGCGCAGTGCATCTGGTGGAAGGAGCAACGAGGCAAAATGGGGAGGAGGCGCACGGTGCATGATGCGGGCGAGCAATGTGATTGGGCGAATGGCGTGAGCGGTGCCGCACGATGTGGACGAGCGGCGCGAGCGGGTTGGTCCGTCAGGACGGACGGACGGACGGACGCCAGGTTTAATCATTACCGTAGTAGCTCTTTCGTGTGTGGATTCCAACATTGCTCTCAAAGTGATCTTCTTTGAGAGCGTTACAGTACCACAGTATCTGATATGATGGTAACAGTTGCCGTGTTTGACTACTTTGACTTGACTACGTAAGGCGTGTGAGGAGTTGTGGCGTTGACGTTGGACTTGGACTTCTCAATCTAACTACATCTTCTTTGCGGCACCTGCACCACGCGTTTAGCGATAGTAGCGATCCATTACGGCATTACCCGGCCCGCACAGTTTCGTGGCTGAACTGAACGTCTGAACTGTACAAAATGTTTTGTTTTTGTTGCTAGCATATGTAGCGCTCCTGTTCCTCTACAGTAAGGACCAGCAAAAACCTGGGGCTGCGAAAGACCTGGAGCAACTTCCTTAGGTCCAGTTTTTTTTAATAATGAAATAGAAATTTCCCAGCCTTCACATCAATTTTATGTTTTAGCCGTTTTCTTATTACAATAGCTGCAATCACAGCAAAAGCGAGCTCACAGTTCACCAAACAAAATCACAAAATAGTGATTCAACACCTTTAACATAATCTACGTGTAAACCTCTATCCTTATCTAGCAAAAATCTCTACTGATGTTGTGATCTCCAAACCACGGTAAGCATTAATTCCGCACAACTTCCCGAGTCTCCACCTTTTGTAATAATACCTAAAATCTTGTCCAATGCGTGGCCTTGAATAAAACCCGCAGATAAGATGGTACCCTTTGCTTATCAAATACAATGTCGTTTCAACTTAGCCATAAAGCCCAACATAAGCACAAAAACCCCCACCAAAATTTGATGTTTTATCATTTTGTCTACTCCATTTACCCAAGAACAGAACATATGTGTGCAACATTGAAAGGAGGGTGTAAACCAAAAGTTATAAAAAATAATTCTCCAAAGGAATTTTACACAAGGACAATAAAAAATAGATGTTGTATTGTTTCTTCCTTTGAACAAAAACAATAAATTTTGCTCCATTGCCACCTCCTTCGAATTAAGTTATCCTTGGTAAAAATAACCCTCTTATTTAATAATCAAATCAAAATCTTAATCTTTAAATAAAAGGTAATTTGAGCCTCCAAAGAATCTGGTCGTGTACAATCGCAGCATAATCAATAAGGGGCTTATACATAAATTGTACTGTAAATTGTCCATCTTTTGTTTGGAGCCACCTAAATGAACCATTTTTATCATTCAAAGTAATACTAGCAATTCTTGCCACCAACATGCCATGCTAGTATCTTATTTCCCACTAGTGCTCTTTGGAAATATACATTTAGGGGGTATTTGGGTGCAGGGACTAAAGTTTAGTTGGTGTCACATCGGATGTTACATGGGGTGTCGCACGGGATGTTTGGATACTAATAAAAAAATAAATTACAAATTCCGTCAGTAAACCGCGAGACAAATTTATTGAGACTAATTAATCCGTCATTAGCACGTGTTTACTATAGCACCACATTGTCAAATCATGGACTAATTTGGCTTAAAAAATTCGTCTCGCAAATTAGTCTCAATCTGTGTATTTAGTTTCGTAAATAGTCTATATTTAATACTCATGCATGTGTCTAAACATGTGATAGGGACTAAACTTTAGTGGAGTTGTACTCATTACATTAGCCACAATATCATTTTTTCTATGCACACTGTAATAGAGACCCGGATATTGTTCACTTAAAGGATGATTTTCTAGCCATTTATCTTCCTGAGACCTTACTTGTCTCCCTTAGTTCACCTTATGTTCTCCCTTGTTAAGGAAGTGAGGCTTAACCTTCATCAAACCAGTCTAAGATTAGGAATCACCGGGTTTATTTTTCACCCCTGTTTGGACCTTAAATATTTATTTCTCATTAAATGTTACCAAACCCCATCCTTGTTAATTAAATGGAAAAGCCATTTACTAAGAAGACATTTATTCTGCACATCAAGATCTTGTATCCCAAGACCCCCTTGTTCTTTAGGGCGGCAAAGAATATTCCATTTTCATAGCTAAGCTTGTTAAGCATGAGTTAATTAAAACTAAACGGCCACCATAAGATAAATGCTTCCCTTTTCAGGAACTGAGCTCCTTTTCGAACCTATTCTATACTTCTCTCCAACCTTTATTACTAATCTTCTTACGATGCATTAGTATGCCGAGATATCTAAAGGAAATGAATCAAGACCACAGCCAAATACATGAGAGTATTGTTCTTAAAAATCTCTCGCTTCTCCGCCATAACAAAAAAAAACCCCCCACAATTAAATTAATTTTGAGCCTCGATAATTGTTCAAAGCACGTACATAACAATAGCTACATGTTCTTTGCTTGCTCAAAATCATGTCCCATAAAAATAACCGTGTTGTCTACATATTGCCATAAAGAAAGTCCCGGGCGCATGTTAAGTGCATTCTGACTTCTTCTGAGTCTGCGAGAACTGTCTTTCCTGGGGGACTGAAAACTGGCGCATGGGGACCGAGCCGTAGCTCGGTTGGTGAGCTCTCCCGGAGTGGAGGCCACCGGTCATGGCTCAGAGCCTGCTCGAGCCAGTTCACGTGCAAGCCTCTTCGTTAAGGTGTTTGTGTACTAGGGTGTGTGTAAGTTTGTGTGCGTGTGGTGGTGTGTGTTAATGTGTAAGTTCAGATAGTACAGCTTGTACTTGAAGAGTTGAGTCATAAAAAAACTGGCGCATGATTTGATATTTACATAGTACTCCCTCTATCCCGGTTTATCTGTCGTTTTCGGTTTTCGTACCACAAGTTTGACTCGATTTGTAGAAAATAAGTGCAACATTTGTATTTCCAAATAAATTTATTAAAAAACTAGATTCGAAGATCTTTCTAATGATACCAATTATGTATCATAAATATTAATGTTTTTAATATATATTTTGTCAAAGTTGTTTCTCAAAAAATAAAAGCGACAGATATTTTGGGATGGAGGGAGTAGACGACAGCAACGACGACTTTGAGTCGTGTCTGCATGCGTGATCAGTCTGATCAGAGTGCGAAGACGACCGACTCGATCGCAGCTAACAGCTAGCATGCAAGAGCCGCGCAAGACTCCTAGTGTTTTTCTCTTGAGATTATCAGCTAGATCAATCAGCCATTCAGCAATATTTTTCTCTAAAAAAATCAGCTAGATCAGCCAGATTTCAGCCAAACGAACAGGCTGCCAAAACTTATGGACTCGGCAAGTCTTCCAGCCACCACTCCTCACTGTGCCTTCAAATTCAATGTGTCTGGTATAGGTATATAGGACCTGATCTTTCCTGCGTCGTATGTGGTTGGCAGGTTGGGGTTCAATATCATTGACGCGTGCAGCGTGCTTGCCGGTTGCCGGGGTCCGTTGGGAACAAGTTGTTAGTCTGTGAGTCTGTGACCATTGCTTCGAACCTTCGATGATATGTGACCCGGCCCCTTCGACAGTCCCATGGGTTCTCAATATAGCTATTCATCATCATAGCTCATTAATTAAATTGATGCTAAATGTTGTGTTCGTAAGAATATCTTGCCAATATTATTTTGAGAACTGAAGTAAATAGACGGATAACGTTTTGGTTGATGGATTTAGGACTTCCCATGTATGCCACTTTGTATATTTTTCTTTTCATTCATTCTCTAACTAGCCCCCATCAACATGTGGTTATGCACTGGCTACTAGAAATATCTTATAGAAGTAAATATTAGAAGTTCACGTTAAGCACCTGCTCCATCCGTTCCAAATTAGAAGACATTTTGACATTTCTTAATACATAGTTTTTATTATATATCTAGGTGCATAATAAAAGCTATGAATCTAGAAAAGCCAAAACGTCTTATAATTTAGAACAGAGGGAGTATAATAACTAATTAAATAACTTATCTTTGGGAATACATTTCTAGTCATTTTCTAACGCAATACTCATGTATTGTGATGAACTTATCAATTTTCTATATGTTTTTTCTATCTATATATATCCATAGTTTTTCTTTGATCCTTCTGTATGTCATTCATGTGTGTCGTTCCTTAGATTAAGTTATGGTGTCTTGTATTGTAACCAATGTTTCACTACATCATGAATCTAAATTTTGACGATATTCTTAGTTGCTAAAAATACTTGTTAAGTCAGAAATTCTTCTGCTTATTGTAAGTTTTATTTAAAACTCCTTTGGTATTTTGTTAGAACTAAGGATTTCAGGCCATAGATTTGATTTCACTCTTGATTTACTATGATCGCATAGATGGTCGTTTAAGTCCGCACTATGCCGCTCAAGATCGATGGCAGAGCTAGCTTGAAGTGAGATCAAGGAAGGATCAACAATGCCAACTCAAGCAGATATTAATATTTAAGCATAGCAATCACTCTCCATGGAGGCCATCCTCACATTTGGTCCGCATTAACCTTCTCAATTGTTCAAGATGTTAAATTTTCTCTATCAAAAATTATACAGGTAGTTGAAAGGTCTTGATGGCTAGAGGGGGGTGAATAGCCTTTTAAAACTTTCTACAAAGACAAGCTAAACAAGTTTATCAATATAACAAATAGCGAGATACGAGTTTTGCTTAGCCTACGAGGTGTTTGCAAGCCACCTATCCAATTCACAATTCTAATATATTTGCACTCAACCGCGCAAGTCAAACCGAGAAGGTAACTACAACTACAACTAGCAAGCTACACAAAAGAGTTACTCTAGCAAAGCCAACTAGCTAGCAAAGATAACTAAGAAAGTAATGCGGAGTTAAGTTAGGAGAGTTTCACCGAGGGACGAAGTATTGAGCCAACCAATATGATCAACAATGAATACCAAGACAACCGAACACCGGGATCAATCAATCACAATATGAAAGTGATGACGCGAAGATTTATCCCGAGGTTCACGTGCTTGCCAGCACGCTAGTCCCCGTTGTGTCCCTCTTCACCACGTGGTTCGGTGGCTAATCGGTCTCACACCGAGCCTCTCAAAAGGCGTCACAAGAACCTACCAAATGGCAAAAGGTTGCAATGACACGAGCAATTTACTAATGTTGCCTTTGGCGCTTCGCCGAGGTAGGCACAAACCCCTCACAATCACCGGAGGTGGCCAAGAACAAACACCAACTCTTGCCAATGCCTCCAAGCTGCACCAAGCCATCTAGGTGGCGGCAACCACCAAGAGAAACAAGAATCCCGCAGCAAATCAACCATCAAGTGCCAACTAGATGCAATCTCACAATGCAAATGCACTTGGATCACTCAATCTCACTTCGAATATGCAAAGAAGCAAGAGAGATGAGTGGGAGGGGAGTTGCTTAGCTCAAAGTGCTCATAAGTATGTCAAATGTCCAAGAGATGGAGCCTTGAGCCGGCCAACGAGTATTTATAGACGTACCCCTTTGAATATAGCCGTTACGCACTTGAAACAGCCGAAGTCGCACTGACCAGACGCGCTGGTCAAACTGACCGGACGCGCCGATCGCACAACGGCTACTTTCGCGAACCACCGACCGGACGCGCTGCACGCAACGACCGGACGCGCGAAGCTCGACCGGACGCGCTGGTCCCGTGACGGACCGGACGTGCTGGTCAAGCCTGAGCAGCGCACAACGAAACAGCGACCGGACGCGCCGGAGAACTGACCGGACGCCACAGTGCCAGCGTCCGGTTGGAGTCCAGTAAGCTCCCTGATCGACCGGACGCGTCCGGTCGACTGTGACCGGACGCGCCACCGCGTCCGATCAACAAACCGAAACACGCGAAGACGCTGAACGCTGACCGGACGCGTCCGGTCCAGCGTCCGGTCACCACTGTGACCTCCGTTCGCCTCCGTTTCTTTTCCGTCTTCCGGCGCAGTGGAAAAAGTTGTTTCAACTTCTCGAAAACACCTGAATCCCGCCTCGCAAGCTCGGCGGGAGGGAGAGAGGACCCCCAAACCCTCTCTACCGCTCAAACTCCACCGCCTTCGCAAACGTGCTAACACCACCAAGTGATCTCGTCATGTGTGAGTGTGTTAGCATTTTCACAATCATTTTTCGAGACGTTATTAGTTCTATCCAAATGCATATGATTATGAAATGCACACCTAGAGGCACTTAGGAGTTCAATAGCCGCGTCATTTCCCTCTTTATAGTACGGCTATCTATCCTATAATGTAACCACATCCACTAGGTGTCTTGGTTACTAAAACACAACCCTTAAGCATATACCTTTGCCTTGATCACGTAGGGTTGCGTCCAAATCCAAGTGTGGCTATCATGATCACCATGTCCGTCTTGCCACCAACCTTGGAATGTACTAATCCTCATATGCTATATACAACTTAAGCATAGGATTAGTACTTAGGCATTGTCACTAATTACCAACACCAAACATAGAGCTTTCAGTGGTAGTATTTTTTTAAAAAAAGTAGAGCGTGCTTACAATTGTATTATCAATAATATGTCATAATGTTTTAGTAAAAGTATACAAATTTATCTAAGTAACAACTTACATAAAATATTGTCATGGGTATTTAATATAATTTTAAACTACGTTGTTAATGCCATTGGTATATGAGTCGTTCGTTAGTGGAATATTTTCTTATAATTATTGAAACATAGAAATAAATATTTATCGCTCGTGCATCTATGTATATACTTGATTTACTTGATACACATGTATGTTTACTTTAATCTATTTTTTTTATATGTCACTAATCTAGTTTTTTACATGTTAATAGTAAGTGGATGTTTGAGCGAAATATATTTGTGGTTATTCAACTTTTTCATAATAGTAATTTAGACATAGATTTAAGTTGATATTTTAGTTTACATTTCTTTAATGACGGTATAGAAGTTGCAATTTAGATGAAAAGTAAATGGGTTATTGAGATTATCTAATTTAATGGTTGAGTGGGTAATTTAGATGAAGGGTTACTTGAGTATGTTTCATATTGGCAGAAGTGGGTAGTTTAGATATAGATTTAAGGGCTAACTTTATGTTGTTCTCCATAATAGCAGAGGTGGGTAACTTTTTAGAAAATAAAGTAGATCCAAAAGCTCTTGTTATTAATAATGATGTTTAGAGTCCACCGAATTTATGGCATATATATCTATTCTTTATCCAAGAGGCGTCCGAACACAGCTCCCACCTAGCCCTGTAAAGTTATCTGGTTCCACTTGTAACTCCCACCTAGCCTGTAAAGTTATATGGTTCCACCCATAATAGCGGGGACAGCCCGTGCCCTGCTGCACGCACAGGCGGGACCGTTTGTGCCCCTGTCGCCATCCCCCTCTGCTTTCTGCCCTTGTCGCCACGCCGCGTTCCATCCCTCCACTTTCCACGCACATGCACGACGCCATGTGGGTCCCATTGTAACATGTGCAACACCAGATCTACTTTTGCAACATCCAGATGAAACACTTGCAACATATGTTCGAAACAACAGAAACACTTGCAACATCGTCTCAAACACCAGAAAACACGTGTGTACCATTACAAAATATATGCAACATCCAAATAAAATGCTTGAAAGATATGTTTGAAGCAACTGAAAACACTTAAAACATACGCTTGCAACCATGCATATATATGCAACATCCAGATCTACTTTTGCAACATCTGGATGAAACACTTGCAACATACATCTGAAACAGATAAAACAGTCGGAACGTACACTTGAAACATACATGTATAGCCATTGCAACATGTGCAACATCTCGATCTATTTTTGCATCACTGATATAAAACACCTGCAACATACCTCTGAAACATTTAAAACAC
This sequence comes from Saccharum hybrid cultivar R570, assembly GCA_038087645.1. Lineage (NCBI taxonomy): Eukaryota > Viridiplantae > Streptophyta > Magnoliopsida > Poales > Poaceae > Saccharum > Saccharum hybrid cultivar. The sequence continues at coordinate 29,702,521 of JAQSUU010000804.1, forward strand.
TTGAAACATATGTTTGCAACATGTGTTTTCAACGTAATATCTTCTTGTTGTTTGAGAATAGAGGCTCATCAGCGCATGGTGTTCACCGGTGTAGAGCTCGCCGCTCCGGTGGAGAAGGACATGGTAAGTCCAGTGGAGAAGGCCGCGGCGGGTCCACGCGCTAGAAGGCGGCGGCGGGCGAGAGGCGCGGTGGAGAGGGGGGAAGATGGGCTGCTGCACTCTAGTGCTGTGGAGATGCTGGCTGGTGGAGCGGAGCGGCGGTGGAGAGGGAGGCGCGGTGGAGAGTGTGGTCGCCGAGGCGACGTGGGCGCGTGGCGGAGTGTGGTCGTCGAGGCGGCGTGGGCGTGCGGTGGCGTTGCGTGAGGTGAGTTTTTCTTTAATGGTTGAAGGCGAGTGCGAGTGGATGAGCAGATAAGAATTACCATCGGGGGCAGTCCTTGGGCTAGCACGGGCGGCCCACCATCGGGAGCGTCCGGCGCGGACGGACGCCCTATACCCAGAATTACCGAAATTTTATAGAATTTATGTTTTTTTTTCTTGTGTGTCTCGTGAGAATTAACGCATAGGCTCATAATTTGATGTCAATGTATCTGCTCTGTAATCCATGGCAGACGTTTCCCATTTTAATGTACCATATTCCACAATAATATTCCTTCAAAGTCCGATTCCTAGAAATAACAACCTAAAATAATAAATACTGCCTTTTAATTTTAGGATAACAAAACAATACAACATCACACATATAAATCATTTGCAAACCATTGCACAGTCGAAGGATCAGATACGCAATAAAAGAAAATATATACATATTTATCACATGCAGTTGTCTAAGGTATGATATACTTTATAATGACTAACGCCCTGATCCCAAGTCCATAGCAACTTTCTTCTCAATGCTGAAAGTTTCTGTAGTAATAGCCGAATGACCATAGAAGGCTCCCCAAGCAAGCTGTAAAACTCTTCAGAATTTGCATGTGCCCATGGATGTTGCATGACCTTCCTTAACCTATCAAGCTTTTCTGCAATCTCCTTCATTGACGGCCTATTCGCACCGCTCATCTCCAAGCAATGCTTTGCTAACTCTGCAATCTCCCCCAAACACTCCACATTCTCATTTTTCTTGATTTGATCATCTAGGGTGTCCTCAAGCTTGTTTTCCATCATCGCGTACAAAAACATCATTGTCAGACTCTTTTCATCCTCAGGTCCTTCGAGGTTAAATGCCTTCTTGCGCGTGAGCAATTCAAGGAGAACAACTCCAAAACTATAGACATCACTCTTATATGTTAGCTGGCATGTTTGCATGTACTCTGGGTCAAGGTACCCACAAGTTCCTTGGACAAGCGTGACAAACTGTGACTTATCGCTTGGTGCCAAGATAAACGCACCAAAGTCAGAGACTTTAGCCATGTAATCGCCATCTAGGAGGATGTTGGTAGATTTGACATCACCATGGATGATCGGTGGAGATGCACAAGAATGAAGGTAAGCTAAGGCATCTGCAGACTCAAAGGCAATCTTCAAGCGAGTGTCCAAGGAGATGTGTCGGCCGTGGTTGCGGTGGATGAGATCAAACAATGTTCCATTTGCTACGAACTCGTATACCAGCATGGGAACTTCAACTTCAAGGCAGCAACCAAGGATCTTGACGATGTTCTTGTGATTGATTTGGGATAGGATTAGCATTTCTTTGCCAAATTCTTTCTTTTGTTGCTCATCGAGATTGTCATGCATCTCTTCACGGCTACTTCAACATTGCTCTTCAAAACTCCCTTGCAGTTCATCAAAACCGTGTGTGGCTTGCTGTAGTTCTTCTTTCGGAGAAGATTCTGAATGCAACACCTTGTTGTGACTTCATCTCCTCGAATAGCATCATACCACCATGCTGCCGGAAATACTTTTGCTTGATGCAGTGTAGCTTTCGTCTTTCTCGGATTAAGTATGCAGTATGCACAGGTGGAGAGAATCACAAGAACGACTAGACCAACACTTACACCTGCATGATTATAGATGCAAACTGATTACATCGCATATAATTAACCCTTCTCGGCCAGTCAATCAATCAATCACTAAAATATGCCAAATGCTATCACAAGTGAACCAAAAAGGAGGGAAAACAACAAGAGTAGGATCGGAGGCTTCAATTCCTCGACGGCAAGTTCGCAACCTACCAACAACTGGAGCCACCCAAGCTGACTTTTGGTTTTGCACACATAGGCCATTGATCATACTTTTTCCTTGAGGGCATGAACAAGTGAAACTCCCCGCGGTATTTTTGCATATCCCAGAGCACGGGTAAGCAACATTATCCAGACACTCATCAATATCTGAAAATCGCAAGACGTACTCCATGAAGAGGAGAGAAATAAACAGAAAAAAATGTATATATATAGCAGGTACGAAAAATAATCGGCTTGCATTGAACAGGAGGAATTGAAACACCTTTGCATCCGTCGACGATGTACGGGTTGCCTTGGTATCCACCGGAGCACCTACAGTGGTACCCTTTCTCATTGGTGACACAGTCGCTGTTGTTGCTAACACACGCGTAGGTCGCCGTGTCATTTTTTTGCTTCTGCACACGAATTCCGTGCAATCCCCCATTCCATCACCACCGGCTTCTGCGAGTTATCCGTGTCATAGAACACCGTCGAGGTAAGATAAGTGGTGCTGAAGTTAAAGGCCGCGGTTTCCATCACTGCAATATAGTTGCAAGGGTAGGTCCTCCATATTTCACTGGTGTTGTAGTACTCGTTGAAGAAACTCGAGTAGTGCCGCACGCCTTTGGGCAGATCTGCCTGGCAGCACCCAGCACCGGAGCATGAGCCGTTCTTGGGTGTTGTGTTGTTGCATGTTGACGAGCAACCGATTATATACTGATGCATATAGATTCAGTGTTTGAGCATGCCATGAAACACACGTATATATACAGAGAAGGGAAAGAACGCGTATTTATGTAGCTACTTACGGAGTCGCTCAGCATGTAAGCGAGACTGTTGCACCCGATGACGATGACCTTGTTATCTTCTGCCGACAAAACATAGGTGGAAACGCTCAATCTTTCGTTGTTGTACAACATCCCCTGGGTGGACTGGTCGTAGCACTGCCGGGAGATCCCAGACTTGAGCCAGGCCTTGCCGTCGGGGACGGAGAACTTGATCACCTCGAAGTCGCCGTGGAACAGCTTGGTGGTGCCGCCCACGGTGGTGCAGTTGAGCAGGAAGCCGTCGTGGATCGAGCACTGCGGCTCCAAGCCGAACGGGTACGGGACCTCGACGTCACCGCACCTTGTTGCGCAGCCGGGGCTCCGTGCGCCCTGGACATCCACTGCGGTGGCGGCGAGAAACCACGCGGCCGCCGGAAGGCAGAGCAGAAGAAACGGAAGCCGTATGAGCTCCATCTCCATATGCTAGTGCATGCACTAGTGCTGTAGTGTGTGCCCCTTGCTCGGATGCAATTTATTTGGGCTTTTGGTGCTTGCGTGCCATAAGGGTTAGAGGCGGATTGACCGACCTTGCTTAGCTTGTGACTACGCCTGTGCTAGAATTAATGTATAATGTAATAAATGTATTTTTGGAATAAAAAGATGGTTGAGAGATGTGACAAGATGGTGCCACTATTCCTGTCGGGGCCTATGTCAGGAATTGGAATACTGGCGACAGGAAATTAGATAACAAATCTTGTCGGTTTATAATTCCTGACGGGAATTTCTGTGGCCGAACTGCTAGGAACTGAAGTTTGACTAGTCAACCAAGAGCTGTCAGGATTCGCTATCAGGAAAAGTTTCCTATCGGTCAGTTGTTAGGAAAAGATGATCTTTCCTATCAGGAATAATCTTGTCTTTGGCAGTGAGGACGCCCACACGTTTATATATCTTTCAATATAAAGTGTATTTCATATAGTTAAAAGACAAGTTTTATAAAATTTGACTAACAATTATTCGAGTTATATACAAGATTAGGACATAAATAAAGCTGGTAAAGTATGTTGATACTTATCCTTAGCAAATAACAGTATATTGTAAGACCACCTTGCAAGCTCGATCATAAAAACCATAGGTTCAGCCGTTTTAATTTTGTTACAAAAGCATGATACTAAGTTGTAATTAGATATTAATTAAAGGATTGCCATCCATCTTTTTCGCTTGTTACTCCCACATTCTACTCCCAAATCAACAATGATGACTTCGTGCATGTTTATTGTCTCAAGAAGTAGTTAATTCAACAAGTTTATTGTCCCAAATCAACGAGGCCGCAACCTCACTGGAAGCCGAAGAACTAGGGTGGGGCTGACAGTTGCCATATGGGTGGTGGCACGTCGAAGCAAGACGGGACAGTGGAAGCTCTGAGCAAGATTAGGTGGCAGCAGCGGCCCTAGCCCTGGCTCGTAGGGAGCTTGGGTGGCAGCGGTTGCGGTCTGAAGGGAGCTAGGGAGGTCACGGCTCCGAGTGAGATTGAGCACTTGTGGTGGCAATTCGGAGGGACGAACTAGGGGTGGCAGCCCAACATGTAGGGGCATGGACAGCGCATGGTGGCCGGTAAGGAATTCAAAGCGGTCCGTATGGAATTTTCCGTTTTTATCAAAACAACTGATGAAAAACAGTCACAAAATGGCAACTTTCATGTTTGACAAAAATAAAAGCTGTCAAAAAATAATATCTTAATACAAAACGATATCTGTCGATATGGAATTTTACTATATCGCTTTCACCCCTAATGCAAGTGGTAACATCCAAGGATATGTAGGAAATGTTTGAAACATAAAAATGTCCTAGTTTATGAATGTGGCACCCAAATTAAAATTCGAAGGTGTAGTTACTGCATGTACAGTAATTAAACTTAAAGATACTAATATATTTTATTACAAACTTGGTCAAAGTTAAATAATATGTATCGCGGTAGCACAAAGCGTAAACCAATCTATAATTTGGAACACATGGACTACAAATTTAAGGGCGTTTTTTTTTTAGTTTTGATGTGACCATTCCCTACTTGGCGCTTGAGTAGCGTCAAAAATATGGGTATGCAACTAATATTTCCAAACTAGAGAAATAAAGTGCTAATTTCTTGTTTTTTATTTTTGAAAAATCTCGCTTCTGTTTTAGTGGTTAACATGAACTTTTGCACTAGTTAGTTTACAAGTGGGGATTCTAGTTATAGCCCAAGCTGCCTGATGGGCCGTAGCTAAGAGGCCCCTTGCCTTATTTCCTTGCGGCCCACAGATTTTTCTTCCTCTAACTTTCCTGCTATGCATCATGGTTGGTGGTCGATGGGCTCCGTCAAACTGGATGCAACATTCCAAGCCGAACTTCTACCGCTACTGTCATGGTTACCATGACTTTTGCGAAATTTTGTTTTTCTTTCCTGAACTCTAAAATCGGGTAAACCACCTCCCTGAACTTTTAAAACCGTTCACTTTAGCTCCCAGACCAGTTATATGCGGTTTTCAAAGGCGGTTTTGTCTTTTTCTTTTTTATTTATTTCGGCTGAATCTATGAAAAATCATAGTAAATCACAGAAAAATTATAAAATAGAAAATCCAATTTCGTTGTACTCCACATCAGTAGATCTACACAGTGAACATATAATATGGTATGTTTTAGTATAAATTTTTTTGTTTTAGCTTTAGATCTATGTTATTCTATAATTAATTCATAGCTGCAGTTTCTATGGTCTAATTATGGAAAAAAAATTTATGGTGGGCTAATTATTGTATGCTTAAACTGTAGCAAAGTTTTCATACTCATTGGATCATGTATAACTTAGTTATAGATTTATTTAGGTGTATGCTTGTTAAAAAATATTTATAAATCTATAACTAACTTACTGGCATATATATGGGCAACACCATGTATTGATGTATTCATGTATACTGCTAGCTAGCAGTGGTGGATCAAGGATAAAAGTTTAAGTGGGGGCTAAGTTTGAACTATTCAGAAGACACAAAGCTATGATTTTAGCAAAACTAAGCTCTAAACCTCCCATTCCTGCCATCATCTTCAACCTCAAACTCCTTCTAGCCTTCTCACATGGCTAAAAATTCAGGGGGGCTCCATGGCGTGGCTGCGGTAGGGGGCTTGAGCCCCCCCAGCCCCGGTGGCAAATCCGACCCTGCTATAGCTAGTACAAGTCTAGAACAAACCATATCAAGGAAGAACTAGTTACCATAAGAAAGGAACAACGTGTAAAGCTGTCACTCCATCTTTTTAGCTGGAAATAAGTGCACATACGTACCGATCGAGAATAGTCGTTGCTGAAAAATTGCAACCATCGCATGCATCTAGTCAGCCATGAAAAAAAGATGGTGCTGCTATTGCGTATTCGTTGTGTGACCACGTTAACATTGTCATCGTAGTTGACTTGGCATCGATCAGCAGAGCAGTTCTTGGCATGCACTTTTTTCTACTTTCACAAACATGCATGGTGGTAGAAATCAACGCATCACATTCCCATCACAAACATAGCACTATACTGAATTTGGGCCTTATTAGCTTGTAGAAGTAGATAGAAACAGAAAAAAGAGAGAACACAGGTTAGTTTTCTTGAACTTTTCTACAATTTCGGAAAGAAAAAGTGCACAAGATAATTAGTTGCACTAGCTGCATGTCTTATGCGTCTACTACATATATGGTTAGTGGCGGATCTAGGATAAAAGTTTAGGGGGGCTAAGTTCAAACTGTTCAAAAGACACAAAGCTATGATTTTAGTAAAACTAAGGCCTAAACCTCCTATTTCTGCCATCGTCTTTAACCTCAAACTCCTCCTAACCTCTACCACAGCTAAAATTTCAAGGCCCCCCCCCCCCCCCCCCCACAAGCCCCGGTGGCAGATCCGCCCCTGTATACGGTTAAGCTACTATATATTGGTAACCAATTATATTACTCCATACTAGGGAGAGTACAAAATTGAATTTACACCATCTACATCATGCATATGCTGCTAGAGTGGGATTTTTGGGTCAAACAAATTAACTATTGTGAAAAGGAAGTTTGCACCATAATATATAATAGCATCATTCGATCAGGAACCATATGTGGTAAAACAATATCATGGGCAACTTTTTTAGTTAGGTCCCTAGTTTAGCACACATGGTCACTGGCCCATCACTATAAGGTGTGCAAATTTAGGACCTGGACATGGTGCACGTAAAAGTAAATAATTTTTGAACTTCCAAATTGCATGCCGGTCTGGTTTTCAATCTTGAATTACAGAATCGGGTAATATGTACCGTTTAACTATCGAAACTAGATAAATTTGGTCATATAAAACTTATAAATTATTTATTTTTAATTACATCAGAAAAAAATAAAGCTAGTACTAGTATATTCTTCTAAAATTGTATCTATCTGTTGGTGCTATATTTAGAGTTATTTGAACCTTATTCATTGTAATAAATAATGAGCATGAGTACGAGAAATAAAGCAATAGGAACAAAAATAAATTAGTTTTAAATAACTATATATACATCATAAACATATAGTAGGTAACATTTTTAGGAAAATTTATACTAATTTTATATATTCCTTTAAATGTACTATTTATAAATTTTTAGAAAGTAAACTAGATTTTTGTTACATATGATATTGATACTATAAAACTATAAATAAATTCAAAAATTGCTAACTACAAAACTATAGATGATATTGATAACTACAAATTTTTGTAGATCATGCATCTTTCTTTAGAGATCCAACCTAGGAGAAATTAGATGGTTTTTCATTAAGAAGAGAAATAGGTACCTAAATTCAGTCCAAGAGGGGACTTAAACCTGGGTAGTTAGGTGCATTGCCACACCTCTCACCCAACCAGTTGAGCTAGGCTCACTTCCTAGATCATGTCACTATCTAAGATTGTTTGACAACTTTAAATTTTAAATCTCAAAATCTTAGAGCATAAATCGAATTTTGGGACTCTAAAAAGTTTAAAATAAAAACTTCATCGCCTACAAAGTTGTATATCTTAGAGCATCTGTTGTTACAAAGTAATTAAGAGCGCGTTTGGTTGCTTTCCCAACTTGGCCTGGCTCGCTCCGACCAAACAGGCTGTCATGGGCTAGGCTCTACAGCTGCAGTACCAGTTGTTTGGTTCATGTACTCATCCAACCAGGCTAGGAAGAGATGACGTTTGATTGGCCGCAGCCCACAGCTATCTCTCTCACGTAGCATGCATCCGTGCGCGTTCACCGGCACCGAGAGCGAGCCAGGCCCGGGAGGAACGAGCTTTTTTTTTCCGCACCGAGCGAGCCTGGTCGGCGGACTCGTTTTGCATCGGGGCGGACCTGACGGGAGGGCTGGTTCAGGCATCCAATCATGCGATCACTGTCACTGCATTCCTGGTTGCGCGGGATGCAGCGAACCAAACGCTCCCTAATGGTAACACTAGTCGCTAGCTAGCCGCACGTACGGACTGGACCGCATGCAGAAGATGACACTTTTGTAGCTGCAGGCTGTCAGCTGGGCAGGGGACACTGCACGTCTAAACAACAGGTGCCGTGCAAGCGTGGTGATTGATCTATTTTTTAATTAGCTGCGCACGTTAGTTAATTCGGACGTGCGACATAGAGCAATAAATGAAGTCACGTTCTTACAAGCGCGGGATCGAAACACCTTCACCAGTTTTTACTTAGAATTTAGATTTTAAAAATTAGAGGCAAAAACTGTTTCTTTAAAATCTAAAACTGTTCCAAAAAGGGTCTTAACACGACTGAAATAGCCCAATCGAACACTCAAACAAGCAGCTTAATTAACGGTAGCAGTAGTCGCTGCTCGCTACTGCTACTCCCTCGGTCCTAAATTACCTATCACTTTTGGTTTCCGTACCACAAGTTTAACTCGATTTGTAGAAAACTCGTGCAATATTTGTATTTCTAAATAAATTTATTAAAAAACTAGATTCAAAGATCTTTCCAATAATACCAATTATATACCATATTTTTTAATATATATTTTGTTGTTTCTCTAAGTTCGAAAACAACAGATATTTTGAGGAGTACTCCCTCCGTCCCAAAAAGAGTGTCGTTTTAGAATTTCAGACATCTTGTTTGACCATCCGTCTTATTCAATTTTTTTATAAATATCATTTATTTTGTTATGACTTATTTTATCATTAGATATACTTTAATAATAATTTATTTATTTTATAATTTGCACAAAAATTTTGAATAAAACGAACGGTCAAACACGATGTCTAAAAGTCAAAAACGTCACTCTTTTCCAGACGGAGTAGTACTCGCTAGCTGCACGTAACGACAACATGCATGAGAAGATGACAAGATCGATCGGGCAGTTAACTTTTGTAGCTGCAGCCTGCTGTCAGCTGGGCAGGGGACACTGCACAACAGGCTCCGTGCGTGGTGAATGGTGATCGATCTTCTTGGAACCTCTGTTATTGATTATTAATAATTTTTAGTGCCCATCGATCACTCCGATCACTGCTTTTTTAAACAAGAGCTACTAAAAAAGGCACGTACTACACCACACAAAGGGCGCGCGGCATAGTGGCGTAACTTTAGCCAACGCGCGGATGCATGCATGCATGGACATGAACAAACTCCTTGGCTCCTTGCTTGTCTTGTCTAGCTGCAGTGTTGCTTGCTATTAATTGTTAATTAGCTGGGCACGTTAATTAACATGACTCACCGTGTCCGTGCATGCATGCATGTATGTTTGCTAGCTTGGAAGGGGAACGAACGCAACAAACTAAGCTCAAGCTCGCGTGTGCCGCGCGCCATACGTGTCGTCTAAGTATTGACACGTGTGTTGCATCGTGGTTGGTCTAGTAAGGCCCTCCACAATGTATGGCTTGAGTGCTGAGAGAGAAGAATCTGGCACCGCTCTCCCCACTGCAGCCAGCGAAGTCAACTCTCAGTGACGCCAAGAAAACTGGGAGCGGAGAACGTAGTTGCGCCGCTGCCTGAAACATAAAAAACTAATTTTTCTGGCTCACTGCATCATCCAAGCCTATATAAATGTTGCTGTGATGTACCGTGCAGACGAAGGGAAAAGTTGCATTACTTTATTCACGTGGGTACTAGTACGGCTAGGGGCAGTGGCGGATCCAGGATGAGATCAAGGGAGGGGCTAAGTAATGGAGATTGTGATTAACCATAAAGATTTAAGGGTAATTTAGAGCTAATTGCAACAGTAATCCTATGGAAATGTCATGCTGCCGGGGGGGGCAGCAGCCCCCCCAGCCCCCCCTGGATCCGCCAATGGCTAGGGGGACTAGTGCCATGTTTTCGCACACACGGCAGCCCAGGAAGAGTGGTGCCAGAATTCACCGTGTGTCAGATAGGAACAGTAGTAGGCAACACTCACGTTGTGGAAGGCCTAAGTAGTACACGACGTAAACTACAAGTTGTTTTACATCTTAATTAGTCAACTTTCTTCAATTTTAACCAAATTTAAATAAAAATTCATGGTCCTCGTGTACAAAGTCAAACATGATTCGCTATAGACACCGCATGAAATATATTCCAATAATACATTAATTTATTCTGATAATGCGTTCATATAATTTGGTTAATTAATTCTAACCAAATTATTGTAAATTGTTTTAGCTAGCTTCATCCTCATCAAATTTATTTAATTTTAACCAAGTTTCTTTTAAAAAGGTGCATGACCGTCTACAAAGTCAAATAAGATTCGCGCTAGATACACCATAAAATATATTTCAATATATAATACATTTTATTTGATATCGTAGGTTAAAATATATATTTTTTAAACTAGATAAATTTGATTTCAAACAAAATTGAATCGACTCACGATTTGAAATGGAGCGAAACAACGTACTACTATATGATCAGTACCCGCTTCTTTGATTCGTTTGTGTATAGTCATGGCCAGATACATGCATGCATGTGTAGTTAAGGCCTCGTTTAGATTGGGAAAAATTTCAACCTGATAAATAGTACCACTTTCGTCTTATTTGACAAATATTATCCAATCGTGGACCAACTAGGCTCAAAAGATTCATCTCGTGATTTCCAACTAAACTGTGTAATTAGTTATTTTTTTGTACCTACATTTACTACTTCATGCATGAGTCCAAAGATTGATGTGATGAAAAGAGAGTGAAAAAATTTCAACTTCTGGGTGTATCTAAACAAGGCCTTGTACGTGTACCGATCGGTCGAGACGCGGATCGAAAGATATGGACCATATATCGAATCAGCAGCACGCTTGGAGGACAGTAGTACTATATAACATGGAAATGTGTAGCCACCCAGCCCAATTTTCCATGCAAGCTAGCTTCGGTATTTTATCCGATCCCGTATATATATCCTTGTAGACCTAGCTTAGTGCATGCATGATCACTACCGGAAACAGTATCTTTGCCGAGTGCCAAATATCAGACGCTTGGCAATTTGCTGAGAGCCTGCGCTCGGCAAAGATTGGCTCTCGGCAAAGACAAGATTTGCCGAGAACTCGACTTTCGGCAAAGATTGGCTCTCGGCAAAGCCAAACTTTGCCGAGAGCTCGACTCTCGGTAAACAAAAAATCTCGGCAAAGCCTCAACCCCACAAACGGCACCCTAACGCCGTCATCTTTGCCGAGAGCCTGCTGTTAGGCTCTCGGCAAATTTTTTTTTTTGGATTTTTGGTCCCAAATTTTTTGTGTAGCCTTGCTACAGTACTAGAAGCCAAGATTTGAAATTTGATGTATTTTCCATCCCTCTTGCTATATTTCGTGTATTTTTTTTATTTTCTTGATTTTTTCCGCAAGACACACATTTGTACTGCAGGTGCATGAAATAATGAATCTCAGCGATTCAAAAAATTATATTCATTCTTCCGAGGGTATTTCGACGCCGTATCTAGGGACAGACGCGGAAACTCGACCATCTCGTGCACGCGACATAGCGACCAAGTGCATGAGATTTGATTTAAAAATATATAAAATGTGAACGGAGTCGGAAAATCATGAAAATGGACGGGAGGCCTTGACATCGCATGTAGAAGCTATAAAAAAATTTTGAAAATGTTTGAAGCAAGTTGTGCCGCAAGACAGTTGAAACCCTTATATCTCCACATGTGATAACAAGATATCGCATGCGGAGATCTCAGGGTTTCAACCATCTTGTGTCACAACTTGCTCCAAATATTCCCAAATTATTTCCATAAACTCTACGGATCGTGTCAAGGCCTTCCGTCTATTTTCATGATTTTCCGACTCCGTTCGCATTTTATATATTTTTAAATCAAATCCTACACAACTTGGTCGCTATGTCTCGTGCATGAGATGGTCGAGTTTCCGCGTCTGTCTCTAGATATGGTGTTGAAATACTCTCGAAAGAATGAATATCATTTTTTAAATCACTGAGATTCATTATTTCATGCACCTGCACTTCAAATGTGCGTCTTGCGGAAAAAATCAAGAAAATAAAGAAAATGCGCGAAATATAGCAAGAAGAATGGAAAATACACCAAATTTCAAACATGGCCACCTAGTACTATATCAAGGCTGCAGGAAAAATTGGGAGCCTGGAGCCTGGAGCCCTCGGCAAAGCTGCCAGCTCTAGTAGTGGATGGTTATAAGGTAATCCGAGGAATTTGAAACAAGAGGAGGGATGTCGTATTAGCTTTATCTTAAGCCCAACATTTATATCTTTGACCATCAATTTGAAAAAAATATATAGTTTCATGATATAAGATTTATATTTTTAGATTCACTATAAGAAATATTGTCATATTTTTTTTTGTAATGAAACACAAACACCACACTTGGTGTGGAATTTATCTACCTGGATTCAATTCCATCACTTAGCATCACTAGACACTAGTCATCACATTGTTCTATATAATGGTCTCAAGGCATAAATAGGAATAAATATAGAGGGCATAACTTCACTCTCACGCCATCTCCGATCCGCTATCTCAGGCTTCCTTCCTTTGTAGCCGATCATAATCAACCGAGAATAAACTTTGCATATTACAGCGCATAACTTTACTCTCCAGTCTAACACACCATTTCCGAATTCCGGTCCCTCTATACCAAGCTTCCTTTGCTGTGTGCATTGCTTTATTTTTGCCGACCATATCAATTTATCAGCTGAGAATAACTTTGTGTATATGCTGTGTGCATGATGAAGTGACGTAATCAAAGTGGACGGAGCATTATATTGACAAGTCGGTATGCGGTGTGGGGTGGCCAAGAATCAATTCTTCTTCCACCCAAATGCATGCTAGGCCTTGCTTAGTTCCCTAAATTTGCCACCAAATTTTACTATGTAAAAAGAGAAATTCTCATCACATCAAAATGTCGACACATGTATGGAGTACTAAATGTAGATGAAATCAAAAACTAATTGCACAGTTTGTTGTACTTTGCGAGACGAACATTTTGAGCCTAATTAGTCAATGTTTAGACAATTTTTATCAAATAAAATTAAAATGCTACAGTGCGCTACCGTGGAGCACAATAATTTGGCCGGTGCCTATTTGGGCCAACTAAACCAGGCCCTAGCTGAATAATGCCTATGAATTACCAGCCACTACTCAGGCTGTATATTCGCAGCTTGACAGTTCCGGGTCCCAGGACCAGCAGGAGCAGAGCGCGGCGAGGCCACATACAGTCCGCCGTCTCCGCCGCGTCCGCGCAGGCGCAGCCACCCACGCACCCCCAGCTCCCACATGCCATTCGGCTGCTATAAATCCCCCCACGTCTCCTCTCACCACCTCCAGCTCCAACCAAGCAATAAAATCCCAAGAAGCAGAGCAGCACGCACAGCCTAGGACTAGGACGTCCAAGCAGAGGAGAGCAATAGCAATGGCCAAGGTCCACCCCAACGCCGTCGCCGTCGCGGCAGAGCCCGGCACACCCACCCCCATCTCCACCCAAGCTGCTGCGGACCAAGAACCTGAACCGCCGACGGTGCTGACGGTGTGGCGCAAGTCGCTGCTCTTCAACTGCGACGGCTTCACCGTCTACGACGCCAGGGGCGACCTCGCCTTCCGCGTCGACTCCTACGCCGCCTCCCGCAGGCGCCACGCCGAGGTCGTGCTCATGGACGCCGCGGGGGCGCCGCTCCTCACCGTCCGCCGCAAGAGGCTCAGCCTGGCCGAGCGCTGGGTCATCTACGACGGCGCCGACGCAGCCGGCACCACGCCGCCGCCTCGCCCTCTCCTCTCCGTCCAGCGCCACGTCGGTCTCCGCGCCTCCAGCGGCAAGACGCTGGCGCACGTCGTCGCCGCGTCCTCCTCTGCTGGCGATGCTGAGGCGTTCGTGGTCGAGGGCTCGTACGGCTGCCGGGCCTGCGACGCGCGCGGCGACGTCGTGGCCGAGGTGCGGCGCAAGGAGGCCGTGGGTGACGACGTGTTCAGGCTCGTGGTGAGTCCCCGCTTCGGCGCGCCGCTCGCCATGGGGCTCGTCATCGCCCTCGACGAGATGTTCGGCTCCCGCGGCTCGGCGCGCTCGTGGCTGCGCAGCGCGTGCTAGAATAGCCACTAGTACAGTTAGTAGAAGCCAAGGGAGCCCACATGTCACTGTCAGGTCAAGTCTCTATCCTAGTACTGTGCAGTGTATAGTGTAGACCTCTCTAGTCTCTACACACAGATGAGGAGGCCCCGGCCCCAGTTGTCAGCGTCAGCAGAGTTTTATAGTGCAAGCTGCAGCTGGGCCAACCCAAAGTATGCCGTATCAGATTCATCCGGCAAATATGCGAAAGAGTCAATTCTCTATCTATGCTATATACTGTATATATCGGAAATCTGTATTTAGGTCGTCCGATCGTTCGGACACCAACGTTGGTGGGCCTCGACGTCCGCCCGAACAATCCAACACTGTTATTCCATGTGCACAGTCGCTCGTGTTGCTCCATAACATTTCCGAATATCTCCGCTCACTTTCCTTTCGAATCGCCGTCACGACCGCACCCATTCTCGAATCACTGCCGCTCTCCATAACGACCGCGCTGCCTTGCCGCAATGCCGCCGCACCGCGGCGCGGCCAAGATCCTTCCTCTCCACGGCGCCCGAGCGCCACTGCTCGCCTCGCTCACTGCGGCCATGGCGTGCAAAGCGCCACCACCACCCCAGCGCTAGTAGGAGGAGGTCGTCGGCTATTGCTCTTGACGTCCCCTTAAATCCGAGTTTGCTGTCTACCGTAGTCCCCCCACCAGGTAGGCCATGGCCATCGGTGACGCCGTCTTTGAAGTGTTTCAGGCATTTCTGACTTATGTATCAAGTGTTTCATCTGGATGTTGCATATGTTGCTAAGGCTGCACACACATGTTTCAAGTGTTTGTTTTCACGTGTTCAGATGTTTCAGATTTAGGTTGCAAAAGTAGATCTGAATATTGCATATGTTGCTATGACTCACTCATGTTTCAAGAGCATGTTTCAAATGTTTCATCTGTTTTAGTTATATCTTGCAAATGTTTCATCTTTATGTTTCAAAATTAGATCGGGGTGTTGCCCATGTTGCAATGCATGCCAGTGGCTGGCGAATAGTGGCCTGTCGCAACTGCCTGGTGTTGCTGCCGGGGCGCCGCCATGGTTCACATGCGGGCGCCGCCATGGTTCAAATGATAGAGATTGATAACAAGAGATGTAATGATAGTAAGTTGCAATATAAACATACCTCCTATTGTGGGGCTTCTGACTCAGGAATGAGGGCAAAAGAAAGCAGAGAATTTTGTTCAAATTTTTAGCCCTGATAAGCAGCATACCAGAACTGGTAGTGTTGATTAGGAAATAGAAGACCAGGAACATGGCTAGTCTAAAGTAGGTCCTAGGAGGAAAAAAAATCTAAGAAATGATATGTCTCTTATGGAATATTAGAGGCTTGGACAAGATTGATAGGGTTCCTGCTTTGGTAGGAAGAATTAGAGATAATCATGTAGATTTTGTGGGCATTATGGAAACCAAGAAGAAGGAATTCTCCTCTGATTTTTTAAAATCTTTAACTTGGAATGTCCTTTTAATTGGTGTCACCTTGAGGCACAAGGTGCTGCTGGGGGTATTCTAGTAGGGGCTAACTCAGATGTTTTCACTATGACTGTTGTAGATATTCTTCAGTTCTCTATTAGTGTGATGCTTACCAATAAGAAGAATAATTTCACTTGGAAGCTCATTGTGGTCTATGGTCCTGCTTATGAGGATAGGAAAATAGATTTCCTTGATGAATTAGAATATTTAATAACCTCTTGGTAGGGACCGCTCCTCATCGGTGGAGACTTTAATTTTGTTAGATTTACTAGTGATAAAAGTAATGATCAGATTAACCATAGATGTGCTAATTTGTTCAATAACTGGGTTAGCAAGTGGGGGTTGATAGAGTTAAGTGCTGCTAACAAGAAGTTTACGTGGACTAATAATCAAGACCATAGGATTTTAGGTAAAATAGATAGGGTTTTTGTCTCTACCTCTTGGGAAGCTGCCTTCCCCCTTGCTATTGTTAAAGCATTAGATAGATTGCCCAGTGATCATAACCCTTTACTTCTTAACGCTGGTGAGAATTCTGTTTTGGTAAGAAGAGGTTTAGATTTGAGAAATGGTGGTTAGAGAAAGAATCCTTTAGGAGAGTAGTTGAGAAAGCCTGGAATACTCCCTGCTCTCTAACTAAAAGCATTGATAGGTGGCAGTTCAAAATAAGAACTCTAGAAGGACTGTCAGGGGATGGGCTACTAATGAAGTAGCTAATCTCAATAGAACTAAAGTTGCTCTGTCTAAAGAATTCACTAGATTGGAGGATATTGCTGAGGTCAGAAATCTCTCTCCTGAGGATCAGGAGATCTTAGGCATATAGAAAGTCAGCTTGAACAAATTTGGACCTTAGAAGAAATCAAAAGTAGACAAATATCTATAGATAGAGATTTGCTAGAAGGAGATAGGAACACTACTTATTTCCAAGCTATTGCTAACCACCGAAGTAGAAAAAAGGATAGAATGTTTACATGATCCTAGTGGGTTAGTATATGATCAAAAGGGGATGATGGATATTGCTGTAGACTACTACAAGAAACTTTTTGATAAGGAGGTAGAGCCTAGTGTAGAGCTTAGCCAGGATTTCTAGGACACCGAGGATAAAGTTTCTGAAGAAGAAAATAGACTTCTTACTGCACCGTTTTCTGAGGCAGAAATTAAATCTGCTCTATTTAGTTGTTATGCTGAAGGTGCTCCCGGTCCTGATGGCCTTTCCTTTATCTTCTATCATAAGTTTTGGGACCTAATTAAGGATGATTTAGTGGCTCTTTTTGCTGATTTTCATAAGGGTGTACTAGACTTGAGTAGACTAAACTTTGCCCTAGTTATTCTTATTCCCAAGGTTGGGGAGGCGACTGATATGAAACAATTCAGGCCCATAAGTTTGTTAAAATGTAGCTTTAAGATTTTTTCAAAATTGCTCACCCTTAGACTTAGTTCTATTGTTCAGAGGATTGTCTCACCCACTCAATCAGCATTCATTAAAGGTAGGTTTATCCTGGAAAGTGTGGTAGTAGCTCATGAGTTGGTCCATAGTATTCATAAGAGTGGAGAACCAGGGGTTGTTTTAAAATTAGACTACGAAAGGCATATGATAGAGTAAGTTGGAAATTCCTTTTTGATCTTCTAAAAGCTAGGAAGTTTGATCCTCTCTGGATAGATTAGATTAAACAAGTTGTGGTTGAAGGCTCGGTTGGG
The DNA here is from genome assembly GCA_038087645.1 of Saccharum hybrid cultivar R570. Classification (NCBI taxonomy): domain Eukaryota; kingdom Viridiplantae; phylum Streptophyta; class Magnoliopsida; order Poales; family Poaceae; genus Saccharum; species Saccharum hybrid cultivar. Next base: position 29,720,143 of record JAQSUU010000804.1, read on the forward strand.
ATCATGATTAATGGGGTAGATAGTGCATATTTTAAAACAGGAAAAGGGCTTAGGCAAGGGGATCCTCTATCTCCATTCTTGTTTAATTTGGTAGGGGATGGCTTTTCTAAAATGCTATCGAAAGCAGCTAATAGTGGTGTAGTACATGGGTTGTTAGGTGGTTTTAGAGCTAGAGGGATCCTTTCTCTACAATATGCTGATGATACTATTCTTTTTTCTTCAGCTGAGGAAACTCATATTAAAAATTTGAAGTACATCTTGATGTGGTATGAACAAGTCTCAGGAATGAGAATAAACTTTCATAAAAGTGAATTAGTTCCCTTGAACATTGATCCTGATAAAGCTCACAGATTAGCACACATTTTTTGTTGCTCCCTTGGGGCTTTTCCCCTTAAATATCTAGGTATACCTTTGCATTATGATAATCTTGCTAGGGAGGATATCCAGCCTCTAGTAGATAAAATCCTCAAAAGAATTGTAGGTTGGAAAGGCAAGTTGCTTTCATTAGCTGCTAGAGCTTTGTTGATTAAAATATGTTTAGCAACATTCCAGTGTATCTTCTTTCCTTTATTAATTTTTCTAAGTGGGCCATCAAGCTTTTGAATACCCAAATGGCTAACTGTTTGTGGAATGATACTTAGGATTGTCACAAGTTTCATTTAGCTAATTGGGAATTAGTACCTATGTGCAAAGAGTTTGAGGGCTTAGGTATTCCGAGTCCAAGAGATTTGAATATTAGTTTGTTGGCATCTTGGTTAAGGAGATACATAATAGATAAGGACAAGCTCTGGAAAGAGCTAATAGACTATAAATATGCAACTGACAAGCCCAACATTTTCCTCACTAGAACTACTGGGTCTTCTAGCTTTTTCAAAGGCTTTATGTGGGCAGCTCAAGCGGCCAAACTAGGCTGCTTTGGGAGGACAATTGGCTTGGACCTTCCGGTCTAGCCACCCAATTTTAGCCTATGTACAGAATCGTAGTTGAGTAGGGTAAGACTGTTGCCGATCTTTGGGATGGCATTGATCTGAAGGTTTCCTTTAGAAGAACTTTGTCTCTAGATCTATATAACACTTAGCTGGAAGTAGTTGAGTTGGTGTCTACTATTAAGTTGTCTGATGATGATGATTCTCTAATCTGACAGTTTTCCTCTAAAGGAACCTATTCTTCTCAATCTTTGTATAAAATTATTAATTTTAGAGGTATTCATCATGTTCATGTTCCTGCTTTATAGTCTACTAAAGTGCCCCCCAGAGTCCTTTTCTTCCTATGGCTGTTAGTCAATAATAGAACTATGACTAGGGATAATCTAGCTAAAAGAAGATGATAAAGTTGTCTCTTTTGTTGCGAGGAGGAAACTGTTCAACACCTGTTCTTTGTTTGTGCAGTAGCAAAGCAATGTTGGTTTATCTTATCCTAGATTTTGAATATTAGGTTAGAGGAGCCGCTGGTTGATACAGGCAATCTGTGGCTTAGTCATAAAAAATTTCTTGTTGTTAATATTGTTATCTCTGCAGTTTTATGGAATTTATAGAAACTCAGGAATAAGATTTGCTTTCAGAGGGTTGGTTGGAAGAGTATGGAAATACTACTTCACAGGAGAGCTGGGACCTTGCAAAGCTGGGCAATCCTATGTCCACAAGAAAGGAGAGATTAGTTGATGGATATCATAAACAAGATCAAAAGAGCGGCCGCGGAGGTCCATTGGTTACCTTACCAGGAGGGGAGCTGACAAGCCTGACTGTTGATGATATAAGCAACACCAAGTGGGAGAGCGTACATCTGAAGAAGGACTGGGCACATGGTATTGAGATCCCCTGGTGGTCTCTCAATGAGACCCTGGATACGGTGTGAAGACGTTTTGGGAGAGGCTGATGTTATGTTTTTAGAACTCTTTCATAGTTTTCGGGTGGTAGTTCTCTTGTGCCGTGCGTTTTGTAAACTGTTACCCTAGCTCTGGCGGGTGCTGGGTGTGGTGAATGTTAAACTCTGTGCTGTAACTGGATGATCTGTGGTCTTTTATGATAATGAAAGGCTGGGGCAATGGCCCTTGAACTCTAAAAAAAACTAGAAAGGCCGCAGAGTAGTTTCACGTGATTTTGTTTCTTGGCTCCTCCGTGTATTACCAGTCTATTTTTTCAGTTAATATTTTTAAGTGCAACAAGTTAAAATGGGTTATATTTAAGTTGTTCTTCGTACAAAAAAGTCCTGATTTTTTTAAAGAATATTTTTATTTATATGATCTTTTTATGAAAAATATTTTTTTGTATTAGAATCTATAGCCTACTAGCCAAATGATCTCTATTTCATCGTTCGAAACGTTTCTTCAAAGAATCTAGATCGAAACGTTTTTGACGAGAATCTGCATCCCTGCCAAGCGCACCTAGTCTCCAGTCTCGCCATTTCCGAATTCCGGTCCTCTATCCCAAGCTTCCTTTGCTGTGCATTGCTTTATTTTTTGCCGACCATATATTATCAGTATGAGAATAACTTTGTGTAGGTGACGAAATCAAAGTGGACGGAGCATTATATTGACGAGTCGGTATGCGGTGTGGGGTGGCCAAGAATCAATTCTTCTTCCACCCAAATGCATGCTAGCTGAATAATGCCCATGAATTACCAGCTACTACTCCGGTTGTATATTCGCAGAGCGCGGCGAGGCCACATGCAGTCCGCCGTCTCTGCCGCGTCCGCGCAGGCGCAGCCACCCACGCACTCCCAGCTCCCACATGCCATTCGGCTGGTATAAATCCCCGCACGTCTCCTCTCACCACCTCCAGCTCCAACCAAGCAATAAAATCCCAAGAAGCAGAGCAGCACACAGCCTAGGACTAGGACTCTAGACGTCCAAGCAGAGGAGAGCAATAGCAATGGCCAAGGTCCACCCCAACGCCGCCGCCGTCGCGGCAGAGCCCGCCACACCCACCCCCATCTCCACCCAAGCTGCTGCGGACCAAGAACCTGACCCGCCGACGGTGCTGACGGTGTGGCGCAAGTCGCTGCTCTTCAACTGCGACGGCTTCACCGTCTACGACGCCAGCGGCGACCTCGCCTTCCGCGTCGACTCCTACGCCGCCTCCCGCAGGCGCCACGCCGAGGTCGTGCTCATGGACGCCGCGGGGACGCCGCTCCTCACCGTCCGCCGCAAGAGGCTCAGCCTGGCCGAGCGCTGGGTCATCTACGACGGCGCCGACGCAGCCGGCACCACGCCTCCAGCGCCACGTCGGTCTCCGCGCCTCCAGCGGCAAGACGCTGGCGCACGTTGTCGCCGCGTCCTCCTCTGCTGGCGACGGTGAGGCGTTCGTGGTCGAGGGCTCGTACGGCCGCCGGGCCTGCGCCGTGCGCGACGCGCGCGGCGACGTCGTGGCCGAGGTGCGGCGCAAGGAGGCCGTGGGTGACGACGTGTTCAGGCTCGTGGTGAGTCCACGATTCGGCGCGCCGCTCGCCATGGGGCTCGTCATCGCCCTCGACCAGATGTTCGGCTCGCGCGGCTCGGCGCGCTCGTGGCTGCGCAGCGCGTGCTAGAATAGCCACTAGTACAGTTAGTAGAAGCCAAGGGAGCCCACATGTCAGTGTCGGGGCAAGTCTCTATCCTAGTATTGTGCAGTGTATAGTGTAGACCTCTCTAGTCTCTGCACACAGATGAGGAGGTCCCGGCCCCAGTTGTCAGCGTCAGCAGAGTTTTATAGTGCAAGCTGCAGCTGGGCCAACCCAAAGTGCCGTATCAGATTCATCCGGCAAATATGCGAAAGAGTCAATTCTCTATCTATGCTATATGCTATATATATCGGAAATCTGTAGTTAAGTCGTCCGATCGTCCGGACACCAACGGGCCTCGAAGCCCGACCGAATAGTTCAACACTGTTATTCCATATGTACAGTCGCTCGCGTTGCTCCACAATATTTCCGAACATCACCGCTCACTTTTCTTTTGAATCGCCGCCGCGACCGCACCCGTTCTCGAATCGCTGCTGCTCTCCATAGCGACCGCGCTGCCTTGCCGCAACGCCGCCGCGCTCTCCACCACACCCGGGCGGCCGCCATGGTCCTTCCTCCCCGCCGTGCCCGAGCGCCACTGCCCGTCTCGCTTGTTGCGGCCATGGCGTGCAAAGCGCCACCACCACCCTAGCGCAAGCAGGAGGAGGTCGTCGGCCGTTGCTCTTGACGTCCTCTTAAACCCGAGTTTGCTATCTACCGTAGCCCCCACCAGGTGGGGCCATGGCCATTGACGACGCCGTCTTTGAAGTGTTTCAGACATTTTCGGCTTATGTTTCAAGTGTTTTATCTGGATATTGCAAAAGTATATATGAGATTTTTCATCTATTGTAATGACAATATACGCATGTTTCAAGCATATGTTCAAAGTGTTTCAGTTGTTTCGGACGTATGTTCAAGTGTATTCATATGGATGTTGCATATGTTGTTATGGCTGCACACACATGTTTCGAGTGTTTGTTTTCATGTGTTCAGATGTTTCAGATTTATATTGCAAAAGTGGATCTGAATATTGCATATGTTGCTATGGCTCACTCATGTTTCAAGAGCATGTTTCAAATGTTTCATCTGTTTCAGTTATATCTTGCAAATGTTTCATCTTTATGTTTTAAAATTAGATCGGGGTGTTACCTATGTTGCAATGCATGCCAGTGGCTGGCGAACAGTGGCCTATTGCAACCGCCTGGTGCTGCAGCCGGGGCATCTCCGTGGTTCACATGCGGGCGCGGGATGGGCGCGATAGGCCTGGTGCTGCTGCGGGGGCGCCGCCGTGGTTCACGGGCGGGCGTGCATGGGGGCGTGGTTCCACATGCGGGCGTGTGATGCGAGCAGGCGTGGGGAGTGGGATGCAATGCGGGAGGGCGTCGGTTGCAGGCATGGAGCTCCAGATGGACGAACGATGTCTCCGTAGCGGGATTTGGCGCAGGGCGAAGAGGGCTACGCGTGCGTCGAGCGCAGGTGTGGGAGCCGTGCTATTAGGGCCAGACGTTCGGGCAACAGTGCCTCCGTATATATATATATTTTGCATGCTTACATGTAGTAATTTTATGTTGAATCAGGAACTAGACTAGGTATTTTTTATAAAAATATGAACTAGCTTTCATATTTTTCCTAAAATCATGCTCTACTTTTTTTTGTCCCCTGCTTAGAATAGTATATATGGTCTCCTAAAATTTGAAAATTGGCAAAATATAAAATGAAGCATAGAAACCAAGACAAATCCTTGCAGACTGTAGCATTGAAAGCCCAAGTTTGGTTTTGGTAATTAATGACACCAAGTTGCTAATGCCATGTGTTAAGTGTTTTGAGTTAGGCATAAGCAACACATGTGATGAAGGTGTACGTGGCAAGGAGTGGTGGCCACAAGATCACAAAGAAATATTGCATGGACATGAAATGACGTTCATGGTATAGATGCACACAATATGATGGACATGATGATCAAGTGGAGGAAGAAGGATCTAAGAGGGCAAGGCAAAGGTATAACCATAGGGTTTTTCTTTTGCCGGTCTAAGTTGAGTAGAGAAGTGATTGGCCGGGTTTAGGATACATAGCCGACTATCAAGAGGGGAAATCACGGTTAGCTCGGGAATCAAGTGCCACTAGATCATTGTCTTGAGCATATGCATTAGGATCTAGTTGAGAGCTAACATAACACCTTAGAAAATATTTATGAAATGCTAACACACATGCACATGGTGGTGTACACTTGGTGGTGTTAGCACATTTGCGAAGGCGGTGGAGTTTATGCGGTAGAGAGGGGTTTGGGTTCCTCTCTCCCTCCCGCCGAGCTTGCGAGGCGGGATTCGGCGCTTTTTGGAGAAGTGAAACGCCTATTTTCTTTTGCGCCGGAAGTCGGAAAAGAAACGGAGGCGAACGACGGTCACTGTGTTGACCGGACGCTGCACCGGACGCGGTCTCGGTTTGACCGGACGCGTCCGGTCAGTTCAACGTGGCGCGGGCACTAGGGTTTGTGACCGGACGCTGGTCTGGCCTGACCAGCGCGTCCGGTCAGTTCACCTGTGCGCAGAAGTAGAGCGCGCGACCGGCGCGTCCGGTCCCTCACGGAACCGGAGCGTCCGGTCAGGCGTCCAGAGGGGCAGAGCGAAGCGGAGTGAAAATCGGACGCGCGGCGCGTCCGGTCACGTGCGATCGGACGCGTCCGGTCTCAACGGGAGCTTACTGGAACGCGACCGGACGCTGGCACTGTCGTGTCCGGTCAAACGGTTGAGCGCGTCCGGTCACGGCAACGGCTAGTTCTGACGCGCGCGGTTTTCGCTTGTCCTGTAGTGACCGGACGCGTCCGGTCACCCTGACCGGAGCGTCCGGTCAGCACGATTTTCGCTGCGTCGTTCGTAACGGCTAGCTGCGTACCCCTTCGTTATAAATAGAGGATGTCCGGGGTTTGAGGGGAACTCTTGCACATTTTGAGACCTAGAGACATCCTTTGAGCTAGAGGACAACCCCTCCACTCATCTCTTTGCTTGGTTGCACATCTTGAGTGGGATTGAGTGAGATTCAAGTGCATTGCTTGAGAGTTGTATTCTAGAGGCACTTGATCTTCGAGTTGCTGCGGATTTCTTGTTACTCTTCTGTGTTTCCCGACACGGTAGACGGCTTGGAGCAGCGGAGGTGATTGAGCTCGCAATTGGAGATTGTTGGAGCCCTCACCAAGTGTTGTAAGGGGTTCTTGATCCTTCCCCGTGGGAGTTCGCAAATTGGATACTCTAGTGAAGCTCGTGGCTTGGAGGATCCCATCTTGTGTGCTCCCTCCGTCCCAAAAAGAGTGTCGTTTTAGAATTTCAGACATCTTGTTTGACCATCCGTCTTATTCAAATTTTTTTATAAATATCATTTATTTTGTTATGACTTATTTTATCATTAGATATACGTTAATAATAATTTATTTATTTTATAATTTGCACAAAAATTTTGAATAAAACGAACGGTCAAACACGATGTCTAAAAGTCAAAAACGTCACTCTTTTCCGGACGGAGTAGTACTCGCTAGCTGCACGTAACGACAACATGCATGAGAAGATGACAAGATCGATCGGGCAGTTAACTTTTGTAGCTGCAGCCTGCTGTCAGCTGGGCAGGGGACACTGCACAACAGGCTCCGTGCGTGGTGAATGGTGATCGATCTTCTTGGAACCTCTGTTATTGATTATTAATAATTTTTAGTGCCCATCGATCACTCCGATCACTGCTTTTTTAAACAAGAGCTACTAAAAAAGGCACGTACTACACCACACAAAGGGCGCGCGGCATAGTGGCGTAACTTTAGCCAACGCGCGGATGCATGCATGCATGGACATGAACAAACTCCTTGGCTCCTTGCTTGTCTTGTCTAGCTGCAGTGTTGCTTGCTATTAATTGTTAATTAGCTGGGCACGTTAATTAACATGACTCACCGTGTCCGTGCATGCATGCATGTATGTTTGCTAGCTTGGAAGGGGAACGAACGCAACAAACTAAGCTCAAGCTCGCGTGTGCCGCGCGCCATACGTGTCGTCTAAGTATTGACACGTGTGTTGCATCGTGGTTGGTCTAGTAAGGCCCTCCACAATGTATGGCTTGAGTGCTGAGAGAGAAGAATCTGGCACCGCTCTCCCCACTGCAGCCAGCGAAGTCAACTCTCAGTGACGCCAAGAAAACTGGGAGCGGAGAACGTAGTTGCGCCGCTGCCTGAAACATAAAAAACTAATTTTTCTGGCTCACTGCATCATCCAAGCCTATATAAATGTTGCTGTGATGTACCGTGCAGACGAAGGGAAAAGTTGCATTACTTTATTCACGTGGGTACTAGTACGGCTAGGGGGGACTAGTGCCATGTTTTCGCACACACGGCAGCCCAGGAAGAGTGGTGCCAGAATTCACCGTGTGTCAGATAGGAACAGTAGTAGGCAACACTCACGTTGTGGAAGGCCTAAGTAGTACACGACGTAAACTACAAGTTGTTTTACATCTTAATTAGTCAACTTTCTTCAATTTTAACCAAATTTAAATAAAAATTCATGGTCCTCGTGTACAAAGTCAAACATGATTCGCTATAGACACCGCATGAAATATATTCCAATAATACATTAATTTATTCTGATAATGCGTTCATATAATTTGGTTAATTAATTCTAACCAAATTATTGTAAATTGTTTTAGCTAGCTTCATCCTCATCAAATTTATTTAATTTTAACCAAGTTTCTTTTAAAAAGGTGCATGACCGTCTACAAAGTCAAATAAGATTCGCGCTAGATACACCATAAAATATATTTCAATATATAATACATTTTATTTGATATCGTAGGTTAAAATATATATTTTTTAAACTAGATAAATTTGATTTCAAACAAAATTGAATCGACTCACGATTTGAAATGGAGCGAAACAACGTACTACTATATGATCAGTACCCGCTTCTTTGATTCGTTTGTGTATAGTCATGGCCAGATACATGCATGCATGTGTAGTTAAGGCCTCGTTTAGATTGGGAAAAATTTCAACCCGATGAATAGTACCACTTTCGTCTTATTTGACAAATATTATCCAATCGTGGACCAACTAGGCTCAAAAGATTCATCTCGTGATTTCCAACTAAACTGTGTAATTAGTTATTTTTTGTACCTACATTTACTACTTCATGCATGAGTCCAAAGATTGATGTGATGAAAAGAGAGTGAAAAAATTTCAACTTCTGGGTGTATCTAAACAAGGCCTTGTACGTGTACCGATCGGTCGAGACGCGGATCGAAAGATATGGACCATATATCGAATCAGCAGCACGCTTGGAGGACAGTAGTACTATATAACATGGAAATGTGTAGCCACCCAGCCCAATTTTCCATGCAAGCTAGCTTCGGTATTTTATCCGATCCCGTATATATATCCTTGTAGACCTAGCTTAGTGCATGCATGATCACTACCGGAAACAGTATCTTTGCCGAGTGCCAAATATCAGACGCTTGGCAATTTGCTGAGAGCCTGCGCTCGGCAAAGATTGGCTCTCGGCAAAGACAAGATTTGCCGAGAGCTCGACTTTCGGCAAAGATTGGCTCTCGGCAAAGCCAAACTTTGCCGAGAGCTCGACTCTCGGTAAACAAAAAATCTCGGCAAAGCCTCAACCCCACAAACGGCACCCTAACGCCGTCATCTTTGCCGAGAGCCTGCTGTTAGGCTCTCGGCAATTTTTTTTTTTGGATTTTTGGTCCCAATTTTTTTGTGTAGCCTTGCTACAGTACTAGAAGCCAAGATTTGAAATTTGATGTATTTTCCATCCCTCTTGCTATATTTCGTGTATTTTTTTATTTTCTTGATTTTTTCCGCAAGACACACATTTGTACTGCAGGTGCATGAAATAATGAATCTCAGCGATTCAAAAAATTATATTCATTCTTCCGAGGGTATTTCGACGCCGTATCTAGGGACAGACGCGGAAACTCGACCATCTCGTGCACGCGACATGGCGACCAAGTGCATGAGATTTGATTTAAAAATATATAAAATGTGAACGGAGTCGGAAAATCATGAAAATGGACGGGAGGCCTTGACATCGCATGTAGAAGCTATAAAAAAATTTTGAAAATGTTTGAAGCAAGTTGTGCCGCAAGACAGTTGAAACCCTTATATCTCCACATGTGATAACAAGATATCGCATGCGGAGATCTCAGGGTTTCAACCATCTTGTGTCACAACTTGCTCCAAACATTCCCAAATTATTTCCATAAACTCTACGGATCGTGTCAAGGCCTTCCGTCTATTTTCATGATTTTCCGACTCCGTTCGCATTTTATATATTTTTAAATCAAATCCTACACAACTTGGTCGCTATGTCTCGTGCATGAGATGGTCGAGTTTCCGCGTCTGTCTCTAGATATGGTGTTGAAATACTCTCGGAAGAATGAATATCATTTTTTAAATCACTGAGATTCATTATTTCATGCACCTGCACTTCAAATGTGCGTCTTGCGGAAAAAATCAAGAAAATAAAGAAAATGCGCGAAATATAGCAAGAAGAATGGAAAATACACCAAATTTCAAACATGGCCACCTAGTACTATATCAAGGCTGCAGGAAAAATTGGGAGCCTGGAGCCTGGAGCCCTCGGCAAAGCTGCCAGCTCTAGTAGTGGATGGTTATAAGGTAATCCGAGGAATTTGAAACAAGAGGAGGGATGTCGTATTAGCTTTATCTTAAGCCCAACATTTATATCTTTGACCATCAATTTGAAAAAAATATATAGTTTCATGATATAAGATTTATATTTTTAGATTCACTATAAGAAATATTGTCATATTTTTTTTTGTAATGAAACACAAACACCACACTTGGTGTGGAATTTATCTACCTGGATTCAATTCCATCACTTAGCATCACTAGACACTAGTCATCACATTGTTCTATATAATGGTCTCAAGGCATAAATAGGAATAAATATAGAGGGCATAACTTCACTCTCACGCCATCTCCGATCCGCTATCTCAGGCTTCCTTCCTTTGTAGCCGATCATAATCAACCGAGAATAAACTTTGCATATTACAGCGCATAACTTTACTCTCCAGTCTAACACACCATTTCCGAATTCCGGTCCCTCTATACCAAGCTTCCTTTGCTGTGTGCATTGCTTTATTTTTGCCGACCATATCAATTTATCAGCTGAGAATAACTTTGTGTATATGCTGTGTGCATGATGAAGTGACGTAATCAAAGTGGACGGAGCATTATATTGACAAGTCGGTATGCGGTGTGGGGTGGCCAAGAATCAATTCTTCTTCCACCCAAATGCATGCTAGGCCTTGCTTAGTTCCCTAAATTTGCCACCAAATTTTACTATGTAAAAAGAGAAATTCTCATCACATCAAAATGTCGACACATGTATGGAGTACTAAATGTAGATGAAATCAAAAACTAATTGCACAGTTTGTTGTACTTTGCGAGACGAACATTTTGAGCCTAATTAGTCAATGTTTAGACAATTTTTATCAAATAAAATTAAAATGCTACAGTGCGCTACCGTGGAACACAATAATTTGGCCGGTGCCTATTTGGGCCAACTAAACCAGGCCCTAGCTGAATAATGCCTATGAATTACCAGCCACTACTCAGGCTGTATATTCGCAGCTTGACAGTTCCGGGTCCCAGGACCAGCAGGAGCAGAGCGCGGCGAGGCCACATACAGTCCGCCGTCTCCGCCGCGTCCGCGCAGGCGCAGCCACCCACGCACCCCCAGCTCCCACATGCCATTCGGCTGCTATAAATCCCCCCACGTCTCCTCTCACCACCTCCAGCTCCAACCAAGCAATAAAATCCCAAGAAGCAGAGCAGCACGCACAGCCTAGGACTAGGACGTCCAAGCAGAGGAGAGCAATAGCAATGGCCAAGGTCCACCCCAACGCCGTCGCCGTCGCGGCAGAGCCCGGCACACCCACCCCCATCTCCACCCAAGCTGCTGCGGACCAAGAACCTGAACCGCCGACGGTGCTGACGGTGTGGCGCAAGTCGCTGCTCTTCAACTGCGACGGCTTCACCGTCTACGACGCCAGGGGCGACCTCGCCTTCCGCGTCGACTCCTACGCCGCCTCCCGCAGGCGCCACGCCGAGGTCGTGCTCATGGACGCCGCGGGGGCGCCGCTCCTCACCGTCCGCCGCAAGAGGCTCAGCCTGGCCGAGCGCTGGGTCATCTACGACGGCGCCGACGCAGCCGGCACCACGCCGCCGCCTCGCCCTCTCCTCTCCGTCCAGCGCCACGTCGGTCTCCGCGCCTCCAGCGGCAAGACGCTGGCGCACGTCGTCGCCGCGTCCTCCTCTGCTGGCGATGCTGAGGCGTTCGTGGTCGAGGGCTCGTACGGCTGCCGGGCCTGCGACGCGCGCGGCGACGTCGTGGCCGAGGTGCGGCGCAAGGAGGCCGTGGGTGACGACGTGTTCAGGCTCGTGGTGAGTCCCCGCTTCGGCGCGCCGCTCGCCATGGGGCTCGTCATCGCCCTCGACGAGATGTTCGGCTCCCGCGGCTCGGCGCGCTCGTGGCTGCGCAGCGCGTGCTAGAATAGCCACTAGTACAGTTAGTAGAAGCCAAGGGAGCCCACATGTCACTGTCAGGTCAAGTCTCTATCCTAGTACTGTGCAGTGTATAGTGTAGACCTCTCTAGTCTCTACACACAGATGAGGAGGCCCCGGCCCCAGTTGTCAGCGTCAGCAGAGTTTTATAGTGCAAGCTGCAGCTGGGCCAACCCAAAGTATGCCGTATCAGATTCATCCGGCAAATATGCGAAAGAGTCAATTCTCTATCTATGCTATATACTGTATATATCGGAAATCTGTATTTAGGTCGTCCGATCGTTCGGACACCAACGTTGGTGGGCCTCGACGTCCGCCCGAACAATCCAACACTGTTATTCCATGTGCACAGTCGCTCGTGTTGCTCCATAACATTTCCGAATATCTCCGCTCACTTTCCTTTCGAATCGCCGTCACGACCGCACCCATTCTCGAATCACTGCCGCTCTCCATAACGACCGCGCTGCCTTGCCGCAATGCCGCCGCACCGCGGCGCGGCCAAGATCCTTCCTCTCCACGGCGCCCGAGCGCCACTGCTCGCCTCGCTCACTGCGGCCATGGCGTGCAAAGCGCCACCACCACCCCAGCGCTAGTAGGAGGAGGTCGTCGGCTATTGCTCTTGACGTCCCCTTAAATCCGAGTTTGCTGTCTACCGTAGTCCCCCCACCAGGTAGGCCATGGCCATCGGTGACGCCGTCTTTGAAGTGTTTCAGGCATTTCTGACTTATGTATCAAGTGTTTCATCTGGATGTTGCATATGTTGCTAAGGCTGCACACACATGTTTCAAGTGTTTGTTTTCACGTGTTCAGATGTTTCAGATTTAGGTTGCAAAAGTAGATCTGAATATTGCATATGTTGCTATGACTCACTCATGTTTCAAGAGCATGTTTCAAATGTTTCATCTGTTTTAGTTATATCTTGCAAATGTTTCATCTTTATGTTTCAAAATTAGATCGGGGTGTTGCCCATGTTGCAATGCATGCCAGTGGCTGGCGAATAGTGGCCTGTCGCAACTGCCTGGTGTTGCTGCCGGGGCGCCGCCATGGTTCACATGCGGGCGCCGCCATGGTTCAAATGATAGAGATTGATAACAAGAGATGTAATGATAGTAAGTTGCAATATAAACATACCTCCTATTGTGGGGCTTCTGACTCAGGAATGAGGGCAAAAGAAAGCAGAGAATTTTGTTCAAATTTTTAGCCCTGATAAGCAGCATACCAGAACTGGTAGTGTTGATTAGGAAATAGAAGACCAGGAACATGGCTAGTCTAAAGTAGGTCCTAGGAGGAAAAAAAATCTAAGAAATGATATGTCTCTTATGGAATATTAGAGGCTTGGACAAGATTGATAGGGTTCCTGCTTTGGTAGGAAGAATTAGAGATAATCATGTAGATTTTGTGGGCATTATGGAAACCAAGAAGAAGGAATTCTCCTCTGATTTTTTAAAATCTTTAACTTGGAATGTCCCTTTTAATTGGTGTCACCTTGAGGCACAAGGTGCTGCTGGGGGTATTCTAGTAGGGGCTAACTCAGATGTTTTCACTATGACTGTTGTAGATATTCTTCAGTTCTCTATTAGTGTGATGCTTACCAATAAGAAGAATAATTTCACTTGGAAGCTCATTGTGGTCTATGGTCCTGCTTATGAGGATAGGAAAATAGATTTCCTTGATGAATTAGAATATTTAATAACCTCTTGGTAGGGACCGCTCCTCATCGGTGGAGACTTTAATTTTGTTAGATTTACTAGTGATAAAAGTAATGATCAGATTAACCATAGATGTGCTAATTTGTTCAATAACTGGGTTAGCAAGTGGGGGTTGATAGAGTTAAGTGCTGCTAACAAGAAGTTTACGTGGACTAATAATCAAGACCATAGGATTTTAGGTAAAATAGATAGGGTTTTTGTCTCTACCTCTTGGGAAGCTGCCTTCCCCCTTGCTATTGTTAAAGCATTAGATAGATTGCCCAGTGATCATAACCCTTTACTTCTTAACGCTGGTGAGAATTCTGTTTTGGTAAGAAGAGGTTTAGATTTGAGAAATGGTGGTTAGAGAAAGAATCCTTTAGGAGAGTAGTTGAGAAAGCCTGGAATACTCCCTGCTCTCTAACTAAAAGCATTGATAGGTGGCAGTTCAAAATAAGAACTCTAGAAGGACTGTCAGGGGATGGGCTACTAATGAAGTAGCTAATCTCAATAGAACTAAAGTTGCTCTGTCTAAAGAATTCACTAGATTGGAGGATATTGCTGAGGTCAGAAATCTCTCTCCTGAGGATCAGGAGATCTTAGGCATATAGAAAGTCAGCTTGAACAAATTTGGACCTTAGAAGAAATCAAAAGTAGACAAATATCTATAGATAGAGATTTGCTAGAAGGAGATAGGAACACTACTTATTTCCAAGCTATTGCTAACCACCGAAGTAGAAAAAAGGATAGAATGTTTACATGATCCTAGTGGGTTAGTATATGATCAAAAGGGGATGATGGATATTGCTGTAGACTACTACAAGAAACTTTTTGATAAGGAGGTAGAGCCTAGTGTAGAGCTTAGCCAGGATTTCTAGGACACCGAGGATAAAGTTTCTGAAGAAGAAAATAGACTTCTTACTGCACCGTTTTCTGAGGCAGAAATTAAATCTGCTCTATTTAGTTGTTATGCTGAAGGTGCTCCCGGTCCTGATGGCCTTTCCTTTATCTTCTATCATAAGTTTTGGGACCTAATTAAGGATGATTTAGTGGCTCTTTTTGCTGATTTTCATAAGGGTGTACTAGACTTGAGTAGACTAAACTTTGCCCTAGTTATTCTTATTCCCAAGGTTGGGGAGGCGACTGATATGAAACAATTCAGGCCCATAAGTTTGTTAAAATGTAGCTTTAAGATTTTTTCAAAATTGCTCACCCTTAGACTTAGTTCTATTATTCAGAGGATTGTCTCACCCACTCAATCAGCATTCATTAAAGGTAGGTTTATCCTGGAAAGTGTGGTAGTAGCTCATGAGTTGGTCCATAGTATTCATAAGAGTGGAGAACCAGGGGTTGTTTTAAAATTAGACTACGAAAGGCATATGATAGAGTAAGTTGGAAATTCCTTTTTGATCTTCTAAAAGCTAGGAAGTTTGATCCTCTCTGGATAGATTAGATTAAACAAGTTGTGGTTGAAGGCTCGGTTGGGATCATGATTAATGGGGTAGATAGTGCATATTTTAAAACAGGAAAAGGGCTTAGGCAAGGGGATCCTCTATCTCCATTCTTGTTTAATTTGGTAGGGGATGGCTTTTCTAAAATGCTATCGAAAGCAGCTAATAGTGGTGTAGTACATGGGTTGTTAGGTGGTTTTAGAGCTAGAGGGATCCTTTCTCTACAATATGCTGATGATACTATTCTTTTTTCTTCAGCTGAGGAAACTCATATTAAAAATTTGAAGTACATCTTGATGTGGTATGAACAAGTCTCAGGAATGAGAATAAACTTTCATAAAAGTGAATTAGTTCCCTTGAACATTGATCCTGATAAAGCTCACAGATTAGCACACATTTCTTGTTGCTCCCTTGGGGCTTTTCCCCTTAAATATCTAGGTATACCTTTGCATTATGATAATCTTGCTAGGGAGGATATCCAGCCTCTAGTAGATAAAATCCTCAAAAGAATTGTAGGTTGGAAAGGCAAGTTGCTTTCATTAGCTGCTAGAGCTTTGTTGATTAAAATATGTTTAGCAACATTCCAGTGTATCTTCTTTCCTTTATTAATTTTTCTAAGTGGGCCATCAAGCTTTTGAATACCCAAATGGCTAACTGTTTGTGGAATGATACTTAGGATTGTCACAAGTTTCATTTAGCTAATTGGGAATTGGTACCTATGTGCAAAGAGTTTGAGGGCTTAGGTATTCCGAGTCCAAGAGATTTGAATATTAGTTTGTTGGCATCTTGGTTAAGGAGATACATAATAGATAAGGACAAGCTCTGGAAAGAGCTAATAGACTATAAATATGCAACTGACAAGCCCAACATTTTCCTCACTAGAACTACTGGGTCTTCTAGCTTTTTCAAAGGCTTTATGTGGGCAGCTCAAGCGGCCAAACTAGGCTGCTTTGGGAGGACAATTGGCTTGGACCTTCCGGTCTAGCCACCCAATTTTAGCCTATGTACAGAATCGTAGTTGAGTAGGGTAAGACTGTTGCCGATCTTTGGGATGGCATTGATCTGAAGGTTTCCTTTAGAAGAACTTTGTCTCTAGATCTATATAACACTTAGCTGGAAGTAGTTGAGTTGGTGTCTACTATTAAGTTGTCTGATGATGATGATTCTCTAATCTGACAGTTTTCCTCTAAAGGAACCTATTCTTCTCAATCTTTGTATAAAATTATTAATTTTAGAGGTATTCATCATGTTCATGTTCCTGCTTTATAGTCTACTAAAGTGCCCCCCAGAGTCCTTTTCTTCCTATGGCTGTTAGTCAATAATAGAACTATGACTAGGGATAATCTAGCTAAAAGAAGATGATAAAGTTGTCTCTTTTGTTGCAAGGAGGAAACTGTTCAACACCTGTTCTTTGTTTGTGCAGTAGCAAAGCAATGTTGGTTTATCTTATCCTAGATTTTGAATATTAGGTTAGAGGAGCCGCTGGTTGATACAGGCAATCTGTGGCTTAGTCATAAAAAATTTCTTGTTGTTAATATTGTTATCTCTGCAGTTTTATGGAATTTATAGAAACTCAGGAATAAGATTTGCTTTCAGAGGGTTGGTTGGAAGAGTATGGAAATACTACTTCACAGGAGAGCTGGGACCTTGCAAAGCTGGGCAATCCTATGTCCACAAGAAAGGAGAGATTAGTTGATGGATATCATAAACAAGATCAAAAGAGCGGCCGCGGAGGTCCATTGGTTACCTTACCAGGAGGGGAGCTGACAAGCCTGACTGTTGATGATATAAGCAACACCAAGTGGGAGAGCGTACATCTGAAGAAGGACTGGGCACATGGTATTGAGATCCCCTGGTGGTCTCTCAATGAGACCCTGGATACGGTGTGAAGACGTTTTGGGAGAGGCTGATGTTATGTTTTTAGAACTCTTTCATAGTTTTCGGGTGGTAGTTCTCTTGTGCCGTGCGTTTTGTAAACTGTTACCCTAGCTCTGGCGGGTGCTGGGTGTGGTGAATGTTAAACTCTGTGCTGTAACTGGATGATCTGTGGTCTTTTATGATAATGAAAGGCTGGGGCAATGGCCCTTGAACTCTAAAAAAAACTATAAAGGCCGCAGAGTAGTTTCGCGTGATTTTGTTTCTTGGCTCCTCCGTGTATTACCAGTCTATTTTTTCAGTTAATATTTTTAAGTGCAACAAGTTAAAATGGGTTATATTTAAGTTGTTCTTCGTACAAAAAAGTCCTGATTTTTTTAAAGAATATTTTTATTTATATGATCTTTTTATGAAAAATATTTTTTTGTATTAGAATCTATAGCCTACTAGCCAAATGATCTCTATTTCATCGTTCGAAACGTTTCTTCAAAGAATCTAGATCGAAACGTTTTTGACGAGAATCTGCATCCCTGCCAAGCGCACCCAGTCTCCAGTCTCGCCATTTCCGAATTCCGGTCCTCTATCCCAAGCTTCCTTTGCTGTGCATTGCTTTATTTTTTGCCGACCATATATTATCAGTATGAGAATAACTTTGTGTAGGTGACGAAATCAAAGTGGACGGAGCATTATATTGACGAGTCGGTATGCGGTGTGGGGTGGCTAAGAATCAATTCTTCTTCCACCCAAATGCATGCTAGCTGAATAATGCCCATGAATTACCAGCTACTACTCCGGCTGTATATTCGCAGAGCGCGGCGAGGCCACATGCAGTCCGCCGTCTCTGCCGCGTCCGCGCAGGCGCAGCCACCCACGCACCCCCAGCTCCCACATGCCATTCGGCTGGTATAAATCCCCCCACGTCTCCTCTCACCACCTCCAGCTCCAACCAAGCAAGAAAATCCCAAGAAGCAGAGCAGCACACACAGCCTAGGGCTAGGACGTCCAAGCAGAGGAGAGCAATAGCAATGGCCAAGGTCCACCCCAACGCCGCCGCCGTCGCGGCAGAGCCCGGCACACCCACCCCCATCTCCACCCAAGCTGCTGCGGACCAAGAACCTGAGCCGCCCACGGTGCTGACGGTGTGGCGCAAATCGCTGCTCTTGAACTGCGACGGCTTCACCGTCTACGACGCCAGGGGCGACCTCGCCTTCCGCGTCGACTCCTACGCCGCCTCCCGCAGGCGCCACGCCGAGGTCGTGCTCATGGACGCCGCGGGGGCGCCGCTCCTCACCGTCCGCCGCAAGAGGCTCAGCCTGGCCGAGCGCTGGGTCATCTACGACGGCGCCGACGCAGCCGGCACCACGCCGCCGCCTCGCCCTCTCCTCTCCGTCCAGCGCCACGTCGGTCTCCGCGCCTCCAGCGGCAAGACGCTGGCGCACGTTGTCGCCGCGTCCTCCTCTGCTGGCGACGGTGAGGCGTTCGTGGTCGAGGGCTCGTACGGCCGCCGGGCCTGCGCCGTGCGCGACGCGCGCGGCGACGTCGTGGCCGAGGTGCGGCGAAAGGAGGCCGTGGGTGACGACGTGTTCAGGCTCGTGGTGAGTCCCCGCTTCGGCGCGCCGCTCGCCATGGGGCTCGTCATCGCCCTCGACGAGATGTTCGGCTCCCGCGGCTCGGCGCGCTCGTGGCTGCGCAGCGCGTGCTAGAATAGCCAGTAGTACAGTTAGTAGAAGCCAAGGGAGCCCACATGTCAGTGTCAGGGCAAGTCTCTATCCTAGTACTGTGCAGTGTATAGTGTAGACCTCTCTAGTCTCTACACACAGATGAGGAGGCCCTGGCCCCAGTTGTCAGCGTCAGCAGAGTTTTATAGTGCAGGCTGCAGCTGGGCCAACCCAAAGTATGCCGTATCAGATTCATTCGGCAAATATGCGAAAGAGTCAATTCTCTATCTATGCTATATACTGTATATATCGGAAATCTGTAGTTAGGTCGTCCGATCGTCCGCACACCAACGTTGGTGGGCCTCGACGTCCGCCCGAACAGTCCAACACTGTTATTCCATGTGCACAACGTTGCTCCACAACATTTCCGAATATCTCCACTCACTTTCCTTTCAAATCGCCGCTGTGACCGCACCCATTCTCGAATCACTGCCGCTCTCCAGAACGACCGCGCTGCCTTGCCGCAACGCCGCCGCACCGTGGCGCGGCCAAGGGCCTTCCTCTCTACCGCGCCCGAGCGCCACTGCTCGCCTCGCTTGTTGCGGCCATGGCGTGCAAAGCGCCACCACCACCCCAGCGCTAGCAGGAGGAGGTCGTCGGCCATTGCTCTTGACGTCCCCTTAAAATCCGAGTTTGTTGTCTACCGTAGTCCCCCACTAGGTAGGCCATGGCCACTGGCGATGCCGTCTTTGAAGTGTTTCAAGCATTTCTGACTTATGTTTCAAGTGTTTCATATGGATGTTGTAAAAGTATATATATGAGATTTTTTATATGTTGCAATGACAATTATGCATGTTTCAAGCCTATGTTCAAAGTGTTTCAGTTGTTTCAGACGTATGTTTCAAGTGTTTTCATCTGTATGTTGCATATGTTGGTGTGGCTGCACACACATATTTCGAGTGTTTGTTTTCATGTGTTCAGATGTTTCAGATTTTATGTTACAAAAGTGGATCTGAATGTTACATATGTTGCTATGGCTCACGCATGTTTCAAATGTTTCATCTGTTTCAGTTTGTATCTTGAAAATGTTCATCTTTATGTTTCAAAATTAGATCGAGGTGTTGTCCATGTTGCAATGCATGCCAGTGGCTGGTGAATAGTGGCCTGCCGCAGCCGCCTGGCGTTGCTCTCGGGACGCCACCATGGTTCACATGCGGGCGCGAGATGGGCGCGGTAGGCCTGGTGCTGCTACCGGGGCGCCGCCGTGGTTCATGGGCGGGAGTGGGGGCGTGGTTCCCGTTGTTGGCGCGCAATGCAAGCGGGCGTGGGGAGCGGGATGCGATGCGGGAGTGCGTTGGTTGCAGGCGTGGAGCTCCGGATGGACGGACGCTGTCTTCGGAGCTGGATTTGGCGCGGGGCGAAGGGAGCTGCGCGTGCGTCGGGCACAAGTGTGGTAGCTGCGTCTGGACGTGCTGTTAGGGCCGGATGTCCGACCAACAGTGCCTCCATATATATATTTGCGTGCTTACATGTAGCAATTTTATGATGAATCAGGAACTAGACTAGGCATTTTTTATAAAAATATAAACTAGCTTTCATATTTTCTCTAAAATCATGCTCTACTTTTTTGTCCCCTGTTTAGAATAATATATATGGTCTCCTAAAATTTGAAAATTGGCAAAATATAAAACGAAGCATAGAAACCAAGACAAATCCTTGCAGACTGTAGCGTGGACCACCATGCAACCTGTCGTGCAAACTATAAAAAATAATTTTCTCAGCAAAATATCTTGCTTAACCATGGAGAAATACACGAGAAATTCGAAATAACAGAAGCAGCCAAAAACCATTTCCGCACCCTCAGTACCTTTACGAAATGGTTTGTGTTAATGGGTCATTTTTTTACGAAAGAAGAATTGTATTGATAAAAACTGAGTACATCAATACATTATAAGCACTCAGAAACTGATTTTCATCTAAATTATACCCATGCTACGAATAGCTCTAGATCTAAAACCTAAATCTGTATAAAGCTTCGTATAGATGACCGCACAGGCAAACACTCGGCAAATAGCTTGAGAACAAATGTCCAACGAATGACGGCCAACATTCCTGCAGACGGAGTTGATAAACTTCTTTTTTCCTGTGTCTTCCTCCTTCTTTCTACCACGGAAGAATGAGGAAGCTTGATCTGAAACTTATTCTCCGTAGTCCTTCATCGTGGCCAGATCTAACTACAACAAAACAAAAAAGAGACTAAAGAAAATTATTCCATGACGGCGACGTCATCTCCGCCTTGATGTCCCCGTCCGGAAAGAAAAGTCTCCATGTCGTCGTGCCGTTGAAGTTATTGACGTCGTAGTTGTCGCCCTCATCTTTAAAAGCGCCGCTATGGAGCAAACGATTCCACCCTACCCCCGCACCATTGCCGAAGAGGAGAAGGAGGAGGAGATAAATCTTCAATACCAAGAAATTTGGCACGGAGAGACCCTAACCCTAAAGACTCGATCTACTAACAACTTATTAAAAAAACGATGGATCACCACTTCCTTCGGTCTCTGGCGCTTTGCCGGAGGAGAAGAGAGGGGGACCAATGGTGGTGGAAGACGGGGGGTGGCGGTGGCGCTAGGCGAGTCGCGAGGCTGAGGGGGCGAGTCGCGAGTCCAGCGACCACTTGCCGTTAATGGGTCATTCTGGAGACGGACATTTTTACTCGATCACCTATGGGCCCGTTCACTTTCCAAAATATTTCCTCTCCCACCTGTCATATCGAATCACTACTCCCTCGGCAAAGGCCCAAAAACCCTCGGCAAAGGCTTTGCCGAGGGCGGCCCTCGGCAAAGAGCCCTCGGGAAATTTTGAGACGGCGAAGGGGTCTTTGCCGAGGGCCCTTTATCGGGCACACGGCAAAGCCTTTGCCGAGGGCAAAAAAACCCTCGGCAAAGAAAAACCCTCGGCAAAATATAAATAAAAAAAACCTGAAAAAATAGCAAAATAATTTTATTTTTTTTGGAGACGCCGACGAGCCATCACCCCGACCCGCGGGATTTTTTTTGTAGCATTTTACACTGTATTTTTGACCCTATTTGTAAAGTTGTGGTCGGTGGGATTCGAACTCGTGACCTCTCACACCTTCTCTCACTTACCTCCTCTAACCACTCCAACCCTTTATCACTTATGTTTATATTCCATTTCGATTCCCCATATGTTATAACAAATCGAGTGTAAATTGATTGTTTGAGGCACTAAACGAATTCAAATGAAAAAGTTGTCAACTACAAAGTTTCGTAACTTTTTGAGATCTACAACTTTCGTTTAGAGTGTTTCTCCATCCGAGGTTTTTTTCAAAATTTCAAATTTCAAATTTCAAACTTAAGACGCAATTATCGGCAATTAGATGCTTTCAAATAAAAAAGTTGTCAACTACAAAGTTTCATAACTTTTCGAGATCTACAACTTTTGTTTAGAGTGTTTTTCCATCCAAGACTTTTTTTAAAATTTGAAATTTGAAATTTCAAACTTTAAATATAAATATCCTCAATTAGATGCTTTCAAATGAAAAAGTTGTCAACTATAAAGTTTTATAACTTTTCAAGATCTACAACTTTCGTTTAAAGTGTTTTTCCATCCGAGACTTTTTGAAAAATATCTTTGCCGAGGACCATAAGGTAGGCCCTCGGCAAAGACCCTCTTTGCCGAGGGCCATAATGTAGGCCCTCGGCAAAGAGGGTGTCGAGGGCCTACATTATGGCCCTCGGCAAAGAGATTTTTCAAAATATATTTTGAGGCACTAAACGAATTCAAATGAAAAAGTTGTCAACTACAAAGTTTCATAACTTCTTGAGATCTACAACTTTCGTTTAGAGTGTTTCTCCACCCGAGACTTTTTTCAAAATTTCAAATTTCAAATTTCAAACTTAAGACGCAATTATCGGCAATTAGATGCTTTCAAATGAAAAAGTTGTCAACTACAAAGTTTCATAACTTTTCGAGATCTACAACTTTCGTTTAGAGTGTTTTTCCATCCAAGACTTTTTTTTAAAATTTGAAAATTTAAATTTCAAACTTTAGATATAAATATCCTCAATTAGATGCTTTCAAATGAAAAAGTTGTCAACTATAAAGTTTTATAACTTTTCAAGATCTACAACTTTCATTTAAAGTGTTTTTCCATCTGAGAATTTTTGAAAAATCTCTTTGCCGAGGACCATAAGGTTAGCCCTCGGCAAAGACCCTCTTTGCCGAGGGCCATAACGTAGGCCCTCGGCAAAGACCCTCTTTGCCGAGGGCCTACTTTATAGCCCTTGGCAAAGATAATTTTCAAAATATATTTTGAGACACTAAACGAATTCAAATAAAAAAGTTGTCAACTACAAAGTTTCGTAACTTTTCGAGATCTACAACTTTCGTTTAGAGTGTTTCTCCATCCGAGACTTTTTTCAAAATTTCAAATTTCAAATTTCAAACTTAAGATGCAATTATCAGTAATTAGATGCTTTCAAATGAAAAAGTTTTCAACTACAACATTTTATAACTTCTCAAGATCTACAAACTTTATTTTGATTGTTTGGTCATTTGTTCAACCGACGTGGTGGTTCTAACATATTTCACAATCCTTATATATCATCTCTAGTAGTTTCATGAAACTTATTAGAGAGATGTAGATTTTGTGAACAACATTACTATTGATTTGTTAAATGAAGAAATGACCAATATATACTTTGTAGATCTTAAAAAGTTAGACAATTTTGTAGTAGAAAACTTTTTTATTTGAGTTAATTTAGTGTCTCAAAATATATTTTGAAAAATCTCTTTGCCTAGGGCCAATAGAGAGGCCCTCGGCAAAGATTTTTTTTTGCCGAGGGCCGTTTCTTTGCCGAGGGCTGGCCCTCGGCAGAGGCCTCTTTGCAGAGGGCCTGTCTTTGCCGAGGGCTCTTTGGGCCGGCCCTCGGCAAAGAGGGCCTTTGTCGAGTGCCCGATATTTAGCCCTCGGCAAAGCCGGAAGCCCTCGGCAAAGGCTGCGTTTCCGGTAGTGAATATTTGGACACATGCATGGAGCATTAAATGTAGGTAAAAAAATAACTAATTATATAGTTTGTCTGTAAATGTCGAGATGAATCTTTTGAGCCTAATTCATGGTTGGATAAATTTTGCCAAATAACAACGAAAGTGCTATATGAATTTTTTCCCCAAATATTTCGAATCTGAACACAGCCTATCTTGCTTAGTTACTGTTGATTGGCACGTATCTTTATTTCTAGAAGTGGCGCCCTATATGCGTCTTTTTTATTTGAGTGAAACAGGAGGGCTTATGCGTCTTTATTAACTAGAAGAACGCCCCACGCGTTGCTGCGAGAATTGCTGATGAAATTATACTTTTTATATTTATTAATGTGGTTGAATAAATATCATAATACATGTTAGTGGATGATTTTTAGTATTCTGACGTGGACAACTAAATAGATATGTTATTAAATGATGTGGTTTGCGTGAATAGCTTGAATAAAGACATAATGACATGTGTTAATTGGATGTGTTAGTGGATACTGATGCGGACACTTTGTATGGTGAGATAGTAGGATGTGCTGGATGCTGAAGTGGACTCTTTGCATGGTGAGATAAATTGCTAGTGGAGTTTATCTTTATAAGAGATATAGACGTAGTAAGCATTTATCTCCTAAAATTGAATCTGCAGCAGTGACCGTGACTCGTAATTGTGCGACACAGAAGAATATTAACACAGCACACACATGCATAGATGTGTTTAGCTATCTTACTAACCCTGCTTGAATGTCTTTGGCGATCGATTTGCCAGGAACACGTGACTACTGGAATGGAACAACTCTTGAAAAAAAAAAAAACTGCGTGCTGGGATGGCCATATGGGCTTGGACGGCCTTTATATACTGTGGTGACGGCTAGCATCCTCAGAGTGGTTTCAGCCGCTGTTCCCTGCCAAATTTACATGCTGTGTGTCTATCTGCCTGCCTACTGCTTGTGCAGTTGTCCTACATGTCATGTGCAACAACGTAACTGTTGTTCCATGTTAGCCAGGACCCAGGGGACAGGGTCCGATCTCTTGGAACATCTCGTTGTACAGTAGTACGGAGCTGTTCGATCATATCACTGCATACAAACAAGGTAGAAAAAAAAGAGAGCGCGCCCACACAAAACGCACCCTGTCCGCTTTGTTCCGATACAAGGTTGATATGTGCCTTTATAGTTTGTTTTATGATGAGTGATTATCAACGTGATCCACGACCTATACTGAGTTTGCGACTAACCATGGCGTAAGTTGGGTTGTACGACATGTCTCTTGGCTTGTGGGTGCAGGTGTGGAGCTCGGAGGCGGTGTTCGATGGCAAGGTAAAGGTCAAGTAGGGACGTGCCATGCCGATGGACCGAGAGCGGTGAAGGACGGACATGAGACTTGGACCGAGAGATCAAGAGGCCGGGTGACCAGTCACGGTGGCTGACATCTGGGACATCGACAAGCGCAAGTGTACATGGGTGATGAAAACGGGGTTGATCAAGTCAAGATGGAGGACGATGAAGTCGTGGCACTTGGCGGAGGCCGGTGGGTCAAGTCAAAAAGGAAGGCGAAGGTGTCAAACTTGGCGGAGGTCGGACACGTGTCGACATAGGGGGTTTGATGGTTTGGGCCTCAAAATCATCAGTGGACGGGTTTACGGGTTTGGGCCTTAAAACCCGGGCGGAGGTTCCGAGGAGGAACGGACGGCACGTGGCGGTATCAAGGAGTTCGCGTCGAAGCGAAGCTATCTCATGAAGAGCACGGTGGTTGTCAGATGAAGATTACCTCGAGTTGGACCATAACGCCCTTAAGTTAAGTGGTTCGACTCAAAATATCTAGGGCCAAAACTGAGATTGTGTAATAGCCCCATTAAATAGGATGAGGGAGCCCCCGTCTACCTCACCTCTTTCATTTTTTTCCTTTCTTCCTTCCTAGCTTCCCCTCCTTTAGGGTTCTTGTGAGAGAGGTCCATAAATTGTGAGATTTATGTAAGAACTCAAGATTTTGCTGTAGGAATGGTGGCTCTTACCACCTCGTGTCCTCCGGGATTCGATTTGTGATGTGCTTCTTGTGATTCGTGTTTTGTTCTTTGCGTTCTTCCTATTTCTCCATTTGTTCTTGCCTCGATTCGTAGTTTTGAGACCGTTTTGATTCGTTCCTTTTGCGTTGGAGTGAGCTATGACGTGAGTTGAACCTTTCCACCAAAAGGAAATCATCCAATTCCTCACGAGTTCATAGAGACGAATCAAGCTCTAGGATTTCATAACTGGTGTTTTTCGTTCTCCTTTATTTTTCCGTTGATTGGTTTTGTCTTAGGCAATGATCTTCTAGGAGTATCCTACAGACCTCGTGATTATCCTCTCTGCAAAGTTTCAAGTCATTCCGAGGTCATTTGATCGAGTTTTGGGTGTTGAACCGATTTTTCCCGAGAGCTGCTCGTAAATATCGGACGTGTCCGGTATTGATACCGGACGTGTCCGGTATTTTAAACTTTCAAGTTTGGAGCTGAAATTTGGTGAAGACCTTCCCCTAGGTGTCTAGAAGCTGTGGTTAAAATTTCATAATTTTTGGACATCATTTGCTAGGGTTTTTTATTTTTCTCCCGAAGTTAGTCTGTGCTGATTCTGCATACCGGACGTGTCCGGTATTTGCTGATTGCATTCATTTCAGAAGCAGTTTCTTTCACGGTTTGTTCGTTTGAGCTCCGTTTTGTGTTCCGTCTGTTGTGTTGGCTCTCTACCATTCCATGGAACTTTTCTAGGTACTCTTGTCATTTGTTGGTTTGGATATTTTTAGTTTCGGGAATTTGATTCTTGGAGGTGATTCTTGAGACAGCGGCCAAAAGTTTTAAAAGAATTGTTCGCTGATTTATTTGCTGAGAGAAAAGTATTGTTTCTTCGCTGAAAAAGTACGCCTCACGTAAACTTTAGCCAACGCACGCATGCAGTGAACATGAACAAGGTCCGGTCCTTGGCTCCTTGCTTTGTCTAGACAAATGACACACGTGTCCAGACTTTAGACACGGCGCGGCGGCACACGCAAGAGCTTTGCTGCGTTTGTTCCCTTGCAAGCAAGCACGTGCAAGGGAACAAACGCAGCAAAGCTCTTGCGTGTGCCGCCGCGCCGTGTCTAAAGTCTGGACACGTGTGTCATTTGTCTAGTAACTAGCAGAAAGCGTACAATATTAATATGGTCTGCAGCGACTTTTTCGATTCGATGTACCTAGCTGGCTAGCTGGGCGATGGAGCCAACCATGGAGTTAATGGATCGGAGGGACTAGCTACTTCTTAGCTAGGATATACCTGAAAATCAGAAAATATGTAGCCACCCTTCCCAACTCCTATACAATGCAAGCAAGCTTAAATCAGTTTCGATGGAAGTTTCATGATAGTTTCGTATGCATTAAATAAGCTGATGTAATATACTAATTTAAATGAAGAGAGATAAAAATAGTTTTATGAGATAAAATAAGTTTTATGGGGATAAAACTTGTTTATCCTGTTTCCAACATTAGGGAGTCTCGGGGAGTCATAAAAATCCTACTGGTCTTTTTGTATTCTATCCGATCGGGTGCTGGCCGGCCGTATCCATCCATAAATCCATTCATCGACGATGCATGGATCTCAAGCTACATCGGGTGCTGGCCGGCCGTATCCATCCATAAATCCATTCATCGACGATGCATGGATCTCAAGCGACATGTGTGTGGTACTCATCACACCCTTTTCTTTTGGTGTAATTAATTGCAACAACTTCTAAGCATGGCTTCAATTATTATTAGAGGAGGGGAACTTCTTGTATGCATGCTTCAATTATTATTAGAGGAGGGGAACTTATTATTAGAGGAGGGGAACTTCTTGTATGCACGATTCATCTGCCGCCGCGCCCCACAAGCCGAAGCAGTACACTCGGCGATTCATCTGCCGCAATATCGCAAGAACTGAGCGTCGACCCTGTCTACCGAGTGTCATCCTCCTGCCTAGTGCCTTCTAATCTTGGTCTGCTTGTGACTCTGAATCTGTGTCTGGACCAGCTGGAACAGGTAAGTTAATTAGACCTATACAGTCCTGGCGTGCTAGCAAATTCTTAATTTAATAATTTTCTAATGCTGTTGTCGGCTGATTTGATTTGTTTGTGTTTTCTTTTGTTCTGATTAGAGTGACGGGCTGAAGACATTAGACTTTTAGGCATGGGACTTGACTTAATATGTATACACTATATGGATTTGTTTAAATTAATTCAATCCACATCATGTCTACTAGAAATAGAAAATATGATTCTTGAGGTTAGTAATATTTTTACTGTATTTATACATATGGTACAAAAGAATAGATATTAAACTTATAAATTTAAGTGAAAGTATGTCTAGAATACATGTTAAAGTCATATATTTCACTGAAGCTATGATTTGATTTTATTAGCCATACAACTTGTATAAACTTTAGGGCCCCAATTTGTTGTCGCTCTTGAGCCCCAAATTTCTGGAGACGGCCCTGGTATGCATGCATGCATGCTCTAGCCTTTTTATTTTCAGTTTTCACGCAAAAATTAGGATATGCGTGTTTCCATTATTCACCGGTACATGTGCTGGACGAGGAGGCGCGGAGATAGCCCACCCATCATGGACATACAACACTTGATCTTAATATCGCATACATATATGTCTTTTATTAGGCCCTACACAGCGTGTAGTACGTGTAAAAAAGCATGTCCCACAAAGACGAAGTTGGCATCTTGCATCAAAGATCACAGTATATGTCAGTATGTGCTCCCAAAGGCTGCTGCATGCTCTTCAATCTACCAAAAAAGTTGTCGCATGCTTTCTTCACGTACATCCCGGTTCTACTTCTCTCTCCACTGCATAGGCATTGCCCCAAGAACCTTCACCGCTTCTAGCTAGTTTTGCTAGCTCTGATATTACTCTTTCCATTCCGTTTTATCTGGCGCCAACACCAGTATTCCAGATACCCAAGAAGTATTTAATCCAGCTCCCTTTTTCTAGCTGGTGGTACCATGACCCTTCGTTTGTTGAAGTCGTCATCAATTGTTTGCATGCATGCAACGAAGGGAGGAGAATCGGTCAAACAACTCAAATGGAATAGCGAATCAGTTTTGCATGCAAGCAGTGAGAAGAGTGTCTTGCCTATAAAGAGGCTTGGTAAGTGTTGCATGCTATTTAATTGCAACGCATGCTATGATGTTGTGCCAAATAAAATGGTCATTCTCCAAAACAAGCGCACGCCAGTACTACTCTATGTCCTTTTATAGCTTCACTCGAAAACAACATTGCGTATGGCCTTAGGTAGCCAAATTAAAGCCAAAGTAATTAAGCATAATTTTTTTTTGCATGTACAACGGCCCTGTTCGGCAGGCTGTTTTTTTGGCTTATAAGCCGGCTGTATCTAATTTGCTGTGAGAGAAAAACACTGTTCCACGGCTGATAAGCCGTGCTGATAAGCTCAGCCGAACAGGGGGAACATGTTGCGTCGATGGATCCATTAGTTCCACTCGTGATCAAGGTTAGATCTGAAAAATACTCCGTACATAGTTCCTACTCTGTATCTAGTTTAAGTACAAAGGAAGAAATCGCTGACTAATAAATAAAACAGTACCAATAAGACTCAATATAGGTCGCCAATAATTTTTTTAAGATAAAGATAGGTCGCCAGTAATACCTGATAGGTTTTACTTCCTCTGTCCCCACCATTCAAAGATGTCTTCCAACATCCAAACCACCAACAAAACCTTGAATCAAGCGCACAGCCTTGACCTCCGCATCAGCTTTCGATGCTGATTCTTGCGCCGTCTTTTGACGATGTTCCGCATCGGGATAACCCTAGCCATGTAGTCATCATAGTCTACTGCAAGCCTTGTAGTCCCATGCCGTCATTGTTGCAAGCACCATCTTTTGATGTAGTTCCTCACTGCATTTGCCGTTTCCATATGCATGCAGAGCCAGCCTCAATGGTTTGCTACTAGCAGCCATCCTAACAAATTAAGCGCACGCGATAATAACATGTGGATGCCTACCTAGTTCAAATTTGTCGATGGCACCACCACTTGCGTGTGTGGCCACCAGGGGCATCACCGGGCCGTCGTGTGAACTCCACACCTCCTCGTCCTCCAATGCTGCCGCCGCAACATTCCTCAATGATGCCACAGCCATTGTACCCAAAACAAATGGATCCAAAGCCAATTCATATGATCTACCGTCCCTGGGCCTGCCACATAATTGCCACCTTGTCGGTCACCGGAGACCACATGCACGAGAGGGAGCAGGAGCAGGCCCTCCTCCAACGGAAGCCCTGTCGTCCATCCACACAGCACTTCTTTAGCCGTGGCATAGTTTCTTAGACAAATGCTGACTACCACAGGTATGATGGGTCTTAATGTCTTAGCATCTTGTCTTACATGTCACAAACCCATTTGTGACTGTGACAATCTTAAGCCCGAATCCCAAATCCTTATCAAACCTAAAGGTTCATGACCTAATGAGATCACAAAAAGCAAAGGGTTAAGTCCAATTTACACCCTCCAACTTACAGCAAAGTTCGGATTTCAACCTCGAACTTCAAAACCGGACAACTTTGGCCCTCCAACTCTCGAAAAAGTTCAACTTTCATCCTTCTGGGTTGTTTTTGCGTGTGAACAGTAACTTCTGATATTTTCGGGAGCGCCGAAATTTTATATTATTTTTTCGAGCATCTTAACGTCCTCAAATGAAAAAACTCAAAACTACAAAGTTGTAGATCTCATCGAGGTCTACAATTTACATATAAAAATTATCTTCATCCGACATCGTATTGAAGTGTTTTCTATTTTTTGAAATTTGAGTCTCATCACGTGAGAAAATATAGTGCTGAAATTTTATATTATTTTTTCAAGCATCTTAACGTCCTCAAATGAAAAAACTCAAAACTACAAAGTTGTAGATCTCATCGAGGTCTACAATTTACATATAAAAATTATCTTCATCCGACATCGTATTGAAGGGTTTCCTATTTTTTAAAATTTGAGTCTCATCACGCGTGAAACAAAGTTGTAGATCTAACTGAACTGGAACAAGCACAACATGGGGCGCCTGATGACCCTGTAATTGATACGGAATGAAACAGCTTTACTCGATCCCCGCCCACAACGCTATTTCGGTTATGTCATAGTAGCTTCCTTTGTTGCATTATTGCTTTATTTTTGCCGACCGTACCATTATCAGTTGAGAATAACTTTGTATGTATGCTGAGTGCATGATGAGTGAAGTGACGAAACAAAAGTGGAGCATTATATTGACAAGTCGGTATGCGGTGCGGGGTGTCCAAGAATCAATTCTTCTTCCACCCAAATGCTAGCTGAATAATGCCTAAGAATTACCACCGAAATACTCGATCAACTAGTATATTTGCAGCTCGATATGTTCTGGTAGTGGCACACTGGCACCCGGCCAGGAGCAGAGCAGACAGAGGACGAGGCCAGTAGGCCACATCCACATGCCATTCGCCGTCTCCGCCGCGTCCGCGCAAGCCCAGCCACCCACGCATGCCACTCGTCTGGTATAAATCCCCCCACGCCTCATCTCTGCCCCTCCAACCAAGCAATCCCAAGTCCCAACAAGCAGAAGCAGAGGAGAGCAATCGTAATGGCCAAGGTGCACCCCAACGCCGCCGTCGCGGCAGAGCCCGCCACCACCACCAGCCAAGCTGCTGCCGACCAAGAACCTGAGCCGCCGTCGGTGCTGACCGTGTGGCGCAAGTCGCTGCTCTTCAACTGCGACGGCTTCACCGTCTACGACGCCAGGGGCGACCTCGCCTTCCGCGGGGGCGCGGCTCCTCACCGTACACGGCGCAGGCTCAGCCTGGCAGAGCGCTGGCTCATCTACGACGGCGCCGACGCAGCCAGCAACCGCAGCAGGCCGCCTCTCCTCTGATCCTCTCCGTCCAGCGCCACGTCGGTCTCCGCGCCCTCCTCTGCTGGCGATGGTGAGGCGTTCGTGGTCGAGAGATCCAAGGCCGTCGAGCTTGTGCCGTGTGCGACGCGCGCGGCGACGTCGTGGCCGAGGCTCGTCATCGCCCTCGACGAGATGTTCGGCGCCCGCGGCTCGACGCGCTCGTGGCTGCGCAGCGCAGCTCGGCTCTCCACGGGCCGAGAGGCCAATCGCCCGATAAGGGCACAGGATCCTGTCGGCCGTCGAGTTGCCGATAGGGATCCAATCGGCTTTCCAGGAGCCGACAGGTGCAATTCTCACAATTCAGGTGCTATGTTTGCAATTATTCATTACAAAAATATTTTTTTAAAAAAATTCTTAGACCAGACCTCTACACATAGTAACACACAGACGAGGAAGCTCCGGCCCCAGTTGTCAGCGTCATGCAGATTTTATAATGCAGGCTGCAACTGGGCCAACCCAAGGTATGCCGTATTAGATTCATCCGGTATATATACGTACAAAAATAGACAAATTCTCTATCTATCTATAACTATATGCTACATATATTCGCGCGCTTACATGTAGAGCAATTTATCACGATAAGGAAGTTGACAAGGTATTTGGCGTTCAACTTCATGAACCTGTGGAAAAGTGAAAGATGTAGCACGGATATGCATGGTTAGCACTACACATCGCATAGTCAATTTTCGTATTTATATTATTGCGATGATATACTACATGCATGTTAACGATGGTGAGCCTGTTCGCTTTGCTGAAAAGTTATGGCTGAAAGCACTGTTCGCTGATTTGTTGTGAGAGAAAGCACTGTTTCAGCTAAACAAACAAGCAGAAAAGTACGGATTATAAGATAAGCAAACAGGGCCACTGTATACTTACTAATTTACTATGCACTTACACGATTCAAGAGTCCTCTTGATGTGGTTGTGGTTTCTCATTAATATCCTCAAAAATATAGATGGGATGAATTAGGCAGAGGACATCCCGAAAAATATTACAAAAGGCCTTAAGCAGATGCGAGTAACGACGTTCCAAATTTCAAACGAACACAAACAAATTGTTCTAAAGGTGTGTTTGGTAGAGATTCAGATTCTCGCAAAAACATTTCGGATCTTTCAAGAAACGTTTCAAATGATGAATCAGAATTACTTCGTGAGATCGTTTGGCTGAATGGCTAGATTCTTATTTAAAAAATAATATTCTTATAAAAAATATATAAATAAAAATATGCTTAAAAAATAAAAAAAATTTGTGGACTAAGACCAACTTAAATACAATTTATTTTAGCTTGTCCTACTTAAAAAAGATTAACTGAAAATACTGTTATTAACTTATGGGAGATACTAGCGCCCGGACGTTCGGACAGAAGGGTGTGTTCGGACGCCCGCGCCACCTCCGTTACATGCACCCATGGAAAACGCTGTGCCCGTAGCTCCTTTCCCAGGCCCCATCCTCTCTCTCTGCGCGGGTGGGACCCAAGAGCCGGCATGAGGACGAGAGCGCGCCCCGTCCTCAGGATCTAGGAGCGCTGCGCATCCCGACCGCCAGCCCACGGCTCGCCGCGCCCCATCCCTGGCGCCCCAATGACTATGTATCTCTGAAACATGAAAGACTTGGATGTAACATAAATCTAAAGCAGATGAAACATTTAGAAAATACAGTTGCAACATGTATGTGAAACATGTGCAACGTCCAGATCACTTGCAACTTGCAACGTAAAAACACTTATTGCAACATAAGACTGAAACAACTGAAACATTTCGAACATACTATTGCACATATGTATGAAACATGTGTAATATTCAGATAAAAACTCTTACAGCATATTTTGAAACAGATAAAACATTTTGAACAAATGCTTGTAACATGCCTCTGAAACACTTGCAATATATTGAACATCCCGATATTTTTTTTTGCAACATCTATATAAAACACTTGCAACATACCTCTGAAATATCTAAAACTCTTGAAACATATATTTACAACATCTGGGAGGGGAGACCCGGGCCTGTTGATTCTGGCCTGGGGGTGGGACCCACGGCGAGCGGTTGCAAGCAGCGACGCGAGAGCACCACCAGCACGGGCCGTGCTCATGGGTGCCCTTGGCTCAGCCGGGACCATATAAGAAAATTTTCGACACAGGTGTTACAGTAACCCTGATAAGCATAGGGTTCATAGCCATTGCACACACAAATACCAGCACTCTCCCAATGCCCAACGCACAACAGCCGAGCTCTCTGACACTATACATAGGGTACTCCGTATTTGAACCAGTTTAAATTCGTGTCCCTTGTATTACCCCCTGATCTGCTACGTATGATACGTGAATTACTAGTCAAAGGCTAAAAATACCGAGAAGTTTTTTTATCTGTCCTCTCAAAATGGGCTAGGAGCTAGTGAAGCCACTATGTTTTACTTCATGGCTCAGTATCCTCGGGCGCCGGTGGCGGTGAGGCGTTCGTGGTCGAGGGCTCCTACGGCCGGCGAGCCTACGCCGGCCATGCGTGACGCGTGCGGTGACGTCGTGGCCGAGGTGCAACATAAGGAGGCAGTGGGGGACGACTTGTTCAGGCTCGTGGTCAGTCCCCGCCTCGGCGTGCCGCTCGCCATGGGGATTGTCATCGCCCTCGACGAGATGTTCGCCGGCTGCGGCTCTGCGCGCTCGTGGTTGCGCAGGCCGTGCTAGAATAGGCACTAGTAGTACAGGTGGTAGAACGCAAGGGAGCCCACATGTCAGTGTCAGGGCAAGTCACTATAATGTGCACTGTGTAGAGTTCCCCACACACACAATATAGTAACACACAGATGAGGAGGCCCCGGCCTCAGATGTCAGCGTCAGCAGATTTTATAACGCAGGCTGCAACTGGGCCAACCCAATGTATGCCGTATCACACTCATCCGGCAAATGTGCACAAGAGTTATTCTCTCTCTCTATATATATATCCTGTAGCGTGCTTACTTGTAGAGCAATTTTTCGTCATTAGCAACTTGACAACGGGCTCTGAAGTGGCAACATGATGAATTGAGCAAGTCCAGCAAGTCACAGTATTGCCCACATCGTCCAATCCCACTTTTACCGTGTCAGGTACACCATTGATGCACCGGGCACGGCCAGGTAGCTTGCCCGGCAGCACGGCGGCCACCATGCAGACCGAAGCCGGCGACACGGTAGGCGGCCGTGCGATCTCAAGGCGACGGTGGCGCAGCACTGCGGCCGTGTCGGCGCGGATCCGGTGGTGGCAGAAAAGGCATGGTTCCTGAGACGGGTATGGCGTCAAAACTTTGGAGGCTACTTGGTTCATTTGGGGCCTGTTTAG
This sequence comes from Saccharum hybrid cultivar R570, assembly GCA_038087645.1. Taxonomy (NCBI): domain Eukaryota; kingdom Viridiplantae; phylum Streptophyta; class Magnoliopsida; order Poales; family Poaceae; genus Saccharum; species Saccharum hybrid cultivar. The sequence goes on from JAQSUU010000804.1 coordinate 29,755,145, forward strand.
TTGGCTACAAAAGCCAAAAAAGTTTGCACAGTACCTGTCACATCGAATCTTTGGACGTATGCATGGAGCATTAAATGTATGTAAAAAAATAACTAATTGTTCAGTTTATCTGTAAATATCGAGAAGAATCTTTTGAGTCTAGTTAATCCATAATTAAATAAATTTTGCCAAATAACAACGAAAAATGCTACAGAAATTTATCCAAAAATTTTCATCAACTAAACAGGCCCTTGGTGGCTCACCTAGCTTAGCCTTGCCTAGCTAGCACGGAGTACGAGAGGCTTGCCCAGCCAGCAGAGTCAATTTGACTCTCACAACCAAGCAAGCTAAAGCTTGCCTGCACATGTTTCAAGATAGTTAAGTAAGACAACCAAAACAAGCAACCCCTTGTTTAGTTCCTCCGATTCTCCCCAAATTCCACTATGCAAAAAGAAGATTCTCCGTCACATTAAAATATCGGCAAATGCATGGAGTACTAAATGTTGATGAAATTAAAAACTAATTGCATAGTTTTATTGTACTTTGCGAGACGAACATTTTAAGCCTAGTTAGTCAAAATTTGGATAATTTTTACCAAATACAAACAAAATGCTACAGGAATTCTGATACAGTGTTTTTCTCCCCAATTCTCTGAACTAGACGAGGCCCAAGGCTATTCAATATCCTCTCTCAGCAAGGATAAACAATATCCAGCCCTGAACCAAGCAGCCTTTCATTTTTTTATGTTTGGTTCGATTTAGTATTAGTATTACCTACTTTATTCGATTTTTAGTCAATTTAAGTTGTGTTTTGGTTCGATTTAGTATTACCTGCTTTATTCTATTTTTAGTCAATTTAGCCTGCGTAATTGGGTTGGGTTGCATCACTGCTATATTTAGCACGCCTTCCATTTAACTGTATTGGATTGTTTTTCTGTCCGTGAATAAGTGGTTAGGTGTTTAGGGGTGGCCAAACCAAAAAAAAAGATTTAAATTTTAGTTCTTTAATATTAGGTATAAAAGTAGCTACACCGGTGAGAGAGAGAGAGGGGGAGAGTTTTTCATACGTCTAGGTATATCTACTTCCATCTTTAATAAACCACCTTGTACTTATTTATCATTTTGAGTACGTTTATATGCTCATTTAAGACACTTCAAATCTTACTTATCAAAAAAATTTCTAACGAACCCACATTTTTAGTATATTGTTATAGTATCATCATAGTAGTATATAAAATAAGTATAGCCACATACTCTATGTATACTTGCATACTTATGTACAAAACTACCTCATATGATCTATCATCATATACTCTGTATACATATACTTGGCTCGGACATATACACCTTAAACCTTAAGATACACTTATGTGAGATATTACTCGTTGATTCTCATGTAGTCAAGGCCAGGTGCTCGGACCTGGTGCATTCCTCCTCCTCTGCCCTTGATGATGAAGGGCATGTACATCCCAAACATCCTGTCCCACACCACAAAGAAGAGCTGCGAGTAGTTGTACTTGCCGCCACGTAGCTGGTGGTGTACGTCGTGATACGCCGCGTTGTTCCAAAGGCTTAGGTGATCCCAGCAGGGCAGCAGCGATAGGCCGCAGTGGTTGTCAATAACCTTGATGGTGCAGAGCGAGAAGAAGAAGATGGAAGCTCTCTGTGACATACCGGACACTAAGAAGGTGGCCGTGCCACCGAAAGTGTCAGTGACGAAGCTCTCGACGGGGTGTCCATACAAGGCTCCGAAGGAGTAGGGAACCACGAGACGGTGGTGCCACGAGTGGAGGTTCCGGTAGAGGAATCTGCTGGCGTGCAAGGTTCGGTACCATGCATAATGCCACAAGTCAAACCACACCATGGCCACTGCGATTTGGCTGGCTAACTTCAGATAGGAGGTCTGCACATGCGATGCTTTGGCGCTCTCTCCTTTGACCTGTATATATCCCAATTAAATTTAACAAAATATAAGCTCATTATCATTAAATTGTCACAAGAACTGCATAATAAATTGTAAGTCCCGTTGCAACTATCAGCAGCCCACACCCTAGACAGCCCGAAGTAGCATCAAGGCTCTGGCGGGGAACATGGGCCCGGTCCAAAAGCGTGCGTGTGTCTAGGCCTGACTCTGCGTGTACCTCTTGCATGAGTCGGTCAGGAGCCGAGGGCGATAAGTAGGAGTAAGCTGGAGTCTGTAATCAACTTTGAACCTAAACTCTATCTACTACTATCGTCAAATTCGGCCCTTTACCAGGAAGCTACTTCCTTCTTCCTCCTTTGCTCCTCTCTCCCTGCCTCCCTCTCAGGTTGCCATCGTGTGATCCTGACATTGGTATCAAAGTCGTCGCTCCTCGGCGCCAACGAGTTCTAGAGACTACACCAGCTATCCACCACCACTACATAAGGCTACAGCGGGCACCAGCCAAGACTCGAACGTGGATCAAGATGCCCAAGGCGCTCATGCACCCGGGTAATGGCCGCTAGCGGGCCCATCCATAACCACCCCTCACTCTAACGGTGCCCTAGAGCGGTTGTGAACCCGTCGGTGGGCCAACCTTCGAACTCTTGGGCCTTAACGTGTCGTGGGAGCATTTTCAGCCTCGTATCCTTCTTACCTGTGGTGGTTCGTGGCCTTTTAGGGTGAACCGTCGTCCGGCACACCCTTTGAAGAGGCGGCCGGGGGTGGCGTGTGCACGACTCCCGAAGAGGCGGTGTGACAGGATGCGGCAGGCGCGTTGATTGAGGTGGGCGGTTCACTTCTTGCTCTGCCTCCCCCTATAACTAGGGTTTTCCCCATTGCCTTCGATACGCCTAATTGCAGCCTTGTCCTCTTCGCTTCTCCGCCGCAAGCGCTCGGGTTTCTTGCTCTCGCTCTTCCGCCGTCGATGAAGTTCTCATTCCTCCTCCCTTGCTTCCCCGTGGAGTCGTGGTACCGCTCCGACGTCACCCACATGCGCATGGAGGGCCTCATCAAGCATGGTCTTCTCCATGAGAGAATCGAGGTGGCGGAGTGGCTCATGCCCAGTCGCGAGGAAGCGCCAGCGCCGCTCGATGGCTACGTCATGTCCTTCACACCCTTCCACGAGTGTAGACTCGCGATTCCTCCCCACCCATTCCTCTAGGGACTGCTGCACCACTACTAGTTCGAGTTGCAACACCTGAATCCCAATGGGACCTAGCACATTGTAGCCTTCGTTGCACTGTGCGAAGGGTATCTGGGATTGAACCCCACTTCGAGCTGTGGAGGTACTTCTTCTCCGTCTCCCTACACAAGAAAAGGGAGAGAACTGGAGGCCTATCAGCGCCGATGGGATGCGGGGATATCGGTCCGCTGAGTACATGGCCCTCCAGCTGTTGAGGTCCAACAAGGGATGGCATGTGCTATGGTTCTACAGAAGAACGACGCTGCTGCCCCCTTGCCAGACTTCATCGGACGCCTAATCGAATAGGTGGCGCCGGTGTGGGAGTGGAGACCCCCGAGAAGGAGAAGAAGAGGCTCCGTGACCTCCTAGATGCCATCGCACTCTTGAAGCACCACAGTCTCTGCGGGACCTGTGTCATCGGGGCATACCATGCGAGGGGGGTGGCGCCATTGATGGCACGCACCCTCCCGCTGTACAAGATGGTGCCCGCCGTGTGGCTCGACGGGACGGTGCTCGCCCAAGGGGTGCTTCGCAACAGCGAAGTCGCGCAGTGCATCAAAGAGGCAACGGAGGAATTTGACGTCGGGTTTCCGATTTTGGGACATCCCGCGATGCGGCCGGACGCGGGTTTTGTTGATCTGGTAAGTTCTTTTTGGTTTTCTTCCCTAGCCGACCCTTCAACCCCATTATTTGATTCTAAAAGCTAGGATCTATAGGCAGGCTTTAGCTTTCAGACCTCCATCGCGCTGCTGCCAGAGCACACGGCCGTGAGAGCGGTGAACCATGCTACGGACAAGAAGAAGAAAAAGGATGAGAAGGCGAAGCGACGGGCGAAGGAGCAGGCGAGGCTAGACTGAGGAAGGCGGTGACAAGGTTCAGAGGAGGAAGAGGGAGAAGAGGGAGAGGGAGGCAACGATTCTGAGATGTCCGTCCAATGGGACGAGCCGGAAGGTAGGGACAAGGATTCGTCTTCGCAGCAGGCAGGGCCCTTCCCGTCACATGCCCCGAGGCAAGAGGGGGAGGACGTGCCCCCAGAGTCGACGGAATCAGGCTGCTCCGCTCCATCCGGGCTTTCCAAGTAGTGGGGAGGCCCAAAATGGCAACGTGCTGACGAGGCGCAGCTTAGGGTCGGTGCGGAGCCATCCCGACCCTAGTCCGGGTGGGCGGTGATCCGCATGCGTGGGGAGGACCCCGGATCTGGTGGGTTGACCGGCGGGACTCGAGAGTGATGCTCTTCGCCCTATGACATCCCGAAGGAGAAGGAATGGGTGAGAGTCCACATGGAGGTTAGGACCGCGGTTCACGCCCTGACCATCGCGCTGAGCTTGCTGCGCGACGTCGTTACCCCGGTTGGTCAGGTATGATACATCCGTGCTTCCGACCTTCATTTCCCCTTTTTGCACCTCTAACTCGTATCCTCTCTGCAGTCCCTTATGGCTCGTAGCCGAGAGAAGTCCCTGTTCCTTCATCGTGAGAAGAAAGTTTGGGACCACCTCGCCAAAGAGACATGGCTGCGTGAGGGGCTGGTCGAATAGCTCCCTGCCACTCGTCGAGAGGTGGCTGAGCTTGCCCCCATCGACTGAGAGTTGGCTGACCTCTGAGCCAGGGAGGCAGACGCTCACGATGATGCCTGCGAGGTCGAGGAGAAGCTTGTGGCCCAGATCAAGAGGGCACGCGCGAATGCCACGGAGTTTGAGCGGCTATGGGAGGAGTACGACGAGCTGCTCTAGACCGCAGAGGAGCTCCGCACGGAGCGCAACATGGATTGCCAAGAGCGCGCCAATGCCGTGCTCCTCGACAAAGAGAGGGCAAGAGAGGTGTTGAGCGCCCAGGGGAGCGCTGTCGGTGAGTGCCTTCTTCCTACCCCTGTGACTTGCTCCTTTCTTCTGAGTGCGATAAGCTTGAGTCCTTTTGCGTGCAGATGCCTAGCAGCAAATGACCCTCCTCCAGTGCGAGCTCGACATCGAGAGGGACCTGAAGGTTTAGGCCAATTGTGTGTCTGTTGGTCTCGCCACGAAGATTGGTCAACACCAGGAAGAGATCTGGGGCCTTAAGGCTGAGGTGTCTCAGCAGAGTGAGGAGGTGCACATGCTCCATGAGCAAGTGGATGGTAAGACTCTGGTTTCCCTTGTTGCCCTTCTTCTTGGAATCCGCAGTTGGCTTTCTGACGCAGTTGGCATGCGGCTTGGATAGGTCTCGATGATAGGCTCACGGCGGAGGCGATGAAGAGCCGAGACCTAGAGAGGAGCTTGGCCAGGTGAAGGACACCCGAGCTCGCTCATGACTCGGGCCGTCCAAATTATAGATCGGGCATGCGAGATCGTGGGGCATGCGCTGTACTTCGGTGTTCAGCTGTCGTTCGCGATCGCTTGCTCTCATTATGAGAACATCGATATGCCAACTATGAGCCAAGGCTTCGCGCCTAGCTACACTCAGGCCAAGTTGGAGGAGATCGAGGAGACGGTGGCCCCCCTTGGCGCAGGACCTAGCTGGAAAAATTGAGGATGAGGTCATCCCCCCGAGGGGTTAGTTAGTTGGATGAATCAGGTGGTGAGATTGTAATAATTCAACAAGTTTTTAGTTTTTGTCTTGGTCGAACAGACTTTTGGCCCTTCTCTTTTTAATGTATAAAAAGGTTGATGCGATCCGACCCTTTCTAACGTTAAGGTTGTAAAGCTCGAGGTGCGGGCGAAAAAACTCTGGTCACACTGGTGAGCAAAAACGCCATAGCCGCTGGGGCATAGGTTTCTTGTGGTCTGACCAGTTTTACTCAGTGTTTGTTTTTGCAACTCTTGCTTCTTGATCTTAACATAAGAAGGGGTTGGGTGCAAAAAGTGTTTCCGTGTAGCTGTACTCTTATCAGCCCCCGAGTGAGGCCTAACCCCTTGCTATTGTTAGGGTCAGGTGTCACTAAAGATTGAGGAAAGGGTAGCAAAACCGATAAGAGAAGGTATTTTTGCATTTCAGAAACACAATTCTTAATTTTCATAAGTATGTGCATAGACTAGGGGTAAAAGTGACGTAGCTGCTCAATGTTCCAGGCATTGGTGAAGAATTTACCATCGATAGTCTGGAGCTTGTAGGTGCCCGGTCGAAGCACCTCCGCGATGATGTACGGTCCCTCCCATGGCGGAGAGAGCTTGTGGCGGTTCTTATTGCTCTGGACGAGGTGAAGCACCAGGTCACTGATGTTGGAGGCCTGACCCCGCACTCAGCGGCCGTGGTACCGACGTAACGCTTGCTGGTACTTGGCCGAGTGGAGGAGGGCAACGTTGTGTGCTTCATCAAGCTGATTCATGGCGTCCTCGAGGGGTGTCTTGGCTCTCTGCTCGTTGTATGCCTTGACCTCGGTGCTCCGTAGTCGAGGTCGGTCGGGAGGATCGCTTCAAAACCATAGACCGTGAAGAAAGGCATGTAGCCGATCGCCCGGCTAGGGGTCGTCCTCAAGCTCTAGAGTACCACGGGAAGCTCCGTAGCCCATCGTCCGTTGAATTTGTTCAGTCGATTGAACATTCCAGGCTTGAGGCCCTACAGGACCATGCCATTTGTGCGCTCAAGGTAAGGTGTCCTCCAGTCAGTTAGAGAGTCGTGCTCTGCCACTAGATCTTCATCAAGCTCCATGACCTCGAGGTCGGAAGGAGCCGATGGTCGATCAGCACCCGAGCCTAGGGCAGGTGTCCCTTCACCGGTCTATTCTGGCTCCTCGTAGTGGACCAAGGGCTTGTACTGATTACTGGCAAAGATGGCAGTCTAGATCGGCTCTCAACCGGACACCATTTTTGCTAGCATGTCGGCCGCCTCGTTGTGCCATCTTGGGATGTGGTTGAGTTCAAGGCCACCTGGTGAACTTCTTGGCAATACGTAGTCATCTTGGCACTGCGGCAGCTTGACTCCTTCATGACTTGATCGATGACTAGCTGCGAGTTGCCCCAGACGTCAAGCCATCGGATGCCCAACTCGATGGCAATGCGTAGGCCGTTGATGAGTGGCTCATATTCGGCCACATTGTTAGAGGCATGGAAGTGAATGCGAACCATGTACCTCATGAGTACTCCGAGGGGGAAACAAAGACTAGCCCCACACCGGCACCTTTTTTCATCAGCGATCCATCGAAGTACATTGTCTAGTGCTCTTGGTCGATGGCTGCTGGCCGCATTTGGATCTTGGTCCATTCTGCAACGAAGTTGGCCAGCACTTGGGACTTGATGGCCGTCTGAGGGGCATACGAAATGCCCTGACCCATAAGCTCGAACGCCCACTTCGCGATTCTTCCTGTGGTGTCCTAGTTCTGGATGACCTCACCGAGAGGGAAGGATGTCATGATCATCACCAGGTGCTACTCGAATTAGTGACACGGCTTCCTCTTGGCGATCAGGACGGCGTACAAGAGCTTCTGGATTTAGGGGTAGCAAGTCTTGGAATCAGACAAGACTTCGCTAACAAAGTACACAGGATGCTGCACCTTGAGGGCGTGTCCCTCTTCTTCCTATTCTACCACCAGGGCGGCGCTAACCACTTGCATGGTGGCTGCAATATAGAGCAGGAGTGTCGTCGGTCTGCAGGACTACAATCAGGGCCTTCATTAGGAGTCCCTTGACCTTGTCGACCGCCTCCTGATCCTCAGGTGTCCATGCAAATTGGTTGGCTTTCTTGAGAAGCTCGTAAAGGGGAAGGCCTCATTTGCTGAGGCACGAGATAATACGGCTGAGTGCCGTGAGGCACCTCGTAGCATGTTGTACTCCCCTTTAGATTCTAAATCAGGCCCATCCTCGTGATGGCCGAGATCTTCTCTGAGTTGGTCTCAATGCCGCACTCGGAGACAATGAACCCAGGCAGCATACCCTTGGGACCCCGAAAATGCATTTCTCAGGGTTGAGTTTGATGCCGTTTGCTCAGAGTTTCGTGAAAGTTTGCTCTAGGTCTACCACGAGTCGGTTAGCCTGTTTGGACTTGACCACGATGTCTTTCATGTAGGCCTCAACGGTTCGCTCGATGAGGCCCCTGAAACACTTAAGCATATAACGCTGGTATGTAGCCCCCGCATTTTTCAGACTAAACGACATCATGACATAGCAGAACAAGTTGGTCAGACTCTATCATCGCGATTTGATGGTACCCAGAGTACACATCAAGGAAGCAGGGGTTTCACACTCCGAAGTTGAGTCGACTACTTGATCTATACGTGGCAAAGAAAATGGATCCTTTGGACATGCCTGGTTGAGACCCATGTAATCAACACACATTCTCCATTTCCCACTCTTCTTTCGTACAAGAACGGGATTGGCTAACCACTTGGGGTGATATACTTCCTTGATGAATTCGGCTGCCAAAAGCTTTGCGATCTCCTCACCAATGGCCCTGTGCTTCTCCTCGTCGAAGCGACGCGGGCGCTGCTTGACCAGCTTAGAGCCTAGCCTAATCTTCAAGGCATGCTCGATGACTTCCCTCGGAATGCCTGGCATGTCTAAGGGTTTCCATGCTAAGATATCTCTGTTGGCATGAAGGAAGTCGATGAGCACGCTTTCCTATTTGGAGGAGAGCATGGCGTCGATGCAAACCACCTTGTCCTTGGAGTTGTCGGGATCTATGAGGACCTCCTTGACACCCTCCATGGGCTTAAAAGATCTGGCTAACCACTTGGAGTCGGATGCTTCCTCGACAGTCCCCTTCTTGATGATCGTGAGCTCCTCAAAGGCGATAATAGTCGAGGTGTGCTCACAGCACTCAACTTCACACTCGTAAGGGCACTGGAAGGAGGTGCCGACGGTGATGACCCCACGCGAGCCTGGCTTCTTGAGCTTGAGGTAGGTGTAGTTGGGGACAGCCGTGAACTTCGCGTAGCATGGTCGTCCTAGGATGGCGTGGTAGGATCCATGGAATCCGACCACCTCGAAGGTGATGGTCTCTGTCCTATAGTTGGTCAGATCCCCGAAGGTGACGGGCAGGTCAATCTGCCTAAGTAGTATGGCTTGCTTCCCGGCATGATGCCATGGAAAGGCGCTCCGGTCGACCGGATGCGCGACCGATTGACACCCATGGCATCAAGCGTCTCGGCGTACATGATGTTGAGGCCACTGCCTCCATCCATCAGTAGCTTAGTGAGCTATTTCATGCCGACAATCGGGTCGACCATGAGTGGGTACTTGCCCGGCTGTGGAATGCTCTCCGGATGGTCTGACCGGTCAAAGGTGATCGCAGATCGAGACCACTAGAGGAAGGAGGGCATGGCTGGGACAGCTATGTAAACCTCACGGCGCGCGAGCTTCTAGCGACGCTTAGAGTCGTAAGCTGCCATCCCACCGAAGAACATGAGGCACCATCTGTCACTGGAAAGCCACCGTCCTTCTCCTCGGCGTCATCTGCCATCGGCTCAGGCTTCGTTCTCTGGTCCCCCTTCTTGGAGCCACCGGACAAAACATGCTTCATGGGGGCGCAGTCCTTGTATAGGTGCATGATGAGGAAGGCATGGTTCGGGCATGACCCCTCGAGCAGCTTCTCAAAGTGGTCAGGAGTGCCCTCGGTGGGCGTTCGACCGCCCTTTCATTCGGTAGCGGACACGAGCGAGCCCCCATGTCACTGCTTATTCTTCTTCTTGTTTGAATGGTTGGAGGTGCCTTCATCGGCTTCCTCATCCCACTTTGGCTTGCCCCTAGGATGGTCGAAAATCACCCCAACCGCCTCCTCGCCTGAGGTGTGGCTGGTTGTGATGTTGAGGAGCTCCTTGGTGGTCCACGGGCCCTTGCGTCCCAGCTTATGGACTAGAGACTCGCAAGTGGTCCCGGACAGGAAAGCCTTGATGATGTCGACGTCGGCGATGTCAGGCAACTCGTTGCACTACTTGGAGAAGCGTCAGATTTACTCACAGAGAGTCTTCCTTGACTTCTGTCGGTAGTTCTTTAGATCCTAGGGGTTCCTAGGGCATGTGTAGGTGCTCTAAAATTTTTCCACAAAGATCTCCTTCAAGTCCGCCCAGCTTTGAATTTGGTTGGGTGAGAGGTACTCCAGCCATGTTCGTGTCGAATTGGCCAGGAACAAGGGGATGTTGCGGATAATGAAGTAATCACTTTCCGCACCACTGGCTCGACAAGCGAGCTGATAATCTTCGAGCCATAGGTTGGGGTTTGTTTCTTCGGAGTATTTTGGGATGTTCATTGGTGGTCAATACCGTGCGGGAAAGCCGCGTTGAGGATACACCGGTCGAAAGCCTAGGGCCCCGGTGGACCGGGGCTCGAGCTCCGGTCCTCATCACTATCGTAGTGTCCGCTGTGACGAGGGTGGTAGCCACGGCCGGCTTCCTCTCTCTTGTCCTTCTGTCCACGCCTATGGGCGTCCAAGGTGTTACGACGTCCTGGTTGGGGCCGAGACGCTCATGTATTGGGACCATAGTGGGCCTCCCGCTGTCGCGTGGCGCCTAGTGGATGGATGCATCCCTGCCATGTTGTGCCGTATACACACGCTGGCTGGCGTCGAGCTCATGTCGCCGAGACAACGAGATTTCCGCCTGTTGCACCGCCGCACACTCAAGCAGCGTGCGGATCTCGCAATGGGCCCAGCGATCTTCAGGTGTTGCGGGCTCCAGGAAACCTCAGAGCAAGGCCGTCATGACAGCTATGTTCTGGCTTGCTCGGGCGAAGTGCGGGAGATCCTCGTCGTCCTCAATGATCCTCTGGTTCACGTCGCGGGTGATGGCGTGTGCACGCCCACCGTTTTCGTGGCGTTCGATTTCATGCTCGAGCTCCGCGCGCTCCTGCACTAGCTAGAGTCGCGCATCCTTGAGTTCCTTCTGCCATGCCCTCAGCTACTCCACCCGTAGGTGAGGCAGGACTCTTGCATCTCCATCGACCTTGTCATCGGAGTTAGCCAGGGAAGTAGCCCCCCGTCGTGGACACTTTCGACATGCCCCTCGGGGGTGCCTGCCATGAAGCATTCGCATGAGGGGTGATGGCTCCCCTCGCTGGAGTCAAAGTCGGAGATCACCTCAGAATCTCCTACGAGGAGGTCGTGGAAAGATTCTGTGACGTAATATGTCATACCCACGAACTTGTCGTCCGCAGAGGACGGATGCATGCGCTGCGCTATGAGGTGATCAATGGTCCTCGCAGGGTTGCGTAGACCAAATGGAAACATTGTTGGGGCCTTCCGGGTAAGCCTTCCCAGGGAGGGTGGTTTTCCACTGGCAAGCTGCGCCATGACGTTGGTGAACAAGAAAGAGAGGTAGCGCAGATCCTCCTGGGATGGTCGGAGTCCCAGGAAGATGTCAAGCTGGCGCTCTAGCCTCTTGTAATCAAAGTCGAGGAGCTGGTCGCTTCCGGAGGCACGGGCCTTCAGGGCATGCAGCCATAACTCCTCAAGAGCCTCAATGGCAGAGTCGAGGTTGGTGGAGTGAAGGAGGCAGATGGGGATGCAAGCCTGCGCCAGTCCTCCCTCTGTGATGACGAAAAAGTCCAGGCTCCCAAAACACATGTGTGTGCCCAAGACCCAGCTTCCACCATGGCTAGCCATCCGTGGCCTGCTGAAGACGACGAAACGCGCAAAAGCCCCTACCTAGTGCGCCAACTGTCGGTGTTTCGAACCACCGACTAGTAAATTTGTGTTTGCACGTCTGGCCCGGATGGTGTGCTCGGAGGACACAAGGATTTATACTGGTTTGGGCAAAAGATCCCTACGTCCAGTGTGAAGCGGCTCATGTTACTGGCAGTAGTTTGCAGTAGGGTTTACAAACGGGCAAGAGGAGGAGAAGATCCTAAGTCTCTGAAGAGTCGAATGGAGTGGAGTTGGATTTAGTTGGATCGGGTCCCCCTCCCTCGTGGGGCGTCCTGCCTCCCCTTTTATAGGTCAAGAGGAAGGTACATGTTACATGAGAGAGAGAGAGAGAACGAGGAGGAAAAGGGCTCCTGGGGTCCCATCATCCTTCGCCTCCTTCCACGGGTCCCATTGGTCCTATAGATGATGACAGGGATGGCTCCATGTTGTGGCGTAGATGACGAGGGGGACGGCTCCACGTCGTGGCCCCATTTGCCACTGGCGCCACACGCTGGCGTCGTCAGCCGGTCGTGGCGCCCTGTCCCTTCCCGGTGGGTAGCATGAGCAATGGGCGCCCTTGACACAAATAGTACAGGAGTTAGGTGGCATGGTGTTGGCCTGCCTGACGCTATGGGCATCGTGAGTCCCCAGGCTTGGCCTGTCGCAACCATGGGTCGCGTCTAGGCATGCTCGCTCCCTTCCCGGTGTCAGAAGTTTGACCCCGAGCTCGTGCTTTCACATCTGTAGTGGTTCAAGACAGTGCGGGCCCCTGTGGGGCCTGCGCTCCTGCCCGAGACCAAATCCGCGCCCTCGCGGTCAGATGAGACGGAGCCCAAGCCCCCGGGGTCAGGCGAGGTGGAGTCCATGCCCTTGGGGTCGGACGAGGCGGGGCCCCCCTTGAGGGATCGGGTGAGACGGGCCCCCCTCGAGGGGTTGGGCGAGACACGGGGCCCCCTCGAGGGGTCACGCGAGAAGGTAATTACGCCCTTAATCATCCGGGCAAATTAATGTTTGTAGCCATTAGCTCCTTTCCTTCGGGTATCCCTAATATTGATACCCGACAGGTGTAACACCCCTGGTGTTAAGCATGCATTAGCACTGCAAATCATGAGCATAAGCATTGTCAAGCTTGCATAATCATGTCAAATAACAATGGAAACAAAGCCTTAAAACATGTGTAACATAGCTATGAAACTTGAATGTTGTATTAGATTGTTTAAATAGCTCTAGGCCATGTTTGTGCTTGTTATGGAGTTAAACATGATTGATTGCTAGTTTAAATAGTTTAGAAATGTTTCACATGAATTATGGAGCCAAGTTGATGTTCAAAGTTTTCCCAAATTTTGCTTTTAAAATAATTCTTGAAAATGGTAAAAAATGCCTTAAATTAGCTTTTGATTTCCATTTCAAATTCTGTAAGGATTTTGACTTTGGTTCTTTAAGAAAAGTTGTAGAGATTAAAAAGTTGATCAACTTTTATTATTGCCTCAAAACCTGAAAACGAATTTCGAATGTCCAAAATGTGAATTTGAGTTGCTGTTTATTGGAAAATAAAAGAAAAGGGGGATTCTTTTCCTTCGCGGGTCTCGGCCTCGGTTTTGGCCCAACCGGACAAGCCGGCCCGGCCCATCTCCTCCCCGGCGCCCGTGCTCCCGCTCAAACGTGGCCGCCCGACCGTGCGCAGGCGGTGTCCACCGCGTGGCCATCGGCGATGGGCTGCCGTGGGCGGTGGCCGGCCACCAGCGGCGTTAAGGCGCCAAACCGCCCCGCCTCTCCTCCACCATTCCATTTCCCCCTCTTCGCTTCGCCTGGTTCGCCTGAGTGCACAACAGCTGCAGCTGCTCGAGCAGCGCCGCCGCACCTTGCCGCCGGCGTTGCGCCCCTCCGCCGCTGCGTCCCATTCCGATTCCCTCTGCCCGTAGCTCCGCCGCAACCTCCTCCATCCGCTGCTCCCTTCCGCAACCGCGCCGTGAGGTAAGGAGGCCGAATCGGCCCTTCTTGTCTCGTCGGAGCTCACCGGAGCGCCGCCATGGCTCGCGCTTCTGGCCGCGCCTCCCTGCCCCTTTCCTCCATTAGCTAGGGTCTCGCGTCCGCCTCAACGCCGTGAGCCTCGCGCGCACCTCGCCGTGGCCAGCAACGGCCACCGTGCCACCGAGCTGCTGCCGTCGTGCGCTCTCGCCGCCGGCGTGCGTGCTCCGCTCGCCCTTCCGCCCCATTTGCTAAGCCGACTAGGTGCGGCTCAACGTCCGGAGCACACTAGTGCAGGCCGCGCCGCCAGGGGCTCGCCGCCGGCGAAGTTCCGGCCGGCGTGCCTCCACCTCCTCCGTGTGCCACTGACGGGTGGGGCCATGGGGCCCGCTATCAGTGGCTGAGCGCGGTCCCGTGTGCGCTTTCCCAGGGACGCGTAGCGTTTTCCCGAGCGGTTTTTCAGAAAAGAAAAGAAAATGATTTTTGTTTATTTCATGTAAATGCTTATAAAATTCATATCTTGCTCAGTTTTGCTCCAAATCTAGGGAAATAAACTTTTCTGTGATCCTTATGAGTAGATGTACAATATAAAAATATGAAATGTTCAGTTTGAGATAATTTTATTCAGAGCTTTATTTAATTGTTGTTAATGGCTGTTAACTTAGAAAATGCATAGTAAATCACATACTGCTCAGAAAAATATGGTTCCACTTTTGTTAGTCTTGTTAGGTGATGTAGTTTCTGTGAAAATTGTATTGCATGCATGTTCTGTGTAAAAATGTGGAGGTGTAGTTCAAGTGCTATTTGTTGCTTATATTTGTTACTTTTGATAGAGAGCAAATTACGTATAAAACACGGGATTGATAATTACTGTACACTGATTATTGACTGTGTAGAACATTGTAGAGTTATGAAATCTGTTGTTTGATACTTTTCATAGTACAAAGTATTTTCATGTCCATTTCTGTCCTGTGCTTTGTCATTTTTGTGTAGGATGTTCTACTTATCCAATTGCTATGAAATTTCTGTGGTAGCCTATTTATGCTATGTTTAGTCTACTGTAATTTTTGTAGAATTTTATGTAATGTTAAAATAGGGGGTTGCTGTTCAATGCTATTGCTAATTAGGGTTTAATCATGATTGTTTAATACATGCTTAGTATCCTAATTAAGATGTGGTGTATCTTTGGAGCAATAAATACTTGCTGGTATGTTTCACAAATGTTGCTGTTACATAATTGCCATGTATGTGAGTAGTATGTGCCATATGTATTAAATGTGACTTGATTCACTTATATTGCATGTACCATGATCTTATCATCACATGTTATTACATGCATGTCTTATTGTGATGTGCGAGTAGTACCAGAAAGGAGTGATGCACATGCTTGGTTAAGTGAAATGTGAATTGTCATCTGCATGCATGTCTCATGATCATCATACGCCATCTTTCGATGCACTTATGCATTAGCCCTTATACATACGCATCATGACAGGATCACGGGCAGAGAATCCGGTAGCAGTTCCCGAGAAGCCGAACGAACCTCAGGAGGTGCCCGAGGTCGACGAGGAGATCGGTGGGGATCTCGAGGAGTGTCCGGATCATCGCCCGAGTTCCTTCGAAAGAGGCAAGCCCCGGAGCATTATAAGCCTCCTACTTTATAAAGCAATTTACTATATGAATGTTATATATATATGCATTAAGTTCTAGGGGTTGAGTGCAACCGTTGCTGCATTATACCTTGTTTACCCTTCGTATACCATATCCTTGTTACCTGGTTTTCGCAGTCGAGTAAATGCTTAGCTTGCTTAGACCGGTAGAAGTCGGGTGATTTCCTGTCACCTGCGAGCTATAGGTGGTTACCTGGATCTGGTTTGGCTAAATGTGGTATCATGGAATATAACCAAGTGTTAATGAGAAGTTGAGACCGGACGGAAGCTTACAGGGTTTTGGACTATAGTGATTTCCGTCTGTGTCGATTAAGGACCGATCGTTGTTGGGCCTCAGGTCATGTTGAACGCATGCCTCACATTTAGCTGGCCGAATAACGTACCTTTTGACCGCGAAGCCGGGACAGTTATTCTGGCCGCGTAGATTGCACACAACACACTGTATTGGCGAAGGCGTGGTAGGCCACGGGGACGTGAAGAGTAAGCCCAGTGGCAGAATTGTCCGAGTTATGAGCGACCTGGCAGTCGGACGGTCCCCGGGTGCGGTGGTTGTGGGCAAACGCGAGACATTACCTGGATAGTTGGTCCGGTGATCTACGCGACCCTGACGGGGGAAGCATGGTTTGTGTGAGGAATAAATCGCCAGCTGGTTAGTAATCGATTCGAATCGCCATCGTTCACTGGATAGTGAACACTTGACTTGAGTTACGACATCGTAGTAATGTTGATGGAACACTTGGATGGTTATAATGAATATGATGTTAGGGAAATGCTAATGATCAACTGGTTATCATTAATGGCTTAATCATATGCTTGCTCTAGCATAGGTGCAATGTAGCTGACAGGTTAATAATGATTAACTTGATATAAAAGCTTATGGAAAAGGTTCTTTAAATGATAAAAATGCCTTTTGCAAATGAGTCAGCCACCCCACTATAAAGCCCTTCATACTCCTTGGTGTCACTTTATTTTTGGTTATGTCGGGTAAGTCTAGCTGAGTACCTTCTCGTACTCAGGGTTTTGTTCCCACTTGTTGCAGATGGGCAGATGTATTACGGCTACTGTATCAACTGCCTTTATCCTGCGATGGGTGATGCTTAGGACCATGGGCAGTGGTTGTTCCCTACGTCTCATCTAATGCTTTTGTTGGGGATGATCATCAACTGGCACTTTATTTCAAACTCCGTGTGAGTGTGTGTGGATTTGAACAAAATGCTTCCGCTACTTTTATCTGAACTCGGTTTGTAATAACTATGTTTAAACTCCGATGTATCTGTGATGCGAACTTTTATGTAATTTATGATGGTGACCGCTAAACTTATTATGATCTTGTCTGGTATGTGAGTTGGTTTGAAATCCGTCGCGAATACGGGCTTAAGTTTGTTAAATCGTCTGCTCGGTGGATGATTTTCTTACTTAATTTCGTATAATTGGTCGGTTCTGTTACAGCTGGCATCGGAGCAAGGTTTAGCGTGATTACTATTCACAAGTGTATTTAAAACAAAATGGTGTTTTAAATTGGTGTTTTAAAACTTAAGAGTGTGCCAGTGATCATATCCTTTATGCCCAATCAAGGACTCTAGGTGGCTTAATTAAGTACTAACTTGGGGTCTTGCATCATATTTTTATTTCGTTGCTCATACGGCGTGCTATTGTATGAGTGCCATTCACTTGAGTGGTAATGTATGGATCAATTGCCTCTGCGCCAAGGTAAGTGTGAGCTGGGAGAGCATGATCGGATACACTGCCGATCTAGGAAGAGTGCTTATTGATGCTGGAGTATCTACATGTTAAACGCATGTTTATACAAAGGTATCCCATGTGTGCATTGTGCCGTCCTGTGGTGACGATGCCGTCATTAGGACGATGGTTCGGGTAGTTACTACCGTTGTACATGTATCTAGGGATGCGTGTAAAGCGTGTAGAGTAAATTTACCATTTTATGCATTCATTGGGATTTGGGCTGAGATGAATCTTCTACAGGTACATAACAACGCTATCGTGTAGAACGTATTAGTTACGTATATGATAGATCGTTGTATGCCACCGCTTATAACGCTAGAAGTTATTATTTCCTAAGTTTGTAAGAACGTACGGTACGTGCATACATCATGTTACTTGTGCATTTCATTCATGTCATTCATTCCTCCCCTTATAAATTGATTATCTCATTTCGATAAAAATCGTATCACATAAAATGTGTTCTCACGGGGTAATGAAATTCTGCTACAGATGGCCCGCAACAAGCTGACAGCACGGAAGTCCACTGGAAAGGCTCCTCGCTACCGACTTGCTTTTAGAGGAACCTACAGCACTAACACTTTCTTGGAGGAGTTTGGCATGCCCACGCTTCTCTGGAGGGTGCTCAGAGCAGCTGGATACCCTGAGGGCATGGAACCTCGTTACTATTGGAATGAGGAACAAGTTGGGTGACGCGGTTTTGGTGAACGCGGAAGTAGTGGTTGAAGCAAGAGACAACCACTCAACTTGGAATGGGTCTTTTGCAAGGTCCAGGGGCGTCACACCTGCTGAGGGTGCTAGTAGGGCAGCTTTCATGGTCCTGAGGGAAATAATGGACGATCACCCACAGGAACTGGCAGCAGGTATGGTAGGAGTGTTTCCTAGGGGTGACCCATACCAAGATGAGTGGGGCCAGTTCCAGAATGATGCCCTTGAGTGTGGCGCCACTGAGCAGCAGAACAGCGACAGCCTAGCAATGAGCGCCATGTTTGCCACGATGAAGACCTACAGATATGCTGAGCGCTGTTGTAGTAAGATGACTCTCGCCTTGAGTGAGGTCAAGGATCAGAAGAGACAGTTGCAGAGGAACTTCGATAGTAAGGTGGAGCGCCTCAAGCAGGAGTTGGCTTGGGTGACCTTGGAAAGGGATCAGACTTTGCAGGAGAATCATACTCTTCGTGAGGATATCCAGATCATCCGGGATGATCGCGAGCGTCTGGTAGTCGCTAATCACAATGCAGATCGTGTACTTGCTGAGCAAAGGAATGAAGCCTGGCGCCAAGAAGATGTTGCTAGGGCTCGACAGTTTGAGCTGGAGCAGTAGGTAGCTCATTTGGAGGCCTACAACAGCAACTTGCACAAGGAGTACCATCAGCTGTACAATCAGCTCCACCCCTACGTTCCACCTAGTGCCGCTGAGATGGACATCGACTTCGACAAAGAAGAGCCCGCGGCTCCTGCTGGTGCAGCGGGTGATGCTGGCGCCAACACCGCCGCTGATGATGGCAATGACGACGTCTCTGACCTCGACAGCGACCACGAGGACTAGGGTAGATGTTATGCGCTAGCTACTAGGTTTCTTTTGTGGCACTCTTTTGTGATGTTGACATGTATCCTTTGTATCTCGAGCAGAACCATTAAGACTTGATATGATGTTGGATCTTAGTTGTGTTTGTGGTGGTATCCGAACACCAAAAAATCCAGTGTATGTATGCTGGCAATTTGGTTGTATGGACGCAAGATGTGCATAATTCTTTGTCAGAATCCATTGTCTTCGGCAATTAAGCTAGGCCCTCTTGTGTTGTGTTTTGATCTGTGAATCGCCTCCTCGTTGATTCTAAACCTTGTGGCTACCTTTGCCTTCTGTCCCCGCCTTACTTAATGCTTGTTCGTCCAACCTAAATTGTGCCACTCGAAATTTCACTCTGTTTGTGCGTTTAGTAATGGTGTTATGATTAGCATTCTATGGTGCCGCGATGAAACCGAGAGCCTCCTGTGGGCGCGCACACAAGGATGTGCTGCTCGGCACGTGCTGGTATCAAGGTTGCTAGTCATGATCCATTATGAAACGATAGGCAATGTGTTCCTTCGTATGGATTTTTCCTTGATTATCCTCCCATATTTTATCTAAAGATCCTTAAATCGGATCGCTGTAGTAGAGCTTCCTTCTGAAGTTGCTAAGAGGATAAACTTTGAGGAACAGGATCACCAACATAAATCTTGACAGACTATGAGAAGTGGTAGACAAGTGACCCTCCCTAGGTGTGCTCGTATAATGTTGGTCATCGAGTGAACAACGTATGTCATTCCTGTTAGATCAAAAGGACACACAACACTTAATGTTGGACAAGTTATCAGTTGGATGAGAATTTCTCGTTGCGTTATGCAAGTCTTAATTTTGTATGCATAATGACCGTACAATCGAAATCAACCATCTCTGGTGTGACCCTTTATCTGTTGACTTCAATGGCAACTATCTGTTCTACATCAGCCATAGTCGATGGTAGAAATTTGGATGTAATGGACGCGATGTTCGCATTGAGTAATTTAATTAGTGATGTTGTTTTAATTGGGATGTGATTATTGTGCCTCTGTCTTATTGTATGAATTTATTCTCTCCAATGAATTCAGTACGGCATAATTTTTCATTCACTCACAATTATTACAGCTTCGCCTAATAATTGCTTGTTGCTGAAGTACACAGATGGTGCGCAACACTCGTAACCAGACCTACGAGGCTCCTGCTGGTGATGCCAATGGTGCTGGTGCTACTGGGGATCATAACCGCAATCAACCTCATCAGGAAGAGCCCCTACCACATCCACCTCTGCCCCCGCTCACTCCTGAGATGTTCTTTGCACAGTTTTTGGGAAGTCAGCGTAATACGGAACAATCCCAGAAAAACATGGAGGATTTTCTGCGTACTATTGCCAACAATGTTCAACATGGTAACAACCAGGGTGGTGGCAATGGGGCGAATCAGTACAACAGCTTCAAGGATTTCATGGACACCAGACCACCAATATTCAAGGAAGCAACAGAGCCACTTGATGCTGAAGAATGGATCAACTCTATGGAAGATAAATTCCGAATGTTGAGGCTGACTGAGGTATTGAAGACCGAATATGCTGCACATCAGTTACAAGGACCAGCAGGAATGTGGTGGAAGCATCATCGCACCACCTTTCCTCCGAATGCCCAAATTTCATGGAGAGAGTTCACTGATGCCTTCCGTGGAGTTTATATCCCACCCGGGCTCACTGAAATGAAGTTGGGAGAGTTCCTAGCGTTGAATCAAGGCACCAAGACCGTGACTCAGTATTTGTATGCTTTCAACAACTTGTGCCATTATGCTCCTGACATGGTTGACACGGATGCTAAGAAAATTGCCAGTTTCAAGAGAGGACTGAATCCAAAGATGATGAAGCACGTGGGTACCAATACCCGCGCCAGGTTTAATGATTTCATTAGTGACTGTCTGAAGCAGGAGAAGAATAACAATGCTTATACGGCATCCAAGGGTCGCGAGAGAGCCCTTGAGACAGGACCGTCACAACTTAGAGCCCCCGTGCCTAATCGTTCTACTTATCGTCCGCCCGCACCTAGTGCAAGGTTCGGGCCACCACAACAGAATGCTCAGAACTACCAAGGACCGCAGAAGCCGTACAAAATGGCAGCACAGTCAGCAAAGACCGCCACAATTGTAGGTCAGAGCAGCTCTAAGGGAGCTATGGGATCTCCTGGTACAGTGAGAGGACCATGTTACAACTGTGATCAGCTTGGCCACTTCTCGAGGTTCTGTCCTTACCCGTCCAGGGAGAAGCAACAGACCTACCTGGCTAGGGTGCATAACACCACTGTGTATGAAATTTCTGAAGGAGAGCCCATGATAGTTGGTAAGTTTCCTAGCAACCAATATCCCACAGTTATTCTATTGGATTTTTGGATCATCGTATTTATTTACGATTACGAGTCAAGTATTTACATGAAAGAATGAATAGAACCCCGAGGCATCAAAGTCAAGTCAGACTTGGTATATCGTGAGCATTCAACTCGAGTTTTCGACACTAAAGAACGTGTCACTCGAAACTGCATGGTGATAACGTACAAGATACAGTGAAGTCATCATGATGAGAGCAACATAACTTGGGAAATGGGAGAACACATACACCCCAAAAATACTTCTGAAGATTTTTATAACAAACGACTCGTAACTCAAAATCTCAGGACGAGATTTTTATAAGGGGGAAGGCTGTAACACCCCTGGTGTTAAGCATGCATTAACACTGCAAATCATGAGCATTAGCATTGTCAGGCATGCATAATCATGTCAAATAACAATGGAAACAAAGCCTTAAAACATGTGTAACATAGCTATGAAACTTGAATGTTGTATTAGATTGTTTAAATAGCTCTAGGCCATGTTTGTGCTTGTTATGGAGTTAAACATGATTGATTGCTAGTTTAAATAGTTTAGAAATGTTTCACATGAATTATGGAGCCAAGTTGATGTTCAAAGTTTTCCCAAATTTTGCTTTTAAAATAATTCTTGAAAATGGTAAAAAATGCCTTAAATTAGCTTTTGATTTCCATTTCATATTCTGTAAGGATTTTGACTTTGGTTCTTTAAGAAAAGTTGTAGAGATTAAAAAGTTGATCAACTTTTATTTTTGCCTCAAAACCTGAAAACGAATTTCGAATGTCCAAAATGTGAATTTGAGTTGCTGTTTATTGGAAAATAAAAGAAAAGGGGGATTCTTTTCCTTCGCGGGCCTCGGCCTCGGTTTTGGCCCAACCGGACAAGCCGGCCTGGCCCATCTCCCCGGCGCCCGTGCTCCCGCCCAAACGCGGCCGTCCGACCGTGCGCAGGCGGTGTCCGCCGCGTGGCCATCGGCGACGGGCTGCCGTGGGCGGTGGCCGGCCACCAGCGGCGTTAAGGCGCCGAACCGCCCCGCCTCTCCTCCTCCATTCCATTTCCCCCTCTTCGCTTCGCCTGGCTCGCCTGAGTGCACAGCAGCCGCAGCCGCTTGAGCAGCGCCGCCGTGCCTTGCCGCCGGTGTTGCGCCCCTCCGCCGCTGCGTCCCCTTCCGATTCCCTCTGCTCGTAGCTCCGCCGCAACCTCCTCCATCCGCTGCTCCCTTCCGCAACCGCGCCGTGAGGTAAGGAGGCCGAATCGGCCCTTCTTGTCTCGTCGGAGCTCACCAGAGCGCCGCCATGGCTCGCGCTTCTGGCCGCGCCTCCATGCCCCTTTCCTCCATTAGCTAGGGTCTCACGTCCGCATCAACGCCGCGAGCCTCGCGCGCACCTCGCCGTGGCCAACAACGGCCACCGTGCCACCGAGCTGCCACCGTCGTGCGCTCTCGCCACCGACGTGCGTGCTCCGCTCGCCCTTCCGCCCCATTTGCTAAGCCGACTAGGTGCGGCTCGACGTCCGGAGAACACTAGTGCAGGCCGCGCCGCCAGGGGCTCGCCGCCGGCGAAGTTCCGGCCGGCGTGCCTCCACCTCCTCCGTGTGCCACTGACGGGTGGGGCCATGGGGCCCGCTGTCAGTGGCTGAGCGCGGTCCCGTGTGCGCTTTCCCGGGGATGCGTAGCGTTTTCCCGAGCGGTTTTTCAGAAAAGAAAAGAAAATGATTTTTGTTTATTTCATGTAAATGCTTATAAAATTCATATCTTGCTCAGTTTTGCTCCAAATCTAGTGAAATAAACTTTTCTGTGATCCTTATGAGTAGATGTACAATATAAAAATATGAAATGTTCAGTTTGAGATAATTTTATTTAGAGCTTTATTTAATTGTTGTTAATTGCTGTTAACTTAGAAAATGCATAGTAAATCACATACTGCTCAGAAAAATATGGTTCCACTTTTGTTAGTCTTGTTAGGTGATGTAGTTTCTGTGAAAATTGTATTGCATGCATGTTCTGTGTAAAAATGTGGAGGTGTAGTTCAAGTGCTATTTGTTGCTTATATTTGTTACTTTTGATAGAGAGCAAATTATGTATAAAACACGGGATTGATAATTACTGTACAATGATTATTCACTGTGTAGAACATTGTAGAGTCATGAAATCTGTTGTTTGATACTTTTCATAGTACAAAGTATTTTCATGTCCATTTCTGTCCTGTGCTTTGTCATTTTTGTGTAGGATGTTCTACTTATCCAATTGCTATGAAATTTCTGTGGTAGCCTATTTATGCTATGTTTAGTCTACTGTAATTTTTGTAGAATTTTCTGTAATGTTGAAATAGGGGTTGCTGTTCAATGCTATTGCTAATTAGGGTTTAATCATGATTGTTTAATACATGCTTAGTATCCTAATTAAGATGTGGTGTATCTTTGGAGCAATAAATACTTGCTGGTATGTTTCACAAATGTTGCTGTTACATAATTGCCATGTATGTGAGTAGTATGTGCCATATGTATTAAATGTGACTTGATTCACTTATATTGCATGTACCATGATCTTATCATCACATGTTATTACATGCATGTCTTATTGTGATGTGCGAGTAGTACCAGAAAGGAGTGATGCACATGCTTGGTTAAGTGAAATGTGAATTGTCATCTGCATGCATGTCTCATGATCATCATACGCCATCTTTCGATGCACTTATGCATTAGCCCTTATACATACGCATCATGACAGGATCACGGGCAGAGAATCTGGTAGCAGTTCCCGAGAAGCTGAACGAACCTCAGGAGGTGCCCAAGGTCGACGAGGAGATCGGTGGGGATCTCGAGGAGTGTCCGGATCATCGCCCGAGTTCCTTCGAAAGAGGCAAGCCCCGGAGCATTATAAGCCTCCTACTTTATAAAGTAATTTACTATATGAATGTTATATATATGCATTAAGTTCTAGGGGTTGAGTGCAACCGTTGCTGCATTATACCTTGTTTACCCTTCATATACCATATCCTTGTTACCTGGTTTTCGCAGTCGAGTAAATGCTTAGCTTGCTTAGACCGGTAGAAGTCGGGTGATTTCCTGTCACCTGCGAGCTATAGGGTTACCTGTATCTGGTTTGGCTAAATGTGGTATCATGGAATATAACCATGTGTTAATGAGAAGTTGAGACCGGACGGAAGCTTACAGGGTTTTGGACTGTAGTGATTTCCGTCTGTGTCGATTAAGGACCGACCGTTGTTGGGCCTCGGGTCATGTTGAACGCATGCCTCACATTTAGCTGGCCGAGTAACGTACCTTTCGACCGCGAAGCCGGGACAGTTATTCGGGCCGCGTAGATTGCTCACAACGCACTGTATTGGCGAAGGTGTGGTAGGCCACGGGGACGCGAAGAGTAAGCCCAGTGGCAGAATTGTCCGAGTTATGAGCGACCTGGCAGTCGGACGGTCCCCGGGTGCGGTGGTTGTGGGCAAATGCGAGACGTTGTCTAGATAGTTGGTCCGGTGATCTACGCGACCCTGACGGGGGAAGCATGGTTTATGTGAGGAATAAATCGCCAGCTGGTTAGTAATCGATTCGAATCGCCATCGTTCACTGGATAGTGAACACTTGACTTGAGTTACGACATCGTAGTAATGTTGATGGAACACTTGGATGGTTATAATGAACATGATGTTAGGGAAATGCTAATGATCAACTGGTTATCATTAATGGCTTAATCATATGCTTGCTCTAGCATAGGTGCAATATAGCTGACAGGTTAATAATGATTAACTTGATATAAAAGCTTATGGAAAAGGTTCTTTAAATGATAAAAATGCCTTTTGCAAATGAGTCAGCCACCCCACTATAAAGCCCTTCATACTCCTTGGTGTCACTTTATTTTTGGTTATGTCGGGTAAGTCTAGCTGAGTACCTTCTCGTACTCAGGGTTTTGTTCCCACTTGTTGCAGATGGGCAGATGTATTACGGCTACTGTATCAACTGCCTTTATCCTGCGATGGGTGATGCTTAGGACCATGGGCCAGTGGTCGTTCCCTACGTCTCATCTAATGCTTTTGTTGGGGATGATCATCAACTGGCACTTTATTTCAAACTCCGTGTGAGTGTGTGTGGATTTGAACAAAATGCTTCCGCTACTTTTATCTGAACTCGGTTTGTAATAACTATGTTTAAACTCCGATGTATCTGTGATGCGAACTTTTATGTAATTTGTGATGGTGACCGCTAAACTTATTATGATCTTGGCTGGTATGTGAGTTGGTTTGAAATCCGTCGTGATTTCACGGACTACCGGGTTATACGGGCTTAAGTTTGTTAAATCGTCTGCTCGGTGAATGATTTTCTTACTTAATTTCGTATAATTGGTCGGTTCTGTTACAACAGGTATGGTTTTAGCAAAACTAAGGCCTAAACCTCCTCTTCCTACCATCGTCTTCAACCTTAAGCTCCTCCTAACCTTCTCCCATGGCTAAAATTTCAGGGGGGAGGGGAGAGGGGGTGATGAGGAGGGCTCCATGGGCACGGCTGCGGTAGGGGGCTCGAGCCCCCAGCCCTAGTGGTAGGTCCACCCTGTATACGGTTAAGCTACTATATATTGCTAACCAGCTATATATTACTCCATACTAGGGAGAGTACAAAATTGAATTTGCACCATCTACATCATGCATATGCTGCTAGAGTGGGATTTGTTTGGTCAAACAAATTAACTATTGTGAAAAGGAAGTTTGCACCATAATATATAATAGCATCATTCGGTCAGGAACCATATGTGGTAAAACAATATCATGGGCAACTTTTAGTTAGGTCCCTAGTTTAGCACGCATGGTCACTGGCCCATCACTATCAGGTGTGCTATCAAATTTAGGATCTCGACATGGTGCACGTAAAAGTAAATATAATTTTTCAACCTCCAAATTGCATGCCGGTCCGGTTTTCAATCTTGAACCACAGAATCAGGTAATAGATACCCTTTAACTATCAAAACTAGACAAATTTGGTCATATAAAACTTATAATTCATTTATATTAATTACTTTAGAAAAAAATGAAGCTAGTACCAGTATTCTTCTAAAACTGTATCTGTCTATTGGTGCTATATTTAGAGTTATTTGCACCTTATTCATTGTTAATAAATAATGAGCATGAGTACGAGAAATACAGCAATAGGAACATAAATAAATTAGTTTTAAATAACTATATATACATCGTAAACATACAGTAGGTAACATTTTAAGGAAAATTTAGGCTAATTTTATATATTTTTAAATGTACTATTTATAATTTTTTAGAAAGTAAACTAGATTTTTATTACAGATGATATTGATAACTATAAAACTATAAATAAATTCAAAAATTGCTAACAACAAAACTATAGATGATATTGATAACTACAAAATTATTGTAGGTCATGTCACTATCTAAGATTGTTTGACAACTTTAAATTTTAAATCTCAAAATCTTAGAGCATAAATCGAATTTTGGGATTAAAAAGTTTCAAATAAAAACTTTGTCAACTACAAAGTTGTAGTATACTCCCTCCGTCCCAAAATATATTTCGTTTTCGCTTCTCGAGAAATAACTTTGACAAAATATATATTAAAAAATATTAATATTTATGGTACATAATTGGTATCATTAGAAATATCTTTGAATCTAATTTTTTAATAAATTTACTTGAAGATACAAATGTTGTACATTTTTTATAAATCGAGTCAAACTTACGGCACGAAAAGCAAAAGCGACAGATATTCTAGGAGAGAGAGAGCGACAGATATTCTAGGACAGAGAGAATCTTAGAGCATCTGTTGTTACAAGTAATTAACGGTAACAGTAGTCGCTAGCTAGCTGCACGTACTAAGATGCATGGACTGGACCGCATGCAGAAGATGACACTTTTGTAGCTGCAGGCCGTCAGCTGGGCAGGGGACAAAACAGGTCCCGTGCAAGCGTGGTGATTGATCTTCTTGGAACCTATGTGATTAACAATGGTGTCTCCTGTGATAAATTTTTTTTTGCTATTTTTTGCCTGTTTTTTTTTGCTGTTTTTCGACCTGAATTTGTGATTTTTGGAGTACGATTTTCGTATAGGCAATTGATCCAAGACAAATAAATTTCTAGAGGTTGCTATTTGTTAATTAGCTGTGCATGTTAGTTAGGCCCTGTTTGGATTCCTCCAGTTTTTATCAATTTTTTAAAATTCTTGTTTTTGATGGGATTCAAACAGGCCAGTTTTTACTGCCAGTTTTTGCTAGATTCTTAAAACCATGAAGCTGTTGATATCTAACTTTTGCTAGTTTCGTGCGACCCATAGAGCAATAAATGAAGCCACATTCTTACAAACAGGGGATCCAAACACCTTTCCCAGTTTTTACTCAGAATCTTTATTTTAGAAACTAAGAAGCAAAAACTGTTTTTTAAGAATCCAAAACTGGTCACACAGGGTCTTAGCACGACTGAAATAGCCCAACCAACGGCACCTTAATTAACAGTAACAGTAGTCGCTACTCGCTAGCTGCACGTAACGACAACATGCATGCAGAAGATGACAAGATCGATCGGGCAGTTAACTTTTGTAGCTGCAGCCTGTCAGCCGGGCAGGGGACACTGCACAACAGGCCCAGTGCAAGCGCGCGTGGTGATTGATCTTCTTGGAACCTCTGTGATTAATTTAGTGCCAATCGATCTGTCCGATCACTGCTTTTAAACAAACACGAGAGATAAAAAGGCACGTAATCTAGACAAAGGGCGCGCGGCATAGTGGCGTAACTTTAGCCAACGCGCGGATGGCGGGATGCATGAACATGAACATGAACAAGGTCCTTGGCTCCTTGCTTGTCTTGTCTAGCTAGCTGTAGCGTTGCTATTTGTTAATTAGCTGGGCACGTTCATTAACATGCATGACTGACCGTGTCCGTGCATGCATGTATGTTTCCTACGTAGGTCGCGTGTGCCCCGTGCGCGCCGTACACGTGTCGTCTAAGTGTGGACACGTGTTGTGATTGGTCTAGTAAGTAGCACACGACGTAAACTTCAAGTTGTTTTAAGAAGTTCTTACTTATTAGTCAAAAAAAATTCTATAATTTTAACCAAATTTAAATAAAGATGCACGGTCGTCTACAAAGTCAAACAAGATTCGCTATAGATACACCATGAAATATATTATGATAATACATGAATTTATTCTGATATTTCATTTATCTAACTTGGTTACGTTTTAGCTAGCTTCATACTCGTCAAATTTATTTAATTTTAACCAGTTTTTTTTAAAGGATGCATGATCATCTATAAAGTCAAAATAAAATTCGCGCTAGATGCACCATGAAATATATTTCAATATACTCATGGGTTATAATACATTTTATTTGATATATACTTTTTAACAAACTAGATAAAAATTAGACAAAAACTGAATCGACTCACGATTTGAAATGGAGCGATACGTACTAGTACTATTATATGATCATCAATAGCCGCTTCTTTGAAATGTCTATGTTGTACAGCCATGGCCAGATATATAGATGCATGCATGCATGCATGTGTAGTTGTATGTACCGATAGGTCGAGACGCGGATCGAAAGATATGGAGCATATCCAATCGGCAGCACGTATATATATAACGTGAAAATGTGTAGCCACCCAGCCCAATTTTCCATGCAAGCTAGCTGCGGTATTTTATCAGATCCGGTAGACCTAGTTTGGTGCATGCATGATATGGTTGGTTAAAAGGCAATCCAAGAAATTTGAAACAAGAGGAGGGATGCCATATTAGCTATATCTTAAACCAAACATTTGTATCTTTGACCATTAATTTCAAAAAAATAAAAAATTCATGACATAAGATTTATATTTTTAGATTCACAGTAGTAGGAAAATACTTTCATAATATACAATTCATATATTGTGAAACTATATTTTCTTTTTGAAATGGATGGTCAAAGATACCAATGTTTGATTTAGAACAAAGCTAATGTAACATGTAAAAAAGAACAGAGAGAGTACTATATATGGTCTGAACTATGTGTACTTTAGCTTCGGTAGAACTTATGTATCCGGATTTAATTCCATCACTTAGCACGAGTCATCCTTAGTTTGGGCCACTTTGACAGGGCTTCAGATTCTCAAAAAACAGTGAAGCCCACAAGAAGATGCATTTTTGTATAATGTATGAGATCCAAATATGATCTAAGAGTGTACTCCATTCGTCCAAAAAAATATCATTCCCACTCTCTGAGAAGTCAAACATTTTTATTTTTTGACTAATTATTATAAGAAAGTATTAATATTAATGGTGCATAATTAGTATTATTTCATGAATCGATGAATGTATTCTAATAATAAATTTACTTGGAGATATAAATGTTTCTAATATTTTTTTACCAACTTAAGTAAACTTAAAAAAGTTTAATCAGCAGGAACCTCGTAACAACATTCTTTTGGGGACGGATTATCAAACCTGAAAAAGTCACGACCTATGAGATGATGACAAAAAACAAAAAGCATATATGGAACTGAACTGTAGAAGCAGTACATGTCATTATCTGAAAAAAGAAGAAGAAGAAGCAGTACATGTACATGTGACGGATGGTGACCCTGTTGTGGTTGACTCAGAGGGCATAACTTCACTCGCACGCCATTTCCGATCCGCTATCTCATACTTCCTTTGTTGCTTTATTTTTGTCGACCATGATCAACCAAGAATAAACTTTGCATATTACAGCGCATAACTTTAGGGTCCGTTTGGCTGCTCGGAGCCGTTTCGTTTCTAGTGTGAAACACCGGAATCTCTGCCAAACGGGTAGATGGAGAAACGGTTCACCAAAGAATCACTTGAAACTGTTCTACTTTTGTGCCTCTACAAACCAGAAAGGCCGAGATTAACCTTGGAGGACAGGATGTTAGACACGAGACAGGCGACCGGAGAGGCGACGTCGTGGGGGAAGGACTTCCCGCCGGTGAGATGGCTCCCGAAGTCACCGGTGAGGGAGAGAGGGACCCCGTGCCGGGATGGTGCACCGACCTCCTGCGAAGGGGAGCGGATCAGCTTGGTAGCGAAGGAGTTGCGATGTGGTGCTCTGAGGGAGCGACAGGTGGAAAGCAACCCTCCATGGCGGGTTCGGGGCCGAGGCCAGGGTTCCAGGGCCAAAACCCGGGACCTGTGGGAGGAGGGTGCCGAAATCCAAGACTTCTGGGGACAGGTCTGCTTCGTCCCCAAATCCAAGCCCGGTCTGAGAGAGACTAGGGTTAGGGCGGAGAAGAGGAGAGGACTGGTGTGGATCTAGAGGGACCTTTGGATCGCCAAATCCTTTGAGCCTTTGGATTGCTTCCCCGTCGGTGAGTATAATTCGTGGGATGTACCACCCCTGAAGCTGAATTTCGCGGAGATTTTCTAGGGAGAGGAAAGGAAGAGGAGTTTTGTCGAGGTTGTGAAGGCCATGGCTGGGCATGGGAGAGGGCGCGGTCCGAGACCAAGGAGCCCGGAGGAGGACTGGGAGCGGGGATGGTGGAGGCAGCTGGAATCAGTACCCGCAATTTCCGTTGTCGCCGCCACCATCGTTCTTCTTCAACCAACCTCCCTCCCCAGTATGGCTACTTCCCTAATAAGTCGCATCACACCACGCAGTACCAACCTCCACCGCAGCACCGCCCGATGGAGGGACCAAGGCCACATGGAGGTGGTCAGCAAGGCAGGGGGAGGGGGAGGTTCCAGCCATCGCAAAGGCAAGCTCTAGTTCAGAATCAAGCCCTTGAACAGGCTCCTGTGCAAAATCTTCAGTCAGCTACAGCTGAGATGGGTCCTGAGGTGGGAAGCACTGTGGCTGAAGGCTCAGGTACGACTCAGGACAAAAACCTTCAGGTAGTTTGCTTCAACTGTGGATAGATAGGTCACCTCAGCTCCGCTTGTAGTTGACCTAGGATCTATTTCATTTGACAGTCAACAAATCATATTGTGGATCTATGCCCGAAGTGGAAGAAACCACCAATTGCTGCTCAGTATTATGGAAGTGCTAATAGAGGTCTAGGTTTCTTTTACATTGATGTGGAAGCTAGAGGGAACAGGTTTAAGCAATGGAATGGCCTGGATAATTTTGGTCTGCTAAAGATAGAGGAACGAGTTATTGATGAGAATGAGATTTTGTAGAATCTCAAAGAACTGTTTAATGAGAATTGGCCTTGGCAGCTGAAGAATACTGGAGAAGGCAAATACATCATTAGATTTCCGCCAGACAGGAGAGTGGAAAAAGCTAGTAATAGGAAAGACCACCTTGTTCTATCTCAACAAGGGTGCCGTGGTGGCATCTCTAAGTGTCTGGAATGGTCATATCAAACCTCTTGGCTCTCTAACTGAAGTGTGGGTACAAATCACTGGTATACCACCGAAGTGTGTTGACTGGAATACTCTCAGGGAAGTGGTGTCTGGTATTGGTATGATGGTGGAAGTGGACTGGCATTCTTTGTTCAATTCTTTCTTTAGCTTGGCTAGAGTTAGGATACAATGCAAAAATCCTACCAGGATTCCAAAGGAAAGGATCTTTGTCTTTGGTACACAGTTGTTTAAGATAGCCTTCAAACCTGAGGGGTACGAACAGATGGAGGATTTCTCTGATGCCGGGTCAGAAAAGGGGGACGATGACAAAGACCCTGAAGAAGACTTACTAGATGAGGAGTTAAATGGTAAAGCAAATGGAAAAGGCGAAGGACTTGCTAATCAAGAGGGTAGTGCTAAAGGATCTTCTGAGTTTGTGCAGCCCCCTGAGGTATCTCAGGGGAAAAATTGCACTCAGCCTGGAGGCAACTCTGTGAGAAGAGTTTTACTGTCTGATGAAATTTTTCAGTCAGATCATGACCAAGAAATGGAATGTGTGGATCTCTTGAAAGCTATGGAAATGGAAGAAGGTAATGTTGATGATCCTTTGGAACAATTAATGTTTGATGAGCTATCAAAAAGTAATATGTTGAACAAAGAAGAAGCTGAGTTGGTAAATCTTCCAGAAGAATGGATCTATGAAATGCAGCATCAAAAGAAAGATATGGTCATTAGAGAGGGAGTGAATCATAATTCTTCATTTCAACTCAGTCAATGCATGGAGAATGTAGACAATATATCTGTTGAAGTTTCTGGATTAGGCCCCACTACTGAGATATGGCATATGCAGTCATCGCAACCGACTGTTGAAGATCTAGAGAAAGCAAAACCGGCTGGGCGTCAGAGGGGTAAGAGGCTGGTGAAGAAACAGCAATGGGGTCTGGTCCTACCGTTGATCAGGAGCTCAAGGAATATTGATGATGGAAGAATTACGCTTGACAAAGCTTAGGAAGTGAAAAGGAAATGGAATCTGGAAGATAACGTAGGTAATAAAAAAAACTCTCTACCGTTACCTCTGCTGTTCATTTACTATCTATTGCCAAGGATATTGGCATAGTTATACAGGATGGAAATTCTGATTTTGTGAATCAAATGATAGAGGTTGATAACAAGAGTTGTAATGATAGTAAGTTGCAATGTAAACATACCTCCTGTTGTGGGGCTTCTGACTTAGGAATGAGGGAAGAAGAAAACATAGAGAATTATGTTCAAATTTTTAGCCTTGATAAGCACCATACCAGGACTGGTAGTGTTGATCAAGAAATAGAAGACCAGGAACAAGGCTGGTCTAAAGTAACTCCTACGAAGAAAAACAAAAAAAATCTAAGAAATGATAGGTCTCTTATGGAATATTAGAGGCTTGGGCAAGATTGATAGGGTTCCTGCTTTGGTAGGATGAATTAGAGATAATCATGTAGATTTTGTGGGCATTATGGAAACCAAGAAGAAGGAATTTTCCTCTGGTTTTTTAAAATCTTTAACTTGGAATGTCCCTTTTAATTGGTGTCATCTTGAGGCACAAGGTGCTGCTGGGGGTATTCTAGTAGGGGCTAACTCAGATGTTTTCACTATGACTGTTATAGATATTCTTCAGTTCTCTATTAGTGTGATGCTTACCAATAAGAAGAATAATTTCACTTGGAAGCTCATTGTGGTCTATGGTCCTGTTTATGAGGATAGGAAAATAGATTTCCTTGACGAATTAGAACATTTAATGACCTCTTGGCAGGGAACGCTCCTCATTGGTGGAGACTTCAATTTAGTTAGATTTACTATTGATAAAAGTAATGGTCAGATTAACCATAGATGAGCTGATTTGTTGAATAACTGGGTTAGCAAGTGGGGGTTGATAGAGTTAAGTGCTGCTAACAAGAAGTTTACGTGGACTAATAATAAAGACCATAGGATTTTAGGTAAAATAGATAGGGTTTTTGTCTCTACCTCTTGGGAAGCTGCCTTCCCCCTTGCTGCTGTTAAAGCATTAGATTGCCCAGCGATCACCACCCATTACTTCTTAACGCTGGTGAGAATTTCTGTTTTGGTAAGAAGAGGTTTATATTTGAGAAATGGTGGTTAGAGAAAGAATCCTTTAGGGGAGTAGTTGAGAAAGCCTGGAATACTCCCTGCTCTCTAACTAAAAGCATTGAAAGGTGACAGTTCAAAATAAGAACTCTTAGAAGGACTGTCAAGAGATGGGCTGCTAATGAAGTAGCTAATCTCAATAGAACTAAAGTTGCTTTGTCTAAAGAATTTACTAGATTGGAGGGTATTGCTGAGGTCAGAAATCTCTCTCCTAAGGAATCAGGAGATCTTAGGCATATAAAAAGTCAGCTTGAACAAATTTGGACCTTAGAAGAAATCAAAAGTAGACAAAGATCCAAAGATAGAGATTTGCTAGAAGGAGACAGGAACACTGCTTATTTCCAAGCTATTTCTAACCATAGACATAGAAAAAAAAGGATATAATGTTTACATGGTCCTAGTGGGTTAGTATATGATCAAAAGGGGATGATGGATATTGCTGTAGACTACTACAAGAAACTTTTTGATAAGGAGGTAGAGCCTAGTGTAGAGCTTAGCCAGGATTTCTGGGACATCGAGGATAAAGTTTCTGAAGAAGAAAATAGACTTCTTACTGCCCCGTTTTTTGAGGCAGAAATTAAATCTGCTCTATTTAGTTGTTATGCTGAAGGTGCTCCCGGTCCTGATGGCCTTTCCTTTATCTTCTATCATAAGTTTTGGGACCTAATTAAGGATGATTTAGTGGCTCTTTTTGCTGATTTTCATGAGGGTGTACTAGACTTGAGTAGACTAAACTTTGCCCTGGTTACTCTTATTCCCAAGGTTGGGGTGGTGACTGATTTGAAACAGTTCAGGCCCATAAGTTTGTTAAACTGTAGCTTTAAGATTTTTTCAAAATTGCTCACCCTTAGTTCTACTGTTCAGAGGATTGTCTCACCCACTCAATCAACATTCATTAAAGGTAGGTTTATCCTGGAAAGTGTAGTAGTACTTATGAGTTGGTCCATAGTATTCATAAGAGTGGAGAACTAGGGGTTGTTTAAAAATTAGACTACGAAAAGGCATATGATAGAGTAAGTTGGAAATTCGTTTTTGATCTTTGAAAAGCTAGGAAGTTTGATCCTCTCTGGATAGATTGGATTAAACAAGTTGTGGTTGGAGGCTCGGTTGGGATCATGATTAATGGGGAAGACAGTGCATATTTTAAAACAGGAAAAGGGCTTAGGCAAGGGGATCCTCTATCTCCTTTCTTGTTTAATTTGGCAGGGGATGGCTTTTCTAAAATGCTGTCCAAAGCAGCTAACAGTGGTGTAGTACATGGGTTGTTAGGTGGTTTTAGAGCTGGGGGATCCTTTCTCTACAATATGCTGATGATACTATTCTTTTTTCTTCAGCTGAGGAAACTCATATTAAAAATTTAAAGTACATCTTGATGTGGTATGAACAAGTTTTAGGAATGAGAATAAACTTTCATAAAAAAGAGTTAGTTCCCTTGAACATTGATCCTGACAGAGCTCACAGATTAGCACACATTTTCTGTTGCCCCCTTGGGGCTTTTCCCCTTAAATATCTAGATATACCTTTGCATTATGATAATCTTGCTAGGGAGGATATCCAGCCTCTATTAGATAAAATCCTCAAAAGAATTGCAGGTTGGAGAGGCAAGTTGCTTTCATTAGTTGCTAGAGCTTTGTTGATTAAAACATGTTTAGCAAGCATTCCATAGTATCTTCTTTTCTTTATTAAATTTTCTAAGTGGGCCATTAAGCTTTTGAATACCCAAATGGCTAACTGTTTGTGGAATGATACTGAGGATTGTCACAAGTTTCATTTAGCTAATTGGGAATTGGTATCTATGTGCAAAGAGTTTGGGGGCTTAGGTATTCCTAGTATGAGAGATCTGAATATTAGTTTGTTGGCATCTTGGTTAAGGAGATACATAATAGATAAGGACAAGCTTTAGAAAGAGCTAATAGACTATAAATATGCAACTGACAAACCCAACATTTTCCTCACTAGAATTACTAGGTCTTCTAGCTTTTTCAAAGGCTTTATGTGGACAGCTCAGGCGGCCAAACTAGGCTATAGACGGAAGATTGGTAATGGTAAGAAAATTAGGCTTTGGGAGGACAATTGGCTTGGACCTTCCAGTCTAGCCACCCAATTTTGGCCTTTGTACAGAATCGTAGTTGAGCAGGGTAAGACTGTTGTCGATCTTTGGGATGGCATTGATCGGAAGGTTTCCTTTAGAAGAACCTTGTGTCCAGAGCTATATAACACTTGGCTGGAAGTAGTTGAGTTGGTGTCTACTATTAAGTTGTCTGATGATGATGATTCTCTAATCTGGCAGTTTTCCTATAAAGGAACCTATTCTTCTCAATCTTTGTATAAAATTATTAATTTTGGAGGTATTCATCCTGTTCATGTTCCTGCTTTATGGTCTATTAAAGAGCCCCCCAGAGTCCTTTTCTTCCTATGGCTGTTAGTCAATAATAGAAGTATGACTAGGGATAATCTAGCTAAAAGAAATAAGTTAGATG